>BRON01000016.1:0-1242861 GCA_024345305.1 Mrakia gelida
GTGAGGCGTCGCCTCTCTTGTCTTCTTTATCGCGTCCTCGTCCCCTCACCTCACTCGCTCGGTCTACCCTCCCAATCGAGCTCAGCTCAGCACCCGCAGAACAGAACAGACCTGTCAGAGCTGTGAACCCAGCCTTGCGCGGAAGGGCAGTAGGGAGATCGGATCGAAACTCGAACTCGTTCTCGTGTTCGTTCGTTCGTTCTTCTCAAGAAAAGGTGAATGAAATGGATCGTTGGGGTGTGGGTGGGTGTAGAGCAAACGGTACTTAGACGAACGAAAGCCAAAAAGAGTAAGGGGGCGTGAAAGAGAAGAGTAGAGGGGAAACGAAACGAAAGCAAGAGCGGGGAAGAAAAGAAGAGAAGAGAAAGAGCACGTCTGTCTGTCTACGTCTATTCCTCGGCGGCGGGAGCTGAGTGAAGTGAGGAAGAGGGGAGGAGAAGAGGGAGAAGAGGGAGGTTAGTGTTTGTGTTTAGAAGAGGGGGGAGGAAGAAAGGATGGGTGCGCGAGCGAGCGAGGACGAAGGAAGGAGATGAAACTAACCAGGAGCGGCAGCAGCGGGAGCGGCCTCCTCCTCCTTGGGAGCCTCAGCCTTCGACTCGGACTCCTGCATGTCGGAGGTCCTGTGGAAGAGAGGAACGAGCGAACGAGAGAAGCGGTCAGCTTCGCGCTTCGAGACGAGACGAGGAGGGAAGCGAAGAGGAGAGGGAACGAACCAGAGGGTCAAGTTATCACGGAGCAACTGCATGATCAACGTCGAGTCCTTGTAGCTCTCCTCGGACAGGGTGTCGAGCTCAGCGATGGCGTCGTCGAAGGCCTGCTTGGCGAGGTGGCAAGCTCGATCGGCTGGAGGGAGGGAGGGAGGAGGGAAGGAGAAGCAAAGGTCAGCGACTCGTTTCGTTCGTTCTGCCAACTCGCGAAAGAAGAGAAGAAGAGGTGAAGCTCACGAGAGTTGAGGATCTCGTAGTAGAAGACGGAGAAGTTGAGGGCGAGTCCGAGTCGGATGGGGTGGGTGGGAGGAAGCTCGGTGACGGCGACGTCGGAGGCAGCCTTGTAAGCCTCGAGGGACTTGTCGGCGGAATCCTTGCGCTTGTCTCCGGTGGCGAACTCGGCGAGGTATCGGTGGTAGTCTCCCATCCTGTGAAGCGAGCGAGAAAGGAGGTCAGCGAGGGAGAGAGAGGCGAGGACGGGGAGGGAGGAAGGAAGGGAGGAGGGAGGGAGGGAAGGTGAACACGACGAACATCTTGTGGTAGAAGACCTTGGACTCTCCAGAGGCAGCGGAAGGGATGAGGTGCTTGTCGAGAACCTACGAGGGCGAGCAAAGGGATGGAGAGAAGCAAAGAGTCAGCGAAAGCCCTCGTCGTCGGTTGTTGTTTGACCACGCCTCGTCGTCCCAACCCTCAGCCCACGAGCAACGAAGGTTCGAAAGAAGAACTCACCTCGAGGATATCCTCGCAGATCTTGGCGAGCTCCGACTCGATCTTCTCCCTGTATCCCTTGATCATGGTAACCTGGGTCTCGTTTCCCTTGGACTCCTCCTTCTGCTCGATGGAGGAGACGATTCGCCACGAAGCCCGTCGAGCACCAATGACGTTCTTGTAGGCGACCGAGAGGAGGTTTCGCTCCTCGACGGTGAGCTCCTGATCCGAGGAAGCGACTCGCTTCATGTTCTCGACCATCTCTGCGAAAGAAAGAAGAAGGAAGAAGAGAGGGGAGGTCAGCGCGAAGAAGGAGGGAGGGAAGGGCGAGATGGGCGGAGTCGGGCTGAGCTCGTTCGTTCCTTAAAGAAGGAAGGCCAAAGATAAGAGAAACGAAAACGCACCCTCGTATCGCTCAGCCTGCTCAGCGAGCTTGGCGAGGTAGACGGAATCTTCACGGGTGTCGGTCATTCTGTAGGGAAGAGAAGAGAAGGAAGAGAAGGCAAGGGGAGGAGTGGGAAAAAGGGTCAGCGACTCTTGTTCGATCACACGAGTGGGCACGCTAGAGCTTGAGAGGGAAAAGTGATGGGTGGAGTCCGCCTCCTCCCTTCGAGCCCACCCCATCCAGAGCTCCCTTATCGCGAGAAGGGTGAAGGTAGAGAAGGAGAGGGAAGGAGCTTTGAAGCGTGAAAGGTAGGGCGAACGAGAGGGGCGAGGGCAGAGGGTTGGTGGGCTCGTCCTCCTTCCTCCTCCTCCCCAACCTTCCTTCCTTCCTCGTCGCCCCACCCCTTGATCTCCACTCGTTCCAGCCAGCCAGCCAGCATGCTCCCATCGAGGTGGTTGAGCGAAGAAGGGAAGGGAAAAGAAGGACGAGGAGGTGGGAGAGAAGCTCGTTTTGGAAGGGAGGGCGAGGGGAGAGGGTCGTGCGATGGGGAGGAGTCCATCGTTTCTCGTTCGAGAGAAGAGCAACACTCACGTTGAAGGGGAAACTGAACACGAGCAAGAGAGAGACAAATAGAAGAAGAGTCAGCAAGCCAGTCTTGAATCTTTACGAGCTCAGAGCGCAAGAAGGGAGCGAAGGGGGACACGCGCGAGCGTGAAAGGAACAAAGACGAGAGATGGAAGGCAGGGAACCATCCAAGCTCGCTCTGCTGCTCCTCCCACGCTCAACACGCTCGTATATACGAAGAGAGATAGACACTCACAGGGAAGGGGGTGGGGAGGAAGGGGAGAAGGAAGTGGGTTGAGTTGATTGGGTGGGTGTTGGTTAGGGAAAGAACGAAGCGGAAGGGGGAAGGGGGAAGGGGAGGGGAAGGACGTGGCGAGAGGGTTCGCCGTCGCTAGGCTCGTTCGTCGCGAAGGAAAGAGAGAGCCCTCTGGCGCTTGATTCTCACGACGGTTCGGTTGAGAACCTTTTTTGGGGTCCGAAGATATAGAAGAGGGAGGATTTGAATCTTATATATTCGATCCGAAAGCTCTTCTGAAGCAATTTCTTCGGGAAAGTTGCCGTCAACACGTCTCGAGGGACGAGGTCCACCCTCTGGTTCGCCTCCTTTCCCTCTCTCCCCCTCGTCCTTTCTTCTCCCGTCCCCGTTGAGATAACTCTATACCACAAGCGAGTCCCGCTCTCCATCCCCCGACATCAATCCGAAAGAAGGCACATCAAATTCCACCGCTCGCCCGCTCACTGACCGCTCCAAATTCAACTTCACTCCTCCAGTGCCGCTCTCGACGCGTTCTTTCAAGCAGCGCTCTTGACAACAGCCGAGCCACTAAGACCACACACACGCACATCCACCCAAAACACAACGGAGAGACAGTGCCTCGTCTCTCTCTCTCTTCCTCCCCCACCCACCCCAACGTCGGTCGGTCGAGACTCACGCGACACTGTAGCAGTCCAACCCTTCCCCCTTCGCGGCTTTACGTCGTCTGTTGACACGATACCCCCAGCCCCAAAACGAGGCAGGTCAGTCGCCTCTCTGCTCCCAAAGAGGTGGAAAGAGGAAAGACGGGAGACGACGAGCCGCGCGCGAGAGAGGGAGGGAGGGACGACGAGCTCTTCTTCTCCTTGAGCAGCTTGGATGAGGAGGATTGGGGATTGGACTTCAGCGGTGAGGTTGAGGACTGTGCGGGTGTGCAAAGGTGGAAGAAGGTGAGCGGGTGAGGGAGAGGAAACGAGAAAGAGAGAGAGATATAGAGACAGAGAGAGGACGGACGGACGAACCCTTGTTCGTGATCTTGCCGATTTGAGAGGAACGAGGGAGGGAGGAAAAGGGCGAGTCAGAAGACTGAGAGTGGGTTGAGATAGGTTAGGTGGGAGAGGACTTAACTGAAGGGCAGTAGCGGCGCTTACCGACTGGAAGGAACGGAGGGGACAGAGGAAGGATGAGAGGCGACGCGTTCGACTCGAAGTAAGGCGAGACGAAGGGAGGAGAGAGCATCAATAGGTATAGCGATGTTCTGTTCAGTTCAAGGAGAGGCAGAAGAAAATAGTCCTAGTGTGAAGGGAGGAGGAGAGGGAGAGGAAGAGAAGGAGTCGACTCACGCCTTCGCGACGAACGCTCGCTCGCTTCTTGAGATCAGATCGCTTCGCCTTGGTCTTGGTGAGAGTGATCTTGGTCTTATGCTGTTTTTGGATACGAGAACACGTGGAGAGGGAAGGGGAGATGGGGGGTCGTTGGTCGAGAGACGAGAGGGGGGCAGGAGGAGAACTGCAGTCGACAAGGGCGGCGGAATCGACCTTGTACAGGCAGCTACCGTTTCGTTGTCTCGAGAATCTGGTAAGGGCGACTTGGGAATGGGTTCCTGAATGGTCCTGCGAGCGAGTCCGAAAGGGACAGAGGCTGAGGAAGGAGCTGGAGGGCCGTCGTGCAAAGGAGGAAGGAGGAGAGGTGAGCTCGACTTCTCTCGTTCGAGGCAGCCGCTTGACGTTGGTGAGCTTGAAGAAGGTGGAGAAAGGTTGTGAGTCTGTCCGAGAGATTAGGTTACCAGGCGAGTCGTCGCAAATGACAGGTACGGTAGTTCAGCTATAGAAGGGCGGGAACAGGAGAAGACGATGGTCGTTTGGGTGAGCTTCGACGTTTTCAAGAGTCGACCTCAAACGACGAGCCTCTACTCCTTCCTTCCCTTCAGCTTCTTTTCGTCCCCTCTCACCTCATCTCTCCTCGATGGCCGAAGCTCTCTCGGATCTTCTCGCGGAAGGACTAGGCATCAACGACGATCCGTCCGTCTCCTACGTCGATTTCATGGAGGAGTACGTCCGATTCGCGAGTCTTCCTTCCAACCAACGTTCTTCGCCTCCCAAGGAGTTCTTCAACGCTAGCATAAGGGTAAAGGCCGTCGAAACTCTGGTGAGTTTAATTCTCGAAGCTTGTATGGATCGAGAGGAAGAGAAGACGGAGCTGGAAGAAGAAGATCGTCGAGCTCACATCTTCCCTTCCCTTCCTTCCTTTCCCAGTTCGAGCGACTCTCTGACCTTTCCTCGGAGGAAATCGAGGAGGAACTGGTGAGAACAGACACCCTTACTCGATGTGGTCAACGTTCGGGCCACTGAACTTCTCTATTCTCCCGTTTAGACCGTCCTCGCCTCCAAGCACCTCCCTCAACTCGCTCGAGCGATCCGACTCGTCCCTCTTTCCCTCCCCGTCAACATCTGGTCCGAATTCCTCCTCAGCGACCTCCACACCTACCCCATCTTCGCTCGCTTCATCCGAACCCACCCCGAAGGTCCTCTTCTCCAAGAACATCTCCTCAAACTCCTCGGACTCGCTCTTCCCGAAAGCGTCGCGGAACTCGTCCAGGTTCGTCTCGACGCGTCCTTCTCTCTCCTCCCGAACCCCGGCTAACATTTTTCTTTTTTCGGCCTACAGTGGACAACCTCACCGAAACATCTCACCAAATCCTTCACCTCAACCTCCTGGCTCGTCTCTCTCTGCGTCACAACCGCTCAAATCCCCTGCCATCTCCATCCTTCTTCCCCTCCTCCTCCAACCGAACGTCTCACCAATCCTCCCAACCCCAACCACCTTTCCTCCCGCCTCTTCAAGATCTCAGAGGACCTCCTGCAGTTCCTCGATCGAGCGAACGGGACCCTCTCTGGAGGACCAGCTCAAGCAGAACTTCGAGCGGTCGCGGACGGGATGTTCTTTTCTGGGTTCGTGTTGATCGGAGGGTTTGAGAACAAAGGGTCGGAGAAGCCGTTGAGGGATATCAGGGAGAGTCTGGCTTGGACGCGGTGCGAGGGAGGGAAGGAAGCGTTGGAGATGGGGAAGGCGAGGGGAGGGTGCAAGGAGGGGGAGGAGATGATGAGTTGCTCCAGGGTCAGTTCAGCTTTCTTCTTCTTGACGGTTACACCACGGATATACTGACCTTCGACTGTTTCATCGCTGTCTCTCTCGTCGCAGTGCAAGACCGTCCGATACTGCTCAGCTCGTAAGTTTCCTTTCGCTTCGTTTGGACGCGAGCATCGCCCGAACTGATCCCCCTCCCTCCTCTTCCTCGTTTCTCCCTTCTCCTTCCAATAGAGCACCAGAAGCTAGACTGGAAGCGTCACAAACCTCTCTGCCAGGCTCCAAACTGGTGATGATGAGCATGGAACTCGTTGTCGTCGAAGATGGAACGCGTCTCGTCGGAAGGAAGCTTCATTATCCACAGCTCTAAGTTACGAGGAGGACGTCCGTACTGGCAGCGAAGCAGAATTCGTCGATGCTCTCTAGTTCCAGCCGTCTTCCAGTACTCCTCGGGCAATTTCTTGCACAACGGCACCCGAGTCGGCTCGACGCGACTTGCTTTTCTCTTTCCGACTGCAGTATCGTTCGCTAAACAAGCATAAGACCCAAAAGACAACACGAAACAGCTGAGTAACATTACTCCTCGACTAATAAGGCCAATAATCGGTCCCAGCACCAACGAAAACCGTCCCCTCGTCCGTCATCATCACCATCTCTCCCATCCCCTTCCCAACCTCCTTCCCTCCCTCCCCTCTCCAAACCACCTCCCCCTCAGCCCAAGCCGTCCCCGTCCCAGCCTCCTGATCCTCGTACCCCTGCTCGAAGCTCATCGTGTTCGGCAACTGGAGGTAAGCCGTCGAGTTCACCCACGAAACGAACGTCGACCACACGCGTCCTGAGTTTCGTCCTTCGTTCGAACCGAGCTTGACGGAACCTTCGTAGACGTCGATGGGGAGTTGGACTCCGATGGTACCGTTGAGAGAGAGGGCTGTGAGAGAGAGGTTGGCGTGAGCGGGGAAGGAGGTGATGTTGGCTTGGAGGAGGGAGGAAGAGAGAGGGTTGAGTTGGAGGAAGGTGAGGTTGTGGGTTGCTGCGTAGGTTCCGTTGAGGGTTGAGTTGAGGGATATGGGAAGGACGACGAGTTTGGTTTTGATGGTTGAGTTGGAGATAAAGCGGAGGGATTCGGAGACGGTGCATTTTCCGAGGATCGGGAGGCCGGAGAAGAGGGAGAGCGAGTAGGACGTGTTAAAGCCGCCCTGGAGAAGTGAACAAAGAGAGAGGGAACAAGGAGTCAGCGGGACGGTATCAAGGAGCAGCTGACGGTGAACAGGACGTACGGAAGACGAAATTGATCCCTTCGGCACGCGAACGTCGACGTCGAAGAAGGTCGTGTTGGTCTGCGTGAAGTCTCCGAACTCGACGGCCATGGCGCTCTGTCCAAAGACGGAAAGGGTATAGGCGTCGAGGGAGAGTGGTACTGTAACAGTGATGTTGAAGACGAGGGTGTTGTTCCAGTCGGGAAGGAAGTCGAACGGGGTCGCGAGGTCGGACGGTTGGTACGATTCGTCGCTGATGTTCGAGCTTGAGGTCTGTTGGAGTGTCAAAAAACGGCCGACGGTGACAGGGAAGGATCAGCTCTTAGAAAGGGGCAGTTGAACTTCGCTGAGTTGGAACGAAGAAGGTCGAACGAGCGGGAGGGAAAAGACACGACGCGAACTCACGATCAACGCAACGCCTTTCGTGCCTCCACTCCCGAGCCCCGTCCAATTCGACCCGTGCAACCCTCCCGAAACCAGCCCTAGCTCATTCACTCCCCAAGCAGCGCTCTCCTCTGCGCTCCAGCCTTCTACACCTCTCCAAATCGCCGTCACATTCACGATCATGTCCTCCTCCGAGTCGTCGAGAGCTGCTGGGACGAAGGTGACCTTGGACGAGCGACTTCCGAAGACTTTGACGTAGTAGAACGTCGTCGGGTCGAGATGGAGAGGTTGGTGGAGAGTGGAACTGAAGACGGTATAGTTGGTGAGAGTCCCAGCCTTGTTTGGTTGAAGGATTTGGGAGGAGAGAGGAGAGGTGAAGTTGAAGGGGCTGATGAGGTCGTAATCGTAGGGGACGAGACCCGAGGGGACCTGGGCCGAGAAGGAGAAGATACACGTCTCAGTCAGTTCTGGAAACGAAGGCGAATGAAACCCTACGAAGGGACGCGAGGGAAGATGGAAGGAGAGCTCGCGCGAGCTCGCTCGTTCCTTCTCCTCCTTCGAGCTCGTGAAGAAACGAAGCTCACCTCGGGAAGAACCGTTCCCCTAGCCACATCCATATAGGAATCCACTCGGCTTAGAGAAGATGCCCTCTTCGCCCTGCTACGATCTACTCCGTACCAGATCATGGCTCCTACGAGACCAGCGAGGAGGAGGAGAACGACGGCGACGAAGGCCTTCCCTTTGCGAGAGTGAAAAATCCAGAGAGGGATGAGAGGTTTCCGTGGAGGTTTCCTGGGAGCGCATCCTTCGATGGTAGCTTCGTCGAGAGCGAGAGCGGATTGGACCGAGGGTGAAGAGGAGGTAGGCAGAGGGAGGGGATGAGTGTGAGGTCGAGCAGGAGGAGGAGCGCCGAGGGAGAGGTCGTCGAGTTCGTACGAGGGGGAAGGAGCTGCTGGGTCGTGAGAGTCGTTACGATCGTAGGGAGGTGGATGGTAGGTAGGAGGTCGATCGTCTGGCATCCAAGTGCGAAGAAGGCGAGCAACGAGCTGCTGACCGTTTGAGGGAAGGAAGGAGACACAAAGGTGAGCTCGAACGAAAGTCGACGACTTCCCTCCCTTCCCATATCGCCCCGCTCGCCTCAACCAATTTGACGACGTTTTCTGACTTTGATTCGCGAGACACGAGGAGGGAGACATGGATCTACCAATGCGAAAGAGTCAGCCAGAGCTTCTGAAGGGAGAGAAAGAAAGAGGGAAAGCGAACCCACAAACTCTTCACGTTGGCTCCACCCATCAATCTCGCACCACCGTATCTATCCAGCCCACTAGTCTGGGTAGATCGGACCAAACACCAGATCAGTCTGAAGACCTTGGGAAAGACGAGATCAAAGACACCAAAGGGAAGAAGGCCTCACTCAAAGAGGCAAGACGCGTCGACTTAGGCGTTTCGACCTTTACCAGCTCGGCTTGATGCAGTATAACTTGTGAGCCTTCCAGTCCATGTTTTGATGTTCTGGGTGGGTATGATCGAGCATGAAGAGAGGTTTCAGCGCGCTGAATGAGGAGAAACGAAGCGAGAGAAACGCGTCGCGAAGGACTCACCGCTCGAGCAGTAGTGAGCGCGGTGACACTGGTAACGAACGAGAGAAGTTCAGCCGTGAAAGCAAGAGGCTACGAATATGAGAATGAGGCTTACTCGACTGCATCCCAGCAACGGTTTTCGCTGGAAGAGGACTCGAGGAGCGCAAGGGCTGGCTAGCTCGATCCCTCTTCTCGTCGCGAGGCAGGTCCTCTCCCCTAGCAGACCTAGGTCCAGCTTCACAGCCTGCTGGAAAGCATGAGCGGGGAATCCGACCTTGATGAGTTGTTCGAAGCTGTCTAGAGAGGTGGCGAAAGGCTGGAGGAGGTAGTCGGGGACGTTGTTTCGGAGAGGAACGAGCTCTTGAAGAAGGGTAGCGAACTTGTCGACTGGACGACTGCCGAAGTCAGGGAGTTCGACGGTGGGTGAGAGTTGGACGATGAGAGTGCTGCGCAAAGCATCCAGGATTTCGATCATGCCTGAGAAGTGTTGGAGGACTGATTGAGAGAGGCACGGGTCGAGCTGAGGTTTCGAAGGGCGAGGAGAGGCCGATTAGCAGGAGCGAGAGGCGAGACACGTACACTGATTGGGTGTGCAGCAGAGAAGGAGATGAACGGAATACTCACTACCAGTCCTTGTAGATCAGCTATCCTGTCCCATTCGATCATGTAGAAGTCGAGAGCTTCCCGGGGTCGAAGGCGAACGAAGGCAGCGAAGTTTGGGACCGACGAGTCGGCTACGATAACGCTGCGAAGATTGTCTCGCAGGAACATCCAGTAGGTAGAGTCCTTCGCAGGTGTAACGACGAATGAGTCGTTGAAGTAGGTTCGAAGGAGGGAAGGGAGATGGCTGGAACCGAGGTTGACCTGAAGGGGAGGAGGAGGTCGGTTGAGCTTCATCCAAACCGAGCTCTCTCCTACCTCTTCGCGTTCCACGTACCCAAAACAGTGTGGGTCCATTCGGAATCTGCTTGAGCAAGACCGTGTTCCTTATCTAGATGAAACGAGAGTTAGAATCAGCCCAGCGCAAAGCAGGAAGCAAGAGGGCGAGAAGGAAGAAGAGGCGAGCTTCGACTCATGATGGACACGACGACCTTCACCTCCTCTGGACTCAGCGGTCTCGCGGCTTCCCCGTCGATTCCAGTGGAGAGTCCGCAGGCTTGAGCGAGCTCTAGAGAGGTTGAGGCGATCATCGCAGGAAAGGATGGGAGGGAAGGAGGTCGCCGTTGTTGTCGAAAACGTCGAGCTCACCTCCCTGCGGCCTTTCTTCAACCGTCACGACCTTTTCGACACTGTTTCGACCCTTCATCTCTTCTAGGACCTTCAAAATACTTTCGACAGCAACGTCTACGTTAAATTACTCTCGACAAGCTCGGACCGAGGAGGCTGTTCGCTCTTGCTCCTCCCTCGCTCGTCGAGCTCAAAGTCCTCCTTCGATCCTCCTTCCAGCCGCTCTCCCAAGCCAAAGGATGTCTCCGAACGGCTTACTTCTATCTTCAGGTAAATAGGCACCTTCTCGGCGCAGCCGCTTGAAAATGAAAACCTTCAGGGGGAAGACGGGGCGGCGTAGGAGAAGAGCGAAGGAGGAACGAAGCTCACCAAATCTGACCTCCTTCCTCCCTCTCTCTCTCCCTTCCAGCAGCTTCCTTCCCTCAAGGACTATGACTTTTTCCTCACATGAACACCCGCCGCTGTAGCTTCCATCTTCGACGTCAACAGCCAAACTTTCACGTGATGCAGCGTTCGAACGCGCTTTCCGCCTCCGTCCACTCGCCCTCTCCATCTCGCTGCCCTCGACCTTCACTACCACCTTCGCCTTCGCTCTCTTCTCAGCTTCTGTCGACTTCTCCTCCGACCTCCTCAAAGGCTTCTGACACTCCACCGTGGAATCAAAAGCCTGTGCTCGAGACACCCCTCTCTCGAAGAGGTCCGTTCCCTCTCCCTCCCCTCCCCTCCGCTTTCGACGACTCTCCCTCCTTCCCTCAACAACCATGAGCGACTCTTCCTCTTCTCTCTTCTTCAGCGAAAAGGTCCGAGAGCACGCTTCCGTCCTCCGATCTTTCGCTACTCCCACTCGACCAGCGGATTGGGCTTCCTACGAGCAGTTCCACAAAGCTCATGTCAGTCCTTGCGGCTCTCCCTCCGTGCCTTCCTTCCTCCCTCCCTTCTTTCTCGCTGACTCGTTTTTCTCACCACTCGTTCAGATCCATATCCTCATCCTCCACGCTCTTCGTCACATCCACGACGAGTGTGTCAAGTGGCCTGAGTGCGACTACGAGGACGCTCTCGGGTATTGCTCGCTCCTCTGCAGGATGGTGGGAGACTACTTGTCGATGGAGAAGGACTTCTACTGGCCTCTTCTCAAGTCGAAGGGAGAGCACCTTGATCCTAACCCAGTACGTTCACCTCTTCCTTTCTCTTCCTTCTTCTCAGCTCAACGAACGCTCGAATCAAGCTGACCTCGCTTCGAACTTCTGTCCTCCCTCGCTCTCAGTTCGAGACCGCCTCATCCTTCTCGACTCCCTCCCCAACCAACACCCTCTCGACCCTCTTCCTCTCCCTCCAAGGCTTCCTCTCTCAAGCTCAACTCTACAACGAAACCTTCAAAGCCTCAACCTTCCAAGCTCATCTCGTTAACCTCTCCGAACCCCTCGCGGAACGCCTCTGCGAAGACGTCGAGAGGTTGGGACCTGAGCGATTCAGAGCGGTTTTCGACGAGCAGGGAGTTGAGGAGTTGAGGAAGAGTGTAGAGTTGGAGTTGAAGGAGAAGACTGATAAGTGAGTCCGTTTCCGTTCGTTTGAGCCGGCGTACAGATAGAAGGAGCGACGTCCCGAGCTGACCTCGTCTCGTTTCGTTCGCTCTCGACGACGCATAGGTTCCAGTACTACCCTATCGTCCTGAGCAACATCGAACCAGACCTTCAGGACGTCGTTTTCCCTCTCAGTTGGATCCAGAGGGAGATCATCATCCCTTGGGTTTTGACCCAGAAGTCGAGAGGGTTCTGGGACGTGAGTCGATTTCTCCTGCTCACTCGTTCTCCTTGTGGTCTCGTTCGGACGCTGACGAGTTCAAGTTCTACTGTCGATTGGGAGAGTAGTACTCGAGGTTACCTCAGAACTTGGGCTACGATGGATACAGGCAGCACTCGCATAAGGATTGAGGAGGCAACGAGGGAGGGAGAGGGTGATGAGTTCGACGCGTCGTTTTTGTTTTGGTTTGAGGAGACTCGCTCGAGCCGGTGGGTTGGGTTGTTTCGAAGGGGATTACTTCTTGGATAGGTTTGAGTCGCTTCCCTTTGACGTACGATGTTCACGAGCGGAAGTCTATCGGCCTTGAGGTGGAGAGACAACGAAAACGCGACGACGAGTCTGATATCGCGTCGACGCCTCGCGTTTTGTCGCTCGACTGTCGTGAACTTCAGCGAAGGTAGATCAGTGGAGCTGACATGCTGGTCTCTAGTTGACTTCTTCGTGTCCTTCCACTCGCAAACATTTCAAAGAGCCCCTTCGCGACGTGTCCTTCGTCTGCCCTCCTCGAAAGCGACTCTTCGTGCCCTCCCTTCCCTCAGCTCGAAGTGCTTCCAACCGCGATGTCGATTCCACAGCTCCCCTTAACCCACGTACCCAACCTCCTCTCTACATCCTCTCACTCTTCACCCTCTCCGCCGTCGACCCTAGAAGTGAAACAGCGCTAGGTCCTCGGAGCTTGGCGACTCACCTCGTTTGCTTCCCTCTTCCGCCCCTCCTCCTCTTCTCCCACCCAAACCACCATCAACCGTCCTTCTCAGCTTCGACTCGAGTCACAATATGGACGCCTTCCTCTCCGCTATTCGATCCAAATCAGGTTGGACGTCCAAGGTTCTTGACGAAGACAGGGATCTGTGTGAGAAGTGGGTGAAGGAAGGGAAGCTCGAGGAGGAGTTGGGATTGGACAGAGAGATCATCGATCCAGCCATCAGGTGAGCTCGTTCGTCGTTCCAGTTATCTCTCTAGCATAGAGAGGAGATACCTACTAATATCCTCACGATGTTTTTACGGCCAGGGAGCTCAAGAACGAAGCTAGGAAGATCATCGCGTTCGACTCGATCTCGCATCTCATGCAGGAGAGGGAACCTCCCGTCGATTTAGCAGACTGGGAAGCCATTGGGAAGGACGTTCAACGAGCTCTCGAGGAGCCGACTGAGCTCATTCAAGCTCCTGAGCTGGGAGATGTCTGTGGAGTGAGAGTTGCGGATGGACTGGTCCCCAAGAGTCTTCATCGAGTGGTGAGCTTCGACCTCCTCCTCCCTCCCCTCCCTCCCTCGACGTCGAGCTCACTCTCTTCTCTGGGTGATCCGTTTTCAGCTCGAAGAGGAGCTCGACAACTTTGCCAACGAGTCCATCGTACTTGACTATCATCCAAAGTCAGATGGGAAGGTCCTCGATATCATCCATCCCTCGATGTGTTCGTTCAGCTCTCCTCTCCTCCCTCGAGAGATGATGTTCGAGCTCACCTTCCTCTTCTCGCTCTTCCTCTAGACCCCTACGTCCACTGCTCAACTACACTCCCAGAAGATCAAGCTCCCAAGGGCGAAGGTTTCAATGCATCCATCACCCTCCAGCACTCTCATCCCTACGGAGACGATCCCGATCCAGTCGAGCACTCGAGGTGAGCTCGAACCCTCCCTCCCTCCCTCTTCCTCCCTTTCCCCTTCGCGCATCTCTTCTGACCCGCTCTCCCTTCCTCTCACCCCTCACCCTCTAGCAAATTTGCCTGGCTCCCCTCCGTCTTCCGAGTGTCACCCTCAGGTGACTCAACCCAGATCCTCTCCTACATCAACAACCTCGGTCCTCGATCCTCCCACCCAGCTCTCTACAAAGCCATCGAACACCTCTTCACCCTCGCTCTCCCCATGCTCCAGCAATCCCTCAACGAGAAGCTCCAACTCATCGATACGCCTTCGTTCCAGAGATGGGAGGAACGAGCCAAGACGACGGGGGATAACTGGAGTGGGCAGGGAGAAGGGCAGAAGTTGAGCGAGTGGAGAGCGTTGTTGGCCGAGCAGAGGAGGGAGGAGAAGGAGGAGGGCAAGTTTGGAAGGAAGGTTTCGGAAGATCAGCCGAGTGAGGAGGGCTTGAGGGGAGAGGTGGATCTAAAGGGGAAGGATGTGAAGGTGATCGTCAAGGTGAGTTTGGAACGGACGCGGTTGAAGGCTCGCCGTCGCGTCTCGTGCTCCTTTCGTTCGACGACTGACCTCCTTGCTCTTCCTTTTGGACAGGTCGCTGAATACCATCTCAAGCCTGCGCAGACCTACTCCGGCTCCTGGCATATCGAAGGAGCTGTTCGTCGCCCTCGCTTCCTCGTCTCGAAACTTGTTGAAGCTCGAACTGACCTCGTCGGGTCTCTCCGTCCTTCTGCTCCTCACTCAGCCTCACGAGATGATCGCCTCCTCGTTCATCTACTACTACTCAACTTCGGAGGAGATCGAGGACGACGGTCTTGCTCTTCGACGTGTTCGTCTAGACGTCGACAGTCCCAACGAGGAGGACAACCACGGAGTGAGCTCGACGCGTCGTTTTTGTTTTCCTCTTCTCTCTCGCTGACCCATCCTCGTCTCGCCCCTTTCTCTCTCACGCAGGACCAATTCTCAACCTACCTTCACGACGACGACGGCAACTCCATCAACGAAGACATGAGCAACGCTCCTTCTGACGTGCCCAACTTGTTCGTCCAACCCTCATCGTTCACGCCTCCCTCGCTCGTCTCATCCGAACGCTGACTCCCTCCCTCCTCTGTTTACCTTCCTAACCACAGCGATTTCCCAAGTGACTGGGGATCCGACTTCGACCCTTACTCGTTCCCTGGTGCTGTTCGTCTCGGTGTCGTTCCCACAACTGGAATCGAAGACGCGAAGGGAGGGACCGGGAGGATGCTTTCGTTTCCCAACTGGATTCAGGTGAGTCGTTTCTCTCTTCCTAGCTCGAAAGATCGAATTGGAGAGTCGGAAGTTGATACCGCTCTCGCTCGTTTGGTCTTTGACTCGATAGCATCAAGTCAAAGGTCTTCGTCGAACCGTCACCGATCCACCCTCCGACCTTCCCATCGCGAAGAGAAAGATTGTGAGTCCCTCCTCGCCTCTCCTTCCTTCATTCTTTTCGCCCTTGTCCCTCTCTCCTGACCTTGATCTCTGTTTACTTCGATCAGCTCTGCTTCTTCGTCGTCCGAGAGGATCGAGACGAGTCCAACCCCGACACCATCTCCGTTCCAGGAATCACGTTCGTCCTCTCTCGTCCCTTCGTCTCCTCCCTTCCTCTCTCAGAACACACCTGACTTCCTCTCTTCCCTGTCTCTTCGCTCCTAGCTACTCCTCCCTTTCCTCCCTCCCCCCAGTAATCACAACCCTCCAAGTCCCACCTCAGCAGTACACCTACACCTTCCCTTCCACGCACTTCTGGCTCTCGAGGGCGTTCGAGCAAAAGACGGAGGGGAAGAAGGGACTTCCGATGGAGATCTTTGTGAAGATCTTCAACGAGAGTGGGATGGGGATGGGGAGGGAGGAGGCGGAGAGGGTGAGGAGGGAGGTGATGGACGATCGAGGGTTGCTCGGGAGGAAGGAGGAGGAGAGTTGGCAGGGGGATTTTGGGTGAGTGAGACATACAGTACGTGATGAGGAGAGGGAGGAAGCTGACTGTTTTTTCGCCTTGGTTGGCGTTGAACAGGTTGTGCGAGCACTGAAGGACGAAACGAGGGGGGGAAGACGCGTGAGTGAGTTCGTTCATTCGCTCTCATGAGCTGCCTTTTCCCTCCCTGCCTCTCCCTCACACCTCGGCTCACTCGTAGCCTCGCCACCTCGTCTCGTCTCTCCTAGATCGCCAGCCTCTCCGCTTCGCTCGTCCCCAACGACCGTCGACCCATCGATCGGATCGGCGGACGACTTCGGTTCTTCAGGGTTGGTTGATGGACTTTTCGTTTCGTCCTTTTTACCGATACACGACCACCTTACTTCTCTCCCTCCCCCATTTCTCCTCCTCTTCCAGCGACACCACCGAACGAAAGACTCGAAAAGCCTGCTCGACTCGCGACGCGTCACTTTCTCGCTCCCCCCCTTCTCGCTCTCGACCCTCTCCAAACAAAGCAAGACATATAAAGAAAAGCTCATTCAAACACACACCTTCATCACTTACGCAAGTCAAGGGCTAGGATATCAAGCAGCAGAGTGAAAGAAGAAACGAAACGAAGAGCGAAACGAAAGACGAACACCAAGCGAAGTAAAACACGTACAGACAGAGACAGAGACAGAAACGGGCTAGAGAAGTTGTGTAGATGATTATGGATTGAGCGAGCAAAACTACCCAACCGTATTGCTAGGCCCTCCTCCTCCTCCGAACCCGAGCCCGAAAGGCGAACCAACGAAGTTCCCATTCCCGTTCCCGTTCCCGTTCAGGTTCAAGGCTCCTCCCGAAGCAGCGACGGCGGCGGCGGTTGCGAGAGCTGCTTCCCTCTCAGCCTTGTCCTTCTCGACGGCGGCTTTCTTCTTCTTGTCAGCGTCTTTGAGTGCGCTCACTGCGAAAGAGGTTGCGGGAGAGGAGGGAAGGGGTCAGAGGGGGGGAGGGAGGGAGAAGGGACGCGTCGAGCGAGAGCGAGAAAGGGAAGGGAGGAGGGACGAAGTCTACTCACGAGCTCTCGAGATGTTGGTGGTGGTCATGTATCCGACGGGGAAGCAGGTGATGAGCTGTTTACATCGAAGAAGGAGAAGCTCGAGGTCAGCGATTGCGTCCAACGAGCTCGAGCTCGAGCGAGAAAACGCGACGCGACTCGACTTACATCGGCGTACAGCTGCTTGTTCAACGGCGTAAGCGTGATCTCAGCCGTTCCAGGCGTGTACTTGGCGATCTCGTTCGCCGATTCCATCGTCTGAACGTTGTGGAGGTGGAGAGCCCAGAGGATCTTCTTCATCTCGGGCGAGAAGAGGAACTTCTTGATGGGGCCTTGAGGTTCGGTGGGGGCGGCGGGGTTGATGGATTTGCCGTCGTCGTTGGTAGGGATGAGGGAGACTTCGGGGGTTGCTGAGCGATTGGAGAGGGGTGTGTAGGTCTGTGTGAGGAAGGGAGAGGAAGAAGTCAGTCGCGGAATCGAGACGAGTCGAGGAGGCAGAAGAGCGACGACGAACCGAAGGAGCAGGAGCAGCGGCGGCGGCGAGTTCGTCAGGTTGCTTGAGAGCTTGTTCCTTCTCCTCCTCGATTCTGACCTTCTCGGATTCCTCTGGAGAAACCGAGCAAGAAGGGAAGAAGGTCAGCTCGAGTTCTTCGACCTTTCGACGCGACTCGACGCGACTCGACTCGACTCACCGAATGCGACGACCGCGGCCTCGTGAGTCTCGACTCGATCCTCCTTCACAGCATCGACCTCCTTCTGGAAATCCGCGATGAGAGAAGCTCGACGGTCGGCGAGGAACTGAGTGTGGAAGGCTCCTACCTCCTTCCTGATGAGTTTCTGTGTCGACGCGAATCGAAAGGGGAGAGGAGGAGGTCAGTTCGACGCGACGAGAACGAAGTCCAGTCGAAACGAAACGAGCGAAGAAGACGATGGGACGAACGGTGATGGTAAACTTGTTGTAAGGGAAGATGGCAGGCATTCGGTCGAAGAAGGGTTGAGTGTAGCAGTCCGTTCTGATGGCGGTTTTGGCGACCTCGGCAACGACAGGTCGCATGTGAGGAGGGAACTTCCCCTTGTTGGACCAGTCGCCTGTTGAACGAGCGAGCAAGAAGAGGAACAGAGTCAGCTACGTCGTCGATACTCAAGAGGGAAGGAGGCAGAGAGAGGAAGAGCGAGACGAACACTTCGCAACCTCCTCCTTGAGATGGAGCAACGCTTCCTCGACTTCGGGTGAGATCTCGGGTTTCTGGGATGAAGAGGAAGAGTATAGTTCAGTTCAAGATCTCGTGGAGGATGGAGACGTCTAGGACTCACGGGTTCAGGCTCAGGAGTCGGTGTTCGAGCTACGAGAGGAAGAGAAAGAGAGCGTGTCAGCGACGCGACTTCTCACGAACGAGCGAACGCTCAAGACGACAGCGAAAGGCTCACCTCTCCTCGAAGCCTGGTTGACCGCAAACGAAGAAAACTCGAATCAGTCCCAATTCTCAACTCCCCACCGCGAACTCCACGCGACGAACACCAAAAAGCTCGAGCGAGCGAGCAACGAAGCAACTCACCATCTCGACCGACGGCGAACCCCCATCCCTCCCGAACTCGATGCTCGAATGATGGCTCATCGGCGTTCCATCCGGCTTGATTCCTGAAGCTCGAGGTTTCCTAGGGGGAGCGTTGGGATCGATAGATTTTCGAGGAGCTCGAGGTTTGGGTGCAGGTCTGAGGAAAGGCGAACGAAACGAGACGAGGGTGAGGAAGGAGTCAGTTTCGCGTGCGAGGAAGCGAGGGAGCGAGGTAGGAGTGTGGAGAACGAAGGAAGGGATAACGAGGGGAAGAGTGGGGGTCTGTGGGTAGAAAGAGCGACGACGACTCACGCTTCAACCTCCTTCAACTCGACGGCTCCCATGTGAACGAAGAACCCTCCCTGAACGGTCACTCCCGTGTACTCTGGCGCGTCGATCGCAGCGGTCGAGTCGTCGATGAACGGATCGGCGATATCGTAGTCGTCCTCCTTCTCCTGTCTCTTGCGTCGCTTCTTTGGTCGTTGCTGGTCAAAAGGGTAAGAGCGCGTTCGAGGTCAGCTCGCGTCTCGCTCTTCCCTTTCTCCTCTCCTCCCCTCCCCTCTCCTCCTCACCCCCGCCCGCCCGCTCACCCACCCGCCCGCCCTCTCGAGATAGATACGTACCCCAACATCCTCCTTCCCATACTTCTCCTCCAACAACCTAGCCATCGCCTCCTCCTCGGTCTCCTTCTTCTCCTCTGCCGCCTTGACAGCAGCCACCTCCTCCTCCTTCTGACCTCTAATGCTCCAAATGCTCATCACCTCCTGATCGTAAATCCCCGCCTTGAAGGCTTCCTCGTACAAAGAGAACTCGTCGTACTTGCCCTTCTCGAGAGCGAGGGGCACGTTGAGACGGAGGGTGAGGTCTGGTTTTCGCAAGGGAGGAGGAGGCGTGATGGTTGCTGCTCGACGTTTACGGGTCTTCTTGATGGGGATGAGGGGAGCGTTGATGGGGAGATCTGCTGAGGAGTTGGAGGGTCCTGCTTCGGCGTTGATGGTGGTGGTAGAGCCGTCTGCTCCGTTGGGTTGGGGAAGAGCAGCTGCTGATGGGGTTGCGTCGAGACCGTTGGGAGGAGGGACGAGACCTGACGAGGTTGCTGCTCCTCCTGCGACAGACGATGGGACTCCTCCTTCAGCAACGATGCCCTCCATCCCTCCTCCATCGTCGTCCTCGTCGTCGTCGTCGTCTCGATCCTCCATGTCTTCATCGTCGTCGACTCCCTCGCTCTGATTTCCTCCTCCTCCTCCTCCCCTTCCTCCTCCTCCAGGACCTGACAAGAGCTCCACATCCGATCCATCATCATCCTCATCGTCCTCCTCCTCTTCATCATCGTCGTCCGAATCCTCCACGTCGTCTCCCGAGTCCGAGATGTTCTCGACGTCGTGCTGCTCTCCTTCTCGTTTGACGAAGGCGGTGGTTGGAGTGTTGATGAGCTCGAGAGCTGCTGCTTCCTCGTCGTCGTCGTCGTCCGAGTCTCCTAGTTCGATGACCTCCCTTCCTCCCTCCTCGACGATCTTGAGAGGTTTCGAAGGAGTCGCGCTTGGCCGAGCTGAGGAGGAGGAAGGAGCTTGTGAGACGCGATGTCCGTTGGAGGTTGAGGTTGAGGCACGGTGGTTGGCGAGGGAAGGAGAAGGTCGAGAGGGAGGTGGAGGTTGAGAAGCGGAAGTAGATCGTCGAATGGGTTCGAGGAGAGGGGAGGACGAAGTCGAAGAAGGGGAGGGAGCGGCGGCTGCTGGTTCGATGGATGGATCTGCTGGAGGAGGGGGAGATGGAGAGGCGGCGGCTGCTACAGCTGGAGTGGGAGGAGTTGGAGGAGTGGAGGACTTGGTGATGGTGGTGGGAGCGAGGGCTGGTTTGGAAGAAGAAGGTGTAGGAGGATGGGCTGAGGAAGGGGAGGGAGCATGTTTCCCGTTCTTGGAGGAGGTTGGTTTGGCGAGGGAGGAGGTTCTCGTCGAGGAGGAAGAAGCCGAGGGAGGAGGAGGAGGAAGATCTGGATTAATCAACGGTTGCTTGGGAGTAGAGGAGGATGCTGCTGTTGTTGTTTTGGATTGTTGTTGTGAGTTTGTTGAATTTGGTCTTTGTTGTGGTTTTCGTTGAGAGGTGGAGGGAGGTTTGGAGTCGTTCTTTGCAGGGACGACGGGAGGTGGTGGTGGTGCTGCCGCGACTCCTCTTCGTGTGCTTCTCCTTCTCCCTCCTTCCTCCTTCCCTTCCTCGACGGTCTCTTGACTATCAGACGCGACTTCCAACGAAGGATGCGCCTCCGCCGTTTCCTCGTCCGAATCCGAGTTGGATCGATGGATGGATGAAGGGGACTCGCTCATCGCGAAGAGAAGAAGGGTGGAAGGGAGGAAGGGAGGGAAGGAGAGTGAACGTTGGGGCGAACTACGAGGCCTCGCTACGAAGGTTCCAAGCCGCGAAAAGGAGAAGCTCGTGAAGAGGGGAGCTGAAAACGTATTGAGCTCGACGCTCGTTCGTTTTGCCTCTCAGAACTCTCTTTCGAAAAGTTTCGGTATCCAAAATGGGAGGAGCATACGATAGAAAAGACCTCGAGCTTGGAAGACAGGTAGCTGAAGAGGTAGAGCTCTGGGGAAGCGAGACGGCGAGCTCGAAGGAAGGAGGTACTCAATGCTCGAGCTGCTTCCCTCCTTCATTCTTCTTCGAAACAGCTGAACCGAAAAAAATCTTGACGACTTCGAAAGTCCGAAGGCCTAACAGATGCCCTCTGAAGATCCTTCCATCCTCCCATTCCTTCGCGAGACCGATTTCGATAGACGCAAGGCGTCAAAGCAGAGGGAGAAGGAGGAAACGACCGAGCTCACCATTCATCTCCTCGACTTGTGCTCTCATCCTCGCCAGATCTAGCAGCTGTCAAGCAGCGTTCCATCATAGACAACCTCCAACATACCTCCCACCTCCTCTCAAATGTCCCCGAAGCGTCCATACCTCGTGAGAAGCTCATCGTCCGCATCTCGAGCTCGAAGGAAGCTCAAGCGAGAGGAGTCGAAAGCTCGCCCGCCATCGCCGTCCATGCGAGTTCTTGACGGCTGAGCGAAAGAGGGAGTGTGTTGGGTCTTTCGCGCGGCCCTTAAGGTGAGCTCGAGATGAAAGACGAAGGGGATAGGAAGGAGTGGGTGAGCGTTTGGGACGAAGAGGAGGAGAGCTCGTCCAAATCGAAAGGTCGCTTTCGTGCTTGCTTGCCGCCGGTTCCGAGACTAGCCTCCCTCTATCTACTTACATCGTGTCGAGGAGATCTCTTCGAATTGAAAGCTGGGTCTAGTCAAGATATCAGGCTTTCGGAAAGATTTGGTTTCAAGGGAGCCATCAAAGCTGCTTTGAGGCTCGCGGTCAGCTCAGTCGCGTCGCTTCTTGAAGATCTTCACCCTTCAAAGACGCAGGTTCTGCTCTCGCCTCTAGACCTCAACCTTTCGTTCGCAACAAGCTGGTAGAATACCAGAAGCAGAAGGACGAGCTCGCTCGCTGCCCTCGACTCTCCCCGCCTTCCTTCCCCTCCGCTTCCCCTCGTCCTCACGCGTCGTTCGCGTCGTCAAGTCCCTCTTCCTCGCCCTCCTCCCCTCTTTCCCATCAAACTTCCGCAGACAAAGTCGTCCATTTCATCTCCATCTACCACCTCCAACCCCGACCTCAAAAAAAAAACCCTCAGCAACTAGCCCATCTCCCTCCCTCCGTCTCTCCCCCGCCCTCCCCCCCCCCCTCCTTCTCCCCCTTCTCGCTCCTCACAAACACCCCACCCAATCCTCTCTCCCTCACTCAAAAGGGCAAAAAGAATGAGTGAAGCGTGACTCGAACACGCGTCTCAAGAAAATCTCTCATGAAGACCCAAACGAAGCTAATCCCCTCTTGTTGAAAGGAGCAAACGAAGCAGCTTGGAGAAGATGGAAATCTTGAATAATAACCCCTATACGATCCACCCGATGACTAAGTTCCGTCAGCTTTGGGTTGGGTGGTCAGGAAGGAAAGTCGGGTGCGAGAGAGGAGGGGAGAGGGAGGGAAGAGGAGGTGGTAGGGGGAGAGGGTTGAGGATGGGAGGATGGGAGGGATGGGAGATGCGATGAGGAAGAGAAACGAACGGTCACCTCAGACTTGGAGGGTAGGCTACTAAGGGATGCGGTGGCAGCTCGCTGGAGAGAGGTCGAATGGCTTGAAGCGAGAGACGAAAAAGGAAAAGACGACGCGTCGTAGAACGGATTTGAGAGCTGATTGCTCAGCTCCTGCTCCTTCTCTTCCTGCCCTCAGCGAATAGATGGGAAGTACTCTTCTCAGCAGGCGTCAACGTGCCGCTCGATCTTGAGCGACGACAGTAGAAGATGAAGAAAGGAAGACAAGACGCGTCGTCACGTCGACTGCCCGAACGAGTATCTCAGGGAAGGTCCGCCTCGCTTCATCATCCGACCCGACTAAATCCTGATAGACGTAGTTCGAAGATCATTTGAGAGACGTCTAGAGAGATCGAGGGGGATCGGATGAGGAAGCAAAGTTGCGTCGCCAGTCGCGTGTACAGTACAGTAATCGGCTCCGGACTCTCCTCAAGCCCATCAGAAAACAGCAGCTTTTAACCTTCATCGAAGAATGAGTACATCAACGCGCTGTTTATTGCTGGAGCTTAGGAGAGAGGGAAGAGATTGAGAAGCGATGGGATGAGGGTGGGAAGACCGAACGACGACGCGGCTGACGAGGACATCGAGTCGCGAAGATATCGACTCCTGCTCCTCCTCCAAGTCGTTGAGAGGTCTCAGCTATGGCTATGGAAAGTTTCAGTCAATCCTGACAGCTCTCGAGCAGATGAAGAAGAAGTCCAGGAGGGAACGATCTCCGAGGCTGATTGTTTGGTGCGCGTCGTCGCCTTTGCGACAGCAGTTGATCTCCCGACACCCGATTGGGATCACACATCATTCAGCAGTACTAGCCGCATTCTAAGGAGGACCGAGCTGGCAGTGGTGCGCTCGGTCGGGTGATGAACAAAATGTTCGCTCGACGCGCGACGCTCGAAGGTTACAAGATGCGAGGGTGAAAACGGCAGCGTCGACGGTTTCAACGAATCCGGTCGGCTTGTTGTTCTTTTGCTACCCTCCTCCCTTCAGGAAGAAGACAGCAGATCCGATCCTCCAAAAGAGGATAGTAGGGAACTGCTGTCTGCTCCTTGAAACAGAGGAAGGAAGGAAGATCACAACGGCCAGGACGACACGATCGAGCAAGCCATGAAGCCAACGTCGAACAAGACCTTCAGTCTCCGACTCCCTTTCGGAGGTTTCAACCAGTTCGAAGACGATTGGAGGTACTCTCCGAGGACGTCTTAAACCTGAAGACCGAAAGGGAAGAGGAAAGAAACAGACCAAGATTGAGCTTCGCGTTCTTGATCGCTCGACGCGACGCGTCTTTGACGCTTGAATTGGCGCTTTGACGCTCAGGACAAAGAAGAGCACTGGAGCCTAACGCCGTTGAAGTCAGTCTGGCTCAGCGTAGGGCTTCCGCGCTGAAAGAAGAACGCAAACGGACCGGGTGAATTGCAACGCACGCTCGTTCTCGTCGTCTCGTTTCCTTCGACACCCTCAAAGCTTCAGAGGCTCGGAGGGGCATCTGCTGCTTTGATGGGGCTGAAGGGAAAGGAGACTGAGGAGAACGAGCTTGAGCTGGGGACCGCAGAAGAGGAAATGCAAGACGCGTCGTCGTCGTTGCGGCGGCTTCAACCTCTACTTCATGTGCTTCTCCTCCCGGGAAGACGTACTCTCAGAAGTGCATAGGTCTATAGTATTCAGAATCAGTACGTCTCTCCGCAAAGAAGAAGAAGAAGAGAAGAATGCAGAAAGCTGACATGAATGATCAGCTTCGTCTTCGCTCGACGCGTCGTTCTCGCGAAGTCTTCCTTTTTCTGTGTACACCCGATGTTTTTGCCTTCAGCTCAGCAGAGTCAAGTCAAGACTGGAGCCTGGTTTGGTGGAAGGAAGTCAGATCGGGTGAGGAGAAGATAAACAAAGAGACGAGACGCGTCGAACGCGTCCGACGTCGAAGCTATCGACGGCTCAGAAAGGACGAAGAGTCGTTATCCTTTCGCAGACTTCGACGCCCCCTCTCGACTAACCTAGCCACAGCATCATTTTCAGGGTTTGATGAACGATGCTGCTGGATCAAGGAGGGAGCGGAGGGACGAGGAGAGCTCGAACGGCAGAGGGAAAGAGATGGAGTGAAGGGACGAGCGTATGAACGAAAGCAGAGCTCGCAGACTTTTCTCAGCAGGGCACCTGCTCTCCCAACTTTTTGCGTGTACTACTTCCAGCAAGGTAGCTGGAAGGGTTCGGGGCGAGGGGAGAAGGGAACGAGCTTTGCGCCAGTCACTGACTCGTCCCTCGTTGTCGTGTCGTCACGCTCGCTCCCTTTCAGGCCCCACTCAGTCCAGCTGTTTTCGTCGAGGTGAGCTTCAGCTGGTCGTGGAAAAGCGTGAAGGGGAGGGAGGGGGACTCGAAGTGAAAGGATGGAAGGAGGAGGAGAAGGAGGATGCGAGCGGATCAGCGACGAGGAAGAACGAGAGAACGAGAACGCTCGCTCGTCTGCACTGATCTCCGTTGAGCGAGGAAGAGTTCAAGAAGAAGAGGATCGAGAGACATTCACTGCTCGATGCTCAACCTCTGTAACCTTTCCGTCTCCAGCGGAGGAACGGTGGAGTGGGTGAGGAGGAGAGGAAGCGGGAGGCGAGAGACGAGGAGGGACGAGGTTGGACTGAAAGAGAAGAAGATAGAGAGAGGGAGATGCGATAAAAGCGAGAAGAAGAAGATACGATGGAAAGAGAGAAGAGGAAGGGGAGAAGGGCGGAGAAGGCAAAGAGGGAGGGAGGGGGAAGAACGAACGACACGAGCGACGTCTTCTTTCTCGGACAGATCAGGATGCCTGTCCTGAGAGAAGATCGTCGCACGCAAAGTGCGTTTCTTCCTTTCCCCAAGGTGCTTGTCGGAGGAAAACCTTCTCTGACCCGAAAATCTCGATGACGCTTCGCTTTCGATTGCTGCGAAGTCCCGACGGCGCCTGGCCCTCCCCTCCCCTGTCGACCTTTCCCTCCCCTCGCCCTCCCTTCCTCCCCAAACCCCAACAGACTCGATTTCTCAAGCGAACCCGCCCCTCTTCTCTTTCACAACTACCCTACCGCCACCCAGTTCTTCTTTTCAGTCTCTGAATGGCATCCACCTCTACAAACGCGGTTGGTCACACGTTCCAAACAATCCCTCCCTCCAGCTCAGCTCAGCTCCTCCCTTCCCTTCCGTCGAGCTCACTCTCTCCTTTCCTCTTCCTCTTCTCTCCCTTCAGATTCGTAGGAAACTAGGTTCGTAGACTCTTCTCTCTAGTCGAGGTTGAGTTGAATCGGTGGAGTTGTAGGGGGGAGAGGGAGGAGGAGGTGTTTGTGCGTTCCCTTCCGTCGAGCTCAACTCACTTCTCGCCTCCTTCTTTTCCTTCTTTTCTCCCCTTCTTCTCCAGTCATCGTTGGGTGAGCTCGTCTTCTCACACCAAGGTAGCTGCCTTAGCTGACTACATCTCTGCCTCTCTACCCTTCACAGCGATGGAGCGAGTGGGAAGACTTCACGTTCGTTCCAACCGTCTCGCCGCCCTCCCTCCTCCCTTCTTCTGTTCCATGCTCTCTCCTCCCCCAACTCCTCCTCTTCTCGGACCTTCTGAGCTGACGCATCCCTCTCTTCACCTCCTCTTCCTCTCCACCGCTCCATGCTTTCCTTCGACACACTCCTTCTGTCCTGCCTCTCCCCAACTGAATCCAAATCTCTCGAACGCAACCTCGCCGCATCGCCTCCCTCCCTTTCCCTTGCCGCTCGCTCGGACCTCAACTCAAACTTCTGATCGGAACCCAACCATCGACTCCTCCAGTGCTATGCGTCTTTTCTCTAGGAGAGTTCCCTAAGGAATACGTACGTCCTCATCTCGTTTGCTTCCTGTCTAGGTCTCATATCGGGTCGAGTTGGGACGCGTTCAATGGGGGCTCGTCGGAGGTCGACTCTTCGTCGTCCTCTTCTCCTCCGGTCGAGAGACTTCTCAAGTCTTCTCGTCCAACGTCATAGACTTCTATCTAGGGCGCCGACGGAGATAGCGGAGAGCTCGATTAGGTCAGCGTGCATGGGAGAGCCGCGGAGGGAGCTGGAGCTCAGAGGGAAGGGGGAGGGAAGTTGAGCTCGGAAGGTCAAGCTCATCAAGCACTCGAGCGCTCGACCGAGACTCCCACAGATCTCGCCGCCTTCTCTGTTCTGCTACTGAGATGCAGCAGAAGGTCATCCTGCGAAGCCAGAGAAGCTCGAAGCGTTGGCACACCTCGTTCGAGCGAGATCAGCCGAGGGATCGTCTCGCGGTTCTTGGCCATGTCGAAGCTAGCTGGGCGAGAACAGATCCCTCTCGCAGCCCTGTCTTTCGATTCCTTTGAACTCAGGCTGACCTCTCCTCTCTTCTCTGCCATCTGTCGATACAAACAGGAACCAAGTTCGTACCCTACCTCCAACCTCGCTCCATCTCCCTCCGTCAAGAAGTCTCGGTCGAGCTCACCACGTCCTCCTCTCTTCCTTCCCTCCTCTCCTCCAGCCAGCCATCTTCGAAAACTACTTGGTTATTTCTCGAAGGAGGCCAGCCGCGCTAGGCGCCTGAAAGAGAGACCTGACCATTTTTTTTCTTTCTTTCTTTCTCTCACTATAGACTACTGCTCTCCTCCTAGCCCTCCTTCTATGTATGTTGTTGTCTGTCGTTTTTTTCAAGGGAGGCCTGCCGACTGCAGGAAAAACAGGCCCCACCGGCCTTGCCGGTAAACGACGACGACGACTGTCTCCTCCCTCCCCTACCTCATCTTCACCGTCCCACCTTCTCTACGGCTCCCCTTCACCTTTGAGCGATCCTTGACGTGCTCACCTTCTTCCCCTTACCCCTAGCTTCATGCACAGACCTCGTTCAGTACTCCCCTTCGGTTCTCGGTGAGCTCGTTTTCTCGCCGTGTCGGCCTTGTCCTCCTTCTACCCTCCTTTTCGCTTTCCTGACCTTCCTTCTCTCCGTTCTTTCTCCTCCAGGCTTCCCGGTCACCTCATTCACCGCTCCTACCACATAGACATGCGTTTTCTTATCTCTCCAACCCGCTCGCCCCGTCGCGACCAGTCCCCCTGCAAGATAGAAAAAAAAAACTCAAGCGTTCGATCGTATCCCACTCCCTATCCTTCCACCTCGACTTTTACCCTACCTCTCCTACTCCTTGAGAATTCGGTTCGTTTCGTCCTTTACGACCGAACACGCGACTCGACCAAGCAAAGGCAGCGCGTCTCCCTTCGCTCGCTCCTTCCTCCCAACGCCCATCTCCTCCCTCCCTCCCCTTGGATTCGCCACCACCCTTCCATCAATCTCGACCTTTCTGTTCGCTCGTATGCAAGACGAACGAATGGATGCTTCTGGATCCCCGTCTAGGTCAGTCTACATGTATCCTCATCTCTTGTGTCTCTCTATGTGAGGTCGAAGGGAAGGACAAGGTCGATTCGTTCCTGTCCCGCTCATCTCTTCTCCCTTCGTCTCTGCCTCCATATATGCCCTTCTACCCTTCACTCGTCCAACCACCTTCCTGACACCTATCTCTCCGTTTTTTTTTTTTTTTTTTTTTTTTTTTTTTTCTCTCATAGGGATCCTGATCGTCCTCCTGAACCACCTCCCCCGCCTCTTCCTCCTCGTCCTGCCTATGGATCTCAAACTCGATTTTCCCCTGCTCACGTAGAGCCACCTCACGGATGGGACTACAACATGAAGTATCGATACGGAAACTCTTACTGGGACGAGCCACGACCGAACAACGTCTTCGGAGGAGGTCCTCCTCCCCCTCAATCGTCGTCGTCCTCGTCAGGACTCGGACTCTCCTCTACTGCTTCTTCCTCCCACCCTCCTCGACCTTACGACTCCTACAACCAGCACCAACATCAGCAGCAACAACATCGACCTCAGCATCACCATCAACAGCAGCAGCAGCATCATTCTTCGAGCTCGTTCGGAACAGGCTTCCACCCCCCTCCCCCGCTCGGTCCTCCTCCTCCTCCCCAAGCACCCCAATCCTCTCACCAACAGCAGCATCCATCCTTCAATCCTCGAGCATACCCTCCACCTCGACCACAACAGCACCTCCCGTTACTCGCAGGATCAACATCAACCTCCCCACCCTCCTCGCCAGGAACATCCCTCCTCCTCCTCCTGGTCCTCTACTCATCAACAGCAGCCCCCCTATCCTCCACCCGCGTTCGATCCCTCTCATAACGGATACGATCCCTACCTTCGGTCTCCTTATCAGCAGCAACCCTTCTCGTACAACCCCACCTTTCAGCAGTTCCCTTCCTACCAGCAACATCCTTACCAGCAGCATCACTCCCAACCCTACGGACCCCACTACCATCTTCCTTATCACCAGCAACAATTCCCTCCATCTCCTACAGCTTCTTCAGCTCCTTCCTCCTCTCGTCTTCGCGACCAAAGCCTCCCACCCCAGACGCCAACGAATTCGACGCGCCAGCTCGATCAGGCATACACCCCTTCCACCTCCGGATCCCTCCCCTCGTTCTCCCCTCCCACCTTCCCTTCCGAAGCCTACAACCCTCCTCCCCAGTCGTCCGCTTCATCTCGACCCAAGCAACCCGTCGGCCGCGACATCGTCCGATCCAAGATCCTCGCGGCAGCGGCGTCGTCGTCTTCGAGAGCAGTAGGAGCTGGAGCTGGAGCAGGAGCAGGAGAAGCTCCCGTCACGTCGGGGAAGGGGAAGGGAAAGGGGAACGGTGCATCAGCAGCAAAGAAGACGAGAGATCTAGCTGCAGAAGTGACAGCTGTTGCGAATGCTGAGGAGTTGGAGGACGAGGAGGACGAGACGTTCGGGTTGTGGGAAATCCCGGATCTCTCTCACAACAGTCAGCTTCAGCTTGATGGGAACGAGAGACTGTGGAGAGGCTTCTGCAAGGCGAAGAGTCGTCCCCCCAACCTCGAACGAGGAGATCCCGCTCCCGAGCTTCCCACCGTTCGCCAATACCTCTTCTACGCTGCTACCGGAGGAAGGACGTACCTCGGACACATCAACGGGTCTACTCCTGGATGGTCTGAATCAACCGCTTTGACGTTCTCAAGTAAGTCTCGCCGTCTCGCTTGAATCAAGACGTTCGACGCAACGCTGACCTCGAACTTTGACGCCCCCTTCTCAGGATACTTCACCATGATGGTTCGTCTCTCCCTCCAAGCGTCCCCCCCTCTTCTTTCGTGGGGCTTACCTTCTTTTTGCCCTCCTGATCTCAGATCTACCGCAAGACTGGATCCCGATACAACGCTTCGGAGAGGAAGCAGATTACCGACGTGAGTGTTTCTTTTCGTTTCTCGCCTCTTGAAACGAACCTCGAAGACGATCCTTGCTGATTTGGGATCCGCGATCCCTCTCCTTCATTTCTACAGAGCGTTCGTGCTTTCAACCTGAGCCGCCATCTTCGAGCCAAGGCTCAATGCAACGCGTCGGACCTGCGAGCTTTGGTGGAAGCCAGCGAGGGCCGCTTCGGTGCCACTGACTCGTGCTTTGGAGGTACCACCGGAGTGAGTTCCGATCTTTTCGCACCTATCTCGTCCCTTCTATCACAAACGATCCGCTGACATGATCCCTATTCCCTTTCGTCCTTCCCTTCACAGCGTTTGGCCTTCGTCGCTCTCATCACCCTCTTGTTCGCTCGTGGGAACCGACCTGGAGCTTGGATCGAGAGCACCAATGGTTGCGGTTTCTTTGCGAAGTGTGAAGTACGTTCATCGTTCATTCTCTGCATCTCCGTTCTCGTCGTCGCGTTCTCAGCAAATCTGACGACTCTCTCTCTTTCCCCATCCCTCCTCTCAGGACCTGGAGTGGTACCTGGTTGGAGTGGAACCCGACGGATATCCTCTCTTCAACGTCATAGTCACTCTCAAGAATAATAAGGGTAGTAAGGGGAAACAGAAAGACATGTGAGTCTCGAAAACGACCCCGACGCGTCTCGTTCTCGCCTTCACGCTGACCTTTTCTCACCGTCTCTTCCTTCTTCTTCTCCCTTTCTAGCCAACGCTACAAGATCTCGTCGTACAAAAAGGAATCCCGAGACCTGGATCCAATCCCCCACCTCTTCGCTCTCCTTGTCCTCCGAGGAGCGCTCCTCCCCCTCACCGACGAGCAGAAGACGCGAATCACGGATCCCAAGGTCGAGTCGATCCAACTACCCATCACCCCCGACCATCTCAAAAATCCTGTCTTCGCTCGTACCGACGGACGACCTCTCAACGTCACCCTTCTCGACCAGTACCTCGCGGCGCTGGCTTCAGATCTCAAATGGGACCCGACTCTGAATCGTTCGTCCTCACTCTGCTCTTTACTTCTCTCCCGCTCAACCGTCTCGAATCTAACTCGACTCCTTCCCATCTTCAAGACTCCTCCTACATGTTCCGACTGGGCTTTTCTAGGGAATTCATCGACAGGGTCACCCAGGTTTGTCAACCTCTCGCCTTTCTCAGATCCCTATCGTCTCTTTCCGACCTGATGCTCCTCCACGCCCCCCCTCCTTCTCTCGATCTCCGCGTCTAGGTTCGTTTCGTCTCACTCTCTACTCGCTTGAAGTGGTCGCTAAGGGGTCGCTATACCTCTCCTGACTGTGTTCTTTCTCGTCCCCCCCTCTTCCTCTTCTTCTCAGGGTATTTACACCGAAGCCATGTCTCACACGAAGCAATCCAACCTCGGACGAGAACGCTACAATCACCTCTACTCTCCCTTCGACACCGGAGCCACCACCGGCAAAGCCTCGACCCATCTACCTCAGAACACTGCCGTCACCGATGCTCGAGGATCCGTCTCGTGGGGAGCTGGGACGTCGTCCGTCTCTTCCTCCTCTGCTTCCTCCTCCAAGGCTATCAAGTCTCAGGTCGACGCTGCAAAGTTGGATCCCGAAGTCAAGAAGGCTGTCGCTGCTCACTCGAAGCTCTTGAAACGGCTCGATGCCAAGGTTCGTTCGGACTCGGTCGCGTCGTGAGTGTTGATGGTCGTTTCTAACGCGTCCTTCGCTCGCTTCTCTCAGGCCACCGATCTCAGCTCAACGGACGAGAAGGAGCTAGAGGAAGCAGAGTCGAAGGTCTACCTTGCTTTCTCTGACGCTCTACTTGATGCTGTGAGTTCTTCCCGCTTTCTTTCAAGATCCACGCTCGTTCTGACTCTCTCGCCGCGTCCTTCTTCTTCTCGCAAAGTCCGTCTCTTCCGACTCAAAGTTCGTCACTTTCCTTCCCCTCGAGTTTCTTTAAGCTTTAGACGCTGATTTGCGCGTCTCTTACAGTCTCTCCGTCTTCAAGAACGACGACCCAGCTTCCGCTACCCACCCCCTCTTCTCCATCTCTACTCCGGCCTCGCTTCTCATCGTAGTCGGATTGGACGCTTACCTCGACTTCCTACGCCGATCTTGGCTCTCGGATCGACTCACGGGGTGGCGAATATGTCATCTCTGCGAGAGGGATAAGTGGGTGGAAGAAGGGAAGGACTGGTCAGAGATGGTTTCGCTCATGTTGAGGGAGGACTGCCTTTCGAGGAAGTAGTGAGTCATCACATCATACATGTCATTCGTCATCGAGATCGAGCTCTTACTGAGTTTTCTTTGTAACTTTTCACAGCGCGTTGACGTTCGTTTCGCTTCCTCCAAAATCGATGCGTCTCTTCGTCTACTGACCGAGACTCTCGCTTCTTCCCCCTCCGTCCTCTTGTAGCGGCAGCACCTCTCATTTCACCAATCACGTCGAAGCCTGCGAAGACCAACACACGGAGGAATTCGATCGTTGCGTCTGCTGCGGCGACTTGCACCCTTCTATCAACTTCGAGGCCGAACGAGACTCCGTCTGCTTCCCCAAGCTCATCGAGAGATGGACGTCGGATAAGGATGGCAGTAAGATGGAGATCTTTTTGTGAGTTCCGTCAACCCCCTCTCTTCTCGTACTGTTCGACTTGAACCGACCGGCGTCTGTCTTTCCTCTCTGCTCTTCCCAGGTCGAGCAACTTCTTCACCTCGGTCAAGCGCTCTCGTAGCAAGGATCAGAGAGTCAAGACGACTCATTACTGCGCGCTCTGTGCGGTTAACGACGACGTCGAGACGGATGAGAGACTTACCAGGTAGGTCCACCTTCTTCTTGGAGAACGAACGACGCGTGCTGATCTCGACTGCTTCTCTCGTTCTTTTACATCCCCAGTGTCGCCAACCCTCACAAAGCTCTCGCAGATCACCTTGTCTCCAAAAGTTGTCACGGAGATCTCTTCGAGACCGAGGAGGAGTCGGTCAGATGTACGCTTGGGACGGGTCCGTCGTGCTCAAGACTGTAAGTTCCGACGCGTCTTCCTCTTCCCCTTTTCGATTCCTCGTACTCCCTTGCCTCTCTCGGCCTAGACTGATGTGTACGTTCCCTTCCTTACCGCAGTATGAATGGAGTCGAGACCGCCAACCACCTTCACCACGTTCATCACCTCCCCCTCCTCGTCGACTCCAAGAACAAACTCCTCCCTTTCGAATCCAACCCCAACACATCGCATCTCCTCGCTACCCCTCCTCTTCCTCTCCCCGATGACCACGTCGACAACGGAGTCCGACTCCACGTTCCAGCTGCTACCTTCAAGAAGAACAACCCGGACGCGTCGCAGGGGAAGGGGAAGGGAAAGGAGAAGGCGGTGGACGACGAGGAGAACGGGGGTCAGAAGAAGAAGCGAGGGAGGAAGAGAAAGGTGTTGGACGACGATGAGGAGGACGGGGGAGAGAAGAAGAAGGAGAAGACGAAGAAGGGGAAGAAGAAGAAGGTGGTGGACGACGAGGAGGAAGAGGAAGGGGGAGAGAAGAAGGTTTGGAAAAGGAAGAACGTGATGAGAATCATGTTAAGCGACGATGAGGAGGTCGAGGTGGAGGAGGCGAGGGAGGGGACGGAGGAGTCGAGGGAGGGGATGGAGGAGGAGGAGGGTTAGGTAGGGGGAACACGACGGAGCGACGCGTCTCCCGCTTTTGCTCTGCCCTTCCCTTCCTCTCCCTTTTCTTTACTCCTTTCCTCGTAGCATTTAACGGTCATTTAACGATATTCTTTGTTTTTCCATCACGATTCGCACGTTCTCGAGTCCTGCATCTTCCTTTATGATCATCTTACGCTCGTCGTTCATCGCTCTTTCGTGTATTCTCTCGCCTCTTCTCTCAGCATTTTCGTTACTTCTTTTCATGGCATTTTCTGTATTCGTTCGAAGTGCGCGAGGAAAAGCTTTCTCCGCTGCGGGAAAATCTTCTCTCACGTTCTGCATCTCTCTCGATGACGCCTGATTTCCCTGACACTCCCCACCGAATCAATCGCTGGCTGTGCGTTCGACCCCTCCTCCTCGTTCTTCTTCTTCTCCCCTCAACTACAACAACCTCACTTTCAACGGGAAATCGTTCATCGTCAACCTTCTATCCTCCCATCAATCCATCCAGCATCACCTTACAGATACACCAGACGAGACCTGTATGGCTTCCACCTCAACAAACGCGGTTCGTCACACCCGTTCTCTCGGCCGTCCTTCCTTCTCCTTGCCCTTCCTCGAGCTCACTCTCTCGTCCCCTACATCGCTTGAGACCATGTAGATCCGAAGGAAACTAGGTCAGTTACTATCCTATCCGCTCACTCGATCTGCGCAGCCAGAGCTACTCTGTCGAGAAACCTCCTTCCTCCTTTGTTCGAGCTCACAAGCTCACGCTCTCTCTCACTCTTCTTTGCTGTGTCCCTCACACAGTCATCGTTGGGTAAGCACTCTTTCGTACACGATGGGCTCATCTATATATCGAGGCTGATTACGACCTTTATGCTATAAACATAGAGACGGAGCCTGCGGCAAAACATCTTGTTCGTGCCCTCCTTCTTCTTCTCAAGCTCGAGCTTCGTGTCTCTTCCAAGCTGACTCTGTCGCCACTCTCTCTCATGCACCTTATCTCCTCACTACACATCTACACCTTCAACTTTTCGCTCTACCACGACTCACAATCTCCCATCACTTCTGAATTCGACTCGCCCGCTCGCTTCCTCGCTCGGACCACTCTCTCACCCTCCTCCACCCCAACGTCAATCTTTGTCGTCACTCTCAACATATAGTACTTTGCGTCTTTTCGCTCGGAGAGTTTCCTAGGGACTATGTACGTCTAACATCTCCTTTTCTTCCTCTCTCACCGGTCTGATGGGTGGTCGGAACACGACTCCCTCCCATCCCCTCACCTCAGACGACGACGATGAGCTGACCTTTTCCACTCCCACTCCCATACTTGCTACTACAGGAGCCCACAATTTTCGAAAACTACGTCGCTGAGATCCAGCTCGACGGAAAACCTGTTCAGCTTGCTCTCTGGGATACTGCTGGTCAGGAGGAGTACGAGGTGAGTCTAGCGTCCTCTTCGCGCGAGAGTTCCGACGACGGAAGCGAAGGCAATCGACTCGAGCTGAGCTGACCCTCCTCCATTCGATTTGTTGGGGTGCGGTATTCTTAGCGACTTCGTCCACTGAGCTACTCCAAAGCTCATGTCATCCTCATCACCTTCGCTATCGACACACCGGACTCGCTGGAGAACGTTTCGGTCAAGGTGTGTTCGCGTTCGCGTCGTTTGTTTGAGACGCGACTCGACTCGGTTCGAGCGACGACCTTCGCTGACCTTGCCTTTCCTCCTTGAACTCGTCGCTTCGTCCTCGCAGTGGATCGAAGAAGTTCGTTCGATCTGTGGACCCAACATCCCCGTTCTCCTCGTCGGCTGCAAGTCGGACCTTCGCGACCGAGCACCAGAAGAGGATCGAAAGGATCCGAACAAGTTTGTTCAGAAGTCTGAAGTGAGTTTTTACGTTCATCCTTCGATTTCGCTCCTGCTCAGGATGCAAAGCCTCAATCCCACGACCCTGCTCCCGTTAATCTCGTCCCCTCTCCTCTCGTCTTTCCCTCTCGTCCAACTGACCTCTCTCCCTCGCTCGCCTTTCCACCCTCCCTCCCCAGGCCCTAAAAACCCTCTCCCAACTCTCTATCCGATCCTACCACGAGTGCTCCTCCCTCCTCAACCTCGGCGTCGACGACGTCTTCGAAGCAGCCACCCGTGCCTCGATGTTGGTACGAGACGACCACCAAACCCACCCTTCTGGAGCGCCGAGGAGAGCCAGTGGGAGTCACGGGGAAAAGAGGAACAGTGGGAGCGGGACCAGAGAGAAGGAGGGTGGAGTGGGGAAGGGGTGCTGTGTGATTCTTTGAGGAGGGACGACGACGCGTCTTCGGTTTCGGCTACGATCTTCTTTCTTCCTTTCTCTCTCACTCTCTCTTTCTTCATCTCTCTCGCTTAATCAACTCACACCCTTGCCATCCATCTCCACCCTCCCTTACGTACTAGTTTGATCACACTTCACACTCACGACCCCCCCACGACTTTCTCTCCCATCTACACTTTCTCGATCCACCTCGCTTTCGCTACGACGACGTTTTCTCTCTTGATATCGCTTTTTCTCGCTTGCTCGCTCAGCTAGCTGCTCTTATGGACACTTTTCTCTTCTCCTTCCTGTTCCTTTCTATCAACTCACACGCCGTTCGGAAAGGGACGCGACGAAGAAAGAAGTAGAAGAAAGGGAAGGGAGACGGGTCAAGACGCGTCGAGGTTCTCAAACGGAGGACTCGCGAGGAGGATGAACAGTTTCATTGAAGATACAAAGGTAGAGAGCGAAGTAAGAAAGGAGTGATGGCGAGATGAGTGGGGGTGGGGGACGTCTAAGCAGGAGGTGAAAGCTCAGGGTTGGCCTCGAGGATAGCAGATCGAACGGCTTCGAGCGCTTTGGGGTTGAGGTTCTTGGCTGAGGCGATGACTCCCTGAGCGAAACGCAAACCAGAACCGAAGAGTCGAGAGTCAGTTTACGTCTCGAAAGGCAGGCTCGTCGACAAAAAAACGGCGAGCAAGCGCAGAGGAGGTCGTTCGTGAGCACTCACATCATTCCCCTTCAAAGTCCTCCCCCTCCCGAAATCCAAGTGTCTCCCCCAACAATCTCCCACCTCCCCCCCAGCCTCCTTGACCAACAACCACCCACTCGCATGATCCCACACCTTCTCCTCGTACACCATCCCCCCACTGAACCTCGTCGGAACCCTCAAATACAAACTCGCATCTCCCCTCGCCAGCGCTCCATACTTCGCTTGACTGTCCATTCTGATCCTGTTTCCGAACCCACCGAGGGAGGTAGCGATAGCTGAGTTGATAGAGTGGGAGGAATGGGAGGCTTCGACTGATTCGAGGATGGAGTAGGGGGCTGAGGGGGAGGAAGGGAGGTGGATGGGCAAGAAGGAAGAGGCGGAGGAGGTGGGGTCGGTGAGGGGGAGTTGGTGAGCTCCGTTGGAGGTGGTGGAGAGGAAGAGGGAGCCTGTTGAGGTTGGGGAGGCGAGGGAGGGGAAGGGGAGGTTGGGGCAGGCGATGAGAGCTACGACGGGGAGGGAGGAGGAGATGAGGGTGAGGCAGATGGCGTATTGCTCGCCGCGGAGGAAGCCTGGGTGAGAACGAGAAGAGGAGCGAGAAGCTTAGTATGAGAGTAGAACGAGGGGAGAGACGCGACGAAAGGAGAAATAAAAAGAAAGGAAAAGAAGGACGTCGCTCGTCTCGTCGACTCACCCAAAGTGCCATCAATCGGATCACAAGTCCACCACCTTCCTTCCCTTCCACCTTCGCTCTTCCCTCGATCGATAGCCTCGAGGACCTGGTCCTCGGTCAAGCGGTCGAGTTTCTCTCCCAATCCGTTCCCTTCGAGAGCGAGAGCTTCGTTGACGAGGTCGACGATCGTCGCTCGCATCGTCGTCGCTTGGACAGAGTTCGAACGGAGGGTGGAGGTGTCTTCTTCTCCGACGAGAGGATCCGAGGGGAACGAAAGAGAGAGGAGGTGGGAGAGGAGAGCTTGAGAGGCGTAGTCGGCCACTGGGGAAGAAGGAGAGGGAGGGAGGGAGGAAGGAGGAGGTCAGCTCGAGCGAGAGAGAGGTGAGGGTGGGCTGAAGCTGAGCTTGAGCGTTGAGAGAGATTGGGTTGAGCTTGTTTCGAGGGGGAGCGAGGTGTATAGAAGCGCCATGCTGTCTCCAGCTTCCTCGAGGTGAAGATCTTCTCTCAACTCGTTCGTTCGCCGTCCCAGCACCTCTCTCCTTCTCTCCCTCCCCCACCTTCCTCCCTTCCCCTCCCCTCCCCCTTCCCCCTCCCCCAAACGCTTCAACTCACCTGTAACAGGACTCTTATCAGGCTTCTCCTCCGTTGCGACCTTCTTAATCGCCTTCTGAACCTTCTGAGTGATGTGGCAGGCTCGAAGAACGGCAGCCGTCGCGAGCTCAGCTTCTTTCCGGTACTCGGACGAAGAGGGGATGTTGGACACGTAGAGGGACATGGCGCGTAGAGAGCGAGGAAGGAGGCGAGGGGAGAGGGAGAGGGTGCGAAGTATAGTGGCCAGTGAGCGTGGTGGTGGTGGGCGTTGGGAGCTTCACGAGGAAGGAGTGAAAAAGAGGGAAGAAGAGAGGGGAGGATTCCGATAAATGAGATGGATGACGAAAATGAGGGACGTTTTCGAAAGGAGGAGAGCGAGCAGGGTTGCGGTCAACCACGTCTTTCGATTCTGAGAAGGTTTTCAACTGGCCTGAAGTGTAATCCATGCAGAGCTCCTGACTCTTCTCGCTCTTGTATAGAGAGAGCTACGAGAGTCGGGAGATCTCTCGACGACTCAAGTTTCGTCGGTTGGAGCTTCGTTCGTTCCATCTCTCTCTCCTTCCTTCCTCCTTTCCTTACTTCGCGTAGGTTCCTAGAAATATTTCGGCTCTGAAACCCTTTCAGCACTGAGGCGGGTACGAGAGCCCAGAGAACTCCTCGACGAGCCACGTCTCGAGGGAGCGAGGTCGCTCCACGCCATCTCTTCCTTCCCTCTTTCTTTTCTTCTCTCTTTCTTTTCTTCATTCCATATATTTATCCTGACGTGGCTCAAATATCTCTTGGTACCCCTGACTCTGCACCCCGCGCAGGGCTGCGAGAGTTAAGGGGGGCATACGAAAGCCCGCGTCTCGTTCGTGCGAGCTCACCATCTTCTCCCTCCTCTTCCCTTCCTCCTTCTTCTCTCTCTCACTCTCACTCTATATCATCTCCTTACCCTTCCTCTTGCCCTCTCCTCTCCCTCTTCTCATTCCTCCCTCCCTCTGCTCCCTCTCCTCGTCTCTTCCCTCTCTTTCGTCGTCCTCTTGCATCCCGCTCCACAGCCTCGTCTCGCTCGTTCTAGCAGTTGCAGCATGCCTCTTCGAACACATCTTCCTCTGCTATGGGCTCGATGTAGTTGTGGAGTAGCATTCCAGAAGGTTGCTCTACTTTTCTCTTTTCCCTTCGATTCGCTCGTTCGACGAACTTGACGAGGACTCGCACAAAGCTCGTTTGTTCCCTTCTCCCTCGCCCCGATCCCTTCCAGCAACTTGCAGGGAAAGCTCGTCTTCCCAGAAAGCTGGAGGGATAGGCCGCGAGATTTTTGAGAAGGCTGGGAGCCTTGCTTTCGTTCGTTCGCTCGTTTCTCCACTCGCTCCATCTGAGCTCGTCCCTTTCCCTTTGCGGTTCGCACTCTCCTCGCCCCTTCGCTGCCTCTTCGCTGCAGCAACATCATTCATGAAACCCTGAAGATGATACTGTAGATGGGTTGGTTATGAAGGGGCGTCGAAGTCTGCGAAAGAATAACGACTCTTCGTCCCTTTCTGAGCCGTCGAGCTTCGACGTCGGACGCGTTCGACAAGTCTCGTCTCTTTGTTTCTTTCGTCCTCACCCGACCTGACTTCCTTCCGCCAAGCAGGGCTTTGGTATGTCATCGGTCTCTGCTTCGGTTTGGGTCCATGGCCAGGTGTGTACAGAAGGAAGACGATTAGCGAGAACGACGCGTCGAAAGGTGGTCACTCACCTCGCGTTCGTTTCTTCATTTCTTCTCTTCTTAGTCTGCTTCTTCTTGTGTGAGACGTGTGACTTCTGGAGCGCACATTACTCTTGAGAGTACGTCTCGCCGGGGAGGAGAAGCACAAGAAGCCGAGGATGAAGCCAGCACCGCGACAACGGCGAAGACGACGCGTCTTATCCTTTCCCCTTCCTCAAGATCAAGCTCGTTCTCCTCAGTCAACTTTTCCTCCAGCCCCATAAAGCAGCAGATGATACTTCGATCCTCTGATGCTTTGATGTCGTCGAGGAAGGGGAGGCCGCGACAACGAGCCTAAGGCGTCGCAACTTTTAGGTTCCTCGCTCAGCATGGAAGTCCTACCTCGCAAAGCTAAATCCATTTGTCGGAATGGGTTTGGGCTCTGTTGCTGGCTCTGGTGTTGAGCGTCGCAGATGTTCCCCCTCTTCTCTCGATTGTCAAGCGTTGAAAGAGTCCGTCGCGTCGAGCGATCAAGAACGCGACGCTCGATCTCAGCCTTTTCGTTTCACCCCTTTCGGCCTTCAGGTTTAAGCCGTCCCCGGAGAGAGCCTCCGATCGTCTTCGAACTGGTGAAAATCGCCGAAGAGGAGTCGGAGGCTGAAAGTCGCGTCCCAAAGGTCGTGACCCGTCGTTCCCCTTTCACTCGCTCTTACAGGCCGCCTCAGATCTTTTATTACCTCTCACACACGTGGTTTGACCGTTAGGTAGGGAAGGGCGAGTGTTGTGGGTGCGATGGTGATCTGTAGCAGCGCCGGACTCCACGCGTCGAGCTCGGAATCTCGTCGACGCGTTGGGGATCACTGGATCAGGCTTCAAGCGTCGAACTTCAGTCTTGATAGCTATAATCTTAAATTAGATTATGATGGATCTCTGAGGATACGAACAACTTCGACAAAGAAAGACGAGCTCTTCAGTCGTGAAAAGCAACGCGTCGCACGCTGTTTCGAGTTCGTTGATCAGCTCTGCTCTGGACCGACTCTCGTCACAGCAAGCAGCGCATATAGAAATACTACGTTCGCGAAGAGTTGGGTTTCAAGTAGCTCACACATCCCAAAGCTCAAGGTCGACTGTCTTCGAACCCGCGACGCGTCCCTCAACCAGCAGACCTCAACGGACAGCGACTCGTCCCGGTTCAAGGCGATTCCTCCGAGGTCTTTCCCTCGTCAAATCGTACCTTCTGGTCACGTCTTGCACGTCGCGGACCTAAAAGCCGAACGCCTTTTCAGCCTCTGCTTTCTACGAACTGGAGCTCAAAGATAAGAGATCCAGAGAGGTTTGCTTCTCTCCTGCTCTTCCTCTTTGAACGAGCGATTCGCATGTTGCTCGGTCGCGTCGAGCGTGCTTTTCTCTAGAGTTTCAAGCTGAGAAAAAGGATCTTCAGAGGCTTCTGAGGTGCTCCTCTTGTGGGTTTCAGGAAGCTGAACGAGAGTCGATTCCAAATCGTTGAGATAGCGAGGAATTCCAACCGACTCGTCTTTTTGCCTTGGTGACCGCTTCTCCTCCTCCTCCTCAACCACGACTTTCTCAGAAACTTCAACTTCCCCCTTCTCCCCCACCCTTTCTACTCCCTCACCCACTCATCTACCATGTCCCGAGTTTCGGAGCCCGAATTCGAGCAGGTGAGATCCTCGCCCTCCTGAAGAGAAGGAAGGAGAGAGAGAGAGATGGTGCTCGCCCGAGTTTCTCTCCTTGAAGCCGTCAACTCACCCGGTTTCTTCTCTACTCTTTTCTCTCTGTAGGCCCTCAACGAGTTGACCTCTACTCTTGCTCCTGTAAGTTTCTCCTTCTGCTCGAATCCAGATGACGGGAGCGAGCTCGTTTTTGAACGAGCTCAAGGAATGGAGATGTGATCTGACCTCCTCCTCCCTTCCCTTCCTTCGTTTCGGTTCGTTCTCGTTCGTTCGGTCTGACAGTTCCTCGAGAAGAACCCCTCCTACGAGAAGGCCCTCAAGATCGTTCAGGTAAGCATCCTTCTTTACATCTCTTTGCCTCGAGAGGAAGGGAAAAAGTGAGGTTCGATTGGTGGCGGACTGCATTTGCCCGACGAGAGGAAGAGGAAGGGGAGGGACTTGATTCTCCTTCCCTAGCCTTTCCTCGCTCATTCGAGAGACGAGAGTAGCTCGTAGGGGTAGATCCAAGTCGGGTCTTTCGATCTGGCTCTGTTGATACGCCAGCGAAGGACGGGGAACTCGTCCTTCGATCTTCCTACGAACGCATCTTCCTCGTTCGGACACCCGATTCCGATGAGTGCGAAAAGATCCTGACCTCCCTCCCCTATCTTCGCTTCCCTCCCTTCCTACAGATCCCTGAGCGAATCATCACTTTCCGAGTCGTCTGGGAGGATGACAAGGGTGAGGCTCAGGTCAACCGAGGTTACCGAGTTCAGGTACGTTCGCTTTATCCGTTCCAAAAGAGCTCGAAGGAGCTCTCTCGCTTCCCTCCCTTTCCTCGCTCCTCGGGTTCAGTTCGTTGACCTCCTCGCCTTCTCTCTCTCCTCATCTTCGTTCAGTTCAACTCTGCTTTGGGACCCTACAAGGGAGGACTCCGACTCCACCCTTCCGTCAACCTTTCCATCCTCAAGTTGTGAGTCGTTCGCCGATCTCGGAGGTCTCGCTGAACGAACAAGCTCGTGGGCTGACTTCCTTCGTTCGCTTCCCTCTTACCTCGCCTACCTCTCCTGCAGCCTCGGATTCGAGCAGATCTTCAAAAACGCTCTCACCGGGCTCTCCATCGGAGGAGGAAAGGGGTAAGTTCACCTCTTCCATTGAGCTCGCTGGCAAGGGAAACGAGAGAGCTGAGCTGACCCTTTCCATCTCCTTGGCTTTCGCTCTCGTTCATTCGTTCAGAGGATGCGACTTCGACCCCAAGGGCAAGACCGACAACGAGATCAGGAAGTTCTGCTACGCTTTCATGCAGGAGCTCTCCCGACACATTGGACCTTTGACTGATGTTCCCGCTGGAGACATCGGAGTCGGAGGACGAGAGGTCGGATTCCTCGTGAGTTCCTCGTCCCTCCTCTTTCTCGAGCTCGTTCTCGCTTCCAAAACACTTCTGAGCTTCTAACTGACTCTCATTCGTCTCTCGCTTACCTTCAGTTCGGAGCCTACAAGAAGGTTCGTCTCGTTTCTTAGCTCCTCTTATCACTTTCGAGACAACTTCGGCAGACTCACACCATCTCCTCCCTCCTCGCTTTCGTTCTCGTTCAGTACACCAACTCCTTCTCTGGTATCCTCACCGGTAAGGGACTCTCCTTCGGAGGATCGCACATCCGACCTGAGGCCACCGGTTACGGACTCGTCTACTACGTCTCGCACATGATCAAGCACGTCGAGGGAGCCGAGGCTGGATGGAAGGGAAAGAAGGTCCTCATCTCTGGATCTGGAAACGTCGCTCAGTACGCCGCTGAGAAGGTGAGTCTCGTCTCTCCCAGCCTTTTGCTCTCATCAAACAGCTGGTTCGCCCCTCTCGAGCTCAAAACTGATCGTTCTTCCTTCCCTCCTCCCCGCTCAGGTCATCGCCCTCGGAGGAACCGTTCTCTCCCTCTCCGACTCCAAGGGGACCCTCCTCTCCACCTCCCCCGAGGGGTTCACCAACGCCGACATCGCCGCCATCGGACCCCTCAAGGTCGCTCACAAGTCCCTCACCGACTTCCACCAGTCCTCGTCCGAGCTCAAGTCCAAGTTCACCTACCACGCTGGTGCCCGACCTTGGGCCCTCGTCGAGAAGGCCGATGTCGCCCTTCCTTCGGCTACCCAGAACGAGATTTCGTACGTCCAGCGTTTCCATTCTGTTTGAGCTCGAGGGTTGAGGAGGGAGAGGAAGGCGTGAAGCTCGCGCGCGTTCTTGGGGCTGAGCTCGAAGCTGACCTTCGCCTTCGTCGTTTCTCTGGTCTTCTTCTTACAGCGAGGACGAGGCCAAGGCTCTCGTCAAGGCTGGTGTTAAGTACGTCGCCGAGGGATCCAACATGGTAAGTCTATCCATTTCCCGAGCTTCCGAACGAATTCTCTTCGCTCGTCGACTCGAGCTCAAGCTGACCACCTCCCCTCCTTCCTCTCCTCTCTTCTCCTCCTCTAGGGATCCACCCAGGAGGCTATCGACGTCTTTGAGGCTACCCGAACCTCCGCTAAGGCCGTCGGAGATGTCGTCTGGGTTCGTTCGACTTCTTTCGATCTCGACGTCGACTCGTCTCCCGCGCTGACCTTCTCTCCCTTCGATCTTCCTACAGTACGCTCCCGGAAAGGCTTCCAACGCTGGAGGAGTCGCGTGAGTCCAGAGTCTTCTTGAAATCGTGGCCTGGCGTGAGGAGGACGAACGAGATCGCTGACCCTCGACCTTTTCGTTCGTTCCACAGCGTCTCCGGACTCGAGATGTCGCAGAACTCTGCTCGAATCCAGTGGACTCGAGAGGAGGTCGATGACAAGCTGAAGACGATCATGCAGAACTGTTGTATGTACCCACACTCTCCTCCCATCTTCCCTTCTCGTCTCCTCTTCTGACCCTCTCTTTCCCTTCCCTCGACTCCAGACGAGAACTGCTTCGAGACCGGATCCAAGTACACCAAGGAGACCGGTTCTGCCCTCCCTTCCCTCGTCGCCGGAGCCAACATCGCTGGATTTGTGCTCGTCGCTGACGCTATGAAGGCTCAGGGTGACTGGTGGTAAACTATTCGACTTCACGGTCGTTTGAGTTTCGTTCTTTCCTCTCTGTTCTTCGTTTCGTTTGGGCTCGTTCGGTTGTTAGTGTGTTGGTGAGATACGTGTGTGTGTGTGTGCGTTTGTGCTTTTGATGATGATCCTCTTCTACTTAAGTACGATTCTCAAATCTCGAGAAAGAGAAAAGAAAGAAGGGCGCGTTCGAGCTCGACGAAGCTCCTTTCGCCGAAATCGCCCTCCAACCAACGACGCCACCTCTCCCTTCTCTGGTCGCAACAAAACAACAACACCGACTCGCTAGGATAAGGATAAGGCATGTCCTCCAAAGCACTCCCTCCTCCACCAGGCTCAGCCATCACCTTTGGTCCTATGCCGTTCGTCCCTCCTCGCTTCTCCTCGTCCACCGTCGAAGCTCAAGCTCACCGAGCTCACGCCCTTCCCTCTCCCCCTTCCCCCTCCCTTTCTTACCTTTGTTTCGTTCGTTTCGTCGGTCGCAGTGGGGAGGATTTCTTCACCTACCAAGACGAGTTCCTTCTCGGTTTCGGCTCGGAGGAGGATGTGAAGGAGGATAGGGAGTGGGTCAGGAGGGAGAAGGAGAGGGACGAACGGAGGAGGGGGACGAAGAGGAGGAAGGCGAACAAGGAGGGTGGGAGTGCGGGGAAGAAGATGGAGAAGGGAGAGGTGAGGGTGGGAGTGGGAGAGGAGGGTGAGGGGAGGATGGAGGTGGATGGGGAGGAGGGAGGGCTGGGAGGAGCAGCAGAGGAGAGCTCGAGCTTGAGCGTTCTACCAGCACCATCACCACCGCCTCGGCAGCATGAGGACGCTCGAGCAGGACCTTCGACGAAATCGACGACAACTCAACCCCATCCTCGAACAGCGAAGACGGAGGAGGAGCACGTTCAGCTTCTATCTCCTCCCTCCCCTCCTCCTCCCCGCGTCGTCCAACCCGAATCGAAGGTAGTCCCAGCCAAGAGGAAGAAGACTTTCGTCGAGGAACCACAGGAGCAACGACCCGAGCCATCATTCATCGAAAACTCGGTCTACGACGACGTCGACTTAATGGACGACGTTCATCCTCTCCCTCCCTCACCTCCCAATCTCTCGCTTCCCAACCACTCCCAACCTCCCAACCCAACTCAACCAGCACCCCACTCCCCGCCTCAACCTCATCCGACCCAACGCCGCTCAAACTCAACTCCCCAACCCCTCACTCGAACCCACCCACCCATCAACCTCCTCCCGCGTCACCTCTCCGACTCCCACTCCACCCCCCACTCCTCCTCCAACCTCTCCCTCTCCAACCTCACCAACGTCACAACCCCAGGGGACTCTCCCTCCTCCGACTCCTCCTTCCTCGCCACTGGTCCCTCGAACTCGAAACAGAAGAAACCCTACGTCCCTCCTCACATCCAAAAAATGCTCGACCGCAAGGCGCTCCAGAGCGCGCTCGACGCCGAGGTTGAGGTTGAGGTTGTCGCTTTGGAGTCGAAGGGGAAGGGAAAGGGTGCAGCGAAGGGGAAGGAAAAGCGTTACGAGCTGACGACGTTGTCGGATCGGTTCAATCAGGGGGTGAGGAGAGCTCAGGCTCAGGCGCTGGCTCAGGGTGGGGGTGATGGGAAGGGTGGGACAAAGGGGGAGATGTTCGAAGGGTTGATGTTCTGGGTGGTGTTCTCGAAGGGAATGGCGAATTTGGTGATGGAGGGGCATAAGAAATGGTTGGAGAAGGTGAGTTCTTCGTCCTCGTTTCCTCGTTTTCGTTTGTTTTGTTCGTTCGTGAGTTGGGCTGGGGTCTTGGTGAGGAAGAACGAGAGTACGAGCCGGAGGTTTTTTCGCTGGGTGGGTCGAGGGTTAAAGGGATGAGAAGGAACAGGAACAGGGAAAGAGGAGCGACGAAGAGACGCGTCGACGCGCGAACAACAAGACTGACTCGTTGCTTCTTCCTTTGGTTTGATCGAAGGAAGGCCTCCTCCTACGGCGCTCTCATCTCTCCCGCCCTCATCCCCGGAGTCACACACGTCATCTCGCACTTCGATCTCAAGGCGGAGGGTGTTCTCGGGAGTCTCAAGTGTTCGAGTTGGGAGGATCTGAGCAGCTCGAAGCTCGCGAAGTTTAGGGACGACGACGAGAAGAAGACGACGACGACGCCGCCGTTGTTCGTTTCGTCGAGATGGTTCGAGGCTTGTGAGCTGGTCAGTACGGTCTTGGCTTGCTTTTGAGGGGAGGTGGTGGGACGGGGACGGGAACGGAGGAGGTCGTTCTTTGAACGCGAGCTGACTTTCGCTATCTACTTTCGCTTTGGTCCTATTTCTCGTGCCTCAGGCTGGAAAACGAGTGTCGGAGCAGGGGTTCCTCATTTTTTTCCAACAGTTGGAGCATCGGACGACGCGAGGCGGAGGCGGAGGTGCTGGGAAGAAGGAGGTGGTGGATCTCACGAAGAGGTCAGTCCTGCCGTCTCTCTCCTCGTCTTTCGTCAGCTCACACAGACAGACTGACCTTCTCTCTTCCTCGCATCTTCCCATCTTTCTCCCCACTCCCCTTCCTACACCACCAGCGACTCGAGCCAACCCGACGACGACCACAACCTCCTTGCCGCCGCTCCCTCCCACGTTCAAGCGCCTCCTCCTCTTCAACACTCTCCCATGCGAGAGAAGAACAAGCGGACCTACACCACCTCTACCGACACTTTCCACGTCGACGGATTCCAACCTCAACCCTCCTTCGCTCTCAACCCTCCCTCTGGAGGATCCATCACGTCGACGAGCGCTCTCAGGGACATGTCGGTGATGAAGCGCGGACCTCCTCCTCTTACGACGTCAAACGCGGTCGCTGGTCCTTCAAGAACGAGCTGGAGTGATGATGAGGAGGAGGACGAGGTGGTGGTGATGCAAGAGAAGGAGAAGGACCCCGTCGCGTCCTCCTCCTCGTCCTCGTCGTCGTCGTCGGTCAGCGTCGACGGTGGAGATGGTGCTATTGAACAGTCAGAATCGACGGGGAAGGTCAAGGACGAGCTTTCGGAGATGATTGAGGCGATGAAGAAGGGGGAGGTGGACGACCGTCACTTGTCGAGGCGCGAAGGGGAGGAGGATTCGGAGGACGACGAGGATGAGTTGAGTGTGGATGAGAAGGAGAAGAGGCTGTCGCTACTCTCGTCTTCGGTCTCGGTCCAGGCGAGTCGGATCCTCTCTGATTTTGTTCCGGTTCGGTTCGATTCGATTCGTTTCGTTTCGACGCGTTCGCAGGTCGAGCTCGAGCGTCGGCTGACTCCCCACTCTCCTCCTCCTTGTTCGAGCAGGCTTCACCATCGCGACTTCAAACTCGTATTCCCTCCTTCGAAGAACCCGACATGGATACCGACGAGGAGAAGGAGATGGAACTCAACAGGTCGAATCTCGGATCCGCTCGCGCCGCTGCACGAGCTGAGAAGGAGGCTGCAGGAGGAGTCTTCCAGTGCCAACGATCGAGTCGAGGACATCGAGAGGGTCCCAACGAGTACATCGCCAAGGCTGTGAGTCGCTCTCCGTCTCCCTGTCCTTCGAGCTCGTCGCGTCTCTTCGTTTCCCTCGTTGGCTGACTTGACTCCTCCCTTCTAGTTCGAGGAGCTGGATACACTCTACAGCGCGCAGACTCGAAGTGGCGATAAAGACTCCTTTCGCTTCAAGAGCTACTCCCGAGTGAGTCAATTCTCAGGGCTCTCCCATCCTCAACAGTCGAGGTGGTCGAGGTTCGTGCGAATGCGGAAGCTCACCCTTCGTTCCCTCCCCTCGAAAAAAGGTCGCTGGCATCTTGAGGAACCATCCTGTACCCATAACCTCCTACCACCAAGCTCTGGCGATCAAGCAGATTGGACACTCGCAGGCTTTTAAGGTTAGCACGGCTCGTCTTTCCGTTCGGTGGAGCTTCGAGAACGAACGAGTGAGAGCTGACTGTTCGTCTTCGCCTCGGCCACTCACTTGATCCAGATCCACGAGATCATCAACACTGGATCGTGTACGAGACTCAAGCTCGAGATGCTGAACCCCAAGGTGCTGGCTGCGAGGGACTTCAGTGGGATATAGTGAGTCCTTGACGCGTCGAGGTGGAAGGCGAGAGGGAAGGAAAGTCGAACTGACGTCGATTCGCTCGTCTCTTCTTCTTTCCTTAGTGGGATCGGTGAGTACTTCGAACATCACCCCTCCGAGTAGAACCTGAGCTGACGATTCGTTCGTTGGTTCGAACAGGAACGAAACGAGGGAATCAGCTCTACGATCAAGGAGCTCGAACGCTGGACGACTTGAGACGAGATCCCGACAAGTACAACCTTACGCTCGCGAATCGGATTGGGTTGGAGTACTTCGATGGTGAATTTCTTCTTCCAATCCCTATCCCTTGTCGCCGAAGCGAAACTGACACGCCGTTCTCCTCGTCGTTCGATCTCGTTCAGATCTCAAGAGTTCGTCATCTCCATCCCCGTCGCCACTCGTCTCCCTCCCTCCCATTTGTTCTTCCTCTGACTTCATCTCCCTTTTCGCTTGCTTTCCCGCAGTTCGAATACCCAGAGACGAAGTCACGGAACTCTTCAACGTCGTCAACTCGGTCGTGCAAGCCATCGATCCACTCGTTCAGTGCCAGGCGATGGGATCGTATCGACGAGGAGCCGAGGACTGTGGAGACATCGATATCTTGATCTCGAGGGATACTAGCGATGGGAGAGATCATTCAGGCGAGCTCTCACCTCTCGTCGTTCTGGCTTCGTCTCGAGCTCGCGTTGACTTGACCTCTCATTCGCTTCGCTTTGCCTCGTTCCCAGGTGTTCTCGACAAAGCTCTCAAAGCTCTTCGACAGTCGGGGTTCCTCGTTCACGATCTAGCGAATCCGAAGGACGAAGCAACAGATCTTGAAGCGAAATGTGAGAGTCGTCCATCACTCTCTCCCCGATCTTTCTCGTCGCGTCGCTGACCGTTTGCCCTTCTCGTTCGACGCAGACATGGGCATCTGTCGTCTCTCACCTCGTCACATCGTTCGAAGAATTGATATCCTCACCATCCCCTTCAACGAGCTCGGAGCTGCCCTCATCTACTTCACTGGTTCGTCTCCCTTCGACCAGAACGCCGCGAGCGTTCGAGACGACGAACTGACTCGCGTCCTCGTATTCGATCCGAAACAGGAAACGACATCTTCAACCGCTCGATGAGACTCCTCGCCAACAAGAAAGGGTTCTCGCTGAACCAACGAGCGTTGTCGAAGGACGTGGCGAGGGATAGGGCGACGAGGTTGAAGATCACGGCTGGTGAGTTGAGTTGTTCGAACGAATCTTCCTCGTCCTGGTCCTCCTCGCGACGAGATTCGTCCCTGACCCGCTTCATCTTTGCTTTGAACCCTTCCAGGTTCCGTCATCGCTTCTCGAACGGAGGAGGAGATCTTCGCGGCTTTGGGAGTTACGTGGAGACCGCCCAACGAGCGGATCTGTTGAGTCAAGACGGAGGGGAGGAGACGAGGAGGGAACGAGACGCGAGGAAGAACAACGATGAAGACGACGACTTCGCTTTTGACCTTACTGCTACGACTTTAACGATATGAACGCTTTCTTTTCCTCGACCTCGCACAGCTGGAGAGCAAATCGTGAGTGCACCCGACGGGGTTTCCTCTTCCTCGCTGTCCTCTGACTGACGGCCCGTTCTTCCTCTATTCGTTTACCAGATGACTCTATCAACTAGTTTCTCTTCCGAGTCGTCGGGCTCGTCACTCTGGTCACTATCGCGAACTCGTTCGACTTCGAAACGCGTCTCGGCAGCTTCTCCGACGCCGCTGACCTTCCGATGACTTCTTCGTTTACAGAACTCAGACTAGGCCGAGGTCAGAGTCAGACCTTCCCTAGCCTTGTATGTCCGCATTCAGACGGATAAATCTGCTCTCTAGTGAGTTTTCAGTCCTCGATCGACCAGCCACCAAAACCTCCTTCCCCCTCGTCCCTTCCTCCGAGGACTCCCTTCTTCCGGCCTCTTCCTGGCCGACCAAAGTGTTGCCTGACGCGTTGAATTCGTTGAATTTGTTGCCTTGTTCGGAGATGCTCGAGAGGTGCCTTCGAATTGTCGAAGGAAGGAGGAGGAGGGAAGACGAAACAAGAACCGAGCGAGGGTCGAAGCGCGCGACACGCTCCTCTCCCTTCTTGTTTTCTCGAGCTGACCTTTCTTCGCCTCCTCCCTTCTCCTTACTCAGCATCAATCCGGGACGTCTCGCTTCTTTTCATCAAGGTGCGAAGAACTGGAATTCCTCCTTTGGTTTTCCTGTCAAAAGCTCCTCCAAACACGCTACGAGCTCCGCTCTCCCCCTCCCCTCCCCCGCGTCCAGGGGATCAGCCTTGATCTCCTCTTCCTCTGCTCTTTTTTTGATTAGGCTCTTCCTCCCTTCTCCCTAACCACTACCTTCCCACCCTTCTCTCGTCACAGGCCTCGTCTAGCAGATCCCCACGCTCCTTCCCTCCCAAGTCTCGTTCTTTCAGCACCAACCCTCGTTCAGTTCCCCCTCCTAGCAAGCTCAAGAGGATCGCCCAAGGGCTCACCCTCGAAACCTCTTCCAGCACCTCGTTTCCGGTAGACATGGCGGAAGGAGGCGATGGTTCGAAGGGAAGGAAGTGGAGCTGGTCCAAGGTGAGTGGTGTCGAGTCGATGAGGCAGGTTTGAGAGCCGAACGCTGATGCCTCCTCCCTCTTCCTCTCGACCTTTCAAACAGACTTTCAAGGTGAGCTCTCCTTCCCTTCCTTCTTTCCTTCCGAGGATCCCGTCCTGATCTCGTCGATCCCCTCGTGTATTCCTCCTTACAGAGCATTGGTCGATCTGGAAGGAAGGCAGCAGTCACAGACTCCTTTGGACCCTCGTCCGAGCTCGACTTGGTGAGCTCTCTCGTCCTTCCTCCCTCCCCTCCCTCTTCTCTCCCCTTCGCGCTCCCCGTGTCCTCGGACGCTCGCGCCTCCTCCTCGGAGAGTTTACTGATGAACGTTGTTCTCTGTTCTTTTCTCGTTTCCTTTTTCAGTCCTGGGATCCCCAAGCAACCTACGTCCGTCCCTTTTCTCTCGCGTCGCACTCGTCGAAGTCTGAAACACGGACGCTGACCTCTTCGAACTCTTTTCTACCCCTGAACAGAGCACTCCCATCGACTTCGCTCCCTCACACTCCCCTCTCGCTCCTCATCCTCCCTCCTCGCACAAGCACTCCCTCAGTTTCGGTCGCTCCAAGAAAGGCTTCACCCCTCAACCAGAGTCGTTCTCCTCTGCGCCGTTCTGCCCTCCCTCGCCCACCGCTTCCCAGTACGAAACCCACCTCGCTCCTCGTCCCCCGACTCAGCACCCACCTCCTCGCTCGGCCAGTCTCCCCCTCGGCGGAGGGAAGAAGAAGAAGAGGCTTGGATCCCCTCGTCTCAAGTCGCCTCGCACGGGAGGACCGTTGAAGCCGTTCGGTCGCAAACCTGATGTCGCGACGCTGGACGAAGTTGTGAGTCGTCACGTTTCGCTGCCGAATGGTCTATATCTGTACGGACTCGTGACCTCGTTCCCTCTCAACAGCTTGGAATCCGAGCAACCCCAAATCATTCACCAAACCCCTCTCGTTCCTCCGCGTCGACCCTCCTCGCCGTTCCTCGTCCAGCCTCCCCGCCTTCTGCATCTTCCCTCTCCCCTCCGCCTGCACCAGTCTCTCATCTTCGAAGTCCTCCCGGTCGTCGCAGACTCGGCTCCCCTCCCCTCCATCACACGAATCGGAAACCCAAAGCGTTCGGAGCGAAGGTCAAGGATCAGACGACTCGAGCTGTCCACGCTCTTTCTCGGGCCGTCTCAACCATCAGTTCTTCAGCCTCGACGCGTTCGAGAGAGAACTCCTTCTCCAACTCGGACTCGGGAATGAGCAGCAGTCGGAGGATCGACTCGACAAGTTCAGCAGCGACGTCGGTTCCAACTCGGTCGTCGCACGCGTCGAGGGACAGCGCCGAAGACTTCAAGCTCGTCGCGGACGAGGAGCTGAGAAAGCTCGTAGCGGAGGGAAAGGCTCGGAGTAGAACCACGTCGACGACTTCGTCTGCAGATGGATGGGGAGGATCGGAATCCTCTCGGACAACCAACCGCTCGAACGCGACTTTCGGACACTCCTCGTCCTTCTCGCACCTCGTCGACCTTCACGCTCCCGCTTCACCACCTCCTTCCTCCTCCTCCCACTCCAACAACCACGCTTCCCCTCTCAGCTTCGCCAACCGCGTCTACCAAACTCCCTCCTCTCCTCGCGGAAACGGTCACTTCTCCTCCAAATCCACCTCAGCCGCTCAAATCCCTCTCCCCATCTCGCCCTCTTCGAGCACGACCTCCCTTCGGAGCTTAGGAAGTATGGGACACGCACAACACTCTTCCCTTCGGTCGCTGGGATTCGGAGACATCTTCGGAAGGAGGCCATCGCTACCGACTCTTCTCAGCACCATCGCTTCGGGAAACGGTCAGGACTCGGACGAGGAGCAGGCGGAATTCGAGCGAGGTCAACAGAGTCCACGTATCGACGTCGAAGTCGAGGAGATGAAGGAGGTGGGACTGCTGGGAGATGATCTACCCTCGTGGGATCAGAGGAGAGGCTCAGCGTCTGGAAGTGAGGTGGACGACGCGGAGGCAGTTTTGGGAGAGCTCATGATCAAGTTGACGAGCCCGAGGATGGATGAGGGAGGAGATGACGATGATGCGGTCGACGTGTGGACGAGTGGGACGCCGATTGGCACGCTGAGTCCTGTTGACGAGACTAGGTCGGAGCGTTCCAGGAAGAGCACGAGCAGCGACATGACTTCAGTGGTAAGTTCGACGCGTCCTTCCTCTTTCTCCGGACCATTGCTGACTCCCCTTTTTCCTTCGTTTTCAGGCCGACCTCATCCCACTCTTCCGATCTCCGCCGACCAGTCCACCCTTCACTCCTCGCAAATCAGGTCAATTCAGTCCTCGAAACTCCTACGCCTTTCGGATGTCGACGACGAGCACCCTCCCTTCGAACACCGTCTTCCCTCCCTCTCCCCTTTCCTTCGCGAGCCAAGGATTCCACGGCGATTCACCCCAAGCTCAGTCTCTCTTCGGAGACTACTCGATCAACTCAACCACCGACTCGTATCGCCCTGGATCGTCCTGTCTGGACGGCCTTCACCCCACTTCCTCTCCCTTCCAACCTTATCGATCGCCCTCACCCATCGCCCCGGACGTTCGCCATCGCCCGATGTCTCCGGAGAGCATGTTACCTACCAGGCCATCCTTCTCTTCGGAGCGAAGCTCGAGGAAGAAATCGTCGAAGAGGACGAGTCGAGATCTTCCTCTACTTCCTCCTCCCGCTTGCCTGCCTCCTCCTCCTCCCCCACCAGCTCCCGCTTTACCCCCACCTCCAACTCCAAAACTTCTTCCTCCGACGCCAACTCCCTCGACTCCTCCTTCTCCCACGCACTCCCTCTCCCCATCTCGTCACTCGATCGAGTCGTCTCACCCTCCTCCCTCGCCAACTCATTCCAACCCGCCTTCCCATCACTCCACCAAGTCACAACCACCAACACCACCCTCTCCAGCTCATTCCGACTCCTCGTCCCACCACTCTGTCAAATCCCACTCCCCTCCTCCCTCTCCAACCGAGTCCATCCACCTCAACGAGCGCGACGCGTCTCGACCTCCCTCGCCCGAACTCGACGATCAATCCATCACCATCGACAACCTCCTCCCTCCACCCTCCCAAATCTCCCCTCCTCCAACAGCCAACTCTTTCCACCCTTCGGAAGCGGAAGCCTACGATCACTTTGAATCCTCCGGTGGATTCTGGGAGCGAAGAGGCAGCACAGGAGGCGATTCACTGCTCGACCTCTACTCCTCCTCGAACTGCTTCTACTTCTCGCCCACGAGGGAGACGGAGGAATACACCTTCGACCGAGAGGAGACCACTCTCCCAAGTAGTCCAAGTGCGAGTGGAAGAGACGATGAAGAGGAGGAGGAAAGGGAGGAAGTCGAGGGTGATGCGTGGGATGGAGGAGGAGTGGAAGAGTTGGAGGAGACGAACTCGTTCGATGGATCGTACGAGGACGAGGACAGTCACGTTATCATTCTTCCTCCAAGGCCGAGGACGGATATCGTACCTCCCCGTGCTCCGGGTCTGCATTCGAGGGAGGAGGACGAGGTGCCTCCCAGTCCTGCGTTTGCTTTCGATTTGTAGCGACGACGCGTCGTGGGTTTCCCTCTCTGCTGGTCAGGCTTTTAGCTATAACTCCTAGGTTACCCATCTTTTTCTTCACATCTACTGCTACTGTATCTCTTTCTTCCTCTCTATCTTACTCTTGGGTTTCATCTCTCTCTCTGTTTCCTTCTCGTTCTCGTTCTGCTCGCTCATCTGCATCTACCCCAAATCTCGCTCGCTCGTTCGCTTTACTCTGCTCTCTCTGCTGCTCGGAACGTAACTCTTTGATAACTCTGCTGTTTCATTATACTGATAATTGATCCCTTGATCATCCGGCATCGCTGGCAAGACGCGCTCGAGAGATCGATTCGTCGTAGGGTTCGAGAAGGGAGAATTATCGAGCTTGACGCGACTTCGATCCTGCCTTCTCCGCTTCATGGAACAAGACGTGATCGGAGCCAAGAGAAGGCTGGGATATATAGAGAGGTAAAAGAAGGGTATAGATGGATGAGAAGAGACCGAGAGCAAGAAAGACTCAAAAGAGAGAGAGAGAGATAAGAGCTCGACGCGTCGAAAGAACCACCGAGTCGAGTCCATCCGATCCCTCACGCAGCGCTCGGATCCCCTACAAAACGGACGGAGGAACGCAGTCAGTCACTCTTCGGGTGTTGAGTACTACGACGGGAGTGAACTCGACTCACCATCTCCCAGCACAACCCCCTTCAACTCCACCCAAGCCTTGCTCTCCTTCACCTTCACTCCCATCGACTCCGCGTCTTTCCTCAATCCTTCCACATCCAGCAGGATCTGAAGCTTGATGTTATCCTCGTCCTTGGCCTCCTCGCTGGCAGCTTTGCTCCCGGCGGACGATCCTCCAAAGAGCGAGAAGGGTGTTTTTCGAGACTTTCGAATCTTGCGAAGGGATTCGTCGGATTTGCGAACGGAGATGAGGACGGAGGCGTAGCTGAGAGTACGGACGAAGAGAAAGAAGGGACGGACGTCAGCTTGGTAGTCTCCGAGAGAGAGACGTAGAATGAAGAAGAAGAAGACGGAAACGAGAAACGAGAAAGAGAACTCACCTCCCAGCAACAGCCTCAAACACCTCTGCACTCCAAACCTCTCCGAAATCCTCCTTCACAACCTCTCCCAACCCTCCCCCAACAGCAAAGTAGTTTCTCACGGGCTTGAGGATCCCAGCGACGAAGTAGGAAGCCTCCTTGGGTTCTCGTTTAGTGGTGACGTTTCGGTACTGGGAGGCGACGGATCGAACGAGTCGGAACGATTCCGAGCAGCGACGGGTGAGGATGGAGATGATTTGAGTGGAGAGGGAGGGGATGAAGGAGGAGAGGGAGGAGAGAGAGGTGATGAGAATGGCTGAGGTCAACGGGGAAGAGGAAAGTGGAGAGAGAGAGTCAGCGAGGGAAAGAGGAAAAAAAGCGAGCAGCGAGAAGAGACGCGTCAACGACGAACCTTCAGCCTCGAGTCCTTCCTCCGGCACATCCACCGAAGCGAAGATCCCTTCGATCTCCTTGTTCCAAAGATCGAACATCCTCCTCTCAAGCTGCTTGATGTCGGCGATAACGAGCGTGGCATGCTTGAGCTTGAGATCCTCGGCGGCGATGACGGCTGGATCGGTCGTCGTTGCTTCTGGGACGGGTGTCGAACGACCTGAAGCTGCTGCTCCTCCTCCTGCTCCTGGGCGAGTCGATGCAGCGGAGGCAGAGGCGATCTGTCGACGGAGAGAGACGAGAAAGACGTCAGCGAGACGAAGGGCGACAGGAGGGAAGAAAGCTCGACTCACTCGTTCAGCGACCGAAGCAGGAGCTTCTGGAACGGGAAGGATGCTCTCGAGCCAGGTTCGGTAGCGACTCAGGATCTGGTTCGACGCGACGAGGAAAGAGAGAGGGAGGTGTCAGCATCGGTTCGAGGGAAGATGCGCGGAGAGAAATCGCGAAGCTCACCTGAAGGTTCAACCTCCAAAACCGATGAGCCAACTCGGGAATAAACGTCCCAGGAGCCCAGCAGTTCTGAATCGCAGCGAACACCGCCGTCGTCTGAAGAAGATGGAACCCGTCCTTCCCTACACCGAGGCAACAAGACCGAGACGAGAGTCAGCGAGAGCGTTCGGTTCGCGACGAGGAAAGAAGGACGCGACGACTCACCAATACCCTCCGTCCCACCGTTCCTCTCCTTCTCCCTCTCAGCTCCAGCCATAGCCTCCTCCAGCCCCGTCACGATCTCCTTCCACCTGAGCTGGAAGTAAACGGGGAGCTGCCATCGTTTCTCGAACGTCTTGTACGTCTGATGATCTCGCATGGCGAGGACCGAGTCGAGCGACGGAGCCATGGATTCAAGGTGGGTGAAGAAGGCGTGCGTGAGGGTGTAGTGCTATTGAAACGACGAGACCGAAGAACAAACAAACGAAGGTCAGCTCCGAAGACCGAGAAGCTGGTGGGGAGAAGGGGAAGACGAGAGGAGGGAGGACGAACCTGATGCAGTTCCGCTGGACGACCAGCAGCGAAGATGACCGATCCCAACTCGTCCATCAACCTCTCACCAATCTCCCTCCAGACCACGTTCCCAAAGAACTCGAACCTCTGCTTCTCCCCTCCGCTCCCCTCTCCCTCCCCTCCGTCTCCTTCGCGATCACCTCCTCCTCCCGAACGACGGAGCTTCTCAGCCACGTCGAGCACGATCTTGCACTCTCCCGACTCGACCTCCCTCAGCAGTCGGTTGTAGACCAGAGCGAGAGGAGAGTCGTCTCCTTTGATGTGGTCGTAAGCAAGAAGAGCGGCGGAAGCGGAGGTTGGTGGGGGTGGTTGGGTCGAAGCGGCCAGGGTCATGGAGTCGAAAGGGTTGGAAGTAGTCGAGGGAGTGAAGGAGGTTGGAGTTTGAGGCACGCCTGGCGAGAGAGGGTTGGCGGTGAGGGAGAGGTAAGGGGTTTGAGGGATAGATGGGCAGAGTGGTGAGAGGAGAAGGTCGGCGGAGATGATCTAGGACGCGAAGAGCAAGGGGTCAGTTCGACGAGACGAGGGACGACGGAGGGGAAGGGAAAGATCAAGGCTCACCTTCCTAACGAACGGTCGAACCAGCTCCCTCCTGAACAGATCCTCGGCGTCCCTCCATCCTTCAACGAGTTGGTAGGTCTTCAAGCACTCGAGCAGAGTCTCTCGAACCTTGTCCTGCGCTGCTGTGTTGGACGGTCCGCCCGTGAGCGACGCGAGGGTTTCCGAGAAGAGATGGTCGAGGTCTCGATTGAGAGTGTTTCGGATTCGCTCGATTCTCTGCATGAACAAGAACACGATCAAGGGTCAGCTCGAGATCCCGAACCTCAGCTGAGACCTATATACCCGATCCAGCATCTCCTCCGAACGAAGGAAAACAAAAGAAGGAAGGGAGTCGAGTCGAGAGCTCACCCATTCAACCTCTCCAACGATAGCGCACCCATCCGCCCTCGCCTTCTCCGCCAGGTACAGAACCCTCGTGTACTCTGCTGCCACTCGAGCTACCAGCTTCTCTCCTCCTTCCACCCCTGAGGTCGAGAGAGCTCCGAACGAGGCTGCTGCTGCTGGTTTGGTTGAGGAGGTGGTCGGGTTGGAGGAGGAAGCCGGAGCGATGTCGAGCAGGGTTTCCGTTCGAGTGAGGGAGTCGGTTAAGCTGAGGAGGAGTTGGAGGAGGGTCTGAGCACGACGGAATAAGTGGTGATGAAAGGAAAGAAGTGAGGTGAGTGGGCGAGAAGATGGGGAAGGGAAGGGAAGGAGAGTCGAGTTCTCGAGCTCACCTTCTCGTCACGAAGCGTTGCTCGTTCTTCCAGCTTGGCTTCTACAGCTCGTTCGTTCGAGACCAGGGAGGATCGAATGACCTGTTATACCATCCGCAGAGAAGAAAGAACAGAAAATCAAACGCGTCAGTCATCAAGCTCAAGCTGAAACGCATGCTCTCCTTCAGCTCCCTTCCTCCCCTCTTCTGGAACTGACCTCGACGTCTCCCTTGAGCTCCACCAACGGTCCCACGACGCTCTCCAACCTCTTTCCTTCTCCTCTGAGGCCTGTTCCTAAAGAGATGAACTCTGTGTAATCCTCGTTGATGAGTTGAACGAGTTCCTCCTTGAGGACGGCGAGGTAGGACCTCAGATCGGTTCGAAGCTCGTCGAGAGGAGTGTGAAGGCGAGAGAGAAGGAAAGCGTCCACGTCCCAGGAAGAGTTTGAAGACGAGAGAAGAGGGTGAGAGTGGGAGAGAGGGAGAAGGAAGGGCTGGAGACGAAGGAGGTGTGAGTGTCAGCTTGAGAGGGAGAAGGCCGGGGCGACGAGCGAGAGAAGGGAAGGAGATGGGAGGGGAAGGGACAGGACGAACGAGATCGTGAGGTTCAACGTCCGAGTCGTCCGATTTGCGAGGGTTCCGAGAAGGATCGTAGGCTGGAGGAATGAGAGGAACGCCGTGAGAGTTGAACGAGTCTCCCATACTCGGATCAAAGGGAAGAGGAAGGAGAAGAGGAGCAGAGAGGGGAGGAGGTCGCGGTCGGTCGTTTGGAAGCTGAGCTCAACTCGTTGGCGGTTTGGGCCGAAAGACGAGACCAATCTATATATTTCTGGTCGCTCTTGAATCGAGACTATTTAAAAGACACACGAGCCAAGATCCTGAAGCCCAAGGTTTATTTTCTCTGCAGCTTCCTCTCTCAGCGAAGTCGTCGATCGAGCTCACCCAAACGACCATCATCTCCTCCTCGCTCCCTCCCTTCCCACTCGCCCTTCTAAAGCTGAACCAGTGAACCTACCATCTACGATGGCTCCCTTGGTGATCTAGATCCCTTGAACAGACTCTCAGCCTTCCCTGCCCTTCTTCGAGCTCAGCAAATCCATCGGCTGCCTCGAACGAAGGAAGTCGAGCTCACCTCCTCTCCTCCTTCCTCCTTTCCAACGACGGCCCTCCTGCTCCTTCTGCGGCCTCTCTCCCCTTTTGAACTCACCTACAAGTACCATTCGGACACCATCTCCAAGTTTCCTCGCCAAATTCTGGCGACAACGAACCGGTAGCTGCCTGTACCAGCTCGGTTTCACCCCTCGTCTGGCTCTCCTCCGCCTTCTCCTCTCCCTCGTCTCTCGAGCCCTCTCAAACGCCCCCATCTCTCCCTGCCCTCTCGCCCACGTTTCTCGTATCCAAAAACAGCACATGGATACCGGCCTGAAATCTCCCCGATCTTGGCCTTTCATGAAAAGCCTCCTCTCCTCCCCTCTCGCTTCCCTCCAACCATCATCTCTTCCCTCCCTCCCTCACTCTCTTAATCCTCCCTCTTCTCCCTTCTCCTCTAGTTTCTCGCGCCGGTCGCACATTCCTTCACACTTTTACCTTCTACTTACTACTTACTCCTACCCTCCCTCCCCTTCAACACACCTCCCCTTCCTCGCTCTTTGAAAGATGCTCGCCTCCATCAAGAACCTCTCCCTCCTCTCCCTCCTCCTCGCCGCCTCCACCCTCGTTGAAGCCCGGGAGCTCACCTGGCTGACTGCCAGGTCTACTGCTGTCAACACAGATCTGGCGGTACGTGCTTTTCTTTTTCCACTCGCTCGAGCTCAACTTCTCCGCCGTGATCACTCCTCCTCCTCCTCGCTTTCAGTACTGACAGACCTGTCCCTCCCTCCTTCGATCACAGGTCCAGCCCTCCTGCTCTTCCAAAACCGCCCTCATCTCCCACGACTGCAACGTCGCTCTCCTCTCCACCGGAACCGGAATCGCTGGAGCCATCCAAGTCCTTCGCGTCAACGGGAAGAAGACCGTCGGAGTCTCTGGGACGTGCACGATCACCGTCGAAGCTGTCGACGGAGGAACCACCATCGCTCTCTCCAAAGGTCGATTTGAACAGACCGTCAACGCTCTCTCGGCCAAGTGTGGAGTCGCTGTCCCTGGGTGAGTTTGGGTCTCTCTCCGGTTCTCGACACGAGACGCGTCGTCGACCCCGAACTGACTCTCGCTTCCTGCGCTTGTTCGTCTGTTCTTTTTCCCTCTTTGCAGAACCATCACCACCAACGGAGGTTCCGTCGGAGGAAACACCAAGATCACCATCACCAAAACCAAGGCTAAGCGATCTGATCTTGGAAAGCGAGCCTTCGTCGCGAAGGCGTAAGTCGACTCCTCCTCTTCCTCTCCCTCTCCTCCTCCCTTCAATCTTCTTCACCCAGAATCTCACCACCCACATATCTTCATTCTTCAACTTCGTTCCAGCTACTCCGCCTTCCAAATCTCCTCTGGAAAGGGAGGAACCGCTCAAGCTCAAGCCAACGCCATTTTCGTTGGTTCGTTTCGCGCTCTTCCTTTTCGCTCCTTCCCTCTTCCCTGTTCGACCTTCGCTGATCCCTCGTTCCAACATCGTTCAGATCCCCTCAAGGGAACCGATCTTAAAACCGTCTCCGCCGCTACCATCAAGTCCATGCAGTCCATGAGGGTCCAAGCTGAGGCGGCTGAGTCTGATTTTGTGAGTTCGCGAGATCGCGTCTTTTCTTCCCTTCGTTGCTCGCTCGACCTCTCCACCTAGCTGTACCTTTTCAGCTGATTGACACGCTTCTCCTTTGTCCCTTCAACTAAACAGAACACCGCTATCGCTAAAGCTGTAAGCCTGAACCCTCTCGCTCTAACTCTCGCGTTCAAACGCGTCCTTCTGACTCGTTTCGCTTTCACCTTCCGTTCCTACCAGTCCGGAACCGCCGCCACTGCCCTTCAGGTGCATTATATCCCACCCGGTCTACCTCGAACCAATCTCACTCTACTGACTTCTCTTTCCTCCCTTCTTCAGGTCGGCAAGATCAAGAACAAGGGTTCGTCCGTCGCCCGTTCTCTCGCTCACGTTTTCTTCCCTTCCCTTCCCTTCCTCTCACTTCCTCCAATTTTTCCTCGGCAGTCCTCAAGCTCACCGCCGAAGTCCAAGTCCTCCTCATCCAAGCCGCTCAGGGAAAGAGCTCGTCGTCCCTCGCTGTTGAGCAGGGAAAGTTGGCTAGTGCGTTTCGTCCTTCCTCTGTGCGCTTTTTGGGGGAAGAAGGAAGAGTGAGCTGACTCCTTTCGGCTTTGCTTGAACAGACAACGTCAAGCTCGACGTCGCCGCGAAGGGGAGGGCTTCCACCGCTATCGCGTGAGCTCTTCGTTCGGCGCTCGATTTCGAGTTGGGTGGGGAGGAGGAAGAGTGAGATGGAGGGCTGACTTTGAGTTGGTTCCTCTGGTTTGCGTACATAGCAACTCCGCTGCCGCTAAGAGCGCTGCTTAATTGAAGAACGGCGGATGGTTGAACGCGTCGAGGGAGAGCAGAACGGGACGAATGCGGTTGATCTTTTCAAACGAGCGTTGAATTTGATGAAGGTGCTTGAGCTTATTCCGAGGAGTAGATAGGAGGGAAGACCTAGAGTCGGGTCGTCTTTGGACTAAGGTTCGTTGAGACGCGACGAGAGAAGAAAGCAAGGGTGAGGACACACGGCAGGGACGAGAACAAGAACGGCTGGCCTCTTTCTTTCTTCGAACAGACTTCGAGACGAGGTGATGCAAAACTCGCATCTGATCCATCTAGCGATGAAAGAGCTACTTCTAGTCCTCTCTCTCTCTCTTGGGGAGAAGAAGTCGAGGAAGAGTAGTCTCTCGATGCGACGAGACCATCTCCTTCGACGAGATCAGCCCGTCCGAGAGGTCGAACCGCTGATATCCAACAGTGCCTCCGTCCGAAAGTCGATTTGTTCCAGTCTGTCGAAGGCGAAGAAGACGGAAAGAGGTCAGACCAGTGCGGGAAGGAGGGAAGCAAGCGAGCGAGACGGAGACAATTTCACTCACCTTGTCGATTGAGCTCCTCGGCCGATAAAGAGCATGTTCTACCACGGAGAAGCGTGACAGATCGACTTGTGAGCTTTCCAGTCTGCTCGCTGATGATCTGCGAGAGCCGGAAATCACGAGAAGGAGGAGGAGGAAAGGAGGACGTGGTGAGCTTGGGCGCGACGCCGACGACGGAAGAAGTTGAGACGCGGACGAACCAACGGAGCAGTATCGCACGGATTGGCACTGCGAAGATAGAGGATGTCAGCTTGGATTCTATTCTCGGTTTAGCAAGAAGTGAAAAAGCTCAAACTCACTCGTCCACAGCTCAACAACTGATCGTTCTCCTTCCCGCTGCACCCTTCGTTCGTCTGCTTCCTCCCCACCTCGCACCTCCACCAACTTCTCCTCTGCACCGACTCCTCGAGCGCCTCCTTCGACGAAGGAAGTCTCCTCAACCAGGTCGTCAAAGACATCAACGCTGCTGCCATGCTGACGGCCATGTCGGTGTAAGCGATCTGTTGGCTCTGAGTGAGGAGCGGGTTGTTGGCGACTTGGTCGATCGGGTTCACCAGCCATTCGATAAGTTGTTGGTCGAGAATCGCTTCCGGGTGGAAGTCGGGGAAGTCGTCGGTGTTGGAGAGAGAGGAGGGATCTTGAAGGAGGACGAGGGAGAAGAGGAGTTCGGTCCATTCTTTGAATCCTGAGATGGCGGAGGAGCGGACGGACTGAGGAGACGAAGAGGGAGAGAGCGAGGTCAGCTCTCTACAAGATCAGGAGGGAGATCGAGACGAGTGTTGTCTCACGTCGTCGGTGCTGGTGAAGATGCTGAAGTCGGGCATGATGATCAAGAACTTGTCGACGACGGCCTCTTGAAGTCCGACGGCAGCAGGGTGTTTTGACTTCATGAAGACGGCGAAGATTGGGAGGGCTGAGACGAGGCTGAGGACGCCGGTCCACCAGTTGTGAAAGAGGTTGGTGACTGGAGATCTGAAGGCTTCGAGGAGGTTGGGGAGGTATCGAAGGGCGAACTCGGTCTGAAGGGGAGGGAGGGAGCGGTGTTGAGCTCGAATCGAAGAGCTCTCTCTACACAAGTCTGGCTCGCAACGATGCGAGACGAACCATGATGGACGACGTGTACTTACGAGGATGACGTCTCGAAGTGGACCGGAGAGCAAGGAGATCTTCTCGATCTAGAGAAGGGAAGAAAGATGAAAGGAAGGAGAGGAAAGGTGAGCTCGAGCGTTTCCTTCGACGTCCTCCCCGTTCTCTACCGAGCGTCGACTCACCGAATTCCTGTCCTTGAGAAAAGCAGCCATGTAATCGTTTACCTCGTCTGGTCTTGCTCCTGGCAAGTTTCTCTCGCTCCTGGCTTGGACGACGGCGACTCGACGAGCGTTGCGATCTGGATGAAGGTACAGCTTGGATGAGGAGTCCTTGACCCCCAGAGCTTGAGCGAGCTGGTCCGCATATTCGATGAGAGTAGGGAGGGGCATCGAAAGGGAAGGATCTGGTAGCCGATCTGCTTATTTGAATGTTGATTGAAGGTCGCTGGTCGTTGAGGGTGAGGCTAAGGAGGGAGGGAGTCATTTCCGTTTTCTCGTTGAGCTTCGAGAGATCGCTTTCGTTCCTTCTGCCCACCAACGCTCAACAACCAACCACTCTTTTTGCATCATGTCGGACGAAGAACAACCAGCTATCGGACTCATCGGAATGGGAGATATGGGGCGGATGTACGCAAAGAGGTTGCTCCAGGGAGGCTGGAAGAAGTGAGCTCCCTCGTTTCCTTCCCTCCGTCCCTACGACTCCCTTGGTCTCCATGGCGTATCCTTTTGAGACCTCGGTTGCTGATCTATACCCTTTCTTCCGCATCAGCATCTACGCCTGCGATCGACCTGAGAAGTTTGAAGCTCTCAAGGAGGAGTTCAAAGGTCAGCTCGCTTCTCTCTTCGCTTCCTTCCCTCGAGCTCACCTCGTCCCTTCCTTCCCCTCGTTTGATCTAGAACACTGACCTCCCTTCGACTCCCTCTCTTGCTCTACCATACAGACACTCCTCTCACAATCCTCCCTTCTGGTCACCACGTCTCTCGGATAGCCGACTTCATCCTCTACTCGGTCGAGGCAGAGTTCATCGACAAGGTCGTCGCCGAGTTTGGTCCTTGTGAGTTCGACGACATCTCTTCTCCCTCGTCTCGTCGCAGCTCGAGACTTTGCATAGCGTAGGTATAGGAGCTTCGGGTGTCTGTGGGAGCTCGTTGGAGCTGCGAAGAAGGAAAGAGATGAGCTCGCGAGCCCATCTCGTTCACTACCTCCCGCCCTTTCGTCGCTCGCACGACCTGACCTTCTTCGAGCTCGTTCTCGCCGAGTTCCACGCTGAATCGTTTGCTCCTTTCATTCAATTTCCTTCTCGTCACCAGCCACCAAGTTCAACGCCGTCGTCTCCGGTCAAACCTCCGTCAAAGCTCCAGAGCGAGCCGCCTTCGAAAAGCATCTCCCCGAGGACGTCTACATCATCTCGGTTCATTCTCTTCACGGTCCTTCTGTCAACCCAGAGGGTCAGCCCTTGGTGAGTCACATCTCCATGATCTCATAATTCTCCTCAGGTCTCCTTCTCGCTCGACGAAACTCGAAATTGACGAGCTCTCTCTCCCTTCCTCGTCCTCGACGCGTCTCTCGCAGGTCCTCATTCAACACCGAGCTCCTGACGAGAAGCTTCGAATGGTCGAGAGGATCTTCGCAAGCTTCAAGAGCCACTACGTCTACCTCAGCTACGAGGAGCACGACTCGGTTACCGCCAACACTCAGGCTGTTACGCACGCGGCGTTCTTGAGGTGAGTCCGTCGCTTTCCCTCGTCTCGTCCTCACGCTCGCTCGCTCCTTCGAGAAGTCGCGGCTCGCTCTCCTGGACGAGACCTAACCCTCTTTTCTCTCTCCCCCTCTTTCTTCCCCTCTCCCTCACCCTCCTCACCTCTCCTCGCTCCCATCTCCATCTCGCTCCTTCCCTCTCGCAGCATGGGTTCCGCCTGGCACTCCGCCTCCTCCTACCCCTGGGAATCAGGTCGCTACCAAGGAGGGATCGAAACCGTCAAGATCAACATCGCCTTACGGATCTACGCCAACAAATGGCACGTCTACGCCGGTCTGGCCATCCTCAACCCGTCCGCTCGCATTCAGATCAACCAGTACGCGAAGTCCACGACGGAACTCTTCAAGCTCATGGTGAACGGGAATGGGGAGGAGTTGAGGAAGAGGGTTTGGGAGGCAAGGGAGAGTGTGTTCTTCTCGGAGAAGGGAGAGGGAGGAAGGAAGAAGAGAACCCCGATCTTGTTGAGTGATAAGATCCTCGATCAGTTCTCGCTCGGACCCAAACCCTCCTCGACTTCGACTTCGACTTCGACGTCGGCTCCACGGAACTCGCACCTCTCCCTCCTCGCCATGGTCGACTGCTGGCACGTCCTCGGAATCCAACCGTTCGAGCATCTCTCCCTCGCTGCGACCCCGCTGTTCAGGATGTGGATCGGGGTGGCAGAGTACCTGTTTAGGGACGAGGCGAGGTTGGAGGAAGCGGTGTGTGCGGCGTTGGAGGATAAGGAGCATAGGAGTGATGATGTGGAGTTCGTGGTGGCTAGTCGAGGATGGAGTCAGTGTGTCGAGTTTGGGAGCTGGGAGATGTACAGGGAGAGGTTTGAGAGGACTGCTGGTGAGTTTTGACTTCTTTGTTTTTGGATGGACGAAGGAGGGTGGAGTTGGTGGAAGAGATGAAGATAAAGAGGGAAATGGAGAGAGACGAACGACGCGAACTGACTTCTCGATTTCGGTTTCGTTCTCCTTCGAACAGCGTTCTTCTCGCCTCGGTTTGAGGAAGCGACGAGGGTGGGATCGGAGATGATCAAGACGATCTCAGCGTCGGCTACACCTCAGGTCTGATGATCTGATGCGATGGAACGGAACGAAACGAAACCAGCGATTGCTCGCGAGAAAGAAAGAACGAAAGACGCGTCTTTTCGAGTCGGCTTTGTGATCGCTCGTTTCGCGGTCAGAGAAGAAGATGAGCCGGATACGTCGGCTCACTAGAAAGGGTCGAGATCGAAGTGATCAAGCCATGATATCCCCTCATCCCTTCCCAACACCAGCTCAACTCGACCTTGCCGTCCAAACGCGTCTAACTCTCGCTCGCTCGACTCGACCCTTTCGTCTCCTGCCGCCAACTCGTTCCTCCTGCTAAGTGGCCCAAGACGGTTTGACGCATTCAGGCTTGTGCCCCTTCCAATCGGCTCGTTGGTGTTCTGTTGCGAGATGAAAGAGAGGAAGGAAGGAAGGGAAAAGTTGAGTCAGTCGAGGCAGGCGAGGAAGAGAAGAAAAAGAAGGGCAAACTGAGGCGAACCTCGAGAGCAGTATCGAACGGTCAGGCACTATCAAGATGGAATGTTTGGACGTCAGTCAGATGACGGGCCCGAGAAGTGGAGCAGGGGCAGGGAAGAAGAGGGCAGGGAAGAACGAAACGAAGGGAGGAAAGTACGAGTACGCGACTCACTCCCGAACAAGCCATCATCTCCTCCCCAGTGTCCACGCAACCTCCCTCGCTGTGACGTTCGCACCCCGACCAAATCAATCCACTTCGAACTCGCGCCTCCGTCTGGGGTGGTAGAGAGGACTTCAAGGCCATAGCGACGATGAGGCACGAAGCGGCGACCTCTTTGAGCGCCTTGACGCGGGCCGAAGGAGCAGCCTCCTCGCAGAGGTTCATCAAAAGCTGACCGACGAGGAGGAGGGATGAAGAATGGGTATCTTGACCGACGGAGGCGCCGATGTTGGACCAAGGAAAAGGAGGCTGAGGTGTTGAGGTAGGGAAGCTGAGGGCGAAGAGGCACGATTTGACGTGTTTCGCCAGAAAACCCCACTTCTGAGCTTTCTCGTTGTACTTGGCAACGAGAGGAAAGGGAGGGAGGTCAGGTCAGTCCTTAACAAGTAGAGAAGAGATATGTAAAGGATTGAAATCTAAAATCCTGTTCGGTTGGCAGCTCCGAGACGAGGGTATTGAGGAGGTGGAGCTGAAGTCGAGGAGCGAGCTCGTGAACTCTCATGAAGTGGGATATGACAGCGTTGGGTCCAGCCTGAGCGAAGAGATGGAACCAAGGACTGTCCGCGAGAGCGTCGGGATCGATGAGAAGAAGAGCTTGGACGAGTTGAGGAAGGTACTTCGCGAGGAAGGCGTTCTGTTCGAGGAAGCGAGAAGAAGGGTCAGGGGTCTTCCAGAAGAGCGCATGAGCCTAGATGGACTTACGACATAGATGCGGATCTGTTCCAACTTGCCTGTGTCGGAGAAGTGAAGGGCGACCTGGCCGAGTCAAGGAGGGAGGGAAGGAGAGGGCTCAGGTGAGATCGCTGAGGAATGCGGGCGGGACAAGGATTGAGGCAGAAACAAGCTGCTTACTAGATCATGAAACCTTCTCAGCAAGAGGTTGATCTCAAGACAGGTGGAAGGGAAGGGTCTTGTGTCCGCGTCTGGCGCGTCTGCTGCTTCCTTCCAGCGTTTGTGCTGAGGAGCGAGGAGGAGGAACGAGTCGTCCGTTAAGCCGAGAACGGTAGCGAGTTCCTCGACGGGATCCGAAGACATTCGAGGAGGACGATGGTGGGGCGGATGAGATTGAGGAAGTAGAGGTTCAGAGAAGAGGTCGCGAGAGTGCGAGAATGGGTGCTGGTCGTTGGGAGCAAAGAAAGCGAAACGAGGAAGGGACGAAGCTGAAAACGGTGAGCTCCGCCTTTCCTTCCTCCCTCCTGTGCTTTCAACGCCCAGCCCGCTTCTTCTTTGACTTCCATGGACTCCTCCTCTTCGTCGACAGAAGCCCTCGCTACCAACCCACCAGCGGAATCTCTTCTCGAAACGTCTGAGGAAGCTCCGTACTACCCACCTCTGCCTTCGTTCGACTTCTCCTCCCCTCGGACGGTCGCCTCCTTCGATGCTCGTCAAGGAAGTCAACTAGGACAGAGCAACTTCTTCAGAGACGCTAGATGGTCAGTCAAAGCGTCTTTCTCCCCATCAGCTCGAGCTCATCTCCTCCCTTATCGTTCTTGCAGGTCTCCTGACGGCTCTTCCCTCTTGATCATCGGGGATGATCGAACCGTTCGACTCTTCACTCTGTGAGCCTCACTCCTCCCCCGCTATCTTATCTCCTGCTTCATCTCGGAAGCTAACTGCGTTTGTATCTTTCACTTGGTCAGACCCACCGAACTCCTAACTCTCACTCTTCCCACTCGGTCAACGTCTCCTCCTCTCTCGCTCACGCCGACTCTCGTGCTCCCTCAACAATCAGCCATCTACTCCTCCCTCTGGTACCCCTCAGCTTCAAAACAGGACGAGGCCACCTTCTGCTTTCTCGTCGCAGGCGAAGGAGTTCCCATTCGATTGATGGACGCAGGAGACGGCAGGGTACGTTCATCAGAGGGGAGGGAGAGGAAGGGGAAGGGAAGGAGAGAGGGAGGTGAGCTCGACTTCGAGCGCGAGGCTGATCCCCTTGCTCTTTCTTTCCTCCCTTCCCAACTCGACCAACACAGATCCGAGCTTCCTACACGATCTTCGATCACAGAGAACGTTTCGTCGCTCCCAACTCGATGGCTTTCAACAACGACGGATCAAAGTGAGTCTCGTCGCGTCTCGTCTCAACTTGATCCTCGCTCGACGCGTCCTCACCGTCTCTCTCTCTCGTTTCTGCGTCGGTCTAGATTCTACTGCGGCTTCCAAGACGCCATCGAAATCTTCGACATCACTCGTCCAGGAGCCTCAGGCCATCGTCAGCACATGTCTCCTAGCAAGAAGAACAAGTCGGGGATGAAGGGTTCGTTCTTCCTCGTCGTCTCTCTTCGCCTCACACACCTCTCCTCTTTGATTCTCTCCCCTTCACCTATCTCTCACACTGACCCCTTTCTTCCTCTCGTTGCCCTCGCGTCTCACAGGAATCATCTCAGCCCTAGCCTTCTCCCCAGACCCTTCCACCTCCCTCTACGCCGCCGGATCGTTCTCCCGTTCCCTCGCTCTCTACACTGAAAAGACAGGTCCTAAGCAGGTCTTGACCTTCAGAGGGTTGGATGGAGCGGGTGTTACTTCGGTACGTCACGTCGCGTCTTTTCGTCTCTTTCTTCCAACCCCCAAAACTTTCGTCTCTCCCTCAACGTCGACGCGAACTGACTTTTCGGTCGTCCATTTCATTCTCGCTTTCATTTTTCATACCCCCCTCTCGCTTCGCTTCGCTTCTCTCAGCTCAAATTCAACCCCTACAACCCAACGATCCTCTACTCCGCCTCTCGCCGCTCGTCCTGTCTGGTCCAGTCGTTCGATATCAGGTTCCCTAAGAAACCGCTCGAGGCGTTCGCGAGACCCGATGTAGCAGCTGGGGAGGAGGAGGGGGAAAGGGAGGGGAAAGGAACGAATCAACGGATGGCGTTCGAGGTCGATCTTTGGGGGAGGTATCTGGTTGGTGGGGATAAGGTGCGTTTGCGTCTGCCTTGGGAGGAGGAGGCGGGGGGGGCAGAGGAGAGACGAGGAGACGGGAGGGGACGCGTCGAGTCGAGTTTGTCAATCTTCGTCGAGCTGACTCGCTTTGGTTCGTTTGCGTTTTCAAAGAACGGAAAAGTCTCCTTCTTCGACATTTCACCGGAATCCAACACCACCCTCGAGGGCGAGTGGATCGAGGGAGAGAAGAAGGCTGGGTTTGTTCTTGATGCTGGGGAGGGTGAGTTTTCGTTTTCTCGTTCATTCTCGTCTTTCGTCTCGTTCCCCATCGTATCACCAACTCTCCACTCCTCTTCCACGTCTCACTCCCTCCCTCCCACCCAACCCCTGTCGTTTCTCGTCCCTCGGACCTGACTCCCACCTCCCCTCCTCCCTTCGCTCGACCTTTCGCTTCCTCAGACGCCATCCCCTCCTCAACTCTCCATCCTTACCTCCCCCTCCTCGCTACCATCTCCGGCTCGAGGCATCTCGTTTCGCCGCCCTCGTCCGACTCCGAATCGTCCTCCTCAAGCTCCTCGTCCTCAAGCTCATCCGACGCGTCCGACGACGACGACGAGGAGGAGGAGGAAGTTGCGTCTCAGTTGGGCGCTTCTATCGGATCTGCGTCGGCGAAGAGGAAGGGGAGGGTTGCCGCTGGGAAGGGTGAGAAGACGCGACTGGGGAGAGGAGCGTTGGGTGAAGGAGGGAGGAGGAACTTCCGACCTAGGGAGGCGATGTTGAGGGTTTGGGACTTTACGGGTCGACCTGGGAACGAGGGTGAGGTGGCGAGCGAGATGGGAGGGGAGGGAGGAGATGGGGAGGTTCGAGCGGAGGGAGAGGGGGTGGGGGTGGTGGAGTGAGACGGCGACGCGTCGTCGACGTGATTCTTCTCTCGATCTTATCTTCGTATCTTTCTCGAGCCGTGCATCTTTGGTTTGGAACGATACATCCATCCGGAAAAGCTAAGAGTGTCTAAACTAGACGATCGAACCCCGAAACAAAGAAGCGAAGAACAAAGCAAAGACGGAAAACTAAACTAAAGCGAGCTCGAATCAATCGGCGACACAAGCGTCATCTTCACCTTCCCTCTCTGGGTGTTCTTATCCTTCTCGACAGCGATGTTGACGATGACCTTGTCGAACACGGCGATGGTGACGTCTCCCGATCCAGGAGGAGCGTCGATGGACGCTGCCGAACGAGGAAGGGTGATGCAGTAGTTTTCCGGGTCGAAGGTGTGCTGATCCGATTTGAAGGTGACGAGACCTTCGATACCGAGTCTGAGAAAGGAAGACGGGGGAAGAAGTCAGTTCAGTCGAGAGAGGAGAGGGAAAAGGGAAGAAAGAGAGAGACGCGACGCGACGCGACGAGAGAAGCACTCACTTCGAAACGAAAACAGCAACTCCGTTCCTGAAGCACCTAATCACGAACGCTTCCTCCCTCACCTCCACGACCTTCCCTTCCCTCATTCCACGCTGCTTCAGAGCAAGACCAACGTAGAACTCCACACTCGCTCGTCCAGCTTGCTGAGCCATTCGATGTCGGCGGTTGACGTTCTCGAGGACCTGCTCGACGTGTTGTTTCGAAGCGAGGGAGGAGTGGAGCTGAGTGTAGCCGATGGCAGCTGAGAGTTGACGATGAGCGAGGACGTCGGCGTATCGACGGATGGGGGAGGTGAAGTCTGCAAGGGAGAAGCGAAGGAAGGGATGGGAGGGGAGGTCAGAGTCGAGGAAAAACGGAGGCGAGCGAGGAGAGGAGGAACGAACGGGTGTAGATAGGACTGGCCAGACCGTAGTGAAGGAAGGAGTCCTTCGAGACTGATCCTGAGCAGATGTACTCGGCTGAAAGCATGCATCGAGTGGCGAGGATTCGGACGAGGGTGTTGAAGGCAGGCTCGGCGGGGTCCTGTTTGAAGCGAGACGAAGACGGAAGAAAGTTGAGCACGCGAATGAGAGCCGAGCGTAGAGAGACAACGAGTGGGATGAATACTGACGACACAGTGATCCAGCGAAGTGGCAAGAGCAGCCGAGCTCGACGCGTCGAGATGCATTCCTCGTCGCTTGAAGAGCAGGTCGTCGAGGTTCTCGAAGTTGGTCTTGGGAGGTTCACTGAGACGTAAGATGAGAACAGAAAGATCAGAGGACGTTCAAACGCTCGAGAGGTAACGAGAAGGAGGAACTCACCCGTGACGACGAAGAACAGCAGTCTGAGGGAAGGTGTCCTGGATCTTAGCGGCGACGCTGCAGTTGGCGAGCAGCATGAACTCCTCGACGAGACTGTTGGTCTCGAGCATCTCCTTCTGCTCGACATCGATGGGATCGGAAGACTCCGGACTGTCGAGGTGGACTGAGAGCGAGAAGGAAGGCGGACGAGACGAGTCAGTTTCGAATCGAGATCGGACGCGAGAGAAACGAGTGCTCACTCTTGACTTCCGGCGAAGCAAGGTTGAGAGCTCCAGCCTTCATTCGAGCAGCCTTCAGCTTCTTGGCGAGCTTGTTGAGAAGTCGAATACCGACGGTGATGGGATCGCTCAACGAGCTGACCAAAAGACAGATCGAAGACGAAGAGGGATCAGCGACGAGCTTGCGCGACGAACCGAGAGGGAGAGGGTAGTACTCACGCGTCGTCGAGTCGAGCCTGGGCCTCAGCGTAGGTAAAAGCAGCCTTGGAAGCGATGACCGACTTGAAGAATCGGACGTTGACGATCTCAGCATCGGGAGTCATTTCCTGCGAGCGAAAAAGACGATGAGGGAAGGTCAGCTTGGCGTTTGAGATCTGTGGATTGAGCAGTGAGATCGACGACGTACCCAGATGCAAGAGAAAGCAAGTCGCTCGACGTAGGGTCGAAGAGAGCAGAGGTTCGTTCCAAGGAGGGCGGGAAGCATGTCAATTCGCTTGTCGACGAGGTAGACGGTCGTTCCTCGAGAAGCAGCCTCCTCGTCCATGGGATTCGAAGGAAGGACGAAATGCGAGACGTCGGCGATGTCTGAGGATGAGAGAAAAAGAAGGTGAGTTTGGCGGTCGAGGTTGAAGAAGGGGAGGGAGGAAGACGCGACTCACGGACTCCAGCCTCGATGTTTCCATTCGGCAAAGGTCGAGCGTGGAGAGCATCGTCGATATCTTGGCATCCTGTGGACGTGAAGAAGGAGATGCATGAATCAGCTCGAATCTCTGCGAGCAGCGAGTCGAAGAAGCAGAACGAAGCTCACCGACAGGATCGATACTGCAGATCACCATGTCCCTCAAATCCGTCCTGTCCCTCCAGTCTCCTCGAGGATCGTTGTCCTTCGGAGGAACGACCCACGTCTCTCCCTCCTTCGGCAAACAGTCCAAAATACCCTTCCCGAAGGGACGGTAGGGAACCTCGTACTCAAGCAGTAGACTCTCCTGCTCAGCTCCTTTACTCTCGACGGCTCCGAGAGCTCGAACGAAGTGACCTTCCGGGTAGCGCGAGTGGATGTCCCAACGATCAATGGAGACGAGGATCTTTTGTGAGAGGAGGAGAGGAGCTTGTCGAGTTCGTAGACGGATTCGAGGGAGACGACGGTCGAGAGGGGTGGCGAAGACGGTTTGAGGGGAAAGGGAGGTGGTGGAAAGGGAAGAGAGGGAGGTGGAGTCGATGTGGCAGACGTAGCTGAAAGAGAAGAGGTCGGAGAGACGAGCGTCAGCTCGAGAAGAGAGATCTGAATGCAGGAAAGAAGACTCACGCTCGCCAGTTTCTCTTGAAGACTCCGACGACGCGACCGGTGGGCTGCTTCTCAATCGAGTTCTTCAACGCGACCTCCTCTCCATCCGTCTTCTCCTTCCTCTCTCGCTCTAATTCATCGATGGCAACATCCTCGTCTCCTGAGTCGTCGGCATCGTCGTTCTTGAGGGCGGCTGTAGAGGAGAGGGATCGAAGCGAGTCAGTCGTGCTTCTTCGCGAGGGCGAGGAGGAAAAACGGATGAACAATCTTGATCGACGACGGTCTCTCCAGGAGCCTTCCATTCCGACTCGTCGAAGACCTCAACGATAACAACATCTCCGTGAACAGATCGGTTCATGTTCTCCCTTCCGACGAGCAGGATCGGTTTCGGGTACGAGGGAGTCGAGACGGTTCCCTGAGACGCGACGAAGGAACAAAAGTGAGCTGTCCAGTCCGAACGGCTCGAAGAGGTAGACAAGAGACTCTGGCTCACCTCGAGGTAGTTGTAAGGGTTGGCGTTGAAGTGACCCTTGTGGAGATGACCCGACTTGACTCCCGAGAGAAGAGTTCCGGACGCGATGTACTGAGGGAAGAGACAACGACGAGACCAAGCGTCAGCAACGAGTACGCTCGGTGGAAGACGAGTTTTACTCACATCCGAGTACATAGCCTTCCTGGGTCCTCGCTTTCCTCCAGGAGTATCATCGTCTCCAGCAGCTCCAGTCGCGGCGAGGAGGTCCAACAAAGCAGCCGAGCTCTCGTTGAGTCCCTCGATGTACTCTCGCACTGAAACGAATCAAACACGAGAGAGAAAACGGTCAGCATCGCCTCTTCGTACTCGAGGGTCCGAAGATGCCAGAAAGGAAGACGGAAGGTAGGAAACGAACCAGAGAACGCCTTGAGACCCTCAGCCTCAGCCTTCTTCCTGTTGTCGACGTCGTCCGAGATCATGACGACAAAAGGAGATCCAGTCGAAGCCTTTCCCTTTCCCTTCGAGGAAGCGGGAGGAGAGGACTCGGCGAGATGAGTGTTGTACCATCGGAGTGAGTGTCGGATGGCTGAGGGGAAGGAGGGAGAAGGAGGAGTTGGTCAGCTTCGAAGTTTCGATGTGAGCTCGAGCGGCTGCCGATGGTATAGAGGGAGCGGCTTACCTCGATCGTTCCTATCGTTGGGAGACTCGTTATCGATCCGAATGGTGGCAGAGTCCCTGGAAAGAAAGAGAGCAGCAGACACATCTGGGTGAGCTTCGAGCTCATCCTTCCCTCCACCTCTCGTTCGAAGCTCAACCATCGAAACGAGACGTCGACCTGGACTCACCTTCGCGCCTCGTTCCAAAAGACCCATACGAGCCTATCCTCGTCTCCGATGAGCTGCTTGAGTCTGTTGAAGAGAGGCAGACTTCGATGCCTGACCTCGTCGAGGACGGTTTGAAGGACGATGATGGGGAGGGAGGAGAGGAGGGGAGAGGTGAGGAGGTCCATCTGGAGCGAACGAGGCAGGAACAAGGGATCGATCAGCTTCGATAACGAGGCAGGGAAAAGCTCCTATAAACCAGTAGGGTGGTACCAACCTGATGCAGGAAAGCGTTGGTGTCTGGGACGACGTAGTGACCCTCGGCGACGAGCTTCGAGCTCAAGAAACCTGACTCGGGGAGAACTGGCTTCTGAGCCTCGTCCAGACAGACATCGCAAGCTGCTGATCCACAGGGGATGTCGTTACGAAGGTATCGTTCTCGAATGACTGTAGATAGAGGAGAATGGAGGTCAGCTCGGAGTGTCGAAGCGAGGGAGAGGGAGGGAAGGAGGAGGCTCACCTTTGAGGACCTTTCCCTTCGCCGTCTTCTTGAAGAACTTGCGCTGAGAGAAAGCGTCGTCCTGCCTCGCTCTCTTCTGAATGGTGATCATGTCCAGAGATTCCATGGTAATGATAGGTTTGCTTCCCCGGGGAAGGCGAGAGAGGAGAGGGAAGGGGAGGGGAAGGGGAAGGAGGGTCGATGTTGAGGTCGGATTCGAAACTCTTCAGCCCTCAGCTCGTCGTTCGCTTCCTCCCCTCTCCCCGCCATCTCGCAAAAATGTCAATACTCACTCCCACTCAGTTCGGACAGCTTCTAGGACTCAGAGAAGGACGAGATGCGCCGGCCGTCAGGATTATCTCGTATCAAACGATGAGCCAGAACAAAGCGATGGTTCGTGCGCTTCGTTCCCTTCCAGCCCTCTTCTCTCGCCCTCTCCTACAACATCACTGAATCTTACTCAATTTCTGCACACAGATCCAGAAGGTTGTTCTTTCGCCAGATCCTTACTTCGTTTGTCCCCCGCATCCATCAGTCGAGAGGGGAGAGCTCGATTTGAGAGAGCGAGCAAGCTCACCTTCCCTCCCTTCTTGTCTTTCTCTCCCAACCAGTCCGAGCTCGCTGCTCTCTTCCTCCCATGCCTCCTCAGGACCTTCTTCGAGTCTCCGCTCGACCCGTACGGCCAAGAAGCTCAGCGTTACCTCCTCATGGAAACCTTGGTGACGAGAACGGCTCAATCGACGTGCTTCGCCCGTTGGTGGATGGATCATCCCGAGGAGGCCTGCACGATGCTCTCCAAGATATACCGGCTTCTCCTTTCAGCTCCCGCAGCTCGCTATCGTGTATGTCCCTCTGTAGTCTTATCCCTACTTCCCTCACTCCTCTCTTACAGCCAAACAGCCGGCGAGCTCACTTCGCTCCCGCGCGTCCCTCCCTTTATCTCTCTCCCTCTTTCCAAACTCAGGAACCCTTCATTCAAGACTGCGTTCATCATCACACAGACCTCTTCGAGGTTTTTACCAACGAATCCATGGCCAACCTCCCTCCAGGCTACGTCCTTCCCGTCCTCGACACGGACACCCAGAGGAGGATCCTTCGCCTCCCCATGCCTCACGAAAAGATGGACCTCGTCTTGACTATCGCGAACGGCGTGGATGTCTCGGAGGTTACGAGGAAGAACAAGGCAGTTGGGCAGTTTGTTAGCTGGTGGACGTGCGAGGCGAAGAAGGGTTCGACGGACGACCAGTCTCGCGAGGCGAGGGACCTCGAGTGTGTGAGATTGGCGGAGGGCACGGGGATGAACGCTTGTGCTCGGGTGAGTGAACATGTCCTCGTCTTATGATCTGCTCTAGGTGATGAGATCTGACTCATCTCCCTTCCTTTTACTTCCTTCAGTGCCTCGTCGTTCGATACTGCTCGCGAGGTTCGTCTTTCTTCCGCCTTCGCCGCTCCTCCGTTCTCCTCACTCGCTCTCCGGACTGACTTCTCGCCCCGCTCTAGAACATCAACGACTCGACTGGAAACGACACAAGATCACCTGCTTCAAGTCGAGCTGGTACTGACGGCTTTGTCGACGCGTCTCGTTCGGTTTCAAGTGCGTTCTCGTTTCGGCTTCCCCCCTCCCGCTGATCCCCTTCTACAGACTCCCTCTGACCTTCCTGTCTCCTCCTGGCAGCTCTCACTCGGACCTCATCGAACTCTCTCCTCGTCGTCGTCTTCTACGGCTCGTTTTCGCCACGACACCAACGCGTCAGTCTCGCTCACTCTCTCTCCTTCTTCCCTCGTGTCGCTGACCGCGTTCTCTCGTCTATATTAACAGCTACGGTCTGTTTTCACGTGCAGCGTGCACAAGGGAGCTGGGGGAGGGAAGAGGGCGACCGAGGAGGAGGACGAGCGAAGCTTCCGCGTCGTCGCGTCGAGAACAATGCGCTGAGACGGCGGTCTCCGACTCGTTATCTCATTTTTTTTTAGTGAAGGGAAAGGCAAGGATATTTTCATGCTCTTTCGCAGGAAGATCTGGAGTTGCGACGGCACGGACGCAGCCAGATCGAGACGGTGAAGGAGATAGGAGAGACGCGTCGATCTTTCGTTCGAAGGGCGAGGTCCTTCGTCTGCCTCCTCCGCCTCTTCAGAGCACCATTGTGTCACGAACGAGGAGGCTTTCGTTCAGCAGCGACTCGTGGAGGGGTTTTCTGACGAGAAGGAGTCATAGGTATACGTCAAACCCATCGGATGTCCTCGACGCGTCGTTCGTTCTACCAGATCGGCTTCCAGCACGTCTTCTTGTGGGTCTTCCAGTGGAGTTTTTTGATGACCTAGTTGAAAAAGGGTCGAACAGGGGAGATAGAGGGGCGAGAGGTCAGTTTGGGCGAGGGGAAAGGGAGGAGGGGAGCAGAGACGAGATGAGCGAAGGAGAAAAGCGAGGGGAGCGCCAAGAGGAGAGGAAACCGGAGGAGAAGGAGAAGAGGAGGCAAGGAGGCGAGGGAGAAGTACCGACGGAGCAGTATCGGACTGCTTTGCACTGCGGAGAAAGAGAGAGCAGAGCGTCGGGAAGTCAGTGTTCCGCGTCGGGGTGAAGTTCGACTCCATCGACGAGCAGAAACAAGAAACGCGACCCCAAACTCACACGTCCACAAGTCATCAACTCCTCCCCATCTTCTCTCTCCTCGCACTTCCCCGACCCTTCTCCCTTCCCCGAGCACTTCCACCAGACCATGTTCCGTGAGAGCAACTCGAAGCTCTCCGTCGGCAGCGCACCTCGAATCGCCAACATCAACGACCCAGAGATCAGCTCCAAAAGCTCCAGCTCGTTTCTAGAATCCAGCGAAGGAGGTTTCCGGTTGGCTTGAAGGCCGTGGGAGAGGGTACGGAGGGAGGCGGAGAAGCGAAGAGCTGAAGGGGAGGGCGGGAGGGGAGTTGGAGGTTGAGGTTCGACTCCGTAGGTTTGGTCGAGTTGGATGGCGAAGAGGGAGCGAATCCGGTTTCCAGTCTCGGTGAGGGATTGGGACGGAGTTCGAGTTCGCAGGGAAACGGTCTGAGAGGAGTGGAGAGAGAAGAAAAAGGAAGGAGGAGGAGCGTCGCGTCAGACGCAGAGAGATTCGATGGATTCGCCAGCAGCAATGAGATTTGGAAGGGGACGTACCCGATCCCACAGATGGGCAGTGTCCGGGAAGTGTGATCCGTAGAGATGATAGAGCGAGTCCAAAAGAGCTGCTCCCTCCTCTGGCATCCTGCAGTAACGATCGAAGACGGGCAGGTTTTGAACTCCCATGATGAGCAGGACTCTCGTCCAGGTGTTGTCGACCTTCGTGAGGGAGGCGAGTGTGTGAGCTCGGACGAGCTGTGGGAGGTGAAGATGAGCGAGGCCGGACTGATGGAAGGAAAGACGTGTCAGGCTCGAGAGGAGCTCAGGCAAGCGAGGGCAGAGGAGTAGGGAAGGAGACTCGAGCTCGCCAACGGCTCGATGCCATCTTCCATCGAGAGATCGTCGAGCGTTTCAATCTGCGGAAAGGAGAGCAGAGAGAGTGTAAGCTAGGTAAGAGCTCAAAGTCGTGAGGGTTTCGACCAGCGATGCAAACTCACCACGTCCTGTCTACGGTTCCATCTGTCGAGGGAGTCTCGAAGCTCAGCAGGGACCAAAGGGTCGTCGCTGTCGAGACCTGAGAGGGCTTCGAGCCCCGGGTCTTGGACGATCATCATCTGGTACGAGCAGTCTTTATCGAGGCCTAAAACGCTCGCTATGATGTCCGAGGAGAGTTCCATCGAGAGAGGAGAGCGGGAGGAGGAGGGAGGGAGGGTCGGAGGGAGTTGAGCTCGAGGGTTTGAAGCGCGAACTGAGCGTTGAAAGAAGCAAGAAAGAAAGTCAGAAGTTGTGTTTTCGCAGCGCAGATAGATCTCTGAGGGCCTGACCTATCTGAGAACGAAAGCCCTGCAACTGCCTCCTCCTTCGCTTCCCTCCCAAAATGAGCGGTGCCTCTCCTCCCAGAGCTTTCGGAGAGCTTCTCGGCCTCAAACCTCGCCTCGAGCTCGTACCTCAGCCAATTAGGGATCGAGATGCGGCGCAGCAAGCGTTCGACATGGTGAGCTTTGAACTTGGATTTCTCCTTCTTTGACGTCCTCCTCGACGCTGATGACCGCTCGCTCTCCTTGCGTCTTCCAGTTCTCCCTCCTCGACGGCTCTGGGGATCGAGAGTTCTGGGTTGGTCTCTTGATCCCGTCCGAAGAACGAACACCTACGCAGGAGACGAACGAAGCTCCCAACTTTACCTGACCCTCGACCTCCTTCCTTCCTTTTCTTCTCCAGCACGAGTTCGGTGCTCTATACCTGCCCTCCCTCTTCTCCACATTCTTCAACGCCGATATCTACAACATCTTCGACGGAGCTTTCTTTCGCTCCTGGAACGTCCTGGCGTCCTCTGCCCTCCGAACCCTCGGCTGCGAAGGAAGCACGACCCCCATGGGCGCTCGTTTCATTCGAGACCATCCCAAGGAGGCGATGCAGTTCTTCGTCAACCTCGAATACAGGATACTGGACGCTGATGACTTGGATGTCTCTGCAGAAGTGAGTTCGCGTTCTTCTTCGAGCGAGAAGAATGAGAGGCGAGGGAGCCGAACGACGTCGCGGACAAACTCTTCCTCCTCCTCCTCTGACTTCCTCCTTTGATTTCCCACTCTACTCTCAAGGATGAAGATGAAGGAGGAGACTTGCCAATCTCCGTCGTCCTCCGAATGGTCTTACCCTACCTGTGCGACATCCTTCGTCAACTCACACGGTCCCTCTTCCTCTTCCTCCCTCCGTCCACCGCCGTCCCCGAACTTACCTCGTTCGGTCGGAACAAAAGTGCATCCCTCATGGCCAAGCTGCATCCTCTCCGAAGCGGATTCACGGAGCAGGAGAACGACCGTCGGAACCTCTTCGACGAATCCCTGGCGGTCCTCGAGCTCCTCAGCGAACCAAACTTCCACGCGAGGATGAACGAAATGTACTCAGGATCGGGCGAGGACTCGGTATAGCACAGATGCGAGACGACAGGAGTGATTCAAGAAGGGAGGGAAGACGTGGACTCGATCGGGGAGTGCACGAAGGGAGACGAGAACGAGGAAATGATGGCCTGCAGTCGCGTGAGTTCGAATCCTTTCTGTGTTTTGTCTCGTCTTCTCAAGCCGTGACCTGCGTGCTGGCTCATCCATATCCCATCGCAGAGGCCATAGCTGATTGTTTTGTATACGCCTCTTTCATCTAGTGTCTAGCAGTGCGATACTGCTCGAAAGGTTCGTCCTCGGCGACGCGTCAAACCCTCGCCTTTTCTCTTCCTCCTTCTCCTGCCGCATCTTCGCGGTCGACTCTATCAGACCCACTCTAATCGGACATGTCCTTGAACCTCCACAGCTCATCAAAAACTCGACTGGAAGCGACACAAGAAGCTCTGTTTCGAGCCGCGTTGGTGAACCTCGACGCCAGCTCCGACTATTCTTCTTCTTCTTCACCTCGTGAGTCCTCGCGGTCGTCCAGCCTTTCTCGCCCTTCTTCGCTGAGAGCGCTTCGCTGACTCTCTTCCCTTCTCTCCTCAACAGTCCCTCTCAGTCCCCAACTCGTTCGGGTTCGTCGCGTCTCGTTTTCGAGTTCCCTTCAGCCCAGCGTTGTTCTCTCGTTTCGTTCGCTGACTCTTCCTTTCCTTTCTTACCCACCCAAAACTCCGCAGGCCCTTCCTTCGAAACGCAACCCCACCTCGCTGCTACGGCACTTCGAAACACGTCGCTGGCACGTCAAAGACGGACTCTTTTTCTTGGGTCTGTCGGCTGTCGTCCAGCTCGATCTCTATCTTGTATGCTCTCACTCATCTCCCCATGCTCGCATCGCATCGAAAGAAATCCAGCTCTCGCTCGTCCACAACACAACACGTCCAAGCCCTCTCGCTTTGTCCTCCTTTCCTCTTTCGTCTCTCCTCGCTCGCTCGAAACTCCTTCCCTCCCTCGCGCTCCCCTCTCTCTCTCACCATCTTCCCATCCTTCCCACCCTCTTCACTTTTCCCTACGCCCCACCGCTCCCGCCCAACCACTCGCAGCCACAAAAGAGAACGAGAAAGGAAGGAAGAGAAGAAAAAGCCCATCAAAGAACCAGAGAAGAGAAACGTAAAAAGGGACACGACGGTGGGGGTTGGAAACGAGAACGAGTAAACTAAGTAGAGAAGCCGAGCGAGAACGAATCAAAGGCAGGTAGGTATAACAAGAACGAAGCCACGAGCGGAGCAAAACAGAGGTTGGTTTTACAAAACGTTGGGTTCGTGGGCGCGTCTACTCGTCGTCGGAAGCCTCATCGTCCTCGGACTCCTCCTTAGCGGCAGCAGCCTTCTTGGAAGCGGGCTTGGCCTTGGAGGAGGGTTTGGCGGCTCCTCCTCCTCCGGACTGGAGTGGGTGGGTGAGAAGGAAGGGGTAGGGAGGGGGGGAGGGTGAGGGAGTGGGAGGGAGGGGGAGGGGAGGGGTGGAGGGTGAGAGTGAAGAGGGTGGTGAGGGGATGGGAGAGGAAGGGGAGGAGATGAGGGAAAAGAGTCAGCGACGAAACGAACGAACGACGAGAAAGAAGGAGAGGGAGGGGGAGGGAAAATCGACGAGCAACGAACCTCGTAAGCGGCCTGAGCCTCAGAAGCTCGGATCTTGTCCTTGTCGGCGAGGTCGACGTAGGGCTGTTAGGCGGAGCGAGGGTCGAAGGGGGACGAGGGGAATAAGGGGAGAAGAGGAGAGAAAGAAGTGAGAGAGGGGAGGGAGGTCAGCGCTTCGTTTCGTCTCGACGCGTCCTTTCGTTCGACAGACTTGAAGGGGAAGAGGAAGAAAGAGGGAGATTGATCGAACGAACCTGCTTCTCTCCATCAGAAAGACCCTTCCACTTGGCTCCGAGGAGCTTACCGAGCTCACCTATAGAACACGAACCAAACCAAGGAAGGGAGGAGGGGTCAGTTTCGACTCGTTCGCGTCTCGTTCTGTCCCTCTTCGCGAGCTGGGGTGTGTCGAGGTGAAGGTGGAGGAGGTTTGGGTTCGGTGTGGGTGAGAAGAGTGTGAGAACGGAGAGGGAGGGACGAGGTGGCGAAGCGGCGAGAGGAAGAGGAAGAGGAGGGACGTTCGACTCACCGAAGGTAGCCTCAGGGTTGTCCTCCTTGACCTTAGCACGCTGCTCCTGGGAGAAGATCATGTATGAGGAGAGGGCCCTGTGCAGATGAAAGAAAGAACGAGCGAGCGGAGAAAGAGAGAGGGAGGGAAGGAGGGGGAGTCAGTTCGAGCTTCGAGTTGTTGTTCGATTTCGCGTCTCCTTCGTTCGTTCGAAGGGAGGGAGAGTGAAGGGCTGAGGGAGGGACTCACTTCTTGGGGGCGTTCTTATCTTTAGGAGCCTTAGCGGGCTTCTTGTCCTTGGTGGACGAGGGCTTGGAGGCTGTATGCGTTCGAGAGTTGAGCGAAGAGGGAGGAAAAGGAGGGAGGGAGAGGGGAGGGAGGAAGGTCAGCATGTAGGCCTTCGACCCGTTCGTTCGATTCGATTCCTTCCTTCGAGAGATCCATCCACCACACACTAATAATGAGGATGAAAGAGGGGGAGAGATGTAGGGGTGTGGATGGGAGGGAGGAAGAGGAGAGAAAGACGAGAAGAACTCACCCTTGGGCTTGGAGACCTTCTCTTTGACGTCTTTGGGCATCTATAGATTTCGAACAAGGGGGAGAAGATGAGGAAAGAGGTCAGTATACGTCTATAAGCAAGAGCGCGAGAAAGGAAGGAGTGAAGGGTTGTTTATGGTTTCGGAGGTGTGCTTATCGCGAAGGGGAGGGGAGGGAGCGGAGGAACAGGCGAAGGCGAGAGCGAGATGGGGAGGGGAAGGGAGGCGATGAATCGAGATGGTTCAAAGACGACGAAGGGAAGGTGGATGATCCTTCCATCCTTCCTTCCTTCCTCTCCCCTTGATGGTGATGATGAAGGGAGGGAGGGAGGGAGGAGACGGGTGGATGGTGGATGGATGCGCCAAACAAGTTGTTCGCTCCCTCCTCATCGTCGTCCATCTGACGTTCGTTCCATCGTTTCTCCTTCCCAATCGAGAGACACCGCCCCTTCCAACCCTTCCCATCCATCCATCCACCACCTTGAACATCCCACCAACGAGGGAGGAAGGGAAGGGAGGAAGGAGGACCAGTCTCTGGCTGGATGCGCGAAGACGCGTCTCGCTTGAGTGGCTGAGGGAGGAGGGAGGGAGACAGGATGTTGTTGTGTGGGAAGGGAAGGGAGGACGATATCGAACGAAAGGTGGCGAGGAGGAGAGCTAAGAAGTTGATTCGAACTCACGTTGGTAGTTGAAAGTAAAAGGGAGGTGGAGTGGGAGTTGAGAGATTGAACGAGGCGAGAGACGCGTCGGCTGGGTTGGGCTGGGAGGGGGGAAGGGGGGAGCTGGCTTGGGTGGGTGGAGGAGAGGAGAGGAGGAGGGAGGAGGCCAGGGCGAAAAGCCTAGGGAGAGCCAACCGTGGGAAGACAGCTCCTCCCCCTCCGCGGGTCTGCCGGCCCTTCCCTTCCTTCTTTCCTCTTCAAACCATCATCATCCTCCCCTTTTTGTTCTTCTTTTTCGAAGATGTGGAGCAGGGAGGCAGGGCTCGAGGCTGGGAGTGCTCTCGTGTGATTCAGAGCGAAGAGGTGAGCTAGAAACGAGCTTCGAAGGTCGCTTTCCTTCCCTTCCTCCGAGCTGACTCTCCTGCTCCTCCCTTCTCCTTTCGGCGTATATAGCAGCCTCGTTCATATCTTTGACTCTCGCAGGACCTTTGTCTCTGCTGCTCTTTGCTTTCTCTTCGAGAAGGTACGACCTCACTCGTTCCCTTCAACGCCTTCCTTCGAATCCAAGCTCAAGAGCTGACCTCGTTCCCCTGCGTCTCTCCCTCTGCCTTACGTCAGATCCAGACTATCTCCCCTTGTGTCGGAACCATCCATTAGCCTTCGACTCCTATCCCCACGGTCTCTCTGGAAAAATCGAGGATCCTCGTCGTGCTGGACGTCAAGGTTCGTCCGCTTCATCTTTCCCTTTCCTCCATCTCATCCTCCCTCGCCCTCCTCTTTTACTTCCTCCTGCTCTGCCCCCGCGTCTATATCTCGCTCTCATCCCTCCCATCCATACCCCCTCTTCCTTCTCCCTCTCACCAACGACCCGGGCCTCCTCGACGCTTCCTTCCTCTGCTGGTTGGATGGTTTCGAGAATCCATCCCATCACTCAGACTCGACTCTTCCTCGAGCTCTGAATGGTCGCTTGGATCTCTGAACGGTCGCCACTCTAGAGATCGGGTTGAGTCTGAGTGCGCTTCCAGGAAGGGGAGAGCGAGGGGAGGAAGAGAGGGCGAGGGAGGACCAGAGCTGCAAAGCTGCCTCCCACGACCTCGCGTGGTCTCGTTTGTCTGTTTCGCTACCAGCTCCCTCTTTTCCTTCGTCTCTCCTCTTCCCTGTTCACTTCATCTCCTTTTCCTTCCTCTTTCTCGTCCTCTCTCCCTCTCATCCCCTCTCTCTCCCTCCCTCTCCTCGTCCCTCGCTCGCTCGCCCGTGCACCAACCTCTCCAACCCTTCTTCCCACTCTGACTTCGACATCGAATCCATCCTGCTGCTGAGTGAAATCTCAGAATCAGTTTGTATTCCTTGTACAGATCAAGCGGGGAAGTCGTGTTTGAGAGGCTGTCTGCTGGTCGTTCATGGAGAGCGGAGAAACATGTCGTTCGAAGCTGAGTCCTTCGTTTTGCCTTGCTTTCTTGTCACTCTATCGTCTATCCTTTGTCTTCCTCCCTTTTCCTCTGGTCTTGGATGTCCTCGCTGCTCTTTCCTGCAATCCCATCCCCCCCGAGATGAGCGGAGAGCGCGCGTGAACGACAAGATTCAGAGGTCGAATCGAGTCGCGACGACGCGTCTCTCACCTCCTTCCCTCTCATCTTCCCTCCTCTCTTCATCTCGTTCTCTCCATCTTCCTCTTGACCTTGGCATCATCATCGGCTCTCCTCTCTCCCTGCCTTTCGAGAAATAGAACGACAGAGGGATGAAGAGCCGACGCGTCGCCGGTTCAAGAGGTCAACGCAGACGGCTCGAGGGAACACGTTTCCCGGCTACTGCGTTGCAGACGAAGAGCTCTGGCAGTGGAAGATGATCCAGAGGTCGACCGCGTCGTTTCTTTCTCTCCCTCCCGCTCTCCATCTTTCTCCCTTCTCCTGACCCATCATCACCTATCTAGGATTTTCTTTCCTCTCTTCTTCCTCTGCTGCCTTTCGCAATCTGGCTCTTCTCCTCCACGTCGTCCTAGGATGAACGTGGAAGATGCAGAGCCGACGCGACGGGAGGTCCAGAGGTCGAGGTCGAGGTCTTCCTTACTCTAATCATCCTTCTTCGTCTTCTTCATTTGGACGGACGGAGTCCTTTCTTCCTCTGCGGCTTTTCGCAATCTGGCTCTCCTTCTCCTCGTCGTTCTTGGATGAAGGTGGAAGATGGCGAGCCGCCGCGACGGGGAGTCCAGAGGTCGAAGACTATCTACCGCGCTCCCTTCCTGTGATGGCACGCGTTTTCTCTCTAGGGCTCGTCGTATCCTCGCTCTCTTGCTCTCTCGCCGCAGAGACGTCAGAGAGCGGGATGATCGGCGAGGACCAGAGATCGAGTCGCGTCACTTTTCTCACCTTCTCCTCATTTTTCCTTCATCTTTCCACAAATTTCGTTCTCGTCAGCCTGCGGCATCCTTCTCTATCCTCGCCGCGGTCTCCTGCTCTCTGCCTCCTCGTTGGAGAGGAGTGAGAGAGCGAACGGTCGGAGGAAGAAGAGGTTGAGTCGCGTCGGCCGTTCCTGCTCAACGATGTTTTCCCCTCTTATCGTTCTCGTCAGTTTACAGTCTATACATCCCCCTCTGTTTGACTTCGACGTTCGCTCTCTTTGTACCTCGTGGGAGACAAGTAAGAGAGCGAGCGGTCGGGAGGAAAAAGAGGTCGAATCGCGTCGCGTCTGTCACCCTCGCTCCCCCTCGTCCGTTCCTCTTCATCTCATCTTCGTCCCTATAGTGAGCCTGTGGCATCCCCCTCTACTTCTCCCGCCATCACCGCTCTCTTCGTCTCTTCTCTTCTCAAAGAGAGCTAAGAGAGCGGAGGACCGGCCAGGACCAGAGGCGGAGTCGAGACGCGTCTTTTACCCTCCCTTTATCTTTCGTCCTTTCTTCCTCGTCATCCTTTCGTCAGCCTACGGCATCCTCTTCTGTCTTGCTCTTCGTCCACCGCTCTCTTTCTCTCCCGTTAGAGAAACAACAGAGAGCGGAAGATCGGAGAGGAGGCAGCGGTCGCTTCGCGTCCGATCTTTTCCCGCCATCTTGGCTCTGTTTTTGCTCTTCGTCGTTCTTCTAGTTTTTGGCCCTTGATTTCGTCGCTCTTCATCTGCTGCGTTGGTCACCCTCAAACGAAAAGAGAGCGACCTCGATGGTGAGGACCAGAAGTCGTGGACTTCCGTTCTTTTTGTTTCATCCTTATAACTTCTGACGTTGGGTATGGACTTGTCTCCCGATGCTTTGCTTGCTTTGAAGCAAGTCAAAACAGCGTGAGCGAGTCACGGTACAAACTACAACCTTAGAGGTCGAGTCGGGCGAGACGCGTCGGGGGGGAGGATCGTTCTCGTCCAAGGAATTGTACTTCCAGCCTGGTAGTTTGAACGAAGCAGTTTAGTAGGAGATTGATTGGATTCTACGACAGATCAAGTTTATCACTGTCCGAAAGTACGAGCAAGCGAAAGAACAACAACCGGCTCTCCCTCTCGGCCTGGAATCGAGGCTCGCTTACTCTGCTTCTCTTGATCGTCGCAGAACATTAAGTCTTTCACTGAGCTTTTTACTGCCATTCGATCTCTTCATCCACTACTCTCAGAGCAATCTTCTCCCTTCGAAGGAAAGAACAGGAAACAAACACAGCTGCGGGTCCGTTCTCCTCTCCTGCTCGAGCTCACCACATTTTCGATTCTCCTTCCTTCCCTCCCTCCCCCTCCTTTTTCCCTCCCTCTTCCCCCCTCCTTCTCTTCTCCCCCTCCCCCTCGTCCCTTTCCGCCATGTCCTCTCTAGCTCGTCAGCTAGCGTCGATAGCCTCACTGGACTCCTCTCGACTTGGATCCTCCAAAGTTTCAGCGACCCAGCCCTCCTACCTCTTCACTCCCTCGGAAGCTGCTCAACACGATCTGGAAACGATCCACTCGCTCGGACTGAACGGATTCGAGGAACTCAAGGAACTCGATTCTACCCTCGCCGAGTTCGAGGATGAGCTCTTTGGAGAAGGGAGCAAGCAGGTCGACAGGATGATCATCTCGAAGCAGGAGAACGAGGACTTGGGAATCCTGCTCGATCAGTTCTTGAGGAGGTTGGGAAAGCACGTCCCTACCAGAGCGTGTGCTAAGGTCGTAGAGTGGTTGGTCAGGAGGTTCAGGTTAGTAATTCTCTACTCTATCTTGCTACTGGAAGGAGGCGGGAGAGCTGACAGCTTCGTTTCGTCGTTTCTTTCAGGGTGCACGAAATGAACGTCGACGGTGTCCTCGCCTGCTTCTTCCCTTACCACGACTCACCTCAGTTCGTTAGGATCCTCGCTATCCTCCGAATCCCGTAAGTACTATCTCAACTCCCTGCTCGAAGAAGAATCTAGGCCCCAGGTGCTCTCCAGCTCTAGTTCAAGCTCATTTTCTTTCCCTCCTTCCTTTCCCTCCCTCTTCTCAGCAAAAACTCGCACCTCACCTTCCTCTCAGCTCCTCAGACTGCCCACCTCCCTCTCACTCGACACCACCTCATCTCGGCTCTCACCAAGGACAAGTCCAACGGCCTCCTTCGATTCATCACCTCCCTTCTCCCCAAAGCCATCGAGGAAGCTTGCGTCCATCGAACGCTCGTCAACTTCCACGCCGCGACCTTGGTTGGGTTCTTGGAGCACGGAGGACCTACGAGGAAGATTGGAGACGGAGAGTTGACCGCTATGGTGCCTTCGGTGGTAGATTCGTTGAAGGGAGATGCCGATTGTGTCGTGAGTCCTTTGAAGAAAGCGGCACGCTCGAAGGAAGGAGAGGTCGAAGCTCACCTCTTTCTCTTTCGCTTTCCTCCCCTCCCTCCTCCCAGTCCGCCAACTACATCATCCTCCTCGCCCTCTCTCGAAAAGCTACTCTCACTCCTCAAGCTACCCACGCTCTCGTTCTCTCCATACTCAACGCTGCTTCGCCTTCAGGTTCGACCTCCGACAAGGTCGCGACCCAGCTTGCTTCGACCGTCCTTGGACTGCTTCAGAGCCAGGAGGAGGTCGCTGAGGTTGGAAAGGATGTCTCTGATCTGTTGGCTAAGATTCCGTGAGTATCTTCTATCCCGTCTCGGAGCTTGGCCGTTCTTGAAACTGACCTTTTTGCCCGCGTTCTTGCCCTCTCAGCAACTTCGGGAAGCACATGGCTGAATCCGCCGAGACCTACGAGCTCTCCAAGGCTATTCGACCTATCCTCAAGTCTCTCATCCTCAAGTGAGTCTGTCATCACGTTCTCTCTCTTCGTTTCAAGACCCTGTTTGACGCGTATTTCTCTCTCCTCCCAGCCTCAACGCGAACGTCGCCTCGAACACCCTCCTCGCCTTCATCACCTCCCCTTCCGCTCCTCCCGCCGCTACCATCGTTCCCTTCCTCATCCGATCCCTTCTCGAGGCCGTCCAGAACAGCCCCAAGGCCACGGAAGCGAGGTTCAAGGTCCTCGCCGTTCTCAAGGAGCGATACTCGAGCATTTGGGAGGAGGAGACCAGGGTCGCGTTGGCGAAGGTTGAGGAGGACGAGGAGAAAAAGGCTGAGTTCTTGAAGCTTTGCGACGATGTTTCTGCTGTGAGTAATCAATCAACTATGAGTCGTCGTCGTGACCGTTGAGCTGAACTGGTTTCTCTCCCTTTGCAGTCTTCAAACAAGAGCGGGAACGGAGCCGATGGAGACGTCTTCCTGAGCGTCAACAGCGCCGACTCCACCAGCCGACTCGCTGGTGTCAAGTCTCTGCTCGAGAAGCTCGTCAAGGGAGCTGAGGCTAAGGAGGACGAGATGGACGTCGATTCCGACGACGACGACGAGGTGAGTCTCGCTCGATGAGCCAGAGAAAACGACGCGTCGAGTTCTGACCTTTCCTCCTTCCTTTTTCCTCTCTCAGTTCCGAGCTTCCGCCTCGACCAACCTCCTCGCCCGACTCGCCGACCCTTACCTCCCCGTTATCCAGGCTATCTACTCCTCTCCTTCCCTCCTCTTCACCGCCATCCCCTCCGCTTCCCTCCTCCTCAACACCATCGTTTCAGCCATCAACACTCCTCTCGCTCACAAGTCCATCGTTCGACGACACCTCCAGTTCCTCGCTGGTCCCTTCGCTACCCGATACCCCGAGCTCGCCGTCGACGTCGTTCAGCAGGCCTTCTTCGGAAGCTTGCTCGTTACCAAACCGAGGCAGGTCATGGCTCGAGGAGCCTGGGAGGTTCTCGCTGGGAAGTTGGAAGGTGGAGAGGATGGAGTTCTGGTTCGAGGTGGAATGTTCGATGGGTTGGCTGAGGAGGTCGTCAACGCTCTGGGAGATGAGTCCGAGGGGAAGCACGACAAGCAGGCTGCTATCAACGTTTTGATCGCGAGCAAGATCGGAGGTGCGTCGAGTCTCGTTTCGTTGGCTTCCTCTTTCCGTCGTCGCGTCCAGCTGACTCTCCTTCTTCGTTCCTCTCTATCTCTGCAGCCAACATCATGGAATCGTCTTCCTTCTCTACTCACGTCAACTTCCTCCTCGCTCAGCTCTCCGCTGCCGATGCCCACCCTCGAATCCTCGCTCACCTCGTTCTCACCGTCGTCCTCAGGTCGCTCTCTGGACAGCGAGCCGTCGAGATCGGAATCAAGATCGTCGAGCGACTCAAATCCATCCCTGGAGCCTTGGAGGGTCTCGACGTCACTCCTTCGGGACAGGTGAGTCCATTCGTCCCTCGTTCGTTTCAGGGTCTCACCAGCTGATCGACGACGCGCTTCTCCTTCGTTTCCCCAGTCCGAGCAGGTCGTTCTCAAGCCCAACTCCTTCAAGACCACTCAGCGAGTCCGAGGAACTCTCATCCTCACCCTCCAGACGATCAAGACCCCCTCGCCTATCGTTTGGTTGGACGCTTCGTCGCAGGTGAGCCCTCGGACTTTTGCCTCCTTTCTCGACCTCGTCTGACCTCGATCTTCCTCTCTCTCTTTCAGACTCCCGCTTCCAAGCAGGTCGCCCACCTCTCCTACCTCATCTACGGAGTCGTTAACTCGTCCCTCGCTCCTCCCGCTCTCTCGACTCCCCTCCTCCGATCCCTCTTCACCAACCTCCGAGACGATGCTCTCGTCTTCCTCGCCTCCGTCTGGACCGCTCCCTTCGACCACTCCGAGCAGTTCTCTCCCGAGCTCAAGACAGCCGCTCTTCGACACGCTGAGGCCTTCCTTCGAGCTCACGTCAAGGAGAACGGGAAGGACACCGTCGATTTCCAGACGATCGTTCCTGCTCTGGTCGTTGCGCTCGGAAGCGAGACCAAGAGCACCAGGGAGGCTTCCTTGGCTTGCTTGAAGCTCGTCGAGGAGGTTTTGGGAGAGCAGAGCGGAGTTCCCTACGCTTTGGAGACGATCTACGGAGTCGATTCGAGTGAGTTCTCGCACTCCTCTCCCCTAGAACGAACAAAATCTGACCGCGTTTTGTTCTTTTCGTGCGCTTTCTACAGAGCTCATCCAGGTCCTCAAGCCCTCCGATCTTCGACGATACATCGAGACTCTCCTCAAGGACTCAGCCGCCCTCGTTATCGACCCAGAGCACGTCGTCTCCCTCCACCAGAACTACCTCACCACCGTCAAGGGAGAGAAGCGAAACGACGCGAAGTGAGTCCCTCCATCTCCCCCCTCTCTCACTCCGGCTCATGTACTGACACATTCGCTGCCTATCTTTCAAACTTCAGCTTCAAGCGCTCCGTCCTCTGCTTCCTCCTCTCGCACGTCTCAGCCTGGTCCCTCCCCTCCGCTCGAATCGCCCTCCTCCGAACTTCCCAGCCCATGCGAGCCGCTTCCCGAGTCGAGATCCTCCAGCCTGTCCTTGAGAGGCTCTTCCAGCACCAGCCCGCCTCCGTCAACGACGAGACCAAGGTCCTTTGGGAGCTCCTCTTCGACTCGTACGACCGATCGGCTCTTCCTGCTCTCAACGAGACCCCCGCTATCTGGGTTACCTTCAAGGAGGCTCTGGGTGCCAACGCTTCTACCGGTGAGTCCAGACCCCTTCGCTTCGTTCGAATCGTTCTTGCTGAGCTGACCTCGACGCGTTTCGCTTTGTTTTTCATTGCAGACTTCGGTCGACTCGTTCGACGAGCCGCTCTCGGACAGCTCCAGTCGGTGCTCTACCAGGCTCTTCCTGGTCTCGAGCAGGTCGAGGTTGTCGAGATCCTGATCAGGCAGATCACCAACGAGGAGACCGTGAGTTCTCTTTTCGAACTTCGAACTTGAGACGATCTCCGTGGAACGAGTCGCTGACGTTTTGGGCTTTCATTTTACGATCCAGGTCGAAAGTGGAGACATCAAGACTACCCTTCGAAACCTCAGCATCACCTCCGAGATCATGGTCGCCGTTCTCGCCAAGCTCAGGTCGACTGCCGAAGTCGCTCGAGGACCCAAGAAGAGCAAGCAGGACTCGGAGTGCGATTTCATCTCCCTCTTCCTCGATCCAACACGGACCTTCTTCGTACTGATCCTTACCGATCGGTTATCTTTGTTGCAGGATTCACTCCAAAGCCCTCCAGGCCTTCCACCGAGGACTCGTCGTCGTCATCGAGGCTCGATCCTTGGAGTCTCTCGAAGGAGACGCGACTCTGCTCGCTGCTCTTCTCGACATCCTCGCTTCGTTGCTCGACAGCAGGACCAAGTCGGATCTCAACGTCGACTACCCCGAACAGCTCCTTCTTACTGCTCTTTGCTCCATCGCCGCTAAGGTCGAGGTGAGTTCGACATCGAAGAGACGCGTCCGATTGGCACAAGGTCGCTGATCCTCTCGTTCTTTCTCCCTCTCCTCTCTCCAGAGCATCCCCGTCGCGGAGCAGATCGACGTCAACACTGTCATCAAGGTCATCTCCGGTGAGTCGATGAATCAACCCTCCTTGAATTTCGATCGAAGGCTCCGCTGACTTCCGTCTTCCTCCTTCTTCGTAGACTGCCGAAACCCTCAAACCTTCCAGCAAGGTCTCCTCCTCATCTCCACCCTCGCTCGACTCGTCCCAGCTCTCGTCCTCCAGAACGTTCTTCCCATCTTCATCTCGGTCGGAGCCAACGCTGTTCAGCGAGACGACGCGTACACTTTCAGGGTCGTCGAGAAGGTCAGCTTTCTCTCTTCTTGCCTTTCTACGAGGTCCTTGATTCGATGTCTCACTGATTCATCTCATTTTTGGCTGACTTAGACCATCGAGAGTATCATCCCTGTCATGATCTCTCAACGACGAGAGGAGACGACCGACAGGCTGCAGCTTTGGAACCGTTCGTCTCGTCCCGCTTTCCTCGATCGCTGATATCTTCTCAAAGCTGACTTCTCTCTCGTATCCTTACAGAGAGCCGAGAGCTTCTCCTCGTCTTCACCGGAATGGCTCCTCATCTCCCTGCTCACAGAAAGACCAGGTTCGTCGACCTTACCTTTCGTTCAGTCCTTGACGTCGCGCTGACTTATTCGCGTCTTTTCTTCAGGCTCTTCTCCCACCTCATCGAGGCTCTTGGACCTTCCGATTTCCTCGGACCCATCTGCATGCTCCTCCTCGAAAAGGCTGGATCTAAGCTCAAGCAGAAGTCGACGGACCCTCTCGCCGCCTTCTCGTTGCCCTTGTCGTTGATCGAGTCCTTCGCTGGACGAGTTCGATTCGAGGTGAGCACCTCCGCGGCTTCTTTCCCTCCAAAGTCCGATACTGATTGTCTCGTTCCCATCGCAACAGGCTCTCAACGACGTCGCATCCGAGGCCGGTCGACTTCTCCAGAAATTGGGAGGAGACGAGGTTCTCGAGTCTTTCCTTGGTGGCCTTTCGTACGTTCCTTTCCTCCCACACCGTCTCTCTCCCTCCGCTTGAGCTGACCGTCTTTCCCTTTTCGAAATAACAGTACCATGGACGTCGCCGATACCTCCAAGATCGACCGACGACGAATCTCAACCCTCCTCACCTTCCTCCACCTCGCCGCTTCCTCGAAGTCCTCCGTCGAGGCTGTCGCTGGAACCAACGCTGCCGACGCCGAGGTTCAGTCTCTCGTCGGACAGCTCCTCAACCTTCGAACTGTCGCCTCCAGCCAGCAGGCTCTCGAGGGCACCGAGGAGATCCTCGTCGCGTGCCAGACCGCTCTCGATTCGTCGACGCGTCTTCTTTCGGTCGCTGCCTTCGCCGATGCCCTTGGACCTCTCCTTCAGGGAGAGGACCTCAAGGTGAGCCTCATTTACTCTTCCTTCCTCCGAGAAGGTGCTGATGCTCGCTCCTCTTCTGCAGATGCAACTCGCCGCTTTCGGGCTCCTCGCGAATCGACTCCCCAGCGTCAAGGTCGAGGCTCGTCAGACCATCGCTTCCACCATGGTCATCGCTCTCAACACCGCTCTCCCCATCATCGCGTCCAACGGACCCGAGGTCGAGGTTCTCCATGTCATCCAGGCCGTCGAGGTCATCGCGTCGTCGGCTACCACTTCGGAGGACGCTGTTCTCACTCAGGTCGTCGAGGCCGTTATCGCGAAGGGAAAGAAGTCGATGCAGTCCCAGAGGCTACTCGCTTCCATCTTCTCGCTCCTCTCGGTCCTCAAGTGAGTTGGCTGACTCTCAGTTCAGTCGAGGAACCGATACTGATCTCGCGCTCGTTCTTTCTTCGTCTCAGCCGACGACTTGGACCTCGTCTCATTCCCTTTGTCAAGCCCTTCGTCGCCTTCGCCGTCGAGATCCTCAACCAGGGATGCAAGGATATCCAGAAGAACGTCGGATCGTTCCGAGAGAACCTCCTCCCTCAGGTTCTCTCCGCCGTCGGATCCCTCGTCGCCTCGGTCCCCACCTTCCTTGGAGCTCAACTCGTCGAGGTTCTTTCGGCCGTCCTTCAACCTACCCTCCTTGCTCCTTCGGCCATCCCCAGCAAGACCACCTCCCCGGTTCAGTCGCTCTTGAACGTCGTCGCGAAGACCGTTCCCTCGAAGTCTGCTTTCCCTGCCGTTTTCGAGCTTTGGGCTAAGGTCCAGAAGGATTCTGCCTCTGTGAGTTCTAGGATGTCACTGGTCTCGTTTTCTGAGATCGCTTTGCTGACCTTCCGCGCTCTTCAACAGTCCATCGGAGCCTTCTTCGACCTCCTTCGACGAGTTCTCAGGAACGCCGGACGAGACGCGCTCAACGCTCAGTTGAAGTCCACCTTCGCCTTCTTCCTCACCGCCTTTGACCTTCGATGGACTCTCCGATCTTCTCTCAGCGTTGAGGTAAGCTTCGCCCACGAGTCTTCCCTCCTTTGCCTCTCGCTGACTCTCGCTTTCCTTCCAACTCGCTCTTCTCTCAGGAGATCTACTTGGTCGAGACCAAGGTCGTCAGTGCCTTCATGGAGATCGTCGTCAAGCTCAGCGAGGGAACCTTCAGGCCTCTCTTCGTTCGAGTCTACGATTGGGCTGCCGTCGCGTTGGTCGAGGAGAACAAGGGTCAGTCGCACGAACCCTCGCGTCTTTTTCCTCTCGACTCGAACGCCTGCTGATCCCACCTTCCTTTGACTTCCTACAGCCATCGACGATGCTCACCTCGTTGCCCGACGGACTACCCTGTTCTTCGTCATGGAGGGTCTTCTCGAGAAGTTCAAGGTCAGTTTGGAGTGGACGCGTCGAGCTTCGTTTTGCCTTTCTGTCGCTGACCCTTCCCTCTCCCCCTTCGCAGAACATCATGACTCCCTACACCGACATCGTCCTCGACCACGCCATCGAGCTCCTCCAAGCCTTCGCTTCCGAGAAGCTCGCCGACGCTGGACTCTGGACGCAGATCATGATCGTCTTCCAAAAGTCCTTCGACTACGACCAGGCTGGTTCGTCTTCTTCCTTCGTTCCTCCCCCCTCCCCCTCCCCCTTCCCACAACCCCAAACTAACTCCCTGTCCTTCTCTTCCTTCTCTCACAGCCTTCTGGACGGACGAGCACCTCTCCAAGCTCCTCCCCACCGTCGTCGCCCAACTCCCTTTGGTCCCCAACTTCCCCTCCGAGGCGACCCTCGTCTACTCGACTACCTTGGCTTCCCTCGCGAGCGCTACCTCCTCGCCTTCGATCCTCAAGACCCTCAACCACTCCATCCTTCTTCACACTCGATCAGCCTCCCCTCAGATCCGATCCCTCGCTTTGGAGGTCACCGCTGCCGTTTGGGCGAAAACGGGAGACGACATGCTCGAGCTTGTTCCTCAGGCTGTTTCGGACTTCATTGTGCGTTCATCTCTCTCTCTTTCTTTCGCGCTCTTTTGTTCCCTCTCGAAGACGAGACTGACCTTCTTCGTTCTCTTTCTTTCTCTCTCTCTCTACTCTACAGGCCGAGTGCGTGGAGGACGAAGACGAGTTGGTCGAGAAGTCTGCTCGGGCAGTTCTCGTTGTGCTGGAGGCCCTCGTTGGACCTCTCGGTGCTTTCCTCGGAGACGAATAGATTTAGTGGATGTTTGCGAAGTGTCTTCAGAGATCTTATCTCAATGTTCAGTTTCTCTCTAATCGGACGAAGGGAGAGGGTGAGAGATTCGAAATGCGAAACGAAAGGACGCGTCGAAAGACTGGAAGGACGAGCTTTTAAACTCCTCGAAGAGCTTTCCCTAGGATTTACTGCTCAAAACAAGAAGCAAAGTGACTCTCAAAGACATGCGAAGATCGATCAAGCTAGATACGACAAGAACATCAGACCAGCCTTCCTTGGGTCGAACGCGAGCTTCGTTCTCCGTCCTCCAATCCGGCTGGCTCCTTTCGACGCGACGACGACGATCTGAGAAGCACGGCAATGACAATGAATAGAGAGCATCAGGTCGGGAGAGACGAAAGAGACGGACCAAGAGCGGAGAAGAGCAAGCTAAAGCCGGACTAACCCAAAGAATTGACCTCGTCCGATCTGATCCGTTCTTCGTTCGCTCACCACTTCGGGACGAAGCACATCTGTTTGTGTCTGTACCAGTCTACTTTCTGGTGCACTGTTCAATGGAGAAGAGGTGGAGGAGAGAGAGCGGTCGATGAGGACTTGGGACGGAAGGAGATGCGCGGAGCGAAAAGAGAAGGAGAGGAGCACGAGAGATTCGACGCGTCAAGGTCGAACGAAAAGAAGACGTACCTTTCGAGCAGTATCGCATTCCGAGACACTGCAGGCGAAAGGAGAAGGTAGCGGTGGGATTACAAAAGCGTATCACGACAGCCTCGAGCTATTAGAGTAAGGGATCAAGGAAACGAAACTCACTCGACTACAAACCATCATCTCTCCCTTCGCACACTCCCCGATCGGTTCCTTCGTTCCTCTATGAGACTGCGGAATCCCAGTAGCTTCGCACCTCCACCAGGTCTCGATCCTGATTCCTCCCCTCTTCTCTGGGCGGAAGGTCTCCAAGAACTTCGCCCTGGGATCCGGACTGCCGAGGAGGTGCAGAATGAGGTAGGCTTCCTTGAAGACTTGAGCTCCGTTGATCTGTGGTGTATCTTGCAGTCCTGAGAGTCGCATGCCGATCACACCGATCCTGTCTTGAGTGAGAGCTGGGAGTTCGGGGATGGGAGTGGTGGGAGGGAGGGTGATGAAGAGGGACCAGATGAAGTGACGGAGGGTGATGGCGAGGTGGACGGGGAGGTCTTTTTCGTCGTGGTTTCGCTGCCATTTGGGAGAAGAGGAGAGGTCAGCGACTCGTTGATGAGAGAAAAAGAGTCCAAAGGTCAGGATACTTACGTATAGAACGACCCTGTCCACGAGGAGAGGGTAGAAGGAAAGAGCCTCGTCGGGATGTTCTCGAATGAAGCGAGTGAAGGAAGGGACCATGTTGAACGCGATGTAGCCGATGACTTGGGGCATGATCTGGTTGAGGGCCGTCCACGAGAGGATCTCTGGTTCGGCGAGGTCGTAGGGGTTGCCGAAGTAGGTGCGAAGGAGGGAAGGAAGGTAGATGGCTCCGAACTCCATCTGATGGTGAGAGAACGGAAGAGGTCACGGTGGTAACAGCTTCGTCTCGACTTGGACCGAAAAGACGAACGTAGTAGGTCATGCGAGCCAGTTCCGAGGTTTCGGCCAACTTCCGTAACTGCAAAAGATCGGAAAGAATGCTTGTAAGGAAGGGAAAGGAACGGGAGGGCTGGGAGAGGCGAGGAAGGAGAAACGAGCTCACCGTCCATACGACCTGGCCGAGATCGTCGGAGCTGATCACCTTGGACGGTCCGACATCAAGACCAGTCTTGAGAAAGAGTTCCTGTCCGAGCTCTGTTGGGGCTGGAAAATCTGACATTGAAGAAGGGAGGAGGAAGGCAGGAGGTCGTTGACGTTTGAGCTCAGCTTCGAATCGACCTCCTCCTTCTTCTCTTGCCCCAACTGCATCGCCACAGAGGCAGATTTTCATCTCGGTCTTCTTCTCTCGTCGGCTTCGATGGCTCGAGCTTGTGCTGGATGCGCTCCTTACGTTTTCGCATGCTTCAAGGGGATGGAGAGGTCAGTCTTGATCTCGTCGTCTCTTCGTCTCGTCTCTCGTCACTCCTCCGTCCTTCTTCGATGCTGACCTCTCCGGTTGCTCTCTCAGATTTGCCGACTGGCTTACAGGAGCAGCAGGACCCGTCTTCATCTTCCTCGCCGTTCTTCTAACAGGAACCGGAGGCTTCATCTTCTGTAGGTCCTTCTCTCTCTCTCGACGTTTCCTTCCTCCCTTCTGAGCTCGAGCTCATCGCCTTCCTTCCCTCGTCCAGTCGAGGTCGTCTACCCTTCAACGTCCTCCTTCCTCCCTCCCTTACTCCACCTCCTTTTCGCCATCCCATGCTTCGTCATCGCCCTCAACCTTTACGGCCACTACTACCTCGTGTGCTCTGTCCCTCCTGGTCGACCGGACGACGGAGAAGGACGAGGGAAGGAACGATCAGGCTGGTGGCCTTGGGCGAAAGAGCGGAAGGGAGCGGCTAGAGTTCGAGAGCTAAGGAGGAACGAGGATGCTCAGGAGGCCTTGCTAAGAGGTGGTGGGGAAGGCGAAGACTCGAGCTCTGCCGGTAGAAGAGAGCAGCAGCAGCAGCCTCTCCAGGAGAAGAAGTGTCGCAAATGCGGAGGAGCCAAACCGGAGGTGAGCTTCGACCCTTTCTTCTTTCCTTCGACGCTCCCGAGGAACGAAGCTGATCTTGCTGGTATCTTTCTACAGCGTACTCATCACTGCTCGGTATGCAAGACCTGTATCTTGAGATACGATCATCATGTTCGTTCATCTCCTCCGTTCTTCTTTCCTCGTCGCCTTCGACGCGTCTCGAACTGACCTCTTCCTTTCTCTTATCTCCAGTGCCCTTGTTCGTCCTCTTCCTCTCTACCAGCACCCATCTCTCATTCTAACCTCCCTCTTCCCCTCGTTCAGGGATAAACCAATGCGTCGGACTCCGAAACGAACGCCATTTCGTCCTCTTCATGTTCGTCCTGCCTCTCCCTCCTTCTCCCTCCCTTCCTTCCTCCTTCCTCATCTCACCTCCCCACCCTCTTCAACAGGTTCTACCTCGTCCTCTCTTGCACCCTCTTCATCCTCCTCGGTTACCCCCTCTTCTTCCCCTCCCTGGACCTCACCACCCCCTGGCCCTACTACACTCCCCGAATCGCCTACACCCTCCTCTGGGTCCTCGCTCTCGCCCTCGGAATAGCCGTGTCCGTCATGCTTTCGTGGCATGTCCTGCAGGCCTCATGGGGAGAGACGAGTGTGGAAGGGCATGATAACGCGTACTATGCCAAGAGGGCGAAGGAGAGAGGGGAGGTGGGGAGGTACGAGAGCAAGTGGGATTTGGGGAGGTGGAGGAATTTGGAGGTGTTCATGAATGTTGGGGAGGATGGGTAGTGAGTTGGACTTGTTCCTCTTCCTCTCGTTTTCGATTGTCTTTGACTTGGACGCGTTTGTGGCGGGAGTCGGGGCGGGTGGGAGAAGAGCGAAGGGAAGACGCGTCGACGAAACAGAACCGAATCGAAGCTGACCTTTCCCCCCCCCCCTCTCCCTTCGTCTTCATCCCCGTTCGCTCGAATTCCACAGCGGCTATGATACTCTCCTACTTCCCTACCGAATCCTCACCCACTCGGACGGAAGGATCTTTGAGCGTCGGAGAGGAGCGAGGCCGATCGCGGACGATGAGGATCTGACGGACGACGAGGAGGGAGGAGGAGGTTGGATGGAATGAGCTCTCTCGATCCCCAACCAGTGTCTAAACAAGAACGCAGAGTGATGGGCAAGGAAACCTCAGATGGGGTTCGAAAGGACGAGGCGACGGCGAGTGAGTGAAGCGCCGATTGAATCGTTTCGTCCTCGTCTTGCTCCATCATCACTCGTTCCACTTCCTACGCCGGCTCACTTCCTTTCTTAGCACGTATTGAATTATCACAAGAAGCCAATCATGCTATCTTCTCCCACCCTTGACAGCTCCCTTCGCACCATGCCCACCACCCTTCCCTCCCTTCGCGGCGACGTCCTTCTCCGGGTCGTCGAGGAACCCTCCGACTTCCAACGCGTCTCGCGCACACTGTCCGATGTGTTTGAATCGATCGGGTCCGATGTGGGTTCCTCCGAACCAACGGGTTACGATGACGAGAACGTTGGTTACGTCCTGTGAAGAGGTGAGGACGAAGGGGAGGGAGGGAGGGAAAGAGCGAAAGAAGAGGTGGGTCAGCGAACGAGGGAGGGAGGGAGGGCAGAGAAAGTGGAGAGAAAGGGAGGGAAGCGATGGGATGAGAGATAAACTCACGAGGATCTGTAAGAGATGAGCTATCCGAGATCCAGCTGCTGATTCTCCGTCGTCGTCGTTGTCTGGTTCGAAAGGGAAAGGGGAGGGCGAGTCAGTTTCGAGATCAAGATGAAAGCTCGAAGACGGTGGGTTTGGAGCGGAGAGGGCGCGGAGAGGATGTACAGCGGGAAGTCGGGATGGGGAAAAGAGGAAGGAGCGAAGAGAAAACGCGACTCACCCTGGATCATCGCTCCTCCCACTCCCTTCACTCGATAAGCATGGATGATCGGATGCGACGCCTTCCCGACCTTCTTATCCTCCAGCAGATGATTCAGTATTATTGGGATCTGGCGGCGAGCAAGCGAAAGCACCATCAGTTCTCCGTCTCGTCTCGTCCTGGCCTCCTCGAGAAAATCGACGCGTCGTTCGTTCGTGGAGACTCACCATCGCGACATCGTCCACCCTCACGCTCCTCCCAACAAACACGCTCTTTCTGTCCACGATTGGTTCGGAAACGAAGATCTCTACTCCTTCAGGCAGCTCGGTAGCGACCTCTGCTAGCACTGGAGCTCGCGTCGGAGGGTCGTGTCGACGCGAGGAGGAGGAGGACGACTCTCCGTTCGAGGTGGGGTGGTGTTCCGAGCGGAGGAGGGAGGATTCGTAGTGGGATAGGAGGTTGGTAGTGTACCATTCCTGTGAAATGGGCGAGACGGAAAGGTGAGCTCGAACGATGAGAAAGAAGGGAACGAACAACGGAGGGAAAGCGAGAAGGACGAGACGACGAACCTGACAGATATTCCGGACGTGTTCTAGGCCCTCCCAGACTGCTACCTCTCCAGAAACGAAAGGGATCCCATCCCCGTCGGGGGGAGGGATCGAGAAGTAGGTGCGTAGGATTCGACCGACTGCACAAGAAAACGAAGCAAGAAGGGAAGGGAGGAGGGAGGAGGGTGAGCTCGAACTGTTCTCCTTCCTTCTCTTCGTTTGGCTCGCTCGATCTCAGCTAGCCCAGGAACAAGACGCCGCGCGAGAGTATAGATGGGGTACTCACAGAGTCCCGAATCAACTCCAAAATCACCCACGTAACGATCTAGCAGCTGCAGCTGAGGCGGACTCTCTGACTCAGGGTAGCCAGGAGGGATGGTGACGAGGACGGAGACCTTCACTTCCTCGTTCTCTGGTAGACTGACACCCCGAACGAACCTATCAGCATCTATGTATTCCCTTCGCGCTCTCGCGCATAAGAAGAGAAGGGAAGAACTCACGGCAAAACAGCCTCGTACCTCAACTTCCCACCCTTGCTCTCCGGTCCCCTCCCTTCAGGATTCGGTTGGGTATTCGACGAAGAAGCAGTGAACTCCGTTGGGTCATGAAGGCGGAAGACGTCGTCTCCGTAGATGGCGAGAAGAGCTTCGAGCTCGAGGGAGGTGGAGAGGAGATCGGGAGAGTCTGAAGGACGAAGAAGGGAGGGAAGGGAAAGGTCAGCTTCGTCGTTTTGGAGCTCGCTTTTGCTTCTCTTCCTCCTCGTTCGAGTGGCTTTGGTACTCACCAGATAGAGATTCAATGAAAGCCTGGAAGTCCGTTGTCGTAGAAGAAGCGAGAGGGTCCGTGGAGGAGTTGAACATCTCTCGTTCGATTGATGATGATGACCGTTGCGAGCGAAGGGGAGTTGAGCTCAGACTTGGGAGGAGGAGGGAAGGGATCGATTTGGAGCTGGGCTGGTTCGCAGTCTTCTCGCTCGGAGAAGAGATAGATGGATGAGCACATATGTAGATAGCATTCGGAACGAAGTAGGTTTACAAAAATACAACACGGCGAGCACAACGATCAGCCCTCCCTCGCCTCGAGCTCGATCAACCCTGGATCGCCTCCCCTCCCCTCCTTCCAGCACTGGACAAGCAACCCTCCACCACACCGAGGAGATGAGAGTTCTCCAGAGCGGCTGCTACTCGTTCCTTATCGTTGAGTTGTTTGTTGACTGCGAAGGGGGAGGAGGGAGGGTGAGCTTGAGCTCGAGCTCGCGCGAGGAAGGGAGAGAGAAGATAGGTCGAACGTACCAGCATTCTCGGACTGATGAGTCCCAGCCTTGACCTTGATGTCAACCTTGTACCTCTCGGGTAGGGAGCGAAGGAGTCGAACTCGGAGGGAGAGGCCTGGACACGAACGAAGGCGAACGAGACGAACCGAAGATGAGCTTCGAGCTCGTGAGCTTTCCCTTCCTTTCTTCGACCTTCCCAGCGACCCTCAAGACGGGTGAGCCCCAAAAGAGCAAGCGCAACTCACCAATCAAGGTAGCCATAGAGCAATGAGGGATGGTAGGTGTGAACTCTACGAGAACGTGGTTCTTGGAGAGGGTGATCTGAGCTGCTGACACCACGGCGAGTTGTTCGAGCGTGAGAGGATGCTCCGGGTCTGTTATTGAGCGGAGGAGGTCTGGGAGTATCGAGGGGAGCGGTTAGGTACGACGGTAAAGACAAAAACGAGGGGGGCGAAGAAGAAACGAGAGAAGGAACGAAAGGGGGCGAAGAAGAAACGAGAGAAGGAACGAAACGAGTCAGTCAGCAGCAGCTTCCACCTCTCCCCTCCCTCCCCTCTCCACCTCCTTCGTCCCTATAGACTCACCATACACTTCCTCCTCATCGATCTCCTCCTCCTCCTCTTCCTCTTCCTCTAGCCCGCTCTCTCCACTCTCGCTGCTCTGTCCTGGACTGCACGGCGAGCAAGGACTCTTTGCGAAATCGGCGTCGACGAGTTGGATGCCTTCCTCCGCCCATAGATCTTGAACGGTGATGGCGGCTTTCGTAGATTTGATCTTGTTTGCTCGAGCGGTGGAGGAAGGGAGGGAGGGAGGTTGGTGCACGATCGGGTTGGCGTTGTCGAGGGAGGGCATCGTGATAAGAGAGGATGGAAGGGAAAGAAGGAGGCAAGGTGAGAGTTGGGAGGGAACCGAGAGAGGTGGAGAGGAAGGGGAGATGGGCGGGTGCGGAGGCAGATTTTCAAGGGAGAACTTCCGGCAGAGGTGAGACAGGAGAGATGCGGGTCGTGTATACTAATCAGCTCGGAGTCAAAATATCTAGCAGACGGGCTTTGAGGGCGAAGCTCACCTCGACTCTGAACGAAGGCGATTTCGACGAGAGCTCGTCTCGTCTTGTTCGACGTCGACTCCACCTCCTTCCCTCCATCTATATCAACATGGTGAGCTCGCGCACCTGCTCGACAAGGGCTCCTGTAGCACTTGAACTGATTCATCCTCCCGTTTACCCCTCGTAGTCGGTCCAATTCGTCGTCGACAAGGACGCAGAACAACGTGAGCTTCGATCTTTCCCTTCCCTCCCTTCGTTCCTCCTCGGCCCTCGCCTCCTCCTTCTGTCCAGATCTCCTTGGCGTAGATCGGTGTTTAGATTGACAGCTCACCGATAGGCTGTAGCCTGTGTTAAAGAAATCAGTCCTCTCCCAGGCTTCGAGAAGAGGAAACGACGCTGACCCTCCCTCCTCCTCCCTTCCTCTGATCTCCCCCTCCTCAGCCCACGACGATGCCATCTGGGGAGTCAAGTGGACGACTAAGGATCAGGTTGTATCAGTTGGATTGGATGGAGCTCTCAAGGTTTGGTGAGTAACTTCTGCTATCGTCGTTCGGGATGAAGTGGAGAGGGAGGAGGAGGAGAGAAGGGGAAGGAGAGTCGAAGGTCAACCTTCGATCATCTCTCGTCCGTTCGACTTCGAGCTTCGAAGCGTCTTCTTATAGCAGCATACAGCTCAGAAAGCATATCTCGACGCCTTCTCAATCGAGCTCGAAGGACATCTCTCGAATTCCTCTCCCTCTCCCCTTCTTCATCCATCGCTTCCTCCGTCGAGCTCAACCTGACCCTCTCCCTCCCTCCCCTCCTATGTGTTTTCCCTCTCCCAGGGACTCCCAAGGCGCCCTCCTCCATTCTCCCACCCCTCACCCTCTCGGAATCACTTCCCTCTCCGTCTCCCCTCTAGCCAACCGATCCCTCTCCAACTCCATCGACGGCACAACCCTCCTCCACTCCCTCTCCTCAGGTCAACTCCTCGGAACTCACCAGTCCTTCCTTAAACCCTCCAACTCAACCTCGACCGCCACTGCCTCGAGCTGGACGGTCGCCATGCATCCGGAGGAGAAGGTCTTCGCTAGTTCTGGATCGGGAGGGAAGGTCGTTCTGAGGGAGGCGAGGGTCGAGGGCGATGAAGGGTTCGAGCAGAGTCAAGGAGAGGGTTGGGGAGCTGAGAAGAGGGTGCTCGAGACGGGGAAGGACAAGTTTGGGATGGATTTGAAGTATGTGAGTATAACGGAGACTTTCTTTGGTTGGGTGTCAGGGAGGGAGGGACGCGAACTGACTTCTCCGTCGCGTTCCCTTTTCCCTTTCACAGTCTCCCGACGGCCGTCTTCTCGCTCTCTCCAGCGATACCGGAGCCATCTTCATCTTCGACGTCGAAGCCGGATCCCTCGTAGCTACCTACGCTACCCACTCCGTCTGCGTTCGAGCTCTCTCTTGGTCTCCCGACGGACAGGTTCGTCTCGCTCTCTCCCTTCCTCGTCCCTCCCATCTCCTCTCACTCCCTCACACCCCTCTCCCCCCCTTCCCTTCCCACACCTCCCCCAGTTCCTCTTCTCCGGCTCGGACGACAAATCCATCATCCTCCACGACGTTCGTTCCTCCACCCACTCCTCCTCCTCCAACACCAAAATCTCCTCAGGCGTCTCAACCCTCACAGGTCACACGTCCTGGATCCTCTCCCTCGCCACTTCCCCTTCCGACGGTCGACTGCTTGCTTCCACCTCGGCGGACAAGACCATCAAGCTCTGGGATGTGCGAGCTGGAGGAGCGGGAGGACAGAAGGGAGGGTGCGTGGGGACGTTCCAGGAGGCCGAGGCGAGTTGGGGAGTGGATTGGAGGCCGTTGGAGTGTGATCAGAGGGAGGTGGGGAAGAGGTTCGTTAGTGGGGGGGAGGAGAAGGTTGTTAGGTGAGTTTTTCTTCTTCTTCGGAGGAACGGTTTGGGGATGGGTTCGGTGCGAAGGAGGGGGACGCGAGCTGACTTTTCGTTTCGTTTTGCTTTGTTCGTTCGTGAAAACAGGTTCTGGAGAGCTGCTGGAGCTGCTTGATCTTTCGGACCTACTATCTCGAATGATCGATGTCTTATCTACTCGCGTTCCTCAGCCGAAAAGGCAAAAAAAAAAAAAAAAAAAAAGTCCTGATCGAGAAGTGATCGTTGAAGTCAAGACGCGTCGTCTTCGTCTCGCCTTTCTTGCTCCGGTCTTGACGTTCTTCGTCTTCTATTAAGGAGTGGTTCGAAACACGCTCAAGCAGAAGACGAAGTGAATTCGCTCTTAGGATTTTTATGCTCGTGCGTCGGTCGTTCGCCGACTCCTCGCTCGCTTGCCCCTCGAGTCTACAACCAATGATACAATCGCACACGGACCTAAATTACGGCTGATTCTAAGAGAGAAGATGGGAACCTAAGTGACGAGACTGAGAGCGATGGCAGTGACAGCTGGAGGACGACCGATGAAGAAGAGAGGAGAGGAGGTCAGCGCTCGGGAAGGCATCTCCAAGACAAGAGATCCAGAAGAACTGACCAGTCGTCGAAACAAACATGAAGACGTATTGCGCGAGCAAAAATCTGTAGGAGGGAAAGGCAGAGAGTCAGTTCGGGAAGAGGACGAAGACGGGGTTGGATGGGAGAACGAACGCTGAAACGATATCGCAACGTCCTCCTGGTGCGACGAGTTGAGTGACTACTAGCTGATTGATGGCCGCGGGGGTTCCGCTCTGTTGAGAGGAGGAAAGTAAGAAGAGGAAAACAAAGAGGAAGGCAGAGAACGGTCAGTGGGACGCGTCGACGAGAGGAGGATGTGAGACGAAAAGTTCGACGTACGAGAAGCATGGCGACGAAGGAGAGAACTGGGATCCGAGAGGCAGCGAGCAAGGACGTAACGTCAGTTGGTGCATCGAAAGAGAAAGGGAACAAAGAAACGATGCAAAGCAGAAGCAGACGAGACGGGGACGCGACTCACTCTTCGACTCTGGAGGAAAGAAACTTGACGAGAGACCCGTCACGAAGAAGATCCCGACGACTGGAAGGATGACCATCTTGACGACCGTCATTGCCTGAAGGAAGGGCGGAAAGACGGAAAGGAGGCTCGTCAGCGACGAGGATCGAGCGTCGGGTCGACAACGAGCGCGAGAGGTCCGACTCACGAGGATCGCTCCGATGGGCAGCTTCGAGAACGGCTTGGGGATCTCAATCCTAGCGAAGGATGCTCCGAGAAGGATGGTGGCTGTGTGAGGAGAAGGTCCGACGAAAAGGGAGGAAGGATGAAGGCAAAGCAGAGTCGAGTCAGTCGCGTCGTTCAGTTTTCGAAAAATCGTTTCGTGGACGACTTTGCGAAGGCATGTAGGAAGGAGGAACTCACACCCCGGGACACACATCGCACCCACGAAAGAAGCCGTGTCTTGAATGAAAGCGAGAGGTGGTCGTCCATCGGGAGCGAGCCTGATCCGCGTCCCACTCCATCCCGGCACGTCTGGTACGAACAGCGCCTTGAGCGGCGAAACGAGGGAGAAGATAATGGCGAGGACCAGCGTTCCGGTGATGGGAGTGCAGAGGGAGAGGAGGATGGCCTTGAGAGCGTGGTAGACGGTTAGCCCGAAGGACTGAGGTTCCGTCGGAAGGTCGAGGTCCTCCTCTTCGTTTGGATTCGATCCGTGAGGTGAAGGAGCTCGTGAGGGGTTGGCTGAGGGAGGAGGTGGTGGCAAACGTTCTTTGTGGGGGTGAGAGGGAGAGTGGTTGTGGTTGTGGTTGTGGTTGTGGAAGGAGTGGAGGACTCGTCGGGTGATGGTGGATCCGGACGAGGGAGGGAGGTAGGAGGAGGATCGATCGAGGACCGAGTCGACGGTTGCTCCTGAGACCGAGCGAGTGAGTCGATCCATAGCAGCGAGTTGTTGCTGACCGGCACTCGGTCTTCTTGACTTGTGAGTCGGTTGGAGTTCGATGGGTTCCACTGGTCCAGCTTCGGATTCCTCCGACCTCGTTGCGTCCATCGACTTCGTCACCACAGCCACCTCTCCATCCTCGTGCGACTGCACCACTGTATCAGCCTCCTCCAGCTCTCGACCCCCATCCGCTGCACCCTTCGGGTTCCTCCTTCCCAGCTTCGCGTTCACCCACCGACGTCGTCGAGCCCACTTCTCCTTCAACGTCTCCGGCGTTCCCTCCTCCGACTCGTCGAGGAAATCCCATCCGCAGACTCGGTACAGTCCAGTGAAGAAGGTGAGGTTGTAAGCCAAGATGAAGACGGCGACGTATCCTAAGACGAAGAAGCGGCGAGGTGATAACGATCAGCGAAGAATCGAGGGGAGGAGAGGGACGCGATTTGAGTCTCACCAGTTCCCAGCGCCGGATCTGTTGCAGGATCGAAAGGGGCAGCGGCAGCGACGGACTGCACGATTGCTGTTGGAAGATTTCCCCAATTCGAGAGAGCTCCCTGAAGAGGAGGGGAGGAAGGGAGATAAGATAAGCGGACGCACGGAACGAGACCAGACGCTCGACGCGAGGCACCCCAGAGCGAGGTAGACTCGCCATGATCAAAATCCCCCACTGGAACTCCCTTGGCACGTAGAAGAACTCTCGGATGAGGAAAGCCAGAAACAATCCCTGCGAGAGATAACAGAACGAGGGGCGACGTGAGTTAGAGTTCCTTCGGAAGGGGTCCGAATCAGAGGGAACTCGACATGACGAGCCTCGCTCCCTCGAAGGATTGACTGGCGAGGGATAGATAGGAAAAGAGGTGGAGAGTAGGAGGGACGATATACGTACGATGACTTCGTAGAAGAAAGCCGTGAGGAGAAGAGGTCCTATCGAGCTGACATTCGAGGAGTTGAAGGACGGTAAAATCGAGGCCCAAACAAGAGCAGGCAAGGCGAGGTTCTGTGAAGGATGAAAGTGGAAGGTGGTGAGTTCAAGCTCTGACCTGAGGATGGAAGTCGATCTGAAGTTGAGTTCTGGGGGCAGAGGAGACGAGATGGGCGAGGCTGTCGGCCTTTTCCTCCCCTCGTGAGCTCAAGTTCAACCCCTTCCTCGGTTTCTTCCTTGTCCGTCCCTCAACTCCAGCAGACCGGCCGCCCCGTTCAAAGAAATATGTACTGACCATGGTGACCTTCATTCAGGGCGATGAAAGAGAAAAGGTCAGAACGCGACGAAGGAACGAAGACAACGAAAGAAAGAAGGGAGGGAAACCGAAGAGTCGAGCTCACCTGGCTGAACCCTCTGCTCGCTGCCAACGGAAAGAGGCCGACCTTCGTCAGAGTGAAGCCTGCAATGGTGACCAAAGCAATCTTTAATAATGGCACCCTGTGTGAGATAGAGAGGAGATTGATGAGAGGACGAGGTAGAGGAGAGGACGGGGAGGAGGAGAGGATGGGACGAGGAGCAAAGGCAGAACGACCAAACAGAGTCAGCCCTTCGTCGAAGCAGAGGCGAGTGATCCAGAGACGAGGCTTACATAGCGGTCCATATCAGGGCACCGACGGACGGCATGCGGGAAGGGAGGAGTTGGGGTGAAAGAGAGGAAGGAGGGGGTGAGGTCGAGTCGAAGTTGAGGTCAAGTCACATCGAAGTTTGGTTGGCCGTGGTCGTTCCTCCAAAGGGCCGCCGAAGCATCAAGAAGTCCTTTTATCGGCTTTTTAGAGCAGATTTGCAAGTCAGCTTTCGTCGACGCTCATCATGGTTTGTAGAGAGAACGAGGAGCTGGACGAAATTGAGATTTCGTCAAGTCGAAGGAGGAGGCGATCTCCGAGATGTCGACATGCCCTCCCTCCTGGCGCGACTCGCGACTTCTTTTCGTTCCCGACTTGCCCGAGGAAAGAAGACGCGAGTAAAAGGCGAGAGGGCTTACTTTCTATAAGACGTATGGTCATGATTTTCTTACTCTTGCTGTGCAAAGATCGGAACAGCCACTAAAGCGACTGCTTTTTGGTTCGAACGCGTCGATCTCTTTTCTTCGCTGTGCGCTCCTTCACTTTCCCCATGCTCAGGGCTAACCGGAGGAACAGTCATCATACATGATAGGGGCAGTCTTCCAGTCAGGAAGCGAGCAAGCGAGACTAGGGAAACAAAGCGAGAGCGATAAGCAGGACGAGACGAAAACGAAAGGAGGTGACGCGAAGAGTGAAGGAAAGAGACTGGGAAGGAGGTTTCGCAAGGGAGCCAATGGAAGTAGAAATCAAGCAATGGGAAGGGTAGCAAGCAAACACAATAACGATGATAACAGCGAGAGGAAAGGAGAAGGAGGAAAAAGCAAGAAAAGCAAAACACGTCGAAGTCCATCATCGTCGCACGAACCCTCCGAACCAGCCAACGACAACTCGACCAAGTCCATTCCCTCCCACTTGGACTTCCTCTTCCCCTCCTCCTCTCTCCTCAGCCTCGACCAGTTCGTCTCCTCTCCCTCTTTCAACCTCCCCTTCCTCACCCTCTTCTTCTGTCCTCGTAAAAGCGACCTCCTCGTCCTTCACAATCACCGCATCCCCCAACTCCTCCACCTCCAACTCCTCATGCTGCTCCACCATCCCAACCCATCTCCTCCTCTCTTCATCCCAACTCCCAGACCCAATCTCAATTCCTCTCCTCCATCTCTCGCACCGATCCTCCCTCCCACGTCGGATCCTCTCCTCCCTTTCCTCCTCGCTCTCCTCCCGAGCACCACTACCACCCGTCACTCTCTCACTCTCCATCCTAACCTGACCTCTCCCTCTCGGTTCAGCTGCAGCGAGATCTGGAGATCCACCGAAGTTCGGTCCCTGAACGACGACGCGTTCGGTCGGACGGAGGACGGGTCGTCTCGTCGCGGTCTGGGTGGCTGTTGTCGTAGTTGGAACGGGAGGGAGAGGAGCAGTTGGAGGTGGACTGGGAGACGGGTTGTGACCTCGGCTGGGACTTTGAAGGATGATTCCTCGAGGACGAGGTCGAGCTGGGGAGAGAGGTTGGGTTGGCGTGGGCTCTGCGGATGATGCTGGAGCGAGGGAGGTGGTGGTGGGGAGAGGGCTGGCGGGTTGGTGGGGAGTCGTGACGAGGGAAGAGGAGGACGCGGTTGAGCTGTTGAGCTGGTTGGACTGGATGGTAGGAGGGTGGAGGGAAGAAGGGGAGGGTTGGAGGAATCGAGGAGGTCCGTTCCATTCGATGGGTACGAGCGCGACTGTTTCTTCTCCTCCTCCGTCCTCGACTCCGACAGGCGAAGGCAGAGGAGAGGCTGCGACTCGGGGTCCAGGGTTGAGATGGGTGACGTCGAACGAGGAGGAGGACGAGCTCGAGGACGAAGCTGAACCGTTGGTGTTGGTGTTGGTCGAGGGATCTCTTTTCTCCCCGTTGAGAACGTCGACGAGAGGGAGGTTTGAAGACGACGATGGTGATGGAGCTTCTCCTGGAAGGGGGAATGCTGCAGTGTCGGGGTAGTCCTCCTTCGCGTCGATGAGATCCTGGAGTTTGAGCTCCAAAGCGGCGGCGACGAGTTCGTCCCTCGCTCCCCGACTTCCACCGCCAGTCCCACTCCCGCACAAACTCCCACTCCCACCCTGTGGCTCTTCTTCGTCGAAGAGTCGATCCTCGTCGAGCATCGAATCGTAGTCGAAGACGCCTAGGGACGTCGCTGCTGCCGAGAGCAACACGTTTTGATCGACGACGCGTCGAGACCTTCCTCCGTCGACTGGGACGCCGGTGGTAGTGGTGTGAGACGAGCTTTGGGAGTGAGAGGCGGAGGGGGAAGGACGAGTAGCGCGGTAGATGTCCAGTTCCGCCTTGAAGGTGGCGGAGACGTCGACTGGGGGCCTTGGGACGACGATGGGAATGGAGACGGTTGGTGTTCTGAATGATGATTGAAGAACATCGAAGCAAGGTCAGAGGCGGATAGAGCGAACTCTCTACTACTCTGCCGAGCGTGAAGTCCACGAGAGGTAGATGTCGAGCTCGGGGACTCACCCAGGCGACGACGCTACTCTCATTCCTCTCCTCCTCCTGGTCCTCGCCCCCTCCTCCTCCTGAGCAGCAGCTTCTCGCTCAGCTCTCTCCTTCTCCTTCCCCTTCCAGTCGCGACGTTCCAGCTGGTAATGACCCCTAGGATCATCGAAGGTGTGGACGGGCTTGTCGAGATAACGAATCGAAGTGAGGTGAGAGTGAGGGTCCGAAGGAGGGATGGCGAGGGAACTGGGTGATGATGAAGGAGAGTTGGGAGATTGAAGAGAAGAGACCTAGAGGATAGGAGAGCAAGGAGGGTGAGAAGTGAGCTCCCGATGTTGAAAAACGATTGAGATCCAGGCTCGAAAGCTCGTTGTTGACCTTCGTTCTACCCGCGAGCTCGACACCGAGAGAGAGAAGGAAGCAAGAGCTCACCTGAGTACCAACCCTACCCGCCATCCTAGAAACATCCACCTGCCCTGCTGTGGTACCTCCGAGGTTCGAGAACACGCTGAGAGATGGAGCCATCTGAGCTGCTGGGGAGGTCGAACGAGGAGGAAGAGGCCGCTTCTCGAAGCTGAGATGGTCTCGCCAGTTTTAGATATGTTCTCTCGATTTCAGAGTCCGAATATCATCCCCTGGTCCCGAGCCGGTTATGTTCGCTGGAAGAAAACACGACGCGACGCGTCTTCCTTCTCTCTGCCTTCCAATCCACTCTTTCCCCATCTGTCCTTTCCTGCACTGAGCTCGTGCGTGCCCACACTCTTTTTACTCACCATTTATACTAGAATACCCTCCGACCATCATGTTTCATGGCGACGCGTCCTTGAACCAAACCTCCCTCTTCTTCCCCCCGCTCTTGCTCCTTTTGTTTTGTTTTGTTTTGTTTTCCTTTCCTCCTCCTCCTCTTCCTCCTCCGCTTCTCGCTCAGGGTCTTTCCTCAAGCCCAGACCACTTCTCAAATCTTCCTCATTCTTCATCTTTAACATCATCGGATCTCCATCAGCCTCCGAAGCAGCCGAGCAACGAACGAAGCTCATCTTTCGGCTTCCCCCCTCGCTTCTTGCCCTCCCTCCCTCTCACACCCACCCGACCCACTTGCCTCCTCCTTCCTCTTAACCTCCCCTACCTCTCCCTCGATTCTCTCTCTTCTACTCTACAACACTCGCGACCAAACTCGCTCAAGCAATCAATTCATTCACCCCCCTTCGCTCCCCTCTCTCTCTCCTTTGCCTCCCTCCCTTGTCAACAGCCGCCTCGCCCTCGCCCCTTCCTTTCCCCGAAGAGCCCGAGGGCCCAAAGCTGATCGTTCTCTTTGACTCTCTTCCCCTCTGTCTTCTTCCTCCTCTTCTCTTCTTCCCTCTCCCTCTTCAAATCTCTCTCCTCGGTTGAGCTCACCCCTCCCCTCCCTCCCTTCAATCGTCTGGCTCGTGTCTCCCTTCCCCTGATCGAGCCGGAGTTTGAACTCTTTCCCGATGATCAGGTGCCCGAACGCGTTTCTGCTTCCCTCCTCTGCCCCTCCCATTTTCGTCTTCGCGGACCAAACCACCAAACCTCCTCCCCTCCAACCAAACCATCGCCCTCCTCTTCACGAACGCGAACGAAGAAGATGGTCCTCCCGTTCGTTCCCCTCTCTTTACCAGCTCAACCCCAACGACCACACCAGAAGATGAAGGAGAGAGGAGGAGGGGGAGGAGGAGGGGGAGGGGAGTGGGCTGGAGGAGGAGGGGCGATGGGAGGAGGAGTGGGGGGAGCAGGGGTTGGGGGAGGTGGCAAGAGGACTCAGCCTAGGCATAAGGTCGTTTTTGATTTGGTGAGTCAAGAGGAGAGACGATACTGGGTGGGTGGAGGGAGTGGGGGGAGAGAGGGAAGGGGGGGTGAGGGAGGGAGAGCAAGAGGAGGGACGAGGGCGTGAGCTCGAGGGAGCTTCCTTCCTCAGCGAGCGAGACCGAGAGCTCGAAGGCGCGAGACACGATGGGGAGTCGAAAGAGAGGCGCTACAGATGAGATACTGATGAGTTGTTGGTTGGTGGGACGGGGCGAAACGAATCAACAGCACCTCCAACATCTCGCTCTCCATCAACTTCCTTCGATGAGCTCGACGGCGAAGGGGAGAGAACGAGGAGGAGGAGGAGCGAAGGGGGAGAGAGAAGGGATGGGGGTGGGGATGAAGGTGAGTGCTTGCTTCGTGTTTCTTGTAGAGGAGGAAGTGGGAGAAGAAAGGGAAGGGGAGGTGGGAGGGGAGGAAAGGGAGGGACAGAGGAGGAGGAGATGGTCTGAGCTCGACGGCGCGTCTCCTCTCATTTCGCGAGACGAGACGAGAGACGGGAGAGATGGGAAATGGATTGGGATGGGCTGGGAAAAGAAACAACGCGTGAAAGGACGCGTTTGAGCTCGACACTGACTCTTCCTTTCCTCGTCCGTTCGACTTTAACAGGACTCGACCTCGAACCAACTCCCACCTCTCCCCGAAGCTCTTCTCTGGCAGGGATCTGAGACCAGAGGCGCTTTGAAGGTGAGTGTCAGTCGAAGTGCTGGAGAGGAAAGAAGGGCGAGAGGAGGAGAGGGAGGTGAGAGGAGAGGAGGGGGAGGAAGCGAGGGTTGGAGATGGTCGCTGACCTCGTCCTCCCCATCTTCTCCCTCACCCTTCTTCGCTCACCTCCCTCGAACCAGTTCCGACTCCGACTCCGTTCCCCTCCCTCCATCTGTCTCCTCCTCGACGACTCCCACCACGAGATCGTCATCCCTCTCAGCAACATCACCTCGCTTCAACTCCTCGATGCACCCAACGCCAACTCCATCCAGAAGGAGGGAGAGGAGACGAACGAGCAAGAGCAGCAGCAGTCGAAGGAGAGAGAGACGAGGGTTGGGTTGGAGGATGAGACGCTCGAGGAGATGGAGAGCAGATTGAGATTGGGAGGAATGGTCTTGGAGATGGGGATCGTGCAGGGGGTGAGTTCGGGCGTTCCTTTCTCACGTCTTCCTCGTCGTCTTTTCGTCTTCCTTCTTTCGAAGAGAGGAGGGTCGAGAGGACGGAGCTCACCTGTTCTCTCTCCGGTCGGTCGCTTTGACGGACACAGTGCCAGAAGGACTTCAGGCTGAGGTGAGTTCCTCCCTCGACGCGTTTCGTCTCTTTCCCTCTCGTCTCCTTCGAACGCATCGATGCGACTGACGCGTACTCCCCTCTTTCTTTGCAGAGAACCCAACCGATACGTTCGACTCTCGAGTCTTCCTGGATCCGCTCGAGTCGCTGCTGGAGATGCGACGGTCGAGGAGGGAGACTTCACTGGAGGGTGAGTTCTCTCCTCGGCTCGTTGGCTCGTCCTCCCCGCCTCCCTCCGTCTCCCTTTCGCCACGAGACTGACCTCCCTCTTATCTTTCTCCTCCTCCAGAGCTGCCAAACTCACCAACCTCGTTCGAATGACCGTGAGTCGCGTCGTTCTTCTTCTCTCTCGACGCGTCGAATCGCGTAAACAAAGCTCGGACGCGCCGTTGTCGGAGGTGACTGACTTCCTTCGCTGACTCGCGTTCTGTTCTTTTCGTCTTTCAGATCCACTCCACCGTCACCCGAGAACTTACCACCGCCATGACCTCCCTCGTCGTTCGAGCTCTCAAGGTCCGAGACGGTCAAGCCGTCGACCTCAGCGTCTTTGGAGGACATCTCACTCATCTCGAGCAGATGGGAGGAACCGTCCCTTCTTCGTCTGGGTCAGGAGTCTTCCCGATAGACTTCAACACGAGCGGAACGGAGAGCGAGCAGTCGGATGGGAGCTCGAGTGAAGGGAAGAGGGAGCCTGTGGTGTTGTTCGTGAAGAAGGGAGGAGCTGGGTTGCCGAGATACAGGATCGCTGAGGAGGAGGGGAGCTCGACGTCGAAGAGGACCAGCAGCATCATCGAGGAGAAGGGGAAGCAGCAGTCGAATCAGATCGTCGTCGAGGAGGAGACCAGCTCACCGGTCGAGATGGTCTTCGAGGAGGACGAGTCGAGACCAACCGCTACCAGCCACCCTCTTCCTCTTCGACCCTCACCTCCCACGGAACCCAGACACCGAGCCGTCACTCAACCTCCTCCTCCTACCACTCTCCCTCCCACCCTCGTTCGACGACAAACCATCCAGGAGGACGTCGTCTTCATCAACAACCCTCCTCCTCCTCCTGCGTCCAAACAACCCACGGTCGTCGCGTCTCTCGGATCTCCGAGACTCTCCCACGCCGAGTACACCAACGCTCACACTCGACTCGCCACCACTCCTCTCTCCATCTTCGACGCTCGATTCCTCTCCAACCAAACCAACAGCAGCAGCAACCCTCCATCGACTTCGACCTCGTCGTCCCTCCCCTCCACTCAAAAACACAGTCGAACCTCCTCCATCGCGACGCTCGTCCTCCCTCCCTCTCCAACCCTCTCCTCCGCGAACCTTCCTCTCTCCTCCCTCTCCTCTCCCACTCAGCAACTCCACCAGCGAGCAAGCACAGTCTCCCTCGGAGCCATCGGGGACTCACGACCCACCCATCGACTCCCTCACGCGTCGAGTCGAACCAGGTCCGTCACCGATGGATCCCTCCTCGCCTCAGCCGTCGCTAGAGCTTCAGCCAAAGCTCTCGAGAGAGGAACCGCATCCTCGTCATCTCCCACTTCTCCTACCGCTGGAAATGGGTTCGGAACTCGAGAAGAAGGATCGTCGTTCGTCGGTCAGCAACCTCAACTTCGACAGAAGACTCCTACCACCGCCACCTCCTCCTCGTCGGCCTTCCCTCCCCTGGATCGAATCTTCTCCGAAGGAAGATCGTTCGCCTACCAGTACCCCTCCCCGATGTACACTCCGAGCTCGACGTGCTTGAGCCTCTCCGAAGAGGAGGAGAACGTTCAGTTCGACGAAGGGAGGGTCAGGACTTCGTCGTTTGCGTCGTCGGAGGAGGGACCTTGGTACGGGAGAGATAGCGGGAGTGGGCTGGGGTTCGGAAGACCTTTGGGTGGGAGAGGGAGGGTGGAGAGCGGAAGGTCGATCTGGGCAGACAGCGACGAAGGAGGAGGAGGACCAAACAACAAAGACTCAGACGCGTCGTCGGTTTGGGGAGCAGCCGCGGGAGGGGGGGTCACTCGTTTCGCTTCGAGTTCGTTCTTCTCCAGCACCAGCACCAACACCCACGAGGAGGACTTCTACCCTACCCCTACACCCACCTACGCTGCCTACCCCTCCTCCTCGTCGTCCCACCTGTCATCGGAGAGAAGACGATCCTCCCTCCCTCTCAACGGACTTCGATCCTCGAGCATCAACTTCCCTCTCCCTGCAACTCCACCCTCCCCGCTCCCCCACCAACACCTTCCGAGCTTCCTCAGAGGATCGACACCGGACTTCTTGGGTCCCTCTTCCTCCCCTTCTCACACCCCTCCTCCAAACAACACCAACGACGCGTTCGGTCGAACTCGATCCGCCAAGTCTTCTCATCAAAGACCAACCACTCCTCGCCCCTCAACCAAACCCAAATCCCAACCTCTCCCACCCCCACCCTCCACCCTCCTCCGAGTTGGCGATCAGAAACCAGTCCTCCCGTTCTACCAACTCATCGATCCCCGAGGAGGAGGAGCGTCGAGTCGAGGCGGCACGTCGACCTCGAACTCCAACTCTTCCGTCCACTCGAGATGGGTCTCGTCGTCGTCTTGAAACCCAACCCAACTTCGTTCTCGTTCTTGCATCCGTCCCTCTTTCCTCCTCTCTCCCCACCCCTTTCCTCTCTGCTCTCTTTGTTCCTCTCTTCTCTCTTTGCTCTGCTCGTCTTTGCTTTTCATCTTCGTTTCCCTTCTCTGCACCCCCCCTACATCCCACTAGGTTCGGTTCGGTTCGGTTTGCACTTGATCCCCTTACCCTTACCCAATCCTATCTATCTACACTACACTCGCACTCACACTCACACTCACACTCACACTCAGCTCGGTTCTTGCTTGCCTTGCACTTTTCACGACGCGTCGTTCGGTTCTCGGTTTTCGGTTTTGGTTCAAGGTCCTTTCATGCCCCTTTCCTCTATGTCCTCCACCCCATGTTCGTCGTTTTTCAGTCTAGTTTAGCTCCCCTCCCCTCTCTCCCTTGTGCTCTCCTTGTGCTTCGTTCTGTTCGTCTTGCCTCGCTCCCCCTCCCCCCCCCCCCATCCTTCCCACTCCCATACCCATCCCTGCTTTCTTTTTGTTCGTATTCCTGCTTTGGCGTGTTTTCGTTCTTCTGCGTTTGCGTTTGCTGAGAGGCTCCTCCCTCGTCCCTCGTCCCCGAGCGAGGTCGGCCTTTCCTTCTCGGTTCTTTTTGCTTGCGTTTGACTCTGATTCTGCTTGCGTTTTGGATTTGGGTTGGGAGATGAGATGGGCTTGGGTTCGGACTGATGTCTATGTATCGAGTGGGAGAATGGGAAAGAGGGGGTGGAGTTGGGTTAAATTCAAGAGGAGAGAGGGGAGCGTCGTCGACGCGAGGCGAACGAGCGAGAGAGGCGAGATACTGGAAGAGGGGCAAGCTGTTGAGTGGATGATGCGGGATGGAAGTGAAGGAGAGTAAATCAAGTCTGGCAACGAGAAGGGGAGAGGAGAGCAGGGGAGAGGTAAAGAGAGTCGAGCTCGACGAACGGCCGCGACGCGTTCCGCCATGCTTCCCTCCAAGCGAAAGAGAAGGTTTCCACCCTCTCAAATCAGATCCAACCTCTTTCACTCAGCACCTCCTCCCAGTAGCTGCTGAAACAGTGAGAGAAGCTTCTCTGAACTGCAGCATCTTCGAGAGCTCTTGTCGTCCTCCCTGAGCTCAGCCCTCCCTCGCTAGTCCTCCCTTCACGCTCTCCAACAACACCACTCAACGACACGGACAGAGACAAAAAGGGCGTAAAAGTCATTACTCATCTGAGCACCAGTATTCGGTTCGTTCCTTCCGTCTAACCCAGCTTCATCCCTCACCCGTTTGAGCTCTCTCGCTCTGGACCTCCTTCCCCAACCCCAACCCAAGAGCTCCAAACGAGCTGATCGGATCTACGGATTAGGCTGAACCTTCCCTCCTTGAGCGGCGTACTGTTCCGGCGTGAGAGTTTTCTGTGGGTCGTCGAGACGGGAGAGAGGAGCAACGAGGGCCAAGAGGGGAGGAGGTCAGCTCGAGCTCGAGCACGAGCTGCCGAGCAGAGAGGACGAGAAGAACGAGAGAGAGCGAAGGGGGGGTAGGAACGGACCTGCGAGAAAGCGTGCAGCAGAGCGATCTCCTCTACCAGGATGGAGTTGACTGAGGTGAAACGAAGGGAAAAGAGGGACAGAAGGAACCAATGGTGAGCTCGAGAGAGGGATAGAGAGCTGAGCTCCTTCCTTCCATGGACTCGACTCACTCAACCGATTCCGTTTCAGCGTGTTCAGACCCTCGAAATCTCCTGCTACGACAACTATGGAGTAGCTTGCTCCGCAGCCTGAGGAGGAGTCGGTGATGTCCTGTCGAAGAGAAGCGAAGCGAAGGAGGGAGGGGATCGGTCAGCTTCGATTCGTTTCGAAGGAGAGGAGAAGGTTGGGTTGGGTGTGGAGACGGGACGAACGAGATGAACGAGGTTCTTGAGAGAGGCGACGAGCTTGTCTTTGATTACGTTGGGTGGGACGGACATGATGGAAGAGAGGGAAGGAGGGGAAGGTGAGGGAGAGAGGAGAAGGAGGTCGGCTTGAGTTGGGAGGGACGAGAGAGGTCGGAGATTCAAAGGCGCAATCTGATCGCGATTTAGAAAAAATGGGCGAAGTGGGAGAAGAGGAGTTGGAGGGTGAAGTCTAGGCGAGCTCGATCTGCAGAGAAAAAACTGAGCCAGAAGGGCTGAGTCCGGCCGGAAGCGGAGGCGAAGGGACAGGAGTCGAGCTCAACTTGACCACCAACTTCGACTCCCTTCCCTCTCTCTCTTTCGATGTCCACTCCTACTCCTACAAGATTCGGAGAGCTCCTCGGACTCACGCAAGGGATCGACGCTCTTCCAGCTCGTACGCTCTCAACACGAGAATTCGACGAGGTCTGGGCTGTGGTTCGTCCGACTGCTCGACCAGTCTTCTTCGCTTCTTCCCTCCCCGAGATCCGACTTCAACTTGCTTCGACCTTCTCTGACGTCTTCCTTCCCCGGTCTTGGGCTTGAAACAGTGCGAGCACCTCGTCAGGCTGCCGAGCGAGGAGCAGATGTTATTCTACGTTCGTTCCACGCGCCGTCTACATCCCGCCCTTGAGCGTCCTCGAGCTCACCGGCCTTCCCTCTCCCTCTTCTTCTCTCTGTCCCCTCATCACAGAACAAGGTCGCAGTGCTCTTCCTCCCAAGCCTCCTTCGACCCATCATGGATGCTTCCGTTCACCCTTACGGCGGTGAAACACGATGGTTCCTCTACGAGATGGTCTGCAACAGGTCGGTTCAGACCCCCTCCTTCACTCGATTCGTCAGGAATCATCCCGACGAGGCCTCGAAACTCTTCGTTTCCTTGCTCGAGGAGATGGCAAGATTTCCTCAATCGGCGCACGAGGTACGCCGCTTTGTTTTCACCACTTCGCCTCTCTGAAGCGAGCTCGTTTCTGGATGGGAAGGGATTGAAGGAGAGGCGAAGCTGCCGATCTCTTCTCGTCTCCTCTTCCCTTCTCTTCGCTTCGTCCCTTCTCTTCCTGTTCAGAACGCCGCCATGGCCCAAAACTTTCTAGTCCGACTCTTCACCCTCGTCGACATCCTCACTGTCCAGGTCGCCCTTCACCTCCCTCCCTCCTCATCTCTGCCCTCCATCGATCCCTTCACTCAAGGTCGCGTCCTCGACCTGCTCGTTGTCCTGGAGGAGCGTTACGGTCGGGACCCCGGAGAGATCGAGATGGTGAGGGAGGTGGTGAGGGGCAGGATCTCAAGTTCCCAAATGGTCGAAAATCTTGTCTCGAAGGGTGGTCACCTCACCTGGAGGCATTGCGAGTCGAAGGATCGAGATATCCCTCAGTTCCCTGCCGGAACGTCCTCGGACGCGTGTGCTGTTCTGGAGGAGGGCGTGGAGATGTCGGCTTGTAGTAGGGTGAGCACGCTTATCTTCTTTCCAGAGCTTTCGTCCTTGACTGATCCTATCCCTGCGCGTCTGCTTCAGTGCTTCGTCGTTCGATACTGCTCTCGGGGTTCGCTCGATCCTTGCTCCCTGCGCACCCTTGTCCCCGCTGACAACGTATCCTCTTCTTCCTTTGTACCTTTCAGAACATCAAAAGCTCGACTGGAAACGACACAAGCTGTCCTGCTTCGAACCAAGCTGGTAGTCCTTCGGGCTCGGAAGACGCGTCGCGTCGAGACGGAGGTGGGTTCCCCTTCGGCTGGTTTTCCGAACATCCTCCATCTGACTTCACATCCTTGACCTCGGAACTCAACTGCTACCCTCTCAGGTCCGCCGCTCGACTGGAATCGCGCTAGGAAGGTCTGCTTCGCTCGTCGTCGTCCAACAAACGTCAGTCCTCTTCTCTCTTCCCCTTCCCTTCGCATCGCGCTTTTGATGAAGCTGACGCCTCTTCGCTTTCTTCCTCTCCGCTCTAGTTTCTTCTGCTCCATCATGCGGCGTTCGTACCTGCCTTGTCTTCCTCTCGTTTCGACGACTCGCCTTCTGCGTCGGTGACTCGACGCGTCTCTCTTCCTCCGCTCGCTTCCCTTTTGCTGACTCTGTTCGTTCCGCCCTCCTCTCTTCAACTCTTCTCCCTTCAAAGGTCGTTTCAAGATTTGCCTCCGAGCGAAGAACCAACTTGAGACGGACTACCAAGGAGGAACACCGGTGAGGAGGAAAGGGACGTCGGTCTTGGTCGGATCGCTGTTTCGCCCGGCTCGTTCATTTCTTCTATGATCTAGGCGCACCTCTCAAACTAGATTTCTATCCTTCTGTCCCTCTCTCTCGAGCGCCAATTTGCTAGCAGCGAGCGAAGAGAGTCTTCAAGTCGTCGAGGCGTGGGATGGCCGCGGGCGTTTCGGTTCCTCCTCCAGAAGAGAACAAACTCAACTTCAGCAAACGAGGCTCGACATCAGCTCCTATCGGTTCCTTCTGAGTCCCCGTCCGTTGTCGGTGCGAAGAGAGAAGAACATCAGCCGAGGGAGGAAGCGAGCGAGCGAGGAGATGGTGGACCCGACGCGAGACGCAACTTTCCTGCCTTCGTTTCCTCTTGTCTTTCTTGTTCCAGATCGACCTTCTTGACTTCATCGCCTCTCTCGATCCATCTCTACCCCTGCAAAATTAACCCGAAACGCTTCCCTTCTATCTTTCGTCGTCCATCCCTTCTGATCACAAGCTTCGCCCGGCTCTGTCTCGTTCGGCACAGTCGCACTTCGACCTTTGAACAGCTCCAAGCTCCTTCCCTCTCTTCCTCTCCTCTCCTCTCTCCCAACACCTCGCCCCGAGAAAGAAAAACTTCACTTCACTTCACTCCACTCCCTCCTCCTCCTCCTCCTCTTCCTCTCGCCTCGCTCGCTCGCTTCCCTCATCTTCCTCCCTGAGCTCCCACGCTCCTTCCTCGCGCGATGTCCTCCTCCACCTCGCAAGCTCAACCTCAACCTTCCTCGAACGGACACAGCAGCAGTTCGAATGGAAACAACAACGGAGGAGGGAACGATCACAAACCTGTCAAGATCGGACAGTACCTTCTGCTGCAGACGTTAGGGACGGGGAGTTTTGGAAAGGTTAAACGTGAGTTGATTCAAGCGAACAAGGGGAGGGAGGGGGAGGGAGGGAGGAGGGCTCAGGGGGGGACCTTGGATGGATGAATCGTGGGAGAGAGGGTGGAGATTAGCTCTTTGGTAGTAGAAGTGTTGGAAGCTCGTATGGGAGCAGGGAAGGAAACGGAGTGAGGGAACGAGAGGGAGGGAAGGATCTGTGTCAGCTCCACCCTCGAGGAAGGAAGCTCGTCCCGCCGCCCTTCTCCTTCTCCTTCCGGAGAGAGTACGACCCAGAGAAGCGAGCGAGAGAGACGCATACATGCACTCTCTCGCCCCACGTTCTCTCACTCCAAAGGCAGCTCCGTAGGACTCCTCTCGCTGCTTCCTCGACTCCCATCACCAATCGTCCTCCTCCCGTTTCATGCCTCCTTCACCTCCCTCCTCCTTCGCTTCCTTCCGAGCACGTTCGAATGCTGACTCTTTCGTTTCGGTTCTTTTCATTCGTTGGATAGTGGCCGTTCACTCTGTTACGGGACACAAGGTTGCTATGAAGATCATCAACCGCAAGAAGATCATCAACATGGACATGACCCCGAGAGTGAAGAGGGAGATTCAGTACCTCAAACTCTTGAGACATCCTCATATCATTAAGCTGTGAGTTAATGGGATGTTATATTGGGGCTGAGGATGGGTTGGGCGAGTTGGGCGTGGAAGGTTCAGGCGTGGGAGAAGGGGAAGGAGGAGGAGAAGGAGGAGCTCGGTTCCGTCCTCTCTCTCCCCCGCTTCCCTTTTCTCGTTCGAAGGATGCGAAGATCGATAAGCTCGCTCGGGTAGACTCGCACAGAGAGCTGACCATTTACACTCTCCACTTTCCTCGTTGCAGGTACGAGGTCATCACGACTCCGACGGACATCATCATGGTCATCGAGTACGCGGGAGGAGAGCTCTTCAACTACATTGTCGAGGCAAGTCTCTATCTACTCCTCGTCTCCGAGCTTCTTCGTAGAACCCTAGCTGATCTCTCTGCGCTACCCTGTTCCATCTCTAACAGAAAGGAAAGGTTCGTCGAGCTATTCCTTTCTCCAGAGCTTAAACCCTCCTCGTCAGCGAGCGAGCTGACCCGGCTCCTCCCCTTCCCTCCCTCGCTCAGATGCCTGAGGACGAAGCTCGTCGATTCTTCCAACAGATCATCTGTGCTATCGAGTACTGCCATCGTCACAAGATCGTTCATCGAGATCTCAAGCCTGAGAAGTGAGTCCTCTCTCTCTTCCATGTCTCTTGTTCGCTTGAAGCCGACTGCTGACGAGCTCGCGACCCCTCTCTCTTCCTCCCACCCCCAGCCTGCTCCTCGACGACTCGCTCAACGTCAAGATCGGTGACTTTGGTCTCTCCAACATCATGCAGGACGGAGACTTCTTGAAGACGAGTTGTGGAAGTCCGAACTATGCTGCTCCGGAGGTGATCAGCGGGAAGTGAGTTCGACCTCGACCTCGACCTTCCCTCCCTTCCTTTCGTCGAGCGAGACGTGGAGCTGATCCTTCCTTTTCTCGCTAGACTCTACGCCGGACCCGAGATCGATATCTGGAGTTGCGGTGTGATCCTCTACGTCATGCTCTGCGGTCGACTTCCCTTCGACGACGAGTACATCCCAACCCTCTTCAAGAAGATCAACGGTTCGTGCTCGCTCTTCGCGTCCCTCCTTTCCTCGCCTCACTTCCTCACTCCAGTCGACTCACGCTTTCCCTCTCTCCCCTCTCTCCAGGCGGTATCTACCACCTCCCCGCCTACCTCTCTCCCGACGCCAAATACCTTCTCTCCCAGATGCTCATCGTCGACCCCGTCAAACGAATCACCATCTCCGAAATCCGTCAACTCCCCTGGTTCCAAACCAACCTCCCTCGCTACCTCTCCCCTCACCCTTCCACACCCTCCAACGAACACGGTCCTCCCATCGGAGACCTCGCTACCCTCATCGCCAACGACTCGCCCAACCACAACGGAGATCCCACCTCTGTCGACGCGAATGGAGTGCGACGAGGAAGTCAGGAGGACTCGGCGTCTTCGACGGAAGGGATGGATCCGGAGAAGGAGGCTGCCAAGAGAGGATGGGTGTACACGTACGATTTGGGAGTGATTGACGAGAAGATTGTGGATGAGCTGGTGGGGAAGATGCAGGGGTGGAAGAGGGAGGATATCTGGGAGGCGTTGAAGAGGGAGGGAGACAACCAGATCAAGGTTGCGTTCCAGTTGGTAAGGGATCATAGGAGGATGCTGAAGGGTGGTGAGTTACCTTCTCTCTCGTCTCAAGTTGGTTTGGGTGAAGGGTGGGTGGGAGGGTCCAGGTCGAAGACGCGTCGAGACGAGACGAAAATCGAAGCTCACCAAACTTCCCCTTCCTTGTTCCTTTCTCTCGTTTGACAGTCGAAGGAGGGGTCGACGATGGAGACGAGGATTCTCGAGCTTTGGAAAGCTTCCTGGCTGTCTCTCCTCCGGCTTGGGATCTCGCACCGGGAGCTTCAAGAGGACGAGGATCGTTGGCTCCGCCGGAGGAGGACGAGTACGACGACGAGGACGAGGACGAAGAGGATGGGATCCCTCACTCGAACTTTGCTCTGCTGGATACCTCACTGCCTGGATACCTGGAAGGAGAGTTCAGCTCTCGGTCAATGTCTCGTTTCGTCTCTCCACGCGTCGTCGACCGACCTCTCGCTGACCCTTCCTCTCCCCTGCACTTTCTTCTCCTCAGACAACGCCAACGACTCCATCAACCTCTCCTCCTACGCCGCCTCCGCAACAGCAGCAGCATCAGTCATCGCCGCTAACTCCACAGGTACAGGAACCTCCGGGTCCTCCTCGTCTCGACCTCGACAGCACAAACCTCGTTGGCACTTTGGGATTCGATCGAGAAGTCCCCCGATGGAGGTCATGCTCGAGATCTACAGGACGCTCAAAGCTCTCGGGATGGAGTGGAGGAGAAAGACGGATCTGCCTGGGTCGGAGGGTGGAGCTGGTGGGGAGGGAGGTGGGGATGGGAAGGAGGGAGGAGGAGCGAAGGGGAAGAAGGAGGAGCAGGAGAGAGGGTTGTTCTTTGTTGAGACGAGGTGTAGAGTCAGGGATGTGGTGGTGAGTCTTTCGTTCTCCCTGTCTCCGTCTTTCGCGCTCAGTCGTGAAATCGAGCTCGCGTCGAGAACCGAACCGAACGCTGACCTCTTGCTCTCCTCCCTCCCTTCCTCCAGGTGCGAATGGATCTCCAACTCTACAAGGTCGATTCCTCCAACTACCTCGTCGACTTCCGAAACGTTGGATACTACCGAACCCCTCCCGATCAACCTGGGTTCGCGAGACTGCAGACGACTCCTCTCACGACGGCGCCTGCTGGAGTTGGAGCGGAGGAGCAGACGCAGGAGGTCTGCAGTCCGTTCTTGTTCTTGGATTGTGCTTGTCGGTGAGTCACATTCTTCCCTCGTCCCCTTTCCCCGCCTGAACGAAACTCTGGTCGTGAAGGGAGGAAGACGTGAAGCAGTCGAACCGAAACGTGTCGAGCTGACCCTTTTCTCGCCTGCTTCTTCCCTCTCGCAGATTGATCGTCGAGCTCGCCGGAGGTTAAACCCCTTCTCTCCCGACCAGTCTCGTACGACCTGCGAACTCAGCACCAACGGAACGAAACGAAACGAACACTCTAGGATATTTCTCTCTCGGCTCCCTCCCTCCCCTCCCTTCCTCTCCTTGCTCTATCTCGTTTAGATGCGCGCGCTCAGTTTGTCTGTTTCTCGGATCGGTTTCTCGTTCTCGTTTGCTATGCTTCTCTCCTCTCTCCTCTCTATCTCGCTCTCTAGATACCCTTCCCAACTCTCCTCGTTCTCGTTTCTGACTCTCACGATTTTGACGCGTCTGCTCTCTTTTCCCGTTCGTTGGTTCCTCTCGTTTGACTTTGAGGTGGTGGTTCAGAAATATATAGAGACTGTAGCTCTTACGCCCCCCACATCGTCGCCCGCCCGAGTCTTGACTCGCGAGGAAAGAAAAGGAGGAAGGGAAAGAAAGGGTCGTGAGGCATCGAGATCGAGAGCCAGCAAACGAGCGAGAGGAGAGGAGGAGCAGCTTCAGACAACGACCTTCTCCTCCAAGAACTTAGTCCACTCGTCCTTCCCCCACGAGGAAGAAATGCTTCCTTCGATGAGACCGTCGAAGAGAGCGGTGGGCTGTTTTCGATCGAACGGAAGACGCGTCGGATCAGTTCGCGTTGAATGACGAGACGAGCAAAGAGGGAAAGAAACGAACCGTAACGTGGATCCCATTCTGACGACCGAGCTTGACTGAGAATACCAAGTTGAGTTCCGGGTCAGCCCCAGCTTGAACGAAGGGAAGCAAGAGGAGAGAAGAACTCGACGCACCATTGTACTTCAGATCGTCGGTGACGGAAACACCTCCGTTGGGAGAAGACTTGAAGGTCAGCTTGTCGGTGAAGGTAGCTTTGTCCGAAGAGGAGTTGAGGACTTGATTGGCGACTGGTGAAGAGAGAGAAGGCGAGAGAGAGACGTCAGTCAAGAGAGAGTGGGAGGAACGAGAGATGGGCAGAGGGAGAGGCAGACGAACGATCAGCGAGCTTCTCTCGGATTTGAACGGAGGTGAGGGTAGACGCTGGTCTGTCGAAGTACTCCTGGGGTGAAGAAGGGGGGAAGAGAAGTCAGCGTGAAGGTTTGAGCGAGCGAGTGGGAGTCGAACAAACGCACCTCCTGATGAACGAAGAGGAGCTTGAAGTAGGTCCAGAAGTTGGCAGGGGAGATAGCTCCGAACGCGAGGGCTGCTTCGTGGAGGTAGGTCGAGGTTGCGTGCCTACGTGGGTGGTGATCGAAAGGCGAGAGGGAGCTCAGCGAGCGAGATGGACGAGCGACGAGATGGACGAGCTCGCTCACCAAGGTTGAGGTTGAAGGCGAACGATGAAGCTCAGTTTCCCAGCAAGTTTGCCTCCGTCCGAGATGACTGATGGATACCAGAGAAAAGAGGTTTGGGGTCGGGTAAGAAGAAGGCCGGGGAGGGCAACGACGAGGGAGGGAGGAGGAAGAGGCGGACTCACTAGGAACGACGTTCTCGTCAAGAGATTTGACGATCTTGGCACTGAAAGGGCAGTTCGTATCGAGATAGACTTCTAGGATGTGTGGAGAGGTGATGGATCCGAGCCGAAGGAAGGAGAGGGAAGGTTTGAGAGCCATCGTTCGAAGAGAGGGAGGGGCTGAAGGAGGTGGAGGTCGAACGAAGCAAAGGAGGGAGTCAGCGCGCTGTCAGATGAGACTTCGAAGCGTTCTGAAGGTTTGAGGTGATAGAGAGTGAGTAGGAGGACGCTATGGGAGAAAGAGGAGCAAGAAAGAGGGACAGAACTGTAGCAGTGCATCCATCTCGAGAAGGAAGGAAGACGTCGAGCTCGTCATCTCTCCCTCCTCGGTCGTCCCCGTTGGCCCTCCTTCCTTCGATCCTTCAGACTCTAGAGCGGATACGTCTACGACGAGATAAAGGTTCGACTGACTGTTGAAGATCTGAAGGATGCGGTTGGGTGAAGGAAGTGGTTCGAAGGCAACGAGAAAGAAGAAAGCAAGGCTTCGAGTTGAGCTCGAGCTTTCAAAAGAGCGGAGTTGGAAAGAGTCAGAAGGCCGTCATATTCTCGATTTCGAGATTTTATGAGTCTGAAAGACCTACCTTAAGGTGCGAAGAAGAGATTACTGATAAAGTGTTATGGCTTGATGGTTGCGAAGGCGACGGTTAGAAGCCTGGGAAGGAGGAGGTCCAAATCGAAAGCTCACCTTCGAGATCCTCCCAACGCCGACCTTCCTCCGTCTCCTTCGCTCCCTTCTTTCCCATCGCTATGAACCTTCCAGCCCCTCACGACTTCGCTCAGCTGCTCGGATTGCCAGCTGGCTCCGATGCGACTTCAGTCCTCGTCGTGACTCAGGACATAGTCGTTTCCATTCTCGGCCAGGTGAGCGAGGTCTCCCCCTTTCGACCCTCCTCGTCTCCTCCAAAGCTGACCTCCCTCTTACCTAGCTTTCTGACTTGAAGGGAGGATCTCTTGTCCAGAAGGATGCGTTCTGGGTCCGTCCTCTCTTCCACCGCGATCGTTTTAAGCTGACGACGGCTGACTCTTCGTTCCCCATCTCCTCTTCGCCCCTTCAGTCGGAGTTTTCCGCCGCCTACCTTCCCGCTCTACTACGAGCCGGAGCCAAACCTACACAACGAACGACAGTCTCGAATATACAGTCTGGCTGACCTACGTCAACTGCCTCGAATGGATCAACCGAAACCCAGCCCAAGTCTGCCGCTTCATCAGGACGTTTCCGTCGGAATCCGTGGAGATCCTAGACCTACTGACGGATGTTCTGATGAGTCTTTCGGTGAATACACGCGCGTCACCCATCATCATAGTCAGTGCTGTCTCTTTCCTTGCTTGTGTTCTGATTGAGTCGTGAAGTTTGACGCCTTTCCTTTTGATCGCTTTGTGCGTAGCAACTCTCCCTAGGTCCGCCGAACGCGATCGATCAAACGGATCTCTACCATATCCTTAGGCTCATCAAAGTATCACGCGTCATATCGCCTATCACCTACCTTCTGGATCGGGAGCCCTCGCTGCTCTTCCGTCGAAAGCTCAGGCGAGCGAGATCGTTCTGGGAGTGAGCCTCGCGTACGTTCCCGCGTTGAAGTCGAAGATAGCTTGGCTATCTCTCCTTGCGTCAGTGAAAGACAGCACGAACATGGACGTGTTTCAGCAGAGGCTCGTAGAGACCGCTGCTGGGGAGGTCTGGATCTGTTGCGAGCTCAAGACGAACTGCGACGAAGTGATCTGCGAGGTCGTTCAAGAGGGACGAGAGATGAAGGCTTGTGCTCGAGTGAGTTCTCTCTACAACTCTTCTTCCGCTCTCTATCTGACCCTCGACTCTATCCTTTCACCTCAGTGCTGTGCCGTTCGCTACTGCTCCAAGGGTAAGATCGAACCTCGCATCGTCCTCTTTGTCCCTCTCGAGGTCTCACGGCCGAGGCTGACCGCTTCTTCCCTCTCATCAGAACACCAACGACTCGACTGGAGACGACACAAGCAGGTTTGTTTCATGCCGCGATGGTGAAACCACCGCCGACCCATGTGAGTCACGCTCGTCTTAGGTCTTTGAAGTCACGTCGCGCCGCGTCCTTCGCTGACGGTTCGCTCGCTGTTCGCTCCTTTTCTCTCAGCTCCCTCGATTTCACCCACTCCTTCTCGACCATAGTGAGTATTCTATCACCCTCTCGAGACTCGAGGCTTGTCCTTCGCTGATCTTCGCTTCCCTTGCTTTGCAGACTTCATCAACTCAAACTGTTCGTCCCCCTCGTCTCGTTTCCCTCTCTGCATCTCGCTTCCCTGTTTCTCTCTCCCCTTCCTCTTTGACCCATCGCCACCTCTTTCCTCGCGTCCCTCCTTTCCTCCAGATCGTCAGGCTCTCCGCTTCGCTCGTCCCAAATCAACGTCGACCCATCGATCGAAGTGGAGGACGACGCGTTCCTCAAGTTCTTACGCCCTGCTTCGCTTTTCTCTACGATTTCCCCTACCGATACGATACACGATCGCCTTACCTCCCTCCTTCCCCCATTTCCCTTCGTCCGAGCACAACACCACCGAACGAAAGACTCGAAGCCTAGCTCTGCTCGACTCGACGCGTCGATTCCTCTCTCCCCCTCGCCTCAGCGTTCTCGCAAGAATCAAGCAAAACAGACAAAGACAAAGCTCATTCAAAAACACACACCTTCATCTCGTACGCGGTTAAAGGGCTAGGATATCAAGCAGCAGAGGGGAGGGAAAGGAGAAACGATACGAAACGAAACGAAAGACGAAAGCGAAGCAAAAAAAAAACGTACAGACAGAGAGAGAACTAGAACCAAGCTACATATCTTATCGAGCGAGCGAGGGAGCAGAACCACACGACCGTATTGCTAGGCCCTCCTCCTCCTCCATACCCAAGTCCGAAAGGCGAACCAACGAAGTTCCCATTCCCGATCCCGTTCCCATAAGGTTCAACGCTCCTCCCGAAGCAGCGACGGCGGCGGCGGTTGCGAGAGCTGCTTCCCTCTCGGCCTTGTTCTTCTCGACGGCAGCTTTCTTGTTCTTGTCGACGTCCTTGAGTGAGAGAACGCGTCGAGATATCAGGATCTGCTCGGCTCGAATCCTTTCGATTCTCTCGTCCTTGAGTTGGCGGCATGCGGAGAGCCGCACAGGCAGCTCTCGCTTCTCTTCCTCAATTCCGAGTCAACCAAACGAGAAAATCATGAACCAACTCGAAAACCAACAAGGTATCGCCTCATCCCTCTCCCATCGCCTTCCACCACCCCCCATCTCTTCCCACCTATCCCGATGAACCTAAGGAGGAACCGTTACGCGGTAAAGAAGTATATGAAGTCTTGCTATCTGCGCTAGGGGCCGAATTGATCTGGGTTGCTCGCGTCGCGTCGCGACTCGTCTTCTCTCTTCCTCCTCCTGCTCTCAGCTCAACGGAAAGGATAAGAGATAAGTGGGACATGTCATAAGGAGACCGAGTACGAGAGCAAAAACAAGCAACCGAAACAACGTGAAGATGGGTGTGTAAAGACGCGAACCGAGAACGAGAAGAAAGCGGAGACGAGAAAAGAAACGACCGAACGAAAGAACCATCACCCTCCTCTCCCTCTCCAACCCAACCCAACCCCAACCAGACCCACCCACCTCCCCGCTCTAAAGCATCGCGTTCGACCCGACCATGGGCGAGTTGATGAGCGTCTCGAACAGACTCTGCTGATCGAAGCTCTCCATTCCTGGTCCTCCTCCTCCTGAGGCTCCCGGCGTGGAGGACGAGTCGAACTGGTTGAAGAGGTTTTGAGAGGACGGTTCACAGATGCCCATGTGGGAGCCTGACGAAACCCAACGAACGAAAATGAACGAGAACGAGAGCGAAGTCAGCGAACACGAAACGAAAAACGAGTCGCGTCGAGAAGGAGAGACGACTCACCCAGAGGGTTCAAGAACAGATCGTCCAACCCTTGGAGATCCCTCGGCAGTGGACTAGGAGCGGGAACTCCCGACCCACTCGTATCCATCGCGTGAGCTCCTCCACAGCTAGCAGCGAAGGCCTGTCCGAACGGCGAGGCAGCTTGTCCCTCCTCGTTGTCGTCGACGAGAGCTCCGTTGAGGGTAGGGTTGGTGGGATTGTTGAGAGCGTTGGAGTTGATGGAAGGGGAGCCAGTTTCGGGGTTCTCGTCGGTGAGACGACGAAGGACAGCGGTGGAGAGGAGTTCGAAGGTTTCTCGACAGGCGGCGGAGGAGGAGACGTTGACTGTGAACGAACGCGAGCCAGGAAGAGTGGGAGAGGGAGGAGTCAGGACGGGCGTGACGGAGAGTATGGCGGCGAATTGAAGGAGAGGGAAGGAAGAGGGAAGAGGAGAGGACATACACGAAAGAGCCTGAAGCACACTCGAACAACTCTGGATGTCCATCATCGACTCGCTGAGCGAAGGAGGATCGTCGATGTTCCCGAGAGCGACGTTCCACAGCGTGTAGAGGTACGTGATTCCAGCTGTCGAGTCAACGAACGAGGGAAAACGCGTCAGTTTTACGTCGTTTCGTTTCCGTCGCGTCGAAAGTTCAGTTCGAGATCGAGAAAGAAAAGTCGCGACTCACCCATGAAGAGCGTGTGAGCTGCCAGCCAGAGGTAGTTCATCTTGTTGGCCTGGTACATCCTTCGCACGATCCTGATGAGGTAGCTGGAGGACTTGAGGCAAGCCGAGAGGGCTGCTCGGGTGGGTCGAGGGCAGGCGGGCGAGGGTCGGAAGAGGAGGAGGACGGAGTCTGCGAGGGAGGGAAACGAACGAGCGAGGTAGGCCGGGAGTCAGTTGAGCGAGCCGATAGCGAGGTAAAGGAGAGACGATGGGCGTACTGTGGAACATCACGGCCCTGCGAAACGAAAGGAAGATCGAACGAACGAGAAGAGTCAGCAAACCAGCCCGTCTCTTCGCTCTCCTCCGTCGCTCGAGCTTGGACTTACCACATCTCAGCACTCGTAAAGCTCGACTCCGCACTCGGAACCGTACTCAACCAAGTCTTCAGCTTCTCGAGCATCTCGTCGAACCAAGCCTGCTCGGGCACTCCAGCGAGACACGATCGATCCCCAGGTGTGACTCGATGGAGACGTCGTTGGATATCCGACTGAAGCTGTCGGATGAGGATGATATGTCTCGAGACCATCTTGGAAGCCGAGTTTTCTCCTGGGATGAGAGCTGTCTCGGTGATGTTCTCGTCGTCGAGGAGGGAGGGGTACTGGATTGAGGGAAGGAGAGAGGGAGGTCAGCGAACGAGCTTTCGATTCTCGACACGACGAAAAGGGAGGAGGATGAAGGACGAACGGGAACGTTGATGAACTCGTCTGCGATCATGGGAGGTCGACCGAGGTTGAAGCAGAGTTGACGGTCGAGCTGGAAGACCGACGAGAAAGTTCAGAGTCAGCGTCGAGCGAAGGGAAAAGAGTCGGCGCGTCGAACCGAATGGAACTGACCTTGTACGCCATCCAGAACAACCTTCTCTTCATGTCGACCTCGAGAGGGCTAACTTGAGAGGCTGAAGGAGTCTCGTGGTGGTATCCGAACTCGATGCACTGTCGCATAGCCATTCCGGTTAGGTACCAGATGCCTGAGAAGGAAACGAGTCGAAGAATCAGCTCGAGCTCAAGAAGAGAAAGGAAACGAGGGTCGCGAGCGCGAGGGACTTACTTCCTCGTCCAGGGTTGAAGAGGGCATACTGTAGGGACGATCGAGGGGAAGGTCAGCGAAGAAAATAAGGAGGAAGAGAGGGAGAGAGAGAGAGCGAACGGACCTGGCAACAAAGCAGAACTCCCTGAAGTCCAACGTGGTTCGACGACGCGAGGATACAGTCGATGTGCTTCATCGCTTCAGCGTGGAAGGCTTCCGACGACATTCGAAGATCCGAGGTAGGGTCCAGCGTTCGAGAGAGAGCCATCGTACTCAGGGCTGCGAACGAACGACCGAACGAACGAAGAGGGAGAGAAGTCAGCGTCTTTTCGTTCGCGCCGTCTTCTCTCGCCCGCTCTCGACGAAAGGTGAGGACTCACCAAGGAACATCAGCACGAAAAACAAATCCTGCTCGGTCGCCTCCTCCGGTTCATCCAACACTCTCGTCAACTGCTTCAAGAAGCTGGGCATGTGCAGCGTCTGGTTCTGGAACTGGATGTACTGGTTGTAGACCTCCACGAGCCTCTCGATCGCGCCTCTCGGAGGCAGGACGGGGATCTTGATCGACTTCCTAGGCGGCATGGGAGCAGGGGAGACGGAGGGACGTTGATCTCGAGGGAGGGTGTGATGGGAGGCGGTGAACTCTGGGTGTTGAGCGAGTTGAGCGAGAGCGTCGAGGGCTTCGGCTTCGGCGTGTGAGTGAGGGGAGGAGGGGTTTTGGTTGGAGGGAGTGTAGTTGGGGTGGGTTGCTCCTGCTGGACCTGTTTTCATGACGGAGGAGAGGACCATTCGGGCGAGGGAGACTGGGTGGGTGGGGAGGGAGGGAGTGGAGGTGGGAGGAGGGAGGGGGATCGACGTGAGAGAGGGAGGGAGGCAGTAATGGGAGAGACGCCGAGGGAAGGAAGGAAGAAAAGAAGAAAGGGAAGGGGAAGAGAAGGAGATAGGAGGAACGAGAGTCAGCAAAACGCGACCTCTCTTCGACGCGAACCGAAACGAAACTTGCGACTCACTTCCTGACGAGCTGCCCATGAACTTCGGCTCCCCACTCTGCACCGACGCGAACCCTACTCCGTTCAACAGACTATCGATGTCCCTCTCCCTACTCCTCGGCTCTCCCGAATGCATCGACGGCGACGAGGTCATGGACGAGTGAGAGTTGTGCGAGTGCATCCCTGGGTGTTGCTGCTGCTGTTGTTGCTGGTAACTTCCGTGAGAAGGAGGACCCATGTGATGCTGCTGCTGCTGATGAAGGGAAGGATCGATCCTTCCGAGGGGTCCGTCCTGGTTGTACATGTTGCTGAGGTCCGGTTTGGAGTCTGCTGCTGAGGCCGAGTAGAAGTTGGAGTAGGGAGGAGAGTTTCTCGACGAGGAGGACGAGGCGTGAGGCTGGTGCTGGTGGTCGTCGTGGAAGTGAGGATGGAAGCCTCCTGAGGTTGGTGTTTCTCCACCTTGTTGATGGTTGTTGACCGAGGAAGAGGAAGAGTTGGGAGCACCTCCTGCGTCTCGGTTGGCGAGTTCCCGACGGAGTTGGAGAATCTCTTGTTCGAGTTCGTAGAGGTAGCTGAGTGAAGATGAGAGCGATAGAGGGGTGTCAGTAACAAGAAGGAGGGCGGAAGGATACGAGAAAGAAGAACGAACCTTCTCGAGACGTTCTTCTTCGAGACCGCGTCGAAACCGACACACTCGACTTTGGCCTGAGAGAGAGAGAACGAACGAACGAGACAGAGTCAGCTTTTCGTCGGTCAATGTATAGAAAGGGACGGCAAGGTTACTAACCTTCAAGCATGAGCCCTACAGAAGACCGAAACGAATGAACGAAGGGGAGAGGACAAGAAGGAACGTCGGGTAAAAAAGGTCAGCTCTCTCTCGCGCTCTTGTCCTTCTCCTTCTCCCTTCGCCTTCCCCCTTCCCATCCTTCGCGTACACACTCACACAAGCGGGCAGTTTACCATCACACTGTAATCATCCATCCATCAACGGTTACGAGATCAAAACAACAGCAAGGAGGTCAGCTTCGAGAGGGAGGCACGCGAGGGTGGGTTTGACGGGTCACGCCGAAGGAGAGAGAAGGAAAGAACGTACCTTGCTCTTCCTCGATCTACAACGAGCACACGCAGAGATGGCTCGAGCAACGGTATGAGATCCAGCAACTTCTGGCGGAGGAACACATGCAAAGAGAGAGACGCGAACACGAGGAAGGGAGGGGGAGGGGAGGGGGAAGGGAAAGAAGAAGAGAGGAAGGAGGGAGGAGGGGAGCGATGAGCTTGCATTTCTTCGGAAGGTCTTCCGATAGACCTCCTCTCTCCTCCCCTTCCTTTACATCCTTATTCTACTGATCCTAGACGATTACAAAAATCGTTGAGACTCACCTGCTGACATGACGGATTCAAACGAAGAGGCCGAACGAACGAGAAGGGGAGAAGGGAGAAGGGGAGGAAGAGAAGGTGGTCGTTTGAGGAATCTGCTGCTTGGTCGAGTCCGCCCTGGTCCTTGTCCTCTCTCCCTTCCCGACCGTTTTGGGTCCGAGATCTCGCTTCTATACCTTCTTGTTGTGTCACTTTGATCGTATCTAGCTGATCAAGAACCACTCTTGCCTTCCTTTCCTCTCTTTCTCTAGCCAGCCGTGAAACGAAAAACGCCCTGTTTCAACGGCGTCGTGCGAGTCCGACAGAGGCCAAGGAGCGAGCTCAACAACGAACGAAAAACAGCGGAAAAGGGGTACGAGAGGGAAGATCTCCTTCTCAAGGCTTGCATAGAGTTGGGTCGAGAGCAAGAGACTCTCTTGGGGAGGGTCATCGCGAGGACGGAGAAGGGAGAGAAGAGCGTCTAGCCGGCCGTCGCTGTGGGAGGGAGGGGAAGGGGAGGGAAAGAACGTCGAGGAACAAAAAGATGGGCATGCTATCGACGCGTTCGGATGGGTGTAGGGATCTGTAGAGAAGATAAGAGGAGTGGTATGATCAGTTGACGCGTCTTTGTCCTCCGAGACAGGACGAACGAAAAAGGAGGGAGAGGAGGGAAAGCCGAGGGAGGGTCGACGCGAACTCACCCGATCTCTTTCGTCTTCTTCGTCTCTTATTCATTTAGGCCTGGACTTGATGGAAAGCGAACAGAAAATTGAGCTCGTCAGTCGAAGCTGGCGAACTGGAAGCGAGCTTCTCCTCCACAAAACGAGCGAGAGAAGCGAAACTCACTCTCGAGTCGTCGCGTCGTCCCTCGACTCCCTCCCAACCGATCCAACCGGTTCTACAAGAATCTACACAGAAAGAAAACAACAGAGGAGCCAGTCAGCGCACATCTTCTCGGAAGAGGAAACGAAAGGAAAGATCAAACGAACGGACTCACGCGTCTTCCCTCCTCGTTTCGTTCGTTCAGTGCTCGCACAACCTGTTCCACGTCCAACAAACAAAACCTTAGTCAGCTCGCTCATATCACTACTCCCTCCCATCCACCCTCTTCTCATCTCCTCCCCCATCCCACTCACCCAAAATCCCCCTGCCAACTCTCCTCCTCTTTCCTCCCCAACCTCCCTCGATCCTCCATCAGCTCCCTCCTCCACTTCTCCGCCTGCTCCCTCCCCACCCCCATCCCACTTTCCTTGAAGATCTTCACAAAAATCTCCATCGGAAGTCCCTTCTTCTCCTCCGTCTTTCGCTCGAACGCTCTCGAGAGCCAGAAGTGCGTGGACGGGAAGGTGTAGGTGTACTGCTGAGGCAGGACTTGGAGGGTTGTGATCACTGGGGGGAGGTGGGAGAGGGAGTAGTATCTGTAGGAGAGGGAGAGGATTAGGGTTAGGTTCGGGTTGAGCTGAGTTGGGAGAGAAGGAAGAAAGAGGAGGGAGAAGAGAGGACGAACGTGATTCCTGGAACGGATATGGTGTCGGGGTTGGACTCGTCTCGATCTTCTCGGACGACGAAGAAGCAGAACTGATGGAGATAAACAGATATCAGGTCAGAAGACAGGTACGAGGACGAAAAGAGCGAAGGAAGGATAGGGGAGGAGGGACTCACGATCTTTCTCTTCGCGATGGGAAGTTCCGAAGGTGGATCCGTGACGGTTCGACGAAGACCTTTGACTTGATGCTATCGAGTCGAAGTCCAAACAAGCGAGAGAGGGATCAGCGTCCGACTATCAACGTCTGCTTTTCTTCCACGAGGTAAAGAAAGAAGGGACTCGCCTGAATCCAGTTCGGGAACGAGAGCATCCTCCCTGTCCCTCCCTTCGCGTCCTCGATTCCGGTCGTAGGGACGACACCGAGACGAACAGCACCAGGGAACGAGTAAGGGTCGAAGTCGGATCCCCAGTCACTTGGAAAGTCGCTGTGGTTAGGAAGGCAAACAGGGGAGGGAGGGAGTCAGCGTTCGAAGGAGACGAGCAACGAAGTCGAGGACGAGGAAGGTTGGACGAACAAGTTGGGCACGTCAGAAGGAGCGTTGCTCATGTCTTCGTTGATGGAGTTGCCGTCGTCGTCGTGAAGGTAGGTCGAAAATTGGTCCTGCGTGAGAGAGAAAGGGGCGAGACGAGGATGGGTAGGGAGAGTGAAGAGGAAAAGCAGGAACGACGCGTCGAGCTCACTCCGTGGTTGTCCTCCTCGTTGGGACTGTCGACGTCGAGACGAACGCGTCGGAGAGCCAGACCGTCGTCCTCGATCTCCTCCGAAGTGGAGTAGTAGTAGATGAACGAAGAGGCGATCATCTCGTGAGGCTGCAGGGAGACGAGCAAAAGGACAGAGACGCGACGAGGTCAGTTCGAGCTGGAGAGTTTCGAGTCGAGGAAGCGAGTGCGACGAAGAGCTCCTTCGATATGCCATGAGCCGGAGTAGGTCTCTCCAGGCTTGAGATGATATTCAGCGACCTGTCCAAAAGGAAGAGCAAGGAGGTCAGTCGTCGAACGAAAAGAGCACGAGACGCGACGACGAGCCTTCGACCGCGTCCGTTCCAAACTCACCTTGACGATCACCTTCACGTCCTTCCCCTTCAAATCCACCTCTCCCCTCAGCCCTTCCTGACTTGGTTGCTCCTCCGAAAGTTTCCTTCCAAATTTGCCCTCCTCCTTCTCCTCCCTCTTCTGCTCAGCCAACAACGCTCTCCACTCGCTCAACTTCTGCCCTTCTCCCTCCCCACTCCAATTATGACCCGTCGTCTGGGCTCTTTCTTCCCACCTCTGGAACGACGGCGTATCGATGAGCTGGAGTTTCTCGTTGAGAGATTGCTGGATCATGGGGAGAGCGAGAGTGAAGAGGTGTTCGATGGCTTTGTATAGGGTCGGGTGGGAGGATCGAGGACCGAGGTTGTTGATGTAGGAGAGGATTTGGGTTGAGTCGCCTGAGGGTGAGATTCGGAAGATGGAGGGGAGCCAGGCAAATTTGCTAGGATGTAGGAGGAAGAACGAGGCGGGACAGTCAGAGAGGGAAGAAACGAAGGGAGAGGGGAGGGGAGGGAGGATTCGAGCTCACCTCGAGTGTTCGACTGGTCCGCCGGAGGGATGAGCGTTCTGGAGGTCGATGGCTGCATAGAAGCCTTCTCCTTCGGGAGCTTGATCTTCTGAGAGTGGAGTTGAGCAGTGGACGTAGGGGTCTAGAGGAAGAGCGAGGAGCAGAAAGGTGAGCTCGAACTCATCTCTCGAGGGAGGAGAGGAGGGCTGAACGAACACATCGAGGGATGGATGATGTCGAGGACCTTCCCATCTGATTTCGGATGATAGTCAGGTACGATGGACTTCTTGGCGAAGTTGTCGAGCTCCTCTTCGAGCTGAAAAAGGATCACCCAGAGAAGAGAGTGAGCTCGACGTCGAGGGAGGGAGGGGAGGGAGGAGGAGGTCGAAGCTCACCACTCGATGAAGACTCTTGGGGACCAGTCCGTCCGCAACCCTCACCCCACAGACATCTCCCAGCTCAGGAGCTTGAACGATCTTGCTCGAATCCTCGAGAGCTCGTTGAACGTCCTTCCCAATGGCTTCCCAGTCTGCTGAATCGACGGGAGGTTCCCTCTCCTGCATCAGATGCGAGATCGAGTCGAACGCGATGATCTTCCTAGCTTCGTTCTTGAGCTCCCTGCTCGCAGAAACGGCAGAAGTTAGTTCCTCAGTATCCCCTTTTATAAAACGTATCGAGTTCGAACGAAGAACGAGCTCACCTTATAGCTGCATCGATGATCTCTCTTCCCAATCCCAACTCCTCCTCGAGCTTCCCTTCCTTCACCCACTTCTCGCACAGATCTCTGTCTTCGTCAAGAACCTTAGACGTCCATCCCGGTTTGGATCGGATAGCAGAGAGAAAGGCGTCCATATCGCGATAGTCTTGAAGCATGGAGGAGCGTGAGGATGATGGTTTGAGGGGAAGGACAACTAGAGGGAGGAGGGAGGGGAGCAACTAGACACGGGGCTTCGCCCCTATGGGGAGTGTTTCACTTCCAGGGTTGAATGCGAAGAGGGTGAAGAGTGAGAGGATGGAGTATTGGAGAGGTTGATAGACGGAGAGCTGGGGAATCGGCATAGTGGTTGGAGGTAGCTTGGACCGGAGCGAAGAAAGGGTCGGACGCGTCCGAACCTCTCATCGACACACGGTCTTTTCGACCTCGTCAACCGTCTCCAGAGTTTCGCTAGGCCTGCATCCATCCCTTCTAAGGGTCCTGGGAGTTTGAGCTGATGGATCGGAGAGAGATCTCACATTCGGACTGGAGAAGAGGAGCGAGAGTCGTGACCGTCGAAAGGAAGGAAGGATCCGAGCTCAGCTCATTTCGAGCTCACCCCCGCTGGAATGAGCTTCTGACGGCCATCTTCGCAACGGACAGGAAGGATTTCATCGTCGAGAATCAGCTCGACATCCTCAGGTCTGTGCTCAGCTCTCAAAAAGCTCGATATACAAGCGCTCACTCTGATGTTTCGTCCCCCGTTCGCTCTCGCGTCTCCCACAGGCGGAATCTTCCCTTCCCTTCCCTCCTCTGCCAGAGCTCTCCTCCCTTCGCCATGGCTGCTTCCTTTCCCAAAGCCTACGTGGTGGGTCGACTGTTCTCCCTTCAAACCGGTCTCGACGTCAAACCAGCGAGGGTTCTCACGGACGATGAATCCAAGGGTGCCATGAGGCTGTTGGTGAGCTCGCCTTCCTTCCTTCACTCTTCAGGTCTTCTCTTCGTACGCGAGCTGACCCGGTCCTCTCTTGGTTGTTTTAGACGGAAGTGTCCTCATCTGATGACGGCGAACTCCAAGAAGCGTTCTATGTTCGTTCTTAGCGCTCTGAGAACGGCGGCTCGAGTACTAACGCAGACTGACGAGCTCACATCGTCCTCCTCCTTCCTTCCCCCCTCCCCCTCTTTCCATCATCAAAGGTCGAGTTCGGCAGTCTCTTCCTCCCCTCTCTCCTTCGGACCTACTTTAGGAACCCCTTCGAAACCTCTTTCTACTGGTTCATGCTCGGAGAGTGCACGCAGAAGACCATCAACTTCGCGACGAGCAACTTCATGGGTCGGTTCGTTGCCCTCCAAGCGGACGAAGCTCTCCTCTTCTACCGGATCATCGTTCAGCGACTAGCGGATTACCAGCCTGTTGAAGATGTACGTCTTCTTTCTCCGTTGTGCCACTACGTTCTTGGCTCTTGAGGACGAGGTAGCGAAAACGCATCGCACACGGACCTGGAACGACTCGACTCATCTCTCCTTTCTTCTTCGTTCCTCAGCCTCCAAACTGGCTCTCCTGGGCGATTCTTAGATCACTGGTCGACATCCTGAGAAGCGTCTCGATGGCCTTCATCTACTATCTCCCCGAGGAGAACGATCCACCCAAAGTCTCCAAGGCCAACCGAGCGAAACTGCAACGGCTCATCGCTCCCTACGTCGACGATCACTAAGGTCCCGCCGACGATCTTCTCTTCGTGCAGGGTCTTACGTGGCTAGAGAACACTGCTGCCCTCGACCTCACCTTCGAGGAGCTCTGGTCCGTTCGAAGGGACCCGAGGGCGAGGGTGGAAGGGAACTGCGAGGCTGCCGACTCTCCCGAGCTGAGAGCTGCCTGCGCTGGGACGGAAAACTTTCTAGAGTGTAGCGGAGTGAGTCTCGCTACTTCCAGCCCTGTTTATTCTTCGCTCAACGCCGGCTGACTCTCCTGTCGCTCTCTCCTTCCAGTGCAATTCTGTCCGATACTGCTCCGCCGGTTCGTCTCTCCTCCTCGCCTCGTCCTCCTCCTTGCATCGCGTTAAACCCCAAAATCAGCCGAGGTCTAAGATCTGACGGAGGGAAATTTGATCGCGTCATCCAGAGCATCAGCGTCTTGACTGGCGTTACCACAAGAAACGCTGTTTCAAACCGACTTGGTGAAGGAACCTGGTCGTCCCTCGACGCGTCTCTCTTCTCGTGAGTCTTCTCTTCCTCAACGCTCCCAGTCTCCCTTCCTCCTTTCGTCCCGAAACAATGGATGGCTAATTCCGCCTTTCCTCCTTCTTCGCTTCCCGTTCCAGCAACCTCGTCCACCCGTTCGTCGCGTTTCTCTCGCTCGTCTTCCCTCGTTCGGTTCGGTTTCGTTCGACCTTCGACATTCGACTGACTCTCTCTCTCTCTCGCTTCTTCTTTCCCCGCTCCTCCTCTCAGACAGAACCTCAGTACCGGGATCGAATCTGTGCTGTGTTCGCAAGTGGGAGACTTGTCGAACGAGGGGGACTGAACAAAGAGGGAGCTGGCAGTCGTCGTCGTTCTTCGTTTGATCTGTTGGCCGATGCATTGCACCCTTCAATGATGTTCATCTCCTCGCGATAGATCTGGAGCGGTGGAATCTAAGTTGCCGCCTCGACGAAGAATGGGTGCGTCTCAAGAAGGTAAACTTATCTCGACGAAAGAGAAAGAGAGGCGCGTCGACTCTCAAAACCGTTCGCTCTTTCGTTTTTCTCAACACTCAACTGGTCGTTTCACGACGCCAACGCTGAGTCGACTCGGCCAATCGCGGCATGTGTCGACTCGGCGGCGACGACTACGCTACCAGATTAGGAAGAGCGAAAGAGAGAGATCGAACACAACGCAAGAAAGGAAACGCAACGTTGACGCGACTCGAGCGAACAAACGACCACTCAACGAGTCTCACCTCCTGATCCTTTCTCCTCAAGACGGGACAGCCCATCCGACCCAAGGGTGGACCGTCTCGTACACCAGAAGGGAAATCTCCAAGAAATGAGGCGGCGACTGACTCCGTTGATCGCCTATCCGCTTCGACGCGTCGACCTGACCCAACGACGCCGTCCCCAGCGAACCGATTTGCCTCTTTTCAGTTGACACCTGAGACGCTGTGATCGTCGCCAGCACCCTCAGAACGCAGCTGGTTCAGATGAAGGTTCTCGGGTGAAAACTGCCAGGGAAAAGAGGAAATCCGCACTCGCTCGCCATTGTTAGGCAAACAGCTCCGAGGTGTCTAACATCGTTTCGTTGAGACCTCATCTCCCATCTCAACTCATCTATCAAGCATCCTCCTCTCGCTAGGATAGAGAGAGGAAGTTGCTTGGATGAAAAGAGCACGAAAGGGAGAAAGAGGGCCAACGAACGACCAAGATGAGCGCCTCTCGTTCGCGATGGATATCAGAGCTCGCAGTCGAAACGGCGTGAGATGAGAGACAAGAAGGAAAGAGATGGTTGGGGAAGGAACGAGAAGGATTGAAGGCAGAGAAAGAGGGAGGACGAAACATGAATTGAGAGTCGCGTCGTGCGAAACCCGACCTCCTGAGTACGACCCGCAACCAGAGCATCATACGGCGTCCAAAGAGCCGTGTGAGAATCCGGTGAAGAGTCGAAGAAAAAGATCGGGAATGGATTGACGAGATCTCGACGAAGGAACGAAGGAAAGAAGACGGACGCGCCACGGACATGTTTGCCTTTGCTTGCTTGAGATCCGGCTTCCCTCCCAAACCCAGCACCCAAAAGCTCCCATCACCTGAGGAGGTGGAGGGCTACTAGTGGGTAGCGGCCGGAGGAAGAAAGTCGGGAATCGAACCACTGCAATGAAACGAAAGAAAAACAGGCTCGACGCGTCGTCGATCTTTGGACGGACGAGAGGAGATCCGCCCAGCCCCAAAGATTAAGAGCCTAGATCGGGGGGCGACATTCAGAAACTGACGAGATCTACTCTTGTTCTGAAACTGGGCGGGAGTCCTGCGACCGAATGAAAGGAAAGGGAAGGGAGGAAGAGAGGACGAGACGTGCGGCCGAAGCGTGGCGACGACTCCACTCCTCGAACGCACCAGCTCACGAAGCTGCTTAGGACAGCGAACCTCGTGAGCGAAGGATAGGAGGAGTGGGGAGGTCGCTTACAGCGAGAAGAAAATGGGGAAGGAGCGAGGAAGAAAGGAAGAACACGTGCTGATCAAGGGAGATCCGACAGTCTCCCTACCAACTACACCTGGGTAACAAGCAACATGCCTCTCGCGCAGGTAGAGTGGAAAAGAAAGAAGGTCGGGAATTCCTGCCGAGTTTCGAGCGAGACAAAGGAAAGGAGAAAGAAAGGAAGATCGCAAAGCAGCGACGACGTCGAGGCGCGTTCATCAATCGCGCATGGCGATCCGACCTGCCTTTCCGCCCTGCTCTAACTCTATACGAACCCGCTTGACCACTGAGGGTCAAAGCAAGATCGAATCGGGTTAAGCCGGCGGGGGAGAGAGTCGGGAAGCCGCTTCGATGGGAGGGAGGGAAGAAAGAAAGTCAAAGGCTCGACACAAGAGACCCGACCTTCACCCTCACCTTCACACCCAATCAAACGAACGAGCGAGCCTCCTCTCTGCAGAGGAAAATCGGCGTTCGGGAACGGGTGCGAGGAGAGGAGAAGGAGGTCGGGAATCGTGGCAAAGCAAAAGGGGAGGGAGGGAAGAAGAGACGAGGGAGTGAGAGACGAGGGAGATGAAAATGAAGATGGAAAGAATTGAGAGAAAGATGACCCGACCTTGGAACTCACCCTCGAGCTGAAGCACAGGGCAGCTCATCAGTAGATGAAGTGCGCGCCGATGGGTAGAGAGGGAGGAGGGAAAGGTCGGGAAGTGACTTTGGTGGGGCGGAAGAAGAGCGGGGGAAGAGAGAGAGGAAAGATAAGAGGACAAGAGGGTGGGGAGGAAAGGTTGAAAAAAGGTGAAGGTGTAGGAGGAGAGAGAGGAGGAAGTCGAAGAGAGGAAGAGGGAAGAGACGAAGAGAGGGAGGAGGGAAACGAACGCTCCACTCGTCCGGTCCTCCCAGAGACTCTGCTTCCTCGTCGCGAAGGACCCGACTCTCTGTGAAGTCAAACCAAGCTCAAGCACAAGATGATCGCCTAAAGTGAAGCGATACCGTGAACGAGAGGTTGAAGTCTACAAGCAGAAGAGTCGGAACGTCGTGGCGAGGAGAGGTGGTGTAAGGTGAAGAGAGAGCGATGGGATGAACGAGCGAGGGAGACGAGAAGAGAGCATAAGAGCGAGGATCGGCTTTAAGCCTTCCCTCGTGAGCTATACGAGAAGAGTGAAAGTGGATGGAGGAAAGAAGGGAGAGAGGGACGAAGGAAGGCCATGACCCCACCTCGTCTCTCTCGCCTCCTTCACGCCATCGTCCCTCACACCTCCAGAACATCCGAAATCTTCAACTTGAAGGTCCCAGTCTTGGATCAACCCTCCTGCCTGAGCCTGGAAGGTTCGAAAATCTTCTCGAACGAAAATCGACGCTGGCCGTTCGAAGCCAACTTGACCCTCACTCGAATCTCTCGCTCCACCTCTTTTGGTCAGCTCGCGCTCGCCTTGTCGTCGCTCCCAACATCCACACACCCTCTCCCACCTTTCCTCTTCTCTTCGTTCTTAAATGTCCGGTCCAGCCAAAGCTGATCTCAACAAAGCGGGAGTCGAGTCTTCGGATTTCCCAGTTCTCTGCGAGACATGTTTGGGTCCGAATCGTGAGTCGAGCTTGACCTCCTTCCCTCCCTTCCCTCCCTTGCGAGCTCGCTCGTTTCTCGTCCCCGCCTCGTTCAAACCATACGAGCTGTCGTATACATGCTGACTGACTGCGCTCGGTTTCCCACGGCGTCTGCTTTCAGCCTACGTTCGAATGTCCAAGCAGGAGTACGGAGCTGAGTGCAAGATCTGCACTCGTCCCTTCACCGTGTTCAAGTGGAATCCAGGACAGGGAGCGAGGTTCAAGAAGACAGTGAGTACAATCGTTTCTCAGCTTGGAAAGGGTGGGATGGGGAGGGTGGTGGTGGTGGGAAGGAGAGCGTGGAGGGAGGGAGGGAGGGAGGGAGGAGAAGGGAAGGAGCTCATCAGACAGGTGGAGACGTCCGAGACGAGACCTCACTGAGTCGAGTCGAAGATGATGATCCACGAGCTCAAAGGGAGCATACACCTTTAGCGAGAGAGCTCAGAAGGATGTATGCGATCCCAGTGCTCTTCCTCTCTCGACGTCCTCCCTTCCCTTCCACTCAGCTCACCTCATCACGTCCACCACCTCCTCCTCCCTTCCCCTCTCGAGCTCAAGTCCCTTCGCTGACTCTCTCCTCTTCCCAACCCTTACAGGAAATCTGCAACACGTGCTCTCGGATTCGAAACACCTGTCAATGCTGCATCTTGGATCTGTACGTTTCAATCGTCTCCTTCCTGCGAGCTCTCCTTCCTCCGTTCATTCGAGCTCAAGCTGACCTCGTCCGTCTCGTCTTCGTCTCTCTCCCACAGGGAATACGGACTCCCAACCCAAGTCCGAGACGTCGCTCTGGGCAGGATGAGCGAAGCTCCTACGAGTGATATCAACAAACGTGAGTCAAGCTGTCGAGCTGAGCTTCTCCTTCCCTTCCCTTCCCTTCGTTCGAGCTGACCACCTCCCTTCCCTCCCTTCACCTCCCTCCCACTCCCCTTTCCCTGCCATCACTTCTTCGTCACTTTCCCAGAGTACTACGCCCAAAACCTCGAACGTCAAATCGCCGACGGCTCCACCTCCTCCTCCACGCTCGCTCTCGACTCGCTTCGTTCCTCGTCGGCAGGGAAGGAGATGCTCAAATCCATGGCGAGGACGGATCCGAGCTACAAGAGGAACAGACCTCACATCTGCTCGTTCTTCCTCAAGGGGGATTGTACGAGGGGGAAGGAGTGTCCTTTCAGGTGAGTCTTGCGATGAGAGGTGTTGGGCGGGGTGGGCAGGGATGGGCGGAGGAAGGGAGGGAAAGGGAGGAGGGACGGGGTTGAGCTTTGGACGGGGAGTGGCGCTGGGTTGGGTTCAGCAGGAACGGCTGGAGCAGCTCGAGCTTCGAGGCGTGCCGGATGAAAGGAGGTTGAGGGCGATCTGATAGAGCTGTAGTCGGAGGGGCGAAGGACCGAAACACCAAACGAGTCGACGAGAGCTCACGAGCTGACCCCCCTTCCCTTCCCCTTCCTCTCCCCTCTTTCTCTTTCCAAGGCATGAAATCCCATCAACAGATACCACCATGGCCAAGCAGAACATCCAGGATCGATGTACGTACCGTTCCTCAGCCCTCCCCTCAATCTCCTCCCTCGCTCGACGAAATCGAGGTCGCGTCCAAGCTCGAAGGTCGAAGCTCTCACTGACTCGTCCCTTCCTCTCGCTTTTCCCTTCGCTCAACAGACTACGGACGAAACGACCCCGTCGCCAACAAGATCCTGAGAGATCACGCCGTCGAGAAGGGTCTTGTACCTCCGGAAGATAAGAGCATCGTGCGTTTTCGCCTTCCCCTTTGCTCGTTTGACCCTTCTCGCCTCGACTCGACGCGTTTGGCTGAGTCTCTCTCTTTCTTCCTCTCTCCTTCCCCATCCCCATCCCCTCCCTTTCTCAACTCCCCTCTCGTCTTAACCCCCCCCCCCCCCCCCCCCCCGCTCTCCTCAACTCGTTCGCGCAAACGCAAAACAACAGACCACCCTCCTCCTCCTCTCCCTCCCAACAGCCATCTTAGAACCCGACCTCCGAACCTCCCTCTTCAAAGCTCTCCCTTACATCGCTCAGACGGATATCAAGAGTATCGTGCTGGTGGAGTCTTCTCGTGCGTTATAACCCTCCCTCCCTTGCCCTCAAACCAGACTCCTTTCTCTCTTTTTGGTTCGAAACGAAACGAACGCGTTCGCTGACTTCCTCCTCTCCCCCGCCCCCTCCCATTCCCTCCCCTCCCTCGCTTGCTCGCTTCGCTCGCAGACTGCGCATTCATCAACTTCCACACCCGAGAGAAAGCCGAGCGAGCTGCTTCTGGACTGTCAGCAACGGGAGGACTGGACGTCCAGGGGAGCGTGGGTGGGAAGAAGGCCAAGATCGTTTGGGGACGAGCGAGGGCTGCCGGGGGGGCGAAGAAGTCGGCGGCTTCGACGGCTGCTTAGGTTTAGGTTTGGGTTTGGGTTTGGGTGGTGTAGGATTAGAGAAGAGGTTTTCGGTTATATGATCTTTTCTTGTTTGTGAGAGCGAAGCGAGTGGAGGGGAGAGAGAGGTCAGAGGGAGAGAGGGGAGAGTGAGAGACGAGAGACGCGTTCGAACGAGTCGCTGAATCTTCTGTCTATCGGAACAAGGTGTCAGATGAGTGAGAGCGAACGACATCTTGTAAGCGAATACTCGATCTACTCGAACTCTCGGTAGGCAACAACCCAACCCTCGGACTCTACGAGTGCAAAAAGGACAAACAAAGAAAACAGATCCAGTCGCGTCCGATCCGATTCGATTCCTCCTCCCGCCCGTGTTTCTCATCCCTGAGTCCCTCCCTTCAGCGCCAGGAAGGCTTGACACACGAGACCTTGTGTCGTTTCCAGTCGACTCGTTGATGTTCTGGAAAAGAAAGAACGAAAAGAACGAGGGAGGAAGGGAAGAGATCAGTGGTCGGAAAGGAAACGCGACGACGTTGTAGGAAGAACGGAAGGGCGCAGACGAACCGGCAGAGCAGTAGTAGACCACTTGGCACTAGAGAGGAGGCGGGGAAGAGGAAGAAGAAGTCAGAACAGTGGCGCAAGAAGAAGCGAAAGAAAGAGAAAAAAAGCGCTCACACGTCCGCATTGAAGGAACGCGTCCTTCGCGATCGTCGAGCATTGGCTAGTCGGAGGCCTCAGCAGACCCGTCGCGTCGCAGCGTGGTGAGAGGGAATGATGTCTGGCGAGTACATCCCATTTGATGGTCTTGTCTCCTTCCAACAGCGACTGTAAGGTCGAGACGTGGTTGACCATCTCCTCGAAAAGCTCGGGATCGTCCTCGTCCTCCTTGATATTCCTTCGACGATCCCATCCTGCAAGTCGCAACGGAAGCGTGCGACCGTATCGATGAGCTTGGGATCGGAGGGGAACCAAGCGTAGGGAGGTCGGGGTTGCTTGTCGGGGGAGAGGAGGAGCGACAGAGGTCCGTCCAGGCGATGAGGACGTTTCGATGCGAGTCCGGAAGTTCCTGAACCGAAGAGGAGGGATTTCAGATCAGTAATTTGATGAGATGAGAAGGAAGAGAGACGAAGGCTGAGCGTACTTTGGGTTGCTTCTGGATAGCAGGGACCGAAGAGGCGAGGACCGCGACGAGATAGGCGTGAAGCCCACCGGCCTCGGGATGAGTTCGAAAGAAAAGTCGCAAGATTGAAGTGTTGAGTCCCTTGAACATCGTTTCCGTGAGAAGGTCGTACCAAGGACCTTTGAGGCAGAAGGCGAGAGGTTTGAGGCGAAGTGCTTTGGCGAGTTGAGGGAGGTAGGTCGAGAGGAAGATGTTCTGAAAGAGAAGAGAAGGAGGCAACTTGAGGTGAACGGGCTGCCGCTGCTTCGATCCCGAGGACTGCCAAGGGAAGGTACCTACGTAGATCTCCATGGTCTTGGGCCAGGCGAACTCAGCGAGTTCCCTCTTCTATAAAGCGAGAAGAGAGAGGAAAGGGGAAGAAGCGTGAGCTCGACCCTCGCTTCCTTCTCCATCCCTCCCGGTCGATGGACGCTCCCAGCGTTCGACATCTCCGGTACCAGAGAGACAAGACTCGACGAACTCACAACATCAGCCCATTCTTGCAGCATTTCCTCTATCTCGACGAGACCGGCGCCCACTAAGCCGTCGCAAGCGAAGTACTTCCCGAAGAGCCAAACAAGACGGACGTAGGAGTCGTCCTTCAGTCCCAGGATCTTCGCCATTCGTTCGCTCATTTGAGACTCCATCGAGAGAGAGGGAGAGAGGAGACGAGAAGAAAGGCTTGGTTGAAATTTGGGTGGAGGGAGGGAGGTGGAGAGGGAAGGCGAGTCGAAGTTGGGGGTCAGCTCACAAAAGTTGAGCTCGACCTTTCCTTCCCTCCTTCCCTCACACCGTCACGCCCTTCTGAAACGAGATATGCCATCTCATACCCCCGACGAGCTCGCTTCACTCCTGGGACTCTCCAAAGGAATCGACGCCGGACCTGCTAAACTGTTTGGGCCGAGAGAAGCAGACAAAGCAGCAGCCATCGTTCGTCCCGTCCCTCTCCGATCCCTCCCTCCTCCCCTCGGCCTCTTCTCGTTCATCTCCCGCTTCGATTTTTGAACGCTGATTCTCGACGCTTCCTTTCTATGCAGGCTCTGGTTATCAATCCGAGATCGCCGAGCCATTCTGGGTGAGGATCGAGCGATAAGGAGCGACGAACAACGAAAAACCAGAAGCTGATCACTGATCTCTCGTTCCTTCTCTTCCCTTCCCAGAACGAGCTCGCAGCTTCCTATCTCCCTTCCTTCTTCAGGACCTACTTCCGAGCCCCCTTCACCATCACCGAGAAAGACGAGGAGACGTCAGTCTCCTGGGTCAAGATGACCGAATGGGCTCGAAACCTCATCCTCATCCCAGCCTGTCCTTGTTTCGTCCGCGACCACCCAGACGAGGCTCGTTCATTCTACCTCATCCTCGCGGAACGAGCGGCGAATCTGCCAGCATGGACTTACAAGGTCAGTCTTTAATTCCCTCTCTTCATCTTCCCTCCAGAGGTCTGATCTGAATCGACCCTCACGACCCAGAACAACACCCACTTCCCTGCTTACTTCTTCCCTCAATTCGTCCCTTTCGTCCGCGTCTTCGCTCAAATCCTCGCCGTTCACCTGCCCAAACCAGCACTGCCTCCTCTCAACCCTCGAGAAGGCGTCACCAACATGGCGGTCAACGTCTCAGGTCGGATGCCGAGTGTCCAGAGCTCCATCCCTGCAAAGAACTCCCAGGAGCTCTTCGCGTCCGCCATCGTTTGCTTCGCTCTCGGAAGCGATAGCGTGGAAGAGGATATGGCGGATTTCAAGGCAAAGGTGCTTGGGAATGCTTCGGGGACGGTGTGTTGGGGATGTGAGTTCGCGAAGGGAAAGGCTGGGATGGGAGGACGGGAATGTGCGAAGCTCGGGGGAGGGAAGGATATGATGGCTTGTGGTCGGGTGAGTCCCTTTCCCTTCCTCTTTCACATTTCTTGGCTGACCCGCTGTCTTTCCTATCGCCTCCAGTGCATGGCAATTCGCTACTGCTCGAGAGGTGAGCTCGATTCCTCCCTCGGCCTCGTTGTTGCTCGACGCGTCGAGCTGACTCGCCTTTCCTCTTCTTTCTTTAACAAAACAGAGCACCAGAAAGCTCACTGGAAGATCCATAAGCTCTCCTGCTTCCAGCCAAGCTGGCGAACGGCGAAAGATTGAGCTGGGATGTCGTGTCTTGTTCGTCTGGCGACGCGTCGTTCTGCGATCTCATGTCTTCAATCTCGTTCCTTTCGCTCTCCATCAACAATCGTGAAGTCATAAAGATCGTAGCTACCTACAGCCAGGTCATCGTCGTAACAACCCCTCAAAAACTTACCCTTAGCATCACTTCTCCTTCACGTCCTCTCCGAACTTCGCGTCGGTGACCTCGAAGTACCCAGGCGGAAGATCCGCTTGTGCTAGGGACGACTGCTGTTGCTGACCGACTTGAACGTTGGCGGTGACGACGAGAGGGATGAAGGGATTGACGTCGAGGTTGCTCATCGTTCCTTTAAGAGGAAGCTGTTCGAACGAAAGCAAACGAGGACGAGGGAGAGAGAAAGGTCAGCGACGACGGACGCGGCGAGCAGAGGCCGAAGAAGAAAGGTTGACGAACCTTGAGTCGAATGAAGTACTAAGAGATCAAGGAAGCGTTGAGCGGAGTCAGGTTTGGGGCAAAGAAGCACGTCCAGCGTCCCCGCGTCGCGTCGAAACAACTCACCTCGCAACTCAACAACCCTCTCGTACTCCCCGTTCCAAAACTAGGTCCAGCAGCTCCTCCAACCATCATCTCACCCGTAACCACAATCTCTCCACCCCACCTGCTCTCCCCTCGATCGTGCTTCCACTCGTGAGGCGTGTACCAAACCCTCGGCTCCTTCTTCAAGTCGACGAGCGTGCCGACCTGTTGGTGGAAGATTTGGCTTCCTCCTCTGGCTTTAGTGAAGACCTTTCGGACGAGAATGATTTGGAGGTCGGATGGAGAGGGCATGTTGAGTTGAGGTGGGGAGGAGGACGTGGACGAGGGAGGAGCGAGGAGGAGGAGAGTGAGGTGGAAAGGGACGGGGTGGTTGCGTGGGAGGGCTGGAAGAGAGGGGAGGGTGAGCTGAAGGAGGGATAGACGGGCGAAAGAGCTATAGTCAGTGCTTTCAAATACTCCAGCCACGAGACGAGCGTTGAGAAGAAGAATGAAGAGTGCGACGAACGAACCTTCAGAATGAGACGTGACTTCTTCCCGAAAAGCGACTCCCGGAAGTCCTTCTCGATCACCATCGTCTGAAAGCCATCCAGTGGTACGGGCGGAGGATGTGCCGATAGAGTCTGCTTCTCCTCTGTCGGGCGAAAGACGAGTGGAGGAGGAATGGATAAGGGATGGACGAGAGAGGGTTGCCTGCCGCGTCGAACACATCATGGACGCTTCAGTACGAGCTGAGGGAAGCAGGAAGAGGCCGAAGAGAGAGACTCACATGTAAACGAAAGGCAGTGTAAGCCTCTCATCTATCGAAAACGTCGCGAGCTTCTTGCCATGGATCTTGATGAAGTCTAAAAGGAGGAAGAAGCGAGACGACGATCAGCTCGAGCTCGTCGACGAAACGGCGCAGGAAAGCGAGCCCCAACTCACAAGCGATCCTTCCAACCTGACTCCCGAGTGGACTACCAGATCGGGTACCTCCTTCGAAGCTCGGTGGGAGTCCCAAAGCGAGAGGCGGGAGTTGGAACTCGAACGGGAGCTGGATGACGGGAGGAGGACGGTCGAGGTCGGGAAGCGGCTGTCTGCGAGCTTCCCAGAGGGTTTTCTCGTCCGAGTACTGCATCCACGAGAGCCAAAGATCAATCAGCTTGAGATGAAGCAAATCAAGGGAGAAGAAACGTGCGAACGAGTGTGATGGTCTCCCTTCTAGTCTCTGTCGAAGATCAAAAGGAAGGAGAAAGCGTTCGGTGAGCTCGAGCCTTTCCTTCCTTCTTCCTCCTCCCCTCCTTCACAGCTTCTCCCTTTTCACCTCCTTCCCAAGCTCACAACTAAACATGATTCAGAGCTCACCCTGCGAGTTGTTCGAACTCCGATGATACGTCGAAGTCTGGACGACTCTCAGTCTCACCGAGAGCGATTCCATCTTGAGGAGCTGCTGCTTCCCCTTCTTCGCAGAGTCTTGGTACGCGAGCGTCAGGTTGATCGTTCCTCGAACGATATCGCCAGCTGTGAAGACTCGAGAGACTCCATCGGGGAAGTCGGCGTGGACGAGGCGAGTGCTGGAGGCGAAGAGGGAAGCCATTTCGGTGGTGGAAGTCGGAGGGAGTGGAGGAGCGAGGTCGGTTCGGCGAGCTTGAGCTTCGGAGCAGAGCTGTGTCTAAGAAGGGTAGTCACCCAGGACCGACGATGCCGACGAAACCAATTGTAGAAACCATTTTGGAAGCGAGATCGCAGAATTTCTGCTGTGAAAACGACCTGCGCGAGTCCGGCTGCCGGATCTAGCTCGTCTCGAACTGCTGTCTCTCTGGCTCAACGAGAAGCTTGGCAGCATTCAACTCACGGGGCTAGCTCGTATCCCGAAGCACATCAAACTCGCTTCTTCAAAGAACGTAGAACGAGAGAGAGAGGGTCAGGCGAAGAGACGAGGAACGACGCGTCGCACTCGCGCTCGAGGATCATGTGGAAGACAGTCCGAAGGCCAAGATCTAGAAGGCTTCAGAGAAAGAATAACAAATAACTTCTCTATCCTCTCAGAGAATTTGATCGTACTGATGACGGGGTGGACGAAGAGCCGACGCGATCTAAAACGGCAGATGGTCTCGTTTACGCCTCAGATGTTTTGCCTTTTCGCCAGAATTCGCGCGATGCTAGCTGGAACTCTCTTCTAGCTACCGGGTATAACATCATCGTCTTGGAGTGAAAAGTCAGCGAATGAGAAGGTAAACGAGCCATGGAAGGTCGTAGACGCAAGGTCGCGACTCTCTCGAATCTCGAAGGGAGCGAGCGAGCTCCTCGTTTCGCCTTCTCTCAACTCCATCTTCCCTCCCTCTCCCCCACTATGTCTCTCAAAGTCCCTAAGCCCCAGGCTGGTCTCTTCAAGGATGGCTTCAAGGTACGTACTCTATACGCGCTCTCGAATTGAAGGAGAACGAACGGACGAGCTCACTCTTTGTCTTCACCTTCGCCTCTTTTCAGCATCTTTCTGGTTTGGAGGAGGCCGTTCTGCGTAACATCGAGGCAGTAGGAGAGCTTTCTGAGATCGTCAGGACCTCGTTCGGACCCAACGGTGAGTAGCCTTGTCGTGTCATCTCTGAAGCTGGAGCTGGGAAGGAGGAAGGCGAGAGACAAGAAGGAAGGGAAGGAGCGAAAGATGAAGCTGACACGTCCCCTCCCTCCTTCCTTCTTTGACTCTCCAGGTCGAAACAAGCTCATCATCAACCATCTCAACCGACTTTTCGTTACCTCCGATGCTGCTACCATCATCCGAGAGATCGAGGTCGTTCACCCTGCCGCCAAGCTGCTCGTAGGAGCCAGTCAAGCTCAGGAGGCTGAGGTTCGTTCTCTCGCCTTCCCTTCCTTCTCGATGGCCTCGTTCCCTCGTCTGCTCCTTACGCTGCTGACTCTCGCTCGTCGTGTATACAGAACGGAGACGGAACCAACTTTGTCCTCATCTTCGCTGGAGCTCTCTTGAAGTCGGCCGTGAACCTTCTCGTGATGGGTCTGCATCCTTCAGAGGTGAGCTTTCGCTTTCTTTCTTTGTCTCCTTCGTCTCCCCTCTTCACCCTCCATATCTTCCTCGTGCTGATTTTACTTCTTGTCGCTCTCACCAGGTCATTCTCGGATACGAGCTCGCCGCTGATAAGTGCCGAGAGGAGCTCGAGAGTCAGTTCAACCCTCCTTCCTTTGACCTTCGACCTTCCATCCCTTCCATTCCTCCTCCTCGCCTCCTTCCTCCTTCACTTCGACCTCGATTTCTCCATCTCTGACTCTCTCTACTCCATCACGTGTATCTCTCTTGCAGCCCTCCAAGCCATGGAACTTCCCCTCCCTCCTTCCCTTTCCACCCTCGCCAAAGCCCTCTCTCCTTCCATCGCCTCCAAGCAGCCCGGAAACGAGGCTTTCCTCTCCGATCTCGTCGCCGAAGCTTCCCTCGCTGTGATGCCCAAGAACCCCAAGGACTTCAGCGTCGATGCCGTTCGAGTGGTCAAGATTCTCGGTGGATCGTTAAGCCAGAGCAGGGTTGTTCGAGGAATGGTCTTCGGAAGGGAGCCTGACGGTGAGTTTCGAGCTTCTGAGCTTTCGTCTTGCGTCTATGAGGTGGCATGGTTCGCTACGGGAGGAGGAGGAAGGCTGGTCCGAGGAGGAGGAAGAGAGCTAGGACTTGAAGGGGCTGCTGGGGTCGCACGGGTGAGACGAAGCGAGAGAAAGCTGACCGCTCGTCTTTGACTTTCCCAGGTATCATCAAGAAGGGACTCAAGTTGAAGGTCGCCGTCTACACCTGTGGACTCGATATCTCCCAGACCGAGACCAAGGCTACCGTTCTCCTCAAGAACGCCGGAGAGATGCTCGACTTCACCAAGGGAGAGGAGAAGCAGATGGAGAACGTGAGCTCGACTTTCGCTTCCTTCCTTCGCTCCTCCTTTCCTTCGCGACCTTGCTGACCTCCTTCCTTTCTCTCGCCCACTCGCAGATCTTCCAAGAGATCGCCGACTCGGGAGTCAAGCTCATCATCGCCGGATCCGGTATCGGAGACCTCGCCCTCCACTACCTCAACCGACAAGGCATCGCCGTCCTCAAGGTCCTCTCCAAGTTCGATCTTCGTCGTCTCTGCCGAGTCTGCGGAGCTACCCCTCTCGCCCGAGTCGGAGCTCCCACCGCTGAGGAGGCTGGACACGTCGACATCCTCGAGACCATCGAGATCGGAGGAGATCGAGTCACCGTTCTTCGACAGGAGGCGGAGGAGCGAACTCGAACCGCGACCATCGTTCTTCGAGGAGCCACCGCCAACCATTTGGACGACCTCGAGAGGTCCATCGACGACGGAGTCAACACCGTTAGGAGTCTGTTGAAGGATGGACGGCTGGTCCCTGGAGCTGGAGCGACCGAGATCGAGCTGGCAAAGAGGATTGGAGAGTTCGGAGAGAAGACGCCTGGGTTGGCTCAGCACGGGATTAGGAAGTTCGCTGAGGCTTTGGAGGTCGTGCCCAGGACGCTGGCGGAGAACGCTGGGCTGGACGCGTCGGAGGTGATCAGTGCGCTGTACAAGGCTCACTCGGAGGGACAGTCGGACGTTGGAGTTGATATCGACGTGAGTTGTCTTCGTTTCTTCTTTCGTTCTGCTCTTCGAGACCAGCGTCGTCTTCTGCGACGGTCTCCCTGCTGATTGCTTGGTTTTGTCGTCGCTCTTCGTCTTCGTTCTCTTCTCCCAGGGAAACGCAAACGGAACCATCGGAACCATCGCCAACTCCATTCTCGACCCTCTCGCTCCCAAATCCTACGCCATCAAGCTCGCCGTCGACGCCGCTGTTTCCGTTCTTCGAGTGGATTCTATCATCGTCGCCAAGCAGGTTCGTTTCTAGCCCTCTTCCCTTCCCTTCCCTTCCCTGTTCTCGACCAGACGCGTCGTCGCTCCTCGTCTCGTCGCGCTGACCCCCCCCCCCCCCCCCCCTCCCCTCCCCCCTCCTTTCTGTTCTTGCGTTCGCGTTTACCTCAGGCTGGTATTGCCCCACCGAAGCAGAACCCCGACTGGGACCAGGACTAGTTGGAGAGCGAGAAGGAAAAGGAAATTTGGGAGACGAGGACGAGGACGAGGACGAGGACGAGCGGGAGGGAGAGGATGAAAACGGCGCGGTTTGGTGACCGACAACTTTTAGAATGAGCATCAAGTCTATCCGTTCTGCTTATTTGGGGTGGGAGAGAGCTTGAGATGGTGGAGAGTGAGCTCGTGAGAGCTCAAGGGGGAGAGGGGGAGAAGGGACTGCGAGGCACCTCGACGCTCGCTGAGATCTCTCAGTTCGCTCGATTTAAATCGTCGGACAGAATGGTTTCGAACCCACTTCCTCGCCTCTCTAGATCTGAGCTTCCGAAGTTTTTCACTGCTCTCCAAACCTATTCTGCTCGGTAAACTGACCTCGTAGTCTTCGGGTGACTGCCTGATTTCACAGCTTTCCCTCGACGGAAGCGAGCCGACAAACTTCGAGCTCGCAGAAACCATCTCTTCCCTCCTCCTCGCCTTCGACACTCACCACCGACCCCAGCCTTCTCAGAAATGTTCAGCCCCAGCAACAAGCTCGTCCGAGTGGAGTTTCCTGAAGGTCTCTCCCGAGTCCATACAGCAGGAGACACCCTCAGAGGCTACGTTTACCTCACTCTCGCTTCAGCCCAATCGAAGAAGGGTCAACAGAAAGCTCTCAAGATGACTTCAGTCGTCGCCAAACTCCGAGTCGTTCAAGTCTCGACTTACTATAGGACGCAGGGAGCCTCTAACAACAGTCGTGGTGAGTCGAGGTTGCTGGGAGGGAGGGGGGGACAAAAAGGGAAGCTCATCGGTTCGGGTTTGAGCTCGCTTAAAACAGAGGGTCGAGTCGAGACGGTTCGACTGGTTCGTCGTCTCCTTTCAACTTCTCAGCTCGAGAACGAAGCTGACGAGCACTCTCCCTCCTTGCTCAGTACTCTGACGACAAAACTCTCTGGGACGCACGCTCTCAACCTCTCCCCGATCCCAACCTTCCTCCTCCAACGATTCAGCTTCCCTTCGAGTTCATCCTTCCCCCGCTCGAGCTCGGGCTCCCTCCCAGCTTTGAAGGAGGCACAAGAGGCGGTAGTGCTCTCGGTCATCAGGTCGGAAGGATCGCTTGTGAGTTCTGAAGCTCTCTGCCTCTTCCCTTTGCTGTTTCGACCCCGCGGTTCGCTGACCTTCGCTGTCGTCCTCGTCTCTCCCCAAGACTTCATCAAGATCACCGGCAAGAAGGCTGCGATGCTCTCGATAGACGAGCGAACGATAGTGCCTTTCATCTACATGTTCGTCGCGCCGATATCTTCGCTCGAGACTCGACGAACCTCGAGCTGACCCTCCTTCGACGCGTTCGTTTTCAGGCAACCCTCCCTCGTTCATCCTTTCCATCTCCCTCCTCCTCTCGTCCCTCATCCTTCGAGCGAGAAGGGTTCAATCTCGCCTAATCCTCCTCGTCCTCCGACTCAGCAAGACGGTTTCCGAACGACGGTCGCGGAGAAGGACTATCGCGAGTCGATGTTCGGTAAACGATCGCGTGTGATTGTGAAGGTCAGTTCTGCTATCTTCAGTCACTCGAGCCGTCGCTCGCGTAGCATCACTGACTCCCTTTCTTCCTCTCTCGTCTCTGGGCGTCTTCATCTCCTCAACAGCTCTCCCTTCCCTCGATCCAAGCTCTCCCTCGCGACCACCCAATCCCCTACCACCTCTCCATCCTCCTCCTCGCTCCAACAGGGACTCCACCTCCTCAACTCAACCTTCCCTCACCATCATCTCTCGAACTTACGCTCGTTCGAGACGTCTTCACCAAAGCTCACGGGGAGAGCCAAAGCTTTTCACAAACCGTCGGTCCTCTCGTCGATCTGAAATCCGAGCCGAGGACGTGGTACACCCCTCCTGGATGGAAGCATGATCGAGGAGAGAGTAGATGGGGTGGAGAGATAGTGGTGGCTGGCGAGTTGACGTTGGGAGGAGCTGCTGTGCCGAGTTTTGGAGTGGGGAGCACGAGAGGGTTGTTGGGTTGCGATGTGAGTTTTGGGACGCGACGAGACGGCGGAAGTCTCTCTTCCTCTTGATCTCGCTTTCTTCAAGACCGCCAACTGACCACGACTCACCTTCATATTGTTTCGTAGTATCATATCCAACTCAAAGTCCGTCTTTTGTCCCACGCACCCCTCTCCTCCCCTCGACGCGTCGTCGCTGACTCTTCCCTCTCCTCTCCCGCCCTTCTTTTCCTTCGTCCAGCTCCCCCTCCGCGGCTCTCGGAACGACCTCAAAGTCGAACCTTTCATGCCTCTCATCATCACCTCCAACGTCCACTCAGGAGAGAAGATCCAGCAACACCAACACCATCACCAAAACGGAACCTCGACCCTCGGCATCTCGATGAGAGTCGACCTTCCTCCTTCCTACCTCGAAGTCGATCCCAAGTTCGGAGAGGACGTGAAGGAGAAGAAATCCTCGCAGCCTTCTAGGCAGACGGAGGGAATAATCTAGCCCAAGAGGGAGTGGTGGGAGGATGGGAGACGATCTTGATGACCGACACGTTTGTTTCACGACTAACTCTCACACTCGAGAGACCTGGCTTCTTCTCTTCCCTCCTCGTCTCATCTCATCCACTCCACTCCTCTCCCCTCCCCAGGGCTTGCCGGCGAGCGCACAAAAAGGCAATCGACGCCATCTCATCAAGAGCACGTCAACTTATCTCCTCCTCCCTCCCCGAACGCCTTCCCCAAACTCAACCCAGCCGAAAGAACCATCACCAGCATCCCGAACGCCGCGCAGGTCCACGCGGGCACTTTGGTCATCGAGAGGTTGGGTGCGTCCGAGAGTTTGATGAAGCAGATGGCGGGGAACTTCAAAAGCGAGACGAAACGCGAAGACGGTCAGAACGAGAACGAGAGCGAGGAGAGCGAACGAAGGGAAAGGAGGAGGAATGAGAACGTACAACGAAGGCGAGAACGGTAGCTGAGAGTCCTCCTGTAAGCTCTAGTACGATTCCGAGATCTGCGAAGGAGAGGAAGAGACGAGGTCAGCGACGCGTTCGCTGGTTTGGTCGACAAGCGAGGTGGAAAGGAAGAGATGGCGACAAACCACACGTCATGATCGAGATGAGCATGGTCGAGAAAACGACGGCCGTTGTGATGATCACGTGTCGTCTTATGAAACAAAGGGGAAGGTCAGCGCTGGCTCGACGAGCGAGAACAAAACGAAGGAGGGAAGGCAAGAAAGACGGGCTCACTTTTGGTTGAACTCCTCGTCGGTGTAGAAGTAGGACTCGATGACCTGCGAACAGAACGAGAGAAAACGCTGAGCTGGTGGCTTCGCGGTGACACGAGGACGAACGCGAGGCAGCTGGACTCACCTCTCGACAAACGAACGCCTCGAGCGGCAGCGTGGTGAACATGTTGAGACCAAAGCACAGTCGAGCGATGTTGATGAGGATGTCGTTTTGAGGGAAGTTGTTGAGGATGTTGGCCTGTTCGAACGAGCAAACGCGAGGAAGGGAGGGTCAGCGATCGCGAGGGAGTTTGAGTTTGAGCGGAGAGACGAAGGACGTACCTGGGTCTTATCGGTAAAGACAAGGAAGCCAGAGAGGGCCATAGCGATGCAGGCTACGAGGGAGATAGCGGTCGAGATGTGGGTGACGTAGGCGAAACGGTCTGAGACAGAAAGACCGAATGGAAGGTCAGAGCTGGGCTTTGGAGGAACGCCAGGAAGACGGGAGTGAAAAAAAAAAACGAACCTAATGTTGGAGTTTGAAGACTTCCGTAGATGAGAAGGGAGTTGTGGTGGCAGACCTGGAAGGTGGGGAGAAGAAAAAGAAGAGGTCGTCGCGTCGCGTCAGTTGCTGCTCGTTCTCGTCTTCAAGACTAAGGTCGCGTTTCGAGCCATAACAGAGAGCCGGGAGACTCACAAATGCAAAACTGATGACTCCTATAGCCTCAAAGACCCTCGGACGAATGAACGTGAACCTCTCGCTCGCAGAACCCATCATCTCGGGCGAGACTCTCGATCCCTCGATCAGAACCGAGCAGACGATCACGAGCATTCCGAAGAGAGCTGCAGAAGACAGAAGAGAGAGAAGTCAGCGATGGGTTTCTCGAGAAGGTAGGGATGAAGAGGAGGGGAGGAGGAAGAGACGAACCGATTCCCGACGCCTTCGAAAGTTTCGAGATGTCTCGATGCAGAGAGAGAGGGTAGGAGACCGCTGCAGTTGCGAGGATGATCACGAAGGATCGGTTGACGAATAAGGAGAGGACTGGGACGGAGTGGAGGAAGGGGAAGACGAAGGCGATGACGTGAGGGATGGTGTCGCCTGAGGAGGAGGAAAGGGAAGGGAAGGAGAGACGCGACGGTGGTTAGTTCGAGTTCGCAAAGAAAACCAGGGCGAGAGGCGAGCAAGAGCGAAGGCAGGGAAGTTGGACTAACCGATGATGACTCCAAAAGCGCACATCCCACCGAACGCGAAAGCGAACTGGAAGAACGAAACTCCAGCTCGACCAGGTTGACCAAAACAGTGGCCCATGATCTGTTCGAACGAAGCAGAGGAGAAGTCAGCGGCAGATCTCGGTCACGAGGCGTCGAAGACTTCGAGGAGGAGTCATTACTGACCTCTATATACGAGTTCCTCCCAGAGAGCTTCGCGTTCAAAACGATGAGTCGAATCGTCCAGTCCGTAACGAGACAGAGCACGACGAGCAGCACAAGACCCGTCACGAAGCCAGCTTCAGCGACGGCGTAGGGGAGTCCAATGATACCTAATCAGTTGAAGAAGGGAAGGCAGAAGAAGGTCAGCTTCGGTCGGGGGACGAAGGTCGCGTCGTCGCAGTCGCGAGGGCTGAAAGCGATGAGGGGAGGGAAACGAGCTCACCAGCTCCCAGGATTGAGTTCGCCCTAATAGAAAAAGAGCAGAGATGGGAAGTCAGCTTCCCGAGCTATCCCTCGAAGCTCAACAGCTTCCAGGAGAAGAAGAGAGCAGGTTGCGAACTGACATGTTGGCTATCCCCGAAACCATGCCTCCGCCCTTCTTCAACCACTCTGGCCGATCATCCTCCTCTTCTCCTTCCCCTCCAGCTCCTCTCCTACCACCCGTCGCTCCGATGATCCCTCTGCCTCCCGTTCCAGACCCTAGGTCGTCCTGACTTCTACGTAACGAGTTTGAGAGAGGACCGACGAGGAGAGGGACGTGGGAGGAAGCGTTGATGGTTGCCGACGAGCCGTTCGAGTCCATCTCCTCGTCGTCTAGGTCGTATTCTGATTAGAGTGAAGGCAAGTAAGTGAAGAGGAGATGCTATAGTTAGCTCCTGAAGTGACGAAAGAGTCGAGGAAGCAGGATGGAGGTCGTTCTCGTTGGTTGAGATACGGAGGAAGGAAAGAGGGTGAGCTCGTCCGTCCCCTTCCTTCCCTCGAGGTGAGCTCGGACGTACCTAGTTCTCTACTCTGGATCGTACTTCTGAGAGGCAACCTCGCTCCTGCACTATACGAAGGGCTCGCGCTTCTGAGCTCCATCTCATCTCCAACTGTTCCTTCTCCATCGTCCGAGTAGGGGACGAGTCCTTCGACCGTCGACGAGCTGCTCGTTGGCGGCGGTCCTCTCGAGGTCGTTTCTGTGGGTGTGTTGTCGTCGTCTTCGTCGTCTAGGGAGAAGATGTCGGTGTCGGTGTTGAGGAGAGGGAGCTTGTTGTAAGGTGACTGAGAAGATGCCATCCAAAAAGAAAAGAAGGAAGAGTTGGGTGACTGTTGCAGGCAAGCCAAAAGGAGCAAGGGAAGGAGAGAAATCAAGCTTCAAGTTGGCTCGCGACGTCCATCTTCTTCCTTCCCAGCCTTCCTCCAGTCTAAATTCTCAACATGTCCATTCCCGCTTTCACTCCGTCGCAGCTAGCCAAGACTCTCACGCTCCCTCCTGGACTTGACGGAACTCCCTTCGTGCTTCTCGACATGTACGAGCTTCAAGACTCGGTGGCGAAGGTCAGCTCCGCTCTCGTCTCCCCTCCTCCCTTAGAGAGGCGACGGACATCCGGAGAAGTCTCTAACCTATACTCTTATTCATCATCTCTTCCAGTCGATGGACATGGGAGACCCCTTCTGGGTTCGTATCCCCTCAAGACAAACACCATCTCTGCGGCCGCCCTCCTCCTTCTTCGCTCCCTTTCCGCTTCTCTCTCACCCCTTCTTTTGCTGATCGGCTCCCCCCCCGTTTCTCTGGGCCTCTTCCGTCTCTACAGGAAGGGCTTTGCGCTCTCTACATGCCCTGCCTCCAACGTGCGCTTCTCCTCGTATCGAAGGCAGCTCGATGTCAACCAACTTCCAAAGATCGCGACGGCCTCGACTCCTTCTTCACGATTCTCGCTTACGGACGATCGGTCAGCAAGGCGACCGAGACCCTGAGCTGGTGGAGGTTCTTGCAGGAAAACCCAGGTGAGGTTCGACAAGTGTTCTGGTCCACCCTCGAGGCGCTGTCGAGGATTCCGATGGATCTGGCGTCGGTGAGCTATCATCCCTCTTCTGCCTCTGAGTGTCGTTTCCACTTCCTCAAGGCTCTGGAGTTCTTCTTCGAACTCTAAACTCTTCTTCTTTCGCAACAGGACTCCGACCTACAAGACATGCTCGTCAGGCCCTTGGGCGTCGTCCTCCACAAGCTCTTGACAGGTCTCTTCTCCGTCCAGTCGGAACTTCAAGACAGCGACCTCCCTTCCTTCTCAGATACCGTCAAAGCCGATATTTCCCTTCGAATCCCACTCCTTCGGTACGGTCCACACGAAGAGCACAGCACCGCTTTCTACGACCGATCTCTCGACGCCCTCGAACGATTGCCGACCATGAACTGGGACGTCGTCGGTTGGATCGGTACTCTCGTCGCCACGGATACCTGGGACTACTGCACTCTTCTCTACACCCATCTAGAGCAGGGAGCGCTCTGCAGGAAGGGAGAGATGTTTGTAGTCGAGTGAGTTCCATCGACGCGTCTCGCTTTCTTCTCCCCTCTTCTTCCCTCATTCTTTTGACGCAGGCCCTGACTCTCGTTACTTTATTCCATGCTCCTCTCCCAGTGTCTGTCTGGTCACTATTGCTCGAAAGGTCCGCCTCCGCTCGTCTTCCTCCTTTCCCTCCCTTCTCCTTCTCCTTCGCCTCCCTCGTTTCTACTGCCTTTCCGTCGAGGACCGAAGCTGAATTTGCTCTTTACTCTGCTTAATTCAGAGCACCAAGCTCTCGACTGGAAGACCCACAAAAAGATCTGCTTCCCCGCTGGGTGGTGAACGAGAAGGAGGAAGCTTCGTCGGTCGCGTCGAGTCGAGTCGATTGAGGACGAGCTTTGAGTTTCGAGAAGTTTTCACATGGCCATGCTTTCTCTTCAACCCTTCTGTCGACCCTCGCGAAAGTCTACACTCGCCTCCTCTCCTCTCCTGAGGTTCCAGGGTTGGTTCGTCGAGCTCTCGCGAGAAGAAAGAAATCAACTGCGTAGAGAGACGAGTCTTCCTCGATTCGAAGCTCACATCTCCCCCTCTCCCCAACTCCTTCCTCCCCTTCCCTGCCCCTTCTCTCTTTCTCGCTTTGTGCTCGGCCTCTTCTCTTCTCCATATACCCCCTCCCCCTCCGCCCTTCCTCCTTAATCCCGCTTGCTCTCTCGACTGGAACCCCTTCGTCCTCCTCCCAATCTCTCGCCCGCTCTCGAACCCGCCACTCCTCTTCCTCCCCTCCTCCTCCCCTTCTCTCTCTCTCAAGGCAAGGGTCGTACTAGCACATGGTCGGTAGAGCACCTCTTGTCGTCCCCTTCCTTATGGACGAATGTATGCTGACGTCTCTCTCCTGGTTCGTGGTTCTCAGGGTGTCCCCCACTTATGGAAGGAGGTCACCCCCTCCAACTCTGCCACCCTCGTCGAGCTCGCCTGGAAGGACGGTTTCCTCAATATCGACGGGTCTCGTCATCTCAGATTGGGTATAGACGCTAGGTTCGTCCTTTCCCCTTCTACCGATCTCCTCTCGGTCCAGTCTACAAGCGTGAAGAGGACATGTTGATTGACGCTCCCTCTCCCTTCCTCCTCCTCCCTCCCTTCATGGTTCCGACTTCGTTCGTTCGTTCAGCATCTGGCTCTTCCAAGTCAAAACCGTCAACTCGGACTATCCTCTCCACGCCCTCTTCTACCGTCTCGCCTCCCTCTTCCGACTCCCCATTCGTCCGCTGTTCGTCTTCGATGGGAACGCTCGGCCGGACGTCAAGAGAGGGAAGACGGTGCCCAAGATGATGAAGGGAGGTGGGATGTCCAACGAGAGGGCGTTTAGGGAAATGATTGAGGCGTTTGGGTTCGATTCGTGGAATGTGAGTGGAGGAACGTCTTATGGGTCGATTTGGGGGCGGGGACGTATGCTAGGAGGGAAGGGAATGGGAGGGGAGGGAAGGAGAGGAGAGGTCGACGAGCTGACCTTCGTTGTTTCGTTGTTCGACGCATTCAGGCTCCTGGGGAAGCCGAAGCTGAGCTCGCTTTCCTCAGCTCGGAAGGGAAACTAGATGCTGTTCAGACGGAGGATGTGGATGTGTTGATCTTTGGAGCGACGGTGGTTTATGTCAGGTGAGTTTGTGAGCTTCAAGTCGAAGGGAGGGAGGGAGGAAGGGAGGAGGTCGAGACTCGTCGTTGACGATTCGTTACGATCCTCTTCTACAGCACCAAATCCAAGAAGGGATACCTCGGCGACTTCCAGGTCTACGATCTCATCGACCTCGAGGAAGTTCACGACACCAGTCACCATTCGCTCATCCTCGCTGCGTTGATGTCTGGAGGAGACTACGATCAGGTTCGTCCTCCCTCTTCCGTCCTCGTTTCCTTGAGCTCGCTGAGCTTGACCGTCGAGCTGATTTCCTCGGTCGTACCTCCTCTTTCTCTCCCACAGAAGGGATCCAAGCAGTTCGGTCCCAAGAAGGCTCTCGCTCTCGGCCGAGCAGGTTTCGCGGACGAGCTCTACGACGCGTACACCAAACTCCCTCGTCAAGAGTTCACCAACGTCTTCCTCCCTCGCTTCCGAACCAGGATCTGCGAGGAGCTCCGAACCAACTCTACTGGATTCCTCGGCAAGAAGTTCAAGGTCGACGCCGACACCCTCGCTGCCTCGGACACCTTCCCAGACGTCTCCGTCCTCGATCGATACGTCAACCCAATCACCTCAGGCTCGACCGGACAACCTCGCTGGCCTGGATGGCAAGGGAAGGAATGTCGAGGAGCTCTCGATGGACTTGGACTCGCCGACCTCGGAAGGATCATGGAGAAGGAGTTGAAGTGGGAGGGGAAGGACGTCGTCCTGAAGCGAGGGTCTACGAGGATCTGGGAGGGAGCCGTGAGGAGAGCGATGATGCAGGAGATCGAGCAGCCTGGGACTTGGACGAGGGAGTGTCAGAGGCTAGGATTGGTGTCGCGTCCCTCGTCGTCGTCAGGGAACCACAGGATGGACGAGTTCTTCGACCCCATCGGACAGGACCCTTCGACTTCCCTCACTGCTGGTCGACGACAATCCTCAGGAAGCAACGACGACGAGCTCGAGAAGAAGAGGAAACCTGGATCTCGACCGTTTGGCGACTCGTACCCGTTCCTCCTCAACATCAAGAAGAAGCGTCTTCACGTCAACACCGGAGAAGCTCTCGAGGAGTACCAATGCGTCTTCGACACGTCTCGGTTCAACGTCGAAACCGTCAACGGTCTCACTAATGGAGGAATCATCGATCCGGACGCCAAGCCTCGCTCGTCCTCCTCAGCTCCCTCGTCCAGTCAACCTCGAGCAGGTCCCTCCTCGTCCAAAGCCAAGGGCAAAGGTCGAGCTCCTCGTCCCGTCGCTTCGGATCCCGAGATGGAGGAGGAGGAGGACGAGGACTTCACCCGAGACATGGAGTACGCCGTCGCTCAGTCATCCCTCGCCGAAGCTTCGCATCGAGACGGAGACTTCCATCCCTCGGGAGAACGAGCAGACGCGTCGGGAGGAGAGGAAGACGAAAACGACGACGATGAGGAGGACGTCAAACCTCGCTCGAGATCCAAATCCAAACCCACCCCTCCCTTCGACCCAACCGCTCCCGTCATCGTCTGGGTCCCAGCTCTCATCCTCCAACTCACCCACCCGGACAAGATCGCCGAGTTCGAGGAAGCCATCGCCTCGAAGGAGCAGAAGAAGCAGGATCTTCTGGCCGCGAAGGTCGAGCGAGCGAGGGTGAAGGAGGCGAAGGCTGAAGAGCTGAGGCAGGGCGCGGGGCTGATGAACTCCTGGGTGAAGAAGGGAGTCAAACCGAGACCGATGGACAAGGGGAAAGAGAAGGAGAAGGAGGTCGCTCGAGCACCGTCGTCGTCGAGTGGAGGATCAGCTCGAGGAGGATCGGCAGCTCCCTCTCGAAACTTCTCGAAGGGATCGGTACCTCCTCTCGCAGAGGTCATCGAGATATCGGACGGCTCGGAGGATGAACGTCAAGCTCCTCTTCCCAATTCTCCCTCTCCCAAACGAACCACCTCCATTCGACGAGCTCCCTCTCGACAGCTCCCAGACCTCCAACCCGTCGCGTCTTCGTCCAAACTCCCCGCCGCTTCTTCCTCCTCCCCACCCGTCCTCCTCAGCAGAACCAAGTCCAAAACCCTCCACCCCTTCCCCTCCGCATCCTCCTCTACCTCCAACTCGGACCAGCCTCATCCCTCCAAACTCCAGAAACGATCGCCTCTCAAACGAACCCTCTCCGCCCTCTCCGCCTCCGTCCCGAACGTTCTCTCCGACGACGAGTTCGACTTCGACGATGGATTCCCTCTCGACGCCTTCGACGCCGACCCAGCCTTCAACCTCGGAACTCCAGACAGGAAACGACGAGCTTTGGCTTCTGGACCGACGTCGGGTGCTCCTTACAGTCCCGCGAGGAAGCTGTCGCCGATGAGGAGTCTCTCGCCTAGTCCTGCGACGAAGAGGTTGGGGATGGAGACGGGTTCGAAGGGGAAGGGGAAGGAGAGGGACCGAGACGCTCTTCCTTCTCACGCTGGACCATCGAAATCGAGACTCGGAGGAGTGAAGCAGGAGGTTCACGACCTCGACTCGGATTCGGACGACACCCCTCCCATCAAACTCAACCTCGGATCCACCCCTCTCGCTTTCTCCTCCCCCCCGCCTCGATCCAAACCTCGCTCGTCACCAGTCAAGAGGAACCTCGGATCCCTACCACCTCAACACAAACTCCCTCCTCTCAAGAGCAGAACGGACGTCTTCTCCGCGACCTCGACCTCCTCCTCCCTCGCCACCTCTCGTCCCAAGAAGCCTACCAAGCCGACGTACGTGGAGATGGACGACGATTAATCTTACCTCCCTTTTCAACACCCCATCTCTCTCATCCACCTCATCTTTGTTTTCGATCTCGTTTCATCTCGATCTTCGTGTTTTTGGGTCTTCGTCTTTGTCGTGCGCTCGTACTCTGTTCTCTACTATCTTGCCTGCCTCCCTGCCTGCCTGGCCTATACCTTTTGATGCCCTCGCTCTATCTCCTCCTCTTTGCTTCCCTCTCTTCACGTGCCTCCCTCCTCCTTCGCCTTCGTCCCTCCCTTCGTTTCGATTCCTCTCCGACGCGTCTCTTGCTTTTTCTTTCGGAATCTGTGTCGCATTGCTGGTTGCTTTCTCTCCAATGCTCGTGCTCGTCCGTAGAAGTCATCAAGAAAGGCGAGAGAGAGAGCAAGAGTGGTTGAAGGTAGGTGTAAACGAGATGGAAGCAAGTCGAGGATTCGAAACGAGCCGAGGTGGAGGAAAGGAACGCGGCGAGACGAGACGAAGACTATCAACGAGATCAGCTCAAGATCAACGAGATCGTCCGTTGGGAAAACTACAAGAGACACAGAGACGCTAGCAACGACACAAAAAGGGGAGAGATCGTGAAACGTACAAGGAGATCGCATCGACACAAAGACAAAATCCTCCTCCGTGCTCACGGCGACGACCCATCGCTCCAAGGGTTCGGCGGCGGTGTATCGTCACTGCTGTCCAGTCAAGGCTTAAACTCGTAGTACCCATCGTGGTGAGGGGGCTCCCAGTCGTCCGGATCGACCTCGCGGTACTGATCCGCGTACCCATCGACGATCTCGACGCGTCTCGCTCTCGTCTCCTCCACCGCTGCCAACTCCCCCTGAACCAGTTCGGCCTGATTCTCACCCCAGACCTTGATGATTGGTTCCACGATGGATGGATGGTCGAGGAGTTCGTCTCGAAGAACGAGGAATCGAGGGAAGGACTTGAAGCCGTTCTTCGTTAGCTCGGTGGGTAGAAGGGTCCATCCTACGTCCCATTCGATCTTGAGTGACGGGGAAGAGATATGAAAGCGACCTCCTCCTCCGATGAAGAAGGGACGAGCGTTGAGGATGGGTTCGACGCCGTCGAGAAGAGGGATGAACGCGTCGTCGACCGTGCAGTGAAGGTCGAGCTGATCCATCTTGACCGTACGAAGGCGAGACCACGAGGAGACGATCCGTCCTGCTTCCGACGATATACGCGTACTGTCATAGTTGCCTTCGTATCCTCGCTCCGGCGTTTCGTCGTGGGGCTCGACCACTAGGCGCTCGGGATTGAGGAGAGAGAGGAGGGCGAGGGAGGGAGTGAAGAGAGGATGGGCGTCGGGAGCTTGTCCATCCGAGATCGGGAGGTTCATGAGAATGGTGAATGAGATGAGTGGGATGGAGGTGATGCCGTCGGAGAGTCGAGAGCTGGCGATCGGGACGTGATGCCTGGTGGGTTCGACGAGTTGCGACGCGGCGACCGAGAGGATTCGGAGTCGTTCGAGCGAGTCTGGGTTGAGCTTGGGACTGCGTAGGGTCTCTGAAGAGAAACAAGAAACAACGGGAAGGACAGAATCAGTGAAAAGTTTTCATGTGTCTTGCGGTAGAGCTGAGGGCAAGAGCGAGAGACGCACTCTTGAGTAGAGGAGGCGAGCAAGGGTGTAGTATGACAACGGTCCAACCTCCCTCGTGATGAGGGGACCAGCGATAGCGAGGAGTTGCGAGCTTCCCAGGCAGAGGAGTTTGAGAATGGGCAGGTCGCAGAAGGACGCGATGATCCCGAGGAGTTCGAAGGGGAAGGTTCGACGGAAGCGACGAGGGACGAAGGGAGTACGAGGTTGCTTCTTGGTCTTGAGATCGGTGAGGAAGATAGGGACGGTTCTCCTTGGGTTGGGCTCGGAAGGAATGACCTAGAAACCAAACGAGGGTCAGTCCGAGTTCTGGTGATGTAGAGAGGAGGAGGTGAGAGAAGGGGGGAGGGAAGGGAACTCGAGCTCACCTTCGTCCAGTTCCAGGCCGTCGTTCCACCAGTCCTACGGTCATCCTCCTTTTCCGACTCCCTCTCCGCCACCTTCATCACCTCCTTATCCACATCTTCGATCCAAATCCCTTCCGGAAGGAATGATATCCCTCTCTGGCGACGAAGAGCTCGAAGGGAGGCGATGGCGATGGAAGCGTAGCTCTCTCGCTCCCGAGCAAGTTCGTCTCGCTCTTGTTTCAGGGAAGAGAATTGAGCTTCGAGATTCGTGACGCGGTGGAGAAGAGGGAATTTGTCCCTGTGGTTGTCCTCCGACATTGAGAAAGGGGGAAAAGGGAGGGTCCGTGGGTGTTGGCGGAGAGGGAGGGGAAGGAAAGGAGCGAGCTCAACTCGTTTGCGACTTCCCTCCCAACTTCGACCTTCCCCTTCCGACCTTCCTTCCTCCCTTCAGAGATGTCGATCTCCTCTGCGATCGAGTTTGGAAGGCTATTAAAACTCACTCAAGGAATCGATGCTCGTCCAGTCAACATCGTTTCTGAGACGGAGACGAACCTCGCTCAGGCTGTTGTGAGTCGTTTCTGCCTTCGCCTCCTGCTCTTACTTATGTGGTCGTCGAGCTCATTTGCTTCGCGTTTTCCTTGAGACAGGTCAAACGAATCAACAAAACCTCTCGCTACGCGCTAAACCCCTTCTGCGTACGTCCATTTTGCTGAGGGAGGACCGGCCTCGTTTCGCGTAAGCTCATCATCTCCTCTTCTCTCTTCCAGAACGAGCTCGCCGCCTTGTATCTCCCCTGTCTTCTTCGAACCTTCACCCAAATTCCCATCCTCCCTTTCCCCTTCGACCCTGAAGACGAGCGATGGTTCGTTTACGGTTCAGCCGTCGCTGGAGTCGCCCCGACCCCGTCCTTCGCACGATTCGTGAGGGAGCGATGGCACGACGTGTGCGAACTACTGGTAGGGATGGGCGAGAGTTTGGCTAATCTTCCGAGCTTTGGGTTGGAGGTGAGTCGCTACACCATTTGCTGCTGGGAGTGGGTCGTCGCTTTCTTGAGCGCTTTGCGAGCGGACTGACTTCCTTTGTTTCTTTCTTTCTTTCTTTCTAGCTTCCTCCCGCCACCATCGCCATCGTCGCCCGAATGTTCGAGACCTTCCTAGAGGTCATGTCCGGTATCAAATTCACCGCTGTCCCAGGATCGCTCCTTCCTCCTCTACAGCCAGCGCTCAAGCGCAAGATCCAACGCCTCCTCCCCTCGTTTGCGTGCGGAATCATCTACCCCCACGCGTTCGACCTTCTGCAGACCTTCGTCGGAGGAGAGATCGATCTGGACTACAACAGGGACGCTTTGACGAAGAAAGGAACCTACTTCGTTTGGTGGTTCTGCGAAGGGACGAACGATGGAAAGGCAGGATCTCGAGCCGCGTCGAAGGACGAGAAGTGTGCGTCGTTGAAAGCAGGAGGAGATGATAGCTTGCATTCGAGTGAGTTCCTCGATCTTAGCTCTATCCGAATTGCCTCGTATCTGACCTCGTGCTCTTCTCTTCTTGTGTCAGTGCTTGAGCGTGCGATACTGTTCGCAAGGTCCGACCTCGCTCGGATCGATTTTAATCCTCCCCAGTCTCAGAGCTGACGCCGATTGATTCATTTTGGTAGAACACCAAATGGCCGATTCGGAGAGACACAAGGAATACTGCATCCAAGCCAGCTGGTGAACATCAGCTTGGGTCGAGCGGGAGGGTCAGGAGAAGTCACGTCGCCGCTGTACTGTGATCGAAGTGAGTCTTGGCTTCAGTTTCTTATATCGTCTGTTAGTCGTGATTCTTATCGCTGACCTGACCTCTCGCTCATATTTGTCCTAGAGCCTACGAAGTGTTTGGGGAGGGATAGCCAAGGGAGGGAAAGAGTCGAGAGGAGGAGGACGGGACGTTTCAGAAATTCGTTACGACGCTTACTTTGAGTTTTGATTATGACCTTAGTCTCGCCTCAGCCCGCTTCGAGGCCGCGCCACCTCGAGAAGTGAGAAGCGATGTTTGAGGGCTTGTACGGCGTTCTTAGCTGGATCTGCCGAGCTCGGACGCGTCGAGCGATCAGAAACGCGGCTCGCTTCGCTTTCAAGGACGAAAGCAGGCCCGCAGATGAGATACAGTAGACGTGAACTTTCGATACCTACAAGCTTGATCTTCGGAAAGAGAGAGAGGGGAATGTATCAAGCGAAAAGCTCATCGAATCCAACCCACTCGACGCGAGCTGGTCGTCCTCCTCTCCGCCCTCCGTCGGATCCCTTCCGCCCATCAGTTCGGTGAGATCCGTCGATCCGTCCTCCAACGGCCGGGCTAGTCCAACTGCACGAGAGAACGATCAAAACGAGAGGCGAAAACCGAGGTCAGCTCGAAGAGTCAAGACGCGGACGAGAACGAGAGAGACAGATTCGCACCGAGGCAGAAGCTGTGGCCGAGAAGAAACGAACTCGAAGTCAGCCAAGATGGGAGCGAGAACTTGATATGGGAAGGTACTTTACTCACTGATCCCCGAGGCCTCATCGGAATCCTCCTCTTCCTCCTCGTCCTCGTCTTCGGCTTCGTCGACGTCGCTCTCTTCCTCCGACTCCTCGAACACCTCCCCAAGGAACGTCACATAGGCAAGCCTTCTCTCCGAAGGCTTCATCGACTCATCCCAAGCCTTCGCTACCGCCAGCTTCACCTCCTCGTTCCTCACGACCACATACAGCAACTTTACTCGAGCCATCTCCCTCGCTGCGTGGGTCGCAGCGAGGACGCCATGTTTCACCCCGAAGTCCGATACGCGAACCACGACTGTCCATGTCTTAGGCGGAGGCATGGTGGGATCGTCCCTGCTGGAGATGCAGAACCGACGGGAGGAGGAGGCGGTGAGGTCGACGTTGTCGAGCACGATCTTCTGGAGACGCGTCCATTCGGTGGCCATGAGCTTCGAGCCATGCTGGGAGATCTCGACGGCCAGAGCGTTGAAGGGAGGGTTGCGGTTGGAGTGACGAGCTGAGATTTTGAGGGAAGCTGGGTTGAGGAGAAAGAGGAGAGCAGTGTTGGGTCGGAAGTAGGTGAGGGAATCGTCCTCCTCCTCGTTCGGGTCGACGTCGTCCGGATCGTCGTTGTCGTTCATGAATACGGAGGTCCCAGTATCGATTTTGATAGTGAGCGTTTCGAGTTCGAGCTGAGAGGGTCCTCCGTGAAGGCGGGCGGAGGAGGGGGAGAGGGACTTGAAGCGTTCGAGGTGGGAGGTGGCGAGGGTGAGGTTCTTGATGTTGTGAAGGGATAGGATGGGGACCAGTCGAGGGCTCAGGGTGACCTTCTGCAAGATATACATCGTGGACGCGGGTAAGAGAGGCAGTGAGGAAGGGTGAGAGAATCCAAACATGACATCGAAGGAGGAGATGCTTCACTCACCCTCGCGAGAAACAGACGTTCAAGGTAGTAGACCGAGCTGATGTCGACGTCGGCAAAGGAGCTGGGACCATAGCGTTGGAAGCTTGCGAAGCTGACGCGCGAGAATCTGCTGGTGTCCGCATCATCCATGAACGAGACGACGTAGTCGAGGATCTCGAGAGGGAAGGAGCGCTCGAAGGGGGCGACGGGTCGGCGAGGTTGACCGTACGGCTGGTAGGATCCCCTGAGGTCGTCGAGGTAAGCTTTGGGTAGCGAATCATCGTAAGGTAGGGGTAGTTGTTGAAGGAGCGACATGTCAGCCTTTGCAGAGCTGTTTGACGAAGACGAGCACGCGAAGGTCTAGGCGAGGCGAGTGGAACTCACATCGATCCATGTCCAGTACCTCGAGCTTTCTGGAGCGACTTCCGGATCATTCGAAGCCTCGAACAAGAACCTCGCCGTCTGTTCGTCCTCTGGTCGAACCCATATTACGTGAGTAGAGAGAGGAGAGGGAAGGCGACGGATGGTCTTCAGCGTTGATCCGACGACTCGAGTGACGCTGGAGTTGTGAGCTTGGAGCTGAGCGTTCTGGGTTTCAAGTTCGACGATTCGTTGCTGGAGGAAGGCTAGGGTATCCTGGGGTAGGTTGGGAGATGAAGACGAAGTCGGGGAAGACATGATGAAGGAGGAGGAGGGAAGGAGAAGGAAGGAGCGAAATGTCGTTGAAGGTCAGCTCGAAGCTCCTCCCTCCTTCCTCTTCCTCTCGAACGGCCAGGACCCCCAAAAAAACTCAAGATGACCACTCACAACGCTTCTCCGTCTTACTCAACAAGGCCCCTCTTCGGTGGAGCTCTCGCCATCTCGCTTCCTACAAATCTCATCGATGCGAGGTTCGTCCTTCCTCGCTCTCTCCTTCTTGTTGAGCTCGACGAAGCTGACCGACCTCCTTCCCCTTCCTTTCCACCTCCAGCGATCTCCGTCAAGTCCCAGACACTCAAGAAGTCTTTCTCTCTCCCGACTCGGATATCTCCTACATCATCGAGATCTTGGAACAGGTCGAAGGAGACGAGTGTGAAGCAGCAGCAAAGTTCGTTCAGCTTCGATCTCCTTCCCCAACCTCGTCCTCCTTTCTTTCCCTCGGTCTCTTCTAGCTCCATCGCTGACTCTCCGAACCCTTGACCTGCTCTTCTAGATTCCACTTCTCGTCCTTAGAACACGACAATTCCTCCGTCTCCTCCCAAATCCTCGCCTTCAACGCTCCTCCCTCCACCACCTCCGGCCCTACCACTTTCTCGTCCCTCCCCCCATCACCACCGAACCAACCTCCGCTGGCCACGCTCAAGGGAACTCAGGTAGTTCCAAAGTTCGGGAAGGGAGCTGGAGAGGAGGTTTGCATCTTCTTGGGAGTCTGGAGAGTCGGAGGTGAGTCGACTCGTTTCTCGTTCGCTCTTCGCGTCGTCGTCCTTTCTTCTCGAGAGGCCCTTCAGTGATAGCTGGTCAGACAAGAGCTGAATTGTACAAATCATTTGTTCCTTTGACTCAGGCAAGAAGACGGACATCCTCCTGACCGTAAATTGTCCCGAGGAGCAGCTGAGGGAGTTCGGGGAGAAAGTGTTCGACGAGGCTACCAGATCGTTCAAGGTTGTTGAGTGGGGACTTTTCGCTGGTTGATGGATGAGCATGCCTTCTGAGCTTGCTCGAGAGAAAGAGGCAATTTGTTCGGAAATGGCAGGAGTTCAAACGTGTCGGGTCGCGAGCATCGAAGAAGGACGCGTCGGTCTTTCTTCCCCTCTCCTGAGCTCCTCGAATCAGAAGAAGACAGAATTGACCTACTTGATGATCAGGGAGAGACATTTCCCACACTTGTCTTTCTTCGAAAATGTGCCAAAGCTGACGGTGCATCTCCGGAGACAAAAACTCATGGCGAGAAAGAGGCGTGGGACCAGCCCTCTTGGCCGCTCTGCCAACACCCACCTTCCCCTCCTCCCTCCTTCCCTTCTTCTTCTCACCATGGCTCCTTCAGATCAAGGTGAGCTCTCCTATATATGCTTCCCCCCCTCCTGCATCCTACTGACCACTTTTATCTCCTCTTCCCAGACAACATCGACCTCTACGGCCCAGACGATACCGACCTTTGTGAGCGCCTCCTTCCCTTCCCTTCCTCCCCTCCTTCTCTCTTCCCCGTCCATCCATCCATTCATCTTCTCTCGATCTCGCTGCTCCCATGCTGACCTCCCTTCTCTCCCCTTGTTCCCTCTTTCCCTTCCCTGTCAGACGGCGACGACGACGATCCTCTGATGGTCGAGGAGGATCCTGCTCCTCCTGCTGCCCTTCCTTCCACCTCCTCCTCAGCAGCCGCCGCTCCCGCTGCCTCCTCCTCCTCCTCTTCGGCTCTCGCTCCTCTCCCCTCCATCCCCAAGAAGGTTCCCTCCCAGCAACCCGTCGCTTCTGGATCCGGCGCTCAGCCTTCCAACGGAGCTGTAGGGCACGGTGGTGGCGACGACGTTGTGATGCGTCCGAGCGAGATGCCTGACGAAGGGTTAGTCTAGAACCGTTGCTTTTTCTTCTCTTGTTCTTTTCTTTCGAGTTCGCTCGCTTCGTTGGTTGCTTGGTTGCGATCCCCACTAGTGGGGATATCTCGTCGCGAAGAGGGTTTAGTTCGTTTTGGCGGTTGGTCGAGCTTCCTGTCCTTCGCCTGCCGTGGAGGCGACCTTTCGTCCCTCCATGGTCTCTTCCGTATCTCTTCCTAACGAGTCTCGCGCCCTTAGGGGATCCGTATACCTACCTAGGAGGGGCTATCTCCCTCGTTCGTGGTTTCTCGTTACTCTTCCCCCTCTTTCTTCTTCTCTCCCGCTCTTCCCTTCGTCGCTCCTTTCCTTCCCTCCTTCCCATCGCTTCCCCGTCGACTCTTCCCCACCTCTCCCCCTCCCATCGGAGCGGTCGCTACTCTTGCTACCAGCAGGCTTCGTTTCAACCTACGCTAGCCTTCAACATCTAGCGCTCATCCTCCTTCCAGCAACCCAGTCGCTTTCAGCCCACCTCGTTCGCCTTCCTCTTCCTCCTTCCCTCCTCAGCACACTCGCGTTTCTAGCTTGGTCGTTGTACTAGCAGCTCGTTCTTAGGTTGCTGATATTCAACATTCCACTTCCCCTCCTCCCAAAACTCTCTCTCTCTCTTCCTCCTGCGAACCCATCGTGATCCGAATCGAACAGCAAGATGTTCATCGGAGGATTGAACTGGGAGACGACCGACGGTGATTAGATCTTTCCCTCTCTTTCTTCCTTTTCCTCGCTACCTTCTTAGCTTCGCTGTACACCTTTACTGACTCCTTCGTTTTTGTCTCCCTCTTTCCTACCTCTTTTCGGTCTTCCTTCGTTCGTGTCTCCTCGTCGTCGCCCACGTCCTCCTCTCCCTTCGCGTCGTCGTCGTTCGCCAACTCTCAGAGTCCCTCAAGGCCTACTTTGCTCAGTTCGGAACCATCGACCACTGCACCATCATGCGAGATCCTACCGGTCGATCGAGAGGATTCGCTTTCCTCACCTACTTCGAGAAGGAGAGCGTCGACAAGGTCGTCGCTCAGCACTCTCACACCGTCGACGGCAAGGTCGTGAGTACTCACACCCTCTCCCTCCTCCATCTTTCGCTACCCTCCCACGAATGTCTACCTCACATCCAACCCCCCCAGCGAGCGCCTCTCGATCCACCACACTTACTGACTCCTCTCCTTTCTACCTTCGCGTCCGTCCACCAGATCGATCCCAAACGAGCTATCCCTCACCAGGAGCACAAGCGAGCCTCCAAGGTCTTCATCGGAGGTCTCCTTCCCTCCACTACCACCGACGTCGTCAAGGAGTACTTCTCTCAGTTCGGAGTCGTCCTCGACGCTCAGGTCATGGTCGACCGAGAGTCAGCGAGGAGCAAAGGGTTCGGGTTCGTCACCTTCGCCGACGAGACTGGGTGCGACAAGTGTCTCGCTATCGGGATGGTTGAGATTGAGGGGAAGCAGGTACGCTCAACTTTCTTGCTTTGTTTGAGGTGGTGAAGGAGGTGGAGGAGTCTCGCGCTTCGTTTCGACTTTTTTCTTCTTCGACTTCGCGTCGTTTCGTTTCGTTTCCCTTCGCTGACCTCCCCCTCTCCTCCCTTCTCCCTCTCTTCTCAACCTCCCCAGGTCGAAGTCAAACGAGCCCAACCCCGAGCCGGCCGAGACGGGAACAACAACCCCCAGAACCCCAACGGACAGAACAACAACAACAACCGTCAGCTCGGAGGAGGAGGAGGGATGAACCTCCCCGGTCGACCTGGAGAGTACCGACCCCAGCCGTTGATGAACGGAGGAGGAGGAATGCAGATGCCTATGGGAGGAGCTGGGATGATCGGAGGGTTCCCTGGAGGAGGAGGGATGATGGGGATGGGAGGAGGGATGGGGATGGGGGGGATGGGGATGGGGATGGATCAGGCTGCTATGCAGCAGATGTATCAGAGGATGATGTGAGTGCGACTATCCTTAGGGTGGGTTGGGTTGGGTTGAGTTGAGGAGCTGGGTTGCGAGGGAGGGAAGGAGGGATGGAGAGACGAGACGCGTTCCTTCTTCGAGGCTGACCTTTCTTCCTGTTCGCTCGCTTCTTTGTTTGACTTTCGCTCGCAGGGGTGGAGGAATGATGCCTAACCAGATGAACATGATGGGTGCTCGACCTGGAATGATGAAGTACGTCCCGTCCATCAACCCTCTTTTTCCCTCTCCCCCCAACGCGTCTTCCCTCTCGTTCCCCCTCTCCCCATCACTCGTCCTAACCCCCTCCCTCTCCTCCTCCTCCTTCCCTCTTCTCCTCCAGCGGAGCCATCAACCCCTCCTTCCAGCAACAAAACGGTCAGCTCCCCAACGCCCTCGCCGGAGCCGTCTCCCCTCTCAACAACAACCCTGGCTCGCCCGCCGCCGGAGCAGCTGCCATTCGACCTCCTCAGCAGCAGCAACAGCAACCTCAGCAGATGATGAACAACGGGATGGGAGGAATGGGAATGAACGGGATGGGAATGGGAATGGGAGGGATGGGAGGGATGAACGGGATGGGAGGGATGGGGATGATGAACCCTCAGATGATGGGGATGATGGGCATGGGTGGGATGGGTGGGATGGGTGGGAGAGGGATGATGGGAGGGTGAGTGCACAATCCTGTTCTTGTCTTTGTCGTTCTCGAGCGAGCGAGCGAGCGACCAAACCGTCGCGTTAGGGTTCTCGAAACCTCTCTCGCTGACCTTTCCTCCCTCCTCCCTTTCCCTTCTCCCCTCCACCCCTCTTCATCTCGCTTCCCAACCTCACAGCATGCCCTTCAACCCCCTCCTCATGCAACAACCTCAGATGGGTCTCCAACCTAACAACAACCTCGGAGGAGGAGGAGCTCGACCCGCCGGAGGAAGATCGCCTTCCGCTGCTGCTGGAGGAGCCGCCGGAGGAGCTGCTGGAGGGGCTGCTGGAGGAGGGACCGGACCCGCGAGGTTTAACACCAAGGGGCAGAGTCATTTTAGGCCTTACTAGTTGATGGGAGGAGAGTGAGGTGGAGGGAGGAGGAGGGGACGAGGTGGTGTTGTTTTCGTTCTTGGTGGTCCTTTTGTGCAGCGTGAGGTGCGATTTTGAGATGCTGGTCCTTTTCTTCGCTTGTCCTTTCTCTCACTCATCTTCGGAAAGCATGGAAAAGAGGAGGAGTGAAAGATCGAGCAGCTAAGGCGAGGAAAGCTCGACGCGTCGTTCGTTCTTTCGACCTCCCCCTTCTCGCCGCAAAGTTTGCTCGTCTACGTTACGAAAAGGCCTAGAAACTTAAGCTGACCCTTCAGAATCATCCTGGGTTTTGTGATGGAGAAATTTTCTCGCAGCGATCTCGGCGAAAATGGGTCGGCCGGTGGTCGATGACGCCCAGGCGAGGCGAGGGCGGAAACCAAGCTCGACAGCTCACGAGAGCTTCCTTCCTTCTGTCCCCCACCCTTCTCCTTTTCTCCTTCCCTTCTCGGGTTTGTGCCCTTTCGAGTATACTCGTGAGTAGGCTCTTCTCTACCATGAGAGGCTAACGAGAGCTGATTCTCGCTCCTTTTGTTGCTCTCCAGCCTCCTCGAACGCCTCCTCCCCTCTCGACCTCCTTCCTCCTCCCTCCGACCCTCCCTCCCACTCCTTCGCTCGCTCGCTCTCGCTACTTGGACCAGGCCATGACCTCCCGAGTTCGATCTCGCACCCCTACCCCTCCTCCTGCTCCTCCCCTCGAAGACGTCCAACTTCCTCACCTGGAACCACTCGACTCCTCGTCTGAAACGGCCATCAGCTCTCACCTTCAGAAGAAACGATTCCTCCATTCCTTCTCCTCTCACAACTCACTCAAATCCAACTCCAACTCCTCTTCACCTTCTAGACCCTCCAAATTCAAGTCCAAATCCAAAACCTCCTCCTCTCCTGCAGCCGTCGCTGAGCTCTCCCATTCTGACGAAGACGTTGAATGGGAGAACGAAGCTCGGACGCACCTCCCTCGTTCCTCCTCTCGCCATCATCACTCACCAGCAGGAGTCACCTTCACTATCCTACACAAGGGGAAACGTCTAGTTCGGAACCCGGAAGCTTCCCAGCGACTCGCGGAGGAGAGGCAGCTCAAACGATTGAACGAACGGAGGGAGAAGGGGGATCAGAGAGGAGCCGCGGGGGATGTCACGATGGGAACGAGCGAGGTCGATACTGTCAGGAGGAAGGGGAGTTATAATTCTCAACAAGGAGTGAGGGGGAAGTTGAATAGAGCGGGGAGTAGGATCGTTAGGACTGTGGGTGGAGCGTTGGGTGGGGAGGGAGGAGGGAGCGAGAGCGAGAGTGAGAGGGGGTCAGAGGATGGCGGGTCGTCGTCGCTCAGGAAGACTTCGACCAGAGCTTCGTCTATCAACAACAACAACAACGAAATCAACATCTCGCCTCAAGCCTCTCGGTCAACTCTACGGAACCTCTCCCACATCGTCACCCACCCTTTCTCGTCTCACTCACACTCGCACTCCCAGCCTCCCTCGCCGTCAACCTCCCAACTACCCTCGGACGGACTCCTCCTCTCCCCAACCAACACCATTCACGCAGCAGGAGAAGATCCAACCCTCCCTCCTTCTTCAGCTCCCTTAGGAATGATCACCAGCAACCCACCTCAGCTACCGAGGCTCGACTCGGGAATGCAACTCCAACCCTCGACGACGCGAACTTCCCTCTCTTCCTCCTCAGCAGCAACACCCGCCGAAGAAGCCACTCCCCTCCCTTCCCCACCACGAACGCCCACTCCTCCCGTCGACGCTCCTCCCGGCCCTCAACCCTCCACGAGCGACCTCCCCTCCCAACCCTCCTCTCCCTCCCCAACACCCACACCCACCCCAACCCCACCTCTCGAACCTCTCACCTGGGGCCGAGACGCACCCGAAGCACTCGCTTCTTCCCTCTCCCCTACCTCCGCCGACGTGGAAGCCATTCCCGTCGAGCGATGGGAGGACCGAAGGGAGGAGATCGTCAAAGAAGAGGAAGAAGAAGCCGGGCTTCGGAGCGTTGAAGGTGGCGCGAAGAAGGGGGGAACAAATAAGGGAGAGGTCGTTTGGGAAAGGCTGTGGGAGAATCAGAGGGGGTCAGTCCTACGGCTCACTCATGTTTTGGGCGGGGAGGGAGGGTGGATGGGGGAGGAGGGTCGGGAAGGGAGAGGAGGGTGGGAGAATGAGGTGGGGAGGAGACGAGACGAGACGAACTGACCGGACGCGTTTGTTTTTTCGTCGTTTGCGCAGAATCATCTGGTTCGGCACCCCTCGCTATAGCAGTTCATCTCTCCTCCCTACGGATCCTTCGGCGTTTACGAGACCGGGGAGGGATAGGGAGCAGTGTAGGACGCCGTATGATTTGGATAGCTATCAGGTTAGTTTTGAGCGAGTTGAAACGACGGCGAGGCGAGACGAACGAAGAGAATGTGACTAACGTTCGTCTCCTCTCAACTTCGTGTTTAGCTCCCCGACGGAACCTGGTCCTGGGCTTCTTCGTGGATGATCAACATGAGGAACGATGGGCAGACGGATGAGAAGGGCTGTGAGTCGAGGAGAGACGCGTCGTCTTCGCCTTCGTTCTGGTTCGGCGCTGACGATTTGGCGTTGCGTTGCGCAGGGGAATACAATTCGTGGTTCCGAAACAAGGGCTGGCATGCTGTTTTGCCTTGGCATGGGTGGAAGGGATGGGTGAGGAGGAGGGAGTGGTGAGTCGTCTTCTCGTCAGGTTTCGTTCCTCGCTTCGATCTTCGAGCTTCGTTCGCTCGCTCGCTGACCACTTTTACTTCTGCCTCTACTCTCACCTTCCCCTCACATTCCTTCATCTTGTCTCCTTCCTCGCTGCAACTCCCTCGTCGCCTCGCCCCGTCTCGCTTCCCGGCTCACAGGATCCGCCTCCGAATCCACCCACCACCCCCAACCCTCTCTTCCCTCTCCCCTCCTCCCTCCCCAACAGCTCCCTCTCCGCTCCCTCTCCCCGTCACCGACGCGTCTTCCTCCAACGGTGAGCGCGAACGAACCAGTTCCGGCTCGTCAAGCATCGGAGGTCTCGACGACGCCGTCAGGGTTCTGGCTTCGAAGATGCTAGATCGGGAGAGGTTGGAGGTTTGGAAGGGCTGGTTGGGGAGGAAAAGAGATAGAGTCGTGCTGAAGGAGTTGGTGGAAGCTGATGTGAGTCTCGCGTCCGCTCTTCTTCTCTCCCCTCTCTCTCGCCGACGCGAAACTCACCATATTTTCGCACTTTCTTCCTTCCCTCCCCTCCCCCCTTCTTTTTTTTTTCCTTTCCCCCCCTCTCCCTCACTCTCCTCACCACCCCCCATCCTCATCCCATCCAACCACTTCCGCCCACAAAGCTCCCAACCCTCCTCCACACCTTCACCCACCCCTCCTCCCGTCAAACGCTGCTCGACCTCCTCTCCTCCGACCGACCAGACTGGGTCCTCCCCCTTCGGATGGAAACGGTCAACCTCGAGACGGAGGAGGAGAGGAACGAGGGGAGGAGAGCTAGTGAAGGGGAGGGGTTGGTGGTTAGGGCTGGGAGTGGGGTGGGGGTGGGGATTGATGCTTGAAACGAAGTAGGGGGGTGGGGAGGGCGGGAGGGGGAGGAGGGGAGGGTGGTGTGTCTTCGCGTTTCGTTATTTGTTGTTTTCTCTCGTACACGCACTCGCTTTGTTCTTTCTCTCTTTTCTTGGTCAACGCTAGCTATGTTACGCTACGCTCGTTTATGTCTCTCTGTTCTCGACTCGACTCTCGCTCGCTAATATACCTTCGTTCTACTCCTCGTTCTTGGACCTCTCGCGTTCTCGTTCTCGCAATACCTACAGTACTCCCTCGCTTCATTCTCGCTAATGTCCCCTCGCTCGATGATGATGCCTTCTTGGGTCGTCTCACTTTGGCTCTCGCTCTCTTTGTGAAAGAGGAAGGAGAAAGAAGAGAAATGAGGGAACGAAGAGCATGAAGATCACGACGCGTCTCGTTCAACGCTCGACGACGAGGAGGTTCGCTCAAGCGTCCCAGAGGAGCGGCTGGCAGAAGGGTTTGTGTCGGATCCAGTCCTTCTTTTGGTGCTCTGCGAAGTGAGGGAGAGAAGGAGGAGAAGAGGAGGAGTCAGTGGTAAGTCAAAAGACGCGTCGACGCTCGAGTCGAGCTCACCCGTCGAGCAGTATCGCGAAACACGACACTGGAGAACGAAAAGGAAGAGAGAGGTCAGTAATGGAGCTCAAACCCGTGCATCTGAGTAGATAAGAGCAGACTAACCCTCGAACAAGCCTTCATCTTAGCAGCATCTCGCACCATGCATTCGTGATGCCTGCAGAACTCCCAACCCGTCGCGCTCATCGAGTCCTGGAACTCTGGATACTTGACTCGAATGTCCGTCTGCGTCGACACCTCGATGAAGACGAGGAAGCTCAAAGGGAACCTCTTTTCCCAGGGCTTGGACAGGGACTCGCCCTCGCCGAAAAGGTTCTGGAGACGCTTTACGACGGCGCCTGCGTTCGCGACGATGGCTGGCTCGAGGGGAGGAGAGAGAGGGAGAGGAGGGGCTCGTTGGGACGGGGTGGAGGCTTTGGAGAAGACGTAGGCTTCGGCACAGACGTGGATGATGCTCAGGTGAGGGTAGAGGTGGGAGTAACAGTATTTCTCGCCCAAGTTCTGTCGTGGGAGGAGGAGGACGAGGCGGTTCAGCTCGACTCGTCGCCAGCTCACGTTCCCTCTCTCGCTTCGTTTCTTGGGGAAAGGCGTCGACTCACCAACTTGAAGGCATCGAGAACCTTTTCGAAGTAGAGGTTTCGAAGCTTGATCGCCAGGTCTGGGTGAAGAGAGAGGTAGTAAGGGAGAAGAGGGGAGGTCGCAGCTCCGTGGAGGATCAAGTCGAAAGGAGAGGAGAATACCGAGGGTCGAGGCTCGTTGAGAACGCTGGTGACGACCTGAGGAAGTTATTTGGTACAGAAGCAGTACTGGTGTGGGTGGAAAAGCGTCAGAAGCAGGGAAAGGGGAAAGAAGAGGAAGGAGGGAGACGATGAGGTGGGAAGCGAGATGAAATCGAGCCGACCTCGAAGGTGTTTCCATCCGTTCCTTCTTTGCGGTTCCACTCGAGGACAGTTCGGACCTGGAAATCAGAGATCCGGCATGAGACTAGGCAAGTCGGGCAAAAAGAGAAGATACAGAAGAGAGAGGAGGAGGACTGACGAGCTTGCAAAGAGCCTCCTTCTCTCGATCCATCCTCTCCCAAACCTCCTTCCATCCTCCTTCCTTCTCCAACCCAAGAGGCACCGCCAACTGAAGCATGTGCTCGAGCTGAGGTCTGACGAAGGGTATTCCCTTCCCGGAGAACGAGAGAGGACCGGTGGAGAGCCGGGTGACCGTCGAGAGGTTCATGTTTCGAAGGCGCTCCGTGATGGCCTTCTCGAGTTGAGCTTTCTGGACGGGATCCATGTTGGGATCGTTGATGGTGACAGGGCTGGCGTTGGCGAACTGTGGGAGACCGGGATGGTCGCCTGAGACTTGAGTTTCGTAGAACTGGGTAGGAGGGGGAGGAGGAGGGGAAGACATGCCGAAGGGGAAAAGTGAAGGGGAGGTGGAAGTCAGGAGCGAGGGAGGAGCTCGAGTGCAGTCGTCCGTCTTCGCTGGTCACGAACAAATCCGTCGTCAGGGCTTGGTTCGCTACAAAAAACCTGACTGAACTCATTCGTGGACCGAGAGGTGAGACCAAACCAAAGCCGTGGAAGGCTAGAATAACAGGGGAAATTGCGTTCAAACGTCGCCGCGTCGCGACGTCAACCTTCCTTCGTCTCTTCTCCTTCCTTCGGGGGCTCTTCTTCGAAAATTTCTCCCAGAGAAGACAAAATATTATACCTTGCTAGCTTTTTCGAAGTCGTTCAGGTGTCCAACCCGCATCAGATCTCAATCTCCCCTTCGCGATCAACCACTCCCTCCCCTCTCAAACTCAACCTCCCCTCCCCCAAAGGAACAAGACCTAGTCTCCCACCTCTCGAACCAACATGATGACTCACCCACTCTACTCCGGTCACCTTGGGAGGCAGACTCGAGAGGAAGAACGGAAGGACGTCGCTGTGGGCTGAACCTGGGGAATCGACGCGACGAAAGACGAGTGGAAAGGAAGAACGTGAGTTTCCGAGCGATGCATACAAACGACGAGGAAGGGAAGAAGGAGGAAAGGGAAGAGTGTACGAACCGCAAACTTGATCTTCTGGAGGAACGCAGGTCTTGGGATGGAAGACTCGAACCAGGAAGTCAGGTCGTTCCTCTCCTTTCGTCGTAGAAGTTGCTGGAGGATGAGATACCAGGCAGACTCCTCGAGGGCCGACGGTGAGCTAATGTAAGAAGCAAGCAAATATGTGCTGTCAGCGTTCCCGTTCTCTCCTTGCTCAGCCGAAGGCACGGATCGAAAACGACGCGTCGCGGACTTCCAGGGAAGAAGCTCGGCGACCGACTCACCAGCTCCTCCCCCACAACCTCCAGACTGCTCAGCGGTCTCTCCTGACCAATCCATTCGACGATGGTATCGAACTTCCCTCGAGAGATGGAAGCGAAGTCGCCCTTTCTTGAGTTTGGGATTGCTTTGAGGAGGCAACCGAGGATTTGGGATCGCTCGGGCTCAGGGATTGGGGTGGGAGTATCGTGGAGAGGCTGGTGGCGGGGGATGAAGTAAGAGGAACGATTTGAGTGAGCGATCAGGAAAGGGTGGGGGCACGGAACCGAACGACGTTGGGACTGGGGACGACAAAGCGAGGACGAACGAAGTTGACGTCCGCGTAAAGAGGCGAGAGTATGTTTGAAGGGAGGATGCCGTGAGTTTGGGTGTGATAGTTGATGAGTCGGAGCGATGGGTTCTGGGACGAGAGGAGGACTGAGGTGGCGATGGCTGGAGGCAGCAGACGCGTGGAGGAGACAAAAGATCGACGGTGTCAGCTTCTGTAGGGCCGAGAAATGGAGAGCCGCAGGAGACTTACATCCATGACCGCATCTGCAAGTCGAAGGAGCGCAGCTCTCAGCCTCAGATAGGAGAGGGGAAGAAAGGAGAGATGAAAGACGAGCGCTCGACGTCGTCTTACTCACAAAGGAACGATCTGCCCCGTCGCTGTCGACCACCAAATACTGTAGTCCTTCACCTCATCCGTTCCGCCAGGAATCGGTACGACGAAGCAACACATGGGCTGCTGCATCAACCTGCAAGGATTGGTCGAGGTGAGAAGAAGGAGGAGGAGGCGAGTCAGCATCGGACTCGTCCGAGTCGAACTCGAGCTCAGAAGGAGGAGGAGAAAGGAACTCACAGTCCTGCTGCAGACATCTTCTCCTCTGAGATGGGCTCGTCAAGAAGGAAAACAGCGGCGGGGTTCCCGAGCTTGGTGGGAGTCGAGTTCGAGCTCGTGAAGGCGTTGACGATGTAGTAGGGAAGGCGAATCGAAGGGGAGGAAAGGGTCGACATGTTTCGGGGGACTGAGAGAGAAGAGCAACGTAGGTCAGCAAAAAAGACCCAGCTAGGAGGGGGGCGAATTGACTTGTACCTACGAGGCGACTGGCTTCGAGTTAGAAGAGGTGGGCGTCGAAGGAAGGGGAGGAAAAGGTCAGCTCGAACTGACTCGACCTGGTTTCGGTTGAGTCGCCGACGTTGTTGCCTTCTCGTCGTGGACGTTATGCTCTCGCTGGAACGCTTCGCGGAAGGTAGAGGATCATCTATGTAAGTGGTGAGATCGATGTGTATGCAAACTGAGGACGACGAATACGAGATCCGAAGGACCGGCTCGACGCGTCGTAAATCGACCGTGACGGACGAGAATAAAGCGTCGACGATATCAGGCCACCAGCGCTGCGAGAGGAAGAAAGGTAAGATGGGAAGGCGGTGATCAGTGTCAGAGTGGCGAAAGGAAAGGAAGGGGGAAGGGAAAGCAAGACGAAAACGAAACGCACACGTCGCTGGTTTATCTGCTGGACGATGCAGGCCTTCCCTCGGCTGAACGTTCTCGGCATCTGTCTCTGGTCCACCAGCATCTCGGGCGAGAGTCACTCGATTCAGCCCGAGTCCCTCGATGAGCTCGGTCCTGATGACTCTGAGAGTTGGAAGACGACGACAGAGGAGAAGGACGAGAGCGAAGTCAGCCCAAGTTCTTCCTCGACGTCGCCTACGACCACATCGAGCTGCGACGACTTCGTGAACTCACCGAGTGAATCCCAACTTCTCGTAGAAGTCCCTTCCAGGCTTGTTGTCCGCCAAACAGACCACCAAGGCTCGTCGCTCTTTGCCGTCGCCTCGTTTAGGCAACACTCCGTCCGTCAACCTCCTCCCCAGTCCCTTCCCCTTCCACTCCTCCAGGAGATACACAGACTGAAGCGTGAGATAGCCATACTCGTCCTCCTCCTTGGTTGCAGTAGCGAATCCAACGACGTCTCCCGTTGTTGGGTGAACGGCGACGAGGGTGATCTGTTCGGGGTGGTTGAGTCGAAGGAGGAAATTGGCTGGGGAGGCGAAGCTTGGGATGTTTGGGAGGTAGGCGATTTGAGCAGGAGTGAGGAGGTCTACGTAGGAGGTTTGCCAGGAAGAAAGGTGGGTGAAGTGGCCAGAGGGAGCGTCTGAGGGGACAGCGATTCGGATCAGGAGGGGATGACTCGGAGGAGGAGAGGGCGAGGGAGGGAGGGCCATTTCTGGTGAGGTGGGAGCTTTAGGGGGCGATGGTGTAGAACGAGGGAAAAGTTGAAGGGATCTCTGTGGTCTCTACGAAGCCTTTTTGATATTTTTTGATGATGGGAGTGAGCGAGAGCTCGATGAAAAGTGTCCGACGACCCGACTCGATTTCGGACGAGCTCACCTCTCTCCGTCATCCCCTCCCCTTCCTCCCTTCCTTCAACGCTCAGCTCCCTCCTCTCTCTCTCGGAACTCCCTTCTCTTCCTTCGCATGGCCACCTTCTGCTCCACTTAACGACAACTCACCAAATCCAGCATGTCCCTCCACTTGAAACTCTCTCGCTCTCCCCTTCTTCCCCTCCCTCCGCACCCCGAGATCGAACTCGCAACCTCCCCTTCCTCCCCTCTCCCTTCACCACCGTCCCACCTCGACTCAACGAACCCGCTGGATCGCAGCATGGGAAGAAGAGGATCACAACTAGAAGTCACCGACACTCGTAGCTCAGAAGACGAGGATCCCTTGGAGGACGCAGAGGAGGAGGAGGAGGATCAGCCATCGGAGGAGGACGAGCTCGCTTTGATTCGCAGAGAGAGGGGAGAGAGGTGGTTCGCTCTGTTCGTCGCCTGCTTGCTATCAGTCGGGAGTCACTAGTGAGTTTAGATCTCGTCCCTCGTTCATCCTTGAGGTGGGGGAGGAGGGAGGGAAGCCGGGAAGGATAGGCGGCGAGCTCGAGCTCAACCTCCCTTCCTTCCCCCTTCTTCCATTCGCTCGATGCTGATCGGACATCTCTTCGGATCGATTTAACAGTGGAACTCATCTCCTGGGACCGATCAAGAGTCGGATCTCTCGCGAGATGGGAGCCTCAAACTCTCAGTTCTCTCTCCTACTTGCAGCTCTCTCGTGAGCGTACCCTCCCGTTCCTCCTTCCCTCTCTCCAACCTCAACTGAACCCCATCGCCTTTCTTTTTTTGCGTAGCCTCAACAACACCTGGACTCCTCTCGTCGGAGGTCTCTTGACGGCTCGACTCGGCACTCCTCGAGCATCGATCATGGCGACCTCGCTCATTCTCATTGGACAAGCCACGATCCTCTACTTCACCAGCTCAGGCGCGAACGGAGAGGGATCCATCAAGGGGATGCTTCTGGGAATTTGGATCTTCTCGTTGGGTGTATCTCCGCTAGCTGTGGTGCAGGAGACAATCAGTTCGTCCTCCTCTCGATGCTCTCGCTCGAGCGACACCGACCGCGACGCGTCCTCTTCCTCCTCGACTGACTCGCTCTCCCTTACTTTTTCACGCCACCACAGTCGTTCGGTACTTCAGTCACAAGGGTCTCGGACTCTCTCTCGCTCTCGGCCTCGTCGTCGGGAAAGGAGCCAGCTTCGTCTCAGCCATCACGTCGTACCCTCTTTCGGAGCAGTTCGGTCGACGAGGTCCTTTCGTTGCCAGCACTCTCCTTGCCTCGTGAGTTTCTCGTCTTTCCATCTCAGAGCTCTCATTGGATCTCCCTCAAAGGTCTATCAGAGATCGCTGCGACCCGAAGGCTCTAACGCGTCCTCTCTTCTTTCCTCCTCGCCAGGCTGAGCTTCGCTGCCAACATCCTCTACTGCGTCGTTCACTATCGCAATCACCTTACCCTCTCTTCCGATACCCCTTCCTCGTCCCTCGATCCAGACGAACTGGCTACCGAGAAGGTCCTCCAACGTCGTCGCGTTCGATTCACCAACCTCTCCAAGCTCGGCGACTCGTTCTGGATCTTCATCCTTCTCAACATTTTCTCCGGAGCCATCTGGTCTCCCTTTCTTCAACTTTCATCGTGTGTCTATCTCCCTTCTCTTCTCTCCGATCATCGCTCGTTTCGCTGACCGTCTCTTCGCCCTTCCTCAATCAGCAATCTCATCCAGCGTCGCTACCTCCTTTCCGACGCGACGAGCGCAAGCTACGCTTCCCTCCTCCTCGCCTTCTCCATTGTTCTCTACCCAACGGCCGGCTGGATCCACGATCACTACCATACCAACTCGAGGGACAAGTTTATCGTCTATCGGCTCTTCGTCCTAGCTTCGTGCTTGACGTTGTCGTGCTTCGTTTGGCTCGTACTACCTGTGGCTTTGACGAGGAGTCCTGTGCCGGCGATGATCGCGTTTGGAGGAGGGCATGGATTCGCGACGCTGCTGCTGGTGAGTCTTTCCTCACGTGATCCGAAGAACTTTGCTCTCGAAACGCTTTTTCGCTCCCTCCTCTCGATGCGATCACCCTCCTCGTTCTTCGCTTTCTGACCTTCGTGTTCATCTTTTTCTGTCATAGGTGCTGGTGGTTCCTGGCCTGGTGGAGACGGAGTGGGTCTCGACGGCGTTGGGAGCTCACAAATCGGTGAGTCGCCTCGGAACTTGATCTCGCGATCCGAATTCGCCCAAGACGAGTCCGTTACAGAACCTGACACTTCATCACTCTTCCTCCGTCTCCTTCCGCTCATCTTTGATCTTCGTAGATGGAGTCCGCGGCCACGACCCTCACTCAGACCCTCTCAGGACTTCTCCTCGACGCGTCGCCCAAAATCCACCTCCCAATCTTCCCCAAACCGCCTCCCTCCAACTCCTCCTCTTCTCTTGTCGCACCTGCCTCCCCTCCCTCCCAGGATATCCCACCCGATACGACATCGACCCACCTCCTCCTCCTTCTATTCCTCCTTCTCAACATCTTTCAACTGGCGACGACGATCTTCCTCTGGCGAACGGCATCTTCTCGCCTCGCCGCCTCCCTCTCCTCCTCCTCAACAACCATCCCCGACCCCAACAGTGACGATCAACCCTCCACCTCCCTCGGATCGGATGGATACGCTCCCCTCCCTAAGGAGGAAGAAGACCGAGACGAACTCGACCTCGAGGAAGAACGGATCCCCGCGTCGACCTCCCTCCGAACGAGCGACGAACTCCTCCCCTCCTCCCCCTCCTCGCAATCGAGCTCGTCTCGCAACCCTCTCAGGAACAAAATCAGGAGTCTATCAGCGTCGTCGAGGCGGCCGCTGATCTCAAGGACGACGAGTGGTCGAGAGTTGGTTGCGGGAGGAGACGGAGGAGAGTCGTCGGGAGGTCTGGGTGTATCGGTGTTGGGTTGGGCTGAGAGGAGAAGAGGGCGCTGGTTCTTCTTTATGAGTCTAGCTTTTGTAATCTCTAGTTGGGCTGTCTTTGGAGGTGTAGCTATATGGAGGCTGGAAGGGACGAAATCATGATGAATCCTGGAACGAAGCTCATCTCGCTCGACCTCGACGCGAACGACGCTCCGCTCCTCCTGCTCTACAGAAACCTCCCTGCATGAACCTCAGGTCTTCTCGGTGCCGACTATAGGAGCCGTACCTGCCCTTTCACATGCCAACCGTTTTGTCGCCCTCTCTTTTTTATTTCTGCCTGGAACTGAGTCGAGGGTCGTTCGCTCCTTCTTCCCACCGAGCGGCGGGCCATCTCGCGAGACTTTGCGAGCTGGCAAAAGAAGGACAGGCTGACCTTCCTCTCCCCCATCAACCACCACCTTCTCAACTCCCTTCTCATCCTCTGTCATCATCCAACATGAGCGTTAACGGAACCATCAAGTCGAAGGTCTTCCCCACCATCGAGAAGATCGAGTCTTTCGTCCCTTCAGCGAAGGGTTCGTTCGCCCGCTTCTCTTTCCCTCCTCCCTTCCCTTCTTCTCTTAGCTCTGCTGACCTCTCTCTTGGCCCTTCTTCTTCTCTCGCACTATCAGGATCTGGAGGAGACTACCACAACCAGTCTCAAGGCCACTGGATCGTGGATACCTCCATCTCGAACCCCATGTTCGTCCCCTTCTTCCTCTTCATCGTTTTCCGTCCCTCCTCGTCCTCGCTCCCCTTCTCGACCTTGGCCTGTGCTCTCTCGCTGACCTCTTCCCCTCCTATCTCCTCTTCTCGCCTCGTTCTAACTCTTCTTCAGGTCCTCCTACGAGCAGTACCGAGCTTCTCGAACCTCTTGGGGAATCGGAGTGCTGGGATCTCTCTTCGTCAAGGTCACCGCCTCGGATGGAACCGTTGGATACGCTACTGGATTCGGAGGACCTCCTGCCTGCTGGCTCATCGAGAACCACTTCAAGCGATTCGTACTCGGTCAGGATCCTCGAGATACCAACCTCATCTGGGACCAGATGTTCAAAGCTTCGTGAGTCGACCTTTCCGAGCCTCGGCCCGGTTTCAGCCCAGCGAGCGCGAGCGGTGAGCTGAACTTCTCCTGCTTTTCTCCTTTTCCTTCGCCTTCGTTCTTGGTTTTGATCAGCATGTTCTACGGACGAAAGGGTATCACTCTCGCTACCATCTCGGTCATCGATCTCGCCATCTGGGATCTTCTGGGTAAGATCAGAGGCGAGCCCGTCTACAAGATGATTGGAGGTCGAACGAAGAAGGAGATCCCTTTCTACTGCACTGGACCTACTCCTCCCGATGTGAGTTACCTTTTTCTCACTCGTCTCGTTCTCATTCGCTTTCTCGACGAGGTGGAACACGACCGCTGACATCTCTGCTCCTCCCCTCCCTCTTCTCTCGTTCGCGTCGAACAGGTCAAGCGAATGGGTTTCTGGGGAGCCAAGGTCCCTCTTCCCTTCTCTCCCTCGGAAGGTCACATCGGAATGCAGAAGAACATCGACTTCCTGCAAGCTCACCGAGACTCGGTTGGACCTGGGTGAGTTCTCTCGTCGGCTTCTCTCGCTTCGCCTCGTCGCTCGTTTTTCGAGCTGACCTTTTGTTCGTTCTTCTCTCCTCGCTCGTTCAGATTCCCCATCATGGTCGATTGCTACATGAGTCTCAACGTTCCCTACGCCATCGAGATCGCTCAAAAGTGCATCGACGCCAAGATCGACATCACCTGGTGGGAGGAGTGCCTTCACCCCGACGACTTCGATGGACACCGACTCCTCAAGGCTGCTATGCCCACCGTCAAGTGGTGAGCTCTTGTCTTCCTACCCTTCTAACCCCTCTCATGAGACCTCAGCTGATCCGACCTTCATTTCCCGACCTTCCAGGACCACTGGAGAGCACGAGTACTCCAAATACGGGTGAGCTTCCATCCCTGCTCGCATCCGAACGAAGACGCGTCGAAGCTGACCTCTTCTTTCCCTTCTCGCCTCTTAGTTTCCGAAAGCTCATCGAGGATCGGTCTATCGATATCCTCCAACCCGACGTCATGTGGCTCGGAGGTCTTACTGAGCTCTTGAAGGTCTCGGCGATGGCTGCTGCCTACGGTTCGTCTCGCTCTAGTGACACTCTTCGTCTTGCCTCCCCTCGTCGCTGATCAGCTCTCTCCTTCGCTTTCTCAGACATTCCCGTCGTTCCCCACGGTTCCGGTCCTTACTCGTTCGTCTCCTCCCTCATTTCCCGAGCTTGTCTCGACGTCGTTCGTTGATCTGACCTCAACCTCCGTCTTTCGTTCCCCTCTCTCAGCTACCACTTCATCATCTCCCAACCTCACTCTCCCTTCTGCGAGTACATCGCCAACTCCCCCGACGGAAAGTCCATCCACCCCGTCTTCGGAGACCTCTTCCTCAACGAGCCCATCCCCACAGGTTCGTCTGCTCTTCGTCCTTCTCTCGTCTCGCATCGTCCTCTTCGACCCGAGCTCACCTCTCTCCTTCCTCTTCGCGTTCTCTGAACAGGTGGAAGGATCGACGTGTCGGACGAGCCTGGATTCGGACTGGTTCTCAACCCCAAAGCTCGTTTGATTCCTGCTGGAAGGCTCTTCAACGCGGATCCCGAGAAGGGACTCGGAGAGGCGGATCAGGCTTAGACGGTTGAGTTGGTTTGGGGTTGGGTCGAAGGGGAAGACGAAAAACTCTCGCTTCGACGTTGTATTTCTTTAGCTTTCGTATTTCCTTCTATGCATTCTCATCTTGGGCATCAGCTATCTCCTCCAGCGTCGCTTGAAACGGGGACGGAAAGAGGAGACGCGACGAGAGCAGGTCGGGTGCAAGCTCGCTCTCTTGCGTCTTTCGGGCGAAACGAGGGAAAGAGACAAGGATCCACGACTCGTAGAAAGAAGCTCGTTCTCAAACGATATGCTGGAAACGTTATAAAGCCAAATAAAGCAACAACTCGCCTCTCTCGTTCCCGACCTGGTTGCGATGAAGGGAGGGTCCGGACTTAGAGAGAGAGAGAGCGGAGTTGTAGCGAAAGACGGGTGATGTAAAAAGAGTGGGAGAGGCGGGTTTGAAGTGGGGAACGAGGAAAGGAAGAAGCGAGGAGCGGACGAGATGGGAGGGAGGATGAGGAAGAGTCGTTGGAGGATGTGGTCGCACCAAGCTACTACTCGTCCTTCTTCACGACCACTCGAAGAGGTCCGCGAACTTCCTCCGAAAGCTTCTCGACTTCCTCCGACAGCATCTCTCTCTCCTGCTGAGTGGCTACGACGAGCTCAGTGACCTCGATCCTCGGATTCCTGAACGTTCGGCGCGACGCGAGGTATCCGACTGGTTTACGAAGGCATCGAGATACCGATCGCTCATCTACGGCATCCAGGTTCCATGTGACCTCCAACGGAGGGAGAGTTCCGAGGGAGAGATCCGTTTCGACGTCGAGGGCTTGAACGTAGAAGATGTGCGACGACGCGTCCGGGTTCGGTTCGTCGTCGACGGTGCAGTGTAGATCGATGTTCCAAAGCATGACGTATCGGAGGCGAGTCCAGCGGAGATTATGGAGGATGCTGCGTTGCTGATTCGGAAGGTGTCGCGACCTGCGTCGTAGCTGAAGGACTCGCTGAGCTTCGAGGGGTCTGGGATGAGGAAGGCAGGCTTCTGAAAGTGGAGGAAGTGTGGATCGACGAGGGTGAGGAGTCGAGGCTGGGGTGGAAGAAGGGTGCGACGATATCGATATTGCTTATTTCCGAAGGGAGTTCCACCACGATGCAGAGTTTGGCGCGTCGAAGAGGAGATCCTTGGAGACCGAGTCGAGCGACGGAAAGCTCGGGGTTGTTGAAGTACTGGAGGAGCGCGGCGGATACGACGAGGACCTCGAGGTGTCGAAGCGAGAGGCTTGAGTCCAAGCGAGCACTGAGCTTCGTCGCATCCAATCCCTGGAAGAGGAGGGCCAGGCGGGTTGAAGTCAGCGCGTGTCCGTTGCGAGATTCGCCACGATCTCCCTCTTCCGCGATGCGACGAAATGGACTGACTCGTTTGGTGAGGAGAGACCCTAAGCTGGCAGCGTCTTCGCGTCCGAAAGGGCTCCATCTTTGACGAAGCATCTCAGGACCGAAGCGAACGAGCCAGGCGAAGTCGACTTGGCTGAGGGCGATGCAAGTCTGACGGTCGACGAACTCCCCGATGGACTCGAAGATTTCGAAGGGGATGGAGGCTTTGATGGGGATGGTGGAGAAGACGGGCTCGGTCCATACTGAGAGAGTTTGAATCCATACGGCAGAAAGAAAGAGGACGGTTCAGAGGAGACGAAGAAGACGACGATGGGAAGGAAGAGGGAAGGAGAGTCGAGCTCACCGTTCTCCTGCTCCACTTCCCTTCTTCCCTAGACATCTGTCCTACCTCCAACGCTGCCCTCAGATCCCTGACCATCCCTTCCTCGTCCTCTCTGATCCACAATCCAACCGGGGCCTTGGTTTCTCGTCGGAGAGCTCGAAGACTCGAGGTGGCGATTCGGGAGAGACTGTCTCGTTCCTTCGTGAGTTTGGCGAGCTCTACTTTGAGAAGAGCGACCTCTTCCGACTTCGAAATTTGCATGCGATCTAGGAGAGAGGTATGTCGTCCTTCGAGGGAGGTGAGGGAGCGTAAGAAGAACTTGGTCGTTTCGGTTGCTGGGCGTGAAGAGGAAGAATGAGGAGAGAGGGCGAGTTTCCTCTTGACGTCGACAACCTGCCCTTCCTTCTCCCTTCGCTTTCTTCCATCAGCCTCGCTACCCTCTCAAATCTTCGACATGGCCACTTCTCCTCCCTTTGTCGTCACCCAACTACCAGCGAACCATCCCGGAGTGGCCGAGAAGAAGAGAAGGATGATCGAGGCGGCGAAGAAGCGAGGAGCAGATCCTGCTTCCCTCGAGAAGCTCAAGCACTCTCTCAGACCCGAAGCTGAGATAGCGATGCTGTCTTGCGCTCCGGTCTCGATGTCGGGGACTAGGATGCCATTCGTACGACCCGAGATCGAGGTTTTGAAGCCTCTGGCCGCTGTGTTGGGGTTGGAGAGGCAGGGAGATTGGATCGAGGTCTGGAAGAGCATGCGACGAGACAGAGAGGAACTGAACAAGATGGCGAGCTAATTCCCCTCTTCTTTACATGTGAGACGTACGCTGACCTTAGCGGCTCGTCGTTTGTAAACTCAGATAGGGGTGGATCTCAACTGGTGGGACGGGAAGAACGCCGGCAACAACTACACGGTGGAGTCGTCTCTCCTCTCTCTTTCCTTCTTCTTCTTGTTCTTCATACCTTGCACGTTGAACCCACAGCTCTCACTCTCTCCGCTGACATCTGCGCTCATTTCTTTCCCCCTTCCAGATCTGCTTCTGCGCAAAGTACCTTCCCGCCATCGTCGCAGCCGTCCTCGACGAACCTTTCCCTTCGGTCCTCGCCTCGCCATGGGACCGTCTCCTTCAAAGAGCAGCACTCACTCCGATCCTTCAACACTACCTTCGAGACCGACCTACCCTCGCTATACAGCTACGAGATGTCTACTACCAAAAGATCATGGAGGCCGTCAAGCGAGTGGGTCGCGTAGCTCAGCTCGCATCTCTCGCGTCGTCGATAACTCACCTCGAGCTGACTCCAACATCACTCTGCTTCTCGACTTCTCTCGAACCAGAACTTCGATGCAGATGCCTGCCAGAAGCACCTCTTCCCTCACCTCGTCGTTCTCCACACGTGCATCCTCGCTTACCTCACCTCTCCCATGTACTCCCTCTCAAAAAAGCTCCTCCTCTCCCTCTCGCTCGAGACGACGCGAGCTCCCTTCAAAAGCTCCTCATCTCCCTCATGCCTCGAACTCTCCTCATCGCGAAAGGCGAGATCGAGTACGAATGGGAAACCTGCCTTGGGATGAACGTCAACGCTGCCATCGTCGCCTCAGGATACCAGGACGTCCTCAAAGTCTTCCCTTCGATCCTCAACGCCGAGTCGCGACCTGTCCCTCTTGACTTCGCCGCCTGCGCTGCTGGTTGCATTGCGGACTGTTCGGAGAGAGACTGGAAGAGGATGAAGGCTTGTGCGAGGGTGAGTCTAGTGCCTTCCTTTTGACGTTCGTTCTTTCGTTGCGTTCGCGAGCTCTCGATGACTGACTCGACGACGCGTCTCCCTCTCGTTTCGGACCAGTGCGGAGTCGCGAGGTGCTGCTGCAAGGGTGAGCGAGAGAGAGAGCCGAACCTCCGATCTCTGGTTATAGGCGTGAAGTCCGAGCTGACCTTCTTTTGGCCATCGTCGTTTCTCTAGCCCATCAAACGTGGGACTGGGTCGAAGGGAACCACAAACCGATGTGCTTCAAGATCTCGTGGACGACTTGAACAGCTCGAAGCTACATACGCTCCCGAGACGATGTATCGACCCCTCTTTTGCTATCGACGTTCGACCTATGCATGCCCTCTCTTTGCAACTCCGAACGAGAGCTGGGAAAGAACGCGCCTCGAAACGAGATTGTTGCTCGGCTTCCCCGTCCCTCTCCTCTTCTCTCGTCTCACCGGCCCCTGTCAACGAGCAAAACGCATTACTGCATAGAAAGGGTATGACGGGGCAAAGGAGAGAAGAGGGCAAATCGAACGAAACGAAAACGACGTCGGACACGATCCAAGAACGAGCGAGAGAGAACGGAAAACCCAAAAACGAGACGAGCGAAAACGAAAAGCGAACTGTGAAAGAGATCTCCTTCCTTCGAAGCTCTCCCCCTCCCTTCATCCCTCAAACACCCTCCCCTTCCACCCAACCCACATCCAAACCAAACCCAGCCCCCTCCCTCTCACCCTCTTCCCAATCCACACCCAAACTCACTTCCCCTCCTCTTCGTCCTCCTCCTCCTCCTCCTCCTCCTCAGGCTCCGCCCCCACCCTCGAAACGATCTCCTTCCACAGAATATTCGCCTTATCCCACTTGGTCGAGAACCCTTCCTTCAGGAACGCGAGACTCTCCACGAACTCAGGTGTTTCTGCCTCGAGACCGAGAGGGGTGTAGACGAGGACGGAGTCGTAAGGGTTGGGGTTACCGGCTGCTTGGAGATCGGTATTGAGCATTGAGGATTGGCGGATTTTGAAGTTGAGGCCTGGTGATGGGGGTGGGAGGGGTGGGGGGGGGGGGGGAGGGAGGGGAGGGAGGGGAGGGGGGAGGGAGGGGAGTCAGCGACGCGACTAGAAAGGACTCTCGAGGGTTCGTCCTCGAACGAGCGAGCTGGAGGGTTGGAAGGTGCGACACTCACTTCGTCCATCCACGTCGTACGTATAGATACAGTTGAACTCCGGTTCGCCCACAGGTCCTCCTTGCTCAGTCTGGATGAACTTGACTCCCACGACGGCGAGGTTGGTGAGATCCTCGTAGAACACTGCGATCTTCTGGTCCTTGGTGATCTCCTCGGCGGTGGTGGAGGCGGCTGCTGCGACGGCCGTAGCGGAGGCGGAGGTGGTGGAAGAGGAGGCTTTGAGGAGTTGACGCGAGTTGGCGACTTCGGCTTTGAGTTCGCGTTGGAGTTGTTCGACTGGGAGAGGCGGATCGAGGGACATAGGAGGGGAAGGAGGAAGAGATGAGTCAGCAAGAGATGAGACTAGACGCGTTCAGCGAGGATGATCGAGAGGGAAAGGAAGGGGAACGAGGGAACGCTCGACGCGTCGAAACGTAAGTCGCGACGAAGAACGAAACGGATTCCAGACTCACTCAGATCAGCCTGTTCCTTCCCCTTCTTCCCCTGCTCCTTCACCATCCTCTCCAGATCCTTCGTCGCCTTCGCAGGCTCAGGAACCACAGCCGGCTGAGGTCCAAGAGCGACCAGCCTCAACCGTTCCTTCTTCTCCTTCTCGTACGCCGTCGTCAGGGTCTTGTTCAGGTCGTTGAGCTCTGTTGCGAAACCGAACGAGTATTAAACGAACGAGGTGGTTAGTTCCTTCGAGACGCAAAAGTGCCAGCTGGATTGAGGGAAAGAGAAGGAGGGGAAAGAGAGAACGGAACGGATGGATGGATGGACGCACTATCCGCCCTAGCCTCAGCCTTCTCGCGATAGGACTTGAAGTTCTCCTCGGCCTGGGTGTTTCGAATCTTGGAGAGTTCGTCGAATTGACGGATGTAGGTGTCTCGTTCCTTCTCGAAGGCGTCTCGTTCGGCGGTGACCTACAACGTCCAAAGCAAAGCACGAAAACAAAGAAGGTCAGCTCGAGCTCGAGCTCACGTCGCCTTTCCCTCTGTCCTTCCTTCCTTCCCCTGCTTGCGACTTCTTCCCGCCAGCGTTCCTCCTACCCCATCCAACATCACAGCTCGCAGCTCGCTAATCCTGAAGAGACTAGAGGCGAGCTTCGTCCCTATAAGCCCCATCGAACGAAGCTCTAACGAAGGAGCGAAGTTCAAACCCAAGCTCAAGCTCAACAAACTCACCTCATAAACACTCCTCTCCAACTTCTTGATCCTCCCCAACAAAGTCTTCACGTCCGTGCCAATCTCCCCATCCCCAATCCCAACCCCAACCCCTCCCACCTTACTCTTCCCCCCAGCAGCCTTCTTCCCGCTCCCCTTCTTAGGCACCACCTCCTCCTCTTCGTCCTCCTGCCCATCCATCAACGAATCCTCTTCTTGCACGGGTAGAGGGGGTGGGGGAACTTTCTTCGATGTGGACACGTGTTTGAGTTTGGAAGATGAAGTGGTGCTGGGTTTGGCGGAGGTGGAGGAAGGGGTTGGACGAGGTTTGGTGGAGGAGTGGGAGGAGGGGTGGGTGGGTTTGCGAGGAGCTGCTTCCCAACGACAAACCAAACGAGTGTCAGCTTTTGGCTGTTCATACGAGCGAGCGAGGGAGGGGTGAGAGTGGGGTGGATGGATGGGCGAGACAGAAGAGTAGGGACAAGAGGGGATGAAAACGACGAGCTGACCTTCCTCCTCCTCCTCCTCTTGTCCTTCCTCCCCCTCCTGCTGAAGCAGCGAATCCTCCGCCGTTCGATCCAGTTGGGCGAGTTTCTTGCGGGAGGATTGCGATTGAGCCCCCGAGGCCTTCGTTGAAGGAGCGGCGTTCTCCTTCCCCTGTAGCGAAGCGAACGAACACGAAGAAGGAAGGAAGGGGAGAGGGTCAGCTTTGTTTCCCCTTCCCTCCTTCCTTCGTTTGCGTTGGTGTTGGAAGGGTGGATGGATGGATGGGTTGAGAGAAGTGGAATGGAGGTACCTTATGAGTCATAGTAACGGCCATATCGTCTGAGTCTTCTTCGTCGGAGGGAGCGGGGCGGGCCATGGGAGGATGGGAGGAGGCGAGAGGTTGGAGGGGAGGTGAGGGTTGTTGACGCGAGAAGGAAAAAGAAAACGCGTGCCAGAGAAGAGAGGAGATCGTCGGGCTGAGTTTTCGCTGTTTATGTTTACGTTTCCCGTAGCTGAGAAGTTGCGTGAGTGAGGGGACGTGAGAGATGGGTGTGGTATGTTGAGGAAAATCTGGGCAGGTTTGCACGAGCGGGAAGCGAGACGAGGACGAGGACGGCAGGTCAGGACTTTGCGAGCGACGGAGGACGCGATAAGATCATCAGCTTTCGGTGTCGCGTGAAAGGGTGAAAGGGAGTCGGGTAGGTCGTCGATAAGTCGTAAAAAAGTAGGGAGGGTGAAGAGGGAGAAAGAAGGAACCGAAGCGAAACGCGCGACGCCGACGAGCGACCTCGTCCCTCCGTCTACAAAGCGGGTCCCATTTCACTCGAGACCAAAGAGAAGGGTACAACAAATCTTGAGGAAGCGAACTAAAGAGTGAAACAAAAGAACCGAGGCGAAACGAAGAGGAGGGGGCCAAGAATTGAGCTCGTCCGTTCGGCGAGTCCAAAGAACGAAGCAACCCAGGGCGAGTGAAGTTGACCGATCGAGCTACTCCCCGAGCTTGGTTTGAGCCCACTGGCCAGGAGGAGGTTGGACTTGAAGAGGTTCCCAGCTGTTTGGGCGAGGGGGAAGAGAGGGAGAGTCAAGATCGAGGTCAGCTTCGCGCGTTGGTCACAGAAACGAACTGGTAGAGCGAGTTCTGCAGCAAGTTGAAGATCGAGGCATACAACTCTATTCCTGAGTGAGCCTTTCTGCTAGATCTGCGAAGACCCAGCAGAACTTCCTCCAGAGGGTCAACTCGGCCCGACCTCTCTCTCTCGCTCCTCTTCCCATCTCTCCCCTCCCTCCCTCTCCCTCTCCTGCTTCCCTCCCTAGCTCACACCCTCGGACAAGATAACAATGGAACCTTCAACTCACCTCTTCCACTCCAAAACTTTCCCCACAAGCTGCAACTCCCCCTCCGCGACCTTCAACACCTCCTCGACCTCCCTTACTCCCAACTCCCTCTCCACCTCCTCCTGAGCCCTAACCGTCTCCTCTTCCCCAATCGCATCCCTCTTCTCCTCACCCAAGTTCTCTTTAGTCCACCCATGCTTGAGCATCACCGTCTCGAGGATGGTGAGCCGGTGTTGGGTTAAGGCCTCGGTTCCTGAGCGGTAGATGTAGGAGGGGGGCAGGGACTGGAGGGCGTGGAGGGTTCGGGAGTAGAGGTGGTGAAGGGTTGGAAGGGGGTGGGGGTGGACTATTAGACCGGCGATTTTGGTGGAGGCTTTGATGAGGAGGGGGGTGGAGGGGAGCATGGTTGAGAAGGAGGGTGGAAGGGGAGGATGGGTGAGGGTTGGGAGAGAGATGGGAGAGCGGGGAACGAGGGGAGGGGAGGAAGGCGGCGAGGCAGAGGGCGAAAAGAGAAGGAGGACCAGCCGACGACTCTTTCGCTGACCTCCAAACCACGTCCCTCTTCGATATGTCTACTTTCCGAGTCGCTGTGAGTCTTTCCCGTCCTCTAGCCCATCATTTCATCGTGGTTTGGACTTCAAGAACGAAACGCTGACCTTGTGGCTATCGGTTTGCTTGCGACGTCCAGTCCCGATTCGTCGCTCCTTCAGCTCGAAGGTCCATCTCCTTCTCTCCCGTCAGGAAGGGTCAGTACCTCCTCTCCTCGCTTCCGTATACCGAGCCTGACCTCAGCTCTATACGCTGACCTTTTCTTCCTCGCTCAACCCTCCCTACCGCTCTCTCCATCGCCCATCTCCCTCTCGCCCTCACCTCTCCTCCCTTCCCTTCCCCTCCCCCCTCACCTCCCCCAGACCTCGTCCAAGACCTCTACCTCAAAGAGCTCAAAGCCTACAAGGCCCCTCCCATCCCCAAGGACGCCCACGTCGCAGCCGTCAAAGTCTTCTCCCTCCCCAAGGCTCCTTCCACCCCTTCCCCTCTCACGACCAACCTCGCTGCCGACCTCCAGTCTTACGAGGACACCGTCGTCGACGTTGCTCCTCCTGCTCCTCGACCTGAGGGAGCTCACAAGGGAACCGATCCTGTTGAGACGATGAGGTTGGCGAGGGAGCCTATCCCTTTGCCTATGTTGAGGAAGTGGAGGAACGAGAAGAACGAGGTTATTGGGAACGACGGGTTGCCTCACCCGGCTTACAACCACCACTAGATGGAGGGTTGAGGAGGTGAGTGTTTTCTTCTTGACTGTTGGAGGGAGGGGCTGGGCGTGGGGTAGAGGTGGCCGAGGAGAGAGAGCTGACGGGCTCTTGGTTCGTTTGGTTCGAAGCAGAACGAGGCGAAGGGAAGGAAGGAGAGGAAGGGACGATGTCTGTATATGGGCTCGAGGGTTGGACTCCTTCTCGTATAGCACTTGGAGGATGGTCTGGGGAGGAAGGGAGGGATTTGATGCACGAGTTTCTTTTTTCTTCTTCTTCCGTTCCGAGAGAAGGAAGGAAGGAGAAAGGGAGGGGACTCGTCGCTCATCGCACGCTTTCGGTTTCGGCTTGGTGGGCTTCGGAGGCAGGAGCTGAGGAGGAGATGGTGTGATGAAGGGGAGGGGAGAGCTCAGCTCTGGAGGGTGGGAGGAGAGGGATCGTCGAGGAGATGGAACGAAGGAGGAGGGAAGGGAGGGAGGGATGAGCTCGAGAAAGCGAGCGAGTCGGAGGGTGAGCCGACGAGGAGGGTGTCTTTGCTGGGAGAGTCCTGGCCTTTCTCTTGGGCTGCGTGCTTCGAATCTTCGAGAGGAGATAGAGGAGACTCGTGTCTTCCGTCTCTTGTGGCCCAGCAGCTCTGAACCAGACCTCTACGAGCTCAAGCAGCCATCCTCTGAAGCTCATCTCCCTGCCCCGCCGACCTCACCCGACTGGCTCCCTCTATCCTCTCCATCCTCTGCTTGCGCAAAGTTTTTCTCCTTTCCTCTCCGAGCTCCATCTTTCAGTCCGTCGAGATCAAAGCCTCACAAAAAGCAAACCTCTCGAAATTTTCATCGACCCTCGCGTCCTCCAGATTCAGAAAAACAACCTCGACGCGTCCCTCGTTTCGAGCTCTCCCTCTCAGCTCCTCCAACATCAACAAGCTCTCACTCTTCCTCTCTACACTTTTACGCTCTCTCATTCGCTCGGATGTCCAACCCTCACAACCCTCGTCTGCATCCACCCTACACGATCATCGATGGGATCAATCCGGATTCGCCTGATTCTCAACAGGTTCGTTCAGCTTGAGCTCTCCTCTCCCCCCTCCTTCCTTCGCTCCTTCGCGAGCTCGTCCATCCCATCTCTTCCTCCTCTGCCCTCGGACCGGAAGCTGACCTTCGGTTGATGGCTCGCTTCTGGTCTATATCGCTTTTGTAGATGGAGCAGATTGATCAGTTGAACGTGTTCCTTCTTCAAGACATCGACGAGAAGTTCTCAAACTTCCATCAGGTCATCACAACTCGCTTGATTCCAGCAGTCAAGAAGTTCAACGCTGTGAGCGAGCCGACGAGGGAGGCTGCCAAGGTATGTAGAGCTTCGGTTTGGATGTTTGGTCGGGTGGGAGGAGGTGGATGGAGAGGGAGGGGAGGGAAGGAGGGGAAGGAGCGAGCTTGAGCTCTTGCTCCTCCTTTCGTCTCGTTTCTCTGTTTCGAAGAAAAAAGGACTCAACCCGAGCTCGACCCATCCTGATGTATCTTGGTCTGTCGTCATTCTTCGTATCAGTTCTGGCGAACCTTCTTCGAAGCAGCAGCAGCCGTCCGAGTCCCCGTCCCCACCGACTATCAGCTCGACCCAACCGCTCCTCCCTCCTCCTCCTCCATCTCAGCCCAACACGATCCCAACGCCTCTCTCCCCGAATCCCACCCTTCCCAGTCCTCAGAATCCTCCTTCTTCGCAGACCTCCCACGAGGTGGGACCTCCTCCACTCCGCTCAACAGCAACCGTTATCAACAAGGAGGAGTCGACGACCAAGGAACTCCCAACAGCGACTTCATCATGGAGAGTCCCGTCGAGAGGTTCTCCCGGTTGGTGCAGCAGGATATCGAGCAGGATCGGAGTGCGAGCTCGTCGATGGGGAGTGGGTCGATGTATGGTGCGGGTGGAGGAGGAGGAGGGACGAGAGCGAAGGATCCGAGGGACGAGGTCGACTACGATTCGGATTTGGACTCGCCGGACGCGTCGTTCGAGGACGATCAGGAAGCTCCTACGCCACAACCTCAGCGCCAACTTCATCAGCAACAGCAACAGCCGTTGGGTAACTCGGCAGACGCGCTCGCAAACCTCACCATCTCCTCCTCTGGACTCCCCAACTTCCCCGTCCCAACTCACTCAACCACCTCAGCCTACGGTCGAGCTTCCTCCTCCAACCAGAACACCGCCACCATCTCCCACCCCCAGCACCCTACCTCTTCATTCGCTCAACCCAGACCTTCGGCCGCTACACCTCGTCAGGCTCGAGTCGCCGGAGGAGGAGGAGCAGGAGCAGGACCTCTCACTCCCTCGAACCCTTTCCGCTCGACTCCAGGACAAGCAGCTTGGAACGGTCTCGCCGATCTTCGATCCACTCCTCTCACCATCACCTCCAAACCCACTCACCAGCACCAGCACTCCCAATCGCGTCCTCAGCCTTCGTCGTCGTATCGGGCAGGAGGACGAGATTCCGACTCGGATTCGGACGAGGACAACCTCTGGCCCAAGGGAATGAGTCCTCCCAGGACGATGAACTTCACGATGCCTCCGAGTGCGAAGAAGAAGGATCCCGAGAGGATGGTTCCCGTGGAGGTAGGACGAGGAGGAGGGATTGGGGAGAGGGTGAAGGAACGACTGCTCGCTGGAGCGGGAGGAGGGGGAGGAGCTGGACAGCAGGGAGGGATGCCTACGCCTCCTCGACCTGGAGCTGGAGCGAGAGGACCTCCCGGAGGAGGAGGGAGACACTTCGATATCGACGACGACGAAGAGGACGACTACGAGGAGGAGGACTCGATCGGAGGAGGAGGGATCGGTCAACAACATCATCTCTCGACCATCCCCGGCTCAGTCAGCTCCGTCGCTTCCCAACAACCCTACTACGCCTCCTCCATCCAATCCCAACAACCTCCCAACTCCGTCTCCTCCAACGCCTCGTCCTACCGCCAACAACCTCAACCTCACCTTCTCCCCAACCCCTCCTACTCCGTCTCCTCCTCCGCCTCAGGATCTCACTACTCCCACGCCCCTCAACCAACCCACGAAGACGACAACGACTCCTCCTCCTCTTCCAACTCCTCCAACGACTCGGACGACTTGGGAAACAACATCGAAGGCGATCTTTCCCTCTCTCATCTCGACCATCACCCTCCTCCCTCGAGCTTGCTTCCTCCGATCAGCCAACAACCCCTCAACCTCAACCTCTCCTCCCAAGGTTCCCTCGCAGGAGGATCCTCCCTCCTCTCCAACACGTCCTACAAAGCCGTCCCACCACAAACGGAACTGGACGAGAGTTTCGATTACTCGGACGAGGACGACTCCAGGTTCGAGCAGGAGGAGGAAGAAAGGAGGTACCTTCAATCCCAACAACAACAACCTCAACCCCAGTCCCAGTCGCAAGGAGCGGGAGCGTCGTCGTCGTACCTCGGAGCAGGTTCCCTCGGTGCAGCAGCTGCAGGAAGGAGGACATCCAACTTGATCAACTTCGACGACCCTTTCGCTGGAGGACCTGGGTCGGGAGAAGGGGGTGCGAGGTATGGAGCTGGATTGAATGGAGGAGGTGCGAGTAAGAAGTTTGGGTTGTTGGGTGCGAGGGATGAGATGCTCACGTTTAATGGGTGAGTGGAGGCGTTTTCTTTCTTTTCCTTTCTTCGACGCGTCGAGTCGAGACGAGAATCGAGAACTGACTCGCCTTTTCGTTTTGGTTGGGGTTTCGTTCGGTGTGTTTTGTTAGGGGTCGACTGGAGGACGCCCCGTTGACGGAGAGTCCTACGCCTTTCCAGAAGAAGTAGAGGACGGAGGCAAGGTTGTGTTGTTCGTTTCTGGTTTTTGGTTTCGTTCGGTTCGTTTTGGTTTTGTTCGTTCTTGATTCAGTTTGCGGTTTTGATAATTAGTAGAGGGTACGAGTGTGCGTTTGGATTCTTTATTTGCTCGATGGAAGTGCCTTCGTTTTCGAGTTCGAGCTGAACTGTGGGTGGGGAAGAGAGAAGAGGAGAGGACGGAGAGGGCAGACGCGTCGAAAACATCATCGCTCTCCTTCGGGCCTTTCCAGGTGCGAAGCGTGCTTCTCAGCGGCTTGGAATGGGGGGAGTAGATTCGGAAGTTTGTGATGCGACGGATAAAGCTGCGAATGGGTCAGAATGAGGTCGAAGGACGGTCGCCTTGACAGCGAAACGAAAGGGAAGACAGGAGCGAGCGCGCTGACCTCGATCCTCCTTCCGACGCTCATCAGCTCTCATCTTTCCTTCCTCGTTCTACTTCTTCCCTTCCCCTCTCCATCCTTCAAGCCTTTTCTTCTATCCTCCTTCCATGTCGAACCCTCCTTCTCCTGCTCACCCCATCGAGACCGACGTCCCGAAGGATCATCCAGGATTCGCTCGCTTCGCGGAGGAAGCAAAGAAGACAGCCGTCAGGGTCACTCCCGAGGAGCTCAAGGCTTACTCCAACAGACCTGTTCGAATCGTCCTCGACCAAAACTCAGCTCACGCTCGTTACCTCAGCTCGGGTCCCATCTCGTTCTCAGGACAAGGTCAGTAAAGCTTCCTTCTCGCCCTCTCATCCTCCCTCCGCTTTCCTCTCCCTGACCTTCCTCGCTCCTTCTTCCCGTCCAGGCGTCCCCTTCGTTCGACCTCAGATCGGAAGCATGCTTCCCTTGGCCATAGCTCTTGGTTTGGATCAAGCTGGAGGCTGGAAGAAGGTTTGGAAAACTCTAGGGGAGGTGAAGGAAAGGGAGAGACTCTGCAAGCTCGTGAGCTCACCGCATCTCCCCTTCCCTCGAGTCTTTCGTCCACGATTCCTGGAGACGAGTCCCTGATACACTTTTGATTTGCTCTCTTCCGTACTTAGGTCTGGACGGTCCTCGAGTGGACGAACGAAGGCAACGCTGGAAATACCTAGTGAGCTCGGACCGTCTTTCCGTCGTCTCGCTTCCTCTGGCTCCCTCTCCTCTGATCTCTTCTTCTTCATCTTTCTCGGCACTTACTGCTTCTGTACCAAGTACCTACCCTCCATCGTCCAAGCGATCATCGACGAGCCGTCGCCATCCATCTTTGCATCCCCCTTCGACCTCATCGTTCGAGGGATCGCGAACACTCCGCTCCTGGGCTTCTATCTTCGATCTCGTCCTGACCAGGCCATCAAACTTCGAGACGTCTACTGCAGAAAAGCTGTAACGGCTGCTGACGCTGTACGTATGATAGCTCTCTCCCCTCCTCTTCCGCAGGCGTCACAAAGCAAGCTGACCCGGACCGACGGACTTCGTCCTCCTACCTCTCTCGCTTTCCTTCCTTCTTCGTCACCAGCACAAACACATCAACGATACCCAGCTCTTCATCCTCTTCATGCCCAACCTCATCATCGTCCACACAGCCATCATCGCCTACTTCTCCTCACCCCTCTCCACCGCCTCTCAACGAGCTCCTCCTCTTCCTCTTCCGAAAAGCCAGTCCGCGGCCCTGGGACCCATCATCGTTCGACTAAATGCCGTCATGGACAGAGAGGTCTTGACGCGAAGACCCAAGGAGTACGGATGGGCAGGTCAGGTCGAAGAGAACCTCATCGCTTTCGCTGCAGCCCTCGTTCATCGAGACTTTCGAACGGCGATCAACTTCCCCATCCTCGACGCGAACGCCAGACCGACTGGTCTTGACTACCTCGCTTGTGGAATTTCGAGGCCCGAGAGGGCAGCTCCTTCAGTTCCTGATTATGTGGATCCCAAGTATGCGAGAACGAACTGCGAGGAGAGGGATCCGAAGAAGTTGAAGGCTTGTGCGAGGGTAAGTTCGAGCACGTCCCTTTTTCTTCCCTTCTTTCCGACCTTCGAACTCAACTGACCATCTTCTTCCACCTCCCTGTTTAGTGCCAAGTCGTCCGCTACTGCTGCACTGGTACGCTCAGACACACGTCTTCTCTTGCAACCTCTCCTGCGGCGACCCTCGCTGACTCGATCTCGACGCGTCGTTTCTCTTCCTCGCTCATGGCTTACAGAGCATCAAACCCTCGATTGGAAGGTACGCACTCGACTCTTTCTTCCTCTGAGTGCTCGACGCTAATCACATCTCATTGTCTTCGAACAGCACGGAAAGCACAAACCCTTCTGCCAGCCGATCTTGTGGGACGAGTGAACGAGGGAGACGACGAGCGAGCGCGGTTTGGGTTTGCTTTGGTCGGGGAGTCGTGCGCTTTCTTGGATGGATGTGATCTCTTCTTTGACTTTTGACTTGGAACGGGGCATTCGTAACATTCGGAGAGTGACTGGATCTCACCTCGTTGGGTCGCGAAGAGAGCAGCACCGACGACGAGTCGAGACGACACGACACGACTCGTCCTCGTCTTCCTCGACGATATCAGTGTTTCGTCATTCTTTTGGAGCGATGCGGGGATCGTGCTCCTCTTCGAAAGAAAGAGCGTCCTATCCAAAAGCAACGTAGCCTATACAAAAACCAACCGAACCGGAATCGTGAAAAGTGTCGTCCTCGTCCTCGTCTCTCTCGCTCGCCTCGCCTCTCCGCTTCCAACGTCTCCAACCCCTCCCTAATGGAAAGTCTGGACTCCCGCATCGTCCCGCCTACACGATCAACCACATCGAAGCACAGGAAGAGACAAGAGCAGGTCAGCGGGCGAACGACTCGACGCGAGGGAAAGAATGAGGACGGAAGAAAGAGCGAACGAACCCAGCGAGGAACTTGTCTAGGAACGTTACGGGTTTGGCTGAGAGCGAGAAGAGAGAGAAAAGGGGTGCGAGTCAGCGGCGAGGCAGAGAGGGAGGAAGGGGGGAAGGGGGGAAGGAGAGGGAGACGAAGGGACGAACGCTCGTACTGAGGAGGCAGGTCGTGGAGAAAGGGGATTCGACGAGTCAGCGAAGTTTTTGGGTGACGCAGAGGAAGAGAAGAAGTGGCACTTACCTCGGAATCTCTAAACCATGCTTGGATGTGGACCTGGAGAGGAAGAGGAAGAGGAGGGAAGAAAGGGCGTCAGTCGAGGTGGGGAGGCGAGGAGATAAGGACAGGTTTGCGAGCGTTGAAGACAGTGGGGGTCCCGAGTTCGAGACAGAGACTCGAGCTTCCAACTGATCGGCTCCTCGAGAGAAGAGGTGAACGCAGCGACGGTAAGGGAAGGAAGGCACGACGCCGTCGACCTCGCCGTCGAGCTCGCTCTCTCTCCCTCTCGAGCACTCCCCTCCCCTCTCCATCGACCCGTCTTCTTCCACTTCCGCAGTCCCTTTACCATAACACCAGCCCACTCTTCCATCGTAAAGGCACTCACCGGCTGTTTCCAAACGTTGATGGCCTCCTGGAACTCCTGCCTTCCCTTGTGAAGGAGGATGTCGATCACGTTGAGATCTGTAACGTGCTTGTTCCTCTCGAACCCTTCTCTGATCTTGGCTCGGAGATCGTACACGTCCAGGTTCAGAGAGTAGGTATCGATGATCATAGGGGCCTGGAGCGTAGAAAGAGAAGGGAAGGGAGCGAGAGATGAGGAGAGAGAGGAGAGTAGAAAGGTCAGCTTCGACTCGACTCGGGGGTATGAGCTTGAAGGGGAAGGAGTGATGGAAGATGAAAGAAGCGGCTCTTACAGCTCTGTAGAAGTCTCGGTCTGTAAGAAGAAGAAGGTGCCAAGAAGAGTCAGCGAGAGATGGATGGATCGGGAGGGAGGGAGGAAGAACGAAGCAGGGAAGGTCAGACGGAGAGAGAGGAGGTCGTCGACTCACAGAGCGTCCTGACTCTGGCAGCTGCGTCTTCTTTTGATACCGACGAGCGAGAGAGCTTGGCTAGTCGAGATGGGAGGGTAGTCATGGTCGGAGTAGTAGAGTCGATGTTGATGGTTGGGAAGGAGAAAGCTCAAAGGTCAAGGCGGGGGGAGGAGGGAGGAACGGACCAGAGCGGCGGGGCTTCCCCTTCGACTCCCATCTCGTTTCTCCCTCTTCCTTCTCCCTCTTCAGCTCCTTCTCCCGTTCGAAAGTAGGCTCGTTGGACTCGTACAGAGGTGAGTAGAGTTGAGGTCAAGAGGAAGTTTTTCGTCGAAAAGGGTTCAATTGACGAGCTTGGATTGGATGGAAAACAGGTCTCTTCCTCCTCCTCCACCCCTTCCCCTCCTTCCCTCTCAAGCGGGGTCCATCTCATCCTCAGCTCCCTCCCTCGTCTGCCTTGGAGGTCATCTTGCGTCTTTGGAGGAACATCGTATCCACGCATATACTTTGAGGAGATCGTGAGTGCTCCTTTCTCGAGATCTAGGTCCATCCAGGAAGGAGAGAGAGAGAGGGAAGGGAGATGGGAAAGGAGGAGCGAGGTCGACCTGTTTGACTCGCGAGCTGACCTCTCCTTCTCCCTTGGCTTGTAGAACTATACCAGATGTGAGCATGGATCAGTGATACGAGTAATTCTATGTATGCTTTGTACCCGGCTGACGTTCTCTTTGCCTTCTTGCTGGATCCAGATCTAGACTCTCGGCGAGAGAAGCACCGACTCGAGCGAGCTCACACCATCTCGTCGCCAAATCCTCGCTCCCTCTTCAGTCCCATCCCTTGTACCGAAGAACTTCACCTTCGGAGCTGTGAGTACTACTCTCTGCTGTTATCTCTGCGATATGCATCTGGTCTGAGCTCTGGCAAAACGACATCAGCCCATCCGAGAGCTGACCTCTCCGCTTTCCTCCTCTTCCTCGTCGACCTCTTCCCCTTCAGCCCATCCATCTCCTAGATGCTCCCCTCAACCTCACGAGCTTCAAACAAAACCATCCTCTCCCTCGGATCATCGATACCATCCTACCTCCTCCCCTCCTTCTCAACCTGGTCCTCGCCCTCCTCCTCCTCTTCTCCATCACCTGCACCTCGACCCTCCTCCTCCTCCTCCTCCTCTCACCAGCTAACGCAACGACGATCTTCCTCCACCACCATCGACGACGCCCACTCCTACTCCCACCACTACCGCCGTTCTCCCTTTCCATCCGCCTCGGCCCTCTTCGACTCCCTCCGAAGTCTATCGCAGACCCTCCAGAACGACATCGATGTCAACGAGAGCTCGCGTGGGATCGGTCGAGCGTTGGACAAGAACTTCGTTACTCCAGAGAAGATACCTCCACCGAAGACGCCAGAGGGGTTCCACAAGTACCACAGGATCTACGTCACGGTGGCCGACAGGCGCTGGAGCTCCGAGAAGCTCGTGCTCGCGTACGCGTCGGACTGGGGAGGCACCGAGACGAGGTCGCGTCGTCGGACGAGGAACGAGGAGGAGGAGGAGTCGAGCTCGAACGCCGTCGAGCGAGGAGAGGAAACCGTCGACGACCTACTCGTCATGGAAGGAGCTCCAGCAGGGGAACACCTTCGGGAGGTGCTGTCGCTCCTCGAACTCGACGACGAGACGTTTCTCCTCTGGCGGAAGGTCGCTCGGTCGACGGACGTTCGACAGGCTCTCTCCCTCCTTCCCCTCCAAACCGCTTCCTCCACCATTTCGCCTATCGGAGACCCTCTCTGGCCTCACTGGCTAATCGCCATCGTCATGGAACGGTCGTCGACGTCGCTGGATGCCCATCTCTCCACCTCCATCATGGCTCATCACCTCCCTTGGCTCTCCCTCTCCCCAACTCGTCAAGCCCACGTCCTCCTCGACGCTCTGGATCTCCTCGTCAGGTTCGAGCTGTTGGCGTCGCTACCGGAGATGGTGAACCTGGCGTTGTCGATGAGGTTCCCCGAGGAGGACCCCTCGTGGCGGTCGCCGTACGCGTCGACTTCGTCCAAGAAGCGGAAATCGAGGTCGAATCCTCGCTCGTCGTCGTCGTCGTCGTCGGAACTGGATGCCGGTCGACACATCTCCACATCTACATCCTCCTCGATCACCACAGCTCCCACCGAAGTCTCCACCTTCCTCTACTTCTTCGACGGTCGCCCTCAAAGATGGGGTCGAGACAAACTTCCAGCCCAGTTCTTCGCCAGCATCATCTCCATCCTCACCTCTTTCACTCACAGCCATCGCACCCATCGAGCACCAGCATCTCCCATCCTCACCTCCCAACTCTCCCGAGTCCTCGCCCTCATGCTCGCCAAATCGATCCCCGTCCTCCCCTCCTCCTACGAGCAGCTCTTCCGAGCTCGCTTCCTCGCCGACGAGAACTTCAAGGCCCTCCTCTTCCAACACGCCAAAAGATCGGGACGGAAGATTCCGAGGAGGTTCGTCAACGCCGTCATGCTGGCAGCTCTCCAGGTGGGGAAGACGGAGGAGGCGAACGATTGCGCCGACGTGTTGGACGAGATGAAGAGGCTGGATCTCGCGTCGCCGTGGAAGAAGGACGTGCAGAAGCTAGGACGGAAGGTCAACTACCCGGTGATCCCAGAGGATGGATTACCGACGGAAGAGGAGGAAGCCAAGAGATGGGAAGGGTTGACTCTCTCGGAGGAGGAGGCAGCGGCGAACCGACACGAACTCTTCTCCTCCTACTCGACTCACTTCCTCTCCGGAATCAGGGATCCCTCCCTCGCCATCGAGTACCTCGACACCCTTCGACTCCCTCCTCGGTCCTGCGTCGAGCATGTCGAGGCTCGCGTCCACGCTGGTCGTGCCTTCGTCGTCCTTACGAGGATCCTCTCCCTCCCCAACTCCCATCACACCTCCTCCGATCTCCTCCAAGTCCTCGAACAAACCAACCTCTTCGTCAACGGAAGCCTCCAAATCCAAACGCTCGTCAGAGTGATGAAGGGACTCCTGGTCAGGGACGATTACCTCGGATTCTTTCGACTCTGGGACAAGCTCGTCGAGGAAGGACAGTTGACGCCCACCGTCGAGATGCTGCAGTACCACACCCGGGCTTGTAGGGAGTTTGGGACGCTCGCTGCTGGGATCAAGATGATGGATCAGTGGTCGGTCAGGCAGGGAGTTCATCGCATCATCCGTCGTGGTCGCGACAAACGCGTCGACGCGTCGAACAAATCCAACCTCCCCTTTTCCCACCCTCCCCTCGACGTGACCCACGTCCTCGTCCACACATCACCTCCCTCTCCCTCCTACTCTCCCTCCTCACCCTTCGACCTCGCCTACCCTCCCCACCCTCCCGTGATCCGAGTCCAACTCGACGGAGAGATCATCGCCGACCTCCTCACCACCGTCTGTTCCGAACCCGACCCCGGAGGATGCCTCGAAGTCGCCTTCCGGATCTGGGACGCGTCGGAGCCTCGTTGGGGAGTCACTCAGACCATCGACATGCTCAACCAGATCCTCAAGAAGTCAGCGAGGGTCCAACGCTCGGAATGGATCACTCGTTCAGGGAAGGTCCGAGAGTGGGAGACGAGGGAGCTCGACATTCGACTTGTGGAGATGGAGGATCCCAAGCCGGACGAGTTGGACAAGGACGGATCGATCGACTGGTCCAAGGTCGACATCGAGAGGTTGTTCGCTCTTCCTCCTCCTCTCGACGAAGGAGAGATCGACTTAGGATCGGAACTCTGGCCGAGAGCGAAGTGGTTGTTCGAGGAGATCGTCACGTCCAACTGGCCTTTCCTCGTCGATATCCCCCACCCTTTCGACGACCTCTTCCAATCCACTCGACTTCCTCCCATCCTCGGAATTCGACCTTACTCCCCTCCTACCTCGTTCGAAGAAGGATACGAAGAGGCCATCGAGGAGGAGGATCGATCCCATCTCTCCACGCTCCCACCTCATCACGCTGAATCCCTCCCTCCCCTCCTCGCCTCGCCATCAAGGCTAGCAGCAGCCATCCCTCCTCCCTCCCTCTACTCCCACCTCTACCCCACCTCCGAAACCTTCCACCACTACGTCTGCCTCCTCCTCCACAAAGGAGTCTTCGACGAGGTCTCCTTCGCGTTCGCGTGGATGCGACATCTTTCCATCTTCCCTCAACGTAGGACGATCGTCGAAGCGTTGGCGATGTTGGCATGCCAGGCGGAAGGGAGCGAAGCGCGACTGAGGGAGATGAAGGAGGCGAGGTTGGAAGGGAGGGAGATCTCGTGGTTGAAGGAAGGGTGGAGGAAGATGAAGAGGGGAGATCAGGATCAAGAGGACGAGGATGAGTTGTTGAGGCTTTGGTTGGAGCTTTGGTTGGGTGTGAAGGGGGTGCCGGGGAGGGAGGAGGTGGAGATGAGGTGGGAAGAGTTGGAGATGAAGAAGAAGCAGACGGAGAGGTTTCATAGAAAGCAGTACGAGGTTTAGGTTGGATCGAGGCAGGGAGGGAAGTCGCGTCGATTTGTTGTTTTTCGTTTCGTTTTGTTTCGTTTGGGTTTCGGTTTACGTCTTATTAGGGTTTCAGTTCTTTTGCATGGCTACGTGTTGGTTGGTTGTGGATTGTGGCAAGTCAACCTCCAGTCGCTGGAGTTGGAGTAAGAGCGAAAGAAGAGTCGCCAAACGAAACGACAACGAAGGCGAAGCGAGGCTGATTCTCTAGAATGGATGCTCAGGGGTTAGTAGATTTGGGGTGGTCTCGAGATGAGAGCTTGATTCACGATCTTGGAATTGTGGGCGAGAAAGAGAGCGACGAAGACAAGATCGAGGACATACGATCTCCAAACGACGCGTCGATAATCGAAAATCGAACAACACACGACCGCCCCAGCTCGACCCTTCCCCGTTCACCAGCTTGGTTGGAAGCAGAAGAGCTTATGAATCTTCCAGTGAGCTTTCTGGTGCTCCGTTTCGTCGAAGAAAGAAGAGGAAAGACGAGTCAGTTCGACGCGTCGAGCGACGACGAGGCCGAGGGAGAATCGAGCTCACCTCTCGAGCAGTAGCGGATTGCCATGCACTGGAGGCGATGGGAAAGACAACGGGTCAGCCAAGAAATGTGAAAGAGGAAGAGAAAGGGACTCACCCGACCACAAGCCATCATGTCCTTCCCTCCCCCGAGCTTCGCACACTCTCGTCCTCCCATCCCAGCCTTTCCCTTCGCGAACTTGTGAAGATTTGCGTATCTCTTTCTTTCTTTTCTACAGTAGAATAGGTTGCTGAGCTCGCTCCTCTAGTTTCTAATCTCGCTAGCTCTCTCTCTCTTCGCACACTGCCTTATTCCCTTAACCTTTTTCACTTCCCTCTCCTCCCTTCTTACTCTCGTCTACATCTTGACCACCAAGCTAGCGTCTCACGAGTCCTTGTTCGTTCATCTTCTACTCTCCTTCTCTTCATCAGTCGTGTACTTATATTCTCTCTATACTTCTACAGCTTTCTCTCTCCAGGTTAGCTCGATACATCGTCTACATCTTGACCACCAAGCTAGCGTCTCACGAGTCCTTCTTTCTCTCTCCAGATCGAACCAGACGCTAGACCTTACATCTTCATAGATTAAGAGTCTGATTGCTTGAGAGCAATAACCAGGAACCAACCAACCTTCCCCATCGAAGGATACCAGCACCAGAACCTCCACGACGTCCTCCGTCCTTCCTTCCCTCCTTCCCTCCCTCGAGCTCGACCACCTCCTCGCTCTTCTTCCCTTCCACTTCGTCCAACTCCCGCTCGACTACCCAAACCTCTCCATCGTCTCTCCCATCATGGCGCCCAGCACCCAATACATCAAGCTACTCACCTCAGGAGGCAGGAACCAGCTCGAGCCCGACGGATCGAACTTCATTACCTGGAAGAGCTCGCTCAGGAGTGCTCTGGCGGCGGACGAGACGATCTCAGCCCTCACAAACGTCGAGGAACCAGAGGCATCCTAGGATCTCTCGAACGGGGAAGTCCTCCATCTCGGCGCGTTCGACTTCGTCTTTGGGTCCGTCTTCTGCCGAGAGTTGAAGATCCTCGTCCATTGGGGTTGATCTGTTCTTGTTGGGGATGAGGAGGTGGTTGAACTTATCGAGAATCTCGAAGGAGTAGGGTTGTTGGGAGTACTCCATGGTGTTCGACCTTCGACCTCTTCCTCAACCCAGCTCCATCACTATCGCGAACGGAGATCGGATCGAGATCAAGGGAATCGGAACCCTTCCTTTCAGGACCGTCGTCGACGGAAAGGAAATCGTCCACCACCTTAAGAACACCCTCTTCGTTCCAGCTCTGGACGTTACCCTCCTCTCCGTCGGAGCACTCCTCTCCGCTGGCTACAACCTCGGAACTCGACGAACCGCCGCTGGAGAACCCTCCCTCGCCGTCTACACCAAGGATGGGAAACTCTTCCTTGAGACGAAGATGGTTGGAACGATCTTCGAGATCAAGTCGAAGACCGGGAAGGAGATCTGGGGATCGAACTGAGGGCGTGGGGAGGAGAGTTGTAGGGCTGCGAGGAGCGATGACGAGATTATCGAAGAGATCATTTTTACCCATAGAGGCATGGCTCACGCTTCGCTCAAAATGATCTTGAAACTTCGAGATCTCAACGTTCTCCCCACCTATTTCTCCACTCCCCTCATCGAGCAAGCTCTCAATCGACCCTGCATCAACTGCATCAAGTCCAAACTCAAACGTCATCCCTACCCTACCTCCACTCGCATCACCACTCGTCCACTCCAACTCGTCCACTGCGATCTCGCCGGCCCCATGCGATCTCCCACCTTCAGCGGTCAACGATACTTCCTCATCCTCGTCGACGAATTCACCGACATGTACTGGGCTTTCCCTTTAAAAAGGAAGTCGGACACCGAAACCACCCTCAACCACTGGATCGCACGAGCCGAGAGCGAGAGCGGCCAGAAACTCGGAACCTTCAGGTCGGACAACGGAGGAGAATTCACGTCGTCGACGATCCAGAGCTACTTCCTCGAACGAGGAATCCGTCACGAAACCAGCATCCCGAAGCACTCCTCCCAGAACGGCAAAGCCGAACGAGCCATCGCGTACCTCACATCCCTCATCACCTCCGTCCTCGTCGATTCAGGACTCTCTCAACGATACTGGGGAGAAGCCCTCAACTTCGCTCTCCGCGTCCTCGAACGACTTCCGGCAGCACCACTCTCCCCATCCCACCCCAAACAACGTCTCCACGCCTGGACAGGCATACCACAACCCATCACCCAACTCCACCTCTTCGGCAGTCGCGCCTTCATCCACAACGAGGGATACTACAAGTTCGATCCTCGAGGAATCGAGTGCATTTACCTCGGTCCAGGAGAGGAGATGTTCGGAAAGAAGGCCTATCGTCTTCAACAGGTCTCGGATGGGAAGATCCTCTTTGGAAGGAGTGTAGTCTTCGTCGACGAGAAGTCACCTCTGCCGTGGAAGTCGAAGACGGTGGAGAAGGAGAAGAGATCTTGGGAGAAGGAAGGGATGGAGGTTGAAGGAGGAGTAGTTTTTGGCAATGAGGATTCCGGTAAGGCGGATGAGCCCTTATCGGAGTGCGGGGAGGAGGTCGAGGAAGGAGAGGAGCCTGCTTCAGGAGGGGAAAATCCGTCGAGTCCATCAGAACTCGAGGACCTTCCCTCCGAAGCTCTCCCACCACCAGAGGAACTACCACCTCCTCCACCACCACCACCACCAATCCCAGATGATCCACCAGTCCTACCACCACCCATCCCAGTCGGTCCACCCCATCCACCAGCAGTCTCCGGCGGAGATTGGATTCGAGGAAGAACTCGAAACGAAACGCGTCGCAACGGAAACCAACCTCCTCCACGATCTCCATCTCCTCCAAGAGGACGAGTCCCAGCCTCCAAACGATGGACTTGGGTACCAGAAGCATCATCAGCTATCCACCCTCGCCAGTACGATCACCCTCTCCCCTTCACCGAATCGAAACCTCCCAATCCCACTTCCCCACAACGTCCCTCCCGCCCAAAACGAACTCCAACCACCTTCTACTATGAGCACTGCGCCTTCCGAACCATCAACATCGGAGATCGACCCTTCCCGAAGCTCCCTCGAACCTGGGAAGAAGCCATGAACGGTCCCTATCGAGAGGAATGGATCATCTCGAAGGACGAGGAGCTCAGATCGTTCGAGAGACTCAAAGCTTGGGCTGCCATCACCCTCAGGAAGGTCCCAGAAGGGAAGAAGCTCGTCAGCGGACGTTGGGTGTTTGCCCTCAAGAGGGACGTACTCGATCCCAAGACCATTCGGTTCAAGTGTCGATGGGTCGCTCGAGGATTCGAACTTCGACCAGGACTCGACTACTTCGAAACCTACGCTCCCGTCTGCGATGCTACCACTCGTCGTCTCTTCTTCGCCATCGGAGCCGCAAGAGGAGAGGAGTTCCGACAGGGAGACGTCTCTACCGCCTTCATCACCGCCCAGCTCGAGGAACCGGTCTACATGAAACCTCCTCCCGGATTCAACACAGACGAGTACGGAGAACCAATCGTCCTCGAAGTTCACGGAGCAATCTACGGTCTCCCTCAGTCACCCCGAGCCTTTCACAAGTCTTTTTCAGCAAACCTCGAGAAGATGGAATTGGTCGCGTCCTTCGCCGACTGCTGCCTCTACACGGGATGGAAAGATGGTCGACGTGTCGCGATGATCATCTACGTCGACGACTTCGTCATCAAAGCTCCTACCAAACCCATCGCGGACGCCGTATTCCAAGGAGTCGAGAAGATCTACGACATCAAGGACCTCGGGAACCTCGATCCAGGAAGGATGCTCGCTGTCGACGTCAAGAGAGATCGAACGACGAACACCATGGAGTACTCCCAACAACCCTACTCCTTCGAGATTCTCGATAAGTTCAACCACCTCCTCATCCCCAACAAGAACAGATCAACCCCAATGGACGAGGATCTTCAACTCTCGGCAGAAGACGGACCCAAAGACGAAGTCGAACGCGCCGAGATGGAGGACTTCCCCGTTCGAGAGATCCTAGGATGCCTCTGGTTCCTCGCCAACAACTCTCGATTCGACATCTCCTTCGCTCTCAGCCAATGCTCGAGATTCCAGTCCAACCCCGGTCCCAAACACAAGTCCGCGATCCTCGACATCCTCTACTACCTTCGAGGAACGACGGATTGGGGACTCGTTCTCGGAGGTCGACAACCAGGGAATGGGCTCGAAGTCTTCACAGACTCAGACTGGAACGGAGATCACGCCACCAGCAGGTCAACGATGGGAATCATGATATTCTGGGAGGGATCACTTATCTACTGGTCCTCGAAGAAGATCGCCAGCTCGTCGAAATCGGTCCTGGAAGCAGAGTTCATCGCCTTCTCTCGAGGAGCAACTCAAATCGAATGGATCCTACAACTCCTCGAGAGCCTTGGACTCGACACCTCTACCGCCGTTCCCGCCTGGTGCGACAACCAAGGAGCAGTCGCCGTCATCAAGAAGGGTTCGCACGGAAAGTTGACGCGTCACATTCGAACGTCGATTCGAATCGGATTCGACCTCTACATCAACGGAGTGATCGAACCGAAATGGATTCCTACGAACGACAACCCATCGGACATCCTCACCAAGGCCCTAGGAAAGGTCAAGTTCGAGAGGTTCAGGGAAATGGGGGGGCTGGTGAAGTTGGAGGGAAAAGAGGTTCAAGGTTGAGATCCGCTGGGGGGGTGTGAAGATTTGCGTATCTCTTTCTTTCTTTTCTACAGTAGAATAGGTTGCTGAGCTCGCTCCTCTAGTTTCTAATCTCGCTAGCTCTCTCTCTCTTCGCACACTGCCTTATTCCCTTAACCTTTTTCACTTCCCTCTCCTCCCTTCTTACTCTCGTCTACATCTTGACCACCAAGCTAGCGTCTCACGAGTCCTTGTTCGTTCATCTTCTACTCTCCTTCTCTTCATCAGTCGTGTACTTATATTCTCTCTATACTTCTACAGCTTTCTCTCTCCAGGTTAGCTCGATACATCGTCTACATCTTGACCACCAAGCTAGCGTCTCACGAGTCCTTCTTTCTCTCTCCAGATCGAACCAGACGCTAGACCTTACATCTTCATAGAACTCGCATCCCCACCACACCGTCCCCGACGCGTTCCCCAGCACCTTCGCCTTGAAATCCGCCATATCCTCTTCCACGCTATCGCTTCCGAGAGCGACGCAAACGATGGCGGACGCGAAGAGCTCCTGGGAGTTCTTTGCAGGGATGGAGCTCTGGACACTCGGCATCCGACCTGAGACGTTGACCGCCATGTTGGTGATGCCTTCTCGAGTAGCTGGGTTGAGAGGAGGGAGTGCTGGTTCGGGAAGGTGGACGGCGAGGATTTGAGCGAAGACGCGGACGAAAGGGACGAATTGAGGGAAGAAGTGAGCAGGGAAGTGGGTGTTGTTCTGGGTCGTGAGGGTCGATTCAGATCAGACCTCTGGAGGGAAGATGAAGAGAGGGAATTAAAGACTGACCTTGTAAGTCCATGTCGGAAGATTCGCTGCTCGCTCAGCGAGGGCAAGGTAGAACGAGCGAGCTTCGTCTGGATGGTCGCGAACAAAACGAGGGCAGGCGGGGATGAGGATGAGGTTTCGAGCCCATTCGGTCATCTTGACCCAGGAGACTGACGTCTCCTCGTCTTTCTCGGTGATGGTGAAGGGGGTTTGGGAGTAGGTCCGGAAGAAGGAAGGGAGGTAGGAAGCTCCGAGCTCGTTCTGTGAAGGGAAAGGAACGAAGAGATGGTTGGCTTCAGCCCTCCCTTTTGTTCGACCTTTGCTCGCTCTTTCTCGTTCGATCCTCACCCAGAATGGCTCGGCGAGATGCGAGTGAGGGTTGATGGCATCAATCTCCATGTAGAAGAAGTATCGAGGGTCAGCGTTAAGGCTCGTAGCGGACGATGAAGTCGTTGGAAGGACTAAGGGGTGAAGGGAGGGAAGCACGAACGAGGGCTGATGCTTTGTTTCTGTTTCGAGGCCCAATGAGTTTGGCAGGTCCAGCGTCGAGGCCCTTGGAGAGTCCAAGGAGTGAAGCGAACTCGTCGGGGGTGGATTGGGACGTCGCTCGATGGGCAGGGAACTTTCAACCCTGGAGATGGGGGACGTGTATCTTCGAAGGATCGACTCCTAGGGACGCAGATCCCTGCAAGGTGGGGTCGGATGTTCAGACGTGCTCTCGAGTAAGTTCGCGTCTCGTCCTCTTTTTTCAATCGCTTCCAATTTCTCAGCCGCTCGATCTGTAGATCGGAAAGATCGCTGACCATCATCGGCTTTTCGCTCATATTCCTCTCCCAGTGCTTCTCCGTTCATTACTGCTCCCACGGTTCGTTCTCGAACCTACGCGTCCAACCTCGCTCCTCGTTTCTCGCTCGAGTCGGTCACGCCGACTCATCTCGAACGTCTCACTGATCCGATTCGGCTCTTTTCTTCGATTCTTAGCTCACCAAGTCTACGACTGGCCCAACCACAAAAGGATCTGCGTTCCCGCTGGGTGGTGAGAGAAGGAGAGACCCGGACCGCTCGTCGGTCGCGTCGAGTGTAGCTTTCGTTCGAGGATGTGCTTGAGGTCTCTGTTTCTCTCGTTGGATTGTATATCAGATCATGTCTCTATCGATAGTCCGTTTGGATCGTCTGCCTTCCTTTCCACCAGAATTGGTGAGACGGTTGAGCTTGACGCAGGCGTTCATCGATCCAGTTCCTCCTCGACTCGCGAACCCGACGCGACGAACAAAACATACCACCAGCTACTTCTCCTGTTCTTCCTCGCCCTCCTCTCCCCTCCTAAGAGAGGCAGTGAGGTACGAGCGATAGCGATTCAAGGGTCACGAGCGACTGGAAAACGACGAAGACGAAAGACTCGAGTTAGCGAGACGAAGGAAGATCGAGAGAGGACGAAGGGAGGGAGGCGAACTGACTTTGACAGAGGGAACGAGGAACGAAAAGATGAGGTGGTATCGGCCGAAGAGGTGGAGAGCACATGTTCTACGTGGGTGGAAGGAAGAAGAAGCAGGAGAAGGAGTGAGACGAGGGGGGAAGGGAGATGGTTCGAAGAAAGGACGCGTCAAACTCACGAGCGAGCGAGGACGCGATTACATTACCAGCTCGGCTTGAAACAGAGCTTCTTGAGTCTCTTCCAGTCAACTCGTTGATGATCTGAGCTCGGCGTAAGAAGAGTGGTCGGTAAGGCGAAGAAAAGGAAAAAAAAAAAAAAAAAAAAAAAAAAAAAAAAAAAGGGAGGGACAGAGAGAAGAGACGAGCTCGACGCGACTCACCCTTGCAGCAGTAGCGAACGGCGAAACACTGCGGAAAGGGACGAAAGCTGGTCAGAACGAGGATCTAAGGGAGGGGTTAGAAGACCTAAGACTCACTCGACTGCAAGCCATCATCTTCTCGTTTTCCTCCTCGTGCTGATGGGAGGCGCGACTCTCGTTCGAGGATCGGTCCTCGCACTTCCACCAAGCGATGTAGGGATGCGCAGCGATTGTCGTGAGTCTTGACTTCGTCATGTCCATGGCGTCCAAAGATACGTTGTTCGAGAACAGGTCCATCGTCACGGCTAGCCCTTCTGCTCCGCCATCGCCCGTGAAGGAGGGAGCGACGACTTTGGGATCTCGACGGCGAACTTGTTGGGCGACAGACGTGAACTGAACTCGATCAGAGGTCGCTAACTGTGGATAAGAGGTGAAGGACGGGGAGCCCTCAAGCATGAGACCTGTGGCGAAGGCGTCGAAGAGGCTGATGATTCGAGGGAGGAACTGGTGAGGGTCGTCGTCTCGCTGCGAGCCATGAGGTCGAGAACAATACGTCAGCATCGTCGTCTTGGGTCTTCAAGATCTCAACCGCAAAGAAGATGGCCTGTACTAGAGGTAGAAGGACTCACGTTTTGGGGCGACTCTGAAACCAGAGGGATCCACTGGGAGAGCTGGACGAAGAAGGAGCGAGACTCGAGCTCGTGGAGACGGACGAAGCGCTGGGACATGGGATGGCAGAGATTCATCGCGTCCACAGCTCGCTCGATATACCAGGACCAAACGAAGTATTGTCTGTAGGTGCCGATCTCGAAGGTGTTTCCGAAGACGGTGCGAAGGAAGGAAGGGAGGTAGAGGGAAGCGAACTCGCTCTAGAAAAAGAAGAGGGAGACCGAAGCATGAGCTCGAGTCCTCGTTGCCAGCTTTTTGCCCTCTACTGACCGCGAGGGCGCTCTTCTCTATGATTCTGATTGTCTGTGATGTGGATGGAACGAACCCTCAGCTCGACAAAACGAAAGAAGAAGGAGACAGAAGGGAGGGTGAGGAGAAGAGAGAGGACGAGCTCACCTCCATCAAGTCGTCTGTGACCGCTGCCACCTCCTCTGCAGACAAAAGAGAAGCAGCCCCAGCATCAGAGCCCGGTGAGAGACCCAGCCTTTGGGCAAACTCATCGACGGAGCAGAAAGGCATCGTCGGAAGGAGAAAGGGAGGTCGGGACGGGAAGATGGAAGGGAGGGAAGGTGAGCTCGACTCTCGAAGGAGGAGAAGCGAAGGGTGGGAGGCTTGCTGGCCTAAGATCAAGGACGGTTGGACGAGGTTGGGGAGGAGCGTCTGATGGGGAGAGAACGAGGTGTTATGCGAAAGAGGAGAAAAATCGATGGTGACGGCTTGGAAGAGAAAGGAGGGGCCAGAGGCATCGTCGAAACGGAGTCCTCCGCTCTCTCTGGTTTCTCCTCTCGTCCCTACCGACCGCCATCACTATATTTTCGGATACTCCAACCATCACTCTTCAATACCGTCGTCCCGTCTACCTCCTCTTGTCTCGCCAGCTCTGTTCAAGTCCCGCCAAATCGACTCTTCTTCGAACGCTCGAGCTCACTTCCTCGCCCTCCCGGCTCCCCTCTTCCGACCCTTCCCCTTCTCCTACTCATCTCAACCTCCTTGGATATGTCTCACGAACCCTTCTTACAACGGATCACCCTCACCCAGTCTACCCTATTGGACGAACTTCTCGACGACTACGAGGAGCGAGAAGGAGACGACGATCGAGCTCCGAAGCGTCTGCAACGACGTTGGGCGATTCAGATGTCGAGATGCGGATCGGAAGTGACTTCACAGGAGCTTGGAAAGTAAGTCCTAGAGCCCAGCTTATCATCTGAGCTCTCTGGAGGGATCCCAAAGCTTCCTTTGGTTGTTGGAGGGGAGGAGAGCTGCTCGACCCTTCCCTTCTCTATCGGACGCGAGCTGATCACGAACGCTTTCCTTCCTTCGTTCGACCACTTAGATACCTCTCTCGACGCCTCAAGGCCAAGCATGGTGAACCATCGATCCAAAGGAAGACTCCCGAGCAGCTGGAACTTCTCTCGGAGGAGTTTGAGAAGAATCCTGGTCAGTCCTTCGGTCACCTTCTTTCCTCCCCCCTCGCGTCTTCGCCCCCTTCTTCCCCTTTTTTCTTCGTCTATATCTCTCTAACTGAACTCACTTTACGGTGGTTGTTCTTTCAGCTCCGAACGCTCACGATATCATCCTCCTCATGCACTCGACGGGCTTGTCCAAGGCTCAAATCACGTCGTGGTTCACCGTCGAGCGTGCGAGACCTGAAAACGAAGGCGAACTCGTCGACACCTCTGATGTCCTAAACATCACGTTCGTACTACCATTCCCTTCCTCACTCACTCACCTCACCCACTGACTCCTTTGCTTTCCCTTTTCACTCCTCCCTCCCTCTCCTCCAGTCCCGCCGCCATCTGGCGCGCCTACGCCCTCGACCCCATCGGCTACACCGACTCCCTCCTCACTCTTCTCCGGCGTAAGAAGAGACGCGAGAAACGGGAGATGAAGTACGAGGTCGAGCTCACGAGGCACTGGACGAGGCTGAGGGAGATCGATCCTGCTCGAGCGGAGGAGGAGGAGGAGAGGAGGGAGGAACTTGAGCTGCTGGGGTTGGAGAGGGAGAGGGAACTGAGGAAAGCAGTCAAGCGGAAAAGGAGGAAGGAAAGGGAGGAGGGAGGACGGAAACGATCGAGATATCGATGGGTGGACGAGGCGTCAAACTCTTTCAGAGGGGAAGGACGCGCGCGGACGCGTTCGGTCGGTTGCCTAGTCCTCGATTCTACGACTTTGTTCGTGCTCAGTCCTTCTCTTCTGGTGTCGCATATCGAAAACTCGTTTAGCTTCTTTTCAAGTCATTCGCCCGAGTCCGACTTTGCGTTCCCTGCTCGTGAAAGTTGGCCGAGAACGCTGGATGTCACGTTCTCCCTTCGACGCGTCTGGTCCAGGGTCGTTCGAAGTTCGCTCTCTCTCTCTCCTTCTTTCCGATCCAAGGCATGCGAACATCGAGCTCTTCCAATCCCAGGACCCACAGATTCCACTTCCTCGAGCTCAACCTCCCGCTCCCTCCCGTCATCCCTCCTCTCTCGCTCCCTTTCAGCCCTCGACGTCTCGTACTTTAGCTCAGAATCATTCACTATCTCCCCTTCCCTCCCACCCCCACTAATCTATATCCCTCCGAACCTCCTGGAGATCTAGTTTAACCCCTCGACTTCTGCTGAGCCTTCTTGGCCTCGGCGGCAGCTGAGGCGACTGGAAGGAAACAAAACGCGACGCGAAGATGAGAACGAAGGGGAGGATGGTCAGTTGCGGTTTGAGCGACGCGACGAGAACGAGACGAGTGGTTGGAGGTGGATAGACGGGTGGGGGCGGGGGTGAAATAGCGGGGAGGGGAGGTGAAGTGCGATGGTAGAGTTGTGGGTTGGGAAGGAGGAGACGAGACGCTCGAACTCACTAGCAGCCTCAGCGAGCCTCTTCGCAGCAGCCTCCTCTCGATCCTTCCGGATCTTCATGAGTCGAGCCATGTCGTTCTTGGATTGATCGGTCTTGCCTGTATGTCCAAAAAGTAGAAAGCAGGAACCGAAAGGAAGTCAGTGAGGGTCCGTTCCTTCGAGAACGAAGGGTGAGCTTGAGCTCGAGCTCGAACCAAACAAGAGGAGATGAGACGAGTTGAGGGAACTAACCAGCAGCGTGAAGGGCTCTGTATCGCTCAGCAGCAGCCTTCTTCTCCTCGACCTCCCTGGGAAAGCGAAGCGAGAAAAGAAGGAAGGAGAGAGAAGGTCAGCTTCGACTCGACTCGAACTCCTCAGCCCACCCCAACCCTCCCTCTCTTCTCGAACTCACCTCTCCTTCCTGTTCAACCCCTGGGCATCACTCCCAGCAGCAATCGGCTTCCCCTTCTTATCCACATTCAAGTTGCCCATCCCCTTCAAATCCTTCAAATCCTCATCACTGCTGCTCTCGTCCGAGCCCTTCTTGACAGCGACCTTCTTCCCCTTCTTGGCTGCCTTCCGGTCCGCTCGAGAGGAGGACTCAGCAACAGGCTCGGTGTTCCCGAAGAGAGCAGCCTTCTTGGGGTCGGCGGTGACTCCTACAGCTCGAGGAGCGGGGGCGGCGGGTTCGTCGTCTGAGGAGGACTCTTCTGATCCTGAACCTGAACCTGAACCTGAGCCGGAACCGGACTCTTCGTCGGAGTCGTCCTCGTCCGAGGAGGGAGCTCCTTTGCCTTTTCGGGCCCTGGGAGAGACAGATCACAAGGATGTTGGTTAGCTGTGTGCTTCTACGAAAGGGAGGGAGGGAGATGTGTGGTTGCGTCGAGTTCGAGGACAAGGGAAGGAGGAGAAGGCGAGGGAAGCTCGTCATCTCCTTCCCCTTCCCTCTTTCCCTTCTCTTGAGCTCGTCGCCCTTCTTTCTCGCTCTCCTCTTCGAGCTCCAGCTTTTCCATCCACCAATGCTCACTGCTGACCCAAGAAAGACCTTCTCTCACTCGCTATCCCATCCCGCTCGTCCCCTTCGCTCGCTTCCTTCCACCTCCTTCCCTTTCCCACCTCTCCTCTTCCTTCCCCTCCAGCCTCCCAGCTCTCCCCCTAACCTCCACTGACTCTGACCCAATCTCAAGAACATACGCGTCCGTACTCACCACTTATCGAACGCGTCCTCTCCCTCTGCTCCCTCAAGATCTCGACTGAAGTTCCTTCCTCCGCCTCGCTTGGTCTTGAATTTTCCAGCTCGGACCTGCACGAAACGACGAACGCAAGAGGGGTGAGCTTTGCTTTCGAGTGTAAGGTGGGGGGGAGGGGAAGATCCATGCTCACCATAGTTGTGGTGTTGTGTAGAGTTGAGGAAAGGGGGGAAGGGAGAGCGGACGGGGTGGATGTTGAAGACGACTTCGACGAACGAAACGAGCTTCGAGGAGGAGCGAGGGGAGCCGAGGCGAGTCACGATCGTCTTCTTCTCTCCCTATATCTTCTTTCGTTTTTCGAGTCAGCAAGAGAGAGCAAGAGGTCGGTAAGATCGTTAATGAGCAATAAGAGAGGAGAAAAACGAAAGCAGAAGCGAAGCGGATCCGTCCCCTCAACCCATCCTCACGTCCTCCATCCCTTCCCCATGCTCTCCCCGCGGATGCCTCACCAACTCAGCATACAGATCCTCAGGCAGATCCCTCACCAGCAGCACCGTCATCGCGATCACCGTTCGCGACTTCAAGGGTGGGAACTGGCGGAGGATCTTCATGGGACTGAGGCGAGCGAGGGAGAGGAGGGACGCGAGTCAGTTCAATTCGAGAAGGAACGCACGCGAGTCGAGTCGGGTTAAACGTAGGGATGGAGCACTCACGAAACCGACTCCATCACCTCCTCCCTCATCTGAAGGAGCTGAGCGATCACGCAGAGGATGTTGAGGTGGACTCCGTACGCGAGGAGGAAATCCCAGAGTTGAATGACTTCGTCGAGTCTGCGCTCACGAACGAATAATACCGAATGAGACACTGGTCAGCAGGTAGACTGAAGGAGGAAGAGGTAGAGTGCGAGAGGGAGGTGTGCGACGAACGGTGGTGTGCAGGCGCAGAGAGTGAGGACGGCTGTTGAAAGAGCGAACGAAGAGGAAAACGAAACGCGTTCAACTCGAGCGAGAGAGACGAAGAAAGGACGGGAGGAGAGAGACACGTACAGGGGAAAGCGTAAAGCTCAGCACTGAGGTTCTTCTTCCTGAGGTAGTCGTACAGCTCTGGGTCGAGCGCGTTGAGGCATTTGTCGAGGAGCTGGGAACGAGACGCGTCGAAGGTGAGCTCGACCTCGCACGGGACTGGGCGAGAGAGGGAAGAGAAGCTCACAGCAAGACCATCGTGGACTCCCTTCAGCGTCGGAGATACGTAGAGCGGACAGCACTCCTCGATGAAGGCCGAGAAGCAGTAGAAGGCTTCGATCTCGAAGGGGAGGGTGTAGAGGAAGGGGGCGGCGAGGACGTTCATTCCTGCGAGACGAAGAAAGAGTCAGTTGAGGAGGACTAGACGGCGAGGTGAGAGGGCGAAGAGCAAACCTTGAACGTAGGTGAAGGTGTCTGGAACGAGCGGACGAGCGGTCAGAAGACGCGTCGACGAGAGACGAAGGGAGGCAAAGGAGCGAGCTCGAGCTCACCAAGATGACTCCAAGCGAATGCGTCCAGCAATCTAACCAGAGCTTCCTCCGAGACCTTGTCCTTGAAGTCTTGATCCGTAGCCAGGGTTCGGAAGGCGTCGTTGGTGACTGAAGAGCCGGGACGAACGAGGCAAGAGGAAGGTCGAGGTCAGCTTCAGCTTGTCCTCCCTCGTTCCCTCGTCCCTTCCCCTGTCGAGTCGACTCACTCTTCTCGTGAACGGACGACTTCCCCTTCGCCACGTACGACAGATACACAGCTGATGAGATCTCTGGTATGCGAAGGAAGATCTTCCATGTCGTTGGTCGTAAGCTTGGACGACCCCCAGCCTTGAAGGAGGAAGGGAAACGAGAGAGAGAGAGGTCAACAAACGAGCTCGTCCCCTTGCTTCCTTTCCCTCTCGCCTTACCGTCCCAGCTTCCCCCCAGCCAGCTTCAAGACTTCTATCTATAGCTAGAGGACCCAAAGAGGGTGTGGACTCACTCCTGCGACCTCCCCCTCTGGAATGCCATCCGCTAGAACACCCCTCCTGAGCCTCTTCTGGTTCTCAGCTACGAGCTCACTCGTCGGACGATGCTTCCGCGATTCAGACAGGTTCGGGTGCGCGAGGAGGTACGAAAGTTGGTCGTAGGGTGAGTCAGAGGCGGAGGATGTGAGGGAGAGGGCGGAGGAGGCGGACATGGGGCCAAGAAGGAGATGAAGAAGGGCCGAAGATGGAAGGGAGGGGAGGAGGGAGGCAGTCGAGGGAAGGGAGGGAGGGGTTGCTTTGGACCTGAGACGCTGGGAAGAGAAGGGTGATTTGGGCGGGACCGAGCTCGAGAGAGGGTAGGTCAGGAAGGGAGGTCGATATAGAGCTAGACAGATGAAGCTTTTCGTTTGAGTCGATGCGGTGAGCGGCGAAAAAAAAAGGAGGGATCTCGGATTGGTGAGCTCGATTTCGTGACTAACTACAGGTCCTGTGAGCTTAGGGTAGCTGATAAGGGAGCATCAGCGTGCGAGAAGCAGAAGGAGGGGAAAGAGTTGGAGGCGTGCAGTCGCGTGAGTTCTCATCTTCCCTGCTGCCCCCTTCTCGTTCCTCTACTCCCTTTTCTCTGTCTCCCTGGCGCCCACTATATTGGATCTATTTCTATCAGTGCTACTCGGTTCGATACTGCTCTAGAGGCTCGTCCCTTGCGCCGTCCGCTCTTCCTCGCTTCAAAGACGATTCTGATCTCCCTCTTCTCCCTTACTGCGCACGTTCGACCTTTACACAGATCACCAACGAGGCGACTGGAAGAGACACAAGCTCGTTTGCTTCAAACCGAGCTGGTAGTCGCGTCTTCGTTCGCTCGTGAGTCCGACGCGTCTTTCCAGTTTCATGTCTCTTCCTCGCTCCTCCCCTCGTCTTACTCTGTTCCTCGTGTGTCTGTTCTCTCTCGCACCGCACCCAGACCCCCTCTCGTCCATGCACCTCGCCCTTCATCTGGGATCATGTCGACGTCTCCTCCTCCAATCTCATGCTCAACGTCATTCCGAAAGTCCCTCCGTCCATCTCGTCTCTCTTCCTCGTTCGGCTCACTGACTTCTTCTCCCTTTCTTCACTCTCCCTCGTAGCCAACGAACTCTCTCCTTCGACTTCGCTTCGGTCACTATCTAGCCATGTCTCGTTGGACGGGAGCGAAGGGAGGATTCTTCGTGTCGCACTTCGTCGCGTCGAGTCGAGTAGGAGTCGGATCGATGAACGCTTGCGTCGAGCTGAGTTGGGACGATGTTTCTGTGGAAAGGATCCAAAAGAGCATCGCCCTTCTTGTGCTTTGCTTGAGAAAAGACGATGCGAGACAGGAGAAAGAGCTCGATGCGTCGAGCGAGCCGCTCGTACGTCCTTCCAGTTATATTCCCTGGGTCAACTTCAGCGACGGCGAAGAAAGGAGCATGGGATCTGAGAGCTTCGCCCGAGCGATCGTAAGTTCGTAGCGCGGCAGATGCTCGTTGAGTGGTAGACTGCGTTCGAAGCGAAGCGGGCGAAACAAAAGTCAGTTCGAAGAGAGGGAGGAGCCGCGAGGTTCCGAATCGAGCGACAAGTCGAGACGTTCCTTTGGCCGACGGTCTCGCTGCTCGACTTCGAAAACTGTAGATTGGAGAGTTTACGAGGTCCAGGTGGCTGGCATGCAGAGCGGCTTGTGGCGTTTCCAGTCGGCTTTTTGATCTCCTGGAAGGTTTGACGCGAAGGGGATAGAACGGTCAGCACCGGGCGTCGAGCGAGGAGGGGAAAGGCGACGTGCCTTGGCAGCAGTATCGAATGGTTCGGCACTAGAAGGAGGTAAGAACCGGAGAAGGGAGTAAGCGAGGGTTCGTCGGAAAGACGAGGGAAAAGTCGAGCTCACCCTCCAAGCCGCCATGTTCTCGTAGTCCAGCCTCTTCGGACACTCAGAAGTGATCGAGTACTCGCACCTCGTGAAAGGCCTCGATCCTCTGTATGATTTAGATCATCGAAGCTCCACCAGGAGTGTCGAGTCCAATGGAGAGAGCCTCCTCGAGCATCGACAAGAGTTTCGACGCGTCTTCGAGTGATCCTCGATGATCTGACGAGATCGGGAAAGAGCGAGAGCGGTTGATTTGGTCGAACATGGTAGCGGTTCTTTTGAAGATTGGGAGGAGGAAGGCGGTCGAGGTGGAAGACCAGGGGTAGGGAGGAGAGGGTGCTGAGGAGGGGAAGAGGTCGAAGAAGCAGCCTTGGACGACCCAGAGGAGACTGGTCCAGGTTTCGGCGAGGCGGTCGAACTGAGGATACGACAACGAAGGAGATACGTGTGTTGGTGTCTGAAGAAGTTCGAGGTGGAGGGAAGGGGAGGCAAGACTGACCTTCTCGAGCGAGCTCTTGGGAGGAACCGTCGCTGCGACAGCTTCGAAGAGGCGGAGGAGGAGGAGGTGTGAATCCTCGTGGGTACGCATGAAGAAGGTGAGTTGAGGGTTGTTGCATCCGATCTGCTGAAGAATTTGGAACCAGGGATTTCCAACGACGAGGGAAGGTGGGTGAAGAGCGACGGCTCGAGCGAGGACGGGGAGGTAGTTGGCCGCTAGCGGAGTCTACGGAACGAGCCGAATCAGCTTCAATGTAAGACGACTGATATCATATACGGGATTCAGTACTGACCATAATCAGAGGAATGGCCTTGAGATCTCGGGGGTTGAGGAAGGGAGCCGTCTGAGGAGCAACGGAGGAGGAAGGCAAGGTCAGCTCGAGAATGATTCACATCTTTCGCAGCTCGCACGATAGGAAGAGATGACACTCACGAGCCGAGTGACGTCTGTGATGAGCTTGCTGACTTGAGCTCCAAAGGGAGGCATCGCTGTTCCTGGCCACTGGCAGTACTGGACGTAGAGAGGGACGAGGCGAACGAAGGAGCCATCCTTCAGCCCAAGGAGGGAAGCGATCTGCTCGCTCGTGGAAGCGTAGGAGGTGGTCATTGGAGTCGAAGTCGCGAGTATAGATTCGATCTTGTCCGCGGGCGTCCGATGAAGAGAAGAGGGAAGGGGGTAGAACGGGAGGAGGGCGAGTGACGGTCGAAGGGAAGGAAGGTGAGTCGGTGAGCTCGACCTCATCCGAAGAGCTGCGATCCTCCGTCCCCTTCGCGACCATCTGCCCGCCAGAAGGATCTACCAAAATGACATAGATCCTCGAAGCTGAGATCTGAAGCTGTCTGCAGCTAATTTTCTGCGACCGAAATCTTCCTTGACGACCGAGGGACGTCGCGTCGGTTCGGAACGTTCTGAGCTTCACCTCCCTCTTTGCAGACTTCTTCGAGCGTTCAAACTTTTCAGAACTGCTGTTCTGTATCCTTCTTGTATCTCCTCTACCGCGAAAGCAGAAAACCTTCACGAAACGTCATCAGCATTGAAGCGAAGGAGTCCCCGCCCTCGTCGAAATCGAGGCTTCGATCTCGAGCTCGCCTCCTTCCTTCGACTCGACCGCCACGACCAACAAAGCCTTTGCCCCAAAGGTTTATGCATCTTCGAGCCTTCCTCACACCATCTTTCAACCTCCTACGACCTTCCCTGAGCATCAAAGCCTGCCGATCTCTTTCCTTCGCCATGCCTTCCTCCTCCTCAGCCTCAACCTCAACGAACCCCAAACGACCCGTCCCGGACGACATCAATCCTGCAACCAAACGCCAGAAGAAGGACGACCAGACTCAAGCTGACGAGGATTGGTTCACGGGGAACATATGTAAGTCCTTACAAGCGAGGGTGCAGGAGGTGTGGAACGGGCGAACGAGAGACCTCATCGAGTTGTGTCCCTTCCCTCCCCTTCAGACCCTCGAGTTTCCACCGTCGAGAACGCAGACAAGAAGGACGCCAACCCTCCCCTTCAGCTTTTAGAAGTCGAGATCGAGAAGCAGGAGAAGGCCCTCAAGAAGGCACCCTTGGGAGCAGGGAAGAGCGTGATCTACTGGATGAGAATGAACGACCTGCGAGGCGAGCTCGACTTTCCTCCTTCTCGTTCCCTTCCCTCCCCGTCCTCCTCCTCTGACCATGATCTTCTTCTTCGTTCTTCTGCTTTTAGTCACCGACAACCATGCCCTCTCCCTCGCCTCTTCCTTCGCTCAAACCAACTCGATTCCACTCGTCGTCCTGTTCGTCATCACGCCCAAAGAGTACAAGGCTCACGATCGATCTCCTCGTCGAATCGACTTCCTCCTCCGCAACCTTCGAACCCTCCAAAGCTCTCTCTCCAAACTCAACATCCCCCTCCTCGTTCACTCCCAACCTCACGACGCTCTCAGGAAGTCCCAGCCCATGGAGGTCCTCAAGCTGGCTAAGAAGTGGGGAGCTGGGAGCGTGTGGGCGAATCTCAGCTACGAGGTCGACGAGCTCGAGAGGGACCTGAGGTTGTTGTCGGAAGGGACCAAGCAGGGAGTCAGGGTCGAGTTCAAGCATGATAGGCTGGTGGTGAAGCCTGGAGGAGTGAAGAAGAAGACGGGAGGAGATGGGATGTACAACGTGAGCTCGTCGGCTTTCTCTCTCGACGCGTCGTCCTTCTCCAACGCGTCGAGCCGCAGCTGATCGATCCTCCCCTTCGGTCTCTCACCAGGTCTTCACGCCCTTCTACAACGTCTGGTCCGACATGATCAGTTCCAAACCCTCTCTCCTCGTACCCTACGCCTCGCCCAAACCCAACGACACTTCGGCTCTCAAGACCTTCGCGAACGAGCTGGAGGAGATGCCGATCCCGAAGAGCGTGAAGGGATTCGAGCTGGACGAGGAGGACGCGAAGGCGATGAAGAAGATCCACCCTGAGGGAGAAGCTGCTGCTCTGGAGGTGAGTTCGAGTTTTGAGACGCGTTCCAAAGAGGTCGAGCTGACTTTCCCTCCTCGTCGCGTCTCCAGGTCCTCAACCGCTTCCTCACCACTAAAGCTCGCTCGTCTCAGCTCGGAACCGTCTCACCCGTGGCCGATGGAGCCGAGGATGTTTCGTCAAGCAAGAAGGATACTCGACTCGGAATGTACGGAACCGGAAGAGATCACGCCGACAAGGATACGACTTCTCGACTCAGGTTCGCTCTCGTCCCTTCTCCTCCTTCCCCTGGACTCGAAGCTCACTGACTCGTTCTGCTTCCTGCTTTCGCAGTCCGTACTTCGCCTCAGGAGTCATCTCAGCTCGTCAAGTCCTCGCCGAAACCGCTCGACAGTCGCCAGGAGGAAAGCTGCTCGTCGACAAGAAGGCATCAGCAACTGGGACGTGGGTTTCCGAGATCGCTTGGAGGGAGTTCTACAACCACATCATCGCTGCGTACCCGAGAGTCTCGATGGGCCAACCGTTCAACATCAAGTACCGAGGAGTGCAGTGGGAGACGGATCCGAAGTACCTTCAGGCTTGGAAGGAGGGGAAGACGGTCAGTTCTCGTCGCCCTCGCTCCTCGCGTCTGGTCTCGTCGACCGTCACTCACCCTACCTTCTCTCACTCGTCGTTCTCAGGGATATCCTATCGTCGATGCTGCTATGCGACAGTGCAACGCTCAAGGATGGATGCACAACGTTCGTCCCTTCTCCTCATCTCGTCGCGTCGTTGATTCGAACGAGCTGACCCTCGCCTTTTTTTCTCTTCGATCGTTTCAGCGATGCCGAATGATCGCCGCCTCCTTCCTCACCAAGGATCTCATGCTCGACTGGAGACTCGGAGAGCGATACTTCATGACGATGTAAGTTCCTCCTCTGCCTCGTCGCGTCGTTGTTCGTTCGTTGAGTTTCTGACGCGTTGTCCTCCTTTCCTCTTCGCGATTCTCAAGGTTCGTCGATGGAGATCTCGCTGCGAACAACGGAGGATGGCAGTGGGTCGCTTCGACGGGAACGGATCCTCAACCCTACTTCCGGATCTTCAACCCTCTTTCTCAATCCGAGAAGGCTGATCCTTCGGGAGACTACATCAGGTGCGTCTCTCTTTTCCCTTCTCACTCTCTTATCGCGTCAAACTGACTCTCTTCTTCTACTCCTCGCGCAGATACTTCGTCCCCGAGCTCAAGAACCTCAAGGGGAAGGGTTCGTTCTGCTCGTCGTTCTCCTCGTCGTCGCGTCGACTTGACTTGCGCTTATCGCCTCGCTTTCCTTTCGACCTCAGATCTCCTCGACCCTCACGGACGACTCTCCCCAGCGGCGTTCAAAGCTCTCGGCTACCCAGCTCCCATCGTCGATCACAAGAAGGCGAGAGAGCGAGCTCTCGGGAGGTACAAGAACGTTGGAGAGAAACCGGACGAGGCGTGAGCTATCCGTTTTTGTCTTCGTCTTCCCTCGTCTTCTCTCCTCGATCGCGTTTCGGTTTGGAGGGAGAGGAGGGCTGACTCGTATGTTTATGTCTGTTCTTGTCTTTCGTTGTGCGCGAGCAGTGCTGGAGGAGAGGACGCGACGATGGACGTGAGCGTCGAAGAGAAGAAGGCTCCTGCTGGGTTGGAGAGCTTTGGGTTCAAGAAGGAGAAGGGACCGCCTCCTGCGGAGGAGGGCGCGGGAGGAGAGAAGAAGAAGAGCTCGAGTCGAGGAGAGACGAATGAGAAGCGGAAAGCAGGAGGCGACGCGAAAGGGAAGTTGGAGAGCTTTGGGTTTGGAACGTCGAAGAGCTAGTTCTGAGGGCAGATTTTGTGGCTTGATCTCCCGATATATCTCTCTAGTACTGCCTTCGCTCCTCGAACCTCTTCCTTTGCCTTGGAGACGACTTTCATGCGTCGCTTCCCTCGGGCTCGAGAGTCGCCGACCTCATCACTCACCTCGCCTCTCCCCTTCCTTCTTTCCACTCGAACCACCACCATCGACTATCTGGCCTCCGCTATTATCGCTTCAACACTCGCTCGAGACATGTCAGCGTCTTCAACAATCGAACCTTCGTCGGACAAGCTCATCGTCCACTTCCTCGAGAAGTCTCGAGCTGAGTCCATCATCTGGCTTCTCGAGGAGCTCAAGCTCAACTACGAGATCAAGTACTACAAGAGGAAGGCTGGAGTGTTCGCTCCTAAGGAACTCAGGTAAGTTTGGCCTGGGGGAAAGAGAGCCTGGGAGGTGTGGGCGAAGAAGGGGGAGGAGGGAGGAAACGTCGAGCTCACCTCCCCCGCTCCCTTTTCGTCGACGACTCGCACCTCCGCTCCTTCGCAGCGATATCCACCCTCTCGGAAAGGTGAGTCCTCGTTTCCACCGTTTGCGTCTCTCTCGACGACCTTCCTTCTCAGGTATCCTCGAGATGTCGGGAAGACCATTGCCGAGAAGAGGGGAGGAGGAGGCACGAGGAGGCGAGACTGAGCTCGAAGGCGAACGCTCCCCTCTCGTCACTTCGTCTCGTTTGTCTCTCACAGGAGAAGTTTAGCTGAACTTCTTACCTCCTCTATGTCTTCGCCTCAGTCTCCTATCCTGACCCACAACAACCTCGTGATCGCCGAGACGGGCAACATCGTCGCGTATCTTTTGCGACTGGCCCCCAACGCGTTCTCCCCCACCGACCTCTCGCCTGAACAAGATCAGAGGAACTCGTACTACCTTCACTATTCGCAGGAGAGCTTGATGGTGAGCTTCATCTCACATCTCACTTCAACTCCGCTTCGTTGTTGAGATCGCGACGCGTCGACTCTCGAGTCCAACTGATCTTGCCCCTCCGACTATCGCGCCTCTCAGCCCATCCTCACGAACAAAATCGCGTTCTCGATGTTCCCAAAAGCTGCATCCTGGTACGCTCGGCCTATCATCTCGAACTTTACCGCTCAGGTCGACGCGTCTTGTTTGGAGAAAGAACTCGTCAAGCATCTTCGAATGGTTCGTCCCCGCCCTTTCATCACTCACTCAGATCGCATCTCATCATGACTTTGCTTCTTTCTCCAGATTGACTCCGATCTTCAGAAGACCTCTTCGATTTGGTTCTGCGGCGGAGAAGAGCCGACGGCGGCGGACTTCGTGAGTCGCGACGCGTCTCTCACCCTGTGCGTCCTCGTTTTCGGAGCTGAGTATTCTCTCCTCTTGTGTCATTCACAGGCCATGTATTTCCCTCTTCGACAACTCTCCGACGGCGGAGCTACGACTCTTACTTGCCCTGACTCGATCAAAGCTTGGGTCGCGAAGGCCGAGGAGAGGTTCGTTCCCTCTTTCTTCCTTCTCCTCCCTCTCGAGCTTGGACTGACTCGAGCAACCGTCCGTCTTCTGATCGAGCGCAGACCTGCTCTGAAAGCGGCGAACGCAAAGTTAAGACAGCTTGAGAAAGCGTGAGTTGAGCAGCGTCTCCTTTCTTCACCCCTTCTACCCCGTCGCCTCGCCGCTCCTTTCAGGGTAGTGTTTGAGAGACGTTAAGCTAGACTATCTTTTATCTCTACCCCACAGTCACGCAACGGCTCCTCGTCAGTCTGCGAATCTTTGAAGGAGCGGAGGACGACGATGGAGAGGGGTGAGACGCGTCGCTGTTGGACTCGAGAGGCTGAAGGATTGGGTTCTCGAGTACGCTGTGACTCATCAAGATACCAATCTGCATTATTTCCAGTTTCGCGAGCGAAAGTGGATGAAGGCGAGGGACAACGCGACGCTTCCGTTCACGACGCAGTTTTGAGTGGAGCAAGCATTAACAGACGAACAAGAGCGAGAAATGATACCTGGTGAGCCTGGAGGAAGGGAAGTCGACAGAGAGGTGGGAAGGAAAGGGACGGAAGAAGAAGAAGCGAAAAAAGAAGAATCGAACGCGACTCGAACCAGCAACAACTTGGGGTCCCCACATCCCACGCCCTAGACCGCTGTGCCAACCCAACCTCCCGAAAACCAGACTGATGGCGTTTACCCTCTTCTGCTCATGTCGTGCTCCCAGAACTCCACCTCCCCGAAGGCAGAAATCGATTCTTACCGCGACGCGTCTCTTCCAGATCTCGCGAAATCCTCAAACAAATACTAGCTATAAGCCGAGAATCGTCGCCATCAACAGTATCTACTACAGTTGATTCGGAGATGTGGCCGAGCGGTCTAAGGCGCCAGCTTAAGGTGAATAAAAATTTATCTCGCTGGTCAGAAATGGCATGGGTTCGAATCCCATCGTCTTCACTTTTGCTACCCTCTACGGTATCTTGAGCTCACTTCGCGAGCCTCGATCACCTGCGGGGAGCTTTCCTTTTCTTTTCGACCCGACAGAAGTCGTTTCAAGCTCGCGACGCGTCCTCCTTCCTTACGTTCGCGAGCTTCCGTATGCGCTCAACTCATGAGGAGTCGAGAGAAGAGATGCCTTGCCCTTAGAGATCCGGTCGCCTCCAGAGGAGTGGTGAGGAGGAAAGAGAGCGGTCGAGCTCGTTGATCTGCTTGTCGCGTCGACTTACCTCTTGCTCTCAGTTCTTCCCTTTGCTGTTGCGCGTCGTCGTGGTCAAACCATATCGATAAGTACATGATCCGTCCAGTGTGATAAACAAAGACCATCCCACAAGCTCGTCCAACCGAGCGCTCTTCTCTCTACCTGAGTCTCCAACGCTCGAAACGAACGACCAACTTTCCCTTCCTCCTCCTCGAAGCGCGACCGACCTCCGACTGTTCTGTTCTGAGGCATTCCCACGACGTCTCAATGCAGAGATGCTTGTGTCGTTTTCAATCGGCGCGTTGGCGATTTTGGGATAAAACGAGACGCAGGGGGAGAGGGAAGGGAAGAACGACGCTCGTGGGAGACATCAACGGTTTGACGCGTCGAGCGCCTCGTCCGCTCACGGTGCTGCCTGCCTTTCTTCGTTATCGATCTTCTTCTCGCACGTACAGTGATAGGTTTCGTGTTGATCACATTGAGCTGGTGAAAGGACGACCACTCTCCATCAAATCGAACTGAAACCGACGCCTCCCTTCACCACTTCGGAGCGAGACAAAGCTTCTTGTGCTCCTTCCAGCTAGCGCGTTGATGTTCTGTCAACGCAAGGGAATAGAAGAAACGCGTTTCAGTTGACGAGCGAGGTCGGACGCGTCGAGAGAGAAACAGGGCCGACCTCGACAGCAGTATCGAACGGCGAGGCACTGGAACGACGACGAAAGGAGACCTATCAGCTCAAGGGAGGCTTCGAATCGAGAGAGAAAGATCAAGACTCACCCTTCCGCAAGCCGGATCATCCTCGTTCAGCCTCCTACAAGAGCTTCTCGGGTCCTGACCCAACCTCTTCCCTCCACAATCGAACCAACCCACGAGCCCCGTCAGACTCTCCATCCTCTTCTCCTGCATTGTGCCCTCTAACAACCCCAGAGTAGACCACTCCATAGTGAGTAGGTCGTCGAGATTTCGAAGGAAGATGCGCTGGGAGGGGTTGATGGATGGGCGGTCGCGTCGTGAACGAACGAGGAGGGTTCGGAGTTGATGAGAGAAGAGGAGTCCTGCTGGGGTGGAGGTTGGAGGGAGAGGCTTGCCTTTGGATCGATGGATGAGGGAGAGGGTGATGGTGGTGCAGAGGGCGGAGAGTTGACCGATCTTCATGCCAGAGGAATCTTTCTGAGAAAGAAGTAAAGAGAGATGAAAGTTGACGCTCGAGGTCAGTTTCGACTTCAAGTTGAGGCTGATTGACGAGAGAGCGAGAGAAGATCTTACGAGCGGCAAGGAGTCAAGAAGAGGCATATGAGCTGATATTCCTGCGTACAACGATTCAAGGAACTCTCCTCCTTTGGGTCCTCGAATGAAGCGACCGAAGATGGGGAGCGTTGCGAGATTTCCCAAAGCCCTTGTCCAGACGTTGTCAATCTCGTCCTTGAGGGCTAGATGATGAGCGAGAAGGACTTTGGGAAGGTAGATATTGGCAAACTCCGTCTGATCAGGTTGCGGCAAGGGCGAAGAAGATCCAGAGAGAGGAGGGGGGTCAGCGGGAGGGCTGAAACGAACGAAGAAGGAGAAGGAATTGAGCTCGAGCTCACCAAAACGCCGTAGAGCTCCGTCGTATGGCCAAGAGTCCCCCACGTCTCGATCTAGAAGGTTTAGATAGGCATTGATCAGCTCAAGAGTCGACTGCCAAGTCGAAGGAACAGGAAGGTTTGCTCACAACCCTATACATCCGATCCTATTCAGCGACCGGCGTCGCGAGAGCTGCTGAGACTGGTCCTCCTTTCTCGACGAGCTTCCTCATGAGAACAGCGTCCCTGATCATCCTCTTGTACGACTCATCCTTGAGCCCGAGAGAGGAGGAGATCTCTTCGACCGTGAGGGAGTACATGTCGAGCCGTCGTGGTTGACGGGAAGGCAGGACGAAATGTTTCCAAAGCTCAAACGGTCGAGCGTCGAGCGGTCAATGCGAGATCAATGCTGTTCAATGCTCTCCCTCGTTCCTTCTCTCACCTTCCCCCGCCATCTCTCGAACGAAGAGTGAGAAACAGGTTTGAAATCGATACACAACGAAGAAAGACCTCAGCACTAGCTAGACTATAAAGAAAAGGAACGAAGGCACGAGGGAGGGCAAGGTAAGGAAAGGAGAGGGGAGGAGTGAATCGCTCGAGACAAGATCGAGAGAGAACAAAACGAGGACCGAAAACGAGAGAGACCTATCAACAGCAAGGGGAACGGTGTGCGAGAGCGAGATCGATCAACCCTGAACCAACTCCTTCAACGCCGAACAAGCGCTCCCGACCTCAGCAGCCCACTTCGCGGCGGAGTACCGCGATCCAGCCGTGATGGTGTGGACTTTGGTCTTCGCTTCGTCTCCCTGAGACGAGCGGAGGGAGTTAAGAGCTTGGATCAACCTGCGGGAGAAGAGACGAGCGAGCGAGGGAAGGTCAGCTGGGGCCGAACGGACGAGGGAAGGCAAGGGCGACGAGGGAAGACGAAAGACGAACCTCTCATCCGAAGTAAGAGCAACAATGAAGTCGTAATCCGAGTTGAGAGCCGAAGGAAGAGGTGAAGGAACGACCGAAGTAGGAGGGGGAGCATGAGGGGAGAGGATGGACGCGACGGCTGAGGATCGAGTGGTTTGGCGAGGGAGAACGAGGAACGCGTCCCGACCTGGGTAGATTTGGAGCTTGTATTTCTCGCTGTGAGGGACAAAGCAAGAGATCAAGGTTAGCTCGAAGATCGCCGAAAGGGAGAAAAGGTGGTGAGACGAACCAAAGCACATCCGAGACGTCTGAGTTCGAAAGAAAGACAACGAGGAAGTCAGCGACGCGTCGAGCTCGAGGGACGAAAGTCGTTCGTTCGGACGTACGGTTCTGAGCCTCAGCAGCCTGCCTCTTGGCCCAAGCGTGATCGGGAGTCTCCTGAGCGTCGTCTCCCTCCTTCCGGTAAGACGAGTACGAGTCCGAGAACCTCCAAACGATGGAAGCTCCTCGATCCTCGATGTACGATCCAGGAGTTCGTTCCGAGAACTGTTTCGACGGAAACGAAAGGAAGCGAGTCAGAATCCGGTCGAGGTAAGTTGAGTGAGGAGCAAAGAAGGAAGGGGGACGTACGTAGGCGAGGATCTCGATGCAAAGACCTCTCCAGCTCATGTCGAGGTTTCCTATCGACGAGACCCAGTTTCGCTTCTCCTCTCCTCCGGCAGGCTTGATGAAGCAACCGTGCTCGGCTCTGCGAACGAAAGAGGAAAATGGGGTCAGACCAAAATTCTCTCGACCCTCGACGAAGAGAGAAAGAGCGCGCGAGAGAAGTCGAACTCACACGATCCCCAGCTTCGGAACGGCGGCGCTGACACCCTCGAGATCCGAGATTCCTCGACCAGAGAGGAGGTAGACGGTCGTGTGCTCGTCGGTAGTGATGGCTTTGAGGAGATCGATGATGGGTTGAGGGACGTTGAAGCCTTCCTTGTGCCATTCGACGGGGTTGGCGGTCCAGACTGACAACGCGACGAACGACGAAGAGCGAGAGGTCAGCGACGAGCGATTTCGACGCACAACGAGCGACCGAAGGCGGAGATCAAGGAGAGAGATTGCACTCACGAACACCCTCCAAATCGAGCAGAAGAAGTCTCTTCTTCGCAGCCTTGAAGTCAGGCTTGATGACGGACAAGTCGAGTCGAGGGATCTCTCCTGGAGTTCGGGAGCGCTGGTTGAAGTGAGCTCGCTCGAGGTGAGTGAGGTACTTTCGAGCCCAAGCTGAACGAGGAACGAGGAACCAGAGAAGAACGAGGACATGGAAGAGGAAGGTCAGCCAACGTTTCGGAAGAGACGAGACGAGACGCGTCGAGAAAAAGAAAAGCGAGCGACAACGAACCTTGAGCGGTGTGATCCTTGACGTGGTTGTCGAGTTCCTGTGGAAATCAATGCAGCCAAAGTCAGCTCGGAATCATCGCGTCGAAAGAAATGCAAGCGAGAAACCAACCGTCCATCGATCCGTCGCCTCCGCGTCCGACATGGTGAGAGCTCGATGGATCGCGTCCGAAACCTGACTGTAGTCCCACTGTTTGTTTTCGCATCAAACCCAACCAAGCGAGTCAGTTCGCGCTTCGAAGAGAGTGACGGAGAGAAGGTGAGGGACGAACAGGGTTGACGGGAAGACACGATCTGAAGGAGGAGTAGCTGTACGATCCAGTGAACTCGGAGAGGATCATGGGTCGGTGCTTTTTGTCCTCTGTTCCATTGTTCGTCCGAAAAGGAAGGAGGTCAGATAGTGTTTGACGGGGAAGGGGAGGAGGGGAAGGGGTACGAACGACAGATAACGTATTCGTGACTGATTGAAAACGAAAACGGACGAAAAGGTCAGCTCGCGTCTTCTCCTCCCCTCTGTCTCGTCGTTTTCTTCAACTCAACTCACCTAGTCAAGTTCATTCCCTCCCTCAAGCTGGTGCAGATAAACGCGTCCGCGGCGGTGAGGAGACCGAGGTACTGGCTGAACGTAGGAGGATCGGTGTGGAGGAAGACGACGGGTTGGTAGGTGAGGGAGGAGAACTTGGAGTTGATTCGAGTGACGATGTCCGAGACGTTCTCTTGCGACTCGTTGGTTTCCGTCGTGGAGAGAGCGACTTGGATGAGGACGACCTGAGTGAAGCGAAGCGAGAAGAAGGAAGGGGGAGGACGCGAGGTCAGCAGGAGGAAAGGGTTGGACGCGACAAAACGAGGGACGCACCTTGCCTTGCCACTCGGGGTAACTCTGCAAGAACCTTTCGAAACTGAGAAGCTTGTGTTTCAGACCCTGTACGAATCAAAAAGTCCAAATTCGTCAGCGTCTTGTCTGTTCTTCCCTCCTCCCTCTCTTCCCTCCCCTCCCACCCACCCCCACCTCTTCCTCAAATCAGTCCTCTCGCACTCACCTTAACCTCATCCAACTTATCCCTCGCAACAATCAACTTGGTATCCCCGTACCTCTCCCTGAGCGACTTCGCCCACTCCTCCACCTCCGGCTCGGCTCGTCTCGCCTCGAGGGTTTCAACGTCGATTCCGATCCCGAACACCTCGACGTCGACGAAGGAGGAGTTGTAGTGAATTCCTTTGGGCGTGGCTTCGACGTGTTGGAGGACTCGGGAGACGGATTGACGGAAGTGACGGGAGAACTGAGGTGGGGAGGGTGGGTGGGAGTGATGGGTGGGGGTGGGCGGTGGTGGGTGGGGAAGGGCGGTGGTGGGTCGTGAGGGAGGGGAGAGGAGTCAGTTCGACGCGACGAAAACGAACGAACGAGCGAGAGGGAAGGGGAGAAGGAGGAGCCACTCACGTTATAAGTCTGGAATCCAACCAAGTTGGCTCCGAGCATTCCCTGAATGAGCTCTTCTCGCACTGCGACGGACGAAGAGGAGGGTTCAGCGAGAGTTCGAACGAGGAAGGGAGGACGATGCGAGCACTCACTAGCAAGACACCTAAAGATCTCGGAACTAGGGAAAGCGATATGAAGGAAGAACCCGATGATGGACTTGGGGAGTTTGGCTCGAACCATGGCTGGAACGAGGAGGAGATGGTAGTCGTTGATGAAGATCACGTCGCCTTCTTGGTACTGTGGTTTGGAAGCGAAGCGGGGAGTGAGGAGCAAGGCGAGAGGAAGCGACGAAAAAGAGCGACAAAGTGAAAGGGAAGGCGAAGGGAGAGGAAGACGGTGAGGAAGGAGGAGAAGGAAAGAAAGAGGAAGGTCAGAACGAACGAAGAGCTCGAACGCGTCGAAACGAAACCGAGGGAAGAGCAGACTCACCGTCTCAACAATCCTCTCGGCAAAAGCCTCGTTGACCTTGACGTAATCCTCCCAGTTGGTGGTCTCGTCCTTCCTGACCGTCGAGTAATGGAACGTAGGCCAGAGGATCTGCTTGCAGAAGACGTCGTCTGTCGTCGAACGAGGAACGCGAGGTCAGCGCTGGCTCTCTCCCTTTCTCCCACCGTCCCTCCCTCCCCTCCTACCCACCCCACCCACACACTCACACCCGCCCACCTCCCACCCACCCCCAAATCAAAGGATAGTTAGGCTGAACTCACAATGTCCCTCAAAAACCCCATCCTCAACCCAAACGGCCTTACTCCTCTGCTCGCTCCAAAGCCTCTCCTCAATCTCCCCCCTGACCTTCTCACTCACCCCGTCCGTCCTGTTCCCCAACGCTCCAATCCAAACCATCCCTTCCGTCTCCCCCTTCACCGCCTCCAGAGCGTTCTGCAACCCGATGTTTCCCTGGGGGTTTCGAGAGAGATGGAACGGGTGCGCTTGGGCTGAAGCAGCGGAGGAGCTGTCGTGGTTGTTGAACTGAGGGAGGGTGTGAGAGGAGGAGGATCGTCTTCGAGAGGAGGAGGAGCGGGAGGCTGAGCGGGTGGGTGGGAGAGGAGGGGCTTGACCTCCTTGGGAAGTAGAGGAAGGGGAGGCGGGTGGGAAAGAGTTGAAGGAGGTGGAGGTGGGGGAGGGTTGACCGGAGGGGGTGGTTCGGGAGGGAGTGGTAGGGATGATGGGACGAGGTCGAGTGTGCGGAGTGGTGGTCATGGATGGGAGAGCTGAGCTCGAAGGAGTGGTGTAGTGTTTTCGAGCTGAAGGGAGAGGGAGAGGAGCGTCCGAAGCGGCTGGAAGTCGTCCTCCTGGTCCTGATCCTGTCGAGCTCTTCCCTGTCCTCAAGACGGGTCGAGGAGGAGCGTCGTCGGTTCCCTTTCCTCCTCCTGATTTGGGAGTAGCCGATCCTGAACCTGCTGGGGAGGAGGTCTTGAGCTTGTTGGGAGGGTGAGCCATCTCTGAGGGGAGACCTCGAACGCCAAGTTGACCTTTCGCGTCCTTCGAGGGAGGAGCCGTAGGAGTCGTCGTTCGAGAGAGCGACGAGGAAGGAGGGGTAGCTGCCCCTTCTGCTGAGATGGTATCGTGCAAGGGACGTTCACCGTGAGCTGGGATTGAATGGTGGTTAACTGGTTGTTGTTGAGGGTGACGACCGGCCAGACCCGGGAGGGAGGGAGCGCCTTGAGGGAAGAAAGGGTTCGTTCCACTGTCCAGATCCGCTTTAGGAGTAGAGACAGGAGTACCAGCTCGAGACTTGTTCTTGTTCTAACATACGAGAGTGACGAAAAAGAGGAGAGGAAGTCAGTTGGAATCGCAGGGAAGGGTGAGAGAGTCGCGAGGTGGAGAAACATCCCATCCCTTCCGTTTCCCTCGAGCTCTCGCTCTCCTCCCTCCCTTCCCTCCTCTCCTTCTCGGTTCAAAACTCACCTGAAGATCGTCAATAATCGAGAGTCCCGTAGGCCTAGCGAAGGCTCCAGCGAGAGGAGTAACGTTCCCGCTACTGGTTCCTGTATGTTTCCTCGTTCCCAACGAAGGTCTCGCGTTTGAACCGAGCGGTCGTTCATCTCCTACGACCACGAGAGGAGGAGCGAGCGAAGTGGGAGGGATGGGGTTCTCCTCCTCAGAGATGGATTCACACTGCTCAGACAGAGCAGGAGAGGAAGGAACAGGGATGTCGAACTCTACTCCTGAAGGCAGGACTGTGAAGAAGCGAACGTGGGTCAGAACGAAGAGGAGGGGGCGAGAAGGGAGGAGGTCGTCAAAGGTGATGGGGGCGAGGACGCTGAGCTCAAGATGGGAGAAGAAGGACTTACAGAGTGAAGCGACGATGATTCGATGAGATCCTATCATTTCTTCAACAAACAGATCAAGAGGACGGCGAGAGATCTGGAGATCAGAACGAAAGCAAGAGAGAGAGCGAGATCAGCTGGGAGGCACTTGAGGAAGGGAGGAGAGCAACAGCTCGGTCTACCGCCGGCACCTCTGCACCCAAATCCACACCTTCGACGGGATCAGGAAGCTGATTAGGAGATGGAGACGAACGCACTGAGTCTGATCCGAAGATGGAGATGGGGGAGGGTGAGAGGTAGGAAGAAGGTGAAGAGTGAAGGAGCGAAAAGAGAGCTCTGTTCCCCCTCCCTCCCCAGCTCCTCCCCTTCCGCATCGTCATCAAGCGCCCCAAACGTCCATATTTCGAACCTCCTGAGCAAATTTGCAGGGTGAAGGGAGGTTCTGCAGAAGCTAATCGACCTACCAAGAAGGTTTCTTTCCCGCAACAATGAACAAGGAAGACGAGCGTCGCGGCAGCCCAACGTCGCTCGTTTCCGACGCGCCTCTCTCTTCTTTCCATCTCCTTCTCTTTCCCTCCCCTCCCGTCCAATTGTCAGATCTCATGCATCTCACACCGTAGTACCACTAGCCTGATCAAGCACCACCTCCCTCAAATCCCCATCCAACTCCTTCTCCCACCCCTCGTCGAACTCCGGCAGATCCTCGAACCACAAGTCGCTGACACTCGCAGAATAAGGAGCGGCCATCTGAGAGCCGTAGACTACCATGGTGATCTGCGAGCGAACGGGTGGGTCAGTTCGGGGTAGAAGAGGTGTGAGAGAGAGGGGGTGGAAGAGCGAGGACGGGAGGGGAGGGGGAACGAACCATCGTGTGCGTCGCTGGTGGGGAGCGAAGACGCGCCTTGGCGTTGGAGTGGTCGTACATGTTTCGGAGACCCTCTGCCCATTGGGTCTGGTTGCCGTCGTTTTCGGAACCAACCGTCAGCTCGACCTCTGAACCCCAACCCAACCCTCGAAGCAACGAAACGAGTCGAGAAACGCGAAACTCACATCCTCAAACTTCCTCGTCTCAGCACTTTCCAGAACAATCCGTCTCGGCTGATTCTTCACCCAACTAGGATCCGCTTTCACGCTCAGCACCAGCACTTCGTCCCTCTGACTCACCCAAAGGCGAACGCACAAACGAGTCAGCGGAGAGACGCGATTCGTTCAAGCTCAACGAAGACGTCCGTTCATTCGAACTCACCAATCTCGCTCGATTCTCAGACAAATCAAGTCGGAAAGCACAACACGCAGCTCCTACGAGAGTGGACTCTCCGAGGGTGAGGACGATGGTTTGCATGTCTGGTGAACGAATGGGACGAAAACGAAACGAGTGAGCTGGAGCGAACAGAGAGGAGCGAGAGAAAGAGGGAGAGAGGGGTTGAGAGAGACGCACCCTTCATAGCGAGATACCCGATCTCCCCTGATTGGAAGGCTTTACAGATGGGTTTGTGTTCGGGCCAGTGCTGCGATGAAGAGGAAGAGGGAGGAAGGTGAGCTCGAGAAAGATGAACGAGCAGCGAAGGAGGAGATATGAAGGGTGAGCTCGAGCTCAACCCTCTTCCTTCGCTTCGTTCCCACCTTCCCCTTCCCGCCCCGTCCTCGGGCTTTCCCTTCAAACCAGAGCAGTGGTCTGCGATGAGGTGCGCGTGCGGACTCACGAGCGTCTGACACACAACCGAGCAGTAGGGAGAACGAGAGCATCCGGAGCAGACGAGACGTTTTCCGATGAGTTCGATGGAGCATTTCGCGCATGTTGACTTGATGTCGGATGGTTCGGAGGTTGAAGCTGAAGGGGCTGGGTCGGACATGGTGTAGGAGAGCAGAGAAAGGAGAAGGGTGAGTTTGGGTGAGAGGATGAGGGTCGGAGGAAGGGAGACGGAGGCAAGGAAGGAGGAAAGAAGTTGAGCTCGCGAGATTTCGAGGGAGCTTTCGTCGTCATGGCACTGCCAGAGCGGCGAGCATTTATTTAGTCCTCGTTCGCGGTCGAGGTCTTTCCGAAGAGACGAAAGTACTGCCAGGTTGATTGAGCCAAATGATCTATCTATCTACACTCCTCCTCCCATCACAAAAAGCAAGCGAAACCGAAGACCTCGCTCGTCGAACGAGCGTCTCCCCTCCCTCCGAACCAGCTCCCTCTACACGAGCTTCTTGTACCCACTAACAAGCTTCACCTCCTCGACCTTCTTCCCATCCTTGTTGATCAACACCTCATCCACCTTCAACTCCTTGGACTCAGGCTTCTTCGCCTCGGCCTTCACTCTCTCCTCGACCCTCTCCACCTTCTTCTCAATCGCCTGCTCCGCCTCCTTCACCAACTCCTTCCCCTCCCTCAGCTTCTCCAACCCAGCAGCCTTAGCCTCAGCAGCTCTCTCCTCCGCACTCCCAAGAACCTCCTGCCCCTTCCTCTCGAGCACCTCCAACCCCTTCGCGGCAACCTGATCGACCTTCTCCTTCGTCGACAGAGGTCCGCCAACCTGCTTGTAGACGGGGACGGAGAGGACCTCGGTAGGGTGGGAGTTGGAAGTAGTGTTGCTGACGACGGTGTTGGTTCCAGGGATGACCTGCTTCGACGAGTGTTGATCGTACAAAGGAACGGTCACCTCCCTTCCTGCCTCCCTGCTCACAACGATCTGATGCTCCGGCCTAGAGGACGACGACGACGACGAAGCCTGGTTCCTCCAAGCCTGAGCGAGTTGAAGACCCGACTTGTCCTCGAGGGTCTGAACGCCAGCTCCGAGGTGCTTTCCGAGCGAGAGCTTGGTCTCCTGGAGCCAGTCGCGGGTGTCTTCGGTTTTGTCGAGGAGGGAGGAGCGGTATTCCGAGAGGGTTTTGTGGAGTTCGGGAGCGTAGTGGGCGGTTTGGGTGGAGATTTCGGTGGAGAGGTTGGAGGAGAGTTTGGGGAGGAAGGTTGGGAGGGCGATGAGGAAGATGGTGGGAGGGAGGAGGAATCGAGTCGTGATGATTCCTGAGGGAGCGTTTGAAGGCGAACGAGAGCGAGAAGAGGTCAGGGATGGTTCGGGAATGGTAGGGAGGGATGACTGGCAGGATTTTGGAGGTGGGAGGAGGATGTAGACTCACGGTTTCGAGCGATGATGGATCCAGAAAGAGTCGAGACGAGAACCCAAAGGAGTCCGGGGTTCAGAGGCTCGTCCTTAGGGATCAGGCTGTCGACCTTGTCTGGAAAAAGGGAGAGACAAAGAGGGTCATATCAGCTCTCGCTAGCATACGCGTCCAAAACCGAGACCTTAAGATGAGGAGAAGGAGGAAGGGAGCTCACTGACGACCTTTCGCTCTCCAGAGACGACCCTGCTCACGACGGCCTGAGTCCTCTCTCGGATGTCCTGGATGACGGAGGTGGTAGCTTCTCGACCAGCAGCGATGTGGGAGTTCAAAGCTGAGGATTCCTCGACGAGGATGATCTGAGGTTGAGCCTGAGGGTAGATGGGAAGCTGAGGGAGAGCGAAACGGAAGGATCGGAAGAAAAGGTCAGCTCCTTCGCTCGTTTCTCTTTCGGGAGCTCCTCCCATCCCTCCCATCGAGTCCAAGCGCGCTCTCGAAGATACATAAACGAAGCTCAAGGTATGGAGGACCTACCCTTTCCCTTTTGAGCTCTCCTTCGAGCATGATAGGCTGAGGACGCGAGACGACGAATCCTCCGAGAGCGATGGAGCCAACAGCCAGAGGAGCAACCTGGGATCGATCCAGACGAAGAACGAAGCAAGATATCAGCATGGGTGTGTTCGCAGGGAGGAGGAGGTTACGATGAGCTCACCTTGGATACCAGAGAGTTCATGAGAGAAAGGGAAGGTTGGCTGAGAAGATGGCCGTTTGAAGCTCCCTTCCCTCGTTCCGAAAGCTCGTCCTCTCTCTCCTCCTCTTCGCGAGTTGATCCCGAACGACGTCAAGCCTCAATCCCACCTTTTTACTGGTCTCACTCAAACGTGAGTTTCAAACCACTGGGATTGGTGCTGGATCGAGCTGACCTTTTTTTCTGCCCTTATCGCGGCTCAACCGACCCTGCAGCGCTCCTTCCCTCTCTCACTCAACCTCCTCCCCCTCCTCAGCTCGCCCGTCGTCATGCTGTCCTCCATCGCCTTCGACCCTCCTCCTTCTCGTCCAGAACCAGAAATCTACACTTCAACCACTCCAGAAGGAGACGTCGCTTGCATCACCTCGGAGACTCTCGACGAAGCTGCCATCTTAAACTCGGTCAAGGACTCCAAAGCAGGAGGCATCTGCGTCTTCGCTGGGACGACGAGGGATACGTTTCAAGGTTAGCTCGGCTTCTCTTCTCTTGATCTGATACTTCTACGACTGACTACCGTCGAAGGATCGCGTCTGAAAGCAAGACTGGAGCTCAGAGACGGGCGAATCTCCTTCCAACCGAGCGAAAGCTGACCTCCGCCCCCTCCTCCCCTCCCACCTCTCACAGACAAACAAGTCTCCCACCTCTCCTACACCTCTTACTCCCCCCTCGCTCTCAAAACGATCATCTCCATCCTCTCCTCCACTCGACTAAAACACCCGACCCTCGTCCATCTCACCTGCCACCATCGTCTCGGCGTCGTCGATCCAGGTCAAACGAGCATCGTGATTGCTGTTTCCTCGCCTCACAGAAGAGAAGCGTTCGAGGCGTGCGAGTGGGTGCTCGAGGAGGTGAAGAGGAAGGTTCAGGTCTGGAAGAGGGAGGTTTACGTCGGTGGGGAGGTGCTGGACGAGGCGAGTGGGGGGAGGCAACCCGAGGGAGGGGTCGAAGGGAGGGAGAGCGAGAAGAAGGAGGAAGAGGGAGATGGGAAGTGGAAGGAGAACTTTCCGGGTGGGAAGTGGAGTGAGGAGGAGTTCAGGAAGGAGAAGGAGAAGTCGGGTTGAGCTTTGGACGGGAGTTGGGAGGTTGGAGGGAGGCGAGTCGCGTCGAGGTCAGTCTTCGCTTTCCAGCAACCGCGTTCGAGCTCGTTCCGTCTGACTTTTGCCGTCAGACTTACCCGACCGCTCTCATCCTACCTTCCTATCAGAAAAACGAACCCCATTTTGCTTCGAAGACCTCAAAAGCATCGCGTCGGTCCTTCCTTTTCACGTCCGTTCAGTCCCTCCCCCTTCCTCCCTCCTCCTCGCCTGCCTTTTCGTTTCACTGACCAACCTCCCTTATCTTACAGGCCATCCATGAAGCTTCACGCTACCTTTACGATCTTTCTTCCTTGGCCGACGTTCGAACACACGAGTCGTCGAGCGGAATACCGACGTCGTTTTTTCGTGCGTCTTCGAACATCCCGTACAATCTCCCTTAGCCTTAGCTTGAGAATCAATCAATCGATGATGCTCTACGCTGCTGACTTGAAGATCTTCAGAAGGTGAGAGGGAGAAGGCGTGTCGAGGAAGGAAGATGCTCAACGTGCGCGTCGCACCTCTCTCTCGTCTCGTAATGCCTCGTCTCGCCTCGCTCGCTCCTCTTCTCCAACTCCGACTTCTCGCAGAATCTCTCGCGTTGTTCCCGCTGAGAATCATGAGACTTTAAGATCCCTATCTATCGCTCTCCGTCCCTCCTCACAGCCCAAACGCACCCCCCTCGTTCCCCTCTCCCTCCACCACCACTCCCTCACCCTCATCCTCCTTCCCAGCCTCCTTCCCAGGATTCTCTCCGTCAGGAAGCATCGGTTTGATTTCCCTCGCTCGCTTGAACCTCTCCGTCGTGATCTCGAACGAGCGAGGCAAGCGATCGTCCCACGTCCCTTGGTCTTTGATCTGTTGAGCGAGCGAACGCGTGCAGCAGAGGATTCGGGACATTCCTGTGAGGCGAGGAGAGAGATAAAGCCAAATTGAGTCAGAGAGGAGGTAGATAGGAGGTGAGTTGGGGGGGAGGAGGAAGGGAACCGACCGTGTCCGTGAAACGCGACGGCAGCCCAAAGTCCAGGCTTGTTGGGGACGGGACCGATGAGGGGGAGGATGTCTCGCGAGTAGCCCATGATTCCTATGAGAGCGGTCGAACAAGGCGAAACGACGTCAGTGTCGGAGAACGAGAGGGGAAACGGAACGAAGATAGGAAGCTCACCAGTCCAAGCTCGCGTCGCACCCTCGCCAGTAGCTTCCTCACCCCACTGCAACTGCTTCTGAAGATATCCAGCGAGGTCTGTCCGAAGCAAAAGGTCAGCGTCTCTCTCGTCGTGGAATGAGCGACTCAGAAGACGAGACACTCACATTCCTTCACCGGCTCGAGCACGACGCTGTCGTCGGTAACTCCAATGAACTCTTCCTTCTTCCCCAGTCCCTCTCCGACGCATGTCCCCCATCCCACTCCAATAACAAACCCCGCCCCTCCAGCATCGATGAAGTAGGGTCCCTCGAACCCGTAGGTGAAGTCGGGCGAGCCTGAGGCGCCAGAGAACGAAGGGGGAGGGGTGATGAGGGAAGCGTGTCCTCGAACGGGGGTGATGCTTCGAGGGGAACAATGAGAACGAAGCGATAGAGAAGGGTCAGCGTAGTTCGATCGAAGGTGAACAGTACATATCGAGCTTCCGAAGAAGAAGAAGAGCTCTCGAGAAACGAAGCGAAAGCAAGACGCGTCGCGTTCGAGACTCACTGCTTCCTGAAATCATCCTCTTCCTCTCCAAACAGATGACCCGTATGAGCGTTCGAGCACAAGATGACCGTAACAGCCTCCACGCTTCCCTTCGATCCTACCGTCTCGACCTTCCAGCCTTCTTTTCCCTCGCCGGCGAGAGGAGTGAAGGACTTGACGGGAGTCCAGGACTGGAGTTCGAACGAGGCTGCTGAGGAGGTCTTGGGATCGAGAGCTATACGCAGTAGAGCTGTGCAGAGCTTGTGAGGGTGAACGGATCCGGCGGTTTTGATGGTGGCTCCGATCGCTTTGGGTGTTCGGGAGATCTGGGCGAGAAGAGTGGGAGGATGGGGAGGAAGAGATCAGGACGGAAGGTGGTGTGATGAGAGCTGTTGCGCGAAGGCAGCTCGAAGGAGGATCTTCAGAGGTGAAGGAAAGACGATAGTGCTGATGGTGTGACAGCTGGGCCGAGAAGAAGAGGACGGAAAAAGGAAAGACGATGCGAACTCACCTTCTTCGCCTCCTCGGGATCCTCAATCCATCTCGACTCCTTGTCCTCCTCCATTCCATGCTCAGCACGAGCAGCGAGCCATTCCTTCCGAGCTTCTCGTTGGTTGGCCTTTACAGGCTCGGTTTCGAAGACTGCGATCAGAGAGGGGAGGAAAGGAGTCAGCGGGACGCGTCGTCGAAAGCAGCTTCGCTTCTCTATCGTCGCTGCCCTCTTCTCCACGAAGCGATCTGAAGCAAGAGATGGCACTCACCTCCAATCGCCTGCCCACAGTATAAATCGACCTCGTCGACCAGTCCCTCCTTCTCACAGATTTCCCGCACGAGCTCGTAGTTCTCCCTCTCCGAGCTGATGATCTTGAGCGCTTCGACGACTGAGACTCCCGCTCCTCCTTCCGACAATGGAGTGATAAGAGACGGGTAGGCGTTGGAGGTTGCTGGTGCGAGATGACCTCCGTTTCGACCAGCTGAATGAGGCAAAAAATGGAGAAGACGGGTGTGAGTTTGAGCTTCGAGCCGCAACGTAAAGATGTCGAGAGAGGCGCTGAACGAACTGGCTCCCGAAGCGACATCTTTGGCTTCCAACAGCAAAATCTTCTTGCCCTCTCCAGCAGTTCCTGGCCGAGTGAGTTGGTAAGCGAGCGAAGCACCTGTGTTTCAGAAGCGAGGCAGCGAAGCGAGTCAAGTCAGTTCGAGCGAGCTCACTTCCATCTTGCCGCCCGATGCGACATGAACGAACCAGTCATTCCAGCTCCGATGATGAGGATGTCGACCTTCTCCTTAGGTAGAGGATCTTCCCTTCCATGGTTCCAGAGACTCTTGCGACCTTTGTTCTGTCAGCAGCAGCGAAAGAGAGAGGAGGGAAGGAGGGAGGGAAAGGTGAGCTTGAGCTTCGTGCTGGCATGAGCTCATGAGATCGAGCGAAAGAGAACGAGGGCGAACGGTTGCCTGCCAGTGAGAGACGGTTGAGGTGAAAGGTTGAGGCCAGCTTGACATGTCTGAACGAAGAAGTCGTGGGGGCGGGTGAGTGTTGCAGGAGAGGGAAGGAGGACCAGGGAGGACAAAGAAGTCGAGCTCGATCTCGATTTCGCTGAAAGCCGTGGGCGCTCTTCTTTACGAGATCCCGTCTTTCGTTGAGAATTTTTGGAGTCGCTGATTCGGGTTCGTAAACACTCAGCTTCGAGCCTGGTCGACCTGGCCAGAAATTTTTGATCTCGAAGGGAGGCAGACGAGAGGCGAGGGCAGAAAAGACGAAAGCGTCCAAAACGAGACGGCGCTCTTGAGGTTTGTTGACGCGACTTTCTTCTGCTCCCTTCGGTCGCCAAACAGCTTTGCAATCTTTGTTATCGCACGAGAGGACACCTCCTGATGTCTTCTACTCTGAAAGTGAAGATCTTCCCTCAGAACGTCACGTAACCTCTTCGGTCGAGGTCGGGCGAAACGAACCCCAGCTCGTTGAAATCTCTCTCGTTTCCCTCCCTCCTCCATCTGACCTTCGACCTGTTCTCCATTGCGCCTTTCGACTTTTCACTCCCAACGGTGATTCGACTTAGATCTATAGACTGCAATCATCAGGATGGCTGCTTTACAAGGTCAGTCCGAGGTGCAGGAAGCGGAAGGGGAGAGCTGGAGAAGGAGGAGGGAGGGGAAGGAAGGGATCGAACGAGCTCAACATTTTTGAATCAGCTCCCATGCTTAGACTCGAAGCTGATCGTTTCTCGTTTCTCTTGTCTGATGCACAGATGACTCCAAGGTTCTTATCCTCTATGCTGGAGGGACTATCGGTATGCTGCAGAGTGATGTTGGGTGAGTCGAAGAAGAGGAAGCGAGCTCACCAGATTTGGCGAGCTCGACCTTCCCTTCCCCTCCCTCCTCTTCCTCTGCTTCTGCAGAGAGAGCAGCTTCCGAGTTCGGGCCCTGACCATGCCTCACCTTTTTTGGACCTTCTCCCTCGTTCGCCAGATACGTCCCCGAACCAGGGTTCCTCACCGTTCGTCTTCGTCGACCTCCTCCGCTCCCTCGACTGGGGTTCCCTCCTCGCTCTCCCTTGACCTTTCTGACCTCTCTCCTCTCCCTTCTCGCTTCGAACCAGGCCACCCTAAAAGCTCAATCTCGTTTCCACGACCCCACACGATCTTCCCTCCACTCTCACACACAATCCTCCTCAGCCTTCCTCTCCTGGTCCTCCTCCGCCTCGAACCCCTCGAGCTCCAGACCGACCACTCCTCCGAATCACACCCACCAGCATCACCATCAACCTTTCGACGAGACTCTTGCCTTCACCGTCAAGGCTTCACTCGCGGACGAGGAGACCGAGGTCGAAGGGGAGGAGCTTCAGAATGGACCGGACGGCGTGAGATATCGAGAGAGCAGGGTCGAGGGATTGGTGACGCCTCCTGTCGATAAGGGTGGACGTAGAGTTCGATACTGTGTTTTGGAGGTGAGTTTTTGAAACCCCGAGAGGACTCGAGCTGGTCATCCTCATAGTCTAGCAAGCAAGAACGACGTCGACGGCGAAACGCTGACCTCTCGTTCTCTTCTGCGTTCACGCGCTCACAGTACTCGCCTCTCATTGACTCTTCAAACGTCTGCTCTTCCGGTTCGTAGCTCGTACTCGACTTATCCTTTCCGTCGCCACTCCCTGCTGGTTCTTGAACGTCGGACGCGTCTTTCTCTTCGCGCCGACGAACTCATCACCTCTCCTCGCGTCCTTTTCGCACACAGACTGGATTCGCCTCGCCACCGACATCTCCCTCAACTATGCTTCCTTCGACGGTTTCCTCATCCTTCACGGAACCGACACTATGGCTTTCTCAGCGAGTGCTTTGAGTTTCCTGCTCGAGGATCTGGTGAGTCTTGTCTCGTCTCGTCCGCGTGCTCAGGCTCGAGCTATCCTCACGCTTTCCTTCCTTTCATCAGGGTAAACCCGTCATCTTCACCGGAGCTCAAAGTTAGTATAAGTTCTTTCCGAGATCGTCCCCCTTCCCGCGCCGTCGACACTCATCGCGGACTCCTTTCTGTTTTCGCATCCTCTCAGTTCCTCTCTCCTCGCTTCGATCGGACGGATTCGCCAACCTCCTCGGCGGTCTCATCATCTCTGGAACTTTCCCGACTCTCCCCGAAGTCGGACTCTTCTTCAACGGAACCGTTTGGAGAGGAAACAGGACGAGGAAGATCTCGAACGAAGGGTTCGACGCGTTCGAGGGAGAAGGTGGAGGAGTCGGACCTTTGATCACCGGTGAGTCGGACGATATTCCTGCTTTGAAATACGTAGAGTGTGCTTCGATGAGATCCGAGGTGAAGGGAACCCGAGGAAGCAGGCCGAAGACGAACGGATCGAATATTCGACGCGAACTGATGCGTTTGCTTGCCTCACTTCTCGCTTGCTGGGATCAACAGTCGGGATCCACATGGAGGTCAACTGGGGGCAAATCATTCGACCCAGGGCTCTGAGTCCTTTCAAGGCTCATCGAGGTGAGTTCGATCGTCCACTCAAAGCCGAGAGCTTGACGCGACGTTTATCTGCTCCACTCGCGACTGACTCGCTTGCTCTCCGCTCTTTGTCCGTCCACATTTTTTCTGCCACCTCAGGAATGTGCACCGACGTTGGTCAGTATCCGCCCTCTCATCACGTTCCTGAACAAAGAGCTCCCCATTCAAGTCGCGTGTTGATCTCGCCTCTCTTTCATCTTCCTCCCTTTCAGCCATTCTTCGGATCTTCCCCGGTATCTCAGCAGCCTTCTTTCGATCCTTCCTTTTCTCCGCCTCACCTCCCCTCCGAGGAGTCGTCCTCGAGACCTTCGGAGCTGGAAACGCTCCCGAGCGAGAGGACATCATGGCTGAGCTGAGGAAAGCGACCTCGGACATGGGGATCGTGGTCGTGAACATCACTCAGTGTCCGGAGGGATTTGTGAGCAAGGCTTATTCGGGTGGATGGGCCCTCGAGAAGGCTGGAGTTGTGGCCGGAGGTGGTGAGTGTACCTTTCGTTCTCTCGTCCTTCGAACTGTGCGAAAACCTCGACTTCGACGTCGTTGAGCTGACCAGTGTTCCTTCCCTTCACCTCCAGATATGACTACCGAGGTGAGACTCGCGTCGGGTCTTCTCTTGTTGTGGCCTTATCTCTTTCGGGAAGTCGACGCGTCGCTGACCTTTCTTACCGCCTCGTATCATTTCTCGCCCCACAGTGCGCCCTCGCCAAACTCTCCTACCTCCTCTCCAAGCCGAACCTCACCATCGCTCAAGTCCATCACCTCATCGGCGTCTCCCTTCGTGGAGAAATCTCCTCCCCTCCATCGACCAACGACACCTCCTCTCCCGAACCCGCCATCGAGTCCCTCGAACGTCTCCAAGACCTACTTCTCCAAGCCTCTCGCCTCTCGGAACCTCATCCCTCTTCCTCAACCATCACCGTCACCGTCCCACTCCCTCCCATCCCCTCCGACTTCTCCTCCCTCCCAACCTCGTCGAACCCCGTCCTCCCTGCTTCGACAAGCGTCGCCGCTTGGTCCCAACCCTCCAAATCCGCTGCCATTCTCGAATCAGCTCTGCTACCTCATCTTCTTTCTTCGGCAGTGAAGAACGGAGATGCTGTGTTGCTGAGCTCGCTGCTCGACGAGCATGCGGCGCCGAAGATGGGGAGTCCGAGCGCGATGGCGTCGGAGAGGAACCCTGCGAACGGGATCAACGAGGTGGGGATGAGCCTGTTGCACGTCGCTGCTATCCATGGGAAGGAGGCGGTGGTGAAAGTCTTGCTGGAAAGGGGAGCGATGGTTCACGTCCGAGATCTGCTCGGGTGAGTCCTCGCTTTCTTCTTTGTTCTGAGCTTGAGGCAGGTTCGGAGCGTGCTGACCGTCTTCTGTCAACTCTTGTTTCCGCTCTCAGACACACTCCCCTCTACTACGCTGCTCGACAAGGTCACGACGAGACAGCGAAGGTGTTGAGAGAAGCAGGTTCGTCGCGTCTCCCTTCGCTCCCTTTCCCTCCTCTCGCCCTTCGTCGGCTTGTCGCTGACCTTCTTCCTCCGCGTCGCTTTCTCAGGTGCCATGTTCGCTGGATCCGACGTCGAGGGTGGGTTCGTGGAGCTGGGGAAGAGGAAGAAGGTCGAGGACGTCGACGATCAGCTCAGCGGCGGGATTTGGGATTGATGACCGCTTGGGAGCAGCTTTCGCCTGAGGGTCCGACGAAAGCGAAGATCATCCCTACGAGGTAGCCGAGAAGATGAGAAGAGCGAGTAACGTCATCGCATCCAACCCAAACGCGTCCCTCTCGCCAGCTCTCCCTCGACGCGTCGTTCACCAGATCGGTTCCCAGCAGGTCTTCTTGTAGATCTTCCAGTGCAGCTTTTGATGAGCTGGTAAGAGGAGCGGATATATATCAGCTGGAAGTACTCTTGTACGAGTGAAAAAGAAGAGGGGCCGTACCGACTGAGCAGTAGCGAACCGTCTTGCACTGAACGTACGAAAAGCGAAGAAGTCAGCAACGCGCGACGTCGACGCGAGAGAGAATCGGAAGGAAGCTGCACTCACTCGACCACACGCCATCATCTCGTCCCCAGCCTTAACCCTCCCACAAGGTCCAGCTCCCATCTCCGCACCCTTCGCCTCGCACCTCCACCAGGGACTCGACTCCACCAACATCTGGAGCATCGACGACGGGCAGCTCCCCACCAAGAGTCCTGCCAGCTGTGCGGCGTAGCTCAGAATTTCGTCTATATCCTCCCGAGATCGTCCGCGAAGGTTCGATTTAGCAGTCTTGAGTTCGGAGTTGAGCTTGGAGAGCCGCTGAAGGAGAAGGAGGGAAGCCGGAGAAGTGTTGGGACGGGGAGGACGGACGCCTGAACTTTGGCTGACGGCGAAGACGGCGAGGAATCCTAGGATACTGCGAGTCGTATAGAATGCTTCGTATCCTCTGGTCATCATTTTGTTCGGATGAGGTGTCTGCGATGGGGTTTGAAGAGAAGACGGAGCGAAGAACGAGAAGGGGTCAGCGACGTCAAGCGAGGATCATCACGACAAGGTCCGTCAGCAAACGAGGCTGGACGCACCTGATCCAAGAGATCTGCGGCTGAAGGAAAGCGCATCGTGTAGAGGAGCGTGAAAGACTCCAGGAGAGCCTTTCCCTTGACGGGATCCCTCGCGTAACGGTCGAAGTAAGGGTTGACCATTCCCCCGAGACCGACGAGAACGCTCGCCCATGGGTTCTTCCAGGCGTTGGCTGATGCGATCGCATGGGCCTTCAGAAGGTCGGGGAGGTATCGATGGGCGAACTCGGCCTTCAGGATCCAAAGGAAAGCGAGATGGAAGGCGCGTCGACGAGCTCGAGAAGGGAAGGATGGAAGGCGAAGCTCACGAGAAGACGACCATCGTCCAGGGCGTCACTTCCCAGAGCAGAGACCTATAGGATGGGACATAAGTCAGTCAGTGACCGCGAGGTGCTCTCCAAGAGAAGAGGAGAAAGGGAACGAACGATTCGCTGCATCTTAATCCTTTCATCGAACGCTTCGACGAGGACGCCTTCCGGCACGACGACTCCAGGAAGACGAGTTAGCTCGAGGTCTTCGCGTATCCTGTGCTCGTATGTGCCGTCAATGAGTCCTAGGCAGGTGGCCATTTCTTCGAGGGTAACATCGTCGTCCATCGGGTAGAGAGGAGAAGGGAGAGGGAGGAGGAGGAAGGAGTTGGGAGGGAGGAACGTTGAGCTCGACGTACGAGCGTTCGCTGATCCTGGGCCCGCCTTGAATTATTTTTTTATGACACGAACTGGTTTAGAGCGAAAAAGAGGCTCAGGCTATCTGGTCGAAAAAGTTTGAAGATTTTTGTCCGAAATTTCAGAGCCTGGAGGCGAGAAAGAGGACGCATCTTTTCGTCGACCTCAACCACGACAAGCTCTTCCCTTCCTTCCTCCCTTTCCTTCCCTCGACCTCAAGATTCGGAAGGAGGTCTTCCCCTACAGCTTTTCGACGCTCGGCATAGAATCACGGAACAGCTCATCCAGTTCGCGTCGAAGCTGAGCTCAAACTTGCACTCGACCTCGTGAGCCCTCCTTCCTTCCCTGCTCCCCTTCCTTCTTCTCCTTCCACCTCTTCATCTCACCTATCGAGCGCCCGTTCGATGGGTTCTTTCTCGTAGCAATGATGAGACCGTAATTTGTATTCACACGCTTACCTCGTTCAGGCTACTACTTCGCAAGAGGGAAGACCTGTCCGAGGAGATGAGGTCAAACTTTTCATTCTTAGCGCCTTCCTCCCTGCCCCCTTCCTTCTCCTTCGTGACTGCTAGAGCTTTCCCATCACCTCTTCCGAGCTTGGACCGATGACCGTGATGCTGACTTTGTTTTTCTGGTTCCTGTTCGTCGTTTTCGAAGGAAGGAGGAGCATTTTGCGAGCTCGAGAACGAGATCGCCTCGAGCCCGTCGACCGTCGGTTCTCTTCCAGACCCACCCAAGCTCGCTTCGTGGTAGGACCTCACCTTTGGGTATCCGCGAGAACGGGAAAGGGTGTCGAGGAGGGCTTAATTCAGGAGCTGCTCTCGGTCAGTCCCTCTGCATCGGAGGTCTGTCGAGCTCTCCTCCCTCCCTCCCCCTCACCTTCGCCTTCATTCCCCCACGTCTCTCTCTACGTCTGCTTCCGGCTCGTCCCTATCCCCCTCTATCTCTCTCGACATCTAGTATCGTTCTCGAACACTTCGTCTCCTTTGATCAGCTCTTCAACTGTCGTCGTCTCTTCCCAGAACGACGTCGCGCGAAGGGTTCGACCTCGAGGTTTCGTCGTCGTCGAGATCGGTCCTACATGTCCCGACGAATTGAGGAGCATGTTCTTACTTTGTTTATCCCTTCTCGGCTCCTCCTCGCGTCTTACGACTCTCGTTATCTACTTCTTCGTTCGTCGTTTCACGATCTCCTCGCTTGCTCTTCTGTTCTCCTCTTCCTCGTCTCTCATGCTCGCTACTCTATCTATCTCGACCCGTCAGACTAGCCACGATACTGTCTCAACATCGTGTAACACTGCTGTCTCTACCCGAACCCTCCGCGGCTGGCGTTGGAACGCTGTTGCACTGTTTGAGAGAAGACGTGCCCGGCACGAACGGGCGACCTGAGACATTCCTGGCCCTTCCTCTTCGCCTTCCCCTATCTCCCCTATCTTGTATTTCTCTCCTTCTCTCGTATCTTGTTGTCTTCTCCCTCTCCTTCGAGCTTGCACCCCCAGAACAGCGTTCGTGCGAGAGACGCTCAGCTTGCTGAGATTGCTCGGCACGAGACCTTCAAAAGAACGACTCCTGCAGGTTTTCAAAGGTTGTCGAGGAGGCCAAGGGTCTGATTACGTGCTTCATGGGAAACCTCGGAAGCGAAGAAGGGCGAGCGAGAATCGTCGACGCGTCTTCCAACTTTCCTCTTCTCCTCGTTCCCGACTTTCGTTTCCCAGCCACCTTTTCTTCCGGATCGGAGAGCTTGTATGAATCTGTATCGCATCGTGGGGAGCTGCACCTCAAGGCGGGCTGTCCGAAGCAGAGCTGGATTGCGTCCCTTGTCAAGCTTCCCAGGCTCCCGTTCCCGAGCTTCTTCTCTCGACTTCGCCTGAGATTCGCTTTCGAGCTCCAACTCCCCCAAAGGAGGCTTGCTCAACCTTGATAGAGCAGGAACAAATTAACAAACGAGGCTCCAACGCTTTCAGAATATAGCAGAGGAGCAGGACGAGCTGGAAGAGGGAAGGAGGAGGCGAGCTCGTAAATGACTTCGACGCGTCGAGCGTACTCGATCACCAAATAACTTTGCTTCGAGTCTGGCTCTTTTCTTGCACACATATGAAGGGTGACTCGGTCCCATGAAACGAGTCGAGGGAGCTTTTCAAGCCTCCTGTGGTCTGTGAAAAGCTGAGGATTTCTTATCCGGCTCCCAAAGAACAAAGAGAAGAGCCCAGCCCTCGAGAAGGGACCGAGACGTGCGGCGGACTCATCCCCATGATTTCGATGGACTCCCGAGCTTCCTTCTTCGCCTCCCAGCCTCCTTTTTTTTTGCGTTGTTCGGAAGGTTCTCATGGATCTCATCAGAGTTTTCCTCCGCTTTGAGTGAAGAAGACAAGCGAGAACTCGCGTCTCTCGACGACTCGACGAGCCCCCTCCTCGTTCGTCCTCGTCTGCGTGCCCACCGGCGTCGCGTTCGAGCTTGAGTGCTTTCCTGTTTTCAAAACGTCTGATTGCGCGGAAGCGTCGGCCACGGAACTAAATTTGTCGAAGACAGCCGGCCGCAGGCTTGGGTGAGTGGAGCAAGGGAAGGTCAAACTCGCCTCGCTCGCTGGAATCAGGTGAATCGAGCCCAAGGCTCTCCTCGATCTCCCAAACTCAGCTTCTGCTTCAGGAATCCTTCCAACCTCCATCCCTCCTCTTCCTCTTCTCGGTTCGTGTACTATTATACCCACCAACCTTCCCCTTCTGTGAGTATCATTCCCTACCGAAGCTGTTCGAACGGCGGGACGCGTGGGATCAGAAGTCTTAGGCTGGAATTCGAGCTCGAACTGACCTTCGACCCCCCCTTCTCTCCCTCATTCATTTCCCTCCCGCTCGTTCCTGATCCTCTCTCATTCTGCACCATGTGTAGCCTGAACTCCAACTCGCTCATCACTCGATCTATCTTGGACTGGACTCAAGACTACGAACGAGTCAGGCCTCCCTTCCTTTAATCGAATCGAACGAAGGCCTGCTTTCAACCTACCACCCACCACCAACTCTCTTCTCTCGACACCTCCCTCCTTACCTTCGGTCCAACTCACTCTATTCAAGACTTAACTCGCCCTCGACTTTAACTTCCTTTCCCCTACCAACCTTCAATCTCTTCGCTTTCGACCCAAAACCAACTCGAACTCTCGACCCCCCCCCCCCCCCCCCTCCTCCTCGGCTCCCCTCCCCAACCTTAGCCCCTCCCACCTTCCTCCTCCCCTTCCTCCTCCAAAAATGCCCTCCTCCAATTTCACTGCTTCGTGCTCGGACCTCATCGGAAACAGAATCGATGGTGGACGACTCGTCCTCGAGTCTATCCTGGGAGTAGGAGCGTACGGAGTCGTCTATCGAGCGAGGGATGTCACGAGGTCGATGCCCACGTACTACGGTGAGCCTTTTCTGCCTTCTCTGCCCTTCCAAAATTGCTCTCTCTCGATCTCTGACTCGTATCTGACCTTCCTTCTTCTTCTCCAGCCGTTAAATGCCTACCGAACGTCGGTCTCGACACTCGTCAACGACACTTCCAACGACGCGAACTCTCCCTCCATCGACTCGCCTCCTCCCACCCCTCCATCGTCTCCCTTCATCGAATCATCGAGACTCCCACCATCGTCTATGTCATCCTCGAGTTCCTCCCCGACGGAGACCTCTTCGGAATGATCACCGAGTCGCAGCGGTATATTGGAAACGACGCTCTCATCAGCAAGGTGAGACCAACCGCCTCTCGCTTCTCTTCTCGAACGTCTTCTCTCTTACTGACCGCTGTCTTCTCGTTATCGCTCGTCGCTGCAGGTCTTCCTCCAGATCCTCGACGGAGTGGAGCACTGTCACGAGCTGGGGATCTTCCATCGAGACCTCAAGCCGGAGAACATCTTGTGCGCGAGAGGAGGAGAGAGGTTGATGATCGCAGACTTTGGTCTCGCTACTTCGGAGAAGCAGAGCACGGACTTCGGATGTGGTTCTACCTTTTACATGTCTCCAGGTACGTCTCAACCTTCCTCGTAATCTCGCAGAAGTACCAGCAGCAGCTGCGAGTGACGCGTCTTTTCGCTCGACTATTCCCGTTCTGACCTCTTTCTCTCTGTCTTGCCTTCACTCAGAGACCCAAGGTGGCATCTACGCTCGACCTGCTTCGTACTCGACTGCTCAAAACGACATCTGGTCCCTCGGAGTGATCCTCGTCAACCTGACTTGCGGACGAAACCCGTTCGTCGATTTCCCGTCGCGTCCGTCTTCGTCGTCGTCGCTCTCGCCGCTGACCTTTCCTCCCACCCTTTACTTTTCCAGATGGCGTCAAGCTACCACCTCCGACGAGACCTTCCGAGCCTTCCTCGCCGACCCCGACTTCCTTCGATCCATCCTCCCCGTCTCTCTCCAAACCAACCACATCCTTCGCTCGATTTTCGAACTCGACCCGAGTCGACGGATCGGGATCCAGCACCTCAGGGAGTTGGTCAAGGGAGTGAGGAACTGGAAGATGGATGAGGACGAGTTGATGAGTGCTACAGATGCGGCGAGGAAGGCTGCAGAGTCGAGTGGTTGTCCTGCGGCGTACAGGGTCAAGGAGAGACTTCGAGCGGTCGAGGAGGAGCGAAGGTCAGTTTCATTCCTCTTCTCTTTTCTCTTGCTCGCGCTTCATTCTTGGGCTGACTCTTTCCTCTTCTTCGCGCACTCAGACGTCGTCAACTCGCTGCTCAGGCCCTTCTTCTGTCGCAGGCCTCGCACTCTCCCTCCATCCCTCCTCCCTCGCTCCTCAACTCTCCTCTTCCTCGACCTCAATCCCTCCTCTCCTCCCCCTCCAACTCCTTCTCGGAACCTACCTCTTCGATGGCCGGAATCCACATCCTCTCTTCATCGCACGGAACTGGGTCGACCTACGCCGACGACGAGAACGCGTCGCTGGATCATCACCTCATCTCCCCCTACCCTCTCGCCAACTCCCACTTCTTCTCCTCCGGTTCCAACCAGTTCATCCTCGCCTCCGCTCAACCCTCACAGACCTCCTCTCACCGAACCTCCTGCCACCCAATCAACCTCAACGAGCCCAAGTCGATCTCGCCCTTCTTCAAGGACACGAAGCACCTCTCCCCGTCCTCGTCGTGCGGCGACTCCTCCTCCGCTGGTCCCTCGCTCCCTCCTACTCCCGAGTTCCCAGCGACCGACAAAAAGGGATCGGCAGCCTCGTCGCGTCGAGGTTCGGGGGAGGACGAGCTCCTCACTCTTCCTACTCTCGACGGTCGAGCAGGGAGTCGAGAGCAGGGAGAGGCTCGGTTCGCGTCGGAGAAGATCGAGGAGCTTCTACGAATGGAGGAGAGCGAGAGGCGACGTGGACACGAGCATCCTCCTTCGTACGCTTCTGCTGCTTGAGCTTTAGACCTCGTTCGTTCACCTTTTCCCGTACTTGGCCTTCGTCGTCGCGTCGCTCTCTCTTCTTCGTTCTCTCCTTCGATTTCCCCTCTCTCTCTCTTTCTCTTCTACGCTCGTATCTACTTAAAATCTGCTTATTCTCGCAACCTCTCCTAAACACTCTATACGGTCTCGACTCGCTGCTTCTTCTCTCTGCCTCCTGTCCTCGTTCATCGCATTCACTCACGTTCTCGTCGTCGTAGAGTTTTCCTTCGCAACTTGTTGTACTCTTTCGCTACCCTGTACTTGTTCGCTATCACTTATACAAGCACCTGTTCACACCTTGACACTTCGACTCCTCTGCCTCTTCTGGAAAGCTTTCTCGAATCGGAAAGGAAGGCCGTCGACGTCGCCGCGTCTCAGCTCGACCTGTCCTTCTGAGATTTTCGCTTAGGACGTCTCTGCTAAGGTTGTTGAACTTTCTTACTTCGAGTCTCTAGACGTCGGCTGGTATCTCCTTAATGACGTGCTAAGAGAACAAAGGGAGGATCGTTGAACGATCGCTTCGAAAATCTGAAACCACCCGTGTCTCTCGCTCGTTTTCGTGAGCAGCACGCTCGATGAATCCCCGACGCGTTTGGCGGATACAGTTTGACCACGCCGAGAGCCGAAGCAAGGGAGGGTGAGATCAAGCCCGTAAATGAACCGAGGGAGGAGGGACGACGACGCGACGGGAGGATGAAACTACTGAGCCTCTTCGTCTTCTTCGCTTCCCTCCTCGATGTCTACAACCCAACTAGAGTTGAATGATCAAGTCTAGGTCTCTACAGCCGCACAGGAAGCAGAGCATAAAAGTAAGCTGAGCCTACTCGAGTGAGTGAGTCTTTGAGTCGGATGAAGCAGCAGAGTTGCGTCTGACTCATCCGGAAGCTCAGCCTTCAGACGACGCGCCTTGCGAACAGAGCCTATTCTCGATTCGATATGCGTGAGTGGAAAATCTTGACAACATCCGAGCTGGACAGAATTCATAGACACCGACGAAGAGGATCAGCCGATGTCGAGACGAAAAGGAGGTGAAGCCGATTTCGACCTACGAGCGCGTTCTTCACTTTCCCTTGCTTCCATTTCGGCAAACTTTCACTTGTTCCAGGAGACCGAAAAGTTATCAGCTGACCCCAAGTCAAGTCGTCGAATCAAAGCCTCGAGACCTCGAGATCGTGGGTTTCTCGTGGAGCTGTGAGCAGTTGTGCGAGCGAGTTTCCTTCGAGGGAGACGCGTCGAGGGGGCTACATTGAAGTTTGGTTCGGATCGCGTCTGCAAGAGGTGACGACTCGAGCGTGAATTTTTGAAGGCTGCGTTCTCGAGATGGGTACCATCGCTGGTATCCTACAGTATTTGGTCCCCCATATCTCGTGAATGTCGCAGGGAAGAGCAGAGAACGGCTCGACAACGAGGAATCCATCGACCTCGGATCTCGATTGCGCACTCGTCCGCTTCGACTTTCCTTTCTTCTCGAGCAAGTCTTCCTTGTTCGGTTCCCGAGAAGCAACATCTGAAGAGCAAGATGTACCTTCCTCTTCGAGAGAACAAAATTGGGCAGCAGCAGGCTCGAAGAGGAAAGATAAGGCGGGACGCAGAATCAGGTCTCGGACTGTTGAAAGCTCGACGATCGAGACGAGGTATCCTTCCTTCTCCTTTGTTTTCTCCAACCACGACTCCACCTCCACCTTTCAGATCTTCTCAGCTATACCATCCACTCGCTTGTCTGCCACCCAGCTCGGAAGCTCGCTCGTAACTCTACAGTCCACTCCGAACGCGACGAGTGAGCCCACCTCCCCCTTCTTTCCGCTCGTTCGAAACCTCCTCTTGACGTCAGTTGATCTCTTCTCTCGCTGTTTCTCCGGCTTCCTTTCCTTCTTACCTTCCTTCTCTAACGTATAGAAGTACATCCATCACCATGGCCTTCGGATTCATCTCTCCTCGACCCAAATCTCGAGTCGCCTCGACCTCCGCTCCTCTCAACTCGACCTCGAACATCTCCTCCCCTGTCCCTCTACCCAACTCACTCACCACCTTCTACCCCTCCCGAGTCCCTCCCCCTCCTTCCTCGGTCATCCTTCCCACGCCTCCCATCACCTCTCGGATCCCAACCTCGTCGACCTCGCGACTCCCTCAACCCAAGTCGACGACGACTCGCATGCCGTCGACTCCTCCCAAATCGACCCCCATCCCTCCCTTCACTCCTCCCTCCTCTCGGATCCCACCTCGACCGAGGGCTACCCCCTCTTCGACTCCCACTCCCGCTCCCGCTCCAACTCCCAATCGAGTCCTCCGCAAACCTTCCACCGGCCCAAACTTCCTCCAGCGACTCACCTCTCCGTCCCTCTCCTCCTCCACCTCTTCCAAACCCTCCCCTCAAACTCAACCAACCTTCCCTCCTCCCTCGACCTCCTCCAAGCCCAAAGTCCCAGTTCTCGGACTCGCCATCGAATGGGACAAACCTCCTGCTCCCCCAAATCCGAAACCTCTCTTCCCAACCACCGTAGCTCCCGCTCTCTCTCCCTCGCTCGACGACGCGTCCTCTGACAGCGGAGCAAGCTCCCTCTACCACTACGGTCGAAGTCGGGATCCTATTGGAGGAAGCTTGGGTCGTCCGAGTGCGGACAACGGTCGTCGGTCGTCGAAGACGTGGAGTCGCGACTTGGGCGAAGGGACGCTGAAGTTTGGCATGGAGAGGGTGTTGAAGCTCGACGAGCGGGACGGTGATGGGGACACGTTTGGTGGCTCTAGAGGCGAGAGCGGCGGAGGGAGGGGAGGCATTGTGAGGCTGGATTCGACGGAGAGCGTTCCTCGGATGGACGAGTTTGGAGTTCTGGACGATCGGACAAGGGCAAATCAGCCATCGTCGCCATCCTCACCGTCCATCAGAGGATTCAAGTCCCCCCCATCCGCTCGATCCTCCTCCCTCTCGTCAGTAAACGGAAACGGAGGAGCAGGACCTCAAATCTCAGCCGCCTTCGGAACTCGTCGCTCGATCTCGATCTCCCCTTTCCACTCCTCCTCCCTGTCGGTCGCGTCCTCCACTTCGTCCTCGGGAGCACCAGTCTACTTCCTGAATGGGATCCCTCGCGCTGGAGGAGCAGGAGGAGAGTCGCGGCGAGGATCAATCCGAGCGGTGGAGAGTTCGAGGTCGTCGTCGGTTTCGTCGACGTTCGGAGACACGCGAGGGTTCGAGTCTCCCTCACCATCACCCTCTCCTCGCGCAGATTTTGGGACGCTCATTCCTCCTCCGAACGTGGAGGACCCCCCAACTCCTCCCATCGGCTTCACTCCTCCCTCAACCCGAGTGACCTACACTCCTCCCCCCCTCCTCGCCACTCCTCCTCCCATCGACCTCAACAACGAACCACCCTCCTCTCCACCTCTCTCCCCTCTCTCATCCCCATCTCCACCCCTCCCAACCCCCAACCTTCCAACCCTCCACCGAACAATCTCCCCACCCAAATCACTCGCCTCAACCCGTCGACCCTCCTCTCCTCCTCCTCCTCCTCGCCGACTCGCGACTCGTTCCACTCGACCAGTCCCTCCACTCCCTACCTCACCTCCCTTCTCCCTCAAATCCCTCCTCTCGGATTCGGAAGGCTGGACCGTCTCCATCTCTTCCTCCTCCTCGCCTCATGATCGCGTTCCCGCTCCCGAGGGTTCGCTCAGCTATACCATCACGCTTTCCCCGCCCCCTCCCTCCTCCTCCCCCAAACAAGTCGCCCACAACCACCAGGAGCATCCAACTCCCCTGCTTACCCCCTCCTCCTCGCCTCAGCCATCACACAGCCAACTCGCTTCGTCGCCAACGTCGGCGCGTCGAGCCACCCACCCAATCAGTCCAACCTCACCCCCACCATCCTCCTTCACCGAGGCTAATCCGCACACCCACTCCTTCGGCTACGCCGGAACAAGCTCGGGCAGGAGCTGGAAAGCTCCCAGTCGAGCGACGATGGTGAATTTGGTGCTGCCGTTGGGAGGAGCGGGAGGCGGGAAGGTGACGTTTTTGAGCTTGCCGCCGAGGGGGTCGGATTAGGCGTCAGAGCTGTTCCGGGTTGGGGTGGTGGAGGGGAGGGGAGGGGAGGGGAGGGAGAAGGGAGGGAGGGAGAGGGAGAGGAACTTGGTGCGTCGCGTCGCGTTTTGGTTCGTTCGCATCGTCTCGTTTCGTTTGTTTTGTTTTATATCCTCTCTTGTCCTCGTTATTCTCTTCCTCGATCTTACTGTCTCTACAGGTCTGAGTGAAACTCGGAAGAACCGAGAGCGAGCGCAAAAGAAGATGGGGACGGACCAAGAGACGAGACGGCGAGACGAGACGCGTCGATCTCGACTGCCAAAGGAGAGGATAGGAAGGAGGATGGATCAACAACCGACCGCAAGCCACCCTCCACGATCACCCGAGATGGTCAGCTCGTCAGAGACGAGGCTGAAACGTTATGGGTGACTCGAGGGGGAGCGAGTCGGTCGGGAGGGTTGGGTTGGGAGGAGGAGGAGGGAGATGATCGAGGAAAGATAGAAGAAGGGAAGGAGGCAAGAAGAAAGCATGAGAGAGAGGAGATAAAAAGGGATACGAGAGAGAGAAGCGTGAGAAGATTGAAACGAACCACCGTCGACGACGCGACGACGACGCTCGCAGAGCTTCTTCCATCACTCTGCCCTTCCTATCCTCCAAGTGACGACGACTAGACCGTTCTCGTACCCACCCTTATCTGCTCATATAGTTCAATCTCGTCGCCTGAAGGCTGGAAGAAGAGAAGCGGACATGAGGAGATGAGGAGGGCCACAAGAGCGGTCGAGAGGGCGTGGTTTGAGAGGTGAGAGAGGACGAGAGGAGATGGTGAGAGAGAGGAGTAGGGGATAGGGATGAGGAGAGAAGAGGAGATGGAAGAAATAGAGTAAGAGAAGCAAGAAGGGATAGAAGGAGAGGTTGAAGCCGGCGGAGGAAGGACGAGATGAGACGGAGGATGGGACAGCGGCCGTCTCGACCAACGACATCCCCGCAACTTCTACCTTGACCATCCAAAGAGACCAGGAGATTTCCTCGTACTCTTTGAAGAAGAGAGGAGGAGTCTCGGGCGATGGATGGCGAGGAGGAGTTGGAAGGGGATGAAGGTGGAGCGAGGGCGGAAATGGAGGCGAGCTTCGACCATCCTTCGCTTCTGTGGCCGCGATCCATGAGAGCTGATGTTGGAGACGGAGTGAGTTCCCCTCTCTCCAGCTGGACCAACGAGAAGAAGAGCCGAGCAGATGGAGCGAGAAGGAGAAGAAGGGGAGGGAAAGCAACCGTCCATCTCGACGAGCTCCTCCCCGACTCCCTCTCCTCCACTTCATCTCTTCGACCCGTTCCGCCTTCCAACTTCATCACCACCACCCTTCAGGCAACAGCCTCCTGAGAGGTCCCTCTCCCTGCTAACTCCCAATTCGAAGACCTTCTCCAAAAGAGATGGTCGTCGTTACGCTCCGAACCAATCCTCTCCTCCCCAACTCGATTTCAAGCTCATGATGAGCTCTTCTCTTCCCTTCCTCTGACTTCCACCCTCCCTCCCCTCCTCGTATGCGCCTCCCCCTCTCCCTCTCCCTCTCCCTCCCAAGATCCCAAACCTCCTTCCTCAGATCAACTCCCCACGCCTTTTTCCAACGATCCAACATGTCCTCAACCGCGAGTGAACAACTGCCCTCCATGGAGGAGAGTATTCGAACCAAGGTGAGCTCGACCGTTTCTCCTTCCTTCCTCCTTCGTCTTCATCGCTTCCTCCCCATCAGTTGAGTTCGAGTGAGTTAGCAGATCGCTGACTCTACCTTGCTCGTTCGTTCGTTGGTTCAGCTGGAAGCCCTCCTTGAACCCACGCTGTTCAACATCCGCAACGACTCGTCCAAGCACTCCCATCATCAGCCCATGCTCGTTCCGGGTGCTTTCACTGGGGAGACTCGTTAGTTCAACCCAGTCTTCTCCTTCTACACCCCCACCTTCATCTTCATCTTCCCCTGCTCCTTATGAACACGCTCAGGTCGTTCGAACGAACGCAAGCTGACCTCTCTCTCTCTCCTCCTTCGCTCAGACTTCTACCTGCACATCCGCTCGCCCTTGTTCACCTCTAAAACTCGAGTCGCTCGTCATCGACTCGTCAACGCTGCGCTGGTGGATGAGTTTGCGAGAGGTCTGCATGCGTTGAGTCTCAAGTTGGAGACGGAGGAGGAGGCGGAGAAGGCGGAGGGGTCGAAGTGAGCTGGAGGGCTGAACGAGAGGGAGTGGGAGGAGATGGGTTGTTGTGTTGTTTTGTTTACGATCTTTATGATGGCTTCTCGTTTTTGTGTTCTTGGTTTGGGGTCATTGCTTCAAAGCAGGAGAAGAGGCGAACGAGAGAGGAGGACAACCGAGATCGCGTTTTCCCTTCCTCCTCCTGCCTTTCATTTCTTCGCGCGAATGAGAAGCAAAGCACCATCAAAGCAGCCTAATCTAACTAATCAAGTCTACTCCTCCCAACTCGACCAACAGCGAGGCTCTACTCATCATCCTCCCAATCCTCATCGGGCGCGAACCCCAGGTCCTTCACTCCCGAGCAAACGAACGCGAGTCTGTGCGTTCCTCCCGAAGCAGGAGGTTCGAGCAGCGTGAAGAGCTTGGTGAACTCGTTCAAAGCGGCGGTTTCTTCCCGTTCGAGCTGAGCCGGGCGATGAAAATAGAGGGAAGGAAGGGGAGGGGAGGGGAGAGAGAGGTCAGCGCGTGTTCGACTCGTTTCACTCTCTTGGTTCGTTCGCTCTCTTCGAGCACGAGGCGTGCGAAGAAGACGGCGATGGTGGAGTTTGGTAAAGATGGTGGCACGGACCTCGTAAGCGCTCTCCTTCTCCTCCATATCCCAGCCCTCAGCCCGCTCAGCTCTCAGCTTCCTCTTCGCGGAGATGTCGACGAGTTGTGTTTCGGCTCCCGAGTCGAACTTGGTTCGGAGTTCGAGAGGGAGGTTCTCGACTCCTACTACACGGACGCCTGTGAAGGAAAAAAGAGGGAGGAAGAAGTGGAGGTCAGTGGAGGGAGGAGGGAGGGAGGGAAGAGTTACGGAGGGGAAGGGGAGAGGTGAGGAGGAGATGTGGGACGAACAGTCGGCGAACGATTTACTGGAGAAGAGGAAGGAAAAGAAAAGGGACGAGAGGAAAGATGGGAGAGTCAGGTCCCAGCGTCGAAAAAGAGAGAGAAGGAGGGCGCGATGAAGGAGTGAAGGAGAGGAAGGGAAGACGCGTCGAAGTCGGCGAGTGCGGAACTTACACGAAGAACTGCGGCGACGAGAAAGAAAGGAAGGTCAGTAAGAGTAAAGGAGATACTCAAGAAGGATTCGAGAGGATGGATGAGCAACTCACAGCAAGAGCAGACGCGTCAGGTTCCGAAGTCAGGACGTCGACGAGTTTGAGGAAGACGGCGTTCAGCAGCTGAGGAGTGATCTGGTTGGTCTGCTTGGCGGTAGCGATGAGGATGGGGATCAAGCTGCATAAAGAAGAAGCGAAGGGAGGGAGTCAGCGACCTGACTCGACTCGAGGGTGAGCGAAGGAGACTCACATCGCAGCACTCTGTCGAACCTCGTCGTGGAAGAAGAAGGTCAGGTTCTTGAGAGCCAGCGTCATGGTAGCCTCCATGTAAGGCGAGAAGTTGACGCCCAGAGCTGAAGAAGAAGAAAAGGAACGAGGGTGAGCGAGGAACAACGAGGGAAAGGGGAGCGAAGACGCGACTCACTCGACGCGTAAACGACCAGCATGGCGAAGGCTTCAGCGGTCTGTTGGAGCGAAGAGGTCTTGATTCCGATGTTCTATAGACAGGGAAGAGCGGTGGTCAGTCCTCGCAAGCTAGATATAAGAGTAGACGAGACGAGAACGAACCTGTCCGCCAATGTTGACCTGCTCCCAATCCTGGGTGTAGTCAATCTCGTTCTCGGGGTCGTCGTCGGCTGCAAGATCGAGAACGAGGATAGGTCAGTAGAGAGACGGAAAGCAGGCTGGAAAAGATGACCCACGATCCATGAGCGACACCTCAGGAGTCAGAGAAGCGGACTCGAGCAGCGAAGGCATCAGGAAAACCAGGTAAGGAGCGAACTCCCCTCGAAGGATCTCGCATAGCTTTCCCCAAGCTGTGAAGACGAGGAAGTAGAGTCAGCTTCCAGAGGGAAGGAGGGAGAAGAGAAGAAAAGGACTCACTCATCATAACGTAGCTGCGACCAAGACGAGGAGGAGGAATGTCAGCGCGGACGAAACGAGACGCGACGAAGAAGAGAGGGATCGAAGCTCACGTGTTCAGAGGATCGTCGTCCTCGGTGATACCAGCTGAACGAGATGAAAAAGGTCAGTGTTCGTTTCTTTGAGATCGAATAAACCAGACGAACGAACCTTGAAGAGCCCTGAGAATCTCAGCGAGCTCCCTCGCGTCCTGCTTGCATCGCTCAGGTCCAACGGCGATGACTGCGATCGAAGAAGAGCGACTCGATCAGTTCTTGGCTCGCTTATCAAAAAGGGTCAAGCAACTCACATATCAAAGCACAGCACTCGAGGACCTTTCCTCGAAGGACTCGATCCTTGACGTCCGAAGCATCAGCGGGAGGTGCTCGAAGGAATCCCAGCAGGGTGGGCATGAGTTCGTCGTAGAACTGCGAAAGGGGCAAGAAGTCAGCGAGACGATGACAGTGGATGTATGAGGTGGTACTTACTCGAAGGAAAGAAGGCCCAGCCGCGTTGGCGACGGTCGCGAGAGAGTTGATGGCCTGGACGAGAAGAGAGGGGAATCGTCAGTCCTCGACGCGACTTGGATCTCGAGAATTGTTCAACGAGACTTGACTCACCTGCTCCTGAACAAACTTGTTCGGCGAGTTGAGAAGCTGGAGGAGTCCCTTAACGATCTCGTCGAGGTAAGGAGCCAGAAGCTCAGGCTCGTCGACTCCGTCGCAGAAGTTGACGAGGGCAGCAGCGGCATGGCAGTGAACGCGAGGGACGGGGTGTTGGAAGGTTTGGAGGATGACGGTGATGAGTTCGCGAGAGTGGAGAGGTTGGAGAGTGAACTGGAAGAGAAGGAGAGGACGTCAGCGGGGTAAACGAGGAGACGAGAGCGAAGAGTGCTCACAGCGAAGTCGGTGCAGAGCTGTCCGATGGTGTGGACGACGGCGTATCGAACTCGAGGATGAGGGTCCTGAACGAAAGGGCAGATGAGCTCGATGACCTTGGAGAGTTGAGGCTCCATGACCTTGGCGGTTCCTGCGAGAGGAAGAGAGAGACGAGGACGAGGTCAGTTCCGACGCGTCGAGTTCCTCGAGCGTTCGCTCGAAGCTCACCCTCAGCAACCGACGCGATGGTGCTGTTGAGACAAGCAAGGACAGTCAGTACCGTTCGGAAGGTGGTCATACAGTAGGCGATCGAAGAACTCACATCAAAGCAGCATACCGTCCCTTCCAATCCGATCCTCCGGCCTTCAACAAACCCTCGACCAGACCCCAAACGGCAGGCAACATCGCCCTGCCGCCCAACGACGTAGCAAGTCTATCCAAGCACTCCTCTCCCCACACACTCCACCCTCCATCCTCGTCCTCCTCGTCCAGCTCCTCAGCTCCCCAGCCCTCCTCGTCGTCCAAAACGCCAACCATGCTCATCGCGACCTGAGCAGCCTGGGCGATGAACGCTCCTCCCTCCCATTTCCTCAGCATAGCAGGTTTCGACTCCACGAGCGAGAGGATGAGTTCGAAGGCGGGTTGGGCGGGCGAGTTGTCTGGGATTTCGAGAGATTCGAGAGGACCTTGGGGAGGGGAGGCGACGTGGAGGACGTAGGGGAGGAAGGTGGTGAGGTGAGGGAGGAAGATGGTTGGGTGAAGGGAAGCGAGAGGAATGAGGTGCTGGATGGTCGTGGCGAGATCTTCTTGAGAGAGGGTTTCGAGGAGCTGTAGAGACGAGCAAAGGATCAGCTGGGCGAGCTCGAGGAAGAGGCAGGTAGAGGAGGGGAGGACGCACCTTGAGGATCGCGGTCATGAGCTCGGTGCTTCCGTTTCGAGTGTCGGTGGTAGCGTCCTGAAGGAAAGCAACAGCTCCTCGAAGGGAAGCCAATCGAACCTCCAGCGAGTAGGGATCGTTCAAAGCGTTGGCGAAGACCTCTGAAGGAAGCGAAGGAGAGAAACGAAAGTCAGAAATCGAGCGAGCTTTGACCTCTCGAGCTCACCACTTTTGCCCTTCCCTCCTTCCCTTCTGAAGCCTTTGGGACTCACGTCGCACAGCAACAGGGTCCTCCTCCTCTACCAGTCCAGGGCAGTCCTCGTAGATCTTGAAAGCGCTCTCCCTGACCTTGGTGACGGGGTTGGAGGTCATCTCGACGAGCCCTCCGAGGAGCTCCCTCCAAAGGTTCTTGTCGTCGAGAGCTGCTTGAGCGAGTCCAGAGACACAGTCCGCGAGACGAGTCCTGACGGTGTTATCGGGTTCGGTGTGAAGGGAAGCGAGGAGTTGGGATCGGATGTAGTGGAGGGACTCGTTGGAGAGGGTGTTGATCAACGAGGAGGGCTGGATAGAGAAGTTCTGTCCTTCGACGATGGGAGGAGATTTCAACGACAGTCGTCGGAGAAGAAGGAGGGAGAAAGCTCGGAGCTGATAAGGTGGAAGAGAGATGTATAGGTCAGCTTCTTATCAGCGAGTTATGGTAGAGTTGAAGGAAAGAGAAGGAGAAGAGCTCGAGAGGAATCAAAGGAAGGAAGGGGAAAGAAGTTGAGCTCACGTTTGGGTCTGCTTCTTGACTCGTCCCCATCAACGCAAGAGAGGTCAAAACACCAGAAGCATTCTCCTCGACTTTCTCATTAAGAGAGTTCTCGGCACTGTAAACGTCATCAAGCAAGAAAGAGGGAGAACGAAGAGGAAGAGAAGGGTCAGCTTCAGCAGGGACCTCGCTTCCCTCCTCCTTCCTCCTTTGCTTCCTTCGAGAGCTCCTCCAGTCCTACTCGATGGACTCACGCGTTTCTGATTTCGTTATCTCCGACGACGAGGTTGGAGAGGATAGCCTGGAGATCAGGGACCAAGGCGGAGGGGTTCATCTTCGGAGAAGGAAGGAGAGAGTTGAAGGGAAGAAGCGACGTCGAGGAGACCTCGAACTTTTTGGCGGAGAGGAACGGGGACGCGACTCTCTTCCTCGCCCAACAGTCTTTCATTGAGCGAGACACTACTCTCTCCACATGGTCAGTCGAGCGTTGTCCGTTGAAGGGCTTGTAGATGGCTTCGGCTCCGCAAAAAAGGGATGGATAGGACACGAGCAGAAACAGAAACGCAATCCAACCGACGGTCGCCCTAAATCAACGTACTAGATCTACCAATCGGGCTTGACGCAGTGATGTTTGTGCGTCGGCCAATGATCCAACTGGTGAGCTAGAAAAACGAGAAAAATAGATGAGGCGAAAGAGCGTCAGCTTGTGATTCCACGTCGAGAGCGAGGCTGAGCGACGCGTTGGAGGAAACGGAAGAGAGCTGCTGACCTGGGCCACAATAGCAGGCCGTTCGGCACTGGATGAGGAGTAGGCACACAGCGGAATTATAAGTGTCTCGGTCAGACTCGATCGACAAGGAGAAAGAGAGATCAAGAGAAGAAAGCGAAACGAACTCACTCTCGCGCACGTCATGTTCTTGCCGTCTCTCTCCGTGCATAGCTCCGACGCCGGCGATCCAGAGCATGTCCCCCAAGCATGGAGATGGTACAACTCCTTCTCCTCGTCTGGACCCAGCCTCAAGAAAATCGCGAGCTGGGTGAGCAGCTCGCGAAGTCCTAGATCCCCTTCGTCCCAACACGACCACCGTCGCTCCGGCGACGCCTCGAAGTGAGCATCGCAGTCCTTGATGACGGTTTCGAGAGCGAGCTTAAGGGACCTCGCCTCGCTGCTCAGAGTTGCTGGACCGTCGGGGATGGGCGCTCCGGGTACAGGAGCCGTCTCGTTGAAGGTAGTTGGGGAGAAGAAGTGAGCCGTGAGGGCGGTGACCTCCGTCTTGAACCCCCAGAGTTGAAGGGAGAAGTTCGGGTCAGACCCATCGAGCTGTGCAAAGAAAGCGAAGAAAAGTGGGCGTGCGGTCTTGAGCGAGGAGAGGAGGAGGAACGACGGCGAAGAAACACGCACGATGCTGATCACTCTCGCGCTGAAAGGGAACCTCCGCGCCTGCCATCCTCTCATGAAAGCGATTACGGCGTCTGAGGAGTCCTGAGGATGTCTCCTGGCGAACTCGCTGAAGATAGGAAGGATGATGATCTGCTGGAAAGCTGGGAGCCAGAAGTCGATTTGTTCGTGACCTTCCCAGATCTCCTCGTTCGAGCACCTCGTGTAGGCTCGAGCGAGTCGAGGGAGGTACAGGGCGCCGAAACGGTTCTGGTTGGTTCGAACGAATGCAGAGCACCTGAATCAGCTGGTGAAAGCGAGAGCGTTCCAAGAGCAGAGAAGAGACGAACCCAGAAGACCGTCTCCGGGTTGGTCCTGTCGAAGACTGGGAGAGTCTTGACACGCCTGACCTGAAGGGACGAGCAATGTTAGGGTCAGAGATACAGCCTCGCGCTGCTTTGGAGCCTATAGCAGCTGTATGGACTCACAAGCTCGACCATCTTTGTGGTCCTCTCCCTGACACGAACCAGCCGTCTCGCTGAGCGCTCGTCTCCCCTCATCGCCACTTCGAGCTCGTAGACCGTTTCATTGAAGACTAGGTCTGATAGGAGGGCTTTGAATGAGTCGTCCTTCACCGCTAGGGAGTCTGCTAGCTCGTCGATGAGGGCGGCGTGAGGATAGGGAGCCATGGGAAGGAAAGAGGGCTGAGCTTGTGTTGGGTTGAGGTCAACTCCGAAAGCGGGCGACCTTCGTTCCTTCCCTCCAACGGTCAAGGGCGCAAAATAAACTCGGAAAAACTCTCGAATCCTTGACACCCTTCTCATCTTCGACCTCACCTTGGAGCAGCTTCGCTAAGTCCAGGAGCTCTCGCTCAGAATGGCTCTCCCTCGTCCTCGTCCTGCGTCCAGCTCCTCCCTCCCCTTCTCCCTTCACCTCACTCTCCTCTCCCACGCCCTCGCCTCCTACTACACCTCAACCTCCCCTTCCCTCTTCGGGAACCAACCCTATCCCAGCTTCCCTCGGTATCGAGAAGACGACTCGGACGACGAAGGTGGAGAGATGGACGACGCTGTCATCGAAGGAGGAAGGTCGTTGCGAGATCGAGCTCGTCAGCTCATGGAGTTCGCTCGTTGGTGGTTGGACGTCAAGCAGGCTCGTTCGACGGATATCATGCAGAGGAGGGTGTGCGCTATGGTTGATAGCTTCGTGAGTTGCTTTACACCTCTTCCCCAGCTCTGGTCTTTCAACGTCGAGCTCACCTCGTCTCCTCCCTCTCGCTCATCAGACCTCGCACGGACTCATCCTCCTCCTCCACTCCCTCTCACTGTACCAACTCCCTCTCCTCCTCCCGACGCTCCTCCTACCCCTCCCTCTCGCCTTCATCCCTTACAACCGCTCCTCTTCCCTACCCCTCCAACTCAAAACCCACCCCCAACCTCTCCGTCGACGAACCCTCCTCCTCCAACTCCTCTTCCAACTCCCTCCCCTCCTCATACTCTCGCTCTTCCTCTCGGAAATCCAACGAACAACCGTCCTCTACATCCTTCAACTCCTCCTCTCTCGCTCGTCTTCCTCCAACCGACGCTCCTCCCTCCCTCGTCTCCTTCTCCAAGGAACCCCCCTCCCTCTCCCACCTCCGCAAGACGCGTCGTCCTCGGTCTGTGCGATCTGCGTCTCGCCGTCAGGAGGGGAACTCGAGCTCTTCTGTCCCTCGGGAGGACACACGTATCACAAGCGGTGCATCTCTAGATGGCTGAAGGTTTACACTCGAGGGAGACGAGAGGGAGATGGTGCTCAGGAGGGGATCACAGTCGCGTTGGTTCGTGAAGTCGACGACGACGCCGAGGAAGTCCAGGAGGAGGAGGCGAGAGCGTTTGTTTCTTCTCTTCTGAGGAGGGAGCTAGGTCTTCGCGTCGAGCGCTCGCAACAGACTCAGCAGCAACATCCACATCACTCCCATCCTCACCTCTTCCCTCCTCCACCTCCTCTTCCTCCTCACTCGCCAAACGGCCAACCGACGCTCCTCCTCACCTCACCCTCCCCCCTCATATCTACTCCCACCACCACCACCACCACCGCCGCCTCGCCCACTTTCCTCGGAACCCTAACAACCACCCACCCACCCTGCCCAACCTGTCGCTCCCCTCTCGTTTTCCAACTCCACCTCTCCCCTCCTTCTCCTCCCACGTCCTCGCCAGGGCCGCTCACGACGTGGCGGGAGTTCGTCAGTGGCGAAACGATGCTGAAGGAGCGAGGTGGGATGCAGGTTGGAGCGTTAGTGGTTGTGTTGGTGATGGGGTGGTTGAGGAGGGGGAGGGGGAGGGAGGGAGGGGTTTGAGCGAGGAGGGACGCGTCGAGGGCGGAACGAAACGAAACGAACGAATGAACGATCTTGATGATTTCCCTTTCAAGCGAGGGCGAAAAGAAGTTTGGTTCAAGACAAAAAAGCACATATAAACCTCGCCAGAATTCCACGTAAGAAACGAAACGAAACGAGAAGAGTCGCGGATAAGGAGGCAAGAGCGAGAGCGAGGGTCTGCGATCCTCTAGAGAGGGAGAGAACTCCTTGCTGCTACTAGAATAAGGTGGCGAGAGGAGAGCGTGTGAGAGAGAGAGAGAGAGAGAATAACGAGGCGTACGAAGGAAAGAGATTAGGGTTTAAGCCAACGAAGGCGTCGACGTTCCAGTGGAGGGTGCGGACGACTGGAAGAACGGTCGGGAGGGACGGATCTCAGGTCCTCCGATGAAGACCCAGCCTTCCTCCTCGGCTGGGGAGTGCTTGAATTGGGAGGCGAGCTTCTTGTCTGTGAGATGAAGGGGGTGAGAAGGAGTCAGTGGGGTGGAAAGGAAGGAGGGAGGGGGAGTTAAACGAACAGATCGGATCCGAATCAACGTGCTTGAAGTGGATAGGATCCCAGGTGACCCCCTCGTTGAGCTCGGTCTTACGTTGCTCTCGCTGCTCGACCTGAACGAGCGACAAGAAGGGGAGAGGGAGGTCAGTTTCCCTCGACCTCGACGACCGACGTGACGGGAAAAAGGCAGACGGGACGTACCTCGATCTTAGTCTTCTCCCTCGAGGCCCTATCGAAATCGCCCGTCTTGATCCCATCAGCAGCCTCCTTCCAAAGCCTCCTCGACTCCCAATCTCCCTGCGACTCGAGCGGCGCGACCGTCACCTCCTCCTTCTGAGTCGTCGAGTCCGAGAAGAGCTCTCCGGTCTTGAGCTTGGAGATCTCTGTTGGAAGCGAAACGGCAAGGTTGAGGAAGAGATCAGCTCGTGCCCGAGGAGGTCGTCGGAGCGAGAGAAGGGGGTCGAGGAAGGGTACTCACTGTCCCACTGTCCCTCAACGGTGAAGACGTTCCTTCCGGACGCATCGACCATGTGAGCCTTGAAGGTGTGGGCCTTTCCGGAGATGTATCCTCGTCCGGAGTAGGAGATGGAAGCGTTGTAGCCAGTGGAAGCGTGGATGTGGGAGCCTTCGGTGATCTCCATGTAGGGCGAACCTGGGAGAAGGGAGGGAGAAAGGGAGGTGAGCTCGAGCTCGACGCGAAAAGGAGATGGGAAGCGAAGACGAGGCGAGACTAGAGAAAGAGCCACGAGAGCAACTTACCAGTGATCAGACCATCGATACGGAGTCGAGCTGTTGGAGGGAAGTGAGAGAGAGTCTGAGGTGAGCTTCGAGGTCGAAGAGGAGCGACGAGGGCAAAGGAGGGAGGGAGGGAGAGACGAACGAAGGGTGATCAGGAACTCCTCCTTTGTTCCGTCGGCGAGAGTAACAGTCAAGATCGCGTGTCCGTTCTGCTTGACTGATCAATCAAAACCAAATACAAAAAATGAAACGTCAGATCGGGCTCGGGGCGCAACGAGAAACGAAGAAAGGTGCGTCGCGGGAAGGGGAGGAGATGGGCGAGCGAGCTCACCGATGATGGAAGGGAACGAGAAGCTCGTCTTCTGTCCACTGGCTCCCTGAAGGGCGACTCCCTTGGTCTTGTTCTCGACGAAGTAGGAAGTGATGGGAGGGTGGTGGGAGACCTGTTCGACGACGAGAGTGGTCTCTCCTCGGTCATTGAGGTTCGGCCAAGTTCCAAAGAAGACTCTGCAGAGTCGGAAAGGAGGAGAAGTGCAACGAAGGTCAGCTTGGATTACGGTTTGAGAGGAGAAGGTCCGAGTGGGGAGGCGGCAGAGGAGGCGGAAAAACTCACTCTCCAAGAACAGGGTTGAGAGGCCTGAGGAAGGAAGAAAAGTGAAGGCGAGATCAGCAAACGAAAGAGGGAGGGGAAGGGTAGGAAGGCGGAATCTCGGCATCGAGCTCTCTCGTCCTCGCTCTCTCTTCCTCGCGAGACTCAGAGAAAAAAAAGTGACTGGTGGTACTTACTTCTTCTCGCTTCCCATCTTCTCGTTACGGGAAGTGTACTGTCCCTTGAGAGTGCACTACAAGAACGCAAACAACAGTTGATGGTGAACTTCGAGTCGAGATCTCCCACAGCCCCCTCTCTCGATGGATTGATTCTTGAACTGACGATGAACCACCGCAGAACGAGGCTCGCCCTCTCCTCAGGAGTCTTTCCGTCTCCGATAGCGGCGAACATGTCAGGTCGCTCACACCAGTAGGCGGGGAACTCGGTCAGGGACTGGCAGGAAGAAGAGGGAGGGGAGGAGTGGAGGGTCAGCTCGAAAGAGAGTGGGACGACAGACGATGGAGAGATGAGAGCTCAGAGCGAGGAGGATGGATACGTACGACGGGAGAGAGTATGAAAGGAGGAGCAGTCATGGAGGAGAGATCCCCAGAGACATTGGCGAGACTGAGAGAGAGCGAGAACCAGACCGGGAGAGAAGAAGGGAGGGAGGGAGAGGAGGGAGGCGGAGGGAAGGGAGGGAAACAGAGGTCAACTCTTCTGTGTTCAACACGATCCCTACACTTTCTAGCAGAACGAACCTCTTGATGAAAGAAGTCCATGTAGCCTCTGTTGCGTATCAAACGAACGAGAGCGAGGGTCAGTTCTATCGGATGGAGCGAGGGAGGGGAGGAAAGGGAAGGGAGGGGGTCGCACGTTGAGCTGGGGGAAGAGCAGAAGCAGCGTTCTCCTCGACAGAAGAAGTCTCAGAATCAACAGCTGAGCCGGACTTCTTGGAGCTGTGACCGGGAAGGTGAACCATGGTAGAGGAGTAGGAGTGAAAGAGGCAGGTAGGGTGGGGAGGGTCGATGGTGTTGGGCGAAACCGAGTGGGGGAGTTCGAGCGGGCCATTCAATCGACTCTGCGCGTCATCGTTACTCGTCCTCTTTTTCCCTCTTTCTCTATGCTTTTTTTCTTCGATTCTCGCTTAAAAGACTCGTACGAGGTTGAAAAGGCATGCTGTGCATGAAACTTGAGCAAGAAGAGCAGGGTTCGGGCAAGAGGAAGACTCGCTTCGAGAAACGCTCCCTTAGCGACGGGGAGGGCTGAACGACCTCCGCCTCCTCGCGTCCCTCTCCCTCTCCTCAGGTTCGGTCTCGAGAGCCGACGCTAAAATGGTTTCGTGATTCGTAAGCCAGTTCTGCCGTCTCATCAGGGCTCGGAAGCGAGGACGAGAGGCGGAAATATCGGCGAGGCGACGCAATGCGTCCTTTCGCATCGCCGTTCGTTTCTCGTCTCGTCCGAGCTCGCAGTCAGACTTGCTTGCCCCAGCTCTTGATGCTTGGGTGAGGCGATGCGAGCGAGATACTCTCATGAGGTGAGGAGGGAAGGAGAAAGGCTCGGTATTCACCGTCGGCGTCCGTCTCGTTCAGCCTCTGCATCGAGCTTTTTGACGTGTTCGCTTTCAGGTCAGAGAGACGAAGCAGCAGCATAGAAGAGTTGAAGAAAACGAAGTCAAGACCTGTACGAAAGTTACGTTGGGATGAAACGAAGAGAGCAAGAGAGAGAGAGAGAGAGAGAGAGTGGTCGTTCGAGTTGACGCGACGACAACGACGACGTGGGAGATCTTGGGAAACGAAGACGACGAGGAGATCTGGAGAAAAGGGCGAGCGAAAGGAAGGGAAGAAGGTCAGCTCGGGTACTGGTCGTGAAGGGTGGGAGGGAGGTGATGAGCGGGACGGAGTGAGAGAAGAACGAACGTTGACCTGTCGACCGACGGTGAGGACGGAAAGGCTGTGAAAACGAGAGAAGTGTCAGCTTCGAAGACTCAGTCGAGACAGAAAGAGAGGAAGGAGGCTGACCAGTCCGAGCTAGAGTTGAAGAAGAGAGGAAGCGAGAGTGAGTTGAGCTCAAGTCGCGACGCGTCGAAAGGAGAACCGATCTCGACTCACCCTCGTCCTTCGCCGTCTCCTCATCTTCAGTCCCACGAATGCTTGACGCAGGATGGTTTGTGCCGTTTCCATTCTTCTCGTTGGTGCCCTGCGAAGGAAAAGGAAGGGTCAAAAGGAAGAAGATCAGCGAACGCGACGAACGAGCGAAGTCGGCCAAAGACGAACCCCGAGAGCAGTATCGGACGGTGAGGCACTGTAAGGAAGGAAGAGGGAGATAGTCAGTTTCGAACCGTCGAACGCTAGCTGAGGAGAGACACTCACACCCGAGCAAGCCATCATTTCGCTTCCCGACGGCAGCTCCTCGCACGACTTGCTGGCTTCACCTCGTCCTCCCTCGCACCTCAACCAGGGTCGATGTGTACGAATGGCATCCAGCACTGAAACCACCGGCTGAAGCTCAGGTAGGGTCTGAAACTCCGGTCCTCCCAGCAACACCATCAAGAGGGAGAGGCGCATCTCGTCCGTCTTTAGCGTGCGGAGCAAGTGGTTCGGGGTATTCCTCGGGTTCTCGACGATCCTCTGGATGAGTAGAGCTGTGCTGTTGAAACAATCTGCTAGAGTTGCTTCTTGGATCCCATCCGGCGGAGACGAGGATGATGTCCAGGGGAAGGGTGCGCTGGGAAGACCGGTGAGGAAGAGGTCGAAGAGGAAACATTCGACGAGGTTGAAGAGTCTCGACCAACGGACGGCAAAGTCGTTCGCCTGTTGGAAAGCAAGCGAGGTCCGAGATCAGAGGGCGAAGAGCAAACTCAAGTGAGAGGAAAAAAGGACGTACGGCTCGAAACGACGTTTCGGAGGGAGGGTTCGATGCGAGACTCTCGACGAGGCGGAAAACCAATGCTGGGGCTTCCTCGCTCGTTCGGATGTAGGCGGAAAGAAGAGGTGTGTCCGAGTCGATCTTGAAGAGGAGGTCGGACCATACGCTGATAGCAGTGAGGTGGGCGGGGAGGAGAAGGATCGCTCGAGCGAGGCGAGGGAAGCAGACTGAGACGAAGGCGGTCTGAGGGGAACAGAGCAGCAGGCATCAGCTCAGACCTTCTGAAGGTGAAGAAAACATGGCTCACCTGCATCTCCTCGTGAAAGAGACCGGTTTGGTGATTCGTAGGGGTGTCTGTCTGCAGGGAATTGAGAATGGAGTCGATGAGCACGACGAAGGAGGGGGGGACGAGTCGTCGAGAAGAACCAGAGGGAGAAAGAGGCACGCACCAAGGATACATACTGATCCAGGCGACGGCACACGTCTTCAAGGTCTGGTGGAGCTCTAGCACCTTCCTCCATGGCGTGATATTTGACGAGAAGTGGGGCGAGGTCGATGTAGGAGTCGTCGAGAAGTCCGAGGAGGGCAGCGACTTCCTCCGCCGTTTCAGAGGCCATGCTGGAGTGCTGAAGGGATGGAAGGCTAGGAGGAGTTGAAGAGAAGTAGAGAGATGAGGATAGAGAGGTATCGAGGGAGGTGAGAGAGTCGAGTCGTATCGATGTTGGCGGTTTTGGGAGGAAGGAAGGAACGAGTTGAGTTGAGCTCAACTCTTCTCGACCGACTCTGGCCTCCTTAGCGACCGCATACCATTTCATCGTCCACCGACGTCCTGTTTTCTCGACTCCTAGAAGCTTCTATAGGAGGAGAAATCTTCACTTTCAAAACAATAAACCCTTCGAGCCCAAATTCATGACGATCGATCTCTCGTCGGCCCTCCCTCCTCCTCCCTCCTGACAGCAAACGCCCACCAACTCTCCCTTCTTCCCTCCCTTCCCAACCCTTCTTCCTCTTCTTTTCCTTCCCACCTGGCGTGATGACCTCTCGAATCAACATCCCCGCTTCCCAGCGCCATCAACCTCCCCCTCAACCTCAGTCTTACCAGCCCTCTACAGCGTCTCGACCTACGGGCTCGAGCCATCACACCCGGAACCAGAGCCAGATCAGTGGACTCGCTCAGCAGATGGGAATCGACAACGACGCTCTCGACAAGGTCAGGAAAATCACAAGCAAGGTAGAGGACGTCATAGAGACGGTCACTCAGCCCTTGAAGCCTTACTTGCCAGCGGTTGCAAGGTGAGTCGCTTTCTCTTAGAGCAACGAAACTCAGGGGAAGTGAAGGGAAGGGAGACGGGCGAGTTTGGAGACAGACTTCTTCTGGTAGCTGGAAAGGGAGGGAGATGCCTGAGGTGGCTCTGGCTGCATAGGGTGGACTCGGATCTTTGCTGGTACGGGGTTGGGAGTCGGTGAAGCAACGAAGGAAGAGGAGGTCAGGACGTCGAGCTCAACTCTCTCGAGCTCGACAACCGTCGTTCCACCTTCCACCTCTCCCTCTTGCTAGCTCCCACCTCGACTCCCTCAGCTCATAGAACGCATCTCAGGGATAGAGCACAGTCTTGGTGTATCTGTAGTAGCGTCTCGAGCTCCCAGCTCGACCAGAGCTGCCTTGAAACACGAGCTAGAAGAACTCAACTCCGCCACGTTGACCATCGAGCTGACCTTTTCTTTTGTTCTTCCTCGGCTTCTTTCCACACTCTCAGGTTCCTCATCGTCGTCACCTTCATCGAGGACTCTCTGCGTATCGTCAGCCAGTTCGGGGACCAGCTCTGGTACCTCCAAACGTGAGTTCTCGATCCGTCTTCGTTTCGATCTCCTCGCCAAGGGACGACCTCCTCTCTTCCTTCCTTCAATCACCTAAACTGACCTCTCCTTCGTCCTTTTTGATAGTCAACGACACTTCCCCTGGGGACTCTCTCACCTCTTCCTCACCATCAACGTCATCGTGAGCTCCTTCTCGCCTTCTAGCTCCTTGCCTTCGTCCTTCCTTCTTTGCGAGGGCTGACCTCGATCTCCTCGCCTCCCCTTGCCCGTCTCCTCCCTTCTACAGGTCATGTCCGTCGGATCCGCTCTCGTCATCACCAAAAGGTACCCTGAATACGCCGTTGGAGGTCTCCTCGGAGTCGTCGTCGCTCAAGCGTTCGGTTACGGCCTCATCTTCGACCTCTCGTTCTTCCTCCGGAACTTGTCCGTCATCGGTGGGCTTCTGATGGTCCTGAGTGAGAGCTTGGGATCCAAGAAGCAGCTCTTCGCCGGACTGCCTAGCATCAGTGAAGTTGACAGGAAGAAGTAGTGAGTCCAACGTTCTTGTCTCTTCCAGGAGCTCCCTCCCTCCAGCTCAAGAGGTCGAGCTCGACACGCGTTGAGCTCGCTCGAGCTCGCATCTGAGCTCGTTCACCCTTCTCCCCTCGACCACATCTTTGAGCTGCATCATCTTCCTCGTTCTAGTACTGTCGAGCTGACTTTCCTCGTTCTGTCCATCTTCCCTCCCCATCAGCTTCCAACTCGCCGGCCGAATCCTCCTCATCTTCCTCTTCATCGGATTCGTCTTCCAGGGGAAATGGTCCTTCGCTCGAGTCATCGTCTCCCTCTTCGGTCTCGGAGCCTGCATCATGGTCGTCGTCGGATTCAAAGCCAAGTGGTCGGCAACCTTCCTCGTCCTCCTCCTCTCGTGCTTCAACGTCCTCGTCAACTCTTGGTGGACCGTCCATCCCAACCACCCTCAGAAGGACTACCTTCGATTCGATTTCTTCCAGACTCGTGAGTTCCTCGTCTGTTTTCCCTACGTGGGGGGTGGGCTGGGAGCTCGAGAAGCCGGCGAGAGAGAAGGAACGAGCGAAGCTGATCGTTTGTTGCGTCGTCCATTCGCTCTTCTTTTCTGCAGTTTCGATCGTCGGTGGACTTCTCCTCCTGGTGAACATGGGTCCTGGAGGGATCTCGGTTGATGAGAAGAAGAAGGACTACGTGAGTTCAACTCTTTCCCTCTTTCTCTCCCCCTCTTCGTCTGGTCCCAACTCTCGAACCTGACCCGTCGCTCTCCTTTCTTCCCTCTAGTAAACCCCCTCGAACCCCAACGCAATCCTTCTCTCTTTCTCTCTCTCGCTCTCTCTCTCGTATTTCTTCTTTCGCAACTCCCATCTCCTCGTTCACCGCATCGCAACCCCCTGCTTTCCCTCTCTTCTTTTCCTTTGTTCTTCCCTCTCGAAACCCAACCCATCGTCTTCGTACATACCGTAACTGTCCTTTAACCCTTTTCATTTCGCTTGGCCCTTTCGAGGATTCGATGCTCGCATATTTGCTTGAGATAGGTAGATCTCAGGGCGAAGAGAGAGAGCGAGACGCGTCGAAGGACGAACGAACCACTCAGCGTTCGGGCGACACTTCGCAGGCAGAAGAGAGCGACAGAGGGCTCAAGGGTTTTTCTATGTCGTCACTTGGTACCTAAAGGCGTCGACCAGCGAGATATTAAAGCTCATCAAAACGTCGTAATTCACTGAAAAGCTAGACCAGCACCGTCGTCGCGCCCGTCCTCAATTCCCTCCTCGAATCCTCGCCCTCTCCTCCTGCCCTCGTTCCCTCCTGCTCCGATAATGCTCCTGCTCCATCCTCGCATTACGAGCAGCTTCCATCGGAGTTATTGGACTCGAGGGCGACATATAAAGCGGAGGTTGGACCTGTCCCGTCGCGGCTGCACGAAAATTTCTCTCCCTCTCCATCCCAAGCAGCTCCAGCTCGTTCCGCCTGTCTTCCTCCTTCTGAGCTCGAACAGGGTCGATCTCCCTCGACCGAATCCAATGTCTGCACTCCTCCATCTCGTACTCGTCGTCACGTTCGTCTTGTTCCTCGCCGAGCAGACGAGCTTCGAGGAGGGAGTTGGTGTAGCCGATGGGGTCGCGGTCGTACGCGCGCCAGATGGCGGCGGGACTGGAGAAGGAGTGGGAAGGGAAAGAAAAGGAAAGGAAAGGACCGAAGTCAGTTTGTGAGTCGGGAGAAGAAGGAAGGGAAGGGAAAGAACGAACCTGATCTCGAGGATCTCAGACGTGTCAACGAGCTCGCCTTCGTTCTCCGGTCTCTCCCTCTCTACGCCGAACCAGGCCGTGATCTGGGCCTTGGTCAATCCGGTCGAGTGCATGAGCAGAATTGTGTCGTGTGCGTTTGGAGCTGAGTGGGGGACGAGACACCGTTCAACGAGATGAGTTTCGAAACGGGAGCGAGGGGAGAGAAGGCGAACGAAGGTCTCACCAGGATTCCTCTCGAACACTTCCGAAAGAAGTCGAAGCTGCTCGGGAGTCTTCCTCTGGTTTGATGGTCGACCCTGCTTGGCTTTGAGGCGTCGAGAGAGGTACCTGCGGGTCAAAGGAAGGGGAGCAAGGAGTGAAGGATAAGCTCGCGATCAAGGGCGCCAAAGGAAGGTCGAGCAGCTCTCCTCCCTTCCAACAGCTCCAAGGCTGCTACAACATCTCCTCGCGAAGCTCAGGGGCCAGACTAGGCATCGGGCACTTACTTTCCAAGCTCCTGAGAAGTCACCTCCGGACCTGCTCTCGACATCTCATACGCCCACCCCAGCTGCATCCGCTTTACGAGCACACTCGTCGTCTCCGTACGCTGCCTCGTGTTCTCCGAGAAGTCCTGCGAGGATTTGGGATTGTAAGAGAGTAATCCTGTGAAGAAAGGGGTCCTGAGACATGTCGAAGAAGGTTGGAAGGAGGAGGCGGGATGGAGGGTCGAAGGGAGGAGGGGAGGGAGGGCGAGTTGAGCTCGTGCGTCCGAGGAAAGATCGATTTGACGAGGGCTGAAGTGAGCTGGCGAGATGGGAGCAGGGGAAGATTAGACGGGACGAAGGTGTTACGGGATGGTGGCCTGAGAATCCGAGAAATGTGGTGCTGGCGGTCGTAGGGAGGAGAGGAGAGCCCTCGGAGAGCGAAGGGGTCGATTTCAACTCGGCCCTCGCCCTTCCGTCTTCCTTGAAGCCGTCACCATCGATTTTTCCCCTCTTTCTCATATCCTCCCGTTCTCTCCTCATCAAACACTCCCCCTCGAGCTCGTCAAAACTTCCTAGAATCAGTCCAGAAGGCCTCCCCGTCCCTCGCTCCTCCTCCTTCAAGAGTCGAGCTCACCTCTCCCTCCCTCCTTATCTCGATATCCCTTCCTCCCCCTTCCCTGCCTTCTTCAGCCTCAAATGCCTCGCGCTACCTTTCTGGACCGTCTCCTTCCTGCTCAGCTCGAACTTCTCGAACTCAAGATCCAGCAACACGAACGAATATTCCTGCAAGGTCGACCAGATCCGATGCAGAACCGGATGCTGGCGATTGGGATGTCCTCCCTTGGACCAGAAGTCACGCCTCAGGAGCTCGGAAGGTGAGATATACCTCCCGTCGCTCGAGCCTACAGCATGCTGCTCGCTTGAAGGAGGAGAGCTCTGTAGCTCCGGTATGAAACGAAACTGATCCCTCGACGTCGTGGGTTTCTGCCCTTCCTCCCTCCAGATTCCTCGCTCGACGCGTCAAGCAGCTCGAGGGGAAACCTACTCAGCAGAGGAAGACCCCTGAGCAGGTAGTTCTTCTCCAAGAATCTTTCGACCACGGACCTCGTTCGTTCTTTCTCCCTCTCTCCCTCTCCTCCTCGCGGTGTGCTTGCGGTGAAGTCCGACCTGACGCACCTCTTTCTTTGCCTCGCCTCGCCTTGCCTTCCCCCAGTCCCCAACGCCCACGACGTCATCCTGTTAATTGAGTCTACTGGTCTCTCTCGCGAACAGATCAACGCTTGGTTTGATCACAAGCGAACGAACCTGCCGTTCTTGGAGGATTCTTCCGAGCAGCTTGAGTTCGTCGCCTTTCTCTTTCTCTCTCTCTCTCTCTCGACCTTCGCTCTCAACTCACTCACCTCTCTTTTCTCCTCAAATTCTTCAGGGAAACCCCATCCCAAATCTTGGGCGCGTTCAAGAAGGATCCCGAAGCCTACACGGCCTCCATCCACGAACGACGTCGACTCGCTCGCGAGCAGGGCGAACGCGACTTCCTCGTCTACCAGGAGGATGCTCGTCGCCTAGCTCGGCTGAGGGAAACCGATCCTGCACAAGCAGCGGAGGAGGAAGCGAGGGACGCTGAGCTGAGTAGGGAGAAGTACAGGGAGTGGCAGAGGGAGAAGGCAGAGAAGGAGGCGGAGATAGAGGAGAGGAGGAGAGGGATGACACCGCTGGAGAGGCAGTACGACGAGATGAGGGTTAGGGTGGCGAATGGGTTTAGAGGGAGAAGAACGTATGTTGAGTGAGCGGAGGGAGACGTTGGGACGGGAGGAGGAGGAGCGAAGAGGGAGCGATCGTTCGATTGACGACTTTTACGACTTTCTTTGGGTTCAACCGAGAGTCGATTTGGGATAAGCAACGCGAGCGCACAGAGAGGTTACCAGAGGTCGAACGAATGGTAGTATAGCCGGAGCTCATGCCTCGTGAGAGCGCCGGATCTATCGAGTCGCGTCGCGTCGAGACGAAGTGTCGACGAGAGCTGCGTTTCAAGTTTCAGTTTCATTCATCAAGAGCAGATTGAAGCGATTAGAAGTTGATCCTCTTTCCCTCCTTCGAGCTCTTGATCGCCGCCTCGATAACCTCGATGACAAGAGCAGCTTGTTCGGGCTTGACGAGCAGGTGCGAAGGGTTCTTGGTTTGGACGGCCTCAGCAACGTTGATGAACCAATCTGAACGAGGAAGAGGCGAGACGCGTCAGACAGGTGGACCGAAATCAAAAGTATGCGAAAGTTCGCTAGACTAACCTTTGTAAGCACCGGTCTTGCTTGGGACCCTGGGGGACGGTGAACGAAAGCGAGACGCGTCGTCGAAGATGATGAGCTCGCGCTTAGACGAGTCGAATTGGGGACGTAGGAGATCTGACTCACTTCTTCTGCTTCCCATCGAGAGTGTAGAGCGTTCCCTGGATACTCTCTGGCTCAACCGCCCAAACTCCAGTGGTATCGTCGGGCTTGACAGCTCCCTCTTGAGGAGGACCCTTGAAGAAGCCGGAAGCGATGAGCTGCTCCTCCTGGACGTCGAGACCGAACTTCACGAACGCAGCGTCGGTTCCTGTAGTGAGAGACGAGAAATATGATATTCGTCAGACGGACGGAAGAGAAGAAAGGCAGCGAGGGAAGACGGGAACGAACCTTTGATGGAGAATCGAAGCTGAGGAGCGACGAGGGAGAGGATGGATCCTTGGACGGTGGCGATGAGAGGGAGACGTCGACCAGCAGTCTCGGTGGCAGGGTATCCGACTGAGGGATGGGAAGGAGGAGAAAAGGGGAAGACTGATCAGCGGACGCGTCTCGAGAAGAACCGGTCGAAGAAAAGAAAGAGACGAACGCTGAATGTGGAAGGAGTCCGCAACGTCTGGGTGACCGATCGCTCGGGAGTTTCGGATGACAGCGGTGATGGTTTGAGGTCGTCCGAAGAGAGTCAAGACTTGATCGAGCTGGGGCATAAGGGAAGGAAAGGTCAGGATGCGACGCGTCGAGGACGAGACAACGAAGCGTGCGAGACGACGTACAAGATGGGATCCCAAGTCGAACTCAGCTCCGATTCCAACCTCAGGAGCGGCCTTCCATGCCTTTGAGGCGATCGCCGTGCTGTATCGGTCGTAGTGGGACTGGAGTTCGAAGGAAGGGAGGGAAAGGTTGAGCTCGTCGTTTTTGCGCGCGGTCGAAGGGAAGAGACTGAACGAACCTCAAACTCGCTGAGATCTCCGAAACCACCATCCTCGATGAGAGCCTTGGTGGTAAGGAAGTCAGAGTCGAATCGTCGGGAGTGGTAGGTGGCGAGGACGAGGCCAGTCCTCTTCGCGAGGGCGGCGAGGGTCTGAGCCTCCGCGAAGGTGGGCGTGATGGGCTTTTCGACGACAACTGCAGCGAGAAATCAGAAAAAGAAAGGGAGAGGAGGAAGGTCAGCAGCCACTAGCGGCAGATAGGGAGCTGAGTCGGGACCGAGAGAGAAAAGAGCGAGAGATGAGAGAAGGGAGGAGCAGCGAAGATGAGGTCGACTCAAACGTACCGTTCTTTCCAGCCTCAAGAGCAGCCTACAAAAGCGAACGAGTCAGCTCAGAGTCTTCCCTAAGTCGCAGAGCATGGTCTTAACGAACCTTAGCGTGCTCGAAGTGGACTCCGTTGGGTCCTGAGACGACGACAAGGTCGACCTCAGGATCTTCAATAACTTCCTTGAGGGTCGTCACCACTTTTACTCCAGGGAAGAAATCCCTCGCATCCGACTTCTCGGGAGTGGCTTTCCTCTCGAGGATGGAGTGGAGGGTGTAGAGCTTGGGGAGGGCGAGGATGAAGGGGATGTGGAAGACGCTGAGAAGGAGAAGGGGGAGGAGGGAAGGGAAGGAAGGACGTCAGTTCGCGAGCTTCTTCGTTCTTCGCTTCTCGCCGACGAACGAGTCCTCTCCTACTCACAGAGCACTCATCCCAACTCCGATGACGGAGACTCTGACTGGCGAAGGCGACATGCTTTGTGAAGGAAAGAGGGAAAGGAAGAGGGGAAGGAGAAGATGGGAGTTGGTGAGTCGGAAGAGGACGACCTCAAAAGGGCTGGCTGAAGCCAGAGGAGGAAGTGGAGGGCAAGAGACCGGCGGCAGGCGAACCATCAAACGACGGTAGATAGAGGAGAACGATGCAAATTGTTCTGAGAACTCTGAGAGCTACCGGCAATATTCTTCTCCACTTTTGAAGATAGATCTTCTTCTTTGAGCAGGTTTGCGGGCGAGAGGAACGAGGGACGAGCGACCTCGGGCTTTTGTTTTCGGTTCGAAGGCTGAAGCGACGAGAGAGCTCGCCAGGTTTGCTGTAAGAGTCGAGACTGAGGTGAGAGATGGAAAGAAGCATGTTATCGTCTCGCTTCGACTACTGGCGAGCGAACGAAGGGCGGACGGTGCAAAGCGAACAAAGCTAAGGATCTCGTCGTCGTAGAGTCCTCGCGAAGTCAAGCGTTGTCCCAAACGATCTTCTGGCAGAAGTGCTTGTGTTGCCCGTGATCCCAGTCTGATTTGGCGTGTTCTGCGAGTTCGATTCGACCGAAAGGAACAGAGAAAACAGAGTGAGCGAGCGAGACGAGAGCGAGGAGGGGAAACGCGTCGCTGAAGGCTCACCGACGCAGCAGTACAGCCTGACGCGACACTGAAGAGCGAAGAACGAGAGGCGAAAGGCGGTCAGAGCTCGAGTCAGAGACGTAGAGGAGGACGAGGCACTCACCTTTGAGCAGGCCTTCAACTTCTTCGGATTTCTCTCCTCGCACTTCAACCCGGACGACCCACAGACCAAGAAATCGGACCCAGCAGGAGGCCACTCGGGACCAAGGAGTCTAGGTTCCTCGACTCGTATATCTCGACCTCTCATCGGCATCAAGAACGCGAGGTAGTTCACGAGGAGTAACCCAGGCCAATGGAAAGACCTCTCGGGATCGTTTCGTCGAATGACTTCAAGGAGAGGTTGGATGAGGGACTCGAACGATCCGGCGACTGATCGAAGTTCAGGAGGGAAGGTAGGGTTCTTCTGGGCCGATTTTGAGAGAGTAGAGGTAGCGTAGGCGACGATGCAGGTGTGAACGACGAGGAGATGAGGGCAGAGATGGAGATAGCACGCGTCGACGTCGAGTTTCTGTACGGACGGGAAAGGATTAGCTCGAGCTCGAGATTATCGAGAGGTAGGGGGCTAACAACATACGAGAGTAGTAGCCTGTGGAGTCTTCCTGTAGTAGACGTCTCGAAGCTGGATCGCCTTGTTCGGATGAGCTCGAAGGTAGTATGAGAGGAGCGCGGTGTCTCCAGCTCCTCGAAGGATCAGATCGTAGGGAGAGTCGAAGATGGAGGGAGAGGGTTCGTCGATGACTGCTGAGACGAGGAAAGGGAGGTATTTGGTGCAGAAGCAGTACTGAAAATGGAGAAGAAGGTCAGAGGGAGGAAAGAGAGAGGAAGGGGTAACGAGGACTCGAGCTCACCGTGTACGTATTTCCCGCCCTCCTTCCGTCCGACCACTCGAGAATAGACCAGACCTGCGAGCGTAGATATCATCTTTGTGAGCCTATGTAGGCCTCGGGGGAGCTTTGGAGGACGAGAGACTCACAAGCTTGCAGAGCTGACTTCTGTTCTGCTCCATCGTTCTCCAGACCTCCTTCCATCCTCCTTCCCTGTCGAGACCGAGAGCTGCAGCAAGAGGACTCATGTGCGAGAGCTGAGGCCTTACCCAGGCTGGCCTGTCTCCTGAGATGCTCATGGGACCTGTAGAGTAGTGGATGGTAGGTTTGTCCATGTCTCGTTCCATGATCTTGATCGCGGCGTCGACGACAGCAGGATCGTTCTTCGTGTCCTTCTTGAGAGCTTTGAGGATCGCTTCGTTCATCCTTCTCTCTCCAGCATGGTCGGCAGGGATGACATTCTCGTACAAGGGAGAAGTGGACATTCTGAGGGAAGTGGAGAAAAGGAGGAAATGGAGTTGGAAGGAAGGGGACGAAAGCTGAGCTCGTTCGTTTTCTGACTCGCCGGGCGCTTCTCGCCTTCCCTTCAACTCCTTCTACCTCAAACATGGTGAGCTCAGATCTTCTCTATCTTCAAGACAGGATGTGTAGGCTGACTTCTACCTTTCTTTCCAGGCTCCTTCTGCATCTCTTGGATCCATCCGGAATCGAGCTACTCTTCGTTCCATCGAGGTCCTGAAGGAGAAGCTCAGAAGGAGGTTAGTCCAAGCTCATTTCCCTTCCTCTCTGCTACACCCACTTCGTATATGTTTGACCTCCAAGGTAGTAGTACCCTTAGATCCCTTCTCTGGCTGACCAACTCTCTCCCCTCCTCTTTCTCCTAGACAAATCTCTGGATCCCACGCCGTCTCGCTCGAGACCGCTACCTTGCTCAAACTCGTCGTCTCCAACGCCAAATTCTCATCCATCGACGAGCTGATTACGAGCGTCAAGGAAGTAGGAAGGGAGCTTACTCTCGCTCAGCCCAAAGGTACGCCTTTCGTTCCCATCTATAGTCGAGGGGAACGAGCTCGCTTCTGGCGTTTTTCCTTCGAAGCTCGCGAGCTCACCTCCTTCCTTTGTTCTCCTTCTTGCTTCCCTTCGCCCTCCCTCCTCCCTCCATAGAGTTCGCCTCGGGAAACATCGTCCGCAAGATTCTTCGACTGATCCGAGAAGAGTATCGAGCCTTCGTCATCCAATCTCAAACCACCTCCTCCAACTCCAACCCATCTTCCCTCTCCTCCTCCCAACTCCTCCTCGGACCTTCCTCCTCAGCCCTCTCCCTCTCCACTTTCCTCCTCCATGGCGGCTCCTCTCGTTCGACTCGAATCCCCACAGGAATCGTTGGTCCTCCAGCAGGAGTCACCTCGACTAGCTTTTCGTCAGCAACTCCAACACCAGCTCCCGTCGACGTCCCCGAGTGGGAATGGGAGGACAACGACAAGTCAGGTTTGGGAGGCAAGAAGGCTAGCAACGTCAAGCCTCATCTGATCGGAGCTATCGACGAGGTTATCGACGAGGTCATGTCAGCAGTGGATAACGTAGCCAAGGGAGCTGGTAGTCATATCCATTCGACGTGAGTCTTTTGCAAGAAGAAGGAAGAGGGAGTTGAGCTCGTCGCGCGTTCGCTGACCGTCGACCTCGTCTCCTTCCCTTCTTCCACCTCAGCGAGATCATCATCACCCTCGGACACTCTAAAACGATCGAAGCCTTCCTCAAGCACGCCGCCAAAGATCGAAAGTTCACCGTCATCATCGCCGAAACCGCTCCTTCGTTCGTTCAACTTCGCCCTCCTCCCACCCGCGTCTCGACTCGACTCTTCCCAGCTGACCTTATCACTCCCTCCTGTTGCTTCCCTCTCTTTCCTCTCTCCGTAGCCTCTCCGGCCACTCCCTAGCCCGCTCTCTCGCCTCCCACACTCCACCCATCCCAACGCTCCTCATCCCCGACTCCAACCTCTTCGCCTTCATCCCTCGATGCACCAAACTCCTCCTCCCTTGCTCCACCATCCTCTCCACAGGAGGCATCTTCGCTCCCTCCGGCTCCCTCCTCGCCGCCAAAGCTGCCAAGGCTCACTCGGTTCAGGTGATCGTGTGCGCGGGACAGTACAAGTTGACGCCGAGTTGGAACAAGTACCAGGAGTTTGGAGCTGGAGATTTCGGACCTCCTGGGGAGGTGTTGGGTTTCGGAGAGGGTGGGAAGGTTGGAGACGTGGTGGAGGTGGTGAACCCGAGGTTCGATTACGTGGGACCCGAGTTGTTGGATGTGTTTTTGACGGATCAGTGAGTTTTGGGTCTGGTTTCTCGCGTCGTCGCTTCCGCTCCTGGTCGAGCTCGTCGCTGATCTTCGTTCCTCGTGCGACGATTTTGTCCCACTCTTTCAGTGGTGATCATGCTCCTTCGTACATCTACAGGTGAGTCTCAAGCTGGTCTTGTCTTACCTCTTACCTCTTCTCACTTGGACGACGAGCGCGTCGCGTTTTCGTTCGTTCACTGACGCGTCTTCCTTTCCCACCTTCGTCGTTTTCTTCTTCCCCCTCTTAGGTTGATCCAGGAATCGTACGATGATGAGGATGAGGAGCTATGATAGATGACGTTCACGATTCATCCGAAGCTTCGAGACGGGCGAGGGTCGGAGACTCGCGACTGACCTTTTCACAGGGCGGTCAGTGCAAAGGGGACAGACGAACTTGACACGCCGGAACGCCAGAGCCGTTACGAAGGACACATTTATCCGCTCGGGAAGACAAGAGCTGGGAGATACAGCTGAAAGGAATAGAGCTCTGCTTGAGCGACGGAGGTCAACCTCGAGTCACGTTTGACACCGAACGATAGAAGTACAAGTCCTTGGAAACAATCATACAGCGAGAGAGCATCTGAGACCGAAAATGTTTGGAGCGAGCGAGAACTGGGTCGGCGATAAAAACTGAGTGAAGAAGAAAAGAAGCCAGACGCGACTGTCCTCCCCGTCGAATTCAGCCTGGAACCCCGAGCTTCTGAGCCTTCCGGAGTCTTCCGGGTGATCTCTGAGCGCATGCATAAGACCAAGGAGATTGGGATCGTCTCGACCGTATCGCGAGAGATGGACAGTGAGCGAAACAGCCAACGGACGCGACGAGCAGGTCGGCCAGCTCGACCTCTCTGTCCGTCTTTTCACGTCTCCCGGAGGCGACCGAGTCTGGAAGGCAAGACACCTAGCCATTCTCTCGACTCCGACTTGACAAGTTGTACGCGCCCAGAAGCTTGCGCGAGCGAGGCAGAGGGTATGAACGGACGCGTCGTTCCTCCCTTCGGCTCAGGAAAGAAAAGGGAAGCCTCCCCAGGGTGATCGAGGCTCGCGAAACTAGCCTGGTACATCGTGGAGGGCAGCAAAAGTGAAGACGATGGGATTCGAACCCATGCCATTTCTGACCAGCGAGACAAATTTTCATTCACCTTAAGCTGGCGCCTTAGACCGCTCGGCCACATCTCCCAGTCAACTGTAGTAGATACTGTTGATGACGTCAATTCTCGGTTTATCACTAGTATCTGTCTGAGACTTCTGCGAGACCCAGAGAGACGCGTCGCGGTAAGAATCGATTTCTGCTTTCGAGGTGTTGTAGTTCTGCTAGCAGGACATGAGCAGGAGAGGGAACGCGCTGTTAGCCTGGGTTTGGGGAGGTTGGGTTGGTGCAGCGGTCTAGAGTGTGGGATGTGGGGACCCCGAGTTGCTGGTTCGAGTCGCGTTCGATTCTTCTTTTTTCTCTTCTTCCTCCCCGCCTCCTCCTATCGTCTCGTCTCACCACTCTCCATTCTTCGACGAATGATGGTCAAGAGTTCAAAGGTAAAAGTAAAGAAGGGATCTGCATCTCTCGCAAAACAAAGACGACGCGTCCAGTCAGCTCCCCAAATTCTCGTTCCGTCCTCCCCTCGCCTCAAACACTCGCAGCTTCATCATCACCACAGAACGCTTCCGGTCTTTCCTCTACCCTCATCATCCCGGCATAATCAAACCCGACCTCTTCCTCCCGATCGCAGAACAACGACGAACGACCTCAACCCCGCCGACGCAGACGACGAGGTGCTCCTCTCCCTCGTTCTCCTGATACACCTCCAGCTTAAAAAGCACTCGCACCGCTCATCCGCTCATCCGCTTACTTGAGCCTGCATCGTGGAGGATCCGAGCTGCTCGTCAGCTTTTGCTTTGGCTCGGACGCGTCGCTCTCCCTTCTCGCCCTTCTCGCTCTCGTTCAACCCCAGAGCAGAAGCCAGCACGTCGCGAAACATACTCATCAGATCCAAAATCTAGATATCTCCCTCCTCCGAATCCGACATGCTCCCTGTCCTAGCCTTCCTCAACTGCTCCTCCGTCGGTCTCTTCCTCACCACCTGTCCCCCTCCTCCGACACCAGGCCCAGCAGCAGCGGCTCGAGGAGGAGGTTTCTCCACTTCCAGATCGTCGTCCGAGTCCGTGTCGAGGTTGACCTCGCGTTTCGGCAGAGTCGAGGAGGTGGTGAAGGAGAAGGAGGGAGCGGCGACGGAAGTTCGATGTTTGGGACCAGGGACGGGACCGAGTTGAGGTTGGCGAGAGGCTCGTTTGGAGGAGGAAGGGTCGTCGAAGAGGAGGGCCATGGCGTCGACCTAGAACGAATCGAAGCAAGAAATAAAAAGATGACGGAGGGGGGGGGGGGGAAGGGTCAGAACCAGAGGAAGTACACGTCGTCGAACGAAGGACGACCAACTCACTCGTTTCTTCTCATCTCCCTCATCCCTCCGGACCTGTCCAAACGGCAACGTAGGATCGAACCCAATCCTCTTAATCGCCTCCGCCGAGAACCCTTTGTTCCTCCTCTTCCTCTTCCCATCCTCCTCCGTCTCCTCCTCCCCCTCCTCTTCCTCCCCTTCCTCCCCGTCCCTCCTCCTCTTCTTCTTCACCAAAGGCAGCAAAGGAGCTCCCCCATTACTGATCCTCTCCTCCTCCTCCTTCCTCCTCGCCTCAACCAAGTTCTTTCCCCCCTGGGTCTTCCCAGCGTCCCTCCCGAGCAGACGAAGGAACTGCTCCTCCGCTTCAGCGTCCTCTCGTTTCCGTTTCGTGATGGCGTCCTTGTTGCGACCGATCTTTTCTGAGGTGTACTCGGGTTGACCGAAGAGGGATTGAGGGCGATCGGGTCGGACGACGTGGCCGCCGACGATGTAGGTTGCTGAGGAGGAGGAGGAGGAGGTGGGCATGTTTCCTCGAGTTCCGCGAGGGAGGAGACCGGTCTTTTTGATGGGATCGAAGGTTGAAGAACCGCCACCTGAGCGAGAGGTGGAGGAGGAGGAGGAGGTGGATTTGAGGGAGCGGGAACCGATGGTGAAGGCCGAGGTACTGAGAGTGAGAGGTGAACGAGGAGATCAGCGACGCGACGAGGGAGAAAGAATGACAGAGAGAGGAAGACGAACCTCGCAGAGAACTCAGCTCGTCCGGAACGCGACTTCTTGAGAGCGGCAGTGAGATGAAACTCGCAGACCTCGGCGATTCGCCTGAGGAAGTACGAAGGAACGAAGGAAGGGACTGAATCAGCGATCGTGCTCGAGAGCGAAACGGCGAAGAGTACGAGACGCGACGAGGACTCACTTGTCGATCCAGTTCCCACACCTCGCTCCATCGAGCTTGATCGCAGTACAGGTCCCCATATCCCTCGACATCCCAATCTCCATGATCGACTCGGCGGATTCGGGGTTGATGGCGAGAGCGTTGGTGAGCGGATGGGGGGACATGGCACCCTGAAGACGAACGAACGAACGACGAGTGGAAAACAGAGCGATCAGCTCGAGTCCTTCTTCGACGCGTTTCAAGGCCAAAGAAGGGAGAAGAGTAGATGGATGCTCACCTTCATAGGTCTCAGCACCCTCGGATTCAAAATCGCCACCACCGTCCCAACTCTCAAGTTCCAAAACTTCTCAAACGCACCTCCACTCCCACCCTTGTAGACCTTCTTCCCTCCGTTCCTACTCCCTCCAGACGTGAACGAGTCCGCCTCGAACAGCAGCATCGTCAAACTCGCATCTCCTCCCGTCGCAGCCTTGCCCGACGACTTCGTAGGGAGCGAAACGAGCTTGAACGTGACGAACTTCTTCTTCATCTGAGCTTTGTTCTTCGCCTTGTCCTTCGGCGGAGGCTTCCTTCCTCCTCCTCGAGGCTTGTTGTTGTTATTGTTAGGATCGGGTGCAGCTGCTCCATCCTCTTCTCCATCGTCGTCTGAAGCTTCGTCTCCGATGGCTGGACCTCCTTTGGTGAACTTGACGCCTCCGTTCTGTTCTGCGACGACGGCGATGGTGATCCAGTCTCCGAGGAGAGGGATGTCGTAGAAGGTTCCGTCGCGGGAGAGTCGGATGATGGAGTAGAGGAGGGAGGGAGGGACGTGGAATCGGTCGGAGAGGTGGGCTTGGAGGGTTTCGTGGGAGAGGGTTCGTTCTCTGTGAGGGAGCAAGAGGGGAGGGAGGGGGAAGGTGAGCTCGTCGCTCCTTCGTCTAAGAGAGCGAACGAAGTCGGAACAGCACTCACCTCAGACGTATACCAGAGTTAGGTTCGACAGTCTTCCATTCCCTATCTCCACCAGGTCCGACGCCAAACTCCTTCGGTCCCATCTCGAGCTTCTCAGCGACGGTTCCATCCTCCTCCCTCTTCCCTCCTGCACTCGTTCCCAAAGCTCCCTTCTCCTCCCACTCCAGATCGACCGGCTCCCTCTCCCTCTCCTTCCCTTTCCGAGTTGGAGGAGCGATGGCTGGGGTGGAGGTGAAGTTGGAGGTTCGCTGGACTTGAGGGAGGGAGGAGGAAGAAGCCGCGTTGGTTGCATGGGAGACGGAGGAGAGGAAGGTCGATTGACGAGGAGGGGGAGGGATGATGTGAGTTGGTTTGGGAGGTTTGGGCGGGGCGAGTTCTGTATATTATCGAGGCGATGGAGAGGAAGAGACGAGGGTGAGTAGGGAGTTGAGACGGCGAAGAAGAAGGGAGGACGAAGGAAGGGAGGGGAAGGGAAGAGGAAGGGAAGCTCACGATCGAAGCGACCTGACGCTCCGTTGTACTTCCTCTTTGGTGAAGCTGGAAGAGGTCGAGTAGGATCCGTCCAGTTGACAACCTTCGACTTCCCTGCAGAGTGAACGCGCGAGAAGAGAGAGACGGAAGGAGGTCAGCTCGAACGAAACGAAAGAAGAAGCTCAACAACACCTCGTCCTCCCTTCCTTCCTTCCTTCCCTTCCTTCTCCCACCCTTTCCCTCTCAGCCGACTCTCCACATCTCCCTCGAGCAGCCCCTCCACCCCCGTGCTCAAATCCCATAACGAGTCAAACTCACTCGGACTCTTACTAGGACTTTGGGGCACGAGGACGGTTCCGGAACTCTTGACGAGCTCCCTCTCCCTCGCTCGTTTCTTCAAAGCCTGATCCGCTTCCTCCCGAGCAATCATCTCGGTCAGCTTCGCTTGCTCACGCTTAAGCTCAGGGAGAGATTTGCCGTTCGTTTTCGACATCGTGAGGAGGGGAGGGCGGGGGGTGGGGGGTGGAAGAGGAGAGTCAGAGCAGGCGCGTCCTCGAAAGTCAAAGTGGGTCGAAGAGAGAGGGACGGTCGCTAAGGAGGGAAGGGGAGGAAAGTGCTCAGCAACAGTCGCATCGAGTTCAACGGGACTGAACGAATACTATTCAGCCACCTAAAACTTGAGAACGAGAAAGGTGGATGTCTTGTCCTCGACTTCTCTTTCCCTTCCCTTCACCGAGGTGTGTTCGAGCGAACGAAATCGACGCGTCGACGCTCGAGGCCTCTCCTTCACGTTCTTCCTCTCCTTCCTTCCTCGCTCGCTCACTCTCGTCCCATAGGTAGACTCCAAAGAGAGCTTTGTATCCATTTCAAGATCTAAACAAACTACAGCGACGACGACGCCTCCGCCTTCTTCTCCTCCTCAACCACAAACTCCTTCCTCCTCACCTCATCCGTCTTCCCCTCCTCCTCCTCCCCCTCCTCCTTAACCACCCGCCCCTCCGCCTCCCCCTCCTCAACATCCTCCACCACAACCTCCCTAACAGGTCTCCTCTCCCCCTCCAACGTCCCCCTAATCTCCCTCAAATCCCAAACCGTCTCCACCGTCTGTCCCACCTCCCACCTCGCCCGTTCCACAAGGGTCCTCATCTTCCTCCCCTCCACCACCACCTCAACCTTCATCCCCTCCTCCATCACCGGATCCAAATCGAACATCCCCGGCTCTCCAATCAGCGCGCCGACTTGTTCGAGAAGGTCGACGTCGATGAGGTTGAACGACTTGGCTTCGATTCCTGGTGCGAGATCCTTTCGCGCGACGGAGAGGATAGCGCAGACGAGTCTGAGGAGGGTGTAGATGGGTTCGTTTCGAGTTGCGAGAGGTTCGAGGGGTCGGAGATCGTTCTTGGTTCGGATCTTGTGGGAGGGGGGGTTGGGGTGTTTTCGTGCCGCTCGGAGGGAGGATCCTTCGTTGACGGTGAGGAGTCGATGAAGGATGGTCGTCACTGTTGGGATCGCGAGAGGGAAGGATTTCTCCTGAAGGACGGTGTTGAGGAGGGTGTCGAGGACGGTGATCGAAAGCGCTCGTCCAGGTCGAGGTCGAAGGATTTGCTCTGCTGAACCGACGCGAGCGAGGTAGATCTGATGCGCGACGGAGAAGGCTTGTTTCCAGGATTCCGAGGTAGGGAGGTCCGAGGCGGAGGAGGTGAGGGAGGTGGTGGAGACTTGGTAGGAGGAGACTTTGCCGATGAGGGTTTTCCAGTGAGCGGGGGTGAGGCGGACTTTGGTGAGACGCTCGAGGGCTTCGAGGCGGGCGAGGAGGTGGGTTGCTTGGAGGAGGTGGGAGCGGGAGGTGGCGAGGAAGGCTTGTTTTCGGTCTTCGAGGGAGAGATCGGAGGTGGGAGGAGTGGAGGGAGTGAATTTGGAGGGGAGGCTGGATTGCTGGCGAAGGAGTCGACGAAGGATGTCCTGTCCGGCGGGAGGGAGGGGAGTGCTCGACGACGCGGTGGTTCCATCCTCGTTCAACCCCGAAGGAAGAACGAGGAGCTTCTCCGCCAGCGTGATCACCTCCCTAGCGTCCTTGAGAGCCCGGTCGATACCCGCCTTCCTCGACTTCATCGCGTGCTCGGACCTCTGCCAACTGAGCAACTCCTTCTTCCTAGGCTGAACGATGTTCTGATCCACCTCCACCCAGATGTCCCTCTCCGTCTCCCACCCAGCCCTGATGTCCCTCCCCCACTCGGAGACGTTGTAGTCCTTGTGCTGCTGCCAGAGCGTCTCGACTTCCTCCGGACTCCTTCCCTCGATCCCGTCCTCCTCCTCCTCGAGATCTCGAACCTGCTGCGAGAGAGCCGCCTCCCGGTTGTGGTAGATGCTGACGGCGTGTCCTCGACTTCGAACGGCGGCTTTGGAGAGGAGTCGTTTGGTGGTGGCGAGGATTCGATCCGAGACGGAAGGCGCGGAAGCGATGGTTTGAGCGAGTCGAGCGTCCTCGGTTTCCCAGAGAGCGAGTTCCTTGAGGTGGAGAGCGATCTTCCTCTCGGCTTCGGCGATGGTAGCGAGGGTTGACCTCCAGGAGTTGGAGGCCGAGGGGAGTTCCGAGGTGTCCTCCGTTTCGACTTCGAGGACGACGGTCGCTTCCGGGAGCCAGGTCGACGACTTTGCAGCGGACTTGACGACGACTTCCTCTCCTCCCTCTTCCTGAGCGAGAGCCTCCGCCTCCCTGAACACCCTCTCGACGTCCAACCCCTCCACCAGAAGCCTAAGCGTCTCCTCGTCGCACTTGACGACGTTCTTGATCATCTCCTCCACGAGCTTGACACTCTCCTCGAACTCCCCTCTCCTCACACTGAACGCCAGATCCTTGTTCCACTGCTCCGTCGACTTGTGGTGACCCGTCACCCTCTCCACGACCTCCTTCTGCCCGTACTTCAGGCGCATGTAAGGAAGCTCCTTCGGCGCGCTCCTCTCCCTGTTGAGGTTGGGTTTTCGAACCATCGGAGGCGACGAGTGGGTGAAGGTCTCTCCCGTCAGAGCGTCCGTTCGAGTAGTGGGACCGAACTTGTCGAGGACGGTGGTGTGAGCTCCGGGGGTGTAGTGGGCAGAGATGGGAGGGTTTCGACCTGTCGAGCGGGAGTGGGAGAGGTAAGGATCTGGGTTGGGGTTGGAGATGCCGGCGCGGAAGGTGTCGACGAGGTGTTGACGGTTCATGAGGTTCGGGTCGAGGTTGTAAGGGTAAGGGTGGGAGGCTGTGGGTTTGGGTTGATCGGGTCTTCGAGCTTGACGAGCTTTCGGCTGGAGGGAGGAAGGAGGGCGGAGGGAAGGAAGAAAAGGGTCAGCTTTGAGCTTTGTCTTTCAACGATGCGGGCGATGGAGTTGAGGGATCGAGAGGGAAACGACGGATAGAGGGAACAAGATGCTTCTGCGTGGGCCCAGGCGTGTTACTAGACCTCGAGAAGAGCGAAGAAAGGCTGCTGCTCGAGCAAGGTGGTTCGCGAAGAAGTCGAGGCGAGAAGGAGCGACGTCGACCTCACTCCTTCCTCCCTTCTCCTTGCCCTTTCTCCCCGTCGAGCCTTCGGTTCGTCGCTCACTCTGCTCCTCCTCTATATACACGCCCTGCATTCTCCACCCGTCGACCAGGAGCTCAGATTGCCTCTCTTCCCCCCTGCTCCTACATCGCCCTCGCCTCTCCTCCCTTCGCTCCCTTGGTCTGAAAAACGAGCTCGTTCGTTCACTCACCGAGTACAGACCGTGCACGCTAACGAGAGCAGGATGCATTCCCGTCGGGTAAAAGGGTTTGGGTCTCCTCCCTCCTTCTTCTGTGTAGTACACGAAAGGTTCCGGGTCTTCTTTGGTTGCGATCGCTCGTCGAGAAGACGAAGACGAAGCGAACGACGACGTCGAAGCTGGGAGGGAGATCGGAAAAACGAGGAACGACGAAAGCGAGAGAAGGTGGTCAGCTTGGGGGTTTGTTCGCTCGAGAGGAGGTAGAGGAGGGGAGAGGGTATAGAGGCTCACCCTTGAGAGAAGTCCTCCTTATTGAAAGCATCGTTTGGAGGAGAAGGGAGGGAAGGGAGGGAGGGACGAGGTGAACGGCGGAAGGTGAACGACGCTCTTTTTGAAGGGGAGTCTCGCTCGGTTGGACGACCTTGCGAGTAAGGAGAGATGGGTAGGGAGGGAGAGGGCGGGGGTGCTGTCCTCTACGAAGTCGCTTCTGAGGAGATGGTCGAGGTTAAGGAATCGCTAACAGCTCTCAAAGAGAAGGGAAAAGAAACGAAGTTCGAGCTCCGCGACCTTCCTCTTTCCTCCCTTTGCCCCTCCCTCCCTCCTCTTCAACTTCAACACCCATCCACTTCAAACATGCTTTCCTCCAACCTCCTCCGATCCACTCCCCGAGTCGCTCTCCGAGCTGTGAGTAACACCATCTCATCTTCACCCTTCTTACTTGAGAGGAGAGTGGCAGAGACGAGAAAGGGAAACGAACGACTCATCTCCTCCCCTCCTTCCCTTCTTGCCTCTCGTTTCCTCACTCAGCCCGTCATGTCCGTCCGACACACCTCCGGATCAGCCGGATCCGTCACCTCTAGCAAGATGTTCCAGTCAGTATCCCTTCCATTCACTCGCTCCTCCACCCAGAGTCTTCGAATGAGTGAGGCACATGCGAGAGGAAGAGAAGCAGAGATGGAGGAAGGAAGACACGGGATGTTCCGGCCCCCTTCCCCTTTTGCTGCTACAAGATTTCTGACCTTGGGTGACTCTTTGTGCGGAACAGGGCTCGAGAGAAGGGCCAGGAGGACTGGTTCATCCGTCAGGCTGAGAAGGAGAAGCTGTTGGCTCTCAAGTCCAAAGCTCAGGCTGAGATCGCTTCCAAGCAGCTCGAGATCGTGAGTCCCTTCCCTTCCGCCTCGCTTTACCTATACTTCTCCCTCGGCCGCTTCGTCATCTCCCTACACACCGCATACACCCCTTGCTCCCATCTTCATCCGACCTCCCTATCTCCCACCGTTCTTCAGCCGAACGAAACCCGAGCTGACCCCTCCCTCCTTCCCTCCTCTCCCCTCCCTTACCTCTTCGCTTCGCTTCCAAACCAGGACGAGATCGACCGACAGCACAAGGCCCTCGGAGACGACCTCCAGAACTCTGAGCCTCCTGCTCCCAAGCAGTAGATTCTCTTCCCCCGCCAACCCACATCTCCTGCAACCAATCCAACGACCAGACCACGCTACGAAATCCGTCCGAGAACGGAGTGAACATAACAGAACATGGGTAGAGAAGGGCTTTCTTTTGATTCGATGAGGACTTGACTGTGCTTGTCGGCTGTCTGGGAGAGGAGAGAGAGCTGGGGTGGGTTTGGGTTGGGAGTGGGTTGGAAGGAGGGAAAGGGAGAGGAGTGAGGAGGACGTCGTCGTCGTTGTCTTGAAGGAGGAACAGCTCGGGTGTGAGAGGAGCGCAGAGGGCACGCGTCTCTGGGTCCGCTGAGGAGGGCGGACTGAGGACAGAGAGCTTTGGTGACCTCGAAGACTGGCTTGGAGGTGTTCAACGCGAGCGAATCACGACCAGTCGGGAGGGAGGAAACGGAGTGCGAGCTCGACGTCGCTCTTGCCTCCCTTTCTCTGCTTTCAGGAAACCAACGCAAAGCTCAGCAAGTCATCCTCTCCCTTGCCTACCTCGTCTTCTCGAGCACATCTCGCTCTCACCACCAGACTCGCGTGCGAGAATGAGAAAACGAAAGGCAACGAGAACAGACCGAACCAAACATCCCCCTCCTCGCTTCTCTCTTCCTCCCTCTCACCTGCCTCCTTCCCTTTCCTGAACAACCTCTTTTTCTTCTCCCCCCTCTCCTCTTCTTCCAATCAGCTCGAAAAATCGAAAAGAGAAGCTCCCTTCACCGCCGTCGTCAAGGCCAACCCTGCCTCGCCACTTTCCCACTCTCGCTTTCGACGCGTTCCTCCTTCCACCGTCCATCGTCCATCTTCCCCCTCCTCCTCCTTCTCCCTTCTCCCCTTCCTTCTTTCAAGCTATGTCTGTGAGTCCCCCTCTCCCCACTTTGTCCAACTCGTAAACAGCCCTAACGAGCTCCCTTCTTCGTTCTCGTTGCAGATCGTCAACATCCGAAACATCGAACGTGAGCTTCCCACTCCCTCCCTCCTTCCCCTTCCCTTCTCCCTTCCCCTTGCTGTGTTTCTTGGGGGAGAATGTATAGACAGATGGCTGACGCGCTTTACGCTGCTTTGGTTTAGTTGTCAACAACCCTGCGAAGTACACTGATCCTTATGTTCTGAGGATCCAGTTTGAGTGTATCGCTCCTTTGAAGGAAGGTCAGTTCAATGTGGCTCGCTCGTGGGTTGGGGCGGCGACGACTGGGTCGAGAGATAGCAGAAGGGGACAGAGAGGGAACTAGGGGAGTGGGGACGAGGCTGGGGTGGTGGGATAGCGAGAGCAGAGGAGTGGGTCGGGAGGCTGAGAGGGAACAGAGGGGAAGGGAGCGAGGCGAGGCGAGGGAAGGGAGGGGAGGTGGGACAGCTCGAGTGCTCGTTTCCTCGAGCTTGGGAGCCTTCCAAAGTCTTTCGAGACTCTTGCCATCGAGCTCTTCACCTCGATAGTAGGCGGTCAGCTCTCGAAAAGCTGGGATGCACCCGTGGAGGGACAGGAAGCGGGAGGGAAGGGATCGCGAGCTCATCTCATTTTCCTTTGTCCTTCCTTTCGAGCTCGTGAAAGCGTCGAGCTGACTTGTGCTTCGCGATTGGAACAGACCTCGAATGGAAGCTCATCTACGTTGGATCAGGAGAGAGTGAAAAGTTCGATCAGGAGTTGGATTCCTGCATGGTCAGTGGCTCTCTCGCTCTCTCTTTCTTTCGAGCTTTGGGAAGGAGATCGAGGTCGCGTCTCTCACCTTTCTTTCTTCTTTCGCTCGCCTTCGTTCGGACTGACCCTCCTCCTTCTTCTCTCTTCTCCCTCTTCCTCGTATCTTCCACTTCTCACCTTCGTCGCCAACAACAGGTCGGACCCATCCCCGTAGGCCTCAACTCCTTTGAGTTCTCCGCCTCCCCTCCCACGCTCTCCCTCCTCCCTTCTCCCTCGACCCCAGCAGACCTCATCGGAGTGACCGTCATCATCCTCTCTGCCTCCTACAACGATGCCGAGTTTGTCAGGGTTGGATACTACGTCGCTACCAACTGGGAGTCGGAGGAGTACGCTGCTGAGGTGGAGGAGGGAAGGAAGGACGGAGACATGGAGCATCTGGTGAGGAACGTGAAGGTCGATACGCCTAGGGTTACGAGGTTCAGTAACAAGTGGTGAGTCCTTTCGCGCGAGAGTCTGGTTTGGTGGTGAGAGGGTCTGGGAGGAGGAGGCGGAGGGACGGGTCGACGAGAAGACGAACGAACGAACGAACGACCAAGCTCACCACCTTCCCTCCCCCCCTATCTCTCTCCCACCTCTAGGGACGCCCCCGAAACCACCACCACCCCCTCCGGAACCACCCTCCCCACCTCTCCTTCCTCTACCCTCCTCTCCGCTCCCCTCCCCATCCCAACCAACTCCGCCCCTCTCCCTCCTCGAGACCCAACCCAATCAGCCCTCCCAGCTCCTATCACCGCTCTCCCTGCTCCCGCGCCCGCGCCTGCTACCCCTTCGCCTCTCCCTACCGCCACCACTTCGACGGAGGGAGAGAAGACCGAGACGGACGAAAACACCAACGCTCACCCTCTTGCCAGTCAGGCGGAGGACGAGGATAAGATGGGGAAAGAGGTGATGGGAGATGAGGGGAGGGGAGAGGAGGGTGGAGAGGGGCTGAGTAATGCTGGCGGAGCGGCCATGGGGGAGATGTAGAGTGGGAAACTGAGGGAATGGGAAAGAGGAAGCGTGGTGGGTTGGGTTGAGTGTCTGTGCTGAGTACTTATGGTTTATGGTTATGTTCTCGTGGCTCGCGTGCGTCCGAAAGGTGTAGCGAGGCCTATCGCAAATCTGACAACTCGATGGTAAGAGGAGGAGGCTGTCTTTTGAATCAGGATGAAAGGAAAGAAGTTGGCGGGTTCGACGCGTCTCGTCTCGTCCTTTTCGTTCATCACCTCCCTTCTCGCCGCCAGCGTCTTGCATCGTTCTCGAGTTTCCGGTGGTCAACAGCAAGACAATCATCCCTCTCCCCTTAAGCATTCTCCAAAGACTCTCCGAATAATCTCGTATTAGATCTCGTTCTCTCCCTCGCCGCTGCCCCCGCAACCGCTCTTCGAGCCGTCTCCCTCTCGCTCCCAAGTCAACGCGTCTCGATCCTCTTCCCTCGCTCTGTCTTCAAAGTCGGACGATGCTGAAACAATAAAAGAGGGAGGTATCGTTTCAGTCTCAGGTCGTCGAGACGAGCCGGGGAGAGGCGAAGGAAAGAGACCAACCGAACGACGCGTCGCGATCTCGTCCTCGGATCAGACCCAAGTAGGTGAGAAGCACTTCGATCTATGGCTCTTCCGATTTAATTTTTGGTGGTCTATAAAACAACGGATTCCGTCAGTCTCCGAGCTCGAGCTCCGGGGAGAGAGGCGCTAGTGAGGTTGGGGGTGAAGTGGAAAGGGAAACTCGACGCACCTCTGCAGCAGTATCGAACCGAATAGCACTGCAAATGAGTGACATATGTCAGCCGCCATTGAGGAGAAGGCGATAGAGTCAGACTCACCTTTCCACAAGCCGGCATCTCGGTTCCTTCGGGGTACTGAACGCAGACGACGTTCGGGTCGGACGCCTTGAGCTCACATCTCCACCACGCCTCGTTCCCATGCTCCTCCCGCATAACCCGCATCCACGAGGCGAAGGTAAAATCCGGGTTTCTCATCATGTTCAACAAGTCCATCATGTCGTCGAACTTGACGAGGAACTGAGCCAAGTCCTGGCTCGACATGGGCGTCGAGCAACCTCGGTGGGGAGCGAGCTGTCGAGCGAGCTCGGCGAACCTGGCTCGATGGAGGAGTGGGTAGGGTTCGGTCTGGAGGGAGGTACAGTGGTAGTAGATATCGCAGCTGCGAAAAGATCCCCGTGAGGGAGATGGCAGTGGCTCGACGCAGGGCGGGTTCCATCTTGTTTGGCGCGCAAAAAGAAGATAACAGAGCCTGTGGGTCAGCAAGAAGATGACGTTCTAGAGTAGGTACGTAGGAAGTCTGATCATCTCACCGTAGATTGCGACAGCTGGGATATCCTCTCGACCAGGACATGGTGAAACAGAACGACCTCCGAAGGACGTGCGCGAATGAATCGACCGACGGGAGCGATGTCGTTGAGGCAGAGGAGTTCCATCACGCATCTCCCTACGAAGCTTTCATACTGGTAATGAGACTCGTTGAACCGGTTGTTGAAGTACGTGCGAAAGAGGGAGGGCAAGCAGAGAGAAGCGAACTCGGCCTAGCGAAGGGAGAGACGAGGTCAGCTCGACAGCTTCTTCCCCTTCGCTCTCGCTTCGACCAGTTTTGGGGATCGGGACGAACCCAGAAGGGGTACCGGAACTCTGGGGTAGAGCTCAGTACTGCAAAGGACTGTTTGAGACGAGGTATGGTTCAGGTGAGCAGGGTGCTGCGAAAACGAGAAGCAGAAGGCGAAGGGAGACAGTCGAGCTCACCATTTCGACGACGGGAGTGACTTCGTGAGAGGCAAGAGGTCTTCCCGCCTTGCCGTCGATTCCAATCGAGAGACCCACGAGTCTTCCGTACTCTGAAGGTGATGGACCCATCGTGGCGAAGAGGAGGGCGAAGGGAAGGAGGAGAGGGGAGGGGAAGGGGAGGGAAGGAAGGAGGTCGACGTTGAGGTCGACTCGAAAAACGAGGGAGCTTCCTCCTCCTTCTGCTTGCCTTCGAACTCTCCGCTTCGAACTTTGCCCCGGCGTCGTGCTACCTTACCGAACTGAGAAAAGTTATCGGTGTATCTGAGAGCTCTCAGCTGGCCGAGAGAAGAAGTTCAGAAGATTTCATCGCTGAAAGAGAGGAAGACTGAAACGCGTCGCTTCCGAGCTCTAATCCATCCTCTCATCCCCCAAATCCTCCTCTCCCTCATCCCCAACCTCTTCCGCAACTCCCTCTCCAATCCCCCAAAGTCCCTCGACAAGTTCCCTTCCCTCGTCCCTCCCAAACGTATCACCCATCCCGCTCATCCTCATGTCACCGTGCCGTCTCAGGAAGGAGTCGATCTTCTTCGCGTGCGAGGAGAGGAGGTGCCGGGGGAGAGTGGTGGTGCTTAACGTTGAGGCGAGGGCGATGCTGGAGGCGGGGAGAGGAGAGGGGTCGGAGGGGGTCGTGGGAGGGAAGAAAATGGGTGGGAAGGGAGGGAGGAGAGGGAGTGGAGAGGGGAGGGATTGGCTGAGAGCGGTGGAAGAAACGGGGAGGGGTCAGTCTCAGATGATGCTGTCGAGGAATAGATGAGATGGAGTGAGATGGAAAGGAGGACAAGGCGAAGAGACTCACCTCGAAAGCAAGTGTCCCTTGAGACCGCCGGAGGAAGCTTCGAGCGATGCGAGAAGAGCGGGAAGCGACGACTGTCCGACTCCTCGTATCACTGAGTGAGAGAAGAAGGGAGTATACTTCTAAAAAGCGAAGAGAGTGTTGGAAGGTCTCCGTCAGCTCCAGAGATCTCGACGAAGCGTTCGACACCTTCGATTCTTCGCCGCGTCTCAAACGAAGGACTCACCTCGGCTCTCGCTCCAGCAGCGCTACTGAAGTCCCAGACCTCAACAACAGCTCCCAACGCGAGAGGAGCTACCGCGGTAACGTCCCATATCGGCGCTCGACCTGAGAGCCCGATGATCCTGGTGTCTCCTCGCCAGTTCAGTTTTTGAACGAGCGTCGGCAAACTGATTCGATCGGCTTTGAGTCGAAGAGGGAGGAGAGCGGAGGCGAGATGGGTTGCCAGGAGAGCCGAAGAGAGATGGAGGTTGGAGGGCTGTGAGGACGAGGGAACGATGGTGAGCGAAGGAAAGAGGTGGAAGAGGAACAAAAAGGGAGGAAAGACGAACCGAAAGACGAGTGCAAGGATTGGACGCGTCGAACGAGGGAGTTGCTGGAGAGGGAGTGGAGGGAGAGAGCCAAGTTTCCTCGGGTGCTTGGAGAGGAAGAAGAGTCGACCCTTGGTCGATCAGCGTCTTGATGGCTTGACTCTCGGTGAAGATGCGCTGCAGAACGAGAAGGTCGCAACCGAGTCAGTACTTCATTCGAATTCCCTCTCGAGCCTTGCACGAAAGGATCTGCCCATGGGGAGCCTCGAAAGGTGATCGATGATCAAGAAACAGAGGGGAAACTCACCGAGATCTCCCTCATGTTCCTCGCCGCGTCCGTCTCCTCCTCCCCTTCTCCAACCTTCTCTCCTCCTCCTCCCAGCAGACCACCAAGCGATCCGATCGAGATGGAATCTCCCTTCGGGTAGTCATCCTTGAACTCTCCAAGCATCTCGCAAGCCATCGTTGCGAACCCAGTCGAGATATCGAGCGAGAGCTGAACTCCCTGGAGGAGGTCGGATTCTTCAGCGAAGAGGCGGAAGTTGTCGGCGGGTGATGGGTCGAGCTGTTGGGTCGCAGAGAAAAGGAGAAAGGAGTCAGAACGAAGCTCTTGAGGCTGAGTTTCTCCAAGTGATGCGTTGGCACTCGCGAGCGGGCGAACGAAAAGAGCGACGCGTCGAGAACAGAAGGAGCAAAGGACTCACCAAACTCATCGCCTTCCAACCCTCCAGCCCTTCTCCCCAAGATCCCATTCCCTCACCGAGACCCATATCGTCCTTCTCCCTCCTAAAGACAGCGGGCAGAGGGTTCATCGACCGAGGGTGATACCAAACTCGGTTGTAATCCGACCAGAAACGAGTCTTCTCGACCGCTGGAGCGACGGGAGGGTCTTCTATCGAGTCTTCGTCGACGGGAGGGTTGGAGAGGAAAGTTTGGTAAGGGGAAGGGGTGACGGGTTGCTGAGTTCGGATGATTTGAGGTCTGGATGCGAGAGGGAGAGTGAGCTCGCGAGATTGAGAGAGGGAGGAGCTGGGCGAGCATGAAGGGAGAAGGGCGACGAACGGTGCGAGGATGTCTTCGAGAGGGTCGGTGTCGGTGGTGTTGTAGAGAGCGTTGATGTTGGGGAGGGCTCCGAAGTTCTCTGAGGATCGAGAAGAAGGAAGACGGTCAGCTCGAAGAGAGGGTGGGAGTCGACGGTCGACGAGAGGGAAGGAGAGTCAAACGAACCCTTGATATCGACCAGGATCAAACGGGGAGTGTAGGTCTCTTCTCCCTGGGGTCCAACATGATATCAAGAACATGTATAAGCGGGAGTCAGCCAAGTCAAGCTCAGATCCGACTCGAGGAAAGAACAAAAAGAAGAGGGAGCGCCGAGCTCAACACCTCCTCCTTCTCCCTTTTCAACCCCAAGAACTCACCTCTCTGCCTATCCCCTGCCTCCAATCAACGTCATGAACGACTCCGTAATCGATGTCCTCGTCTCCGTACGAGAAGAGGGACTCTGCGATGTTCCAGTAGTGAGTCCCGACGTGGTTCGAACGAGGACCGAACTGAAGGTGGATGATCTCGTGCATCTCGTGCTCGATCTTCTTTGTTTTGTTGAAGAAACTGAGGGGCTTCGCTGAGGTTTCGGTGAGATTCCAGACTCAAAAGTGTCGTTAGGTCGTGATGGTTGAGCTCTCACAGCCGCCGTCTATATCTCTCGATTCAGTCGTTCGAAACAAGGCAGTGAGTCGTGCCCTCCCCTCGCCGCCTGTTCAAAAATCGAACCTCGCCTTCCTTCTCTCTTCTCTTCATCCTTCCTCTTTTGTTCGTTCCTTCCCTCCTGCTCTCTCTTCCTCCCCTTCGTCTCGCTCAGCGTACTGACCTTTCGCTCTCCTCTTCTCAGTTAAAGAAACAGGATGACACCTCCTCGAAGCAGCGATATGAGCTCTTGAAGGATTCCTTCTCACGAGGGGAACCGTTCGAGCTTTGATATCAGGCGATCGGGCTTCACCCCTTACCTTGTTACTAGTAGGGTCGCCTTGGAGCACGGTCTGAACCCTCTAATCATAGAGGAAGGATTTTCTCGGTTCCGTTTGGGAGGGAGGAGAGGGCTGTTCGTTCGTTCGCTTTCCCTTCTTTCGACGAAGGAGAGAGAGACGTGGTGAGCGTGAGCTTGCCCTTTCTCTCTTTCTTAGTTGGAGGGAGGGACGGAGAAGGGGATGGTTTTCTGCCTTGCCTCGGATATGATGCTGTTTACCTCGAGATTTGGTGTGGAGCTGGGAGAGACGAAGGGAAAGAGCGAGGGAGGAAGGAGAGGGCTCAACAGAAGCAAGCTCGACGTTCATCCTTCTTGTGTTCTTCTGCTCGTCGAGGCCTCAGCTGTCGAGCTTCTCGCTTACAGAAAGGCCGAGTGGAAGAAGATGTGGACTTCGGAAAGGACGAACGAGATGAAGGTCGGTCGGGACACGCGAGGAGGAGGAAACAGGGATCGTGAGCTCGACGCAGACGTTGGTCGACTTCCTCCTCGCTGCATCTCTCCCCTTCTCACCGCTTTCTCATCTGCTCGCAGAGAACAAAGTCGAGCAGCCCAGATAGAACCCACCCATACGTACTAGTCTACGCGTCAAAAACTCTCGTATCTACTACAGCAGCCTCCTCTCCTTCCCATCTTCGTCCACAAACACCACCAACGGCGCCAACCTCAGCTCGCACGAGTCCGTGCCAGCAATCCTCCCCTCCCTACTCTTCTTCCAGCTCAACCTCAGCCTACTCTCCATCAGCTTCGCAGCCTTTCCCCTCCTCCTGATCTCCAACCTCTTCAACCCTTTCCAACGCGTCTCCCTCTCCTCCTCGAACGACCCCAGAATCAACGCCTTGTAGATCCAGTCCATCTTCACAGCGTTGGCCTCGTCCTTGTGGAACACGATGACGAGCGTCTCGACCATCGGCAGCATCGCAAACGCCGTTGCAGACCTCACGATGCTCTCGACTCCTCGTGGATTGTCGAGGACGAGACCTCCGACGTAGACGATCGTGCGAAGGAGAGGAAAAGGGAAGGGTTCCGAGGGCACTGGGATGTCCTTGTTCTTGTTACGCCAGTCATGATGATCGTACGGTTCGGTGAGACCGAGGAGAGTGCTGATAGCTGGTCGTGTATGGTGGTTGTGACGACCTGCGTTGGGAGCGTTGGGGAACGGAGCTTTGCTCGCGACGAGGTAGCGGAGGGTTTGGACGGCTGGGAGATGGGTGAAGATGCTGGAGAAGAGGGAGGAGGGGATATGGCGCATGAAGGAGGAGGTAGGGCCGTGTCCGTCGAAGATGTCCCAGGGAGCGGAGGGGTGGAGGGTCCAGGTTTCGACCAGGTGATGGGAGAGGGTGAGTGTGTGGACGGAGGGAAGGTGGAGGGATGGGCTGACGGGGAAGTACCAGTCTAGAGAACGAAGGAACGAGAGTGAGAAGAGTACTCTAGCAGCAGACGGTAGTCGTTGCTTTGACGGGCGCAGGAGGAGGCATAGAGAGACGAGGAGGGAGGAGGGTCGAGCTCACCGGAATCTTGCTCGTCCAACCTGTCCAGCTCCAGCTCCTTCACGTACTTCCCCATCCCCATCCCACCATCCTCGGTAGGACTCAGAACTCCTCCAACTATGAACATGGACTCCCAAGACGCGAAAGTGGCGAGTCGAACGTGCTTGAAGAGGAGAGGAGTACCGAGCTCGTGGAGGAGGGAGTTTGTCGAGAGGACAGCAGCTCGATGGGGACCGTTCGGCTCGTCCAGCACGAAGCCTAGGATCTCGTGGAGAACATCTGAGGGTAGGGTTGTGAGAAGTCGAGGTCGGGAAGCCATCGTTGGAGCTGTCAGGCGGAGGGGGAGATGGGAGAGGTAGAAAGAAGATGGCGAGGTGGGTCGTTTGTTGGACGAGATCGTGACGGGTCAGCGTACGTTCCCTTGGGCTTTCTAACAGAATGGCTGATATATACGTACCTGAGGAAGGTCCTGCACTCTTTGATGCTGAAACTTGAAACTCGAGTCCCAAAGAGAGAAGCTGACCGTTTGAAGCAAACCGACCTCGATGTTGTTCTCGCGAGCTCAACGATTTCGAGCTCACGCTAACGTCGACCTCCTCCTCCTCCTTCCTTTTCGTCAACGAATGCAGTCTGAGCCCAAAGCTGAAGAGCTTGGGAGCTTGCTCGGCCTCTCCCTAGGCATGGATGCTGGACCTGCGGCGTTGCCTTCGATGAGCGACCTCTCGACAGCTCAGAGGATGGTGCGCTTCCTCCTCTGACCTTCCTTCTCGACCAAGGATCTGCCTTCCTGACCCAGCTTCCGTTTCCTTTCTCGCCAGGTCAACGCTTCGAAGACTCAGTCGATGAACTCTCAGACTGCGTTCTGGGTCAGTGCTCCAAACTTCGACCTCCGAGCTAGAACAAAGCGACGTTCAAAATGTCGAAGCTCAACTGATCGTCCCTTCGGGCTCTCCCTTTTTCCAGTCCAAGTTGGCTGCTTTATACCTCCCCGCGATACTCAGGACCTTCTTTGGAATGACGGAAGTCTGGATCAACATCAAAGACGTTCTTGGCCCTTGTGAGTTCTACTCAGGACTGGCCTGGACGGGAGTCTGTTCGTTCTCCTTCCCACGCTTCATCCGAGCTCATCCCCAAGAGGTCGTCGGCTTCTTGACATCGATCGCGAAGACGTTGTCGCAGATCCCACCGATGCTCCTTACAGTGAGCCACCTCCTCATACTTTCTCGTCGCTTTTCGCTAAGAAGATCGAGCACAAAGTGACGCTCACCTCCTTGAAACAGCTCGCCACCGACTTCACTCGATCCATCCTCCCTCGTAAACTCAAGCTTATCGCTCGCCTCTACGAAGAGCTCCTCCTTCATAAACCTCTGGACTCCCCACCTGTCCCGGCTCTGGACGCTGCGACTCGGAAGGCTCTCGTTCAAGTCGCTGCTCTGGCGAGACGAACTCAAATCGGACCTGAAGCGAAGGAGTCGCTCGCCGTTTTGGATCTTCTCACCCTCGACGTCCTTCCTCAGTCCCTCAAGCCTTCAAGTAGCAAGCACGGACCTGTCGTAACCTGGCACACGTGCGAGCTCAACGGATTTGGGCCGAGGGATGGAGTTCTGACGCCGTGCGTGAAGCTCGCTCGAGGGGAAGAGATGCCTGTCTGTGGTCGAGTGAGTCTTCGTTCTTACTTCTTACCTCGACCAGTCGACTGACTCTCGACCTCTTTCCCTCGATCTTGGTTTCATAGTGTCACAGTCTTCGTTATTGCTCGAGAGGTTCGTCGCGTTTTTTCTCCGTCCTCCCTCTCCCTCCGTCCCTCTCACTGACGCGTATTCCTCGCGCTCCTCCTCTCTTTTCCATCTCTTTAGAGCATCAAAAACACGACTGGAAGAGACACAAGCTGGTCTGCTACGAGCCGAGCTGGTAAACCAGCTTTCGTTCAAACCTGTTCGAGGTCAGCGTCTCTCCTTTCCTCGCGCTTGTCGACTCTTCGAGCTCAAGCTGACAGATCTCCTCGTATGCCCATTCCCTTTGTGCAGTTAATGTCCATGTGATTAGTCGGAGATCTTGAAGGAATCTTGGGGCGTGGCAGATCAATGACGATGAACGGTCAACGCGTCTCGCTTCCAAGTTTCAGCGACGTCTTACGCTGAGTTCTCTCGCTCGTCGGAGAGAAGGTTGACAGGCATACATCGTTATACAGTCTCCCTCCTAACCGGGACTTGGGTCTGAAAGCGAAGAGAAGGAGAGGTCAACCGAGAGCTAGAGCGAAGCACGTCGAGCGAAAGCAAACGCAAACGCGACTCACATCTCGTCGACGCGTCCTGCCCATCTCGCGAGCTTGTCGCACCTCCACAATCCCACGAAGGCTTGATGCAATAAGGCTTGTGTCGTTTCCAGTCGGCTCGTCGGTGTTCTGTAGAGAAGATGAGTGAGGGAAGGTCAGGGAACGCGTCGAGAGAAGGGGGGAGAAGACGAACTTTGTGAGCAGTATCGAACGGTGAGGCACTGCAAGAAGGGGAGGGAGAGACGACGATCAGTTATGACAAGCACGTCGAGAGCTAGGAGGGGAGACTCACCCCAGAGCAAGCCATCATCTCGCTTCCTGACGGCACGTTCGAGTACGCGCTGCTACCCTCCTTCCACCCTCCCTCACATCTCACCCAGGGACGTTCTCGGCGGAATTTTTCCAGCATGAATGTGAGCATCTTCCCACTGGATGACGGTTCTCCTGCTTTGCCGCTCAACATCGTCGTCAAGAAGCAAAGTCGTGACGCGTCCGTCTTCAGCGTACGCACGAGCGCCGCGCTCGCGTTCCTCGGCGTCTTGATGATCCGATTGAGCATCGTGATGGTAGCGGGGAGACGAGATAGGGACTCGACTTCTTGGTGGGGAGACGAGCCTGAGTTTCAGGGGAAGGGAGAGCGAGGGAGACCGTGCGGGTAGAGGTCGAAGACGCAGCCTTGGACGACGTCGAGGAAGTTGGTCCAACGCGAAGAGTCCCCGTTCGCCTGCCGAAATGAGAGCGAAGAAGTATCAGACCGAGTAGGCAAGACCACCACCCAAGAAGAAAGGACTTACGGCCCTAAACGCAGCTTCCGAGGGCGGGTTCGTCGCGAGACCTTCCAGGAGACGAAGGACCATCGCTGGAGCTTCGTCGCTGGTTCGGACGAAAGCGGAAAGAAGAGGGGTGTTCATATCGATCCTGCAGACGAGATCGATCCACAAACTGGCCTTGATGCTCTCGGGAGGAAGAAGGAGGACCGCTCGAGCCAGGCGAGGGAAGCAGGTGGAGATGAGGGCGGTCTAGCAAGAAAACAGACAGTACAGGTCTTAGAGCCTGAAAGGATCTGGAGTCAGAGTAAATCGCATCGAGCTCACCTGGATTTCTTCACGGAACAAGCCCGTAGGGGTATCGGCAAAGGTCGTCATCTGCAGAGGAAGAGCTCAGATGTCAGCGAGAGAAAGACGATGATTCGGAGGGAACGAAGGGACCCACGAGGGAATTCAACCTCCTGGCACGCTCATTCATGTCTAAAAGATCCAGAGGTACGATTGAATGGACCCCGAGGGAGCGGAAATGGGCGTAAAGGGGGATGAGCTCGATGTAAGAGTCGTCGAGAAGTCCGAGGAGGGAAGCGATCTCCTGAGCCGTTTCGGAGGCCATTTCGAGGGTAAGAGGGACGAAGATGAGGGGAGTTGATGGAAGTTGAGATTGCTGGTAAAAAAAAAATGATGTTCTGAGAGTGCTGGGAAAGGTGATCCTCGTGGTTTGGGCCTTGGGAGCAGGGACGGAAGGAAGCGTGAGCTCAGCCTTTCCTTCGAACTCCTTCGAACTTCGAGAGCCTTCCTGTTCCTCCCTAACGACCGCCATCATTGATACCGGAAAGTTTCTCGACTCTTTACCCTCGCTCGTACATCCCGTTCCATCGGAGACCTACAACGTCGCTCGAACCGGTTCAAAGCAGCTCGTTTGCGCTCGTCACCTCGAAGGGTCGTCGAGCTCACCTTCCTCCCTTCTCTCCCTCCCTCTTCCTCTTCTTTTCCTTCTCGGGGGACTACCATGGACCCAGAATCTCGGAAACTCCTTACCCTACCGTCCGAACTCCTCTTGGTGATCCTCGATCTCGTAATAGATGTACCAAACGGTCCGTATCGAGCTGCCGTCCTCTCGACCAACTCGCTCCTCCATGAGCTCGGGACTCCTCTCCTCTTCGAGCACGTCCGACTCGCCACTCTGGCGTCTTGGGAGTCCATGTTTGGAGTCGGAGGAGTACTGAGCCCCATCGAGGACGATGGGTTGGGGATGGGGAAGTACGTGAAGGAGCTGGAGCTGGATAGGTTGGACGAGCAAGATGCAGGTGAGCTCGACCCCTCCTCCCTCCTCGTCTCTCTGTATATCCCTGCACCTTCCTCAGAGCAAGGATGCTCTTCTACGGCTCGGAAACTCGTCTGACGTCCCGTTCATCTTCCTCAGACTGGTATCTCCCCGTCAGCTCCACCCTTCACCTCCCCAAGCTCACAACCCTCGTCCTCTCCCATCGTCTCCTCCAAACCTGGACCTTCTACCCTCACCTCCCTCCAGACTTCTCAGACTTCGACTTCGACTACCTCAACCCACGTCCTCACCACCATCGCAGAATCCTCACCTCCCTCTTCTCCTCCATCTTCGTCCGGCTTCCCTCCGTCAAAACCCTCCGCTACCTCGCGTCTCCCGACCCAACCTTCCCCAATCCTTCCTCCTCCGGACGCGACAAATATCACTCTCGCTCCTCCACCTCCTCCCTCCTCAGCCTCACGGATCCCACCCTCCCCTCCAACCCTCCCACAACTCCCTTCCCCTTCCCTCTCCTCCGCACAATCCATCTCGACGGGAACATCCTCCTCGACGACCCTCGACCTCAAGAGTACGCGATTCGACGAGCCACCTCTTTCTCCACCCTCCCCATGGTCGAAACTCTCATCATCACCTTCAAGTGGACCGTCAGTCAGGCAGCGTCGGTGTACCTTTACGAGTGCCTGCTCCGAGGGTCGCTGAAGGAGGAGAGGGAGACGCGTTTTGCTGGATTGAGGAGGATTGAGATTCGTGGAGGGAGGGTGGATGAGGAGGGGAGTTTGGAGGAGCGGTTGAGACTGCTTTGGGAGGATGCGGTAGAGGAGAGAGGGTTGTTGGCTTCGGAGAGGAGGTTGGGACCTTTGGTTGTGTTCGTGGATGAGGATGGAGGGGAGGAGAGATGGTTGGTCGATCGCGAAGAGGACGGACGGGTTGGGAGGGTTAGATCCCCTAGAGCGACGAGGGCAGATTTGGTTTCGTTTGGTACTAGTTGATTGTCATGTTAAGAGATTCAAAAAATCGGATCTTTCGAGACGGCTTTCGTTCACAACGAGGGAAAGATGTCGAACGCTCGACGGCGCGTCGACGACGAGTTCCCTCGGTGTTTGTCCATCCTCGCTGCTCCTTGCGACTCTCCTTATCCCTCGATTTAGATTCTCGATGCCCGTTTATACTTCCTATCCTCGCCGGACGATCTCCCATCAAAGCTTCATCTTAGAAGTCTCCGAAACTCACGACGAAGGACCGAGAAGAGATCATCTTGCTCTGCTCCTCTCGCGAGGTGGTCAAGCAGCGTTGCTGTCCATCAGAGCTCTTTCCCGCCTCGCCGCCTCCTTACTCGCTGACACGGGCTGAGAAGCTCGTTGCCGGCGGTGAAGATAGAGCCGGACGACGGGTTGAAAATGACGAGCAACAGCGAAGACGCGGGAAGAGAAACGAGGTTCGAACTTTCGCTGCTGTCTTCTCTTCTCCCCCCACCCACCGCACGCCAAAACAGCTCAAAAGAACATCAGAACCATGCCTTACTATAGGTGCCCAGTACAGAGATATGGATTCGATATCGAGGGAACGTGAGTCCAGGAAGAAGGAGGGAGAAGAAGAGAAGGGAGGGACGAGAAAGAAGGGCGCTCGGTTTCTCCGAGCTCGAAGCTGATCCCTCTCTTTCCCTTTGTCGTTTCTCTACCAGATTTGCGTGAGTCTTCATCCAGGAGAGTGTTCGAGTGTGTGTACGAGCTGACGAACTATGTTTCGTTTCATCAGTCGAGATACGATTCTCACGAGGTGAGCAGCTCTCCCCATCTCGGTTCTTTGCGAAGGAGAGGAAGGAGAACGTCGAGCTCACCCACCTCCAATCCCTCTTTTCCTCTTGCTTGGCTCGTCCCAAAAGATGGCCTGTGATCCTGTAAGTCGCTTCTACTACACTCTCTACCCTCCAAAGTCCCCAGCTGACCCGTTTCTCGCTCTTCTTCTGCACTTTTTCTCCCAGGTCTGATACAGCTCAAACTGTTCGAGAGGCCGTCGAAGCTCACTCGGACCCAACAGCCCAAGAGCAAGGACGACATATCATCGAGAAGATCGAGACCTTGACCAAGGAGATCGCCCAGGACAAGGAAGTCGGGTGAGCTATACATTTACTCATCTTTTCTCGTTCTTGGGAGCTGATTGGACGTCGTCCGTTCGTTCGAACAGGAACATCGTCGAGGACGGAGGAAGCAATATCGCGCTCTACAACGCTCAGATCAGGGAGTTCAGGGAGAGAGGACAGGCCAGTTGGTTCAACTTGCCTTGGTTGTGGGCTGAGTGCTACCTGTGAGTCCGTCTTGCTTCTCGAGATCTGGGAGAGCTCGAGCGGTTTGAGCTGAAGCTCATCTTTCCTCCCCTCCCCTCCTTCTCCCCAGGTATCGACACCTCCGAACGTTCTTTGCCGTTCAGTCGGAATGGAAGACCTTCGACCCTTACTTCACCTCCAAATCCTCAAGTTTCAGGTCCTCCTCCGAAGCCGTCATCAGTGCGTTTCCCTCGCTCGAATCGACTCGACTCGACTCGAGCTCATCTTCTGACCGACGCGTCCTCCTCCTTCGAATCGAAACCAGAGCTCGCCCAAGCAACCCTCAACCTCTCCACCACTCCAGAAACCCTCCAGCAGTTCTTCCACACGAATCTCCAGCTCTCGCTCTGGGGGAACGCCAGCGACCTGAGTCTTCTCGCCGGAGGAGTCACGGACGAGGAGTTGCGAAAGCTTCAGTCTAGGGGAGAGGAGGAGAAGAAGTTTATTCTGAGGAACGACGAGAAGAAGGTCTGGGACTGGGTGAAGGGAGGGATGGGAGGGAAGAGGAGAGCTGATTTCGTTCTGGATAACGGTGAGTCGAGAATCGTTCGAGTAGACGAGTCCATTCGAGAGTCGAGAGCTGACCTCGTTTCCTTTCGGTTCTTCTGCTCAGCTGGCTTCGAGGTACGCACCCAAGTCTTCTCCCAGCCTTCAAGGCCAGCTTCTATTACTGATCTGCTCTCACTTCGGTCTCTACAGCTCTTCACCGACATGATCTTCGCCGACTTCCTCTTGAATCAAACGCCTTTCTTCGACGAGATCGTCTTCCAGTGCGTCCTTCTCCCCAGTTCCACATCACTCGATCGACCATCTGCTGACGCTCCTACTTCCATAGCCCCAAATCCATCCCCTGGTTCTGCTCGGACGTTCTTCCCTTCGATTTCCGGTTCGTCGTTCTCCCTCGTTCCCTTTCGTCTCGTCGTCGCGTCCTGACCTCTTCTTCTGTTTCTTTTTCTTCAGCTGGATCATCGCCACCCTTCACACTCCCGAGAAGTTCTTCCCCGCCTCCGTCCTCGACGCCTCCTCCACCGCCGCTCTCATCACCCTCGCTGAACGATGGCAAGCTCACGTCGACGCCGGTCGATTCAAACTCGCCGTTCCTCTCGAGAGCAATCTCGGAGATGACGGACCCGACTTCTGGACGAATGGAAACGAGTACCAGAGGATGGAGGAGCTCGATCCTGCTCTTGTTCAGGGACTGAGAGAGAAGAGTGGACTGGTGATCTTCAAGGGTGATCTCAAGTGAGTTTTACGAGTCGCGTTTCGTCGTCTGGATTGAAGGCCAGGAGTTTTCTTCTTGCTGACCCATTCTTCTTCGCTTTTTCCCTCATCAGCTACCGAAAGCTCACTGCCGATGCGATGTGGAAGAGCACGACTCCGTTCGAGAAAGTCCTCGGTCAGTTCGACTCGTCGCGTCCTCCTTCCCCTCACTTCGTTCGTCTCGAACTGACTCTCTCTTTCCCGACTCTTTGGTTCTCTAGGTCCCTTGAACGGTCGGTTCCCGATCCTTTCGCTGAGAACCAACAAAGCCGAGGTCATCGTTGGTCTGGACGACGGAATCGAGGAGCGGATGGACAAGGAGGATCCGAAGTGGAGGTTCAACGGAAAGTGGGCTGTCGTTTCGTTCGCTCCTCTTATTTAGCTCTAGACTAGTCTTCGATATCTCAGCTCGCGTATAGAGTGATATTGGGACACGTTGGGACGATGAGCGAGGATGAGAGATCAACGTCGCCCACCAAGACGACGCGTTCGAATTCGCGGCCTGCTGAAGAAGAAGAAGAGAGCCCGTCAGCTCGAGCCTGAACTGGGAAGACGATTGAGAGGACTCACTGGTGCCCTGTGTGAGTGAGCTGTACTCGACTGCGTCGTACGATAGCACGAGCTCGCTTCGAGCAGAAGTCGACGTTGTGATTGAGACGCGACTCTCCGTTTGCACTCGTCCTAACAGGGTCAGAAGGGACGACATCTAGAGCCAACCAAAAGAAAGGTATCGGTCATCGGTCACTGTCTTCTCGACCTCGCAGGCCCGAGCAAACTCACCTCATCTCAAAGCTTCAACTCCCCTCGTTCGTCTCCCAGCCACTCCATCAGCTTCCATCTTCCCCACCACCCTACACACACCAAACTCGTCGTCTCCAGTGCACTCAACCTCCCCATCAGCAGCACTCTCAGTCCAAACCCAATCCCCATCCCTCCAAGTACGTTCCTAACGACCCACTCTCGGTCGAGCGTTTCCTGAGCGATGGGAGCGAGGATGGGAGCGAGCCATTCGAGGTGCTTTGTCGAAAGGAGGTCGAGTAGGAAGGTATGGGGGCTGGGTGAAGTCGGTGGTGAGGTGGGAGAGTCCGTTGGGGTTGGCCAGATCGAGAGGAGAAGGAGGAGGAGGAGTTTGGGAAGCGAGGAGAGGAGGAGGGTGAGGGGGATGAGGAGAGGACTGAGGGGATGGGAGAGGGACGAAACGACCCGATTCAGTGAATGAGAGAGACTTGATCGATCCGGGCTGAAAGGAATGAGCAGAACGCACTGGAAGTCGTCGGGCAAAGACTTTGTCGTCCCTTTCGACGCGTCGGGTTCGACAGGTCGAGAACGAGGGCGAGACCAGAACTGATGACGGAGAAAGCTACGAGTCTTGATGAGTATTAAGGCAGAAACGAGGACCGTAAGATGGAATGCGAGAGTCTCTGTTGCGGGGGAGTACGAAGGGAGGACGCGTCAGTTGGGGGCGGAAAGAGGTGGGCGATGAAAGATCGCTCACCGAGGACCACAGCGATAAGGAGCTTGATGAAGGCTTGGACATCCTCGGAAGGAGATAGCAGGGTCGATTGAGAGTCTGAGAGAGAGACGATGAGTTCATCAGTCCAGGCAGCGACTGAAATGAAGAGGAGGAGACGGGCGAACGAAGAGGGGTCCAGCGAAGATCTGTGACGCGCAAAGCGAAGCGGTTTTAGCGAGGGAATAGTCAAAAATAGAGAGAGAGAGAGAGAGAGAGAGAGAGAGCTCACAGGTATCGGCTACTATAGTAGAGACCGAAAGTGTGAGCAGCAGGTTGATGACGGTCTGGAGCGACGAGATGGTGAACGAAAGGGTCAGCACAACTTTGACGCTTTCCCTCCATCTTCCGAAGGGCAAACTGACACACCTTCCATCTTCCATCAGCTACATCTCTCAGCAGAGATCTCTGCGCCGGGCTCTCGGCTCCTTCAGGCTTCTCCCCAGCGGCGCGTCCAGCCTGAATGGGTTCCGTTCCTCGGTTGAAGAGGAGGTGACGGTAAACGCCTGGTCGAAGGAGGACGAGGTCGAGGAAGAGAAGAAGAGGAGGCTGCTCGACGTAGGGATCGGCAAAGTCGTTGCAGTTCTCCTGAGGTAGCAAGGGGGAGAGAGACGAGGGTCAGAAAGGGGGAGGGAGGAAGGAGAGCGAGCTCAACATCGCAGCGCCTTCCAAGCGCTTTCTTTGCTCACACAGATCGTTAACCGGATATTCGAAGCCTGTCAGGAATCCGAGGAGGTTGGTAGGAGTCAGTCGAGGTCTTGTAACCATACTTCGGGGTAATACGAGACCAGGAAAGAGCTTACGGAGGAGTAGACGGTGAAGAGGGAAGGGATGGGCGATCCGCAGAGAGTGCAGATGGGCATCTCGGAGGACTAGAAGGGGTTTGCTGAGTTTATCGACCAGTCGTCCTGATACGAGGGAAGACTCTGCAGTTCCTGTTTTCGAGAAGAAGGAAGTTTTTGGTCGCGAAGGAGATGGGTGTCGAGCGAGGAAAGAGGTCGACGCCTTCCAAAGGGTCGAGCTCACCTCCTCCCCAACCCGCTTCCTTCTCCCTCCTTCCCTTCTTCGACAGATTTTCGGTCTTCCTCTCCATCTCCCTCAACCTCTCAGTACTCAAACCCTTCTCTCTCGACCAAGATGGCCTCTCAGCACGTCGAGAAGATGGCTCAGCTCCTCGGATTCACGGAGGACAACGCTTTCCTTCCTCTCGTCGATTTTCAGAATCAGTTCGCCGCCCATCGCGATGCAGGCTTCCCTCCCGCCCTGACGCATGTAGCGGAGACCTGGGCGGATTTGGTCAGTCTCGTTCAACGTCTTCTTTCAGGCTTTGACAGAACGTGGGCGATTCTTCTTCGAGGGCAGGCCGACGACGAGCGAAGTTGACTTCGTTTCTTCCTACTCTTTCTCCCTGCTCAAGAACTCCAAGTTCAACAAGAAGACCAGGGATGAGAAGGATCTTATCTCCGTTCGTTCGCTTCCTGATTTAGATCTGTACTCGCTTGCTGACCAGGCTCTCTCTCGACTCCGCAGACCACCCTCGCCGTCCGACACCTCCCCAAATTCATCGAAGCCTTCATGCTTCTCTCGCCCAACAGCTTGGTCGGCCCATGGCATTCTGCTTTCCTTAGCTACACAAACCACGGACGAGGCGCGTGCTACGTCGCGCTCTATATACGAACTCACAAGGAAGAAGCGTTGAATCTTCTTTGCCACTCCCTCCCTCTCGTCGTCTCTCACATCCCCTCTTCCAGCTCTGTGCTTGATGAAGACCTGAGTGACTTACAACCCAGGACTCATATTCCAGAGCTGACTTTGGACTGTCTCTCCCTCCATCTGTCTCCTAGAGTCTCTCCAACATCAAAGCTTGGGTCAGAGTTTGCCGCCTCTGCTACGACGTGGCCTTCTGGTCGGCGGTAGCGACAAACCCTCTTACTCGGCCATCTTGGCTGGACTTCGACACTGCATCTCTTTCTCGCTTGGATCAGCTCTGCTCCAAATTGCAGGAGCTGGACGACGCAGGCTTGCTCGACAAGTCGATCTCGGACCTGTCCCCAGCAGCCATCGCCTCCCTTCTTCGCTCCCCGAACCAAAAATCCTGGGAGTACTACGAATCGGAGGCGCGCGCCGTGCTTCCCTGGATGATTTGCGAGTTCGAATTCGATGGGCGCGTTAGGGGAGCAGGATCATGTCGCGTCCTCGCCGACGGAGAACAGATGATGATGTGTTCGAGGGTGAGCTCATCTCCGTCTTCTCATCTTCTCGAATCTCAGCGCTGACTCTCTGCTATCTTCTCGCAGTGCCGAACGGTTCGCTACTGCTGTCACGGTCCGTTCTCTCGTTCTTCGTTCCTTCCTCCTCGATGAACGCGTTCGCAAACCGAAGCTGATCCTCTCCTCCCTCCTCCTTGGTCCCACAGACCACCAAAAGGCTCACTGGAAGTACCACAAGTCTACCTGCATCGCACCTGAGTGGGAGTGAGGTTGACATCGCCGCTGCTGGGACAGAAGAGACGCATTCGATGAGGCGTGAGTCTCGTTCTGTCTTCGCTTTCGACGCGTTTCGCTCGAGCTCGAAATTGACCACTTCCTCTTTTCGACTCCAGCTTCGAGACTTGCTTGACAAGGAGGCTGCAGTGCGATCCATGTTCGTTCGACACACTCACAGCAAGAGAGTACTTCGAGCGAGGGGAAAACTCGAAACGAAACGCGTCGTTGTCGCCGCGAGCAAGGATCGTCGCCATCAATCCCTCAAAACCTCTCTCCCCTCATCCTCCCTACCGCTTTCCGACTCATCTCGTAGTACCGCAACTGCTGTAACGTCATCCCTCTCGTCCTCTCCCTCTCCGCTGCGTCCTCGACCGCTTGCCGAGCCCTCTCCCTCTCCCACTCCAGCGCGTCTCGATCCCTCTCCCTTTGCTCCATCTCCCGCGCCCGAACGGGATCAATCGCTCGAATCATCGCTCGATGACGAAGATCCTCCTGGTCCAGAAGGAAGTCTCGTTCTTGTTGTCGTTCGGCTTCGAGTCGAGTCTGGCGGATGTACTCGACGTAGGCGGCGGGATTGCGGTTGTAGGCTCGCCAGATTGAGGTTGGGGTTTCACTGAGAGAGTCAAAAACAAACCAAAAATGAGAGAGAGGTGGGTCAGTGCGAGGAAGCGAGAGTGAGGCGAGGATATAGGAACGAAACGCGTCGAACGAACTTCGGCGGCAGTGGTTCAGACCTGTCGACCAAGTCTGGCTCCTCCTCGTACTCTCCTCCCTCATCGTACTTCTTCCGTTCGACTTGAAACCAAGCGTTGACCTGCTTCTTGTCCAGACCAGTCGAGTGCATGAGGAGGATAACGTCGTGCGTGTTGGGTACTGCAAAGACGAACGGAGGAGAGCAAAAGGTCAGCTTCGACTTCGACGAGGAGGAGCGACACAGCAGTGCGAGCTCAGAAGCTGTCTCGCTATTCATCCACGAGCTAGACGAGCGTGCGATTGCAGGATTCATCGCAGCGAAAGGAGTCGCGTGGAGTTCGCTTCGCGAGGGAGGGAAGCGGGAAGGAACGAGGGGGCGGGGAGAGGAAAGGGAAGCTCGGGACGAACGTGGATTGCGATCAAACTCCTCCTGGAGAAGGTCCAGCTGTTCCTCAGTTTTCCTCCTGTTCGCTGGTTGGCCATTAAGCTCCCTGATATGTCGAGAGAACTATCTGATCGCATGGGAAAGAAGAGAATTGACTATCAGCGACGCTTCAGAGCTTCGGAGGAAAGCGAGCCTGAGCGCAAGCTCTCTTTGCCCCAGATGAGGGAAGGATCCACGTCCATCTCGCCAGCAAAGTGAAGAAGAAGGAAGTAGTAGGCGAGCTCACTTTCCTACATCCTGACTCGACACGGAAGGTCCGTACATCGACATCTGCATCGCTGTCGACCTTTGAACGGCGAGAGGCGGTTTCGTTATCGATCCATAGCGCCTGGAGTAGTTATCGTAGCAGGATGAGAGTATTCCGATCTGAGCGTCCGACAGGCGACTGATGAAGGGGTTGTCGGACATGAGGAGAAAAGTGGCTGGGAAGGAGCAGGAGGGCAGAGGGGGAGGCAGACAGACTCACCAGCTCGTTGTAGATTCTCAGCCTATCCTGTGTGTCTTGGGGATGCCGAGGAAGCGAGGTTTGATCGATCGACTGGCTTTTCTCTGCCCAAAGACGAACGAGGGAAGGGAAGGTGTCGTCGGTCAAGCCGAGGACCTGAGCGAATCGCTCGCTGTGTTGGAACGCTGCTTCGTAGGAGGTAGGGGAGGGAGGAAGTGAAGGTCCTTCGTCCAGCGTAGAGGAAGAGGAGGATGATGTGAAATCCATAGAAGTCGAGACTGACGGTTTGGAAGGAGAGAGGGAGGGAGGACGAAACGAAAGTGACGACGTTGCGAGCTCGTGTGCTCTCCTCCTTCTCCTCCATCACCCAACAGCTCGCAAAACTTTCCTCTTCCTTCCTCGTTTCTATGAGCCGACCTCGACCTCCTCCTCCTTCCATTCGACGAGTTTCTGCAAGAGCCACTCCGGGACAGCATCCCTCAGGATTCCCACGCCCGACGCTTCGTCCGCCAGCACCTCGAGCTCAAGGAGGAGGTTCCTCAGACGAGTACGAAGACTGGGAGTCAGAGGAGGATGCAGCAACAGATCATGAGCAAGGAGGACCTATAGTGAACATGGCTGGAGTAGGAGCCCACGGCAAGGGGATCGATCTGCCACCACCGAAGAAGGTAGAGAAGGAGATCAAGGTCGAGGACGTCGAAGACAAGGTGAGCTCGCTTTCTTCTCGTCCTCGGTCTTGTGGAGAGTTTCGACGTCACTAGGAGATATCGTATAGGTCCTTATCTCTTTGAAGGCTTCGAGGAACGAGTAGGGACATACGAGCGAGCTTGTCGAGAAGGGAGAATCGTGAGCTCGAGCTGACCTCCGTTTCCTCCTTCGCCTCTTCCTCTCCCCCCTCTTTCCTTCGTATTAGAGCTGCTGGGTCTGCCTCGAGGACGAAACCGATGTCGACTCAGTTGGAAAGGCATGGGCTCATCCTTGGTGAGTTGGGATCGTCCAGAAACTCGAAGGCGGAGCTGCTTGCGACGGAAGACTCGAGCTCACCCTCTCCCTCCTCCCTCTCCTGTTCAGTCACTGCTCGCTCGTCGCTCACGAGAAATGCCTGCTCGTCTGGATCGCATCTCAAGAGCAAGCTCAGCTCAAACCTGGACCTATCTCATGCCCTCAGTGCAAGGAACCCTACACCATCTACGAGGTTCGTCGATCTTTCTTCCTTTGTCCTCCTCCTCGAGCTCAACGTCGAACTGACCCACGCTTGTCATTGCTCTTCAGAAATCGAGCTTACCTCTCGCCCTCTTCAACCTGGGAGACGAGATCATAGGGAGAGGATGTGCTGCTCTGATCCTCACCGGTCAGTGCTCTTCCTTCGCTTCGCCGAGTTTCGACGGTCCAGCAACGAGTCGACTAAGACGCGACTGACCGTGCCCTCCCTGCTCCTCTTCGATCCAGGCATCGCCTCCTCCTTCATCTTCACCTCCGGAGCCTTAGGATACAGCTCTCTCCGATGCTACCTCGGCAAGCAAGCTACCACGCTCGTCCTCGGAAACAACGTTCGCTCGTGGCCGCTCTGGGCTCTCGCGACAGTTCCCCTCATCGTGAGTTCCACTTCTGCTCCCCTCCCATTTACGTCGAGGACCACAAACCTGACGAACGCTGCGTGCGCTCGATCCTATCAGCCCTACGCTCAAATCACCTCAGCCTTCTCGTCCGACATCCTCTCCGTCGAGCGATTCACCTTGTTCGTCTCGACTCCTCATCTCTTATCCATCGCCCTCCCAACCTCGCTGACCCTTTCCTTCGATCTGTTCCGCCAGCCTCGAATCAGGCCTCATTCTCCTCCCCATCTTCTTCCTCCCTCGAGCACCAGCGAATCCTCTCGTCCCAGCCTGGTCGCTCAACAACCCTCGACTCTTCTCCCTCGCGTGGAGCTTCCCTCCTGGTCCTGGACTCACCCTCGCTCTTCTTCCTGCTCTCAACGTTGTCTATCGTAAGTTTTCTTTCACCTCCTTCAACGCACCTCGCGTGGTCAGACGAAAAGTCTCTCGCTCGCATTTGACGCGTCGTCTCGTTTGAACAATCAATACAGTCAACATCAAACGACGCGTCCAGCGCTCGGTTCTTCTCGGAACAGGCCTCTTCGCTCCTTGGTCCAACTCAGAAGGAGGTGGAAGACGAGGTGGAGGGTTCAACCTCGGAGGAGACGACGGGCAGATCTTTGGAGTGAGATTGAACATTGAGATTGGTTCGTCGTCGCTTTCCCCTCCTTCTCCCTCCCTCCCTCGTCTCCTTCCTAACACTCTCCCACCCCTTCTTTCCTCCCAACAGAAGACGCCCGCCCCAACGCCGACCCCGCGCCTCCTCCACCCCCACCACCCGCTCTCGCCGACGAAGCGCTCTACCTCACTCGACACTCCATCACCCGTCTCGCGTGCGGAGCGCTCATCGCTCCTACTGTCTCAGCGCTGGCAGGATGGGGGCTCGAGAAGGTCGCGAGGAAGTGGAGTCCTACGCTGGGAAGGTTCTTGGGGTTGAAGGGACTGCCGTTGGCTTATGGGAAGCAGGGAGCGGGAGGGTGGTTGATCGGGACGGCTGGGAAGGGAGGGTGGGGAGGATGGAATGGGCTTGGGCAGGAAGGGGAGTTGGATCCTGTTTGGTGGAGGAACGCTGTTGGGGGGTGTTTGGTCGTGCTGGTTAAGGAGTGAGTTGCATGATCTTCCTTTTTACTTCGTTCGTTTCGAAGACGCGACTGACCTCGACTCGTCGTTTTCGTTTCGCAGCTCCTTCAGTCTGCTGTTCGTATATTTACCTCGAAGGTGGTTGACATCTTGGGCTGACTGATACATTTGCGCGTGTTCGATCTCGCAGATACAAGTATCTTCGCCTGCAACAACGACGATCTCGACGCGTCAAGAACAGGAACTTCGATGGGTTGGATGTGAAGAGCCATTGAACAACCTCGTCTTCCCCTGTCCCCTGTTCAACCACGTACCTACCTACACCTCTCACTCTGCTCTTACCATAATACTGCATGCCCTTCTTCACTGGTCTCTTCACCTCGCGACTCTCATCGAGTCACTCCCTCGCGCGCGCACCTCTCCGTTCTCCCCTCCTTCCTCAAACCTCACCAAAAGACTCGTAGGCAGATCTTCATCTCCATCTCAGCCTCCTACTACCACAACACAGAAACCCCAAATTTGGCTCCGTCCGCTCACCGCGGGAACGCCTTCTCCTTCGTTCGGAGATAGCCTGATTTCAATCGAACCTCACCCTCCTCCTGCTCCTGCTACCCCCCCAACGTCCAGCTCCTCCCACCCCATCTCTTCACTCCCCCTTTCTTCTTCCGTTCTCTTCCCATCCGACCCTCTTCCTCCTCAGTGCTCAGAGCAAGATGGCGAAGGACACGACGACTTCGAAACCGACTGTCGCGGCTGGACGAACGAAGAAGGAAGGAGGGAAACCCAAGCTCGTTACGTTCGATGGATGTGTGCTTTGTAGGGTTAGGAGGAAGGTGAGTGAGCGCGTTTTGGGTGTGTCTCTTTTGGAAGGGCGTGAAGAGGGAGGAAGAGGAAGGGAGATAAGGAGAAGAAGAAGAGGGAGGAGCTGATCGAGAAGGAGGAAGAGAGCTGACTCGTTTGGTTGGTTCGACGGACTTTTGTGCTACAGAAATGCGACGAACGTGAGTTTGTCAGACCTGATTGACACGAGGGCGATGGAGGCTGACTCTCGCCTTGGGTTCCGTGTCGTGCGAGGGATGTTAGGCAAACCAGGCTGCTCTGTAAGTTGAGCTTCAACTCACGGAGGGGAGAGGGTCGCCGTTCCTTCCTCGCCCGAGATAGAATCGACCTCGGCCCTCTTGCTCACTTCCTGTTTTCTTTTCGTTCGTCGGTTTGTGCAGACCTGCGAGAGACTGAACATCCAATGCTTGGGTTACTCGAGTAAACGTGAGTGCGAGAACGGAGGTGGGAGGGGGGAGGGGAGTGGCGATGGGCTGAGAGCTGACCTCAACTCGTTCTCGAATGGCACCTTCTCTTCCAGGTCCGTTGTATCTACAGGACAAGACCAATCTTGAGGCTGTCAGGGCTGAGGTACGTTCCATTCGAGCTTAGAGGGTGGAAGAGAGGGAGGAGGACGGAGATGTAGAGAGCTGATTCCTTGATTGAGGGTCTTCGACAGATCACCGCCTTCCTCCAACGTTCCGGACGAGTTCGTCGACATGGCAAAGGAGACGCCTCGACAGCTGCTTCCTCGTCGTCGTCGAAACCCAAGACTGCGAAGGCGAAGGGAAAGGGGAAGGCTTCACCTTTGGCGGAAGGAGTGAAGGAGGAGGAGACGGAGGAAGGGGAGGGAGGAGGACTGGACTCGAAACCGGAGATCTTGAGGTTCACCTTCAGTTTGGAGACGAAGGACGATGTGGGAGCTGGACGGGGGTCTTCGAGTTCGAAGACGACGAGGGCGGTGCCTCCTGCTACGAGGAAGGCGAAGGGGAAGAAGGTTGCGAAAGGTGAGTCGAATTGAGTTCGTTGAGTCGCCGAAGGAGGGAGCGAGGGACGCGAGGAACTGATGAAGCTTTGGTTGGGCTTGGAATTGAACCAGCAGCTCCTGCACCTGTCGAGGAGGAAGTCGTCGCGCCTGAGAGTCCGTTGGGAGAGGAGTCGGACGAGGAAGTCGATTCTGCCGTTGAGGAGGAGATGGAGGATCGGCACGAGTTGCGTGAGTTCGAACGACGCGTTTTTCCTCTTCTCCCGTCTTTGTTCTCGAACTGACGCGTATCTCTTTCGTTCTTCGCTCAGCTGGATTTTCTTCCCCACCCTCTCCCTTCCTACGCTCCCTCCCCGAACAAGACCTCGACCAGCATCACCACCACGATCCCTCGCCCGACCACGACCACAACAACCCTCTCCTCCACTCCCCAGCACCCTCCTACTCCTTCCCTCTCGCCTCTCCTCAATCCTCCTCAGCCTACACTCCACCACCCTTCTCAGTCAACCACCAATCCTACTACCACCCACCTCCAACGAACATCACCGTCGCAAACAACCTCGACGCGTACTTCCCTCCTCCCGAACCGATAGATCAACACAACTTCCCACCTCTCCCGCTCACCATCTCTCATCACTCTCAGCACTCGTCCAGGAAAATACCTTCAGCTCAGAATCAGCACAACCACAACTTCAACCATCAAGGAGTCGCGTCCTCCTCCTTCTCCCACGAACAAAACGAAGCGTTCTTCCCCCCTCCAGAACCTGGACCTTCTTCTTCCTCCACCTCCTCCTCTTCCTCTTCTACCTCCCACTACCACCACCATCAGAACCAACACCAACAAAACCTCTACCACCCCTATCAACCTCACCAACACCACCAACAGCAGCGGCAGCAGCAACACGAAACCTTGGGAATCGCGATATCGCCCACGTCTCCCATCCTCGGCTTCTCCCCAGCCTTCCTCGAATCCCCCGACCTAAGCGACGCGAGAGTCTCCCTCCTCGACGAAGAGGTCCTCTCGGAGATGGAGGAGGAGGAGGTGGAGAGGTCGAGGTTGAGGAATCATGGACTGCATGGACGACCGTCGATTTCGATGACGGGGTTCGAGTCCGTGCCGATCGGGTTGGATAGTCCGCTCGAGAGGCTGGGGTTGCCGGTTAGGGAGTTCACGGTGAGTGGTTGCGCTGTGAGATGGATTGGGGGTGGGCTTTGGGAGAGAGGGAGGGAGAGGGGAGGAGACGAGAGACGCGTCGAGACGAGAACGAAGCTGATCGATTTGGTTTGTTCTTGCTTGTTCGAAGTACATTCAATACTGGTGAGCTGGATCGATCGATGAACCTTCTGTGATGAACTTGGAACGAAAACTGACGCGAGATCTGGTTTGACCGCTTCTAGCGTCGGTCTGATGGATTCCCTCAAACCTCTCGCGGGTCGAGTTCGTTCCTCTCCCCTCTCCCCTTTCTTCCCTCCATCCTTCCCTCCCAACCTGACCTCTTCTTCTTCATCATCTCTTTCCCTTCCTCCAGCCCGGCTCCATCACCCAACAGACCCACTTCAAAGCCTCCGGCGTCCACCAACTCCTCACCGAAGACCCTCACGCCGTCCGAGATCGTCTCGTCGAGGTCAAGACCGCACAGACGATCATCTACGTCGCCATGAGGATGCCGTGTTGGAGGGACGTGATGTGTTGTTTCGCGTCGAGGCATCAAGGGTTGAGGAGTGCGGCGGCGAGTCCTGGAGGAGGGGAGAGACCGAGGGAGTGGACGCCGCCGGTTGTGGAGGGGGAGAGTCAGGCTTACCGGTGAGTTACGGTCTCGGATTTAGTGAAGTGAAACGTCAGGCTGACTCGCGCGGTCTTCGAAACAGCACTCGGGCTTGTGAGTTTTCGTTTCGTTTCGTCGCGTCTCGTTCTCGTTCTCGTCGCGTCTTGTTCTCCCCTTCTCGAACTCGAATATCTACTGACCTTTCCTCTTCTTCATTTTCTATCCCTTCCACCTTCGCACAGTCGAATCCCTCATGCAATCCCTCGCCGACAACACCATCGACGTCGTCTCCGCTCTCTTCACCGCACAACGAATGATCTGGTCGGAGGTCATCAAGGGAGGGATCTCCTCGTGGTACCAGCCGTTGCTCATTGCTCGACGATGCGTGGAGAGGATCGTTGGAGAGCGAGCGATGAGAGGACAGATGGAGCAGGGGAGGTTGGGAGAGGTGTTGATGTATCTGGTGAGTACGAGAGGAGATGAGACGAGACGAGGACGAGCGAAGAGGAGAAGTTGACGCTGATCGCTTCGATTGGCGGTTTGAAAGCTTAAATTCACGCTTTGGGTCGATGTCCTGGGTTGCATCACTCTTTCGGAGTGAGTCTTTCGTTCGAAGACGAGAGGTCGAAGGGAAATCGGGAGCTGACTTCACTCGACGCGTCTCCCCCTTTCTTCCTCTGCCCCTTTTGAACAGAGAAACCCCTCTCTACGACCTCTACACCGCCGTCCTCTCCAACCCAGATAGCGGAATCGATATGAACCACGCTGTACGTTTTCACCTTCGTTCTCGCTTCTTCCCAACCTTCGCCGCTGACTCAACTCCTCGTTCTGTCCTCCCTCTCAGGTCGGTTTCTCCAATCTCGGCACCCTCATCCTCCTCCAAATCTCCTCTCTAGCATCCTACAAGCGCTCCTCCCTCCGCTCCAACACCCTCGACCCCCTCCTCCTCGCCTCTCGAGGTCGAGAAATCCAAGTCAACATCAACAATCAGTGGCTTCCCTCTCGACACCCTTCCCACGAACCCTTCTCAACCAAACTCCTCCTGTTCCAGATCTACCTCCATGGAGCGCAGCTCTACCTCTCGAGCGTCGTCGAGGGAAGTCCGGATCCGTACTCGCCTGTGATCTCATTGACGGTGGATCTGCTGGTACAGTGCACGAACTTGTTGCCGGATCCTCAGTTGAGGAGGAGCGCGACGTTCCCGTTGGTGATGGCTGGGTGGTTGTGTAAGCTGGAGCAGAGAAGGACCTTTAGGGATTGGTTTGAGTGAGTCTTCTCGTTTTCGTTCTCGCTTCCCTCATCGTCTCGTTCTCGTTTCGACGCGTCTGGATCGCTGACTCGACTCGCTCGTCTCTTCTGGTTTCGCTTTGCTGCGCAGGGGGCTGGGAAATGAAGCCATCTGGGTGGGGAACAGTCGACCTTCGCTTTGGTTGCTGGAGAACATCTGGGAGAGGAGGGACACGATGGACGCGATGGAGCCGGGGAGCGGGAGGGACGTTGATTTGTTCGTTGTGATGAGGGAGTTGGGGTGGGAGTTGCTACTTGCTTGATTAGGATCGGAAGGGATATATACGACTCTGATGACCTACGTTCTCTTTGTTCGAGTTGCCGAAGGTGGAAAGCTGGCAAAGTCAGGTCGAGAATGGGAACCGAGACACGTCGTCGGGTCGCCCCCTTCTTTTCGGCTGCGTTTCTCTCGTTCTCTCGCCTCGCGGATGCCTCTCGATGCGACCCATCTGAAGCTCTCCATCATTCACATATTTTCTCGCCTGGCAAGCTGGACATTTCATTTCTTCGCTCCATGCCAGCGAAATTGAGAGCGAAATTGCGACTCGGACGTTTCGCCGCACTTGCCCTCGACTGACGAGGTCTGTTTCTTCATGACCCCCACCGCTCCCCTCCCTTCTCGTTTTCTTCTTCTTTGACCAAACACCCACCTTCTACTCTCCCTTCGCTTCCTACAACAAACATTTCCACGCTCTTCCGCCATGGCCAGCCTCCCCCTTCATCGACACCCCCTCTCCCTCCTTCTCCTCTCGTCTTTCCTCCCTGCTCTCTGCTCTGCTGGGCTCACGATCCCTTCCGCGCTCCTCTGCTACGACCAAAATCTGGAGCAAGAGCTTTTGGAGGGCGTGGATTTCCCAGATGATATCGCGAGCATCGTCAGTGAGCTGGCGGAGGCACGAGAGAGCGTTTGTGGTTGGAGTGTTTCCGCGACGTCGACAGGAGAGGGTGGAGGAAGGGGCGGAACGTCTGAGGCTGGACCTTCAGCGACGTCTGGAGGATACGACGGAGAGGCTTCTAGCACGAGAACGTTCTCGCCGTGAGTGCTTAGAGCCCTTCACATCGTTCCGGAGACGCGAAACGAGCGCGAGACGCTGATTCTCGTTCGTCTTCCCTCTCATTTCAGCACGACCTCCGCCTCCCCTCTCCAAACCTCGTCCCTTCCTTCTACCTCCCCAGCATCTTCATTCCCCGACGCGACCTCCAAATCGCCTTCAGCCTCCGCTACAATCCCTCCCATCGTCTCAGCGGTCCCGTCTCTCACAACAACAACACTCGCTCCAACCCCTCCTCCCAACCACCTCCTCCCAATCCTCCTCGGAGTCCTCCTCCCTCTACTCTTCCTCTCTCTGGTAGCACTCTTTATCCTCCTTCGTCGCCGGAATCGTCAAGCCGCAGAAAACTCCTCCTCCTACCCATACCTCGCCGATACTCCCTCCCAATCCGCCGCGTCGTCCCAACAACCCTTTTGGACTTCCCTCCGTCGCCCTAAATTCGTCCAGATGACAAGCTCATCCACCACAGCAACGGTTCCATGGGATCCCCTTCCACCTCGACCAGGAGGGAGTCAATCAACTCTTCCTTTCCTCGCCGGAGATCCAGACATGTCGGAGCGACGCGTCTTGTATTTGGTTGGAACAAACGTCGGCTCTCCTCTCCCCACCCCCGCCGAACGCCATCACGGGGAGGGAGAGTGGCCTTGGGAGATGGGAGTTGATCATGGTGCTGGAGAAAGTGAGGTTGAGCTTGGTGGAGGGAGGCAGTCGACGATGAGGGCGGTTGAGATTGCGAGGGCAGAGTCGCGAACGACGAGGAGCTCGTTCGAGTCTGGTGGGACCGCTGGAACTGCTACGGGGAGATGAAGGATAGGAAGGTTGTTTTGGACGGAAGGTTTTGCCTTGGGTACTTTAGATCTCTCGCTTTTGTTCGACGAACACACGACGCTCATTCCTTTTTTTTCTTTCGCGTAGACACACGACGCTTCTTCGATTTTTCACTGCTTCCCTCGCTAAAAACCTGGTCCGCTCACATCGGATGGAGATGACGAAGAAAATATATACTTGACCCGCTTATTGGACGAGGCCGAAGCCGACCACGCGAGAACCAAAGGCCGTCGTCGAGCCCTGGAATTCGACGATCCCTTCCCCTTCAACTTCCTTCCGATTCCTCGTTGCCTCTCAACCATCACACAGCGCCCCTTCAACTCATTTCTCTCTACACCTCCCATACTCAACACCATGTCCGTCGCTAAAACCTTCTACGAGCTCTCCGCTCCTTTCAAGGGAAAGGTCGTGAACTTCTCGGAGTTCAAGGGAAAAGTGAGCTCGAGTCGAGTTCCCTTCGGTCCTTCCTCTCTTTGAATCCTTCCATCTTGCCTTCTCAACTCAAGCTGACATGACCGTTTGATTCCTCGCAGGTTGTTCTCATCGTGAGGCTCTGATCCATCTATCTTTCAGCTTGGGGCTCTCGCTCTGGCGACCTACATCTTCGTTCAAGCTGACCAACTCCTTCCTTCGCCCTCCACCTCTTTCCATCTTCCTCCTCCTTTCTCTCTCCGCTGTATATCACCTTCTTGTTGTCTGCTTTCCTCTACCACCCTTGTTGTGATCCTGTTCCGTGCTCAACAGGTCAACGTCGCCTCTAAGGTTCGCTCGTTCCAGTCTGCTCGACGAACTCCGCTCGTCGTACGAGCTCGCGTTGCGTGGGCGCTGCCTTCGTCCGCTTGCTGACCTTCGACTCTCCTTTGAACCAACAGTGTGGCTTCACTCCCCAGTACACTGGATTGGAGGCTCTTCACGAGAAGTACGCGGACAAGGGTCTCGTCGTTCTCGGATTCCCCTGGTTCGTCTCCTCCCCTCTCTCCGATCTCGAACCCCTCGAGCTCCTGTTGACCTGATTCCTTTCCCACATCCAACCTTCACAGCAACCAGTTCGGAGGACAGGAGCCTGGAACTGACGACGAGATTGTCGAGGTTCGTTCAAATTTCACGACGTCGAACCAGGACGAACTCCGCCTTTCCTCTGAGATCGCGAACGCGGCCCCCTTCTTCCCTTGCTGACCTCAACTCCATTTCGATGCTTTTGCGAACACAGTCTTGCCAACTCAACCACGGAGTTCGTTGACTCTCATACCTCTTCGGGAGACGTGATCGTTTTGCTGACGTTTTTTTCTCTCGTTCTCGCTCGCGTTCGGTTGAACTTCTCGTTCCTTCAGGTCACCTTCCCTCTCGCCAAGAAGTACGGCCACGTTTCCTCTTCTTTTCCCTCGCAAGATGAGATATCAACGACGTTTTGCTGACCTTGTCTTCCTTCCTTGTCCAGGTCCGACGTGAACGGACCCGAGGAGAACGAGGTGTACCACTTCCTCAAGAACGAGAAGGCTGGGATCCTCGGATTGACTCGGATCAAGTGGGTGAGTTGGATTCATAGCCCAGACATGCATGTCCTTCGACCAGAGTAGCCAGTGTTGGAGGAGTACATCTGCAAATCTCGAGACAACTGGGCTGACTCTCTCCCCTCGACGCGTCACGTCGTTCCTTCTCTTCCTCTTCCTTCCACAGAACTTCGAGAAGGTACGTTACTCTCCCTCTTCGTGCCTCTTCCCAAACCCGAAGATCACTGCCGAACCTGACTGTCCCTCCATGTTTCCTCTCCACCTCCTCAGTTCCTCGTCGACAAGGAGGGTAAGGTCGTTGACCGATTCGCCTCGACCACCACACCCGAGAAGATCGAGTCCGCCATCGAGAAGCTCCTCTAATAGAACAATAGAGTCAGTGTCAGAAATTAACGTATCTAATGCCATCGATCTTCGTGGATGGAGAAGAAGGAGAGAGAATGAGGAAAGGAGCGCCGACGCGCCTCGATGATCGAAGCGGTTTGGCGATACTATATATGATTGAGAACGAGACCAGCTTGGCTTTGCACTAAGCGCATGCATCGAAGAAAACGAGTGACATCGTCCTCTGCAGAAGCACGCTGATCTGCTTCCGGCACCAAACAACTCGAAGGGGGAGTGACGACTGAGCTCTCGTTCCTTCCCCAACATCCACCATCGCCCTCCCAGCAACCATGGCTTCCCTCCCTCTGATGTTCTCGAAAGAGAACACCGATCACGAAACTATCGCCCTCTCCAACGCTTCCCCTCCTGATACTCCTAGCTCTTCCAAGAACGAGGAAAGACCAGAGATCTCGCCATCGACCTCGACCTCGACCTCCTCGCCCTCCACAGCTCAAGAGGGAACCCAGAAGGCCGTCCTCGCTCTTCCCGCTCCTCCTCACCCTACCTCCGACGACGCGGGAAGGGCGCCTCAGGTGGAGATCGAGCATGCTGAAGGAGGAGTAGCTGGCGGAGTGTTCAAGTTCGACGCTCTCGGTCCCATGGTGGTCAACAGCAACGGAACCCTCTCGAGGATCACCAACTGGGAGCAGCTTAGCGAAGGAGAGAGGGAGAGAACAGTCAGACTGCTAGTGAAGAAGAGGAACCTGTACGTCTCTTTCGAGCTGGGATGGCCGAAGAAGGAAGAGGTGAAGAAGGAAGGAAGGAGCAATGAGGTCCCAATGAGCTGACCATCGTCTGTCTCCTTCCTTCCCTCTTCGCTGCTTTTCTTTCTTTCTCCACACAGCGTCCGAATGGCAGCTCAATCCGACTCTCCATCTCCCCCTTCAACATCTCCTCTCCCCTCTCCCTCCCTCTCGCAAGATCCCTCCGTCGCTCCCTCCAACCTCCCTCCCCAAACAGCTCCTCGTGCCCATCTTCCTCTCAGCTCGCCAGCTTCCTCAACTTCCAACTCCTCTCAACCTCCTTACCCCTTCCAATCACCCGAAATCGAAGCTCATCCTCACTCCCAACAGCAAACCTCCCCGTCAGCGGCTTCGAAGAGCTCGAATCACAAGGAGAAGGAGGGAGTTCAGGGAGCGACTGGAACGATGGTGGATCCCCATGGATCAGGCCAGATGGGGAGCCGAGGGATCGAGGAAAAGATCGTGGACCTTATGAGGGAGGTTGAGAAGGATGAGAAGGGGGAGGCTGGATCGGGAGGTGGAGAGGGAGAGGTGAAGGCCGAAGATGGGAGCGGTGAAGGGAGGAGCGTGAAGGTCGTTTCGCTGGGGGAGACCGACGTAGAGAGGTTACACTGAATGGGTTTAGGAACGCTTTGGGAGGCTGGAGTAGCAGAGTGGGGCGGTGGTCGGGCTGCCGTTGGGCTGGGGAGTGAGGGATACTGAGTCCTCTGTCGGTCCTCTCTCGCGACGCGGATCGCTGTCTTTCGTCTGCTCCTTCTCTCCTTCTTCCTGGTTTTCTCGAGCTATCTTCTCTCTCCTTTCGTTCTGTCATATCCACTTACCCTAGATACCTCCTCGTTATCTCGTTCGAAGGTTGGGCTCTTGAGCTCTTCTTTCGCGCGTCGCCTCCTCTCTCTCTTGCTTACCACCTCTCGCTTCGACCGGCTTTGCTTTCTTTTCTTCGCTTAATATCTCCTCACTACACACATATGCGCACCCACTTTCTTCTCACCTGCTTGACCAAGACAAGAGAGAAGAAAAGCCAGCACGAGCTCGCTAACTCGTCGCTCGTGTGCTTTCACCTCAAACGCTCATCACCTCTTTCGCTCTCCCCCTTCTTCCCTTTTCGCTCCTCCCCTCCCACCTCCTCTCCTCACGATGTCAGCAGCGCCACCACCGCCACCGGAACCTATAACTACTACCGACCCAACTATATCTTACCTCCTCAAATGTCGTGTGAGTCTCGCTTCTTTCCTCCCCCTTCCTTCCCAGCCCCCGGGTCGAGCTCAAGGGTCCCTTCTTGCCCTGCCTCCTCTTCTACGCTGACCTTTTTTGGGCTTCCTCCTTCACGAATGTCTGCAGCATCTACCTGAATACCGAATCAAAGCTCTTTGCGACCGAGTTCGTTCGATTCTGATCGAGGAATCCAACGTTCAGCCGGTCTCGTCTCCTGTGACCGTTTGCGGAGACATCCATGGACAGTTTTGGGACGTCGTAGAGCTGCTGAGAAGAGGAGGAATGGTCCCGGGGACGAGTTACGTCTTCATGGGTACGTCCGAATGCTTTTGGTAACTTCAGAGCTGGAAGTTGAAAAGAGGGAGAGCTCAGGAAGGAAGGAGAAGAGAGCTGAACGCTCAAGCTGACATGACCTCTTTTACCGTCCCTCGTTCGACCTTTTTAGGTGATTTTGTTGATCGAGGGCTCTAGTACGTCCTTTTCGTGTCCAAGAAGCTACTTAAGGTCGTAAGGCAGGTCGCAGGGAGGGGAAGAAGCTCTTTTTGTTGACCTCACCTTCAACCTCTCCTTCCTTCCTTCGCTTCTCTCCCCAACAGCTCGTTAGAAACGCTCTCCCTGCTGATGGCTCTCAAGGCAGCGTCAGTCCAGCTTCACCTCTCCCTCGTCATGTCTCTCTCGAGCTCATCGTCCCGCCTCTTACAGATATCCGGATCGAATCACGCTGCTACGAGGGAACCACGAGAGTCGGCAGATCACCCAGGTACGTCTCTTCTTCTCCCTCTTCGCGTCTCTAGAAACTCGATGGGGGATATCTGACTCTGCTGGCCCGCTCGCGATCGATCAGGTGTATGGGTTCTATGACGAGTGTCAGCAGAAGTATGGGAACGCTTCGGTTTGGAAGGCTTGCTGTCAGGTCTTCGACCATTTGCCTTTAGGAGGTGAGTGCTCGTTTCCTGCTTCTCTGCTTCGCTTGCTGGGCTTCCGAGATACCGAAGATGGATAGCTGACTTGCGCATCTCCTCGTTTTCTTCCCCTTCGCAGCCGTTCGTACCCCTTTTTCCTTCCTCGAGCCGAGTTCAGCCCTCACGTTCGAGCTCACACAATCCCCTATCTTCCTCCCCTTCTCTTCTTTCCTCGACCTTCCCTCGACTTCGAACTTTCTCCTATGCTTCACGAACTCCGCTCAATCTACCGAACCTACCTCGACACCTTCAACGAACTTCGACCCTCCTTGCCGCTTTCTTCGCCAACCCCGCCCGAATCGCCTCGTCCCAAACCATCAGATCATCGACGGCCAGATCCTCTGCGTGCACGGAGGTCTTTCACCCGATATTCGGACGATCGATCAGATTCGGACGATAGCGAGGGCTCAGGAGATTCCGCATGAGGGAGCGTTTTGTGGTCAGTTCGAGATCCTCGTCCTCACGTCTTCCTTTCGTTCGCGTTCATGTTTGGGAGAAGATGCTGATCTTTCCTACCATCGTCCATGGGTAATTCAGATGTGATGTGGTCGGATCCTGTGAGTGACGGAGTCGAGAGCGAGGGAGCTGGGGAGGTTGATTGAGGGTCGCGTCGAAACGAGAGGTCTTCGAGATCGCGAGACGAAGCTGACTGACCCTTGCTCTCCTCGCTGCTTCTTCTCTCGGCTATCAGGATGGTGAGTGCCGATACTCTCTGGCCGTCGAGGTCATGAGCAGTCAGCTCGAGCTCGATACTGACTGCTTCTCCTTCTCCCTCTCCCACATTCAGACGTAGAGACGTGGGCTGTCAGTCCGCGAGGTGCTGGATGGGTGAGTCTTTTGCCCCTCTATTCTATCTCGTACAAACACGTGCTGATTGCCTCTCTTCTCTCATCTGCAGTTATTTGGAGGTTCGTCTTCCTCGTCGAGTGTTTCGTGCGACGCGTCTCTAACTTTCACCCCTCCTCTTCTTCCTTCCTCCCTCTCAGCCAAAGTAACACAGGAAGTGAGTCGCTATAACATCTCTTCTCCCGACAATCTCGAGCTCAACTGACCCATCTTCCCACCCTTCCCATCCTCCCTCCCTCTCCCCAGTTCTCGCATCTCAACGACCTAACCCTCATCGCCCGAGCTCATCAACTGGTACAAGAAGGGTACAAGCACATGTTCGATAACCAACTCGTCACCGTCTGGTCAGCACCAAAGTATGTCCATCTCTCCCTCCCTTTCACTTCTCCTTCCTCCCACCTCGAGTCGAATCCACGCCCTCTCGTTCGTTCGCTGACTTCCCCTTCTTCTTCTTCGCTCAGTTACTGCTACCGATGCGGGAACCTCGCCTCGATCATGCAAGTGGGAGACAACGGATCCACCGTGTTCAAGACGTTCGATGCTGCTCCCGAGAACGACACGGACGAGAGGAACCCTGCGTCGAGAAGACAGGTGAGCGTTTCGCGCTTTGGAGTTGACCGAGCGAGACCCGGCTCTCTTCGTTTCACTGACTCGGTCTTCCTCTTCCTTGTTGGTTGGACTCGTAGGGCGGTGTGCCATCGTATTTCGTCTAGCTGCTTCCTTTCCTTTGGCTCGTCGTCGCTCCCGCTCCGTCTCTCTACTTTGTAACACGCTCGCTCGTCTTCACGTCCCTCGTTGCCCCCCTCCCACGCTCGTTCGCATTGCCATCCCTCTCCCTCTTTCCTACTTACTCTACCATCTACTCTCCTCCTTCGATTTTCTTTCATGTTCTCCCTCTCCCTCACTCTGTATACGCATATCGTTCCTCCTTTCTCGACGTTCCTCGGACCAACCGACGCGAAATCCGCGTCCTTCCTCGCTCTTCGCACCCGAGTCTCACCCTCTCAGAATCGGGATTGTTCGCTACGGGAAACGTACTTTGAAGTGGCTTTTCGCGATAAGCACATGCTTTGAACTTGGGAAGGGAGATTGGGATTTTTAAAACCGAAACTAAACCCGGTGGGGGAGCGACGAGGAGGGCTGCTCCTCCCCTTGCTCCTCCTTGACCTTCATCCCTCATCATCTCCCCTTCCCTTCCTTCCTTCCCTCCTACACTCTCTCCCCCCTCACCACCTTCAACCTACCCCCTACAACCTACTCAAAGCGAAACACAAGATGGTCCACGCTGTCGTTATCGGAGCTGCTGGTGAGTGCTCCTATTTCCTCCTCTCCATCCCTGAGAAGGAAGGTGAGCGAGCGAGCAGAGCTGACCTTGGTGCTCCTTCTTTCTCTTTCGGGTTTCGTTGGCTCAGGTGGAATCGGACAACCTCTGTCCTTGTTGCTCAAGACCAACCCTTTGGTTACCAAGGTGAGTCCAACTCACGCTCACTACCGCTTGCCAGAGACGAGGAGATGGAAGATCTGAAGAGCTCACCCTCTCCTTCGTTCGGCTTCCCCACCCGTTTCCTCCCTCTCCTTCCTATCACCTACCTCCCTGCTCCCTCCTCCTCCCCTCCCCGCTCCTCTCGCTCGTTTACTCTACAGCTCACCCTCTACGACGTTGTCGCCGCTCCTGGAGTACGTTGCCCTCCCCCCTTCCCTTCCCTCGCTTCGAGTCCATCTCGTCTCGCTCAACTGACGAACGAACGGTGTCCCTTTCTCACTGAACAGGTCGCTGTCGACCTCTCCCACATCGATACTCCAGCTCAAGTCTCAGGATTCTTGCCTCCTGATGGTCTCCCTCATGCGCTGAAGGGAGCTGATATCGTCGTTATCCCTGCTGGTGAGTCCAGCGAAAGCAAAGGGGGAGATGGAGAAGGGAGGGGGACAGTGCCGCCGGGTTTGGAGAGCTGGAGGGCGAGGGGTTCTCTCGTTCGAGGCTCGAGAAGAGCTGCAAGCTGACTCTACTTTGCTTTCGCTTTCGTTTTCGTTGTGCTTACAGGTGTTCCCCGAAAGCCTGGGATGGTGAGCTTTCCTTCCCTCGTTCCTCGACTTAGCCTCCCTCGCCTTTCCTTCCGACAACCCACCGACCGGAGGTCGAGGCAAGCAGCTGACCCTTCTCTTCGCTTCGTTTGGTTATTTCTACCCGATCTTTGTCTTTTGGCTCGATAAAGACCCGAGATGATCTTTTCAAGGTTCGTTGTCGCTCCCTTACCCTTCTTCGGTTCGAGAAGAGTAGAGAGAAGAGGAGGAAGGAGAGAAAGGCTGACCTTTGCACGTTCTCGTTCTCTCGTTCCTCCCTCCCCTCGCTTGCCTCGCCGTCTCCCTCTCTCTCCTTTCCCTCCTCCCCTCACACCCTCACTCCTCGCTCCCCTCACCACGCTCACTCTCGCGCACGCTCACTCCCTTCGCCCGCGCTCGCTATCGCTCGCTAGATCAACGCTGGAATCTGCCGCGACCTCGCCAAAGGCATCGCCGAGCACTGTCCCAAAGCCTTCGTTCTCGTCATCTCCAACCCCGTCAACTCCACCGTCCCCGTCTTCGCGGAGGTCTTCAAGGCTGCCGGAACTTACGATGCTAAGAGGTGAGCACTGGATCCTCGATTTTGGTGGGGGGGGGGGGGGGGGGGGGGGGGGGCAGCAGGAGGAAGAGGAAGAGGGAAGGCAGGACGAGGAACGAACGCGCGAGCTGATCGTTTCGTTTCGTTTCACGCTTCGCAAGGTTGTTCGGAGTCACCACCCTCGACGTCGTTCGAGCCTCCACGTTCGTCTCTGACGTTGCTGGAGTCCCTACTAAGGCGCCTGATTGTGAGTCGCGCTCGCCCTCGCCGCCTTCGTACAGTCGTTGCGCGTCTCTGACTCCCTTCCCCTCCCTTTCTTCTTGCTCGCGTTCGCTCCTCAAGACTCCATCCCCGTCATCGGAGGTCACTCCGGAGTCACTATCGTCCCCCTTCTCTCCCAGTCCAAGCCTGCCCTCCCTACCGAAGTGCTCGAGAGCGAGGAGAAGCTTGCGGCTATCGTCAAGAGGATTCAGTTTGGTGGAGATGGTGAGTCGACCGACGAGCCTCATGGTCGAAGAAGAGAAAGGGAAGGGGCGTCGAACTGACTTTGCTTTTGGTGGGTTCGCGTTTGTTGCAGAGGTCGTCGAGGCCAAGGGAGGAGCTGGATCGGCTACGTTGTCGATGGCTTACGGTGAGTTTCTCGTCGCAACCGCGTTCTTTTCTTCTTCTTCCCTCTCTTCTCTCCATCTTTCAGTCCAACTGACTCCCTCGCTCACTCGTTCCGCGTTCCTCAGCCGGAGCCCAATTCGCGTCCCTCGTCATCCGAGCCTCCAAGGGAGAGAAGGGTCTCATCTCCCCTTCCTACGTCTCCCTCTCCGCCGAGCCCGAGGGAGGGAAGGCCGTCATCAAGGAGTTGGGTGGCAAGGAGTTGGAGTTCTTCAGTGTTAGGGTTGAGCTTGGGGTGAGTGTTCACTTGTTTTGGGGTGGTGGGCGGGTGGGCGGGGGACGGGTGGGAGGTGTGGGAGGGACGGTGGGAAAGAGTGGAGGGAAGGAAAACAAGACGCGTCGAAACTGACTCCCGCTTTCGTCTTTCGTTCGTTCGCCCAGTCCGGAGGAATCGAGAAGATCCTCCCTATCGGAAAGATCTCGTCCTACGAGCAGTCTCTGATCGACGCTGGAATCGCCGAGTTGGAGGTTAGCATCGCTAAGGTACGTTGGGCTCTCTTTTCCCTTTCTCTCCCTCCAACCCAACCCTCCCCTCCCCTCTTTCCCCCCTCGCCCCCGAGATCGAGATGGAGATTGAAGCCGAAGAGCTAAAACTGACTCCTCAGGCATCCTCCTTCCTCGGCGTGAATCGAACGCTACTACAGGGATCCAACTTCATTCTCGATGCCAAACTCTAGGCTCGCGTCTTCCTTCGCTTCTCTCCCTTTGCCCTGTGTTTTTTTCTTCTCTCTTTCTTCTTTCGTTTCGTTTGGCTTTTGTTTCGTTGGTTCTCCCGTTCTCCTTGCACAACTACATACGACCCTTTGACTCGCCTCGACTCGACCTCGCGTTCAGTGCGAGACGAGCATGAAGATATGACCCTTTTTTTTTTTTTTGAGATGAACGACGAGGGAAGAGAGGAAAGAGGGCAGGGAGAGACAGAGAGGGAGAGGGGGTGGGAGATGAGGAAGGTTAGAGCATAGAAGAAAGAAGCTGTGGAGGAGAGTAAAGGGGAGAGTGGGAGAGAGAAAGTGGAGGAAGAACGAAGGAAAGCGAGGAAGCAGATCGGCGGACGACGCGTCGTCGCTCGAGAGGCATCCGCTTGCTTTTTGGCTTTTTCCTTTCAAAGTCGATGCCTGTTAGAGCTGCATCGATTGTCTATACGAGCTGGAACTCATGAAAGAACGATCGAACACAGAGACGAGACAAAACAAAAGGAAATCCACGAGGTCGTCGAGCGCGTTCGATCGAGTTCTGGCGTTCAACATCCCAGCATCGTCATCAAGACCCCCTCTACTCTCGGAAGGGAAGAAGAAGACTTGTAGACGTGCTGAGCGAGCAGGGGATGAAGAACCAAACCCCGAACGAGCAAGAACGAAAAAGAAAAACGAGACGCGTCGACTCAATTCGAGCGACTCAAAAGATGTGGTTGAGAAGGAAAGGTGGATGCAGAAAGGGCTTGGGCGACATCCCTCCACGCTAACACCTACTCAGGAGACCTTTGAAATGGAAGATCTCCTGAGGTTGACTGGGAGTGGAGGGATGAAGCGGCGAAACAAGAAGGGCGAAAAAAAGGAGACAAGGATCGGAAGGGGGAGGAGTGCTCTTCGTCGTTCGATCAACATCCCTGCAAGTCGTTCGAGCTCGAGCAGAGCGTGAGACTGACTGCTGAAGCTTGACGGGATCGAAGGGATGGAGATGGAGAGAAAGACGCAGCCGAAGAACGAAAAGGAATCAAACGAGGTTGTTTGCGTTTCGACGTCCTCATTCTCAGCTCATCAAATCACAAGATGACCTCTATCCGCCTTAAGGGCAGGGGGAAGCGTATTTGGTGGTCGGGTGAGAGATTCGGGGACGAAGAACGAGGGGAGGAGCGAGAGGAATGAGAAGAAGATTGAGAGACGCGTCGAGTCGAGCGGAGTCGCACGCGACGAGTTACATGTAGAGTCCCTCGGGCGACATCCCTCCATCTCCTACCCGCCCCATCAGATCTTGTGGGAAGTGTGAGGATCTGATCAGGCGGTGATGGAATGGAGGGACGAAGAGACGACGGACTCGACTCGACGAAATCAGACGAGGGGAAGCAACATCTCTCTACACAAGATCCCTCCCACAGCAGCAAAACTTATATTCTGTGCACAGTAACGTAGCTGCTGGGGTGGAGCCTGAGTTGAGAGATGAAGGCGAGAGAAGGAAACGGTGGTTGAGGCGACGCGAAGAAACAACAAACACTTCGTTCTCGTGGTTCAACCTCTCTCCCAGACGGCATTCACCTACCAGCTTCTCAACCGGCTCAAGCAAGATGACGGATTAAAAGGCTGATAGTGCTGGCGAATGGTGGAGGATGAAGAAGCGAAATAGAGAGGAGAGAGGTTCGTTGAAGGACCGGACAGCGAGCGACGCGTCGACTCAAGTGTGATCCTCGACGGAGGGCAAGATCTGGCTATGTCCATCCACCTCTAGATGGAAACAGAAGATAGACCTGATAAGGTAGCTCTGCTGAGGCCATTCGAGAATGAAGGGACGAAGACCGAAGACTGCGACGAGAGCCAACAAAAAAGAAGCGAAAAAGTCACGTCAGTCGTCCCGACACCTCTCTCTCATCCAGAGCACAGCACCAGAGCTGCCTTTCCCCTTCGCATCAATTGCGAGAGAAAGTGCCCTGATGCCATGAGTGAGCGAAATGAGGGGTGAGAGAGACGACGAAGCGAGGTTGGAGAGACGCGCCGCGTCGCGTATGATGGAGCTGCATGAAGAGCTTGAGTCGCTCGAGTGACATCTCGACTAAGAAGGATGCCACAGCGCACGGATCTCGCTGCAGAAGAGTCCCTGCTGTCGCATCACCGCATGGGGAGGACGAAACTCGAGCGACTCCTCTCGCGACGACTCAGACAAATCTTAAGCCGAATCGAAACACGCTCGAGGTCAAGTCTCTCGATCGACATCGCCTTGGGTCTCCCACCAACGCCCAGCTGAGCATGGCGTACTTCGAGAAGTACCGCTATGGACTACTTAGGTGGGCAGGAGCGAAGGGACGAAGAGCGAGAGACTGGCGAGAGGGCAGGGAGAAGGAAGAGGAGAGAGGGACGAGGATTGGGATGAGAGATGGAGATGAGAGGGAGGAAAGAAGGGAGCGAGATGGAGAGAAAAATTGAAACGAGGTTGAGGGAGAAGAGATATCAGAGGAGAAAAGAGCGAGGGAGGACATGGAGGGAGTGAGAAGGAAGGACGCGCACTCTGCGACGAGAGGGAGGGAGAAACCAAACCCGTCCGTCGATCGACATCTCCTTCCTATCGGACACCGATCATCAGGTGCTTTCTCCCATGACTAGGAGGAGGGATGGCCTGATGCAGTGGTGAAGGAGGAAGGGGATGAAGAGCGAGAGGACCGGGAGTGGACGAAGAGGAGAGTTAGGGAGGGAAGAGCGAGAGGTACAGTAGGTGGCCAGCGATGGATAGATGGGTTCGAGCTCCCAAATCCCATCAAAGGGACTGAAAGGGAGGAAGACAGAAAGAGAAGATGAAGACAGAGAGAAGGGATGGATTGGGAGAGGGAAGCGAGAAGAAGACGACTCGGAGGAGCTTCGATGAGCTTCGCTCGATGAGTTTCACCGTGCCTCCTGCCAGGGTCTTGGTCTCACGGGTATTGAGAGCCGCGTGGAAGACGACCTGGCAAGAGGAGAAGGTGATGCTTATCTGGCGAGGCTCGTGAGAGAGAAGAAAGAAGAAGGAGGAGGAGTGGAGCGAGGGAAGGGGATGAGGTGGACGCGGAAACGTCCTCCTCCCCTTCGCCTCTCACCAGATTCGGTAGACTAGAGACGCAGAGTTCCACCCCCATGCAAGGGTAGGTATCTCGATGTCCTCGAAGGGAGGATGGATTGAGAGAAGGGACGGGGAAAGGAGCAGGGAAAGGAGAGGACTAGGATGGAGGGGAGGGGAGGGGCGACGTCGTTGAACGAGTGTCCTCGCTCCGATAAGACCGATTTGTAGGTCAGAATTTATCGAGGTTAACGATGAGAGAGATGACTGATGCGCTGGACATCTGGCTGAAGATTCTCGTCTCGAGGAGATGGATGGTTGAGGTCGTTCTTTTCTTTCGACTTCTTCGGGAGGAGGAAGCTCCCTCCCTCGCTGCCTCTTTTTTGCTCACCTCGACCACATCCCCCTTCCCTCTCCCTTCCCCTCCCAACTCCTCCCCTTCCACCCAAACCCACCCACTCTTTCTATCGTCCAAAGAGAGGTTAGTCACCCCTCTCCCATCCAGCTTGAACGGAAGCAATCGGACCAGGACTGGAGGAGATATCGAACGAAGGAGAGGAAGGATCAAAAGAGGTCCTTAGTGGTGGAAGTAGGAAGGAGACACCGCTAGAGTTCGATCCTCAGCTTAGACGAGATCGAGATACTCGTGGATCTAGAGGAGCAGCTCGAGCAGACTAGGCTCTCGACGCACTGCAGGACTCTGGTTCGAGGGAGGCTGCTTCGAGGCCGAAGGAAGGAGGAGAAGGGAGGAAGGAGAACGATGAGGTTCGACCATCTACGGTCCTCCTTCTTTTGCCTCACACTGGCCCCTTCGACTTCTTCTGCTACTCCTGCTCACCTAGGAGTCACCTTCATACCTCCATCACCTTAATTCACCCCTTTGTTTCGTTCTGAATCGATGTACTGACCTTTTTCTCACGTTCCTTTGATTGCAGACCTCGATTCCATCTCCTCCTCCCCTTCCTTCGGTTCCCCTTCCTTCCATCGCCCCCTCTTCGAAACCCTCCCTCTTATGGCCATCAAACCTTCCTCGAATCAACAGTCGTCCAACACGCTTCCGAACGGTCTCCCACCACCTCCAACAGGTCCTCCTCCTCCTCCGCCAGCGCAACAGCAGCAGCAGCAGCAGTCGACAGACCAAGCTCAACTTCCTCCCCTCTCGGCGGCCAACTCCAAGAAGAAGAAGAAGAAGGCAGCTAAGAGAGCAGCTCAGGCAGCGGCTGGAGGGATCAACCCAGGGAGTGGAGTGCCAGGAGGTTACGACGGAGGCGGTCAGGATCAGGTCTACGACGACGACGAGGACGACCTCCCTGCTCTCGAAGCTCCGGTTTCGCTCCCCAACAACTTCCCTTACCCACCAGGAGTCGTCGGAGGCTATCCCTCAGCAGGGGCAGCCATGAACGGAGCCATGGGAGCAGCTTTTGGAGGAGTCATGAGCGGTCTCGACTACTCAGCTTCGGGACTCAGTCCTTCAGCTCACGCCGACCTCGTCAACACGGCTACCGAACTTTATCGTCGTATGGAGGACCCGTCGTTCGGAGAGACCGAGGAGTACTGGACCTCCCTTCCGTCTCACCTCCGGAACTTTATTCGAAACGCTCTCCCCATGTCGACCTCGGGAGCTTTCCCTCCCCTTCCTCCCAACCCAAACGGCCAACACCACCATCCCTCGTCGAACAACCCTAACAACATCCTCCCTCTCCCCAACACCAACTCCCGCCTTCCCAACGGAGCTTCCGATGGATCGAGACCAGCGAACAACACCATGCTCGCGATGGCTCAGCAGATCGTTAGCGCCGCTCACGCTGGAGCGCGAGGAGGAACCATGTCGGCGAACGCTGTCCTCCCTCCGGGGTCGTTCGATCCGAGTAGTTTGGACTTTGCTTTCCAGCCTCACCCCGACCACGGGATGGAGAGGCAGGGTGGGGCTCGAGGTGGAGCCAACGGTGGGCAGGGTGGAGATTACGTGACGGGGGCAGCGGTCGGAGGAGTGGTGATGTTGGACGACAGGAGTCAGGAGGAGTACGATAGGTCAGTCCTCGTTTTTTCCCTTTCTGCTCGCTTTGGAGATCGAGATGGGATCGAGTGGGTGTGCGATGGGTAGGCTTCGATGAGGAATAGGCTGCTGGGATGGGTTTAGCTGGCGAAGGGTAGTCGGAAGCTCGAAAAGGAAGGACGAAAAAGCTGAACTCCTCCCCTTCCTTCCATCTCGTTTCGTTCGACTTTCCTCAGTGCCGACGACCTCGACGAGGATGTCTACTCGGACGATGCTCGCTACTCCCATTCGCAGGAGGTTTTCCCTCAGGAGAACGGCGACGTAGGATCCAAGAAGAAGAACAAGAAGAAGAAGAAGAAGGCGTCGTCGAACTCTCCGGCTCCTCCCCCACCGGTTCCGACTCCAGCACCAGCTCTCCCTCCTCCACCGATCCGATCGAATCCCACTCCTCCTCAGCAGCAGCAGCAACAGCAACAGCAGCAACACCAGCAGCAACAGCAGCAGCAGCAGCAACCTCAACACCATCACCAGCATCCCCCTTCCAACCCTCCTCCTCCTCATCCCTCCTCTCGAGCTGAAGGCAAGAAACCCATGCCTTACGCTCCTCCCGCTTCCAACCCTCCTCCAACGCACAACCATCCTCATCCTCATCCTCCAGCGACCAACAACCACCCTCACCCCAACCCCGTCCCTCAGAACCTCGCCGTTCGGTCGGCTCGAGCAGCGGGGAAGGCTCCCTCAACAGGTCCTCCTCCATCTTCCAACACCAACCCTCCCACTCACAACCACAACCACTCCCATCCCCATCCTCATCCTCCAGCCTCCGCAACCAACAGCAACACCAAGTCTTCGTCTTCGACGGCCGCTGGAGGATCCGCCAAGCTGGCGAAACCCGCTCCTCCTGCGAAGATTTGGAGTACGAGTTCGACGGAGGAGAGGGAGAGGATCAAGGAGTTCTGGTTGGGATTGGGAGAGCAGGAGAGGAGAGCTTTGGTGAAGGTCGAGAAGGAGAACGTGTTGAAGAAGATGAAGGATCAGCAGAAGCATAGCTGTGGTTGCGCTGTTTGTGGACGGAAGAGGTTCGTTCGACTCGCGTTTCTTTTCTTTCTCGATCTTCCCTCGATCGCGTCTCTTCGACTTCGATCTCGACCTTCGCGTACATCTTCGCCTTGTTTCTCGACCAGGACATCCTAACCTCTCCCTCTGTCTCTTACCTCGTCCACAGAACCGCCATCGAGGAAGAGCTGGAAGTCTTGTACGACGCCTACTACGACGAACTCGAGCAGTACGCCAACCATCAGCAGGAGTACGCCGCCTCAGGAGGAACCATCCCACCTCCAGCAGGACCTGGTCCCTTCCCCGGATCCGTCGAACTCGACAGGAACGGAGCTCTCATCCGTCCAGATCACCTCGCTCCTCAACAACCGAAACCTCTCGCAGGCGTTCCGATCTCCCAGCAGCCTGGGAAATGGGCTCGACGGTCTGCTCCTGGGCACCCCGACGAGGAGGGTGACGAGGAGGACGAGGAGGAGGATGAGGAGTACTCGGATGATGGTGGAGAGGACGACGAGGAGGTGAGTCCTTGTTTTTGTCGTTCGAAAACGACGCGACGACGCCGTCGCTTCGACAAGCTGTCTCTGGCGTGAGAAGAGGTCACGATCGACGATGACTGACTCTTCGCTCCTTCTTTCTCCTCTTCGTTTTCGTTCACAGGACGACGAGGAAGCCGACGACGAGGACGACGAGGAACTTCGAATTCGAAAGCCCGCCAAACCCATGCCCGTCCAACCCAACCCTCCAGTCGAACACGATCAGCAAGGAGACCCTAGCGACTTCTTCCGGTTCGGTGGACCTCTCACTACTGTCAAAGGTGGGTCCTCGTTTCATCTGCTCCCCCGGTCTCGTCTTCTGTCTTCGTCGTGTCGTCGAGATGCCTCACGCTGAGCTCGTTTCTTCCTTCGTCCCTTTCTCCTCCATCCACCACCCTTCCACTCTTTCATCACTTCTCTCACTTCCACGCCCAGGAGGTATCCTCACCGTCGCCGACGATCTCCTCAAGAACGACGGTCAGAAGTTCCTCGAGATGATGGAGCAGCTGGCGGAGAGGAGGATGCAGAGGGAGGAGGAGGCTGCTTTGAGTGTTGAGGAGGACGACTCCGAGGAGGACGACGAGGATGACGAGGACGAGGATGGAGATGATGAGGACGATGAGGATGAGGACGATGATGACGAGGTACGTTTTTCGTTCTCTTTGCTCGTTTCGTGGTCGTCGCGTCGTTCGCGAAGCTGACTTCGACTTTCACTTTTTGTTCTTGCAGGACGACGACGAGGTTCGTTCCGCACCCTCAAACTCCTTCTCTCGTCCCCACGGTAGACTGACGATCTTATCACTCGCTTTCTTGCTCTGCTACAGCCCCTCTCGGACGAACAGAAGATGGAGGAGGGTCGACGGATGTTCCAGATCTTCGCCGCTCGGATGTTCGAACAACGAGTCCTTCAAGCCTACCGAGAGAAGGTCGCTCAGGAACGTCAGCTCCAACTTCTTCGGGAACTCGAGGACGAGGAGGGAGCTGCTCGAGCTAAGGAGGCTAAGAAGGCTCTGGAGAACCAGAAGAAGAAGGACAAGAAGAGGTCTGTTCTCGTTTCTCGACGCGCTCCTCTTCTCTTCGTTTACTGATTTCGTTCTCCCCTTTCTCGTTCGACCTTCACAGACTTCAGAAGCTCGCCAAGGACGAGGAGAAGGCTCGGAAGGACGCCGCGACCAAAGCTGAAGCCGACGCTGCCAAAGCGAAGCACGCCGCTCACGAACTCGAGGTCGCCAAGAAACGAGAGGACGAACGACTCAAGAGGGAGGCTGAACGGACGGCTAGGGCTGCGGAGTTGGCTAAGAAGGAGGAGGAGAAGAAGAAGCGTCAAGCTGAGGAGAGGGAGCGAGAGGCTGAGCAGCAGAGGAAGAAGAAGGAGAGGTGAGTCGCGTCGTCTTTTTCTCGTCTCGTCCTTTCTCGACGCGTCTCTTCTCCGACGAGTTCGAGTCGATTCGAATCTCTCGATCTGACACCTCCTCCTTCCCTTCAATGGTTCGGTTGTGCTCTCAGGGAGGAGAAGGCTCGGCTGGAACGTGAAGCTCGAGAGAAGGAGAGGAAGGAGAAGGAGGAACGAGATCGCGCCGAGGCTGCTCGCAAGGAAGCCGAAGCTGCTGAGAAGAAGGCCAAGGAGGAGGAAGCTAGGAAGGAGGTCGCTCGGAAGGAGAAGGAGGCTAGGGATCTCGCCGACAAGCTCCAACAGCAGAAGACCCTCGAAGCTCAACGAGTCGCCGCCGCCAAAGCTACCCAGCTCAAAGCTCAGAAGGCTGCCGCCGCCAACCTCGCCGCTCAGACTCGAGCCAACGCTTCCAACACCGCTCGAAAGGCTTCCGCTCCCAACCCTTCGTCGTCCTCGAAACCCTCCATCCCAACTCAACCCGTCCCTCGTCTACAACCAGGTCAGGCCTCCGGATCCAACCAACGCTCCGTCTCGAGCTCGTCGTCGATGCCCGTCTCGCCGATGCAGGCTCAGTCTCAAGGCATCTCCCACCCCCAAGGAATGCCTCAACCACTCCAGTTCACTCGTCAAACTCCGATCCACCCTCAACAGGGCCAGTCGTCGTACCACGGTCTCAACTTCCCTCCTCAACAAGGAGGACTCCCCGCTCGACCTCCCACCTCTCCCTACCCCGCCGTCTTCGGTCTCGGAGGTCCCTCAGGCCCTCCTGGCTACCCTCAACCCCCTCTCTCGCCAGCAGTTCTTCGCCAGCAGCAGCAGCAGCAACAGCAACAGCAGCAGCAGCAGCAGCAGCAGGCAGGATCCATCGGCGGACCCTCTCGACTCTCCCCTTCCTCCCAATCCTCGATCCCCGGTCCTTCGACTCCCATCGGAATGGGCTTCCCTCAGTCAGGTCCCAGTCGTCTTCCTCCTCCCGTCGCCAGTGGATCGGACGTCTTCTCGTCAGGAGGAGTCCCCATCGCGTCGCACGGTCGTCGTTCATCCCAACACGACCTTCCTCCTCCAGGACCTTCGTCAGGAGTCATCGGAGGATCTTCGTCCTCCCTTCCTCGCTCGTCAGCGAACGACTTCCGAGCAATCCAACGTCCCATGCCTATCGGTCGACCTCAGAACGGAGATCCTCACCCTCTCGACGTCGTCGACGAAACCCCCTTCGGCGCTCCCTCAGGCTCGTCGTCTCGTCGTTCGACATCACCGGAAGCGGTATTCGGCTCGTCGGCCTTGAGTCCAGACGACGAGATCGTTCCTCGTCGACCTTCCAACGCTCAGGCGGTTTGGGGAGCTCCAGGCTCGTCAGCTGCTCCCTCACTAGGTCCCTCGCCTTGGGGAGGATCCTCAGCCATCGGAGCCTCGTCTTTCGCTTCCCCTCAACCCTCTTCGGCGGGCGTGAGCGGGATCTGGTCGACGAGCGTTCCTGGGAGTGGCGGAGGAGGTGGTTCGACCTGGGGAGTCGCTGGAGGAGGAGGAGCTGGTGCGATTCCGTTCTCGAACAACTTGAACGGGAACGGAAACGTTGGTCGGCCGTCCCCTTTTGGGATGCCTCCTCCTGGACCTCGGTCGCCTGTGCAGCAGAATAGGTTCCCTCCTTTTGCTGCTTCTAGTCCGTCTCGTTAATCTCTCTCGCTCGTAGCAGTCCTTTGGGAGGCGGCGCGTCTGCGACGACTCTCCCTTTCCCTTTCCCTCTCTCTCTCTCGATCCCCTCCCCTTCCCTTTCCCTCCGTTTTCTTTTCGCTCCTACCCACCTCGTTGCTTTCTTCTGTTTGCTAGTTTCGAGAATCGAATGCACTCTCAGCACGGATCATTCCATCTACCGAAGCAAAGCGAAAGAACAAGAAGGTCCGAAGGAAAACGAACGCGAAGCGAGACGAGACGCGACGAGCTATCTACTGAGAGGGAAGCGCTCAAGTCTACTGAGCAGCTCGTTTGGCGATGACTGCAGGCATGTATTCCTGACCCGAGGTGGTCTGGTGATCCGAAGTAGAGATTGAAGGTCTGGTCAGTCGAGAACGAACGAAAGACTCAAAGCTCGGAGGGAGAGAAACGTGAATTAAGGACGAACGAGCAGCAACCCTCCGTCGAAAGTAACGCTGGATCCAGAGACGTACTCTCCCGCCTTAGAGCAGAGGAAGAGGATGAGACCTGCGAGATCTTCAGCGGTCCCGAATCGACCTGGACGAGCACGAGAAGACGAAAGAGAACGAGACGGGGAAGTCAGCTCGACGCGACGAAGCTGGGACGATCGAAGCGAAATGGAATCTCACCAGCCGGGGTGTTGTAGTTGAGGATGTCCTGAGCCCAAGCTTGAGTGGTGAGATCTCCCGTCAAAGGAGAAGGGAAGAGGCTGAGGAGGAAGGAGTTGACTCGGATCTTGAAGGGGATGAGTCGAGCTGCTCGTTGAGAAGGTAGTCGAAGGCGACGGGTCAGGCTCGAAGAGGAGAGGTGGGGAGAAAAAGAGATGGTCAAACTGACCGGCAAGGATTCGGCTCAAGTGGAGAGCTGATGAACGAAGAAGAGAAAAAGTCAGCGGATCAAAGACAAAAGCTGGACGCGTCGACTTACCAGCAGCCTTCGAAGTCGGGTAGATGGCGCCGTTGGGCCTAGAGGAGCAGGGTGGCGCAGCAAATGAGCATGGGGCAAGACGTGTGGCTTGAGAGAAGAGCCATGGGATCAATAATCACGGGTTGATGAGGTGGGCGGCGGACGAAACGTTGAAAAGAACGACGGGCGACGACTTCGATTTGACGAGGAGAGGAATGAATCGGATGGTTACGAAGTAAGGAGCGGTGACCTTCAGTGCAAAAGAAGGGGCTCAAGTCAGCGAAGAGGGATAGGACAGAGGAGAGAAGAAGAAAGAGATCCGAAGGAACGAGAAACGCGTCGCGACTGACGTTGATTTGGTTCACGTCCGCGAAGTCTTCGACTGTTGAGAGAAGGTTGAAGAAGGACTCAGTCAGCTGAAGCCTGTATCCCGTGGTCGTAGGTAGCGCTGAGACTGACAAGAGGAGTCCATGAGCTTCTCGACCGTTTCCTCGACGCTCCCAGGGTCGGAAGCGAGAGGGATAGCTTTGACGATACCAGCGTTGTTGATGAGGACGTCGATGTGACCCGTCTTCTCTGAGATGGCTTTGAAGATCGCTTCGATTCCAGCCTTGGTGGTGATGTCTCCCTGGATGCTGAAGGAAGGAAACGAAAGGAACGAAGACGCGATCAGCCCTCGACTCGAAGCGAAGAAGCGAAAGAAGCCAACGAACAGTCGACTCACGGAATGAACTTCCCCTTCACTCCCTCGAGAGTCTTCTCTACCTCCTCCAGAGTCTCAATCCTCCGTCCGATTCCGAAAACGGTAGCTCCGTTCGAAGCAAGCGCGATGGCCATATCTCGACCAAGTCCTGACCCAGCTCCTGTGACCACGACGACCTTTGACGCGACGGTGAAGAGTGATTGAATGGAGTACTGAAGGAAGGACATGGTGAGGATGAAAGCAAGTTGTGGTGGTTGAGTAGGAGATGGGCGAAAGGCGAAAAGGAAGGGTAGGAGATGGGCTGAAGGCGCCAGCCCGGCGGAGATGAGGCTTGATCAGTCAGCGACTCTCTCCGCACTTTCGATTGTAAAGCCATGCCCAACCGTCTAATTTTGTGAGCCCGACGGCGTAGAGAGTTACCAGTTACTTCAGACGCGAGGCCGAAGCCGCTGGCACGACCTTGAGGGCGGGAGATCGCGAGCTCGACAAGAGCACGACGCGTCATTTTTTCGAACTCACTCGTTCTTCGAAAGCCTCATCGCATCGATGCCACCCTTCTCCTTCCTTCGGCGAGAGCCTAGCGGTATGGAATCCAATCTACTTCCAGGAGGGTTCGACACAGAGGAGCTTGTGTTGTTTCCAATTCGACTTCTGTGAGCGAAACCGAGAGGGAAGAAAGGGAGAGCGAGTCAGGTCTACTGGGATAAACGAAGCCAAGGAGATTCTCGAGCTTACCCTTCGAGCAGTAAGCTACTGCCTTGCACTGTTATCGTCGAACGAATCGAGTCAGTGGGACGAAACCAAAGCGAAGGAAACGAGAGACGCGAGCTCACCTTCGCACACATCATCATCTTCTGAGCAGTCACGCCGCACCTTCCTTGCGAGGTCAACGACCCTTCGCACCTCGACCAGGGTACGCTTCGTCGAGCGTCCTCTACCAAGACGGAGAAGACAGGATTTTGAGCGCCGTCGGAAGACAAAGCGGTCGCGAGGAGGACAAGGGCACTCGAGGTCGACATCAACTCCACGAAAGCGTCTGGAGAGATCTTCTTCTCGGTCTTGTAGATGCTCTGTACGTGTCTCTCTATCTGTTTGAAGCGTCGAACGAGATGATCGGTGGAAGAACTCCAAGGGAAGGGAGGTCCAGGGACGCGATTGTGGAAGAGGTGAAGGAGGGCTCCTTGACAGATAGATCCCAACGTCAACCAGAGAGTAGCGTCGTCGTCGAACTGAAGCAGGGAAGCAGAGGTGTCAGTGAAGATTTCAGCTGTACGAGAGAAGAAGATTGAGGCGAAGAACGAACGGTCTTGAGCGAAAACATCGAAGGTTCCGTGGCCGCGAACGCTTCCATCAACGCGAGCTGAAGCTTCCCTGCATCTGGATGGTTACGCATGAAGTAGGCGAAGAGGGGATGGTTGGGACCAATATCGACGAGGACGTAGTACCAAGGAGAGGCTCGAACCAAGGGGGATGGAAGGAGAGTGATGGCTTGGGCGAGAGAGGGAAGGTATCGAGAAGCGAACGAAGTCTGCGACGGAAAATATCGGGACGAGTCAGACGAGCGACTTCGCTCAGTATCTATGTATAGCTACTTGCCATGACTGGAGTCTTTACTAGGACGTTCTTCGGGTCCTGGAAAGGACCGACCTGGCAGCGGCGAAGAGGGGGAGGAAGGGGAGAGCCCGTGAGCTCGCGCGCAAGACCAGGGAAGCACGACGCAATCTAGAGGGCGGAAGGGACACGTACCAGGGAGTAGAACTGTCTGAGATTCTGATTAAAGCTCTCGAGCCTCTCGGGGACGATCGTCTCCCCTCTTTGTCCGAGCTCTCTGAGCTCAACGACAAGAGGAACGAGGGAGCGAAAGGAGTCGTCCGTCAAGCCGATGCACTCTGCCATCTTCTGAGCTAAGAGGGAGGGATTCATGATGAGATGTTGAGGTTGAAGTATGACTGATTGAGGGAGGTGGTTGGGAAGAAGAGAAGAGGAGGGTGGGAGAGGGGAGGAGATGGACGTCGGAGAAGAGGGAGGAGGGTGAGCTCAGCCTCAGCGTCCCTTCGGTTTGAACCCCCTTCACGACGTTAACACCTTCGAAAAGATTGGATTCAGAGAAGCGAGTTCGGTGAAGAGATCAATTTTCCCAGTAAAATCTGTCTCGACCGAAAAATCTTCCCTCGACGACCTCGTTACACTCGCTCAGGTCGTCGAGTTGAGCTCGACCTCCTTCTCCTCACCGACGTCGATCTCGCTAGCTCCCTCTTTTCCTGCATGAGCTCAGTCTCCGCCTCCGACAGGATCGCTACCTCGCTGGGACTCGTAGATGGCTCTTACAAGCAGAAGATCGAGCGGGACCGGACCTTGAACGTCTTGAAGGAGAAGATGAGGAACGACCCTCCAACTTCTTTTCTCGATCTTCCAACCTCCTTTCATGAAAAGCTGGAGACGGAGCAAGCCGTTCGTACAAACCAGCATGTGTGCTGTCCTGTACAGGTAGAGAAACTGACCTACGTGTTTATTTCTTCAGCATGTAGATCTTGACGAAGCGGAAGACGTCCTTCGAGTGAGCTTGAGCTCAACTTCTCCTCCCTCCCTCCAGACGACTCCTTCTGACCGCTTCATCGTCCCATCTGCTGCTAGAGCGCTTTTTGTCACCACTATCTACCTCAGCTCGCCCTCGCCCACTCCATCGCTGCGCCGAACAAATGGCACAATCCATGGACGACAAGTTTGAAGGCAATCACCTGCAGAAACCACGTCTTCGATCGCTTCAGCAGACTACCAGAAGAAGGAGCAGCACTGCTGGACTCTTTCTACGGTCTCTACGCTCTCAACATGCCCACGATGGAGTTCATTCTCGACCCCGTACGTGTAGCTCACAACAGCGGGCGTACTCTGCTCTCCTTCCTCTTGAGCTGACTCCGTCAGCGCTTCCTTTCTTCTCCTCGTCCATCCTCTCCTCTCTGCCCAGATCAACGCTCCTCGAGCACCCCTCCTGGAAACCTCAGCTTGGCACGCTATCCTCTTCCACCTATGCATAAGCCAAGCCGATGGAGTCGCTCCCAAAGCCGTCACTTCCCCTTCAGCCCTCGCCTTCCTCCGTCGCCTCGATCTCTTCCAGCACGACCTCATGGCCAACAAGGCGAGGCTTCCGCCTGAGCTGCAGAAGCCGGCAACGAATATTGAGGTGGCCAACCGTGCATTCCTTGCCCTCCTCGAGGGAAGAGTCCCTCCGAGGAGTTTCAACCCCGAGTCGTTCCCGTTCATGAGGATGAGCGCTTGGTGGAGATGCGAAGGGAAGGACGCTGAGCCTGGGATGAGCTGCAGGACGATGGAGAGCGGAGAGGAGATGATGCAGTGTGGTCGAGTGAGTCCAGCTCTTCCTTCCTTCTCTCGTATCTCACCGTTGCTAACTCCCTCTCTTCTTGGATCGATTCATCAGTGCCAATCCGTTCGCTACTGCTCCGTCGGTTTGTACGCTTCAACCCCCTCTTCCCACGCTCTAAAACTGAGTGATCCTCTTTATTTTCTCAGCTCATCAAAAAGCTCACTGGAAGACCCACAAGAAGACCTGCTGGGAACCGATCTGGTGATCGCGACGCGTCTGGCAGGAGAGAAACGCTGTCGGGAGCGACGCCTTTGGGTGGGATGGCATGAGATGCTTGCTAGAACGTTATCAACCGCGAAAAGAGAGGAAAGCGTCTATTTGTCTGAGCTGAGAAGGAAGAGACCGCAGCCCGAGATGGTTCGTCGCGTCGTCTTCTCGTCTTATCTTCCTCAACCTCGTTTCGACTCAGTTCTCTCCTCTTGACCGCTGACAAGAACGGCTACGAGGCCTCGTGTAATTTTCGCTGTCGCCGTCGTCGCAAAGGTCATCAAAGAACGAACGAGAGAAGAACGGGTAAAATCGCGCGTCCGAAACGAATCGAACTCGAGCGAAAGAGAGAAGTAAAAGTACAGAGATAGCGAAACGAGTGGCATATCAAGAGAGCGAGGAAAACGGATGCAAGTACGATTCAAAAGGGCTGAAGAAGAAGAAGGACGACCGAGCGACGTGAGAGTTCGTCTGCGAACAAAGAGAGACGAGGCAGAGGAGGTCAGTTTCAAGTTCGTTCGCGAACGAACGAGAGCAGAGGAAAGGAGAGGAGAGGCACGCACAAAAGATGAGCGGCGAGGTTCTAGAGATGGTTGAGTGAAGGCTGAGTTGATCACGTGATGATCTCGAGGGAGTGGGAGAACTTGGCGACCTGGGAACGAGAGAGGGAACGAAGGAGGGAGGTCAGACGCGTCGAGTGGAGGAGAAGAGAGAGGGACGGAGAAGGGAGAGACGTACCTTCGCGTGGCACATGACCTGGTGAATAGAAAAAAGGGGAGGTATGTCAGTACGAGTGGGATGAAAAGGGTTGAAGAAAGGAGGAAAGGCGAGCTGACCTTCTTCGCATCGAAGTTCATGACCTGCAAAGCCTCGAGGTTGGTAGCTCGAGAGAGAGCGACGTAGGCTGTTCGATTACGAGACGAGCATCATCAGAGAATCAGTCAGACGTGGGAGGGAAGGAATAAAGGCAGAGAAGACGTACCTTGTCCCTTCTCGAAGATCCTTCGAAGATCGACCTTGACTCGCTCGAGAGCTGGAGGAGGAAGAGCGAAGAGTTTTGGTCAGCGCGGAGTCGAAGGAAGGGAAAAGACACAACAAGAGAGACGTACTCTGTCCTTGAGACTTGTGAATACTGAGGTAAGAGAGGAGGAGGCAGGACGGAAGGTCAGCGGAACGAAGGAGGGAAGACAAAGAGATGGAGAGGGAGGAGACGAACCTCATCGCCCAAGAGACTGTGGGAACGAAACGAGAGAGTCAGCTCGGAGTCACAGAGAGAAGGTGAGAAGAGAATGGAAGGGGCTCACGAATCAGAGGGATCTAGAAAGGACGACGAAGCGAAAAAGAAGACATGTCAGTCCCGACGCGTCCCACAACTCCCTCCTCCTCCTCCACGCAAACTCAACTCACCTGCGTCCTCGAAGCCTTCACATTCCCATTCTGCTCCTCCACCTTAAACTCCTCACTCGTAATCAACCTCGTCATCGCTCCTCCTCCAGGCAGGGAAAACGTCACCGCCGGGAACTCGACTCCCCTCGCTCCTCCATCCTGCATCCTCTTCTGCTTCTTCTCCTCCCTCGTCAACTCCTCTCCAACAATGATCATCCCACCTCCTCCTCCAGGCACCTCGTTATCGAACTCCCTCGCGATCGAAGGCCAGTCCTCGGAGGTGTAGAACCCTCGTACTCTTCCGATGGATCCGTTGACCAGGTCGTCGTCGAGGTTCTTGACGAGCATGACTTGGCAGTCGATCTTGAGTTGGAGGTCCTTGACGGCGAGCATGTTGGAGAGTTCTTTTTGGAGCTGGATGGGGTCGGTGAGGGAGCCGCCGTCGGACGATTGGTACAGCTTCGATTCGGTTTTGAGCATTTTGAGACGAGCAGCGTTGGAGTTGTCGACGTCTTCACGACGGGGGTAGCTGAGGTAGTAGGAGAGAGAAGGAGTAAACGAAGAGTCAGCTCGAGAGCTCCTCCTTCTCAAATCAACACCTTCGAGCAAGTAAGACGAGGAGGCGTGAGAACGCACAGCTCGGTCGGTTCGATCCCGTCCTCGTAGAACACCGTCCTGGAGAGCGAGTTGAACCTCTGGATCGAAGCCGGCGAGAGACTTCCGAATCGCATCTCGTTGAGCATGTCGACAAACGCTAGGAGGAGACGCGAAAACGAGAAGGAAAGACGAAGGCGAAGGTCAGCTCGACGCGTCTCAAACGAACGACGTAAAACGAGAGGAGAACTGACTCTGATCCTTCTGTCGGAAAACCTGGAGGACGGGGAAAACAGGCAAGAACAAATCAGAATCGAGCGAGGAGGAAAAAAAGTGAACGGAGAGAAGGCGAAACTGACCTGAGTGAGGTTGACCGTCCTGTGGATCGACTCCTTCCACATCCTAGCCTCGAACGCGAACTTAGGCTCTCCTTTGGCGACGGGAGGGAGCTGTTACGAGCGAGCCAAGAGAAGAAGGTCAGCTTCGAGATCGTGAGAAGAAAAGGAAGGAAGCGAGGAGCAGGAGGCGAGGAGACGCGACTGACTTGGAAGAAATCGCCGGTGACGATGAGCTGGAGAGAACGAACGATTCAACGAAGTCAGCTTCGAAGCGATCAAGAGGAGTGACTAGCAGGGAGGTAAGGGGAAGAGATAGCAAACCTGAATCCCACCGAAAGGAGCTTGGTCTCGTCGCAGGCTGGGTGAGAGCGAGAGATGGGAAACGAAATCAGACCCGGGACGCATCGACGTCGAGGGAAAGGAGGGTCGAGGGACTCACATCGTCGCAATCTTAGCTAACTTGTCAAACAGATCTCCATCCACCATCGAGACTGCAGCGAAAGAACGAACGAACGCAAAGTCAGCTTGAGCTTCGACCCCGGACGCGTCGAGTTCGAGCGGAGTGGAGATTCGCGCGACTCACCCTCATCGATGATCAGCACCTTCGTCCTAGTCCACCTAGACATAGCCTTCTGGTTCCTCTTGACCTTCCCAGCTCTTCGCCGTTCCGAACCCAAACGCAAAAGGTCAGCTTCGTCTCGTCTGGTCTCGTCTCGTCTCGTCCCTCCCTCCCTCCCTCGCACTCCACTCCCACTCTCCCTCCCGCATCCATCTCTCCCTCACGCCACCTGTCAAGGGTACTCACAGCTGATCAGCAGGCTCGATCCCCAACCCAATCCCAGCGAACGAATGCAGGGTCGTTCCTCCAACGTTGCAGGCGGCGATTCCAGTCGAAGCGGTCACGGCGACGGCGTCGGGTCGAGTTCGGTACTTGTCTCGAAGACCTTTGATGATTTCTCGGAGGAGGACGGATTTTCCGGTTCCTGGGAAGATGACGAAGAGTGACGTCAGTGGGTGAGCGGGAGGGAGGAAGGAAGGGAGGAGGAGGTGTATGCGAGCCTCGCGCGTGTGTGAGCTCGACGTTTCCCCTTCCCTCGACCTCGTCGAGCCGAACCGTCGTCTCCACACTCAACGGCTCTCCCTACCCCGAACTTCCCTCTTCTCGCTCCAATCGAACCTCCCACTCACACCCAGAACGAGCAGAAGAAACGAAGGACTCACCAGCACTCCCCGTGAAGAAGACATTCTTTCCCTCCTTAACCACCATATCCCTAACCTTGGTCTGCTCCTCCGACAACTCGATCTTCCCAGGCTTCTTCTTGGTCTTCTTCGTCTCGACCACCACCGTCGAAGGTCCAGCGTCCACGGAGCGTTTCCTGTCGAACGAAAGGCAACGAAGCGGTCAGCTCTCGCTTCCCTCCCTTCGTCTCCTTCGCTCGCACTCTTCCCCTCGCTCGTCAGGAAGGTGGTTTGGAGTCCGAGGACTCACTTAGTAGGCAACTCGCTCTCCCAAGGATCTGAAAGAGACCTCTTCGCAGCCAGCGACCCAAGCATCGTCGACTTGCTTCCACTCGCTCCTCCTCCTCCTCCTCCTCCACTGGTCGTCGAGCTCGAAGACGATGAGTTGTTGGAAGCGAGGTTTTCGTCATCTCCAAAGACTGCTCTTCTCCTCCTTGATCGAGGGGACAGGTCGGGAGTAGCGATTCGAGTTGATCTCGCGGAGGAGGTGGGGTGAGGTTGAGCTGAGGCGGAGGGAGGAGGTGGAGCGTAGGAAGCTGCTGCTTGAGCTGCTACTTCGAGGATGTTGGGTTTGTGGGCTTTGAACGGTTTGGAGAGGGAGGAAGAGGAGGTGGTGGGTTTGGTGCTGCGACGAAGGAAGAGGAGAAGGAGGTGAGCAAGAAGAAGGGAAGGGGAGGGGCAGAGGAGCTCGAGGTGGAGCTCATCAAAGGAAGGAGAAGGAAGAGAAGCTCACGGTTTAGGTGAAGGTGGCCAGGACACAGCGTTCTCTCCCTCTCCTTCTTCGTCGTCCGAGTCTACGAGATCTATGATGTCTTTGTTCTTGGCTGGAGGAGGATCGGAAGCGGGAGCGGAGGGAGGAGGAGAGTCTCCCCATGAGCGAGAGAAGGACGCGACTTTGCTGATCTTTGAGAAGGGAAGGAGAGGAGGGAAGGGATCAGCTTGAGAGAGGATTTACGAGAGAGAAGAGGGAGGAGTGTATGCGTACAGCTTTCCTTGGTTGGGACATGCTTTGAAGGAGGGAGAGGGGGAGGAGAAAGGAGGAAAGGAAGGCGATGGTGGTCGAGGTGGCGAAGGGAGGAGCAGGTCTCGAGCGAAATGAAAGTCAAGAGGGGACGCGTCGATTGGCTCCGCCTTTCCGAGAGAAATTTACTCGTTTTGCCTTTTCACCCACTTCTTGATCTTCTCTCGCAACCTTCAGAAATCACCACAACAACAAGCCCCATCTCCTTCGCGACGGTGGCACAGCTGTCCTCTCCCTGGCCGAACAACTCATCTCCCTCGCCCTCTACACCTATCTCCTCGCTCTCGGTTCAGCCTACCTCCCCATGGAGAGTCAGCCGAGACATTGGGGGATGACGATCCATATCGCCTCTCTGCTAGGGACCGTCAGCGTGGTGAGAGCGCTGGAGGTGCTGCTCCCTCAGGAACGACGAGCTGAGGAGGGGTGGGAGAAGTGGTTGCCGTTCGTGGAGTTGGGAGTGGCGAGTCTTGCGACGGCGATTGTGGTGGGGATTCCGAGGGGACCGGAGTTGTATTTCCCGATGGAGAGGTTGTATACTTCGTGAGTAGACCGCACGAGAAGAAGGGAGGGAGGGAAGAGCGCTCCTTTGCGAGCTCGTTATTTCGAGATGCTCGCTCGCTCGCGTCTCGATTCGATCAGAACTTCTTTCTTTCGCTGACCTGGTACGTTCTGTTTTGCGTGTGGCAGCAAAATCGCCGCTGACGCCCAAGCTGCTGAGCTCAAGAACGGTCGACGACCCAACGTTTCGGGCGAGTCGACGAGCTGCATTGCCGGACAGCTTTTCTTCTCGTTCGCTACACCTGGTGCGTGTCGCCTCTCCTTCCCTTACTGCTGAGCATTGATTGACCCTTGGCTATGGGTTGGTTCGTTGATCAAAGTCGTCAAGCTCGGATACACCGCTGAGACTCTGGATGTCCACGATTTGCCTGTCGTTCCTCATCATCTTCGTTCGTTCCGTTCTTCCTTCCATTCCGTTTCGGCTCGAGAGCTGACTTGACGGTTCGAACACTCGATTTGGGGTCGAATAGGAGCCATGCTGCTCTTCAGGAACATGAGGAAGGTGTACGGGAAGACTCAGAAGAGGAACTCGGTCAAGCGAGGATCGGGGTGGGTTGTGCTCGGGAAGGTGTTCTCTGCTAACAAGGGGATGTTCACTGCTCATGAGTTATGCTTTTCTTCTCTCTGTCTTTCTCCTTCTGCCGCTGGGAGGAAGGAGGGCAGATCCGAGGCAAGGCGACGCTCGAAGTCGACGCGTCGTCGACGCCGCTTCTTCCCCTCCTCTCGCCTCATCGCTGACTCCCAACACCCTCCCCTCCCCCTGCACACTCTTTGTAGCAACGAGCCCTCGGACGAAGGAGGAGTCATGGATCTCGGCGCCGGAGTCGCGTCGAACGAGGACGAGGAGGGGAGCTCGATCAAGACGGACGAAGGAGGAAGATCTTCTCCGAACTCAGCAGCCGACGAGGTCGATATCGTTGCAGACGACGTTCAGGAGGCGGATATGACGTTCGCGGGAGATCTGGTCCGAGACGACGAGGAGATCGAGTCGAAGGTACGCGAACACGGAACGAACGACTCGAACGAACCTCAAACGGAGGAGGAACCTCAGGAGCAGAACCCACTCGAACAGCACGGCCCTCCCTCCTCCTCCTCGTCGTCCGACACTGCTCCCCAAGGAACCACTCCTCGTCAAAGAAACTCGATGGATCCGCTCGTCGTCGTCGTCGCACCAACCGTCGCCTCCCAAACCGTCCCTTCCTCGTCCTCCTCTTCCTCCTCATCCTCTTCATCCTCCGAGGACGACGACAAGGGAACCATCGAAGCCTTCCTCCCCTCCCGAAGCCGACTAGTCGAGAGCAGCGAGAGTGAGGAAGACGACGAGGAGGTCAGCGTCGAGCCGAAGAGGGCGACTGGCTCCCGAGCTAGTAAAGCTAGGCATGCCAGCGATGAGGGAAGCGAGTCGCAGAGCGAGGAGGGAAGCCAGGAGGGAAGCGATGACGGAGAGGAGGGAAGCGATGACGGAGAGGAGGGAAGCGAGGAAGAGGACGAAGATGAGGGAGTTGCCACGACCGCTCCAGCTACCACCACCACCACCACCCTCGTCCGATCCTCCACACCCTCCAAACCAACCTTCGCCTCCCATGCTCCATCCACTTCGAAAACTCTCGCTCATCAGTCGAAATCAGCAAAGACTTCCGTCGCCGCCAAACCTCCTCCCGTCAGCACTCAACCCTCCCTCTCCGTCGGGAACAGGGCGAAACCCGTCCCTCCTACCGCCTCCCATGCACCAGCGTCGACATCCTCCTCCTCAGGTCCTTCCACCTCGAGACTGCCCTCCCCTCCATCCTCCTCAACTTCCCGAAACCAAGGCGCGTCCAAACCCTCCCTTCTCAACTCCCACTTCCGCCCCTCGTCCTTCCCAGACCGTCAACACCACTCGAACCAAGTCTTCAGCCGCCGCTCCCACCTCAGCATCCACTTCTTCGAAACCCTCAACCTCAAAATCAGCCCTCCATCTACCCTCAGCCGCCTCCCTCCGACCTCCTCACACCGTCGCGACCTCCTCGTCAAACACGACGGTCTCTCGTCTCTCGCTTCTCCAACAAACACCCACTGTCGCTCAAGAACGACTTCCCGACTATCGAAGGGACTGGTGGATGGGGATTCATGACCCGATCCCACCGCAGCAGTGGGATTACGAAGAGGACAAGGAGGATTGGCCGGAGGGGAGGCAGAAGCTTCGCGCGTGGCTCGCTCTCCCTTCTTGGAACAGGCCGGACCACGCTCGACCGGTCTTGATGAGGGACGGGGAGCCGACGGTCTTGATGTTGAAGGAAGGGGGTGAGGATTGGTACAGTTTGAGAGAGTTGAAGAGGGCGAAGGGGGAGATGGAGGAGGAAGAGGAGTGATAGCTTGATTCGTTTGGTTCTTTAGCACCCCCTTCTCTTCTCTCGTTTGTTCTTTCTCTTCTTTCTTGCCTCTCTTCGCCAGTTTATGATCTCGCCTTTCTCGTCTCAACATAGCGCTGGAGCTTCGATACGAACTTGTAACCGCTTAGGAGGACATCTCCAACGACCTCGCAACTCAGGAGGAACGAGTGGGCAAACGACGGACGAGGTAGAGGGAGGTCGCTAGGGGGGCGTCGATGCTGCTCGAACAAGTGTGGCCGAGATGGAGAGCAGTGGGTCCGAGGGAAGAGGCGAGAGGGAGAGCGAGAAACAGGGAGGTCGACGCGACGCGAGTAGGTCGGAGCCGAGACAAACGTCTTCATATTCGACTTAGCCAAACTTTTCTCCCTTCTTACTCTCGCTTCTCCATCTCTCCTCCGCCAACCCTCCACACGCGTTCGAGCCTGCTTCTCAGCCTGCTCTTCCCTCCATTTCGTCGCCGCGACGCGTTCGTTCGAAACGTCTCTTCTGTCGCTTAGATCTTCTAGTCCAACGATGAAGAGCAACTACAGCCGTCCTCAGAGTTCAGAGTGAGAGTTAGAGAGTTTCCAACGGCTAGCCCGAATCGAGAGCAAGAAGAAGGAGGAAAGAGGGACAGCTGGACGCGTCTCCTCGAACTCATCAAGACTTACGAGCGAAGAACGACGAACGAATCAACTTCCTTGCGGAGGGCGAAGAGGTCGGAGGTTAGAGGGAGACGCACTCAGAATGGGAAAGTCGTGAGATAAGAGCGAGAAGCTAAACGAAAGCGAACGAAACAGAGGGAGCAAACGCGTCGGCAAGGGGGCGTCACGAATAAACAGCTGAAAACACGGTGTACATCGGTCTCCTCCTTCTCGTCCAGTCTCGATAAGTTGGCGATCAGAAGTTCGAAGATGTTGACGTCGAGCTGGGGGATGGGAAAGACGCGTCGAAGAACGAACGAAAGCGATCAGCTCCTCCCTTTCTCTCCTTCCCCCTCGTTCTCGCTTCCATCCCACCTCCCGCCCTTCTCGTTCGATCTACTTCCCCCTTCCTTCTGGGAGCGTAGACCGCTCAAACCAGATCGGATCAGGTCTATACTGTTTTTTATCCTCCCCGTAGCTGTGATCGAACCAGCTTCCTCGCTTCGCAGGTCGCTGAACGTCGTTCTCGCACGAGCTCAACCGCCCTCCCTCCCTCCTTCGCTCGTTCCCACCTCACCTCCTTCTCCGACCAGTAAAACATCATCTGACCTCTCTCAATCCTTTCTGTTCACAGGTCACCTCTACCCATCATCACCTCTCGGTCTCCTCACAGGATTTTCGGCAGCGTCGGACGAGATGGGGTCAGCTTGGGAGAAGGGTCGAGTTGGGAACGTCGGGATCGGAAGGCGAGCGAGTTTGCTAGGTGAGTTCCTTTCAAACGCCTTTTTCTTCTCGTAGGGAGGCTCGAGGCCATGCTGGGGAGAGGGCTGTCGGAAGAGCTTGCACTCTCTCGCTCTCGTGGGAGAGGGAAGGACATCGTTGTCCTCTCAACCTCCCTCGCACCTCAACGAAACTCCCTCCACACGACGAGCGCTCCTTCTCTTCCCGTTCGCAAGCTGACTCCCGTCTCTTTTTCGCTTCGCGTGCAGACTATACTTGACCTCTTTATGCATGCGATGGTGATCCTCGGACCCCCAGAACCCTCTCGGAAAGCAACCTCGTCCAGAGTGAGAGAGATCTCTCGCGACGCGTCTGAGAAGTAAGCACGAACGAACGGACGAACGAACGAAGCATAGATCAAGAGGGCCTAGCAAACTAGAAAGCAAGCACCTGAGATCCTCCTTCATCGAGTTCCGTGGTGTCCAGCGAGAGAGGTAGCCATCCTGGAGTGGTGAAAGAGGATGGAGGTGAATCGGTCGACCGAGTCCCAGAGGTGAGTCGAGTGGATGACTCGGTTGGATCGGAGGAGGACGAGGGAGTTGGTAGGGACGTAGTAAGAGAGCTGGGAGCAAGGAGAAGGGGTGAAGGAGGGACATGGTCAGCGAGAGAGAGAGAGAGAGAGTCGGGAGAGAGGAAAGGGAAGAAAGTGACGACTCACCCCGATCTCGTACAGTCTGTACTCCAACCACTTGAAGTTCCCAGTAGTCAACGCAACGCTGAACGACGAGGGAGCGTCCTTTGAGTCCCAGTGGGCGATGGGAGTATCGTCCGAGAAGTTGGCTCGGTTCGGGCAGAGGCGAGAGACGAACTGATGGTCCCACTTGTGAGGAAGCGAAGCGATGATGGACTCGTACGTTCTGCGAAGGAGAACGACGAAGGTCAAGGAGACGAATAGAAGGGGTAGGAAAGATGATGAACTCACTTCTCTGCGTTGATGAGAAGCCGATCGATCTCAGGGAAGTCGCAGCGAAGAGTCTCCAGCCAAGGAAGAACGACGCGATCGTAAAAACGAACTTCCTGGAAACGAAGAGGAACGAAGGCGTGGGTTAACGAAAGGAGAAGATCTGAAAGAGATGAGAGACTATAGAACTGACCTCTCGGACGAAGTTTTGAACTCGAAGAGCCTCCGCGGACTTCCCTCGAAGGTTGGCCATCAACGAGACACGGTCGTCGGCTTGACCAACCCAAACTCCAGAGTGATTGATGCAGGCGTTCTCTCCATGGCGAACGTCGAGACCAACGTGGGTATCGAGCTCGTCGAACAGTACTCGAAGTGCTTGGTGACCAGCGACGACGTGGGGAGGGAGCGGGAAGGAGAGGATGATCGATCGAAGGGCAGAGTCCACAACGGTCGGACAACCAAAGACGCGAGTCATGTTGGAGACCCACTGAGAAACGAGAGAGAGAGAAGCAAGATTAGCTCTCCAGGCCGAGCAAAAAGAGACAAGAAGATCAAAACTCACATTCTGGTACTTCTTCCCATCGGTCAGAACCATATCATGAAGCAGTGTCCTCCTCTGATCCAGGTTCCAGTAGCCGTCTAGGTTCCGAGAGGAGGAGAGGAGCGTTCCATCGTCTGCTCGCTCGTTCTCGTACTCCTGGAAGAGACGATAACCTTCCAGTCGATAGAGGAGGGTGGGGCAGTGTCGATGGTGGGGGGCTCGCTCATCGTAGGGCTTTGGGTTGGGTGGTCTGAGAAAGAAAAAGGGAGGATGGGAAACGAGACGCGTCAGACGCATCTCAAAACGAAACGAAACCCAGCGATTTGAGGACTCGCTGTTCCCAAGGCTTCCGAATCCGAGCTTGCCTAGTAGGTTCTCGGTTGGAAGTTCCTTTCCGAGCAGGAACGGGCTCCGGAGGGTGATGGTCGGCGAGTGGGAAGAAGCGAACCGTCGGCTGGAAAGGAAGAGGAAAGAGTTCAGCGTGTTAATCCGAGGCTCTACTAGAGAAACAAGAGAGAAACTCACCTCCTCCAAATCACTCAAATCCGAATCCTCCTCCTCCTCCTCCCAACGCACCGGTTCCTCGCAGAAAGCCTCCCTGACCTCGTCTCCGTAATCGTCGTTGAAAACGAGGGTAGTAACCTGGACCCGAGGAGGAGCGGCTCCGAAGGCGTAGATGCTCGCTTTGAGATTCCGTTGATGTTCTCGTATGTCGAAGATGTTGGAGCCGAAGTTCTGCGAGAAGGGAAAAGCGGAAAGGCCTCAGGTCCGAGGTCAAAGGGAGGGGAGATGGGGAAACGGGGAGATTGCCGACGCGAACGAGAACGGCAATCAAGCGCGGAAAGCTCACCGTTTGAGAGAACGAAGGATCCTGTAGAGATGGAAGGAAAGTGAAGAGAGCATCATCAGTATGTGAATGGACTGGGTAAGAAGCTGAGGAGGAAGGCAAAGCGAGCAAGAACGCGAGAGAAAGAGGGAGAGCTCACCGAAACTGGAACTCTCGCCCAGAGCGCCGGGTCGACGGGCTCGAAAGCCTTCTGCGAGGAGTTTTCGACGAACTTGACCTTCTCCTCGAGTTTTTTTCCTAAGAGAGAGGAGGTAAGAAAGAAGACTGGGAGGTCAGACTACGAAGAAGCACGCGAGCAGCAAGCTCGAGGGAGGAGGAAAGTTAAAAACTCACTGCGCCTGCTCGGCGTCTCGTTTCTTCAGCAGCGCCTTCTTAACTTTCCTCAGCTCAGTCAGTTCCCTCCGCCTCACAGCCTTAGCAGTGAAGTCGGTGATGGGTCTCCCTATGGGAGGAACGGAAGGGTCCGCAGGCATCCGAAGGAGGAGAGAGAAGAGAAGAGAGAGCGGGAGGGGATCGAACCCCGTCCCTTTTTCTTTGGGGAGGAGAGCGTTGGAGCTTGAGCTCCGGCCTCGCTCAAACTCTCTTCTGAGAGAGAGAGAGGCCGTCGACTTTCTACATTGGGGGCTCCATTACTACAAGTGGGGCTTCTTTCGCTCTCGCTCTCGCTGCTGCTCTGCCCCTTCTGACAACTTACAAGTCTCGAAGAGCTCACGTCTTTGCTTCATCGTTGCTCTGTTTCCCTGTAGCTGATCGCCTCATCCAAGATATATCAGCATCTTTGCGTTTGATTCTCGCGCCTATCCGGCTGAGGATGGTGAGAAGAGGTGTAGTGGAGCGAGTTCCTTTGATGGTTCTCGAGAGAAAAGCTCCGGATCGAGGGCAAGGAGGTGAGGAGGAGGTGAGCGAGGAGGTTGGTCATTCGCCTTCCTTTGCTTCGAGACACGGGAAGACAACAAGACAACCACAGTACGAGGTATCTTGCTGTCTGAGCATGGACATTCAGGTACGATGGACGAAAATTTTGAACCGGAAGAGGGGGCTTCACGCAGGACGAAGAGTTCCGACCACTTCAGAGGAGACGTCGTTCTTTTGTTTGCGTCCGCGGACGCGATTCTCTACCATCTCGTTCGTTCACCCCGGCTCTGAGTTTGCTCAGCTCCGGTCGGATGGCTGTTGCTTTCCTCTCCTCAAAATATGACTTCGCGAGAAGGTCTGCGTCGCGTCAAACGATGATACGAAAGGAACGAAGGGAGCGACGACCTCGAGCGGCTAGTCTCATCAATCATTCGTTCGTCTAGCCTCCCTTCCTATACCTTCATCCCTCAACTCGCTCGCCACATCTTCCTTGAAAAGAGAGCATGGACGAAGGCTGAACCTCATATATGACACTTCGCTCGAATCTGCTGCCGGGGGACTCGAGTCAGGAACGGGAATCGACCAAACCCCCGAGCTCCGTTCTTGTTTATCTCGAGCCTTCTTATCGCTCCTTCTTCTGGATTTCGATGGATAAGATGATGAATGTCAAGTATGCGAAGAGCATTCAATTCTGATGGTGAGAAAATTTGAGTTTGAACCAGGGAAGAAGGAGAGAGAAGAAGAGCGGGCGGCTGTCCTCCTTTTCCTCCTTCCCTCTCTCCCTCCCTCTCCTTCTCAACTCTCCCACCACCACCACTACCACCATCACAGACTCGAACCCTCCCCTCTCGATCCTTATCCCTTTCCCCATCCCTCTCATCCTTCTACTCGACGATCCTCACTCCTCCTACCAGCGTCAAGGCTCGACGAATCCTTCCCTCGCTCGGACATGGATGACTCGCTGGCGGATCAACTTCGTGAGTCTCTCCTCCTGCTCCCTGGATCGCCATGAGGAGGCTAGTTGTGGGAGGTGGTCCAGGAGGTGCTGGTAGTCGTGGGAGTCCTGGGGTGAGATCTGGAGTTCGGGAGCGAGGGAGGTGGGAGAAGAGAGGCGAGGGCTGAGGATGGTGAAAAGAGAAGGGAGAGCGCCGTCCGACCTTCTCGTTCCAACCTCCCATCGGCTCGAGTCCAGATCCTATCCTCCTCTCCTTGGAGACCGAGGAGTCCGAATCAGGACTGTGAAGGTTGCTGGTCCGAAAAGTCGATCCGAGGTAGCCTGGGAACGGCGAGAACGAAGAAGAAGCTAGATCGACCGTCCTTCCTCATTGGGCTGAGCGAGTTCGAGAGGATCTCGTAGGGCGAGAGGGAGATGGTGCGGGAGAGTCTAGGAGGGTCGATGCAGAGTGCAAGATATATAGTCAGCTCTTTTTCCTCGAAATCTACGAAAACTGACGCGTCCTTCTGTCCAGCAGGTCCTTTCTCCAGCGCTCGCTCTCCTCCCTCGCTCGGAACGATAGGGACCCAATGAGAACGCGTCGGACTCACGATGTAGTGAGTCTCGTCTACCTGTAGAATAGCAGTAGGAAGAAGAGGGTCAGGATGGGATCTGAGGGCTGATATCGAATCCTTCTTGTTCGCGAACTCACAGGTCGACTCCCCTCCCTCCTCTGAGTCGATCCTCCTCCCTCGCTGGATCTATACACCGTTCCCTCACTCGTCCCAATCACCTCCTTCCACCCACTCTCCGCCCATCAACCACCGTCTTGACTCAGCCAGAGGAGTCAGCATGGTGCAAGACGTCCACGAGCGAGGTGGAGACGAGTTCGCCCTGGAACTGAAGTTGAGCTCGAGGAGGAAGTGGATGAGAGCTCGTCCGTCCGATGGGAGTTGAGATGAAGGTTGAGGTCGAGCCAGATTCGAGCTCGTACGGCTAGGATGGGTGCTGAGGGAGAGTCGTTGTCTTAGGGTAAGTCTTCCTTTGTCGAGCTCTGTGGGCGTCGGGAAGGAAGCAGTGGTACCGAGTTTCGAGAGCTCACCTCCTTGTTTCCTTATTTCTTCCTTCACTACAACCTTCCCACCCATTTGAACACCTCACTTTCCCAACATCACCTCCACCATCCCATCTCGCTCAGATATGTCTTCGCAAGATCATTGGTCCAAGACACAGAGGTCTACAGGCGATCGAAGGTGAGCTTTCATCGCGCTTCCCTCCTCCTCCTCCTCCCCTCTGCACTTGCCTCGAACTCGCGGGAGAACGAGAACTGGAACGAGATCTTCGAATGAGACGATCAATCAGGTCGGAGCTTTGGCTTCAGCTGTGGTTGTGGTCGTAGAGGAAGTCGTGAAGGAGACAGAGGGGTGGCGAAAGCGATCTCGCCTCCATCGTCTCTCTCCTCTCTCGCTCTCCAGCCTTGAAGCTGACCCTCCTTCCCTCTCCACCTTCCGTTTCCCGCCGCATACAGCTCTTCCAAAATCATTGGGTTCCCTTCCCTACCTCCTGCTACTTCCTCCACATCCCCGATCCATCGACATGCCATCCACGCCAGCTCTACACAACCCACCTCGCTCGTCTCCTCCCTCCTCGTTCCTGGATCCAAATCAAGGGAGGAGATCACCTCGAGGAGGCAGCTTCCCTCGAAGGAGGCGAAAGCCAAGGCCTTCGAAGACTCGTCGCCGCTCTTCAGTGGATCCGAGAAGAGGAAGAGGTCTGAAGGGATCCTGGAGGAGAGCATGGGATCCAAGGTCGTCGAGAAGAAGATGAAGGTCGCTTTGTTCGGTCAGTCCCTTGATTTGCCTCCTCTAGTTCTTCGAGTCTTTCGAGTCGTGAAATGAACATACTGACATGCCTCTGCATACTTTCCTCTCTTCGAACTGCAGCTCGTCCATCTTCTCTTGGTTCAACGGTCCCTTCACCAACGCCTGGTTCGACCGTCCCTCACCATCGACGAACAGCTCGACCTGCCCCTTTTGCCACCTCTCCAACCTCCCCGCACATCAGCTCGTCGACCCTACCGTTCGATACCTCCTCTACGCATCCTCCTCCGACGACTTCACGCCCGACCTTCTCCAACGGTTAGTTCGACGCGTCCTCCACTCCTCTTTCGACGTTCTTGACGAACCGCCTGACCTTCTTCTTCTCTCTCTTTTTTCAGGTCGAGCCGGAGTTGGGAACCTCAACCCCGAACAAAACCCTTCAACCCCTACGACCCTCTCAAACTCGTTCACCTTCGTCCTCGCCGGTCGTGAGGTCGACCTCGCGTCCCTCTCCCCGTCGCTAGAGAAGGAGTCGCTTTGGGCGTCGGAGAGAGGGGGTGGAGGTGGGAGTGGTGTAAGAGTATCGACTGGTCACTCGAGCGGGAAACGAGCGAGTAGGAGCTCACAGGTGGGAGGAGGTCGAGGTCGAGATCGAGATCGAGGTTCAGCTGGAGCTCGAGGAGATGAAGTTCGAAGGGGGCGAGCTCGAGGAGGAGGAGTTCTAGGTGAGCTTCGTAATTCCTCTGCCAGTGTAGAGGTCGAGAAAGGGCTCGTGGAGAGATAGAGTAGCTGACATCTACCTTGGGTTTCGCCGCTGTTGGAACAGGCTCGACAACCAAGGAGAAGATCAAGAGCGACTCGAGCTTGTCATCTCCTTCGCAGCTCGAAGCTGGTGCTAGTGGAGGAGGGGAGAGCGATAGGGTTGGACCTGAGGGTAAGTTCACACTCTCCCTTCCAGGCTCTCTCGGGCTACATTGCGTCGAAACGAGTTCGCGTTCGACATGGCTGATCCATCCTTATCTAATCTCCACCAAACAGTCTCGTCCACAGCTTCGACGTCCCCGTCAACTCCTCGACCTTCTTCGAGCGTTCCGGATCGTGTTTGGGTTGAGCTTTGTCTGGTGGTGGGATCCGAATCGGAACAGTATTGCAGGGGTGAGTTCAAGCCCGAGCTCCATTTCGGTTCAACTCGAACTGACTGTATTCCCTTCGCCCTCTTCCCTTCGCCCTCCAGTTTTGCTTCATGGGACTATGCCTATTTGTGAGAAGCCTGACTCAGCTCTTCTCGATAGTCAAGCTCGTTTCTTACGAGTCTTCCTTCGTTCGTGACAGGCGAAGTACTCTGCCACCTTTCGGTTCGTTCTCTCTTTCGACTCTCTCTGTCGAGACCTATCGATTCGACTGATTTACCTGCTGACACCCCTCTTCACTATCTTGGTGCAACCTCGATGATCTTCCCACACTCAGAATCATTTCCAGACCCCTCTCGGTGAGCTCTCTCGAACGAGATCGGGTTGAGTCTCATTCGAATCGATGACCTCCTTCTCCTCTTCGCCTCTTCTCTCCAGAGCGGATCCGACTCACGTCCTCTGGATTGAGTGTCAGGCACGGAGTTCTGGGGAATGTTAGTTCTCAGTCTTGTATCCTTCTTTCTCTCGTCATTTCCTAACCAGCGATATTTTCACAGCACGTTTCCTCTCCCTTCGGAACCCTTCAGCTCGAAGTCGACTTCGAACAGGTTGGAGGAGGTCCTCCGATCTCACCACTCGCGCGAACGTCGGATATCAGTGAGCCTCCTTCGTTCCAATTGTTTGAGCCCTCGATACGACGAAGACATCAAAAGACTCACCGCGTTTCTCTCCCTCTCGCAGACACGAACGCCGTCGCGTCTTCTTCCAAACGATCAACCACCGACGCCTCTCTGGACCAGACCTCGAACACCAACCCCCCCAAGAAGCCAAGGAATGCTTTGAAGAAGCCGTCTTCGGACTCAACAACGTCGAAGGTTGGAGATAACAAGATGCAGAGTGAGTAAGCTTGAGACGCAGTTCTCGATTGACTTGAGCTTTGCTGACTCTCTTTCTGTCCCGTTATTCGTCCGTTTTGCAGAGAAGAAGCCCAAACGGAAGAGACTTTCGTCCGAGAACGAGGAGGAGGACGACGTTTCGAGGGACGGGGAGTTGGGAGTGGTTGGGTCGACTGGGGATGTGAAGGGGAAGGGAAAGGCGGAGGTGAAGGGGAAGGGGAAGAAGCAGAAGGTTGCCGTGGAGTTGGTGAAGGAGGAGGATGATGGTAGGTCCATCTCTCCTCGTTTCGAATTCAACTCGACGCGTCGTGTTCATTCTTCGCGACCGAGGCTGACCACGTTCTCTTTCTCCCGAGCAGGCTTCGACTCGGACGACTCTACCAACGATGCCGCGATCTTCGGATACGATACCGATCTGGATTCGGAGTTCGAAGACGAGGAGGACGAGGAGTTCATCGTCGCCGCCAACGTCAGTTTCCGCCCTTTCCTTTCGCTTCTATCTATGTATCGCCCATCTGACTCCCGTCTCGTCTCCCTTCCTCTCCCTTCTAGCTTGAAGCCGTCAAGCAGGAGCTTCCAGCCATAACCCCAGCAGCCAACCCTCCCTCCTCCTCATCCGCTTCCACCTCCGCCGACCCACAACCCTCCGAACCGCCGATCCTCACCTCTTCGGGAGCCAACTTCGACGTCGATCAACTCCTCCCTCGTCTCTTCCATGCCGTCAAAGAGCTGGATCCTCCGGACTCCAAGGCCGTCCTCTCTGTCCTCGAACGGGCGATGAAAGGCTCCCATCTTCCCTCGGCTGAGGTTCGACAAGCTCGAGAGGATCGGAGTGAGCAGGAGACGAGGAAGATGAACGAGAAGATCTTGGATTTGGACGAGACGCTGGAGGTTGAGGAGAGGGAGAAGGATCGTGGGTCGTTCTGGCCGTCTGGGGTTCGGAAGCTTTGGTGAGTCGAATCTCGTCCTCTTGTCCGTCGCTGCGTGAACCCCTCACCTACCCACTTGACTGACTCGCTTTCGTTACTTAATCTTATCTTCTCTAGCACACGAGTCAAGTCCACGGCCTCGGCGTTCCTCGTGAACTGGTGCGAGTGGACGACAACAAAAGGCCACGACAACGGAGGGACGAAGGGATACGGAGAGTCTCTGAAGGATCCCAACGCTCACCACCACGTCAGCGAGCTTATAACTCAGGCTAGGGGGGAGATCGTCGACGGAGTAAGTCTAATTTTGTTCTCTTCCGATCTAAGACGCGTTGATTGGAAGGATCGAACGCGTCGCATTCGCTCGTCCTTCGCTGATTCAGCTTAATGTTTTCCTTTCACCTCTGCCCTCCTCACCCAGGTCGCCCACATCGACCTGTCCTCTGGGGTGTATGACGGGAAGGAGACTGGAAAATCGCCTTATCTCTCCCATCCGGATCGACATCTCCAAGTCTGGCTCGACGCTCACGACACGACGTTCCTCTCCCAGCTCAAGGAGTCAAGGATCTGGACGTACAGTGGCGAGACGGGATTCAAGAAGTTCTTCCTTCGACTCATCGATGAGGGAAAGATCAAGGTCATCAACGTCCTCGTTCCAATCCCCGTCAAGCTCGTCGACGCTGGAGGGAAGTTCGTTCGGAACGACTCGGTCGACTTCGAGTTCGCCGTGGTTGCTCAGACGGACGAGAGCTTGGAGGAGGGATCTATCGTCATATCTAGGCACCACATGTGCTCCCATTACCTCTTCCCGGATTCACTCAAAGCTACAAAGGCGGTGAGTCCCTTCGTTTTCTCGTTCGAGTCTGGCTTTCTCGCTTCTTGCTTTGTTCTCGAACTGACTCTCCGTCTCCGCTTTGCTTTCTCTTCACAGGATGTCATCCAGGAGTACCTTCGTCGGCTCTCTCCACCCCAGATCTCCTTCGCTCCCATTCCCATCGACTACCACGCTCGAAACTACTCCAGCTCCTCCCCCGATTCTCCCTTAGCTTCCACGAGCGGGGGACGGATGTGCATGCTCGTCTCTCATCTCGGGAAACGGGAGAAGGACTCCAAGAAGCCCATCCCTCTCTCGCACCTCCAGTCTCAGTACCCTCGCCTACTCCTCTTCCTTCGAAGTTGGCTCTCGTCGCGTCAAGATCTGGTCGCTCAACTGGTCTGGGAGGACGGGATTCCCGACGAGGTTCGAGCATCACCGGTGTCTCAGGCTCGACGTCTCATGAAGGACAAGGCTGAGGCTACTCGTGAGCTCCTCGTCTCCCATCTTTCGATCCCGACAGGTCTGCGCGTTCGATTTCGAGCTCATTTCTTTGCATCATCTTGTTTCACAGGTGCTTCGAACACCAGTGAGTTTATCGTCACCAAGGTTTTTGGCGCCGTCCTTGCTTCGAGCTGACATTGTTTTCCGTCTTCTCTGCAGTCGCTCGAGGGAAGAGTCCATCGGAGCGTTCGGAGAAGGAGATCGTTCGTTCCCTCCCTCCTCGCTCTCTCGCTCGATGTGAGCTGAACCTCTCGTTTACGCTTTCTACAGGCTTCTCTCGCTAAGTCTGATGTTCGTCTGCATCTCTCTTGATCCCTCTCACGTGCCCTCGCTGACTCTGACTTGCCTTTCCAGCAAAGAGCTGCTGAACAACACGCTTGGTTGGCTTCGATGACTCCTGATCAACGGGCTGTGAGTCTTCCCTCGCTCCCTTTGCGCTCTCGAACGACTCGAGCTGACCTCTTCCTCGTCCTCGTTCTCTTCAGGCTCACTACCGTCGTAAACGAGAGGCCGAGAAGGCTAAGCTGGCTTCGATGACTCCTGATCAACGGGCTGTGAGTCTTCCCTCGCTCCCTTTGCGCTCTCGAACGACTCGAGCTGACCTCTTCCTCGTCCTCGTTCTCTTCAGGCTCACTACCGTCGTAAACGAGAGGCCGAGAAGGCTAAGCTGGCTTTGATGACCCCCGAGGAGCTTGCTGTGAGTCTTCCCGCGCTTCCTTCGCGCCCTCGAACGACTCGAGCTGACCTCCTTCTCGCTTTCGTTCTCGTCAGGCCTATCGAGGAGGACAACGGGAATATCGTCGACGTTGGTACGAACACAATAAGGAGGTACGCTTGGTCTTCGCTTCGCTGGATTTAGACGATCTCGAGCTAATCTAGTCCTTTCCCACCCTTCTCTACGGGAAAACAAACAGATGCTTCGAGCCAAAGAGAAGGTTCGTGAGATCTAGCAGTCAGGGTTCCGAGGAGAGAGACGGCGACGTGTCACTGATCCATCATTCCCTTTGTTCTCTTCGTTCAGCCATGTCTTGATTCCCACTGCTCCGAGAACACTGGCCGACTCTATGCACCAGGTCTGCTGCTAGAGCACTCTCTGCTTAGTCATGCCGTCGGATCAAATCAACTGGTGAGCCGACTCATCGATTTTGTTTGACGCGCCCGAAAATTGAAACTGATTTCCCTTCGTTCGTTGTTCAGAGATGGAAGTGTCTTCTTTGCCCTGAAGCACCTCGCTTCCGGACCCTCAACCAGCGATCCAAACACCGGAGCAAGGTTCATCTGGATTTGAGTGTCGAGCAGGTCTTCCTCGACACCGGGGAGTTTCCGAAGCAGGACGACGTGCGTTCACTCTCCCACTTCTCTCCTTCGCTCTTCTCTCGTTCGAAGAGTCTGACTCCCTCTTTTTTCGCTTTCTTTATAGATCGAGGGACAGGAAACCAAGCTCAAGGAGTCCATCATTTGGAAGAACACCTCGTACAAGTCGGACCCTGGAACTGGTCATTTCTCGGACGACGTGAGTTTCTTCCGTCTTTCTTTCGTCTCGCCTCGAGCCCACAAGCTGACTTCCTTCTCGCTCTACATTGCCTCTTCAGCCGTTCTGGTTGGAGCCGTGGAAGGTCAGCTGTCTCGCTCTATCTCGAGCACTGTCTTGTCTCCCTCGTCGCGAGCGTGTCCTGACTTCGCGATTCTTCCTCGTTTTCTTCAGCCTTGGGGTTGCCCCTGCTGCGGTAAGGGCTTCTCCAAGGCGAGAAACGGTCGCGACCACCGTCGCAAGGTCAAGCCGTGTCGGCTACGCCCAAATGGAGAGGATCGGAGGGATCCGGTCAAGATCGGAGAGTACCAGCGACTCAATTCGACGGTGCGTCTTTCGCTCTCCTTCGCGTCGAAGCAGACTCTTCACTGACCATTTCCTCCTCTCTTCTACCAGGTCTCTGGATCATCGCATCCTTCTTCTCAGAGGTGAGCTCGCTCGACGAATTCCTCGTTCGACGACGCGTCTGATCAGGTCCGTTTTTCTCGTCCAGTCCTTCCCTCGACGTCCCCTCCTCCGCCTCCTCGCTTCCGTCCTCTTCTTCCTCCAGGACCACGTCTGATCCTTCGCTCACTCAGCCATCTCTCAACGATCTCGGTCAGCTGGATGCTCCTTCGTCCCAGGAGCTCTTGATCGACACGCCGATGGAGGGCATCTCGACTTCGAACGAGGACGACACTTCCATGACCGTGAGTTGACCTCTCCCTCTTTGATCCCCTTGGCTCTCCGCACACTCAACTAACCTAACTCTTTCTTTCGTCTCCGTTTCACAGTGTTGGCTTCCGTCTTGCAAGGTCTTCAAGACGTTCGTTCGAACCCGAGACTCAACTCCACCTCTCGCTCTCTCTCGAAATCGAGCTGATCACGTTTTGTTTCCCTTTTCTTCCTCAGTTCCTCCCAATACCATCCATGCCTGGACACCGTGGAGGAACTGGAAGATCCCACGGAAGTGTCTGGGAGGTCGCCTTGTTTGGACCGTCCCACGCGAGGTTCCGAGGTCTCGCCTACGGTCGACGAACTCGAGGAACCGAGGATGGAGCAGGTTTCCAAGGACACCGAACCCCTCGAGGGCATCGACGAGGACGAGCCGGAAGAGGAGGCAGCTGGTATCGGCCGCTACATCAGCTCTTCGTTCGCTCGAACGTCTCACACCCGAGACACGACGTCGCTGCTTCAGCTTCCAGCTCGAGCTCAAGGTCCGCCGCCACCTCTTCAACGTCTCCCCCCTCGCCCGACCAGTCTTCCTAACTCCTCGAAACACAAGCCTCAGCCGCGACACCTCTCCACTCCCTCCCCTCTTCGCAGAGCCTCAGCAATCCTCGTCTCCTCCCAAACACCCTCCTCCTTCGAACTCCTTCAAACTCCTCTCTCCCCTCCTCCCACCACCAAGCGAGCCACAAGCGATCCCACTCCTCCCAAACCCGAGGACGGCGTCGCGTCCTCGTCGGTCAAACCTCATCTCCTCTTCCCTCAACGACGAGCATCACGCGCTCCTCCTCCTCGTGCTCAACCTCTTCGATCCTCACCCACCACCCCAAAAAACAGCTCGGCCGTTCCGACTATCCAGATCACTCGACCAGCTCCCACACCTGCACCAACTCCCTCTCTCATCAACTCCAAACGACCCGTCCACCCAACCCTCCTCGCTCCCTCCAAAAAAACACGCCCCACCACCACCAAAGCTCACGTCTCGTTCCTTCTTCCCACCAACAACAACGACAAGGGGAACGAAGGCGTTGAGCTCGACTTGTTGGGTTACAAGATCGTGATCGGAACGGACGTGCAGGGGGAGGAGACGCGAGAGAAGTTGGAGGAGGATGTGGAGGTGCTGGGTGGGGAGATCAGTGTGAGGACTTGTAAGGAGGATTGGGAGGATGATGATGTGGAGAAGGGGACGAAGGTGGTGCTGATTTGTTGGAGAAGAGGTGGAGAGGGATCGGAGGCGGCGAGGGAGGAGGTTGAGGCGGTGAGTTCGCGTCGAGCTCTATCTTTCTCTTTGTCCAAGGTTCTTCTCGACGCGTCGAAGCAGAGAACTGACTCGCTCTTCGGTTCGTTTCCTTCGCGTCTGGTTTGTGTGTTGTCTACAGGCTATCAAGACGAGAGCTCTCCTCCGAACGCACCTCTGGGTTCTGTCGCTCAAGCATCCCTTCTCCGCCAACCTTCCGGAGGTCACGCATGGACCGAGGGAAGCTTCTGTGCCTGGGTTTGAGGACTTCGTGCGTACTACTCCCTCTCCTCTCGCTCTCTCATCGCTCGCTCGAGTGGCGGGCTGACTCGGACTGACGCGTCGACCTCCCTCTTCATCTCTTCTTCCTCTTCCCCACCCCTCGCCTTCCGCAGAAAATCTGCGTAACGGATTACCGAGACCATCACCTCGCCATCGTCATCGCCCTCGTTCGTCTCGCTGGAGCGACCTACTCCAGAACTCTCACGGATCGATGCACCCATCTTCTCTGCCCGCCGGACGCGTTGAGGTTGAGGACCACGAGTGGGTGAGTTCGACGTCTCCCTTTCTCACCTCTTTCGCCTTCGGCTCCTACTCCTCGTCATCCCGAATCCCTCGCTCTGCTCGACCCCTCGTTCGTTGCGTCGAACCTCGGACTAACCCTTCCCTCCTCCTTTCTTCCTCGCAGCTCCACCACCGAATCCCCCAAACTCACCCAAGCAAAGAAACAAGCTCTCGCCAACCTAGGATCGGTCCGGATCGTCCAAGATGGGCAGCGGTGGTTGGAGAGGTGTTTGGCGAACGGAGGAGACGTCGAGTAGGTCGAAGTGGGTTGGTGAGAGAGGGAGACGCGTAGGTGGGAGGGAGGGAAGCTTTGTTTGTACCGTGCGCTCTCGTTGTCGGCGGACGATTTTCGAGTCGTCCATGGATCATTTTCGTTTGTTTGTTCAAGCATGGACGGTTTTCGACAGCTTTCTTTACCAAGGCGTGGGGGCGAAAAACGGAAGACTGCTTTGGACCCAGCTCGGCCGTTCGCGTCCAACGCTCTTCTTTCCACAGGGCTCAGCTGCCGGAACCAGAGAGAGCAAGGGAGGGGTCAAGTCGAAGTGGGAGCTACCCCCATCTGGCACGCTGCGATTCTCACCCACCCCCCAGCTCCTCCTCTCCCTATCCAAAAACACTCGGTCGAACAAATCGTCTTCAAGGAGGACAAGGTCAGGGAACGCTTCTTCCAGGACTTCCCTTTCGAGGCTTTCAGGAGCAAGACCTTGACCGAACGAGCAACCATCGCAGATCCCGAGAGGATACAAGGGAAGGAGTGGTGGAGCTTGGGTCAGAGGACGAGGTGCCCTTCACCGGAAGAGTGAGTTCCTCACGACGAACGACGGAGGGAGGGGAAGGAAAGGGGAAGGAGGAAGGGAAGGAAGAGCGAGCTCGAGCTGACCTTTCTTTTCCTCCTTCCCTCCTTCCTCAGCTGCATCGATTTCTGCCTCTCCCTCACCCAACACCACCGTCTCTCCCTCCCCAAAGCCTACGCCATCGCCTCAGCTCAGTTCTCTCACCTCCGCGCCATCCAGGAGATCGCTGTGAGGGCAGCCAACAGGGAAGCGGAAGCGTACGGAGCTCAGTTCCAGGGAGGAGAAATCGTTCGTCCCTCTCACCTCTTCGCCTCTTGCTGCTCTAGAAGTCAGAGCACGAGCTGCTTCTCGACCATCTGCTCGTCCGAAGGAGACACCTCACTAACCCTTCCTCTCCCTCCTCTCGTCTCTCGTGTTCTCGCTCTCGAAACCCAGGCTCGATCCGCGCGCAAAACCGAGAACGCTCTCCGATCCTGGGTCCCTCCCAGAGGAAGTGGATCCAGTGCTAAGGACGACGTCTGGTCGGCAGAGCCCAAACCTTCGTTCTACGCTCTCGAGGGGAAGTTCAGTGGAGGAGAGGCCTACGTCGATGGGTGGAAGCACTGGAACGAGGTCACCGTCGGGAGGAAGATGTACGAGGAGGAGCAAGAGGAGAAGAGAAGGTAGTTCGGAAGGAGGGAAGGAATAGGAATGGGAATGTCCGTTGACGTATCACGCGGAGAAGAGTGCGAGGGAAGGAAAGAGAGAAGTTGAGAAAGAGGAGGACGCGAGGTGAGGGTCGGAGGGACGAAAGACGACGACGTCGTCGTCGCGCTTCTTCCAACGAGAGGTTGAACGCGTGAGCCAGAACGAGAAGGTTTCTCGACGCGTATTCAGTGGAGATGGAGCAGGGTTGAGCACCCTCGTCTGCGACTCAGAGCTGGCGACGAGAACTGAGCTCGCGTGATCACTCCAAAGTCGTCGCGCTCGTCGCGACCTCGCTCCCCTGTCTCTCTCTCTCTTTCTCTCCCACCTCGACCGAAAAGTGAGCTAAACTAAGTCCAGCATCAAGATATCCTTCCCTCGATCCCATGACTACTTGGGATCGTAACTCAGACCCTTCACCCTCGCCTTGAAAGCCTTCACATCCGCCACCCTGTCGTACACCCTCTTCCTCGCCTTCCTCTCCAAAGTCTCGTCCCTGTGCACCCTCTTGGCGTGCATGATGTTGGCGTTCGTGATGTGCGCGAACTCGCGATGTTCCTTCTTCATCTTCTGCAAGATGACCTGCTCCGGGGTGAAGATTCCTGCCTCGTTGAGCTTGATCCTCTCGGCGTAGGCTCGTCGTTTCTTCTCCCTCGCGGTGAGGATGGCGGCCGAGGTGATGGTAGGGTCTCGAGTTCCGGAGAGGTTGGCCCTGGAGGTGACGAGAGGGAGGAATCGACGAGCAGCTCCCTTTCGAGAAGGAGCAGCGTGGCCTTTACGTTGGAGAGCTCCGTCCCATCCTTGTCCAGCGAACTTGTCTCCGACGTTGACGAAGTTCCAGACGGCTTCCCTCCCCGAGTCGACGATCTTAGCTGGGAAGTGAGGGAGGGTAGGAGGGGGTCGAAGGGGTTTCTCCATGTCGATCTTGAAGGTGGTAGGAAGTTGACCCTCGTCCGCGAACTCCCACGACATCGAGCCCAACCTCGCGCCTCCCTGGAAGGAATGAGGAGTGAACCCCGAGTCCTCGGTTCGGAAGTTGCGTTCTCCTTGTTCGATCTTGACGGTTTCCTCGTCTCGTTCGATGTCGATTCTTGAAGCGAGGTAGTTTTGGAACTCGGTGATGGCTGGGGAAGGGGAGGTGAGGGAGCGAGTGGATTTGGAGGAGTGAAGAGGGACGCAGAGGAAGGATTCCATGCCTCGGGTGAAGGTTCGGACTTTGGGGATGTTCTGAGAAAGGGAGGAAACGAAGGGAGGGAGAGGGTCAGCAAAAGAAAGAACGAAACGAGGAAGGAAGGTCGAAACGAAAAGTGAGCTTCGAGCTCGTCCTCCTTCCCTTCCCTTCCCCTTCTCCTTCCCTCCCTTCCTCTCGACTTCTATAGAGACGAAGGTAGATGACTCACCAGTCTCTTCCATGATTCTCCAACCTGACCAGTCTTGATGAGTCCTCTTATGCGATCCTTGGAGATTCCGTAGGTTGTCGAGAGGGCGTTGACTCGGAAGATGGAGGTTGCTGCTGGAGGGGACTGGGTGTAGGCTTCGTAGATCTCGGCTTGGAGGTCGCACGAGAGGGGAGGAGAGGGTTTGAAGTAAGGGTTTTCGGGGTAGGGCTGCAGAAGGGATGGAGTGTAGGAGAAGATCAGCTCGAGACAAGGAAGAAGAGGGGAGGTCGAGAAAGTCGAGTCGAGAAACGAGAAACTCACAACGTCTCCTCCGAGCCAGTTGTGCTGTCCCTTGGTAGGCCACTTCCATTTTGACCCAGCGTTCCTCGCCCACTTGAAGAGGTCGTCGTTGGAAGCTCGATCCATAGCTGCTGGGCGAGGAGCGTCGAACTCGTACTCTAGCGGACTCCAGACTCTTCCTCCGACCTTGGACTCGTCCGCTCGATGGGTGGGAGTGTCCGTGTTGAGAGTTCCTCGAAGGACCATCGGTTACTTGGGAGGTAAGGATCGAATCCAGGTCTTGTTTGAACGGGGAGAGGAGTCTTGGGAGGGATCCAGACTTGAGCGGGAGGGTCTCGCAGGGTCGTAAGGAGGTTCGACTTCTCCTCCTCCTTCCTCTCCTTCGAGAGCGTTGAAGGAACCGGGCGAAGAGCTCAGAGAACGACGAGGGAGGAGGAACGAGCGAGAGGAGGAAGAGAGTTTGAGAGCGAGGCGAGAGGAGGAGGAAGCCTAGGAGGAGAGAGGGCGGTGAAGGAGAGGGAAGGCAGCCATCTCGGGCGGTCGTGTGTCATGGTTTGAAGGAGGAGGAGGGAGGAAGGTGAAGAGGAGAGGTGAGCTCGTCGCCTTTTTTTTTTATTCGGGCCGGATCTATTAGGTTTTAGTAGGATAGTTGAATCCTCTGCCAGGTGATGAGCTCTACGATCCAAATCGCTGACGAAAATATTTGACTTTCTTCTTCGACACAGGGCAACGACGGGAGCGAGCGAGCTGACCTCGACCTCCTTCGCCTTCCTCTCATGCCCTTTCAACCCTCACCACCGGAATCATCCGACCTCCACAATCTACAACTCCAAACCGACCTCGACGACACCCTTGCAGAGTCATGAATCGAGTCAGTTCAATTATAATCTCCGGCTGTTTCCGTTGGCGAAGACGGAAGGGAGCCAAAGCTCAAGCTGACCTCCCAACCCTCCCCTCCGATCCCTTTGCCCTTCTTACAGCTTCCAAATGAGCTGATCCTCGAAATCTACAAGTTCAGTAGTATTCCAGGACGTAACTCTCTCTCCCTTACTTGCTCAAAGATGAACAAGGCCGATTCTGTTTTCGTTATCAGACGTTCAACGAAGCTCACCTCGCTGAACTCAACCTTCCTCCCTTCTCCCTCTTCGTTCTTCTAGATCTCTCGTCCGGTCATCCTTCGATCTATCACAGTCACCCTCACTGGAGACTCCAAAGGAAAGGCTCGTCTCCTAGAGGTCTCAACCAGAGAAGATCTAGCTCTCTTCTGCAGGTGAGCCTTCGAGGACCCTGCCGGCTGCTCTCCTATCTCGATCTTCGCTGACATTGTCCTCCCCTTTACTCGCGTTCTTCCAGAGAACTCACCATCACTCTCGATCACACGTACCCCTGGGATCGCTCCTCTCTCGAAGAAGTCACAAGCAACCTCCTCGCCACGATCCTCCACCTTCGAAACCTCGACATCCTCCGAGCAGGTCAGCTCGTCCTCCCTCCCGACGTCGTTCAAGTCATCCTCGACCATCCCAGACTCTCCATCCTCGACAACCCACCTTTCGTATCTGGTCTCGGTCTCGCCGAAGGTCCAGACGCTCTCATCCTCCCTCCCTCCTCCTCGTCCTCCTCCTCCTCGCTTGGTAAACCTCCCCTTCGCGTCCCCATCATCTGCACCGGATCCCAGGACGACTCCACCAACTTCATCTCCTCCCAGTACCCCGTCGAGGTCATCAACGCCGTCTTCCTCTCCGACAGGTTCGAGTTCGAAACCCTCCTCCTCCTCGACCGACTCGCTCTTCCTCCGTCGCGTCCCTGGTCGCCCATCCCTTCCCTCCGAGAGATCTGCATCACCCCAGCAGCAGCCAGCTCGGAGAACCTCGGAGCTTGGATTCACGAGATCCTCGAGGCTCAGCCGATGATGGAGAAGATGTCGATCGAGTTTGGGAAGCATGGGAATCAGTTGGGAGACAAGGAGAGGATGAGGAGGTTAGGGAAGGTGAGGTGGTTCGAGCACCTCGCGTTCTTGCATCGAGAGCCGATCGCTGGGTGGTCATCGTGGAGGGATCTGGCTCTTGGGGCGACGAAGGATGGGATCACGGATGCTTCATTTTCTTGGACAAATTCGGTTCGTTTTGTCTCCCTCTTTCCGTCTCGCACTCTTGCTTTCTCGATCTGACGCGTCTCTTCTTCCTTCGCTCTCCTCAGAGAGGCATCGCCCCCTTCCTTCGAAACGCCGGAGTCAACTTCCCTGCTCTCGCCGGCTCGTACACGGTCTCGAGTTCCGCGCCTGGGTGAGTCTCTCTCCTCGTCGACTTCATTCTCGCGACCTGACCCATCCGCTCTTCCCTCTTCGCAGAACGACATCCTTCGCGCCCTCTCCCACTTCCCCTCCCTCACCTCCCTCCGCCTCCGAGGCTTTCTCCTCCCTTGGACCATCAATTCGCGAATCCTCTATTGCTCCCCTTCCTGCTCAGCCATCGTCCAGCGCGTCCACCGTAAGATTTGGGACGAAACCGAAGCCGAAGGAGGCTCTCTCGCAGCTTGGGAGCATCACCTTCTGCCCGGGAATCTCGCCAGGATCCGATCGCTCGCCAACGTCCTCCCTGACGGATGTGAGGTGCTGTGGAACCCGACGTTGACGGGGAACAAGAGGGCTGAGAGGCAAGGGGAGGCGCCGTTTGGGACGTGGAGATGGACGATTTGGGGCAAGGATGGGGAGGACGAAGCGAAGTTGGTGGAGAAAGAGAGTGAGGAGGACGATGGAGTGATCCTGCCGAGGTCGTTGAAGATGATGGAGTCGTTCTGCTGGGTGTGTCACGATAAGGATTCGTGCGACCTGCCGGAGTGGGAGGAGGTGTTCAGGGAGACGTTGGAGAAACGGTGAGTTCCGAGTGATCTCGTACAACCTCTTGGGTCGTGCTGGGCTCGTCCCAGCCGTCCTGCTGTTCGGGCGGACTCGGTCGAACCGTTCGACTCGACGCGACTCGACGCGACGACGACGCTTCTGACTCCCCTTCTCCTCGTTTCTCTCACCCCGCAGGAACATGAAGATCCTCGACAACTGGGACCTCTCTTGCGAGTCGGTGTGTCGAGGTGAAGCGGTGGAGTGGGACGAGCGAGGAGATGATTGGGGGTGAGTCCGAGCTCTTTCTTCTTCCCTCTTCTTCGTTCGTCTCGATCAGCTGATTTAAAAACTTCCCTCTATCCTGCGTCATTTTCAGATCTCCGAAGCCCGAGTCGTCGGAATTAGCGGATGAATAGGGAAACGCGTCGGCTGGGACGACGTCGTGAAACTTCGACGCTTTTATTTGTCTTGTTTCGGTTTGTGTATCATGCTCGAGGACGGTCATTTTTGTAGTGAACGACAATGGTTTGTAGTCTGTGCGTATTGCGATCATGCTCGATCTCCTTGAATATCTTGGGCCAGCAGCAAGAGGCGAGGCGAAGACTCGTCGCGCCGTTCGATTCGAAGCGGCGTGTTTCGAGGGGCAAAGGCGAAGCAGTCTCTTAGGAAAGCATGATATAAAAGTCGTCAAGTTCGTAAACACCAACTCAGCTTCAACGCGAAGAACAACCTACTGGAAACGAGAGCCTCACGACCTCTTCCAAATCCATCTTCTCCACCCACCCTTCCCCTCTCCTTCCTTCACTCCCGACGACGACGACGACTCCTCCCCAGCGATCCCGACATTCTCCACCGCCTCCCCGTCCTCATCGAACACAATCCCCGTCTTCGCCTGCACCAGCTGCTCCCACGACGTCGTGTTGAGGTTGAGTCTCACGGAATCGAAGACCAACTTCTCGACCTGCTTGTTGCTCGTGAGACCGATGAAGACGGTGTCCTCCTTGCTGTTTTGGACCATGAGCGACCGGTAGGGTTCGGTTTGAGGGAGTTGCTTGAGTTGGGTTTGGATGGATTCGATCCGAGCTGCTCGAGCTTTTCGTTCGGCGGCGAGGGACGACTCCTTTCGAAAATCTCGCCCTTGACTTCTCGCTTGCCCTCCCTCGTTCTCTCCAAACCACCAGGCCATGTCTGAATCCACTCCCCTCGAAGCCGTCGCCGCCCCCGTTGCCGCTATGGAAGTCGATACCCCTACCCCTACCCCTGCTCCTGCTGCTGCATCGGAACCCGTCGCTGTTCCTGAAGCTTCGACCTCTGCCACCGTCGCTGAGGTCGCCTCCTCCCCCGCCGTCGCTATCCTGCCTGAGGAGGAGGAGATCGCTGCTAAGACTCTTGCTCAGGGTGAGTTACATCTTCCTTTCATCTCTCCATATATTCGTTTGCTTCGAGGAGCTCTCTTACGACGGGATGGTCGGGTCCAAAGAACTCGAGCTCACTCAAAAACCCTCCCTTCCCTTTCCCTCCTTTCCAGTCGAGTTCTACTTCAACGACGCCAACCTCCCCTACGACAAGTTCCTCTGGACCTCCACTCAGAAGGATCCTCTCGGTCAAGGATGGGTCCCCATCGCTCTCGTTTCCTCGTTCAAGAGGATGAAGGATTACCTCCCCAAGGGAATCCCTTGGATCGCTACCGTCTTGCGAAGATCGGACGGTCTGCTCGCTGTGGATGCGGATGGGTTGAAGGTCAGGAGGATCCCGGAGCTTAGACCTCCTGTGGACGCTTTTGGAAGGAGCATTTACGCTGTACGTATCAAAGAAAGAGATCGGCGAAGCAGGACGAGGGGAGGGAAGGAAGGCAGGGAAGGAGAGCTCGAGCTGACTCGATTTCTCGTTTGGTTTTGCTTTCTTTCGACTTTTGTAGAAGGGCTTCGGAGAGGATTCTCCTACCCTTCAGGCTGAGCTCGAGGAGTACTTCACCACTTTCGGAAAGATCAACGTCGTCAGGAAGCGAGTTGATGACAAGAAGGTCTTCAAGGTTCGTTCCGTTCAGCCCGTTTCGCCTTCCTTCCCTTGACCTTCGTTCGTTTCGTTCGTCGAGCTCGCCCTGACTCTTCCCTCGTCTTTCGATTTGCAGAACTCCATCTTCTGCGAGTTCGCCTCCATCGAGTCAGCCGAGAAGTTCCTCGCTCTGGATCCCAAGCCTCAGTACAAGGGTGTCGAGCTCGTCACCATGTCCAAGTGAGTTGTCTCGTCTCGTCTCTCTCCTCCTTCCTCTCTCGCTCGCATACGACCGCAAGCTAACCTCTCCCTCCTTCTTCGCTCCCCAGGGACGCTTACGTCCAAATGAAAATGAAGGAGAAAGGTCTCGACGCCGAATCCCTCCAACGAGGCGACAAGCCCAAGTCCTCCACCCCTTCAACCAACCACAAGTTCAACGCCTTCAAGGAGATGGCCTACATCGCCAAGAACGGTAAACCCTCGGAACGAGCTGCGCCCTCTGGAGGAAAGGAGAAGAGGAAGAGGGAGGAGGAGGTTGAGGAGGATAGGAAGAGGAAGAAGATCCAGGAGATTGTGGTGGATTACTTGGGAGTCAAGCATCATGTTACCGAGGAGGGAGTGATTGCGGATAAGAGCTTGCTTGTGCCGCCTACGGGACATGTGTTGAGGTTCGAGGGAGGAGGAGCCGAGGGGGATTGGAGGGTTTTGAAGGTGAGTCGACGCGTCGTTCTTTGGGGTCTTTGTTGCTCGAGTGGAGTGTTTCGAGAGTCGAGTCGCGCTTCCTCTACCTCGCTCAAGTTCTCTTCTCGCGTATACTGATTCCCACTTTCTCCCCATCCTCCTCTTCCTTCCGTCCCTCTTCTTTCCTTCCCTTCCCTCCGTCTCCTCCTCCCAACCCTCTCGTCCCACCCTCCCTCACGCCCCCACCCACCCAGACCGACCTCATCGACGCCGGCTTCCCCACCCCCTTCATCGTCTTCCCCAAAGGATCCACCTCCGGAGCCTTCGAATCCACCCCCACCCCCTTCACCCCCGAATCCCTCGCCGCCCTCCAAGCTCGAAACATCCTCGTCGGAGGAAACCCCATCGTCTGGTCCATCATGGAGGGAGAGGATCTCCACAAGCACTACCTCACCAGAGCCAACTTCCAGGCTAAGAAGGCTCTTGAGGCGCTTCTTGCTGCTGGAACTTCGTCGGCAGGCGGAGGAGGAGGAGGAGGAGGACGAGGTGGAGGACGAGGTGGTCGAGGTGGAGGAAGGGGTGGAGGAGGACGAGGTGGAGGAGATAGGGGTGGACGAGGCGGTAGGGGAGGAAGGGGTGGACGAGGTGGAGGACGAGGTGGACGAGATCGAGATGGAGGACGAGATGGGGATAAGAAGGAGGGAGGAAACGCGTCGGAAACCAAGGCCGCTGCTCCTGCTGAGGCTTCGTCTGCTGCTCCTAGGGTGAGTTGTTCTTCCCCTCTCTCGCACCTCTCGATTCGAACTTGTTTTTGGGACGATTGCTGACCTCGTCTACTTCGTCTTGGTTCTCGCGCAGGCCATCGACAAGGACACCGCCGCCGGACAAGGAGTTCGAGGTGCCGCTGCTCCCAAACTCGCTCTCGCTTAGACTCTCGGTGGAACGCCTACTCTCGCTACAACCTCTTTTGCTTTTTTTGAATTTAACGAACGCTGGTGTACTCAACTCTCTCTCGTTCTCACATCGCGAAAGGAAAGCAAGCGAGTGAGCCTCGCCGGCCGCTCGTTCTCCTTCTCATCCCCGTGGGCGCCTCACCGCTTCCTTTTCTCCCAGACTCTCCACAAGGAGGAGACAGAACCAAAGCACGAAGACGCTGAATAAAGATGGATCCTCCTCTCGAACGAGCGAACGTAACGTATCTAAGCTCTCTCTCTCGTCGACATCCACCGTCCGTCCGAGCTTAGAGCTTCGCCGACTGAGCAGTCTTAGCAGCCGCGGCGGCGTCGTACCTGATCCGATGAGGAGGTTGTCAGTACAGATCCATGGTAGAAGCGAGAGACGAGCGGATCTTGCCGAGAGGGAGACAGGGAACGATGGGACGACGAGACTCACTCCTTCTCGACCTCGTCCAGCTTCAGGTACGCTGCTTTGAGAGCGGTTCTGATTCGTCGATCACAAGGAAGAGAAGTGGGGGAGTCAGTTTGCGAAAACAAAAGAAAGAGGATGAGAAAAAGACGACGAGACGAAAACGAACCTCTCCTCGACCTTCTTGACCCAGTCGATGATGGACTCGGGGCAAGCCAGTCCTCCCGCTCGACCTTTCGAGAGGGAGAGGAGAGGGAAGTACATCGCCTGAGAGACAAAGGCGAAGCAAGAGAAAGGGTGAGTTGGACGAGAACAGAAGGCGAACGACCGAGAGAACGCGTCGAAACGACTCACGAAATCAGCCTGCGTCGGCTCCTCCCCTCCACAGAACCACGACGACGTTCCAGTCTTCTTCAGGTCTCCATCGATCTACCCGCCCAAACAACCCTCTCGTCAGTCGGTTCTATTCTTCATCGCGGCACGCAAACGAGCGAAGGAAGGAAACCGAAGACGAGCGAAGCTGAAACTGACCATCCCAAGATGCTTCTCCAACTCCTTATCCAGCCAGTTCTTGTTGACCTGAGCAGCGAATCCACTGATGATCGGACGAGCGTACCAAGGTGACATTTCAGGGAACTTGGAGAAGACGAGCTTGTTGACGAGGATGGGCTGGGGAACGAGACGAAGGTCAGCTCTCGAGCGAGGAGAGTTCGAGCTCACCCATCTCGCACTCCTCCTTCTTCGTCCCCTTCCTTCCCTCCTTCTTTTCGTCGCAAGAATAGATAGTTGTGGGAGAGAGTCGGTTGGAACGTACCATCAAGCTTCCCTCCGCGTAGTGCAGGTAGTAGTTGTTCCTCTGCTCCATCTCTGGGCTGAGGTTCGTAGGAGCGAAGATGGTGGGCGAGTGAGTTCGAAGGAGATAGGCGATGATGTTTCCGGTTTCGGCGATGACGAGACCGTTGTGGACGATGACGGGAGACTGGGAAGGAACCATCGAGAAGGGAAGGAAGTCAGCGAGGGAGAGCAGAAGGATGGAGGGGTGCAGGAGGGGAGGAAGGGAGAGGAGAAGTGGAGGGCTGAAAGAGGAGCTTCGTCCCTCCGATGGATGGCTCCTTCCTTCCCTTCCTGGGCTTTGTTCGCCTCCCAACCGATACGAGGGATAGAAGAGGGACCAGAGTGGATGAGGGACTGACCTTTCCAAGAGGATGGATCTCCCTGACCGAATCAAAACGCAACACAACACAGAGAGGTCAGCTCGACCTCCATCCTCCCCTCCTCCTCCCTCCGTCCCACTCTTCCCTTCCCCTCTTCACCCTCAAACCATCACTCCCTCCTTCGGTCACTCACTTCAGCTCCTTGGGCGCGAGGTAGTTGCTCCCGCGATGGTAGACCTTCGTCTCGTAGTCGACCTTGAGCTCCTCGAGGATCCAAAGGATCGTTTCAGCTCGGGAGTGGTTCAGGAAGTGGAGGACGAGTTTGTTGGAGGGTGGGGAGGTGGGCGTGGACATGCTGGCTGAGTGAGAGGGTATGGGGAAGAGGTGGGAGGAAGGGTGAGAGCGGTTGGGGGTGAGGGTTAGGAGCGAAAGGAGCGAGAAGGAGCAAGAGGAAGAGAGAGGGAAGATCGACTCGAGTCGTCGGACGCCGCTCTTTCATTACCCGAGTCCAAACTCGTCATGCTGGGTGAATATTTTCGAGTCCAGCTTTCGGAGAGGAGAAAGTGGGGTGAAGGAAAGGTAGGGCGAAGGAAGTAAGGCTGATTCGGAGAATTTGACGAGCGAACGAAGAGCGCGTCGAAAGAGAAGGAGGGAGATCAGTCGATGCGACGCGTCTCCGTGCTCAGCTGCTTCTACTCGGAAGGACAAAAACTTCCCTGAAGTGAAGTCTGAACAGACTTCCTGTGATTGATGTTATCACCTCCTCCATCCACTCCTACTGCTTGAGAACATCGCTCGTGAAGGGTCGCGTCGCAGGAGCGAGCAGACAAGACCTCTTCTGACCAAAGAAGCTCCGCCCCGCCTGCAGAAGGGTAGGGAGACGATTGAGGTGAAGAGGGAAGGTGTGGGTTGGGAAGGCAGAGGGAGTAAACGAGACGGGATGAAGAAGAGAAAAAAGAAGAATCGAACGCGACTCGAACCAGCGACTTGGAGTCCCCACATCCCACGCTCTAGACCGCTGCACCAACCCAACCTGCCCAAAACCAAACTGCCATCGTTCTCGACTTCCTGCTTATGTCCTGCTCTCAGAACTCCACCACTCAAGACTAGAAATCGACTCTTACCGCGACGCGTCTCTCAATGTCTCGTAGAAGGCTCAAGCAGATACTAACAATAAACCGAGGATCGTCGTCATCAACAGTATCTACTACAGTTGATTCGGAGATGTGGCCGAGCGGTCTAAGGCGCCAGCTTAAGGTGAATGCAAATTTATCTCGCTGGTCAGAAATGGCATGGGTTCGAATCCCATCGTCTTCACTTTTGCTGCCCTCCACGAGATCCTGGGGTCGGTTGGCGAGCCCCGATCGCTTGAGGAGCTTCCCTTTTGATTCCCGAGCCGAAAGAAGGCGAAGCGTTGGAACGACGCGTCCGTTCAGCTCCTTCTGTTCGCGTGAGCCAAAGTTCGGACGCTCTCAGCCAACGGAGATGTAGTCAAGAGCCACTCAGACTTCTTACGAAGTTAGGCGAGGGATGCGCCGAGAGGAAGGGACTTGAGAGAGGGCAAGCGGCTTGATCTGCTCGTCGCGTTGATGGCTTTCTCTACCGTTTCTCCCCAAGATGTCGAGATGGTACGCCGAGATACTGTCAGCACCGGAGTCTTCGACTTATATGATGGGCCCAGCAACCCCCCTGGGGAGACGAGACGAAACTGTTCGAACCTTTCAGCTCGAAGAGCAGTCGCAACTCGCATCAGATCGTCTTCTTTCCCTCTTCTTCCTCGCTCATCCTTCTCATCGTTTGCACCCCTAAAAATCTGACTCGGAAGCTCACTGACGTGGGCCCTCAACTCGTCCGCCGTCGCTGAGTTCGAGCTGTTCAAGTTCGGCGCTTCTCCCATGCTCGACAGCGTCGTTTTTGGCTCTAACCCTTCTTTCTCCTCGCTGACGAGCTCGCCGAGATACCCACCATTTTCCGTCGCTTCTGTATGAGTGCTACACCGTTCGCTACTGCTCGAGAGGTCGCGTCTTCTCTCCCTCCTCGATCTCGACCTCGACGCGTCTGACCTTCGACTTCGCTTCTCCTTCTGACCACCAGAACACCAACGAGCCCATTGGAAGTTCCACAAGCCAAGTTGCCCCAAACCAAGCTGGTGATCGTCGCAGGCCTTGGACCGAACGATACAAGGAACGGACGGAAATGAAACGGATGTCGAGGAACAGACGACGCGCAGAGGTCGAGGTCAGCTTTGGTCCACCCTCCTCTCCTTCTGATCGCTCTCTCGACTCTCGCTGACTCTGGTCTTCTTGCCTTCCCTTCATACTCTCAGAAACAACAACTCCAAGCTCAAGGTTCGTTGTTCCCTCCTCCTCCCTTCCATCTCCTCGAGCTCTTCTCGACGACGTTCGGCTGACTCGCTCTCGCTCTCTTCTTCCGCTTCCGCTCAGGCACCAAACCCATCTCTCATCACTCTGCCTTTGGATTTGATGAAACAATTTCTGGCCCTCAGTCATCGTTCATCGCTCGCAAGTTCCTCTCGTCGACTCGAACTTGGTCCTCCTTGAAAGTCGCGTTGTCTCTCTCTCCCTCTCCCCTCCTCCTCTTCTCCCGCAAAGCAGAGCTCGAAACGAACGAATCGACTATTCATTAGCACATATCTAACTCCCACCCCGCATCCTTCACACACACCTCCCAATCAATATCTCTCCCTGCTCCCACCCATCACCTTCAACTCCACTCCCTCCCTCTCCTGCTCCCTCTTCTTCCCAGCACTTCCACTCGACCCTCGCATATTCCTCCTCCTCCTCTCCACCTTCCTCCCTCTCCCCGCCAAGACCCACGCAGCTCTCAACAAGCCCAGGGGGGGACAGACCCAGCACCACCACCAACCAGGGAAGGACTCAGATTCGCGTCGCCAGGAGCGGACGAGGTGGGTGATGGATTGGGAGACGGTGGGTAAGGGGGAGGAATTGTCAATGATGTGGTCTGCGTAGGGTAACTTTTGAGGGAGAGGAATCTACGGGTGGGTGGGTGGGTGGGTTGGGAAGGGGAGGGGGGGGGGGGGGGGAAGGGAGGGAGAGAGGAAAGAGGTCAGACGCGAGCGCGAAAGGGTTGGGGATGGGACGAGAGGACGACGAACCTGCGAGTTTATCCTCGATATGGCTTGTTCTCGAGTGAGAGGAGGGTTCGGTGGGATGGGAGGTCGAGCTAGGAGACGTTGGAGTTGGATTTGCTCGGATCTATGAAGCCCCGAAAAAGCAGAAACGAAAGGAAGGAAGATGGTGGTGAGCTCGAGCTCGAGCTCAACGTGTCCCCTTCCTTCCATCCCTCTTCGTCTCCCCTGCCCCTAAAAAGGCTCGTTCTTCGGACTCACACATAAACCACGACCGTCCTCCCCACCCACTTCCACAACCCTGTCTCGATCAACAGCGGCACATCCACGACTACGACCCATTCTCCACGAAGGTAGCACTTGAGGACCTGCCAGGCCATCTCCTTCCGAACGGCAGGATGAACAATCTTGTTGAGCACTTTGCGATCTGCTTCAGAGTTGAAGACACGTTGACCGAGGGCTGCTCGATCGATGGGTAAGAGTCCGGAAGCAGATGAGGAGGAGGAGGAGGACGAAGGGGAGGACGGAGGGTGGAGGATGGAAGGACCGAAGTGGGAGACGACCTTCTTGTACGCTGCGGTTCCTCTACAAAGACAAGATTCTCGAGTCAGTCTGAGTAGTAGAGTGAAAGTGCAAGGAGCGAGGTACTAACGGGTCCAAGACCTGCCTCGCTATGAGATCTGCGTCGATGATGGGGATGTTATGAGGAGGAGCAGCGAGGATCGAGGACACGGTTGATTTCCCAGTGGCGATTCCTCCGGTGAGACCGACGACTATAGAAAACGAAGCTCATCAGGATTACAATACGACTCTGAGGAAGAGGAAAAACGAACCGAGCATGCTGAGAAAGGTTGAGAAAGAAGGAGGTGGGGTGAGTGGTGGAAGGGAGTCGTCGAGTCGAGCTCAGACGAGCTCACCTTTCGATTTCGGAGTCACTTTTCAATGGCCTGTAACGACCACGATGCCTCCTTTTCTAGGGTTTGGAAGAAGGAGATATCTCTGGATCACGGTCTTCGTACTCGTCTTCCTTGGACTGAGTTGGAATCTGTCGAGATCGGGGGAGGGAGAGGACGACGACGTGGAGGAGGACTTCGCCGAAGAAGAGGTGAGCTCGACCTTCTCTTCCTTCCTTCCCTTTTCTTCCTCTCGTCCTTCATCGCTCGTCCTAGGACTCAGACTGACAACGAGTCGGCTTCTGCTTCTTGGTACTTAGTACATCGCCCAACCCTGGAGGAGGAACGACTCCCTCGCCTCGAATCTCTACAACCAATTCCCTTCCCCTCTCCGTCCTGCTCCTCGAGCGAGTCCCTCGGCACTCCTCCTTCAACCCGTCCCTCTCCTCCCTCAACCCTGCCTCTCAGCGTGGCTCACGCATGGAACGCTACAAGACCCGTCGTGCACTCACGCTGAGCAGCCGAAGGTGGACTTCGTCTGGACTTGGTGAGCTCTCGCTCTCTTTACTTTGCTCCTCCTCGCAAGACTCGTTCGAGCTCACCCATCTCCGCCCTCCCACTCTCTTCTGTCTTCCCTTCGTCGCCGCTGCAGGCTTAACTCATCCGACCCTCTCTGGTCACATCAGTTCAACCTCCATAGAGCTCACCAACCCATCCCAGCTCGTCACTACCGAGATCACGGAGAGCTTCAGCACTCGCTTCGTTCAGTCGAGGACGCGCTGTCGCCTTCGTCCTCCTCCGACGAAGGGAAGTTCTTCGTTGTTCTATCGGACTGGGAGGGAAGGAAAGGTAGTGGGGAATGGGTGAGCCAAAGACCTAGCTGGTTGGCTCTCCCTGGGTCGGTGGAGAGGGAGAACGGAGGGAGGGTCGTGAGCGAAGTGTCGCATTCGGAGCTCTTTGCCACTGCTAGAGGTGCTGGGAAAGGTGAGACGAGGAGGAAGTGGGAGAGGAGGATGTGGGAGAGTTTGCCTACTTTCAACAGGTGAGTTCTTGTCTCTTGGTCCACTTGAAGATCGGGGCTTCGAACTGATCTCAACGCGTCTTCATCTTCGTCCCAGTTTCTCAATCGAATCCCATCTCCACCTCACTCCCTCCCTCTCTCCAACCTACGTCTACATAAACGGTTAGTCCCTCCTCCCCTTCCTTCCCCTCCCTTCCTCTTCTCCTCTCCCACTAACACCCACCTGTTCCGTTTTCGCACAGACGACTTCTTCCTCCTCCAACCCCACACACCCTCGTCCTTCCACTCCCTCCCCTTCGGCCCCATAATCCCCTGCTCCTTCTCCTCCCCAACCTTCAAAACCCCCAAGCCAGCTCGTCTACCCTCAGAGAGATGGGCATGGAAAATCAACCCTGGTTTCGTCGGAAGCGATCCCAACAAGGGAAAGCTAGGAGGAGCGGACGAGTTGCTTGCGCTCGAGAGGTCGAACTTTTTGATCGGTACGTCCCTCCCGCCCTTCCTCTTTCCCACTTTCGCTTTTCTTCAAAGCACAGCAGCTCACCTTCGTCTCTTTGTTTTGGTTGGGTTGTTGGTCAGGCGAGCGATTCGGTCAACGCCCTCGACCCACTCTCCTCCACGCTCCTAAACCCTTGCTCGCTCCGATCCAGCACGAGCTGAACCTCATCTGGTGGGAGAAGCATTTCTCGAAGAGCACGAGGAGGAGGTTCAGGGAGGATGGAAAGATGAGACCGGGGGATTATCATTCGGTTTGGATGGGGGAGACTTTTTTGGTGAGTGTGAACGAACGTCGAAAAGAAAAGAGGCGAGGGGACGAGAGGAGACTGCTCGTGCTGACGCGCTTGTGGAGCTGTGCTCGGGTGGAAATAGGTCGAGCGAGCTAGAGAAGCGATGCTCTGGACCTGGGTTGTCGTGACGATGGGCGAGGAGGGGACGAAGGGTCGGTGGGACGAGAGGGAGAGGGACGTTCTGAGGGAGCTGTTTGGGATGAGACCTGTTGTTAAGGTACGTTTCACTCCCCTCCTCTTTCTCTCTCTCCCGCCGTATGTTCCCTTCGAACGCTCACCTCAACCTTCACCTCACTCGCGAAACAACAGACTCTCGACCCGAACCAACCCACGTCGGATCGATCCCTCCTCGGAATCTTCTTCAACGGCGCGAACGCTCTCAACTCCATCAAACCACCCATCATCGCCATCAACCAGACGACACTCGAGAACCGACATACCCTGAGGCCAGAGAACGTCCGCAAGACGTTCGAGAGTCTGGGAGTGGAGCCGCCGAACGCGAATCTGCCTGGGTGGAGTGAGTCCTGATCATCTTTCTTTTCCTCTCCTCCATCCCTCACCTCTCCTAGTCTCTCGCATCCTTCCCCTCTTGTTCCGACCTGACTCTCCTCCCTCTCCTCCTCTTCCTCCCTTCCCAGCATCCCTCGACGGCCCCTCCCCACCCCTCGGCGCCTCCTCCTCCTCCTGCGAGATCGACCTTCAAAACTGCTTCGGACGCTTCTGGCCTGACACCGCTCGTCAGTCGCTCAACGAGGATGCCTCGGAGATCTTCAAGAGGGTCGCGTTCGAGAAGCCGGAGTGTGGGGATTGCTGTGAGTTCCAACTCGACTCGCTTTCTTCGTTTCGTTTTGGTCTCGACGGGTCGAGTTTCGAGCGAGCGACTAACCTTCGTTTTCGGTTTCGGTTTCGTTTGATGCAGTACTCTCCGCCCTCATTCAAGCTTCAGGTCCTCTGGGAATGTCGAAACTCCTGCCTTCGCGTTCGAGCTCGTCGTCCGAGCTCGACGAACAACCTCAACCTCATCTTCCTCTCACGGAAAGCTGGAAGAAAACGGACTTCTCGCTTCGAGCTGTGCTCGATAGTGGGACTTGGAGTCCGGAAGTCGAGTTGAGGGATTGGTGCGAGAGGTGAGTCTTTCGTCGCGTCGTCTCGCTTCTTCTTATCTCCCTCTGCTGACTCGCTCTTCGTTCTTTCTTCATTTCCAGACTAATCGCTCGCTACACCTCCTCCTCCATAAGTCCGTTCTCTCCTCTTCTCCTTCCTCTTCTCTCTCTCTCTGCCTTCAAACTCACCCACCTCTCTCGATGTCTCGTTGTTTGCAGAGGACTCCACCTCCCTCTTCGCCCGCCTTCGTACACCCCTCGAGCTCAACTCCACCCTTTCGCTCTTGGAGACGCTGGAGCCGACGCCAGGGATGGTGGCGATGAATGATGACCTGCCGGAGCTTGCGACGGCCGAGAGGGCGGGAGGTGGGAGGGGCGGGAAGGGTGGGAGGGTAGGGGAGGAGGAGGAGGAGGGAGGGAAGACGGTACGGTTGTTGCAGAGGTGGATGGAGGGGCGATGGGGGAAGAGGGGTGGGTGGGAGGTTTGATCCTGGGTCTGAGTTCGGAGGGGAGAGGGCATTTGATTGATGACTTTACGATTTTGTGCGAGAGGAATGGTCGCGTCGCGTTGCGTACCTCTTGCTTTCCGCCTACAGTATCGCTGTATCTTCCTTCCCCATCTCCTGCTCGAGACCCATGCGAAATTGTCCTCTCGTGACAATTAAGCTGCCTCGCCCGTTCGACCTCGTTCTCGCCTGTCCAACTCTCCTCCTCTTGTCTCAATCAACCTCATCGATCAATCACACGACGACCCTCCCCTTCACCACCACCTTCCCCTCCCCGACCCTCCACTCCGCCTCCCACCCTTTCTCATCAACCTTCCCCTTCCCCAACCTCCCCGTCAAATCCTCCTCCAATGAATAAACTCTCTCAACCCCAAACCGAACCGTCCCAGGCTCAACAAACTCCAGCGTCGTCTTCGGTCCCTTCGCTTCTTCGCCCTTCCTCGGCAGAGGAACCACCAGCGGCACGAGGATAGTGAAAGTGAAATTCTTCTTCTCCTCATCAAGGACGAAAGACGTCTTGGGGCGAGGGAGAAGCGAGCGAGTGGTTGAAGAGACTGAAAGGAACGGCGCGTCGGATGAAGAGGGAGGTGGGTTGGAGGAGGTGAAGACTGTGGGTGTTGGTTCGGGTGGTGGTGCGGTGGTGGAGTTGGTGGGGAGGGAGGGAAGGATGACTGTTCGGGGGAGGAGAGGACCTTTGGAGGCGAGGGTTTTTGGGAGGGAATAGTCTGGAGCGAGGAGAGGGAGAGGGGAGGTTAGGACGTGTTTGATGAGGAGGGACGGAGGGCGAGAGAAGGACTGACTTCGCGAGAGGTCGATGGAGAGTTTCTCTTCGACCTTTTCGAGGGCCTGGGAAGGGAAAGGGTCGTTAGGAAAGGCGAGGTCAACTCTCGAACGACGCGTCGTCGAGATGGAAAGAAAGGGTGGGACGAACGACTTGAATGATGTAGAGCTTGAACTCAGCGTCCTTCTTCAGCTTAGTGTGTACTTCCGTACTCAGGATAACGTCGATGAGCAGAGAAGGGCTCCCGACTGGAAGAGGAGAAGAAAGAAAGGGCGAACGCGAGGTCAGCTTCGCTCAACCTTCGCTCCTCCCTCGTCGCCCAACGAACCTTTATCGACCGTCACAGAGATGTCTCCGACGACTCCCGGAACCCAGACATCCAAAGCTACTCCCTTCGCACTCGCTGAAGATGGTGGCGGAGGAGCAGGGACGAGGTGATGGTGGGTCACGTTGATGAAGACCTTGAGCTTGGGAGGGAAGGTCGTCTGAAGAACGAGAAGAGGGAGAAAGTGAGCTGGGAAGCTCGCTGAAAGATCTCAGAGACGAAAGCCGAGAAGAAGACGCTTACGGATGTTCCCTGGGACGGTATGAAGATGTTTGCTTCCTTGTCGAGATAGGATTTGAGGAGGAAAGAGGCCTGGGAGAGAGGGAGGGAAGGGGAAAAGAGGTGAGCTCGACGATGTTCATTGAAGCGTCTGAGTCCTCGAGAGATGAACTCACGAGAGGTGTGATGGTCTGAGATTGGAGCCTGAGTATACGAGGAGGTTCGGTAAGTCTACGAGATCTCGAAAGAACATCAAAGCGGGAAGGAGAGCTCACTTTGAGCTCGACTGCTGTCCTGGGAAGGAGATCGGTGGTTCCGGCGCCTCTGGCCTCCCTGCTCCGAGCTTCGTCTCGTCGAGCATGAACGAGGAGGAAGCCGACGAGGAAGAGGGAACGTCGAGGAAGTTCATATCGAAAAGTTTGAGTGGTCGTGAGGGTTGGCGGACGCAGGAGAGCTCTCCAAAAGGAAGAAGGCTTCGACGCTCCTTCCTCTTGTCGCTCCCGACTTCCATCATCTCCCTCCCCTCTCTCAAACTCTCAGAATGGCCTCCCACCCCTCTTCTCTCTCTATGAGAATCCCCTCAGGCTCCCTCGAGCAACGTCTCGCCCTCGTCGAGCTCGAGAACGCCAACCTTCGAGCACAGAACGATCAGCAACTCGTCGAGGTCACCAACCTTCAGTCGGATCGAGCTCGTCTCCTCGCCCTCGCTTCGTCAAGCATGCGAGTTCTTCGACTTCAGCAGCAAGCTCCACGATCCGAAGGAATATGGACGACGGACGGAGACTCGAAACTTTTGGAGGAGGTCCTCGCCGGTTCGGAGAAGGAGGAAGAGGGTCGAGCTCCGGAAGGGGACAGGTGGAAGTGGCTCGATGTCAGCCCATTCTCTTCTCCTTCCTTCACGCGTGCTGTCTCATCGAAGACTGACAGAGTCACTTTTGAACCCTCTAGATCCCTCGATTCGGACATCCTCTCACGAGATCCAGGTTCATCAGAGGGGACGTTCGACCGTTCCCCCGCTCCTTTCCCCTCGAGCTCTTCCTCATGATCGTTGCCTGTACCGATCTCCCAACGCTGTGTCGACTAGGAAGAGTCAGCTTCGCTTGCCTGTCCATCGTTGTCCCTAAGATCTACCGGGAGGTCCATCTTGGTCCCGGGAGGCCGTACTTCGCCATCTTGTTCGTCTCGAGGGTCAGTTCTGCATCTTCTTTTTCTTCTTCTCAGTTCGGGTGATTCAATCTTCCTCGAACGCTGACTTCCTCCTCTGCCTTATGCTGCAAGCAGACCAATCTCACCTCCCCTCGCCTCATCCCTCTCCTCTCCCTCGCGAACCTCCGAATCCTCAGCATCTCCTCCCTCCAACTCCCCTCCTCCTCTTCCAGCTCGCTCTCGTCTCACCGCTTGGATACTGCTCGGCTCGCTCTCGATCGTCTCATCATCACCATCGAGGTCAGACCGGACGAATTAGATCCATACGACGATTTCGACGAGGAGGAAGCAGCCTTCATCCGCCTCATCAGGATCAGTGAAGATTTCCTCTCGCTCGTCAATCCCACCGAGCTGGTCATCAAAGTCAGTCGCTGCATCATCACCGAGGGGGGTCCGAGCTACTGCCTCGCTCAGGACGCGGCGAGAGAGATGACCGGCTGGTCTCGACTTCGTTCGATCCGTCTGGAATCGTTGGACCTCTTTTGCGTCGGCGGAGAGTTCGAGGACGACCTCATTCCCATGGAGGATGCGGACCCTTCGGAACGTTGGTTCTTCTTCGGAATTGGAACTGCCTTTGCGCCGGCTTCCCCTTCGGTCGACATCACCTTCGACTTCGTTGGCTCGTTATTCGAAACGGACACCATCGTGGACCTCGTCGCGAGACGAGAATCCCTCCTCTTCGAACCCGTCGTCAAGTCCGTCACCCTCTTCGTCGATCCCTCCGTTCACTCGACGTTAAGGCAGTCGCTTCTGGACGAGTACGAGGGCGAACTTCCCTCGACTCTCACCATTCATGAGGAGTAGCGAGAGGTATGGGACTCAGGGAGAGAGCTGGGGAGGGGTGGCGTGGATCGAGGGGACATTATAATAGTAGCCGAGTAGCTCGTTTCATACGAATGGGCTTAGTGATGAAGAGAGGCTTGGACGAAACGGAGAGAGGGTCGAGCAAAGGGAGACGCGTCGTGCGAGCGCCTCAGAACGTTCGCCGAGTTCGTGCCTCGAAAGGACGAGTCTCATCGGACTCGAATCTCACACGGAAAAGCCACCGAAAAGACAAAAAGAAAGAAACAAGAAAAGGAGGGTTTGCTTCGCGGGGAAAGAAGAAGCGAGCGGACCCAGTGCGACGCGGTTGGTTCGTCTTACTCGGTTTCCTGCGACATCGCTCGCTCAGCTGAGGGAGGCCAGTCATGAAGACTGGTATGAGATATCTAGTACAACGAAAAAGGTGAATTACTCGAACGTGAAGATGAGATCCCCACGAACGAAGTCGAAACGAGGATCTTTCGGAGGCCGCGACGAGATGCTGGGTTTGAGACTTGGGTGAACCTGAGAGGAATAGAGATAAGGCCAAAGTAAGAGTGGTCAGAACAAGATTTCTGCGACGAAGGACGGATGGAGAGGGGATGGGCGAGGAATGAGAAACGAAGGGAGACGGACGAACGAACCAGCACTCGCGTCGAAAGAATCTGCAAGATCATCCCTCCTTCCGCTCCTTGTCGATGCAGACGAGTCGAGGCAACCGATCTCGTGGATTTGAATCCTGTTGAAGACGAGGTGGGCGGTTCAGCTCTACATAACAGGTCCTGCGTCGCGACGCTCTTCCTCGAGCTCGACGGGTCTCGAGCCACTGTCCCCTCCCCTTCCGTTCTTCGATCAACGAGCTTAGAACTCACCACGCCAGCTAGCTGATATAGGTTCAAAGTATCCCTCTGAGGACTGGGACGAACGAAGAGGAAATAGATTCGTCGTCAGTTTGGTCGAGCAGACGAGAGCGATGGGAAGACTCGGGACTCACTGCTCAATCTCGACCGCAAGCGCCTCACCTCACCAACTTGACTTGAAGCAGAATTCCTTGTGTACCTTCTAACCCAGTCGTTGATGCTCTGAAAAGGAGGTCAAGAAGAAAGGAGAGACGAGCTCAGGACGAGCTGGCGAAGAGACGGCGGAGTTGGACGCGTCGACTCACCTCGCGAGCAGTATCGAACGGTGACGCACTGAGACGACGAGAACAAGAGTGTTCAGCGACAAAGGATAGGTCCATTGAAAGAGACTCGAAAGACTCACTCGACCACAAGCCATCATCTGCTCTCCCTCCGGCAACCTCACACACTCGACGCTCCTTCCTGCACGCTCCTCCATCCCAGCCCATTCACAAGCCTCCCACGCCACAGGCCGTCTCTCCTCCCTGTCCTTCTCCGGATTCAAGCTCGCCATTCTCGCAATCCTATCCGGAAGGAGAGGAAGACTCTTCAAGTCGTGCGGCGAGAACTTCAGACCTGGCGAAGCGAGGACCGTCTTGACGAGACGTCGAATGGTCGCGATCTGCTGGGACGAAGGTTGGGCGTGCTCGTTGGGGAGAGGGATGAAGGATCCGGGATAGGAAGAGGCCAGGGGGGTGTAGCTGAAGTAGAGGGACATGACGAAGGAGTGCAGAACCAGCGGGACGAGGACGAGGTCTCCACAGTCAGGCTTGTTCGATTTGAGCGAGGACGCGGAACGAACAGCAACCTCGTCAGAGCCGCGTAGGTGGACAGAGAGAAAGAAAATGGAATGCATATAAAACGGAGTACTGACCTCATAGAGGTGGTTGGGCAACTTGTAGATCACCTCTCTGATGAAGAGGTGAAAGGCGAGAACGTCGTCGGGATGTTCCCTCACGAACCGACGCTCGTACGAGGCGTCTGGTCGCAGGCTGAGGTATTTGGCGAGAGAGACGACCTGTGTATAGAAGGAATCGGATAGAGGAGCCTCGATAGCAGTCTTGAGCATGCATGGGAGGTATTGAGCTGAAACTTCCGACTGAGAGAGGGAGGGAGGGAGAGGGGGGAGAGAGACGAAGGTCAACGAGTCCGTTCTCCCAAGCTCGTACTTCTCCAATATGAGCTTACCCAGAAGCTCTCCGTATCCGCGTCTGCCGTTGTGGCCTGTGAAGACAGAGCGAAAGGGCGATTAGCGCTGAGGAGAGGTTGGGCTGAAAGGAGGGGAGGAAGGGGAAAGGTCAACGAGCCAGGTTATTGCGATACTCTTGAAGCTGCAGGGTTGAAGGAAGATCGGGAGTCGGTCCATCGAGTCCTGTCGAGAAGCCAAAGATCCGACCAAATTCGACGGCTTGAAGGGAGACCATCTAAGGAGGAGAGGAAAGGCGGGAGGAAGAGGCGAGCGAGTGACGGTTTTGAGCGAAGGAGGTTGAGCTTTCGCTTTCCTTCCTTCCTTTCTTTGAGCTGCTCACCGTCATCTCCACCCGAGATGCGACTTTCAATATCCTCCTCCAGTCTGCTGGCCACCTTCCTCATCTCCCTCCCTCACTTAGCACTTGGACTTCAATCGAATCTTGCAGGAGTTATCGACTGGCATCAACCCAAGATCGGAATCCCTCTCCTTCACTCTTCAGCGACAGCTCCTTCCTTCGTCCCTCTCCCTTCGACAGACGGAGCCAACCCAACTTCGATAGTGACAATAACAAAAAGCAACGTAGTCGCTTCCTTAGATCCATCGTCTGGGAACATCAGTGAGTCCTGGCTTGAGAGGGAGGGGAGCTTGAACGAGGGAGGTCGCGCCAGCGAGATGGTCGAGCTCACCTTCCTTCCTTTCCCTCTGTCCCTGCGTTCCTTCTCCTTCTTCAGACTGGCGGCATCAACTTCGTGAGAGAGAGATCGCTCAGAACTATCACTCGTCCCCATCTGCAGGTAAGCGCTCTGTCTCTGTCTCCAAGCTCACGGATGAGCTCGAAGCTCAAGCTCACCTTCCGTCCTCCTCCCTTCTCCCCTCCCTTCAGCCTTCATCGTCCTTCTCTCCACTACCCTCGAGGGAGGCTCCATCCGTCTCATCAATTCAGTAACAGGTCACTTCATCTGGGAAACCGTCTTCACCTCTTCCAGCGAACAAGCTCGAGATGCTGAAGTCGCATCTCTCTCGGACGTCACCTTCGGAGAGGACGGATCGATCTTCGTTCTCGTCGACGCGTCGGACGTCTACAAGCTCGATGGCACGACTGGGTCGATCGTGTGGAGCTACAAGACTGGAGGTGACTAGTGAGTTCTCTCATCTGGCTATTGACCTAGGACGATGGACGGAATGAGGAGATGGACGAATCGCTTCCCTCTTCGTCGAAGCTCACCACCTCCTCCCCTGCCCCTCCCCTCTCCCTCCCAGTCTCTGGTCTCGACTCGTCCTGTCCTCGAACCACCTCTCCCTCGTCGGCTCAGTCAACACCTTCACCGGCTACGCTCTCAAAACCCTTCGTCTCAACCCTACCACCTCCGAAATCATCAACTCTCCAGGACACTTCGGTTCCATCGACGCGCCAACCTCCTTCTTCATCGCTGGATCCTCCCTCGTCTGGCTCGAGAATGAGTCCGTCTACACCCTCTCCCTCGAAAATTCCAGTCCCAAATCTCGGAAGTCCCTCTCAGCTTTCGCCTCTCTCCGATCTCTGGGCCTCGAGAAGCAGGGCGTCTTCCTTGGGCTCAGAAAGGACGGGCAGGCGGTGGTTCTGAGGTCGGACCCTAAAAAGGGCGCTGTGCTGGTGTATCCGTTTTACAACTCGGTGAGTCAGCTATCTCCTCTAGGGCGTCCATCTTCCTCGCTGATCTGGTCGCTTTATCTTTCGCAGGACGGCTCGGAGGACGCGACGTTCAACGGATTCGTGAACGCGGCTGGGAAGGTCTTCATCTCTCAAACATACTACGATCATGCTCACGGGGTTCGTCACCTTCTTTGAATCTATCTTTCTCGACTCAGATCCTAACTTCCCCCTCTGTCCTCTCAGTTCGGCCTCAACACCATTCAAGCTCTCGACGGCGATCGTGAGGGTCCGTCATCTGGCCACTCGTTCCGCTACGACTTCGCCTCTCACGGCACTATTCTTCACGTGAGTGATCTTCCCACCTTACTCTCTCCCCAAGGTGAAACCGCTGATTCCTCGTCCCTCCTCCCAGACCGCCCTTCACGTCGTCAAGCCTGATCCCTCCGACCGCTTCCGCAGGAGCACAAGCCTTCTCCTCACCACCAGCTCCGGAGCCATCCAGCTTTCGGGAGACGATAAACCTCGGTTCACCAGGGAGGAGTCGCTCGCCGAGATCAAGTCCGTCGTCTTCGTCGATCTCCCCGAGCAGGAGGTCCTCCAGCAGGCTTCGAGGGACGACGAGCCCTTCGCGGATCGACTCCTTCGTCACGTCGTCGAGGCTCGAGTGAGTTCGCCCTTGCCTCTTCCAGTTCGAAGATCAAAGCTGACTCTCCCTCCCCTCTTCGCAGCACCTTCCCGCCTACCTCGCTCGCTTCGCCTCTCGTCTTGTCTCCTCCTCCTCAGCAGCCTCCGTCCTCACCACCTCCCCTTCAACCTCGACGGAGGAAGGCCTCTTCCGAGATCAGTTCGGATTCAGGAAGCTTCTGGTCGTCGGAACCTCGACTGGAAAGGTCTTCGGGCTCGATTCGTCGAACGGGAACATCGTTTGGAGCAAGCTCTTGAGGAAGAGCGTCGTCGAAGGAGGATCGTTGGACATCTTGGGCGTGTTCGTGACGCGACCTGCGAAGACTGGACTCAGGCCAAGGGTTGCGATCATTGGGAGCTCGATTTCGGATGTTGTGAGTACAAGTAGCGCCGGCACGGTGGGGGAAGAGCTGAGCTGACGAGACTTCGCGTTTTGCTTTGGCCTTGATCAGGAGGAGAACACCGTCGCGTTCGAGATCGACTCGCTCTCTGGAGACATCCTCAGCCAAGCCCCCCCTCTCTTCAGCGGTCGACCATCGGAAGTCATTCCTCTCGTCGTTGACGAGCTCGTTGGGAAGTCGCTCGCTGTTCTCGACAAGGACTCTCAGGTTCGTCGCGTCTTCCTCACCTCTTTCCCTCACCTTGCCCCGAGCTGACCATCCTCCCCTCCTACGACTGCCTTTCAGGTCCACATCTTCCCTCGACCTCCCACTGCCGTCGAGTCTCAGGACTTCGTCATCACTCGAGCGACCTTTGAGGAAGGACGACATTCCCTCAAGGCTTTCCGAGTCTCGACGAACGCATCTCCCTCCGAGGTCTGGAAGCTCCCCTTCGCCGAGGGAGAGACCATCTACAGCATTGAGGCGACGTCTCAGGATCCTATTGCCTCCTTCGGACGGATACTTGGAGATCGAAGCGCTCTTTACAAGTGTGAGTCGCGTTTTGCTCTCTCCCTCGTCCAATCGTCTCGAGTTCTGACTCTCCTCTCCCTTTTGCTCAGACCTCAACCCCCACCTTCTCGCAGTCTCAACCATCTCTCCCGCTACCTCTGAAGGAACCGTCTACCTCGTCGATGGAACTCGAGGAACCGTCGTCTACCAAGTCTCTCACGCCAACCTCGACACCTCCGCCGGAATCGAACTCTCCCTCCTCGAGAACTGGCTCGTCTACCGATACAGGGTCGAGGGACTCGTCGCTACCGCTGGAGTTTCGACTGGGAACAGGGTGGTGACTGTTGAGTTGTTCGAGAGGGGTGTGGCTGCTGATAAGATCGGATCGTGAGTCGACTCGTTTCGCCTTTCCTCGCTCGCTTGACGCGTCCGCTGGTTGAGTTGCTGTTCGGCTCTCTTCGCTTCGTAGCTCCGAGCTCACCTCCTACTCAGCCGAGCACGACCTCAATATCCTCTCCAAGACGTTCATCCTCCCCAGCGGAATCAAGGCGATCGGAACGACCTCAACCAAGCATGGAATCACTTCGAAGGAGGTCATCAGTTCGTCTTCTCCTCCTCTTCCCCTCTCCCTCCTCCACTCCCTCTTCTCTCCCCATCTGACCCTCCCTCGTCCCACTTTCCTCGTAACATCACGTTCGTCTTCCTCAGTCGCCGACAGCCGCAACCAACTCCACTCCATCCCTCGACGACTCCTCGACCCTCGTCGTCCTCACGGAAAGCCCTCAGCCCTCGACCGAGAAGAACAGCTCGTCCCTTACGACCCCATCATCACTCTCGACCCCAAGAGGACACTTTCGCATGCCTACGAGGTGAGCCAAACTCTCCTGCTCTCTCCCTTTCTCGTCCCGTCTCGTCGTTCGTTCGTTCGTTCGTTCGCTGACCTCCCTCCCCTCCCCTCCCCAACTCGCTCTCTCTCCAGCTTCTCGGAGTCAAAACCATCATTACCTCTCCAGCTCTCCTCGAATCCACCTCCCTCGTCTTTGCATACGGACTTGACCTCTTCTCGACGCGAGTCATGCCCTCGGGAACGTTCGACATCCTTTCGGACTCGTTCAACAAGGCTCAGCTGGTGTTGACGATCTTGGGACTGAGTGTGGGGATTGCGGCGGTGAAGGTACGTCTAGCTCGCTCTCGATAAGTTGAGTTTGGTAGGAGGGGAGAAGGGAAGAGGTGGAAGGGACGAAGGATGAGGAGGGAAGGAGAGACGCGTCGCTGACTTTGCTTTCGCTTCGCTTTGTTTCATTTTTCAGCCCATAGTGGAGAGGAAGAAGTCGAAGGCCAAGTGGTTTTAATCTATTCAGGTCTCGGAATAAAGTAATGAAACTCTCAAACGAATAGGAAGGGCGAGCGCTCATCGGGCTTTCGACTCTCGTTGCGACCGCTTCGAGAAAGAGAAAGGCCATCTAAAAACAAGCAACACAAACACGACGAGCTGACTAGATGCCTACCCTGAATCACCTAAAGAAGAGCTTGATCGAAGACGTGTAGGGCTCCCCCAACCGCTCCAGCTCCTCGTTCCAAAGACGACGCGTCTCGGGACGCGATCCGATCAAACGAAAGAAACACTTCCCTCTCTCACCACTACCAAATCTAATCAAACTGTCATCCCTCAGAGCAAAAGCCTGTAGAGCGTTCTCCCACCCTCCCTCGCCCGGTCCCCCCAAAGCTCTTCGGCTCTCGTCGTCGACCCAGTCTTCTACCAGACGCCACTGCACTCCAACCGACTTCGAGGCCACCTCAACTGCTCCTCCCAGACCAAGAAAGAAGACTCGATCTTCTTCTTCCTCAGGATCCTCCCAGCAGGTATCGGTCTCGGTGCAGAAGAGGTCCATGTGCTCGAGATCGACCGTTTCGAGACGCGTCCAGCTGGAGATGATGGTTGCTGACGACCGAGCGAGGAGGACCGCGGCGTTTTTGAGTTCGAGGTTGTGTTGTTCATCGCTGAGATGCTCGAATCGCCTCCCTTTGAGGATACCGATGACGAGATGGGACGGGTTGAGGAGGGAGAGGAAGAAGGGGTTGAGTGTGAGGAGGTCGAAGGATTCGCTTGCTTCTTCCTTGAGGTTCCGTCTGTCGAAGTAGATGGTGAAGAAGTCGACGTGGAGGCTGGAGCTGGAGGTTTGAAGGTTGAGCCGATCGAGGTCGAGGTGAGAGTCGGGGATGGAACGGATAGAGCAGTCAAGGGCATCCGCCGAGACTTCGAGGATTCGTAGGTTCTGGAGGTTGAGATGGGAGGAGAGCCGAGGGGAAGAGAGTCCGAGCTGACAATAAGGGGATGGATTGTTAGGACTTGTGATGTATCATAGAGATTGGGACGAAGGAGGGAAGAGAGAACTCACACGTTCGGGGAAGAGACGGAGACGAGATCAAAAAAACAGCCGACGTCGATCCTGTGATGTAGCTTCCTCCCGAAGAGCTCTAAGAAAGTGAAGCTGACTCGAGTGAGGCGGCCTAGGGTTGCTTTGTCGCACTCTGAACCGATGAGGAGGAGGATTTCGAGGGGGAAGGGCCGTCGGAATGGCGCGTAGGTCTCGCATTCGTATCCTGCGATGCCCCAAGCCTCCTTCTCCTCGATATCGTCGTAGTAGATGGGTCGTGGAAAGACGAATGCTGGGACAAAGGATTTGGGTTTCCGAGGACTGCCGGGCTGTGGTGAAAATTGAGAGCAAAACGATGAGCGACGAGGTGGGGAGGCGCGACGGGCGGGAGGAGAATCGAGCTCACCTTCGCCCATACCCAAGCTGACTTCTCTCGAACCGATGACGGCTCGGTGTCCTCACCTCTCCCTTCGTTACTACCCTTTAGAGCCTGCTTGAAGGTTCCCCTATCCTTCTCGAGAATCCAAAGTCCTGCTGGCTGGAGAGTGCTCTCCTCTCGCAAGTCCTTCGAACGAAGAGCTCGCATCGCTGCCTTCGCGACTCGACGCCAGCTGTCCCTCTCCCTGATGAGATCCTCCGTAGATGGCCGTGGCTTCTTCGGAGCTAACTCGCGTGCGATGAGGGCTTCCATGGCTGATTCGGAGGAGGGGAGGGTCGACGAGGGAGGAGGACGGGAGGAGGATCGAAGCTCGTCTGAAACGCCTCGCGAAAGAGTCGAGAAACAGAAAGTCAGCGTCGCGAATCTCTCAGAAGTCCAGATCTACGTGCGAGAAAGACCGATAAGCTCACAAGATCGCGGAGGTAACAAGCTCGAACGGGGAGACGGTGGACGGTGGACGGGAAAAAGGGAAGAGCGAAATCAAAGCCGTAAACTCGACGCGTCAGGGCTGAGTTTGGTCGCAGACTGCCTCTTCGACCTTCCCTTTTTCTCTGTTTCAAGCTGAGGACTGGTGCGAGCAGCGATCCGAAGACCGAACATATTCTGAGATGCGAGAGAAGATTTGCCGCCGAAGCTGAGAGCGAGGTCGAGAGAGCGTCTCGGTAGAGAGGGCCGGATCAAGGTTTCGACCTTCTTCTTTCTTCGCGAAGGAGGGTGGCCATGGCTAAGGGCTAAGGCTAACTCCCAACCACCAACTCGATTTCAGCACTAAACCTCCACCTCGAACCACATCCTACCAACCAACTCAACCCTTTCCCAAAACAGTCAGTCTCCCTCAGCGCAAAGGACGAGAGGAGGGAGACGTCGTCGACGTCGGTCCTCGTTCCTCCTTCTTGGACTGACCTTTGTTTCCTGCTCTTCCCGACAGCTCACCCCCAACACCTCTATCACAATTTCTCTCGGACAAGTCATGCTCGCCGACTCTCTCGAAAGTCAGTCTCTTACACCAGAGTGAGTCCTTCCATCCACGTCAACGTCTCGAAGCGAGGAGGAAGAGAGATGAACCTCTCGGTTGACCTTGCTTTCCCTTCCTCCCCCTTCCCTTCCCTCCCCTTCAGCGCTTCGGCTACTCCTCCTTCCCCTACTGGAAACCTTCACAGACGTCGTTCATCCCTTGGTTCGTATCCTCACCTCTCTTCTAGCCCAGCGAGAAGCGGTTCTCCTTCCATCTCATGCTGACACTCTCGTTCCACCGTCACCCAACCTTCCTCCCTCGGTCTCTCCCTCCCGACCCTTCGTCCTCGTACATTCCTCGAACCCGTTCATCCGACCTTCCCCAAATCATCCTCTAGCCAAACTCCTCGACCTCACCTCTCCTCTCGTTCGATCTCGAACGCCCGAGCCCGTTCCCACCGCCGAATACTTCGTTGATCCCAAGCTGCCGACGTACGGAGGAACTCTCGGAGGTTCTGCTATAGAGGTCGAGGGAGAGGAGGGAATGTCTCTCTTGCTCGGCTTTGACTCGACTCCAGACTCTCAGATCGCTCAGGAACAGTGAGCAGAACTTCTATCTATCAGCTCAGAATCGTCAGAAAGCTGACCCTCATTCGCGTTCGTTGTTCGTTCGTTTCAGCGTCCTCGCCAAGATGACCTTCCAACCCTACGACCACATCTACCTCGCTACTGTTCGTCCCTTACCATCTTCTATCCATTACTTATGGTCCGAAGCGAGGCTGACCTTCCTCATCGCTCTCGTTCGATCCTCAGATCCTCCCTCTCGCCAGCTCCTCCTTCTCTCACCACGACCGAGTCGCCTCCCCTCCTCCTCTCGCCTCCATGCAAGAAGGAGTCGAGACGCCCACCTCAGCAGCAGACCAACAGCTCATGGTCCTCCGACGAATTCGAGCTCAAGCCCTCGACCGACTGAAGGTCTCAGCTCAGGAGCTTCACAAAGCCAAAGGCGTTCGTCCTCTCTCGTCCCTCCTTCCTTCAACCCTCACATCTTCACCTCAGAACCTGACCACTCTCTTCTCACCCTACCTCTCGACCCTCACAGTGCAAAGTCACCTTCCTCATCGCTCACGCCGACGCTCCCGCCAAATCCCTCGGATCTCTCGCGACCCTCCACAAGACCGATCTCATCATCCTCGGACGAAGGAAACTCGGCAGGCTGCAGAAGGTCGTCGGAGCTGGAAGTGTTGGGAACTGGTTGCTCGATCATGGTTACAACGTCCTCGTCGTTCAGGAGTAGAGGGAAGGAAGTTCGTCCGTCCGTTTCGCGTTCTCCGTCCTCATTCGCGCGTCGCTTCTTTACTTTCTCGGCTGCCTTTTGTACCGAATACGCTTCCGCTTTGCTTCCTTTGCCTCTTCCTAACGCAGTTTCGATTTTGAATCTCGAGCTTGGCTTATCAACGAACATTTTGCTTCGCTTCTCGTTGGCGAGGGGAAGGGAAAGTTGGGTCGCGCGACGAGAATCGAGCTCGGCTCTCGACGCGTCTCTGCTCCCCTGTCTCCGAGTTGTCTCGAGATGTAGATCTTAGCAGATCGCACAAGCGAGATATCTGCCGCGTCCCGAAGCTCCGGATCTTGCACTGAAGGAACTGAAAGAGGAAGGCGACTACTCTCTTGATCACGAATTGTCCTCCTTTTCCTTGGTTCTCCCTTCCCTCTGCGTTCTCCCCGCGACGTACACATGATAAAAAGCATCTGCGATCGTAATAAACTCATTCTCTACTAGATCTACCACTTCTCGTCGTCAGCCTTGGTAGGCTCAACGGCAGCAGCGACGGGAGCAGCCTCCTCGGTGGCAGCGGGAGCGCCGCCGAGGGAAGCGATCTTCTCAGCGATTCCCTTGAGTCCGGCCTGGAAGAGTACGAAGAAGGGAGAGGGAAGGGTCAGCTCGAGGTCATAGAAAGACGGAACGAGGACGGAGAGACGGCGAAGGGGGAGAGAGATGGCCAGGCGACGCCGTCGAGCTCGAAGTGAGCGTTTTGAGCGAGGGAGAGAATGAAAACGTACAGTCAACTTTGCGGGGGCAGCTCCAGTGATGGAATCGATCTTCTGTCCCTTGTAGAAGATCAGGAAGGTGGGCATAGCTCGAACGTTGACCTCGGCAGCGATCTCCTCTTGCTCATCAACATCGACCTTGTAGAAGGCGACGTCCGGGTACTGAGCCTCCAGCTTGTTGAAGTGAGGGGAGATCATCTTGCAGGGTCCACACCTTATATACAAACGAAGCAGAACGAGTCAGTTTGAGGCTGCTAGGGACGAGGAACGACGAGAGAAAAGGACGAACCAAGTAGCCCCTTCGGAAGGAAAACGGAAGGAGGAGAACGGTGAGCTTCTTCGTTCAGCAAACACGTTTGATGGATTGAGAACTCACAGAAGTCGATGATGACGGGCTTGTCTCCGTCAATCTGTAGTAAGAAAAAGTAGAGAGAAGGAGGTAGAAAGGTCAGCAACCGGCGACTGTTCGATCCGAGCAAGGCGAGAAGGGAGGAGGTGGGAAGGAACGAACGATGGTCTTGAACTCCTCGAAAGACTCAATAGCTTTGACCATGTTTGAAAGTTGGTGGTGGGGTAGGGATAGGAGTGGTGGTGAGGTGGGTGGGGATGTGGGTTTTGTAAGTGGGCGAGAAGGGAGGCAAGTTGTAGTTGGAGAAAGAGAAGGAGGGTCGGGTCAGGTCAGCTTCAACCTCTTTTGCGAGAGGCTGGAATGACGCGACCTTTGAGATGCTTACAAACCTTCCCACCCTCCAGTTTCGAGTTGGGATTTTCAGGCCATGAAAGGGTTAATCAGTGGAATGCGGGTGTGGAAAGAGCGAGAATTTTCGCAGAGGCCGGAGGAAGGAGAGCGGGAAGATGCAGAGGGCGAGCTCTCGTCCGCTGGTGTCGGACGTTGTTTTGACCAACCACTGAGCTCGTTCCTTCGACTTTTTCGCGTCGAAACCGAACACCGAGGCCGCTTTCTACTTCTCCGAAGCCCAGAGAGCCTTTCGGAGTTCAATTCTGCCCTCTTTCGGTTCTGAAAGCTGCACGAAGCGAGGGGAGCGACGCGCGATCTCAGCCCTCCTCCAGCCGCCAATTCGTCCAGGACTCTCGATTTTCAACGTTCAGATCTTCTCTTATCTCTGTTCTCACGATCCACTATGAAACGAGGCTCTTCTGAGAAGGAAGGCGAAATAAAAACGGAAACTCGTTGCGTCGGCTGAGGCCTTGAGCCTGCTTCACACTCCTCTCTCCCAACTCTCAAACTCCACCCGCCCTTCTACTCTTCTCAAACTAAAAATGGAGGCCCTCTTTTTCAACGTGAGTCAGCGCCTATATCCTGGACTCGTGGTCAGAATCGAGAGGCACTGGGATTCTGTGGTTGGGACGAGAGGGAGACGAGAGCGAAGCGAGGATCGAGCTGAGCTCGAGACCTCGAGAGGGGTTGGCCTCCCTCCTGCCATCAATCCTTCCTCTGGCCCTCCAGGACGGGAGGCGTAGGCCGAGTCAGAATCTCGCACTCTCTCGGAGATGTTGCCGTCTTCGATATCTCCACTTTTGCGACGAGAGGCGGTCGTTTCTCCTCATCTCGCTCATGTCCTGACCCTCCTTCCGTTCCCTTCCTCCTTCCTTTTCTCAGACCGACGCTGGTTACCTCGAGGGAGTCGTTCGAGGATACAAGAACGCTCTCCTTACTACTTCCAACTACAACAACTTGACTCAGTGCGAGACCCTGGAAGGTCAGTAGAGGACGGCATCTTGGCGAGAGACAAGAAGCGAGGTTCGCCCATCTTCTTCGAGCTGAAGCTGAACCGACTCCTCTCCGCCTTCCTCGTTCTTTTCGAACAGATTTCCGACTGCAGCTCTCGTCAACAGACTACGGAGGATTCCTCGCCAACGAGCCTCTACCGATCAGCACGGCAACCATCGCAGACAAGGTGAGAACAAGGGGGAGAGGAGGTCGAAAGAGCTCGCCGTCATTCGAGCCTCGAGCTGATATCACCTTCTTCTTGCTCTGTTCTCGTACGTGTAGGCCACTGAGAAGCTCGTCTCTGAGTTCAACTACATCCGAAGCAATGCTGTTGAGCCTCTGTCCACCTTCCTCGACTACATGACGTGAGCTTCGACCTTCCTTCCCTCCTTCTCGCTCCTCCCCTCCCCCCCCTCTCCCACCTTCTCTTCTCGAGCTCGAGCTGATCCCTGCTCCTGATTCGACTCCTCAGCTACGCCTACATGATCGACAACGTCATCCTCCTCACCCTCGGAACCCTGCACGAGAGGGATACTCGAGAGCTCCTCGACCGATGCCATCCTCTCGGAGTCTTCGACACCATGCCGGCGTTGTGCGTCGCGACGAACGTGGAAGAGCTGTACCAGAGTGTGCTCGTTGAGACACCACTGGGTGAGTCTTTCAACCTGTCCTTTCATCCCCAGAACCTCGCGCTGACCTCGTCGTTACCTCTCGCCTCTCTCAGCTCCCTACTTCCGCGACTGCCTCTCCGCTCAGGACCTCGACGACCTCAACATCGAGATCATCCGAAACACCCTCTACAAATCCTACCTCGAGGACTTCCACCGCTTCGTCCAAACCCTCCCCTCCCCAACCTGCGAGATCATGTCTCGAATCCTCGCCTTCGAGGCCGATCGTCGTTCCATCAACATCACCCTCAACTCGTTCAACACCGACCTCTCGAAAGAGCGACGAGCCAAGCTCTTCCCCGCCATCGGACGACTCTACCCGGAAGGAAACAACGTCCTCGCTCGAGCGGACGACCTGGATCAGGTCAAGGTCGCTTGCGACGGAGTGATGGAGTACAAGGGGTTCTTCGATGGGCAGGGGACTAATGGTGCGGGAGGAGGAGACGACTCGAACAGCAGTTTGGAGGACAAGTTCTTTAGGTACGACGTCAACCTCAACAAGAACACGTTCCTTCAGCAGTTCCAGTACGGAGTTTTCTACAGTTTCGTGAAGCTGAAGGAGCAGGAGATCAGGAGTTTGACGTGGATCGCAGAGTGAGTCTGAGCTGGTTCGAGTCCTCGTTCGCGTCTTCTTTCGAGTCGAGGCTGATCCTCCTGGCTCCTTATCCTTTTTCAGGTGCATCGCTCAGGATGCTAAGTACGTCATGGTCTCGCTTGCTTCCTCGTCGAAGATCTCGTGAACTGACCGCTTCGTCTCGCGTCTTCTTGTTTCAGGGATCGAATCAACGACTTCGTGCCTCTCTGGTAAATCGCTGGCTCGTAGGATTGGAAAAGGGATCGATAGTAGCTCCTTATATACCGCTCGACGTCGTCTATATAGGTTCCCTGCACTTCAAGCTCGCTCGGGAAGCAAGCACTTTCTCCCTCGAACGCGACTGTCGACCTCGCACTCTCCAGAAGTTATGTTTCGGATTTGAGAGCGATGTTCGAGCTGACTCTACTAGACATCTACAAAATTTCAGGCTCCAGGTTGACCTCAACGTCGCCTGGAGAATTTGAGAGGCTAAAACTGAGCCCGCTCAGCTCCGCGTCACTCGTCGATCTCGTCCTTCCGTGCGTTCGCTTTCCCTTCCCTCCCTCCAACCATTCCTTCTCTTTTCGACACTCTCTTCGACGAGCCCTTTTCTTGTGAGTTACGGCTGCCTTTGAACCCTCGCGGAAACCGCGACGCTCATATCCACCTCGTTCTTACCCTTTCTTCTCAGCCCACTCCTCGAGTTCAGCCCATCTCCGATCCCTCCTTCCCTCCTCCCACTCTCTCTCCTCTCCTCGCCATGAGCCAACCTCGCCCAACCTACCAAACCACCTTCTCTCCTGAGGAGCTACGTGACCTCGTCAGAGAGACTTTGATTCTGATGGCGGAGAGCGATAGCTGGCGTCGAATCGCAAAGTCAGCGATGCGAGCTCTCCGCTCGAAGGACCTCGCTGCCGGCGAGATTCTCCAGCCGGAAGGAATCTGGATCCTCAGGAAGGACAGTCAAACCTTCGTAGAGGCCTTCGATGGTGGCGACGAGACTTTCCCTGAGGAGGTACCTCCCGAGGATTCCGTTCTACCTGCATGGGTCTTCGCGACGGTGAGCTCGCGTTTTCCTTCCTCCATCTCTCCCTCCTTTCGTTTCACTAACGATCCCCCTCGCTTCCTATCAGACTCCCCCTCCTGAACGACCTCCACACTACGTCACCCCCTACGTCTTCCCGGAGCTCAAGTTTGGAGACGACCTCGAAAGGAAGGAGCTCTGGGAGGAAGCCGCCTACTGAGACGAGTACAAACCGTTTCGACGAAGCTTCCCTCCCGAGATCCTCCTCCTCATCGCCTCCGAGTGCGACAGACCTACCCTCGCAAATCTTGCTCAAGCCAACTTCTACTGCCTGCAGCTCTTCGAACCTTGGCTTCACGAGCGGATCGAGTTCAGAACCGCTTGGCTCGATGGCCGTTCGCCCTTGCGCAAGCTCTTCCCTCATCGCGTGAGTCCGAAGTCTGCTAGACTACTCCTTCGAAAGGAACTAATCTAACCTCATCATATCCTGTTCTCGCAGATCACCCCTTCCTCTTCACGACTATCCTCCCACCTCAACCTCCAAAACGTTCGAGTCCTCGAACTCGAATCCTACACGCTCATGGACACAGGCAACCGCCCCAGCTCCCCTCCACCCTTCTCCACCTCTCGTCTACAACCTCGAGTCAACGACCTCATCGGCGACGTACCAGGATCCCTCCATCTCGATTCCCTCACCATCTTCTTCGACTCGGCAGAGCTCCACCAAGGCGCTTGCGGCTCGTTCATCACCTTCAAACCGGATCCCATCCTCCTCTCCCTCCTCAACCCCACCAAACTCATCGCAGGCGTCGTTCCAGGCAAGAGGTTCGAAGAAAACGCCTACGTCGGAAACTTCGCCGTCCTCCTCACTAGGTCAGCAGCAACGGTCATCTCAAGTTGGTCGCGTCTCGAATCGGTCGTCCTTCAATTTATCGACTTGTTCTGCACCGAGAACGACGAGTGCTGGGTGGATCCCGACGCGGTCGAGGACGAGCGTGTCTTCTTCCTCGGCCTAGGAGGAACGGTCCCCGTCGTCTCGAGCTCCGTCCAAGTGGAGTGGCACCTCGTCGAGACGTGGCCGACTTCGAGTGCGGAAGGGGATCTTCGCAGGCGAGCGCTGGGAGGACCTGGAAATGGAGGTTGGGCGAATGCTCTGCAGGCGTTTGCTTTGAGGGATGACACGTTGGCTCGTCTCGGGGGTGGGGAGGGAGGGAAGTGCGTCCTTCATTTGAGCGAGTTCCGAAGTGAGGCGGCGTGGGACGCGTTGCAGGAGGAGTGGGAGCGCCTGGGAGAGCCTCTCAAGTCATCGGTAGAACTCGTAGGTGCTAGACCGGCTCCTTACCGTGGATTTGGTCGCTTAGTAGGTTAGACGTCGGCTTCTGGCTTTCCTGCAGGAGGAAAGTCGTTGATCAGTTTTTAGCGACGCGTCCAGCGATTCTTCCTTTTTTGTATCTCCTAAGCCTCTCGGATTGTGTTGATACTACCTTAGAAACTCTCATATATTATCTGACCTTCTGTACATTGCATCAAGTGCTCTTCGTGCGACATCTTCTTCTCTTCGCTCGAGTGAGAGCGCGTCGATCGTCCCTCACCTAGTTTTGCAAGCTCCGTCGCTACGCGCGCCATGGATCCCTTGGATCTGGATCAGGAATACGATCAGGATATGCACGAGATCTGAAAGTTGTTGGTTCTAAGAAGTTTCTAAGAGAGAGGAACGAAGCGAGGCCGATCAGCTCGAAACCCGAAGCTCGACGGTCGACCCCGCTTCTTGTCTCGCCGTCCCTTCTCTCCCTCTCACCACCACACCCTGCTTTTTTCAACCTCCTTCTCGTCAAAACCTCTTCTCCTGTGAGCAATGATCATCTTCATCGTTCTAAAGAAGAGAATCTCGCTGATCTGAGCCATCGTCGTCTGCTCTCTTCTCAGCCTCCTTTCGAGCGAGCTTCTACTCCCTCCTCCCTTCGACTCCCTCGCCCTTCCTCCTCCCCCGCCTCTCGTGCTCTTCGCCAATGAGTTACCTCCAAGGCCGAAATCCTTACACTCACGAGGAGGTCAACGACCTCCTCAACCACCAGTTCAACGTCCTTCTCGAGGAGCGAGACAGCTGGCGTCGGATTGCGAAGGCAGGGATGCGAGCTCTTCGTTCGAAGGACTTCAGAGCCGACGAAATTCTCCAACCTGGAGGACTTTGGATTCTCGAGAAGGATAGGAGGACTTTCAAGCTGGCGCTGCAGGGAAGCAACGAGGGAAAGGGGGAAAGACCCTCGACAGCGTCGTTCGAGCAGAAGTCCCTCGTCCCCGGAGCTCTTCAACTCGACACTCTCGTCATCTACTTCAATCCACAGGACCTCTCCGAAGAGCACGACGAGTTCAAACTCTTCGACCCCAATCCCGACCTCCTCTCCTTCCTCAACCCCTCCAACTTCGTCGCCGGAACGGTCCCAGGCAGGAGGTTCCCGTCCAATGATCGCCACGAGTCGTCCTACGGCAACGCCGCCGTGCTCCTCGCCCGAAGAGGAGCCCTCGCCATGTCCTCCCACTGGTCGCGTCTGGAGACGATCCTCCTCCACTCCATCGACCTTTTCGTTACCTCGGACGACAAGTGCTGGGAGGAGGACACCATCGAACAGGGAGACGAACGAGTCTTCTTCTACGGCTTGGGAGGAACGACCACCGTCGCATCGTCCTCGGTTCAAATGGAATGGAGGTTCAGCTTGTCCTGGACGGCGGTCGACTCTCGGATGGACACGGGCGAGGGGAGGGCGCTGGGAGGGCTTGCAGGAGAAAGGTGGGAGAATGTGGTTCAGGCGCTCGCTCTGAGGGATGATACGTTGATTAGGTTCGGGAGCAGCGAGGGAAGGAGATGCAGGATGGTTCTACGTAGTCAATCAGCGAATGGGACGTCGTTGATGTTCTGCCAGCAGGCGTTGGAGACTCTGGGAGAGCCGTACAAGTCTTGCTTAGAGCTGGTAGAGAGTCCATCGACGCTTGTGGGGGGGAGGGTCTCGGTTCATCAACCATAGATTAGACTAGAGCAGGGTGGTTTCTTCTTAGACGCGCCGACGCGATGACCTTTCTGTTTGCTTTCACGTCTTCTTGACTCGACTTTAGTTTATCACCACCCTTTCTTCAACGAGAAGGAAAGAAAACATAACAAGAACGAAATCTCACGCGAGCGTGATAACTAGACTACCATCAACTCTCAAATCAACCAAAGAACTTCGCAAACAGACCCTTCTTCTTCTTCGGCGTCTTCACCTCCTTCTCCTCCTCCCCTCCTCCCCCATCCGACCTCTTCCTCTTCACCGCCTGAGACGAAGACTCCGCGACCTCTCCCTCCTCCTCCTCCTTCTCCTTCGCAGGCGACGACTTCCTCGGCGAGCGTCGTTTCGCAGCAGGCGACGCGACCTTTTCCTCATCGTCCGATTCCGCCGCTCCTCCTCCTCCCCCCCCCGAAAATCTGCCCCGTCGTTTCCTCTTGGATCCACCGGTGGAGCTGTTGTGGAAGCGGGAGGGTTTGGGCGGAGCGGATGACGGCTTGGTGGGACTAGATGACTCGTCCTCCTTCTCCTCGTCGTCTTGCTCGTCCGACTCCTCAGGAGCGCTTCCATCCTCCTCTTCTCGAGGGACCGAACGAAGGTAGAAGCATTCTCCTGCTCGAACGATGTCGATCCCGCAGATCCGAGTCAACCTGGAACGAAAACGCAAATCGCGGTCAGTTTGCGAATCGAGACGCGTCGAACAAGACGAAACGAGAAACGAGAGACGGGTGGGTTCGGTTACTCACTTCTGTTCCATCTCTTCCTCAAGCACAACCCTCCCCTCCCCAACGATCTCCTGCCTAGCCTCGTTCTCCTCATCGCTCGCCTTCCCCATAATCCTGGCGTTCTCCTCCTCTATCGCATCCACGAGGGCGAGCGAGCAAAACGGCACGACGAAGATGACCGATTCGGCGTAACGAGTTGGTCCAGGGATGCGAAGGAGGTGGTAGACGCATTGGGATCGAGTGATGGGACTAGTTGGAGGATCGGGTTGTTGTTTCGAAATGGAGACGGTTCGAGAGGACGAAGGGGAAGAGCGGACGGGGGAGGTTTGAGGAGCGGGGGGTTGGGGGGTTCTGGAGGGGGGTGGGATGAGTGGGACGTCCGAGGAGGGAGAAGAGAGATCCGGTGGAGGAGGGAGGGCGAGTCGAGATGAAGAGGAGGAGGGAGGAAGCATGGGTCGAGAGGAAGAGGAAGCATTGGGAGGGAGGTTGGAGTAAGAGGATCCAGGTCTTGAGCGAGAGCCGTGGACGTGGTAGGAAAGGGATCGACTTGACGAAACCGACGGCCTCGATGGGGCCATAGGAACGGATTCGAGTTCACGATCCACGACGGGGGACATGGCTTCTGGTTCGTCGAAGACGAGAGCCGAAGGTCGATGGAAGGAGGTCGAGGCTTCTGGTTGGGAGGGAAAGGGGAACGAGGGAGGAGCCACGTCTGGGACGACCGTTCGAGCGAAAGGATTGGGTCTTGGAGGACTTGATTCCGAGGGTCGGTAGGGTGCGATGTCGAGAGGAAGAGGGTCTTCCTCAGCGGGGTCCGAAGTCGGGACGAGGTCGTTCTCCGAGTCGTTCCTTGATCCGAGGAACGAAGGACGAGCGACAGGCGCGTGCTGCTCCTTCTCCTCCTCGTCCTCGTCCTCCTGTTCCTCCGCCACGAGCAATCCTTCCCCGTCATCATCAGCCTCCACTATCTCCTCCTCCACCTCTCCATCATCCGACTTCACCTCCACAATCCCAACCACGTCGTCGTCCGAGTCCCCCGAGTTCGACGCGTCCAATCCATAGTCGACCGATCCTTGACTCGATCCAGACTCGGACCTCGATCTCGACGATCCTCCTCCTTCCGCTCCCAGCTCCGGAGCGTCGTCTTCCCTCGCCAGAACTGCTGCCGCGAGCTCTTCGTCGGTGGGAGGGATGTTCTCCTTGTCTTCCTCCTCCTCGTCGACGATCTCCTCTTCCGTCGCTGAAGGAGGAGGGGGAGTGACCGCTCGACTCTGAGGTGCTTCGCAAACGAGACTCTGCTCAGGCGGAGAGAGATGTCGAGGGACGTCGGGGACGAGGAAGGTGGTTGGTGCTGGAGGAAGAGCGGGGTCGGGGAGGTCGTTGAAGCTCGCGACGGGAGCGAAGCCTGGCGACGGAGGACCCGAGGAGGGTTCGTCTCGGGGAGGAGTTTCGGGTTCGACGTAGGCTGGGACGACGGAGTGCTCTGGTGAGGCTCGAGAGGGAGAGCGAGGCTCGATGGGAGTTCCGGGTTCGTCTCGGGGAGGTGTTCGAGGCTCGACGTAGGATGGGACGACGGAGGGTTCAGTTTCCAGAGGGATGGAGTCGGATGCGAACTGAGGAAAACGAGGAAGATGTCAGCGAACGAATTCACGGCTTCAAGAGCGAAGAGAAGACGAGAACGAACCTCTTCCTCCTCCTCAATGATCCTCTGATTCCTCTCAATCGCCTCCTCGAGATCCACAGGATGTCGATCCGAATCGTCCACGACATCGTCGTAGTCCATCTGTTCCGAAGGGACTGGAGTGACCTGCCTCGTCTCACCTCCTTCGACGACCATGCTAGGCTCGACGTGAATGGTGATGGGGACGTCGGGAGTGACGAGATTGGTGGGAGGAGGAGCGGCTCGAGGATCGGGGAAGTTGGCGTTGTCTTGAGTTGAGGGAGCGGGAGAGGGGGCTGAGGGTTCGTCGTCGGCAGTGAAGACGTCCGTGTTGATGTCCGAGGATGGCTGTTTGGAGGGAGAGAAGAAGTCAGAACGACAGAGAGCGCGGAGAGAATTTGAAAGAGAGACGCGACGAACCTCATCGACTGCATTCTCCTCCTCCTTCTCCTTCTGCGTCTTCGACGGCCCAGCTCCAGGACTGCTGAAGAAAGGAGGGAACTCGTTCTTGTCCCACAATCCCGCCTTGATGACTCCGGGAAGGATCCTCGAGGGCGAGGGCTCGACGATCCTCTCAGCGACGGGAGGGAGGGACGAACTCGCTGGCTCGAGCGATTCTGGAGTGGGAGTTTCCGACCGACGATCATTGAACTCCTCGAGTGGCGAAGGAAGAGGAAGGCTGTCGTCGTCGTCCGACGAAGGAAAGTAGAGAGGGGAGGAAGGTCCCGCGTAGAAGATCTCTGGTTCGGTCTCCTCGTCGTCTTGATTCGACTTCGACTCCTCGTCCTCGTCTTCGTCCTCGTCCTCCGATTCGTTGAACCCGATGAAGTCTGCTGCTCCTGTTGGGACTGCTCAAACCACCAAACAACGGGAAAGGTCAGCGAACTCGTTCCCTCGCTCGAACAGAGCAGTAAGGAAAGGTGACAATCAAGCAAGCTCACCCGTCTCCCCTCCCTCCTCCTCCTCCTCCAACTCATCCACCTCCACCTCCTCCACAGGATCCCCAAGCACCCTCTGCTCCTCTCGTCCTCTCCTCTCCGACTGATCGTTGATGCTAGCCAACGCTGCCCTGACATTCACATCGCTCAACACTCCCATCAGCGCCGACGAGGACGCAGAATCCGCCAACTCATCGAGCACCTGCTCCTCCCCTCCGACGTTGAGCGATTCGCCCATGATCTCGTCCTCCATCTCCTCGACTTGGACGTTGTCGAAGCTGATGAGCGGTTGAGGTGATCCTTCGGGTTCGGTGATCTCTCCTGAGGCGTCGAGGGAGGAGGATTGAGGTGCTGGAGACATGGAGGTGATTTTGACTTCGATCTCCTGCTGAAGGTCGAGTTCGACGAGGACGGCTGCTGAGGGTGAGGGGTCGGAGTCGGATTCGGAGGAGGAAGCTGAGGGTGGGGAGGGTCGTGCTTCGGCTGTTCAAAGCGAAAGGAACGAAAAAATAGGGTCAGTTCTGACTCGACAAGACGCGTCCGAACGAGAGCGAGAACGAGACGAGACTCACCTTCCTCGACTTCATCTTCCTCCTCGTCATCAAACTCAATCGCACTCTCCTTCCTGCTCCCCATCTCCTCGATCTCATCCTCCTCCTCATCCTCCTCCTGGCTACCCTCATCCTCAATCACGATCTCCCTGTCCTCCTCCTCTTCTTCATCATCGAGCACAACCTCCTGAGGTTTCGAAGGCAGCGCCTCGATCTCGTCCTCGCTACTGTCGCTGTCCACGAGGTCGACGACCTCCGTTGGTGTTGGGATCGCTGGCGCTGAAGTCGAAGCGTGGAGGGTAGTGGCAGGTGGGGAGATTTCGAGCGTAGGAACGAGAGTCGAAGGACCTGGTACGAGCGGGTGAGCGTGGTAGATGGGAGCTTCCTGAACGTCTCTGACGGCGAAGGGTGAAGGTCCGATCCCTTCGTGCGACGCGTCGACTTCCTGGTGGTGAGCCTCGAGCGAAGAGGAAGGTTGAATGGCTGCTTCGTGCTCCGTTTCGAAGTCGTCCGTGACTGAGGCTGGCGTCGAGACCGCAGTTGGTTCGACGAGGGTGGTAGAAGGAGGGTGACGGTGGGGTTGGATGGAAGCTTCGTGCTCGAGTTCGAACTCGTCTGGTTTGGGAGTCGAGGACGCGTCGAGAGTTGAGGCGATGGGTCCGAGCGAGGGGGGATGGGACGACGAGGAGGAAGCCTGAGCGTCGAAGGGAAGGTACGAAGGTCTCTCAGGACTCTCCTTCCAAGTTGACGACGAGGGAAGAGGAGGAGGAGAGGCGGCTTTGGGTTTGGAGGGAGATTTGGCTGCTTTAGCGTCGAGGAGCTTCTTTCGCAGAAGCTGAGCCTTGATGTCGAGTTCGCGAGCTTGGAGGGGAGGTGGGGCGATGGCAGGTACGGACTCTGGTCGTTCGATGGCGATGATCTCGTCGTCGTCCTCCTCCTCTTCGATGACGATGGCGGCTGGGGTTGCTGGAGGAAGGACCGACGCGTCTTCGACTTCCATCTCCTCGTCCTCAACCATCTCACTCTCCTGCTCCACAAACTCCTCCATATCCCCTCCCTCCACCCCCTCCTCCTTCTCAAGGAACTCATCCTCCCACCCAACCAAATCCCCATCCCTCTCCACCACCTCCCTCGCCTCCTCGCCGAACAGCGGTCGTCCGAGCTGATCCGCGTCGAGGTCGACTCCCTCTCCTTGAAGGAGGGACGGATCGATCTGAGGTGCGAAGGAGGGTTGTTGTTGGGATTGAGGTTGAGGAGACTCCATCTGGCCGAGGAAGGCGGCGAGGCCTTGGAGGGTGTGGGACTCTTCGACGAGTTGAGGTTGGGATTGAGATTGAGAGGGTTGTTGTGCGAGGAGATCGTCGACACTGAGAGGGTAGTCAGACGATTCTGAAGGGTCTTGCTCGGAGGGAGTGCCTGAAGGGTAGTCGTCGACGAGGGATTGGTGGAGGTGCTGGTTTTGTTGAAGGGCTGAGGAGATGGGAGAGAGGGTGGGGTTGCGAGGTTGAGTTGCTGGAGTGGTGCTGACGGCGGGAGGAGGTGGAGAGGGAGTTCTGGTCCGAGCTACAGCGAGAGAGGTAGGTTCCTCGACTTCTGGGATGAACGAAGTGATCTCGTCGTCGTCCTCCTCTCCCTCCTCCTGATTAGGTCCAGACGATTCCGCCGCGTCGAGCTCGTCCGACTCGTCGTAGGATCCCTCGTCGAGCTGGTCCTCGTCCTCCTCCATGTCTACGGCGGTGGGAGGTCGATTGATCGTCGAGCTGGAAGCGATGGGTTGCTGCTGAGAGGGTCGAGGAGGGAACCGTTGTGATTGAGGTGCGAAGGGATCTCGACGAGAAGTGGGCTGCTGCTCGACTTCGTCCTCGTTCTCCTCCTCCTCCTCGTCCCACGAATCCTCCTCTTCCTCCTCCTCCTCCTGCTCGTCCGTGAACCCGTTCGGCTGATGTTGCTGTTGCTGCTGAGTCGAGACAGGCTTCTCCTCGTCCTCGTCCGAATCGCTGAGCTCAATCACCTCGGGAGCGTCCGACGGTTGATGTTGTTCCTCGACTCTCCTCGAAGGTCCTGCTGCTGCCGAGACGAACTGCTGAGCCGCATCGAGGTTCCTAGCAATCGAAAATCCAGGGAAGTTTTGTTGAGCCCCGTTTCGATGCTGAGCTGGAGGTTGAGGTCGAAGTTGCTGAGCTTGAGCTTCATCGCTCTCCTGGTCGTACTCCTCGTCCTCCTCGTCGTAATCTCCCTCAGGCTCAACTTCCTCGTCCTCCTCCATCATCAGGAGGTCTTCCTCCTGAGGCGGGGATCCTTGGAGTTGGTCGTCGTCGTCCGAATCCGAGATGACTTGAGCTTGAGCGAGGGAGGAGCCTGTTCGAAGGGGGGTCGGTTGAACGTCTTGCTCCTGCTCGTCGGACTCTTCCTCCTCTTCTTCTTCGTCTGTAGCAAACGCGTCGAGTCAGCTTCTCGCCTACCTCTCTCGATTCTCGAACCACGAAACGAAGCTCGCTTGGACTCACCATCCTCCTCCTCCTCGCTCTCCTCACTCTCCTCCATCCCACCCAACCCCTCCCCACTCCTCCTCCCACCGCTCCTCAACGCAGCCGGCAAAGGCCACCCTTCCTCCTCCTCCTCCTCGTCCATGCCATTCTCACTATACTCCGTTGTCGTCCTCGTCTGCAACGTAGGTCTCACGGCTCCTCCAAACACATCTCCTTCCCCCCTCGCCCTCTTCTCAGGCGTAAGCGTATACTCAGGCTCAGGATTAGGGAACAAGGGTTTTCGGGGAGGGTGGAGGGCTGCGTTGATGGTGCTTTCCAGGTTGCTCACCTTGAAACGAACGAAGGGAAGGGGGGATAAGGAGGGGGTGAGCTCGAACGCGGAAGGAGGGGGAAGGGGGTTGGATGGGCGAGACGAGACTCACCCAAGCATCGAAGACCTCCTCAGGTTCATCGTAAGGGTTTCGATCGTATGGGCGGTTCAGGAGGAGGGAGAGACCTATGCCTTGCGACATGGCGGGGGAGGGAGAGGAATGGGAGTGGAGCTGAGGAAGGGAAGGGAGGTCAGGTCCCGATGGAGTTCTTGAACAAGGCTGATAGAGCGAACTCACGGGTGAGATTTGTTTTGATACGATGTGAGCTTGTTGCTGTTGTTGTTGTTGTTGTCTCTGGGAGCCTTGTTTGGTGAGATGAGATGGGACGAACGAGAAAGGAATGGGGATGACGGCTTTGGGTTGAGGTCGACTCCTTCAGCTCGAATCTCGTTCGTTCCTTCGCGTTCCTCTCCTCCTCGTTCTCCTTGCCAACCGTTTTCCCTTCATCCTACGACTGAACATAAAAGCAGTGGCTGGTTGTGAATATTAAGGAACTAATGCAAAGAAAACAACGAAAAGGGGCGTGTACGTATAAGACATGATGATGAATGGAATCGTCCTCTTCTCCTCCTCCTCCTCCCTCCCAATCCTCCTCGAAACAGGCTAATAAGCAAGCTAAGCTAGTACGCCGAAACGTCCACCATAACCTCCTCGTTCACCATCGAGTCCGAGTCCGTGAGTCTGGGTCCCTTCGTCCCTCGCTCGCCTCCGTCCTCCTCCTCCTCGTGCTCGTCGAAAACCGGCGACGCGTCCCCTCCTCCCTCGTCCGCTCCGTACTCCTCCTGCCCAGCAAGATCAAGGTCCTCCTCGTCCAGATCCATCGGAGCGTCGGCGCCGTAGTCGTTCGGTGTGGTAGCAGCTGTGGTTGTTGAACTTGAACCCTCTCCGTTCCCGTTGCCGTTCAACGCTCCTCGATGATGTCCGTTCGTGCTGCTGCTGGCTCCGTTGGATCGATGGGAGCGAGAAGACTTCTTGAGGAGTCGATGGACAAAGTCTTTGGTGAACTTCTTCATCTTGGCTTGTTTCTCCTCGTTGAGCGGTGGTGGGGGGGATGGAGTCGACATGTAGGAGGTGGATTGTTTCTCTTTGCGGACGATGAGGGAGGTGCACTGCGAGAGGGACGAAAGAACGAGAGCAAAGAGGGAGTAGGGATGAAGAGGGAAGGTCAGTGAGTGTTCGAAAAAGAGCGGAAGCGCCGAGACGAAAGGTTGAACGCGTCGCTCGAAGGGAAAGCGGGACGAAGAAAGACTCACCTCCTTCGCATACTTCTTGAACCTCTCACTCTCCCCGATCTGCTCCTTGTACTTGCTCATACTCCTCACCACCACCTCCCCAACCATCTTCGTCAACCTCTTCTCCTTCTGACTCTCCAGTCCCAACCCACTCCCACTCCCACTCCCACTCCCTCCTCCTGCACTCGCCAGCGAACTCGAACTCGCGTTCGCACTCCTGCTGCTCCCTCCCAACGAGCTCTTCTTCCTCTTCTTCGACAGGTCCGGCGTTGGTGTCGAAGCAGCGAGAGCAGCAGCTGCAGCCTCAGCAGCGACTCGTTCCTTCTCCTTCGCGTCTCGGTCGGCTTTGAGCTTAGCGAGGTACTTCTGAAGATCAGAGGCGGCGGGAGTGGGTGGGTGTGATGGGTCGGTGGTGGAGGAAGAAGAGGGATCGGAGGGACCTCCTGGTGTTCGGGGAGAGTCTCGACGAGGAGAGTCGAGGGAGCGAGGGACGAGAGGACGGGCGTTGGGGACGAGGGAGGCGTAGTAGGAGTCGACGGGTGAGGCGGTGGAAGAGGAGGAGGCGATGGGCTGGAAGGGGTTGAGTTTTTCGAGGGTCGGTGTGGGAGTTGGGAGGGAGTTGCTAGAGCTGGGTGCAGGAGATTCGCTGCCGTTTTCTTTGTCGTCGCCAGCGTCCGGCTGAGAAGGAGAACGAGGGCGAGAAAGACGAGTCAGCACGAGCGTCTCGCGAGCGCCGAGTAGAGGTTATCGCGACTCACTATGCGAACAGGTTTCTTGGCTATACGGTAGTTAGTGGGAAGCTTGCTCCAAGACTCCAGCAGCTGTTCGAAAGAAAGGAGGGGGTAGAGCTCGTCAGTCGACGCGTCTCGAACTCGAGCGACGAGATATCAGGCTCACCTGATCAGCAGCCTCTCTCGCGTCGCTGTTCTCCTCCTTCTCCACCGTCGCTCTGATGGACTCCTCGATCTTGGAGTCGATGATCTTGTTTCGTCCCTGCATCGGCCAAGCAGACATCGTTTCGATGACCTGGAGGAGAAAAGAAGAGTGAAGGTCAGGAACGCTCGACGAGCTCGAGAAAGCGAAGAAAGCTTCGGCTCACCAGTTTCACGACGTCCTTGTCGTCTCCGAAATCTCTCAGTACGTTCCCCATCAGGTTGAAGCCGTGCATCCTCATGACTTGACGTTGAACGGCTTCGTCGTCGGTCATCTGAGGCGAGAGAAGGAAAAGAGCGAGGGAAGCAGATCTGGGTCAGCGACCCATTGGAGACGAAGAGAGTGGGCTAAGAAAGGAGGCAAGGAAGTAGAGAACGAACCTTGACTCGACTCAGCAGCTTCGTGAGCATCGGGCGATTCGACGTCGATTGACGAACGGCGGCGATGAGTTTCGGAACCTCGTGCTCCTCGACAGGTTTCAGAACAGGCTGAGAAGACGAAAGAAGAAGTACATTAGCTCTCATGTTTCTCTCGTTCTGTTCCTTGAGTTCGAGGAAGAGGAAAGAGACGAGGGAGACGCACCATGAAGTCCTCTCCCAACTTCTTCCCTTTCCTCCTCTTGTTTCCCTTGAGACCGAGCATCTCGACTTCGTCGGCGATTCCGAGGGCTGCGAATCGAAGATGAGAGAGATTCGATCATCAGCAAGGGGTTTCACGAAGCAGAAAGAGAGAAGAAGGCAGAGGAGAGAAGCAGACGAGTCTCGCGAACTCACCATCGAGGTACAAATCGTCCATTCCACCCACATCCGTCTGAGTCTTCCCTCCAATCGATCCAACACAATTCGGCTCGTCGCAGTAGCAGGGTTGAGCGTCGTGTCTGCGAGGACCGAGGAGGAAACAAACGAATCAAAGTCAGCTTCGCTCCGGTCCTCTCTTCCCGTCCCTTCTCGTCCACCTCCGCACCTCGCTCTCCTCGATTCGAAGGGTCGGACGACTCACCCGTATCGATCGACGTTGTAGTTGAAGGTCAACTCCTCTCCCTTGATGATGTCCCTCTTGGCGAAGATTCCCATCCTCATTCGCTTCCCGACGACCCATTTGGCGACGTAGCAGTTTGGGTTGCAGCTGTGGTTGGCGAAACGTCCGATCCCTCCTTTTTTGGTTGCGTCGAGGTACTGGAGAGGAGGGAAATCGAGGACGAGGAGGAGAGATTGAAGATGAAGGTGGGTTGCAGTGTGAAGAGGGGACGAAGTGAGGGGAAGGAGGGAGGGAAGAGGGACAAAGGGAGGAAGGTCAGATCCTGAACGCGCTCGTCCCAAGCGAGAGAGATGCACTTCTTCTTTGGAAAGGCGAGGAGACGAAGGACGGAGGTTTGGAGATGGAGAGAAAAGGACGGGACGCAAGACTCACCTCCTCTTTCTGCAGCATCATGAAGTAGAAATGGCGAATCCCAGACTCGGCGTACTCCCTCATTCGCTTCATGAACGTCGACTGCTGAACGACCTCGCCGATGTACTCGTAGATGAAGGCGTCCCTGTAAGATCGAGACGTGAAGCGACGAGGAAGAAGGGAGGCAGAGAGTGAGGAGGAAGAAGGGAACGAGCGGAAGGGTCAGCTGTTCTGTTTCTTGCCAGCAAGCGCGACTGAGGTGGAGGAGGGAGAAGGGCGAAGGGAAAGGCGAGCTCACGAATCGATGTCCTCAGCAGCTCTCAGCCCATATCCCTTTCGTTCCGTCTTGACGACCTCGATATCGGCGTACTCTTTTCGGTTGAATCTGATGCGAAAGAAAGGAAGGGAGGGAGAGGCAGGGGCGGGTGGTGGAAAGAGAAAGAAGGCAGGGAGGGAGGGAGGAACCAAGTCAGCTCCGACCTCCGTGTATGCTCATCCAGCGAGCTCTTGACCTTTCCGAGCACGAGAAAGAAGGGGAGTTGACGTGGAAGAGAAGCTGGACGTACCTCTGGTTCTTGCAGTGCTCTCTGCTCCTACATTCCGACTCCAAACACTCGACCTGAGTCAACCTGTTAATGCAACCCGATCCTTCGCCGCACGCTTGATGAGGCTCGTCCCTGTCTGTTTTCGAGCGGACCAAGAGAAACCGAAAGTGGGGTGAGCACCGCCTCCTTCTGATCTCTCTCGTGAGCACGAGAGAAGTGTGTGAAAAGAGAATGGACGGGAGAAAACGCGAAGAATACGGAGGACGGAAGGGGAGGCGCGGAGGAGTGGAGGAGGGAGGGCGAGCTTACCAGGTCTGAAGCTACAGTCGCACACCATCGCATCCTCGTCCTGATGACTCCTCCCTAAGGTGTTGAACTGGTGGTGGTTGGTAGTCATCTTGATGTAGGTTTTTGAAGCTTCCTCGTCTGCTAGCGGGAGGTGGCTCATATCGACGGGGACGTCCTCGACGGTGACCTTGGGTTTCCGAGGTGCTTTTGGTTTCTTGGGTTTTGGTGTTGAAGAGGGAGGTGGGGAACGAGATGAAGAGGATGCTGTAGGAGTTGATGCTGATGATTCCTCTTCTGCTGTGTCTGGATGGGATGAGTGGGAGGAAGGGGAAGCTGAACGAGAGGTCGGGAGAGGTGGAAGGGAAGCTGAGAGCGAAGCGAGTGATGGCTTGACGTCCTCCTCACTCTTGACGTCCACGATGATGCTCGTAGGGGGTTCAGAGGGAGAGAAGGGTGGAGGCACTTCCTCCTTGACGATCGTAGGGGAATCCATGGGTTGAGGCGATGAAGAAGGAGTGGAGGGAGGGAAAGGAAGGGATGGTGTTGGTCGAGCTCGGCCGGAAGAGGTCTCCTACGTTCCTCGAGCTACAAACAGACAAGAAAACGAGTCAGTCGCGTGTTTATTGTATGATAGTATAGTTCCAAGTTCGACCTACTGTTCACTGATAGAAACTGAGAAGTCTGTCTTGTTCTGGGTCTTTCACCGCGTCGTCGTTCGAGGTCAGCTTCTGCGCCGCGAGGAGAAGGGAGACCTCGACCTGTGAATTTCGCTGCCCGACCTCCTTCTCCCCTCCCAACGCCGACAATGTCTACCAGTGCTACCCCAGCTTCATCCCAAAAGAGGAAATCCACTTCCTCCTCCTCCTCATCCAACAAAAAAGTTCAGGTCTCGTTTGATCCCTCGGCAACCTCGTCCTCAGGTCCTCTCCTCGGTTCGTTCCCTTCCTCCTCCCTCCCCCCCTTCTTCCTCACCTTCGTCTCAGCTTCCGGCTCGAGCTCACACTCCCTCGCTTCGAAATATCTCTTGCTCTCATCTTCAGCCAACTTCCCTTCGATCCAAGTTCCCTCGAACGTTCCTTTTAAGCTCTACCGAGATCGCAAGACGGACGAGTCGAAACCCTTCGAGGAGCAGTTGACCCTCCTCGCAGGAGAGACAAACGGGGTAGAGTTCTACTCAACCAACAGAGACAACGAGCCAGACGTAGGAGAGCCAGTAGGAGGTTACCCTTGTCGGTAAGTTCATATCATCCACCTCGTTTCCCTCCCTGCTGCTACAGCTCGTCCCTTCCTCCGACCTCCAAATTCGCAAAGCTCACCTTCCTGCCCTCCTTCCTTCCCTTTAGCTACCTCCTCGGAGTGCACGACCCTTCCACCAACACTCTCACCCTCGCTCCTACTCCCGCCTACCTCCTCTCCCACTCTGTCAAGCGACTCAAGAACCTCAAGCCGATGGAGAACCCTGACGAGGACAACGCGAATCGGATAGAAGCGAGGAACAAGCTCGGAGAGGCCTTTGGAACCAAGAAGAGCAAGAGCAGGATCAAGACGGCCGAGAGGAACAAGATCGATACAGCTGGTATGGAGGGAATGAGGAACCAGTTGGAGGAGAGTATTCTGGTCGCTGGAAAGGATCTGCCGAGTCAGGGTGAGTTCGAGGGAGCGGAGGAGGAGGGCTGAAGGGAAGACGAGAGCTGACCTGTTTTCGTCCGACTTCTTGCTGAGCAGAGACCATCAAGCAAGTCGCAGACGATGCTCGACCTATCCCTCCACCCAACATGGCCGCCGAGACTCCCTCCGAGGTTCGTTTCAACTCCACCTCTCCGTCCTTTCACCTCCCTCCCTCGCGTCCATCCCTCCTTTCTTGAACTCACCTTTCCCTTTCTTACTTCCCTCCCCAACTTTGTCTTCGTTCGGTTACAGGCCTACTCCCTCGCCTCCATCATCTCCCCAGCCGTCTCCACCTCCCTCAAGGCCTACATCAAAGAACTCCTCGAGGCCGACGAAGACAAGGATCGAATCACCATGCTTCCCTTCAAGCACTCCGAGTGGGTCAAGAGGAGGGTTAGAAACCTTTGCACGATGGAGAAGCCTAGTAAGGAGAAGATGTGCGTATCTCCACTCCTTCGAACCCAGCGAGGCACGAGAGCTGGTGGTCGTTCGAACGAGGTCGTGATTCTGACGCGTCTTTCTTTTCGTTTTTCGTTTCGTTCGTTGGATTACAGGCGAATCCTCGTGTACATCTCGGCGATGCGAATGTTCCAGAAGTCCAGGAACGTGTTCGGGGACGCTACCGAGCTGGCAGCGAAGATGGGAGGAAGGATGCCTAAGCCGCTTATCGATTCGTTGATCGCTCACTTCACTGAGACGCCTCGAGGAACGACGAAGTGAGTGTTGCTCTCTCTCTCCTCTCCTCACTTGTCTCCACCACCATCCCCAACCCCAAGCTCTGCTCGCTTCTCGCTCCTCGAGCTCGAGCAGCCGCCCTCCGTCCCGAAGTCGAAACTGACGCGTCTTTTTTCCTTCGCGTCTCGTTTCCTCCCAGACCCCTCATGACCCCCTTCACCGAAACCAAACTCTACTCCTACATGTTCGTGCTCTGCCTCATGGTCGACAACTTCGTCGTCGATCTCAACGACCTCGCGAAGGAGCTTAACATGGAGCCTACCAAGTTCGTCGAACCTTCGCCTCCCTCCTTCTCCCTCCCTTTCCCTTCCTTTTCCCTCCCTCCCTCTCTCCCACCTCTCTCCCTCTTCCTCCTGCCTCTCAACACCGCGCTGACTCTCGCTCTTCGTTTTGCGCTCCGTTTCCAGAGCCCGAGCCATCTTCGTCTCCCTCGGCTGCAAGATCGACACGCCCAACGCTGAGGAGAGGGACAGGTTGGGATTGAACTTCGCTGAGGCCAAGGCGACCAAGAAGGCGATTCTTAAGGTCCCTCTGGAGTTCAAGGGTCCTTCGAGGTGAGTTTTTGCTTCCTATCGATGAGGAGGGGAGGAGGGAGGAGGAGGGAGGGAGGGGAGGGAATGAGGAGAGACGAGACGTGTGCTGACTTGATTCGTTCGTTCGTTTTCGTTCTTCGTTGCAGGGGAGCGCCGAAGCGATAGTTTGAGGGAAACCTGCCTTCGTTTGCTTTTGGGATGGATGGATGTGCGTTCGTCCTTTTTCCCTCCTCTCGTTGGGACACAGCTAGCTCGACTCGACCTCGAAGACTCGATCTCGTCGGTTTTTCGTTCGCGAGCGAAGAGACGGGAGCAGCATGGATCGAGAGTCGAGAGTCGTTAATGGGCGCAAGGGCGAGAAAGGGAACCGAGACGAAGGGAAAGTCGAAAAGAAGAGAGAGAACGGAAGAGGAACGAAACAACGGAAACAAAAGGAGACGACGCGACGAGACGTGACCTGCACGATCGAAGTCTGTTAAACGAGAGGCGGAGTCTAGGTCAGCGCGAGTTATCTTGGGGACAAGAGTGGAAGAAAAACCCACCCCAGAGAGAAACTAGAAGGTCGAGATCTTGAAAGCAGCAGCCTGGAGCTTGGACTTCTTCGCGAGAAGTTCGTCCCTCTTGTGAACGACGTCGGGCGCTTCTTGGAGGAATCGAACACATCTCTCGACTGAACCCTCTCCCGAAGGCTGAAGCTCGGCGAGGATAGCTCCCTGGATCTTGTTGGCGAAGGCGTCGACGAGGCGGTTCTGGATCGCTCGAGGGATGTTGTCGATCGCTCTCTGGCAGCGAAAGACAAGACAGACGAGGTCAGTACACGACGAGAAAAGTCGATGCAGTAGCTCGGATGTCATCTCGCCTTCTGAGCGACTTGGTAGTAGGCTCGGACCTCGGCCCTGAGCAAAGGAAGACGAAGCGAAGAGGTCAGCAGAGATCGAGACGACGCGTCCGTCGACCGGAAGTCGAAGACGTGGGACGAACATGATAACGAGGATGGGTTGGTACTCGTCAGGATCGACGACTTGAACGATTCGAGAGATCATGGCCTCGATATCCTTCTCCTTGACGGGGAGGTTCAAGGCGGCGAAGGTCCTTCGGATGTTGTCGATCTCGTCCTCGTCCAACTCAGCATGCTTGCCCGTAGATTGATCCCTCTGACTGCAGAAGTGGGCGAGGAAGTTCTCCTTGTCTGTTGGAGAAAAGGGGGAGAGGGGGTCAGAAGCTCGAAGCTCGATCGAGGAGAAGTGGGAGCTCGAGTGGAAAACTCACAGCTCGCGAGGTAGTGATCGTTCTGAGTGTAGACGGCGTCGTCGAGCTCTCTGAACAGAGCTAGAGTCTCTTGAGCATCAAGATGAAGCTCTTCGAGAAGCTTGAAGACGACTCCCCTGTCGAAGTGAAACGCGAGAGATGTAAGTTTCGAGTCGACGAGGCGAAATCCCGCTTAAGAACGAGAGACACTCACTTCACTGAGTCGTTGAAGAGCCCAACTCGATAGTACCCGAATTGCCTGTCGACGATGGTTTCGATGAATCCCTTGAGGAGGTGGGAGACGTCGTCCAGGCAGACGTTCGTGAAGTTCTGAGAACGAGAAAAGGTCGTGCGATCAGCGATGGTCGAGAACGCGATAGAAACGACTCACCTTCCAGGATCGCATTGATCGAATCATCAGAGTTCGCTTGACGTCGAAGGGAACGTTTCCAGGGAGCTCGTTCGTGATGGCATCTGAAAGAGCGAGGCGGACGACGAGTCGGAGTCAGCGATCGATTTCGGATCAAGACGAGACGCGAAGCTTCGCTCACTCTGTTCGAATGTTCTAACGTCGTCGAGATCCATCTCAAGAACGTCGGAAACCACACTGAGTTGTCTGCGAAAAGTTCCAACGAAAAGACCAAGATCAGCGACGAGTCGAACGTCGGAACCGAGGTCGGGACTCACTCTTCCGTCGTCAACGAATCCAAAAGGAACGAAGGCTCTTCGAACTCAGGAGCGTTTCCTAGCTCCTTCTTCGGGAAGGGTCGGAAGATCGGTGCCGAGGATCTGGACAGTGAAGCGACGGAGAAGCCGTCAGATAAGCTTCGACTCGCGATCATGGCTCGACGCGACGCTCACCTGATTCCAACTCGAAAAGTCTTCCAGATCCGGTTTCTTGCCTGAGCGAATCCATCTCGACCAGCTGAAGGGACTCCTCCGAGAGATGCTCGACAGTCGGCGACGAAGCTGGTGATGGCCGAGAGGACGATGATCGTAGGGTCTCCTTTGATAGCAGGTCGGAAGTGAGAAAGCTTCGTCTCCGTCTCCGTCTGTCCGGCGAAGATGATTTGGCGGATGGCTGGGAGAGACTCTCGGTTTCGAAGGCAGAGAACCTGCGAGAGTTTGCTGGTGAGGCTGGGGATTCCGAGTCGATCGCTGTATCCGGGACCGAGCTCCTTCCACTGGGGATGCTGGGGGAAGTCCTCGAAGAACTTGCGTTCCTGAAGCCTCGTGGATTCGGGGGTGGGAGCTGAGGATCCGTCGTCGACGTCGGGGCTCTTGACGACGTGCCATGAGTGGGTCAGAGCCTCTCGCTCGTTTCGGATCTGAGGGGAAGCGCAAGTAGAAAATCGGAAGATCAGTTCGACTCGCGAGCTCTCGAGCTGTCTGAGACTCGAAGAAAGAAAAGGAGCTCACGATGGGAAGCCACTGTCGAAAGGTGGTAGGTCGAACGACGTCGGGCTTCGTCAAGAGTCCTGGAAGACATGAGGGCGCGAGAAGAGAAGACGCGTCAGTTTTTTTCTTCGGTCAGAGCTCGTCGTCGAGAGAAAGACGGGCAACTCACCGATCGTCCTCTTCCCTTCAGCATCTTGTTCCTTCGCGAACTTGGGAGCCTCTTGATTCTCGAACTCGGCTTGAAGGGAAGTCAATTCGAGCGAGGTCAGCCGCAAGTCGCGTCGTTTCAGATGCTTCGTCGAGTAGAACGGGAACTCACTTTCCATCGAGACGGCGAGAAGGATGATCGTGGACTCCTTGTTGATGTACTTGAGCGACAGATCTGGTGAGGCGAAGAAAGAAGATGAAGGTCGGCGTATGAGAAGGATCAGGAGGAAACGAAAACGTGTCGCGACGGCTGACCCTTGATGATCTGAGGCGAGTTCTTGTCCTCTCCCTCTCGGGCGCTCTGGATGATACCTGTGAAGACGAGAGATACGTCAGAAAGTGCTACTCGTAGTAGGGATGATGAAGAGAACTTACCAGGAAAATCGATGAACGTGAGGTTGAGAACCGAAGGTCCAGAGATCTCGAGAATCACGAGGTTCTGAGTGAAGCTGTACTGTTCGGTAGAACCGAGAGGAGGAGTCCCGAGATCGACCTGGCTGAGATCGAGGGAGACGAACTTGCTGGAGGGAACCGAAGGGTTGAGAACGGCGAGCTGAGCTTTTCGAAGCATGTCCTCGACCGCCCTGGGATCCGTGATGAGAGGTCCAAAGGGAACCTCCGCTTGGTCGCTGAGGATAGCTCGACCAGTAGCGTCGTCGATCTCTCGTCGAATCTTAATCTGGCAGATCCAGACTCCTCCGATCGTCGTGATCATTCGACACTCCATCGGGCATCTGGTCGAAGAAAGCGAATGAGCAGTCGCGTCAGTCTTCGACGCGACGAGACACCTCTCCCTTTGCGCAGAAAGATCGCACTGACCTCGTACAAGTTCCTGAGGCTCGAGGGAAGGTAACCTGATCAGAAAAAAAAGAAGGGAATGGTCAGGACGCCGAGATGAGGAAGGGAAGGTCTACCTCCCAGCGCGAAAACGAAACCTACACCTGAGATGGCGTTCACGACGCTGCTCTTGCCAGCAGACTGAGATCCAATGATAGCGACGACTATATGGAAGACGAGGACGATTCAAGGTCAGCTTTACTAGAGTGAGATGGGCAAAAGAGATGGCGACGAACCAGGGATTGGCATGTTGAGCGAGTCGACTCCGATCGCTCGAAGGTCGTTCATGAGCTCAGTGAGCTTCTTGTCGTCCAGAGCGAACTGCGAAGCATCGACCGCTCCATCGGAAGCAGAGGTGGTGGGCGTGGTAAAGGCTTTGACGTCGACCATCGAGGGAGGGAGGAGGAAAGGAAGGTAGGAAGTGGTTCGAGGGACGAAGAGAGGATCGCAAAAAGAAGACGAGAGACCCAGGCGAGGATTTGATTTCCCTGAGAGAGTGGTGACCATGTGGAGATAAGGGTTCATGGAAACCGAGCTAGCGGAGAGAAGGGAAGAAAGGACGGCGAGGGCGTCGACGAGCTTCCACTTGGTCGTAGGTTCGAAGGGCGTTGCAGACGAGCTGGACTTGGGAGCAGCGAACCGAGAGCACGCGTTGGTTCTTGTATGCCGAAGGAGGAGAGGGTAGAGAGCGGTCGACCGAGGAGGCGATGGGGGTTGGAAGGGAAGAAGTACCGATGCTTGACCACCTCGCCTTCTCTCCTTCCTCCAGTTCCTTCCTCGCTCTTGAACGCTCGGGACGCGGCAGGAGCATCTGAGTGCAATAAAAAAAGGTGTGAGAACGAGAGTAGAGAGAGGGAGACACAGCAGGGGGTATAAGTAACGAGCAACGGGAAACGAAAACGAGCCGAGCGAAAGAAAGAGGTGAACTGTCCAACGCTGAGCCCAAGGGTAAAGTAGGAACGAACGAGCCCGAGAAAACAAGAACTAGGAGGAGGAGAGAGAGAGTGAAGAGACCACTAAACGTGTGTAGGGTAGAGAGGAGGAGTGATAGAGTAGAAGAAAAAGGGGAGAGAGACGAGAGAAGAGCAAGACACGACGCGAAGTCAGGCGACGAGAACGAACGCTACACCCACCCATCCCTCGAGAGAATCCCACTCATCGCTGTCGGCGTGTTGGGTGACCGAGGCGTTGGTGACTTCATCTCGACGTCCGAGTTGCCGTTGGTTCGAGCGTCGTCTGACCTCCGACCTGATTCCCAGTTCATCGACGAGACGCCCTCGAGACCTGCTTTGCTGACGCGACGAAGAGGTTGGAGGGTGGTGGTATCGACGGGAGGTCTGTCGCGGAAGGAAGGAAGGGAGAAAGAGGAGTCAGCTCGACGAGAAGAGTGAAGGAAGACACGAGACGAGACAACGCGACGAACCTGCTCTTGTGAATGAACTGCCCGTTCCTCCTCACTTCCATCTCATCGTGCATCCCTTCCCCAGCCGTCCCCATCCCCATCCCAAGCAACGCCGAATCCTCGGCATCGTGCTCTCCCAAACCTCCAGATCCACCAGAGCTCAGCGTCCAGTCGGGAGGAAGACTTTCTCGAACCCTACCTGTTCCCGGGGTCGAGCTTCCCTCGCCCGGAGAAGAAGCTCGACCCAGCTCAGCCTCGACGTTGAGGAGTTCCGCCATGAAGCCGATGTTGGGCGAGATCCCTTTACGACGTTCGAGGACGTAGGCGTAGGCTTTCTTGAGCGACCAGCGATGGGAGTGGATGAGGTAGGCGAGAACGACGGTGACCGAGCGAGACTTTCCTGCTCGGCAGTGAACGTAGGTGGGCGCGGAGTGGAGTCGAGCGTCGTCTGAGGCGAGAAAAAGGGGAGAGAAGAGATGAGAGAGGTGAAGGAAGGTCAGCGTCGAATGAAGACGCGTCGAAAATCGAAAGAGTCGCGACAACTCACCGAGGAAAGAACAGGCCTCCTTCAAACCCTTCGCTACCCCCATCTCCTCTACACTATCCCTGATCCCAACCTTCTTGTACACCTCGAACCTCTCCGACAACCTCAGCTCGTCCTCGCACTCCACCGCCATGTTCAAGATCCTCTTGATCCCCACCGCGTTTAACTGAGCGACCTCTTCTTCCGTCGTCGGATCCGGACCGAGGTAGAGGAATCCAGGGATGATGGTCGAGACGATGAAGGCTTCTGGACCTGAGGAGGAGGTAGGAGAGGAGTCGGCCGAGGAGGAGGGAGACGCGTGGAACGTCGAGCCGGTCGAGGGAGTGTTGGGTTGACCGTAGTAGGTCGACGAGGAGGACGCGCCCGAGCCGTTGGAGGGTTGGAGACGCGTCAGGTCTCCCATGTTGGTTGAAAAGGAGGAGGGAGAGGGAGGGAGGTTCGACTGGGAGTGGCAGAGGGATTGAAGGGTTTGAGGTTGAGCGAAGGAAGGAGGGAAGAGGGATTGGGAAGGTGTACGAGATCCTCCCGAGTGACCTCCGCCGCTGCCCTGCGATCCTCCGTTGACCTGACCTGAGCCTGAGGTACGACGATCTCCCAAGTTGGTCTGAATGAGCAAGCCTCGACTGGCCTTCTTCTGCAGCCCTTCTCCTCCCTTCCCGACGTCGAGACTCATCGTTCGAGGACCTCCTGCTGGTTGGGTTCCGAGCGTTCGAAGGCTGAGCTTCGGTGGTCGCGCCTTTCCAGGCTCTGGTGACGAGTTCGGGTTGGGGAGATCGGTGGCTGATTGGTTGAGGTTGGCTTGGGATTGGGAGGTGGAGGAAGAGGAAGAGCCGGGGAAGGGATGGGAAGGCGACGTCGCGCTGGACGTGTCGAGTTGAAGAGGAGGAGGTTTGGAGCGACGACCGTCTGAGGTTCCTGGAGATGACGAGGAAGATGCTGATGAGGAGGTGGAGGAGAAGGATGGGGAGAGTTGAGAGAAGTGGGCGATCGCTGATGGTGAGAGGAGGGGTTTGATGGTCGAGGAGGGATGGTTGGGCGAAGGGAGGGTGAGGGACCTCGACGGGAAGTTCCGAGTACGTGACGGTGGTGGAGATCCTTGGGAGAAGGTAGGGTTGGGAGGTGGGGGAGATGGTGAGGAGGTGTTGATCGAGATACTGGATCTCGAGAGGGAGGAGGAACGAGAGGACGCGCCGCCGAAGTGTCCGACCAGCACAGCGTCCTCCTCAGACACCGACCTCTCTCCCTGCATGAGAAGTTTGTGATCCAGCGACGCGACTCCCTCGATCCCGCCGTCCAGGACCCAAACGAGATCGTTCTCCTTCCCAGCCAAACGGTTGAGCTTCTCGAACGTCGCGCGAACTCCCTCCCCGCTTCCTGACCGATCCCCTGGGATAACTACGATCTCCCTTCCTGCCTCCTTCAACCCTGATGACCCAGTAGCTTCCTTCCATCGATCCTGACCGTCCAAAGTCGTGATGAACCCCGAGAAAGAGTTCCAGCTCGCTCCAGCCCACGTCCCCGTGATCGCTCGTTTAAGGATGAGGGAAGGAAGGGCGACGTTCACGCTCGTAGGGATCCGAGACGCGAGGAATTCGCCGAGTGGGCGAAGGTCTACGATGAGGGGAGGATGGGAGGAGGTGGTGGTGTTGGAGGAGGGTGAAGGAGAGGGAGGGGAGAGCTTGGCGAGGAAGGAAGAGGGAGAGAGGAGGTTGATCGACGGGGGGAGGGGAGGGGAAGGAGAGGAGGAAGGGTAGAAATGGTGGTTGATCGTCCTTCCTAGAGATTCCGACGAGGAGATGGGACTGTCTACGATCTCGTCTGTGAGATCGAGCCCTTGCCCTAGAGGCCTCATCCTGAGATTCCCTCGAACGGCAAGACCTAACCGTTCGAGCTTCTCTTCTGTGACCTCGGACGCGTCCGACGAGATGGACGATCCTGTGAGAGGTGTTTTGGGACGAGGAGGGTTGTCGTCGAGGCTGTGTTCCCGTTTCTTTGGCGAGTTGAGGGTGAGAGGAGGAGGTGGAGGTCGACGACGTTGGAAGGAAGGCGAAGAGGAGGAAGGGGAGGAAGGAGGAGGGAGGACTGCGACCGCGGCCATGCTCGATGGCGAGGAGGGTTGAGGGGAGGAGTCTTCGAAGATGAAGGTGGGTGGGTGGGAGGAGGAGGGTGGAGTTGGTGGTGGAGAGGTGGAGTTGCGTGGGAGGTTGAGGGAAGAAGGAAGGGAGGAGGGAACACTGCCTCCGAGGAGAAGCTTGGATCCTCCAGCTTCGTCCATCGGGTCCTTCCTGTCCATCACCCCAGGGGAGTTGAAAGCCTGTCCGATAGGAGTTTGAGGGGAAGTCGTAGAAGCGGTGGACTCGGTAGATTGAGAATTTGAAGGGGAGGGAGTGAGAGGTCGAGCAGAAACGCGCTCCATCGCCGAGTTGACAAAGGTGGTTAGAAGGGAGGGATACGAAGGTCGAGGCGGCGGGAGCATGGAAGGGTAGGGGTGGGTGTGATTAGGACGAGGTCGAGGACGGATAGGGAGAGTGGGTGTTATGAGGATGGCATCCTGAGAAAGGAAGGGGAAGAAGCAGTTGGGAGCTTCATGAAAGAAAGGGCTCGCACTCGTCGACCTCCCTCCTCGAAGCGCAGCGACGATATGTCACCTCGGAGACGATCTTTCTCCAAAGAAAGTCTGGGCTTGAGAAGAGTTTTCTAGAGACAAAAAAGGCCAGAAGGATAACTCGAGAATCATGCATAAACAACACGCAAGGGACTGGTCGAAACAATAACAAAAGCTGGTGGATCTCGTCGCGCTCGCGCTCTCTCCTCTCCCTCCTGAGATCAGATCCTCTTGTAAGAGCGCGGGTCTCAACGCAAAGCGTAGCCACTGCCAAGAGGTCCATACGTCTGAGAAAGAAGGGAAGGTCCAAAGTCAGGAGGTCTCTTTACGAGAAGCAGGGGAACGAAGCGTCGAAATCGCGCGAGAACTCACCGACGCGTAACAATTCTTGCAGCAGACGGCTCCATCGTGCTCAGCGACCTTGTTGGCAGGTACCGTAGTCGAGCAGATGCTCTGGGAGATCGAAGAGAGAAGAAGACGCGAGTCAGATTGATTCTCGTCGAGCAAGAAAGACGCGAAACGACTCACGCATCGAAGACACCTCGCGTGCCATCTGAAGGCGACAGGTGAACGAGTTAGTATCGGGGAATGAGAGTGTCTATTTCCGACGTGGACTCACTTCGAATCCAAAGCGATGACCTTCAAGCGAGAAGAGGGTGATAAAAAGTCAACACTGCTTCGAGGACGGCGGATATCCAGGCTGCCCCCTTCCGCGGCGAACGAAGCGAAACTCACAGTCTCAGCATGATACTAGCGAGTGCGAAGGAAAGTGAGAGAACCATCAGCTCGAGTCGGGTCTGCTGAAAGGAAGGCGAGGGACGAGGACTCACGACAGCACCACCGCATCCTCGACACCTCGGCGTTCCTCCTCCCTCGACTTTCCAACCACCACTCCTAGCTCCTCCACCGACAGCCAAACTAGCCGCGCTCCTCTCCTTCACTGGTTGGAAGCCCGTTCCTGCGGATGCTGGAGAAAGAGGAGGAGGGGAAGCGGCGGAGGGAAGCTGACGAGCCGAGGTCGGGTGAGGTTTGGGCGTCGTTGGGAGTGGAGGACGAGGTTTAGGCGAGGAAAGGTACGTCTGAGATGGTGGTGGAAGGAAGCTTGGCCGAGGTGGTGTTGATGGGTTGGAGGTGAAGGCTGGGGAGGTGGGAAAGCTGGTGGAGGAGAGGGCGGGAGACGCTTGAGGATGGTTGTGCGAACGAAGATCTCGAGTCCTGGAAGTAGAGAGAGGTCAGACGACCAAGACGAAGAGGAACGTTTCTGGATGAGATGGCGAGCTCACCCAAAGAGCTTGACATGGCACTGTTTGCAGTAGGGCTGAAATGAAGACGAAAGGAAGGGAGGAGGAGTCAGCTCCTGAGCTCACTTTCCCTTCCTTCCCCCTCGATGGAACGAGCTCACCATTTCGTCGTGTTCGACCAGCAAGTGGGAATCCAGACGCTTGCTGCAGTTTGTGCACTTCAAGCATGTCTTGTGGTAAACCTGAGGACCGAAAGAAGATGGGACGAAGAGGAAAGAGAAGGAAGAACGAAGCGAGTCAGCTTCGACGAGTCCTCCTCTCTGTTCACGCTCATCTGCGAAGAAAGCGAAGGAGCTCACCTTCCTCCCAGGTCCGATGCACTGCTCAGCTGCATACGCAGGCGTCCTACAGAGAGCACAGAGTGTTGACATCGTTGAGGGATGGAGAGAGCGAAGGAAGGAGGGACAGGAGGTGGTAGGAGGGAGGAGAGGAGGCGAGCTGTCCTTCGAAGGCGAAGAGTGAGGAGAGGCGGATCTCGTAGAGATTTGGTGAGGATTCGGGGTTGAAGCTCGAAGATGAGTGTGGGGTGGAGAGCAGGGGGCTGGTCGTGGATGGACTGAAGTTTCGATGGAGCGGTTGAGAGTGAAAGGGTGAAAGGGTGAAGCTCGTTTTCAGGGCGAGCTGGGAGGAGGCGAGTCGGAGGCGCGAACGTCATCACGCGTCTCTGCTCGTTTCGAATGTTCCCTTCCCTGGTAGATCCCCGACATCGGAGGCGGGAAAGATGCTGCAGCTCGAGATCTCGACACTTTCGTTTGTTGATGGGAAACTCCAGCTCTCCGGCCGTCATGCAGCAGAGTCGCGTCTGTTTCTTTTCTTCTTCCGCTGGCCCAAACAGCTCGTAGATCTAATGAAAACTTGCTCTTGAACAGCGTCTTGTACCTATTTCAATGTTTCCGACGGGGAAACGGATCATCGCGAGAGCTGAGAAGCTGAAGGCTGAGGGAGGTCGCGTCGCGAATAGAGATCGTTCGAGAGAAGCCGGCTTTCTCTGTCTTCCTCTCTCGCTTGCATCTTCTCTCTATAGCTTAGATCACTTAGACGAGAAGGAGAGTCGCGTCGTTAAAACATATATATCCCCGAGTCCAGCAGGGTTCAACCTCGACGACGTTCCATCAAAGCCGCAGGTCAATCTGAAAGAGAGCAAGAAGACGAAAGTCAGTGAGCTGAGACCATGAGATGATGGCATTGAAGTAGAGGAGACTCACTATGACTGAGTTTAGGCGATGGTGCATCCGTAGAATCCAGACGACGAGCAGACGGCCTTGGCCTCGACGGAGGGAGCGGTGGTGGTCTCAGCGGCGGAGGCGACGAAAGGAGTGAAGATGGCAGAGAAGGCGTCCATGTTGAAGAGTGAGGGGTTTGGAAGGAAGGTGGGTAAGGAAGGAGTGGATTGAGGAGTTGAAGGTAGTGGTTGGAGGATAAGAGAGGAGGGCGCGAGCTCAAGTTTTTATAGGAGTTTCGAGGCCTCGGGTTGATCCTTGTACGCTTTGGGACAACGACTGAAACGAGCAGGAGATGTAGATGGTTCTCTTCTTGAACAAGGATTCAAGGGTCAGACGCTGAGGATGAAAGGGAAAGAAGGTCGTCGTTCGATCAGCCCCGTGTTTCATTGACAGCGTCGCGCGCAGAGCTCCTTTGTTCTTTTCTTCTGCTCCCTTATCGTTCGTTTGAGCCTGCATCGCAGCGGTCTCTCCCGATTTTCGAGCATTCCTGGATCCACTGTTCGAGTCTGAAGATAGAGAGCAACTTCGAAACGCCTTCCCCTGCAAAGTGCTCGAAACGAGACAGGCTCGCCTCGGCACTCTTCGTTCTTGAGTCTTCTGCTTCGAGCTCTTGCCCTCTTGCTCTGAGAACGAATGAACATAAGACCCAAGCTACTCATCTAGTAATGCCTTCACTTCCCTCCGCATATCTAGCTCTTCACAACCTCCTCCTGCTCCTGCTTCTTCTCCCAAACCGCCCTCTCCAAGCTCACCCACTTCTCCTCCAGTCCAAAGATCCCAAACTTCTTCCCTCCCTTCGCTCCCTTAGGTCCCTGCCACGACTCCTCGAACCCCTCCTTCTTCAGCACCGCTCCGATCAACTGCTTCGTGGGCGAATCGATAGCGAAGATCTCCTCGACCTGGTTCGATTCGGTGAAGGTGTGTTGGAGAGCGTGCTCGAGAAGATCCGCCGAAGTGGTCGCGTTCTTGTAGAGGAGGTCGACGTGGAAGTGACGGATTCGGGCTTGGGAGGTAGGGACCAGGGGATAGGTGGGGAGGGTGTCCTTCTTGGTAGCCGCGTTGGCGTTGGCTCCTCGTTTCTTGACCGACGACGACTTGGACGCGACGGCGTTGGAGTTTCCCTTCGACTCCTCGGCAGCCTTCTTGTCCTCGAGCTCGGTCTTGTTGACTTCCGATCCAAGGATGCTCTCGAGGTCCTCTCCTGGTCGAGCGGCGTCGATGGCGATGCATCCGATGATGGCTGAGCGGTGGGAGTAGACGAAGAAGGACGAGGAGGGAGAGAGGGAGTAGAATTCGGGGATGGAGTTGAGGTCACGGAGTCCGAGGGTGATTCGGAGGAGGGACTCGAAGTATTGACGATGTTGCCTGTGGGGAGGTGAGAAAAAGGAGAGAAGGAGAGACGTGGAGGTGAAGAGCGACGCGAGGCGGGAGAGGAACGTGGTCAGTTTGAGCTCGAGCGGTCAGAGTAACCGGAATTTTCATTTGACGAACCATTCGAAAGCGACCATGATAGGGACGGCGAGGAGGAAGAAGGCCTGCAAAAGGAAAGATGATGGTGAGCTTGAGCTTGAAGAGCGAGGAGGGAAGACGGGAACTCACGAAGGTAGGCGAGAACCACGAGAGGTAGAGATCAGCCTGAGGCCACCAGTTCATGAGGTGAATGAAACCCAGAGATGAGGCGATCCAGACGAGGATGGTATTAGGGTTCGAGTAGGCTGAAGAGCAGGAGAACGAAGGTCAGCTCGAGCAAGGGAGGGACGGGAGGGAGAGGTCGAAGCTCACCGAGCTTGTTGGTGGCTTTGAGGGGACGTAGAGAAGGGAAGAGGTCAGCTAAAGCTCTCAAACTACTTCCAGCCCGAAGAGTGGATACTAGACTCACATGCGAGCTGTTCCATAACTCCAGCACCGACGAGAAGCTGAACCTGCTTCAGGTCTGAGGGACGGTAAGGTCGGATTCCGTCTCGGTCGCCTTCCGTGTTCTCGAGCGTGTGGGCAGACATAGAAGCTGAGTTTGGAGCTGGAAGTGTCGAGAGTGGATAGAGGCGAGGATAGAGAAGTACTTTTGAGGGTCGAGAAGCTGGTGGTTGGCGGTGAGGTGGTGAAAACTCGAAGGATGGAATCTAAATTGGTCGGAACGAGCTCACACGACCACCACGTTCGTGAACTCGACCCGATCGCGTCGCTTTCGAGCCTCGACGAAACCCCTTCCAGCAGCTTCTTTTAGAGATAAGATTGAGCTGAGGATGTTGACTGGATTTTCTCTGCGAGAAGATTTGAGCGAAAACAGGCGAGGCGAGCGGAAAGGACAGAGAGAAGGCGCTCGCTCTTTGAAGGGGAAGTGGTGAGCTCGACGGTCCTCCCAAACACTCATCCTCTTCTCACAGCTCCAGGAGCCTCTTTCTTCCCTCTTCTCACTCTCTCAGCCATGGTTAGTGAGCCGCCTCCTCGATGCTAGCGCCAAAGATGTCGTTCTCGCTATCCTTCGCTGCCTTCTCGTGCTGACCTTCTCTCCTTCCCATCGCCTCCACCGTCTCTCCCTCGTTTCCTCTCCAGTCCTCCGCTAAGAAGCTCACAGCTACTGATCAGAAACGTCTCACCGAACAACTACAACAACTCACACACGCCACGTAAGTTTCTTCCTCGTTCTTCATGTTCTCTCGACGACAGGAGCTGTCAAAGGACGTTCATCGCTGACTCCTTCTCCTCCCCTCCTCCCTCCTCCCTTCGCTTCTTCGTCCATCTTCAGTACCACGGATGCCAACCGAATCCTGAAAGCTTCGCGCTGGGATATCAACGTTGCCGTCGAAGCTTTCTTCCAGGACTACGCTGCACAGGAGAACGCGAGTGCTCGAGGAGGAGACGCTGCGAAGAGGGAAGCGAGAGATCAGAAGCTGAAGGCCATCTTCAAGACCTACGAGGGTGAGTCTCGCGTTCTTTCTTGCGTCCTCGATTCTCGACAGAGAGACTCTCTGTCGAGATGCCGTCCTGAAGGCCCTGGAGATGGGTCTGAACGAGCAACGACGAAGCGAGATGTGAGCTCGACGAAGAAGGAGGAGGTGGAGCGCTGACCTTCCCTTCCCTTCCTTATCCTCTCTCTTCCCTCAGACCCCAAGTCGCCAGGTCAGGTCACTGTCCAGACCATCTCAGACTACTTCGGAGCCATCGGAATCGAGGACATGGACACCGACGTCGCCGTCTACATCGTCTCGTACGAGCTCAAGTCTCAATCGCTGGGTGACCTCGAGCTCAAGAGCTTCTGCGAGGGTTGGGGAGCTCTCAAGTCAGTTCAAGACCTTTTTTCCTCTCCTTTCAACTCTCTCTGGATGCTCTGCTCTTTTGCCTCACAGCTTGAAGCAGAAAAGTCGCTCAAAGAAAGCTCGAAGCTGACCCTCAACTCCTTCCCTTCGCTCGACCGTCGCAGAGTCGACTCGATCCGAGGGATGGCCAACCAGGTTCCTCTCCTCAAGAAGAAGTTCCTGACCGATCCCGAGTACTTCAAGAAGGTCTACAAGTTTGTGTTCGAGCTCGGCAAGGAGGACGGAGCTAAGGTCGTTGGTGAGTTTTTGAGCTTGCTCGCTCGCTTCTCCTTCCTTCATCTCCCTCGTTCCAGCTCGCTCGCGTCTTCTAACGCTGATCACCTCTTTTTCCTTTTTTTCTTCCAGTTCGGGAGATGGGTACGCATCATTTCCTCTCCCTGTCTCCTTTCCGATCTCGTTCTCTCGACTGACTCCTCCTCATACCTCGTTACCTCGTCCTCGTCGCGTTCAAACAGCCGTCGCCTTCTGGCAATGCCTCCTCCCTCCAGTCTTCGAGTCCAAACCCTCCGCCATCGTCTACAGCACACCCAACGGAGAGCCAGGGATGGGAGCGAGGGAGTTCGGGTGGTGGTGCGAGTTCTTGGAGGAGAAGGCCGTGAAGGGAGTGTCGAAGGATCTGTGGCATCTGGTCAGTCGCTCGCGTTCCGTTCAAACCCTCTTTCCTCTTCTCCCTCCTTCACGTCGCTGACTGCTCCCTTCGTGGGGGTCATCGCAGTTCATCGAGTACGCAGCCAAGATCCCGAACAGCTACGACGTTTACGACGATGATGGTTCGTCCCTCTCTCCTCATGCTCGCTTCCCTCGTTTGGCCTCGTCGCTGACTCTCCCCTCGTTCGTCGTGTGAACAGGAGCCTGGCCCTCGATCCTGGACGACTTCACCGAGTACGCCAAATCGCGGAGAACCAAAGAGGGAGGAATGGACCTGTCGTGATTCGATTTTCTCGTCCTCGTTCTCTTGCTCGCTCCAAATCGTCGCTCGTTTCCCTCGGTCGCGCGAGGAAGAGGGAAGGAGAGTGAGTTGCTGGTTGGGTTGGGTGGTTTACGTATGATGCTTTTCTCTCTCATTTGCTTTTTAACGTTACACGTATCATGCTAGTTTAGTTCTCTCGCGAGGAGTCGAGCAAGAGAGGGAGAGCTCAGGACGCGTCTCGCTGATCGCCGTCGTTCTGCCTTCCTATCTCTCGGCGACCATACGACAACCCAAGCTTCGAGCGCTCTCGAGTCATTTGTCGAAGGAAGAAGCGTGAAGCGAGATCATCGACATCTCTCGACTCGCACGTCGAAACCAAACACTACCACGTCCACGACGTCTACTCTAATCTAGATCTATACTAACCCCTCCCCTCCCCACCTCCCTCCTCTATATACGTCCATCCCGTCCATTCACCCATCGAGCACTTCGTTTAAGCGGGCAAACAAACAAGACTTCAGACTCTGACGCGTCTCTCCATCCTTCCCGTCCCTCCCGTCCGTCCAGGTTGAGCTCGTCCAGGGGCATCGACGAGGATGCAGATGCGTATTAGGGATTGGATGGTGTTGGCGTGGGAGGAGGAGGTGGTGGCGGTGTCGCATCGAAGTCGGAGGAGGGAGACGTCGAGGAGGTGGTGTTAATCGACGCGTCGACGAGCAGGGGCGCCGGCGACGGTTGATGAGCAGGCACATCCCTCGCGAAAGGAGTACTCCTCCCTCTTATCGAAAACGGCACCTCCCCAGCCCCTCTCTCCTCCTCCTCGACCTCCCTGTCCTCCTCCCCATCCCGAACGCTCTCAACCCTGACCCTCTCCCCCGCCAACCCACCCTCCCTCCTCGTCTTCACCTCCTTCCCCATCACAGGCGGACTATCCCCAAACGGACCTCCCCTCCCTCTCGTATACACCTCTGCTGCGTTCCCACCACCAGCCCTAGGCAGCGACCTAACCGCACTCCCATCGAAGAACTCGTTCTCCCCAATCCCACTGCTCTCCCCCTTCCTCAACCCCAACCGCTTCCCCATCGCTCGTCTCGCCTCCCTCAGTCCTCCAGAGAAGCCAGAGAAGCCATCGAAGGAACCGAAGTTCCCTCCCGAGGGGGACCAGAGTTGGTGCTCGAGAGCGAACATGTCTTCCTCGCGTTGGTTGTAGGCGAAGGAGGAGGAGGGAGGGAGGACGTATTGGGTTTGGAAGGTTGCGGAGGGGTCGAGGACGTAGGAGGGGTTCCAGTCGTTGTCGGGGGTGATTTCGATGAAGAATTGACGACTGGAGACGACGACTTCAGCTCCCTCTCCGTCCTCGACTCCTGCCTCGTCCGCGTCGCGAGGTGGTTCGACTCGCTCGTGTTCGTCGAGGTCGAGGAAGGGTTCGGATTGCTGGTGCTCCTCGTCCGACATGAGGACTTTTTGGTGGTTGGTAGAGAAAGGGTGGAGGTCTCTGAGGATGTTGGACGGGTGAGCTGCTGCTGTTTGGAGAATGTGAGCGAGGGAGGGACCTCCGACTGGAGGGCTGGCGAGAGGGAGCGGGAGGAAGCCTGAGAGGAGGTAGCCTGGTTGGTTGGAGGTTTTGAGGCGGGCAGTGGGAGGAGTGGGGTGGGAGTTGAGGATTGTGAAGTTGAAGGTTGAGGAGGGGACGGGAGGGAAGGTGAAGACGGCGGGATTCTGAGGGAGAGGTGACGACGAGGAGAGGAGAGGGGGGGGGGGGGGGGGAGGAGGAGGGAAGGTCAGCTCTGGAACGAAGGAAAGGAGTAGGATCGAAGGTTGAGGAGTTGGGTTGGTGGGTAGAGGTGATGTAAGGCTATGCTCTAATGAGGTATGTAGAGCTCCAGCATGATCTCTGCTGAAGAACCCGAGCTCGAAAGTCCTCGAGCGAATGAAAAGAAGTCAAAGGAAAGGGACTCACTGAGACGAACTCGACCTTCTCCAACACTCCAAATTCTCGCTTCAACCTTCCCATCACCGCCAACCTGATCCCCAGCTCCTGAAGATCTGTTGTTGTTAATTTGGTTCCGTCCTTTGTTGTGAGAGAAGCCTTGAACCTCCTGTTGTGCATCCCTGGCCTCTGAGGTTTCTCCTTCCACTGATACGCCAGCTTCCCTGTCTGCTCACGAGCCTTGACTAACAGCTCCTCGAACTTGCTGGGAGGGAGGACTTCAGGTGCTGGACGTGGTAGAGGGGTGAGGGAGGGTTGGAGGATTGGAGGGCGGACGAAGACGGGTCGAGGAGGAGGAGGAGGGGAGGAGAGAATCGGAGAGGGAGCAGGGGCGGGTGTCGGTTCGACGACGACGAGAGGTTTTGGTTTGCTGAGCACGATCGGAGGGGGTGGAGAGCGTGAGGGTTTGGGTGGGAGATGATTTGGAGTTGATGGGGAGGAGAAAGGGTTCGAGGAACCGAAGGAGGAAGAAGGAGGGAGAGAGGAAGAGAAAGGTGAAGGAGGAGGAGGAGCAGAGGAAGGAGGACCTCGACTCAGAGGAGGAGGGGGGAGCGAAGAAGTCGACCACCGAAGAAGACTTAGTTCATCAGGATGATTGGGTGGGGTCCGGACTGAGGTGAAGGTTGACGTCCGACGAGCCGATAGTCGAGTGATCATCGTGGTGGGGGTGGGAGAGGAAGAGAGGAAGGACTCCTCGAAGTTGACCTCGCCCAAATCCAAATTCGAGGCGCGGACCTCCGACATTTTCAGCCAGTCAGAGAGACGGCAACTCTTTCTTCGTCGAGAAGGTCAAGAGAAGAAGACTGGTCATAAAGAGGTAGTTAGGGCTCGTAAATAGACGATGGTAAAGATATGGAGGGGGAAATCATACGACGATGGGGCGTGTAGGGGGGATATAGCGTGAAGGAGCGAGACCCGAATCCAAGAAAGACGAACAGGCGAGACACTACTAGAACAGGAGGAAAGAACCATTGAGAAATAGAAGGAGAAACGTAGCTCGTATATGCGAAGAGATGTAAAGCAAAGCAAAATCAAAACAGAGAGGGACGAGAGATCACCGCTTCCCAGCACCCGACGCGTCCTTCTTCTTCTTCCCGATCCCTCCCCACTCCTCTCGAACGAGGAGGAACAGCGCCGTCGCGCAGAGGACCTCCTTGAGCTGTTGCGGAGAGAGGAAGGGCATCTCGTTGAGGCCGGGGAGAGGGAAAGGGTTGAGAGGGAAGGGGGTTTTGAGTTGGGCGAGGACTGAACAAGGGGATTGAACGAGGACGACTTGGTCAGTTTTGATTCGCTCGAAGAAAGGAGAGGGATAGTATAACGAGACGAACCTTTAGGATGATGAGGAGCAGGACTGAGAGTACCAATCAACGACCTTTCCGACGGTCCAGAGGGAGGAGACCTGACGACGTAGCACATCCACGGAACTTCGCTGTCCTCCGGATCGACCTCCTCGTCGGCGTCAGTTTCGTGAGTCGAAGAGGGTTCCGTCTCGGTACCTCCTCCGTTCCTAGACTCGAACGACATTCGAATGTTGTTCTCTGAAGCTCCGGTGTTCGAGAGAGCGAGCGACGTTCTCGAAAGGTTCGGCGACGAGAGACCTGGGCCGAGGGAGGAGGGAGGGAGCTGGCCGCCGACGCTCGGTTGGAGAGCTCCGTTGTTCGACTTGAAAGCTGCTGACGATCCTGGAACGGGAGATCCTGCTCCGCTGGCTCGACGAGGATTGGTATGCCGTTTGCCTGTACGTCCTCGAATCCATTCGAAGCGAACGGTCGTGGTTCCGTTTTGAGCTTGCTGAACTCCCGCTCCGATGCTGAGAGCGTCCGAGAGACCAGCGAAGGTCCAACCATCGTCTCCTGCTGTCCATTTGGTGACGACCCAGCTGTAAAAAAAGAAGAGAGGAAAGTGAGAAGGAGGAAGGTCAGTCGAGAGTCTCGGATCGGACGCGTCTCGCGCTAACTCACATGTAAGCTGCTGGACGGGATCCAGGTGACTTCTCGTTGACAGGAAGAGGTCGAACGATAGGCTGAGTTCCGAGAGTAGGGTATCCGAGGTAAGGGAGAGGTCCGTGGATCGAGTCGACCTGGGCGATGTTGACGGAGGGAGCTGCGACGCTGCCGTTCGACGGACTTGGACTTCCTGGCACTCCGAGAGCTGCGAACGACTTGGTAGGACTGGCTGTAGGTGTGACGGAAGCTGCTGATGCTCCTGAGGGAGACTGAGGAGGAGGTTGGACGTTCTCTTTGCTCGCGAAGAGACTTCCGACCGATCCTGAGGGCTTGAAGAACGACGAGAAGTCCGACGACGTTCCTCCTCCCGACTCCTTCTTCTTCGAACCTCCGAAGAACCGTCCAAACAACTTCTTGGGACCTGCGTGATCTTCTCCGTTGACTGCTGTTGCTTCGCTTGACGCAGCGGAGAGGATGGACTGGCGAGAGAAGACCTGATCGAGACTGGGTCGGCCGAGGTTGACTTCGGTCGGGAGAGGAATGAACTTGGAGGAGGGTGAAGGGTTGGTTGACGAAGGTGAGGAGATGACGGATGGCCAGTGTTCGTAAGGCTCGAGGAATCCCAGACGGTGAACGGCGATACCTCGTTTGAGGAACTGAAGGAAGAGAAGAGGCGAGGTGAGCACAAGAAGCTAAAAGGAAAGCGACGCGACGAGCTCACCTTGACGAGTTTAGCGTCCGTTCCAGCATCAGACTGGGCAGTCAAAGGGAAGAGAGTGCGAGTGTCAGCGCGAGAAGAAGGAAATAAAGTGCGATTCGACGGTTGAACGTACGACGTAGGTCGTCATGACCGTCTAGAAAGAAAGAAAAGGGAGAGGATCGAAGGTCAGTTTCACGTCTTCTACTACCCGGGGCTCGATTCGACGAGAGCTGTACTCACATGATGATTCAGGTTCCACAGAGGAGTGATCCTCTTCGTCGTACTCCCACTAGCAGTCGACGCGACGGTCCCCTGCGACGTGGCTGAGGTCGTGCTCCTCATCGAGGGCGACCGAGAGACTTGTCTCTCCATCCCTGCGTCTCCGATGACCTCCAAACCTCCTCTGTCCTCTCCATAGGCTGGTTCTGGTTCTAACGACGGGTCGTTGAGGGAAGTGGTGGACTGGTGAGGCGAGGCAGTGAAGACGGGGGCGATGGTCGATGCTGTCGAGTGAGATCGAGCACCGCGGGTTCCGCTGAAGGTGCTTTCCTGTGAGTCGGATAAAGACGCAAGCGAAAGGAGAGTCAGAAGACGTAAGATGCTGAAGTCGCACGAGAACAGAGTTCTTAAAAAGAAAGGAGAGGAGAAGAGGGAGGAGCTTGGACCAGGCTCGATCCCTCGCGAAGAAGCAACGCAAGGGGCGAGCTCACGAGCTCGAGGGAGAGACTCACGCTAGCTGTACGAGCTTCACCTGTAGGATGAACGACGAGTTGACACTGGATGTTCATGGCGACCTTGCTCGAGATCGGGGGGCGAACAAAGATGAGAGTCTGTAGGAGGAGGGAAGGGAGGGAAGGGAGGAAAAGGTTTGGGTCAGCGAAGGAGAATCAGGGGCTGGGAAGGACCTGGAATGGGTAAGCTCATGCTCGCTCTGCTCGACTTTTCCACCACTCTTCTCTTTCTCCCAGAGGAAGCCTTCTCCCAAGGGAAAGAAGAGAAAAGCTCGAGAGTGAAAAAGCTGAACTCGGGGAGGAGAAAGACGCGGCCTCTCGTGCCCCTTCCCCGACTCGAGCGAGAGTGAGAGAGATGAGCTCATGCGACGAAGAGACGAACGAGCAACGTACCTCTGTAGGAGCTCTCGGTTTCTTCCTCCTTCTCCCTGAATCCGGTTCTCCTTCGTAGATCCCTGATCTGAATGAAGCCATGGAGAGCGGTCTTTCCTGAGTGCTTGGGAGTCGTGAAGAACTGCTGGCTTGAGTCGGGGGTCCTCCGTTGCTGCTCTGATGTTGTCGAGACTGCGGCCTAGAAGGTGGTGAGGAAGAGGGAGGCGAAGAGTTGCAAGGTTGAGGTTGGGTAGAGGATCGAGTTGGTGTTTCTGGTCTGAAGGTGGTGGTTACGGACATGGTGGGAAAAAGATGAAGGAGGGAAGAGGCGAGGGGGGGGGGGAGGGGGATGGGGAGCTGAGGCTGCCGGGAGGAGGAGGGCACTGGAGGCCGTAACGAGGAGAGTGTTGCGGGAAGGAAGTTTTGATCCCTTGAGGAAGCGGGGAAGGGGTGACGGTTGAGTGTGAAGTTTGAGCTAGAGAGACGAAGCGAGCCCGCTGGTGACCGTTTTGAGGAAGAAGAAGGGAGGGAAGCGAACCCAAGCTCGACCTCGTTCGATTTCCGCGGGAGAGATCAATCGGCAAACAAACACCTTGGCAAAAATTCAGAAATCGTCTTTCGCAAAACAGGCACGATCTACCAGGCGATCTCTGTCCCTTGAGAGTGAAAATCTGAGGGAGAGAGTGGGTAAGCTCGGGCGAGGCGATTCTGTCATCAGCCGGGGACCGACCCTCTCCCGACGAGCGAGGTCAGCGAGTTGACCTTCAACTCCTTCCTTCCTTCTCCTTCCTTTTTGAGATGGTCTCACCCTCCTCCAACCCCACATCAGCCCTTCTCCAGACTCACAGGGACCTCTTACGCAAGATCCACGACAACAGGAACGAGCGAGCTTCCGTCGTCGCTCCTTCAGAACACAAGCTTCCAGACCTCCCTGCTTCCCCTTCTCCTTCACCTCGTCCCTCATCGCCAGAAGCTCAGCTTCAAGTCGAGTCGACTTACGATGTCTCTCACGTTCCAGAAGCGAAGAGGAAAAAGTACGAAGCTTACTATCCGACCTACTGGTGAGCTTGATCGTGAACGTTCTTACGAGAAAAGAGGAGGGGAAGGAAGAGTCGAGCTGACCTGATCGCCCTTGATCCTCCGTCTTCTTTTCAACTTCAGCTGGGACGAAGAGACAATCAGGAACGATCTACCAGAGAGGTACTCTGTAGCAGGAGAGTGGGGAGGAAACTCGATCCATGGAGCTGAGGAGGAGAAGCGATGCGAAGAGTAAGTCCTTCGATGTTGAGCTCGACCATCCCTCCTTCCTGAGCTCACTTCTCCCTGTTTCCCATCGTACTGACCTTTCGTCCATATCTCCCCTCTATCTCCTCTTATTCTGCAGATACCCTCGACAACGTCGCCTCTTAGCCTTGAAGTCCCAACTCCTTCTCTCCTACGCCCATCCTCCTCTCTTCCTTCCCATCCCTTCTCATCTCCTCATCACAGAAACTCCCGTCCCCAAACCCTCCGCTCTGCCACCAAAACCATCGAGTCCCACTACAGCTATGCTACCTCCACCTCCCATCTCGATGCCACCTCCTCCTTCACCACTCGCGACTCATCTCCTCCAGACCATCGGATCCAACGTTCGATTCGACTCGATACACATCACTCCTCCTCCAGAGATGCCCTGGTCGGAAGTCCTCGCTCTCCCAATTAGGCAGCTCTCGACGGAGCCTGGCTTTGTGTTCTTGTGGGTCGGGAAGGGGAATAAGGAGGGAGGGTTGGAGAAGGGGAGGGAAGCTTTGACGAAGTGAGTTCGCTTTTCTTTGCGAAGGTGCTCTCTCGTTTCGAACGAGACTGAGCAAACGCTAATCCGACACCCGTTTGATCTGCTCTGCTAGATGGGGATTTAGGAAGTGCGAGGAGATCGTGTGGGTCAAGACCAATAAGACGAGGGAAGGAGGACCTGGAGTGAGTCGCGACGTGACTTTCGTTCGAAGTCCTAACGCGTCGAAGTAGGAACTGACCTCTCCTTCTTCGTTCAACAGATCGATCCACCGACGGACTCAATCTTCCAGAACACTAAGGAGCACTGCCTGATGGGAATTCGAGGAACGGTCAGACGAGCGACGGACGGTTGGTTCGTGCACACGAACGTGAGTTTCGTTCGATCTCTCAAACTCCACCGACATCTCGTTTCACTGACTTCGGTTCCCATCTTGATCACAGATTGACACCGATGTCATGGTCTGGGAAGGAGACGCCGAAGGTGCGCTTCCTCTTCGCGTTTCCCTCGTCGACGAGACCACACTGACCGCCTCGACGCATCTTTCCTCCAGATCCTCACCGGAAACCTCCCGAGATCTACTCCCTCATCGAGAACTTCTGCCTGGGACTTCGACGACTGGATCTCTTCGGCGACGGATCGAGAGCTCAGCCTGGCTGGGTCACCGCTGGCTTCCCTTCGACCTCGCCTTCCTCGTCTCTCTCTGCTCGCTCGAATCCGCCCACCGTCGTCGCTAAACTCGAAGCCATGGTCGACTCGCCCGAAACCTCTGATCCCACTACATCAGCTCCTCCGAAGGTCGTCGTCCAGAGGTTCAACAGGGACTCGTATCCAGCGCTCGTCACGGTCGACGGAAAGCACGTCCTCCCTTCGACGAACGGTTCGTTGTCTCTTCCTCTTCCCACCCTCCTCTTCACCCTTCCTGACCTCGAGCTTTCCTCTCTTCCTCTCTCATCCAGACATTGAATCCCTCCGACCCAAGTCTCCCAACAAAGGTCGCCCTCACTCCTCCCAATCCACCGCCTCCGCGACGCTCAACAACGGCGCGTCGAGAGCCTTGAACCTCCCTTCTCGCCCTGCCTCCTCGACGAACCTTCCTCCGATCAACAACCCTTACAACAACACGGTCGGGGGCTTTCCAGGTGGGATGATGATGCCGAACGGGATGGTTGGCGGTGGCTTCGGGATGGGCGACTTCTCGGGAGGAGGGGGGCAGGGAGGAGCGATGGGCGGGATGGGGATGGGGATGATGGGAGGAGGAGGCATGATGGGAGGTGGGATGACACCTCAACAGCAGCAACAGCAGATGATGATGTTCCAGCAGCAACAACAACAACAACAGCAGCAGCAGCCTCAGCCTCAGCAGTTCGTCGGCGGAGGTCAACAACAACAGTTCTTCGGCGGCGGAGTCTTCTTCCCTCAGCAGCAACAGCAGCAGCCCTCCTTCGTTCCCCAGCAAAACTTCAGCCAGCAAGCCTTCCAGCAGCAGCAATCTCCTCCTCCGAACCTCTACCAGCAGCAGCTCCAGCAACAGCAGCAGGCTCAACACCAACAGATGCTTCAAGAGCAGGCGATGATGCAGCAGATGATGAGTTCGTCCTTCTCTCCTCTTCTCGTCGACCTTCTCTCGATCTCATACTGACTCTCTTCTCGGTCTCGTCTCTCGCTCGAACAGTGATGGGTCAGTTTCCTGGGCAGGGAGGATTCGGAGGAGGTGGTGGTGGGTTCAACCAAGGCGGGCAGGGAGGAGGGTACGGAGGTTGAGAGCGAGCTGGCTGGGGTTTTGACGATCTTAACGAACGATGACGACATGGCTTCTTTCAATCTTGCGAGTGGTTGGAGTCGCGAGGACGGGAGGGAAGAGCAGCAAAGCGTTGGGCTTTGAGATGAGGACGCGTCGAGTCGAGTATCGTTCGTTGACGAAGGTGACTTCCTTTCGTCTCGACTCATCAGATGTTTCAGGCGCTTTCAGGACTATCTTTCAGGAGTCAGGGAGTTCGTTGCAAACATAAATATCCCGAATCCAGCAGGTCTAGCTCCAACGACCCCCGACGAAAGCGAGGTCAAGCCAAAGAATCATCTGCGAAAGAAACGAAAGAGAGAGAGAGGTCAGCTTCGAGCTCGAGTTGCGAGAACCGAAGAGGAGGAGATATAAACTCACGAAGACTCGATTTAGGCGATGATGCATCCGTAGAATCCAGACGAGGAGCAGACAGCCTTAGCCTCGACGGAGGGAGCGGTGGTGGTCTCAGCGGCGGAGGCGACGAAAGGAGAGAAGATGGCAGAGAAGGCGTCCATGTTGAAGTTAAGAGGAGAGGGTTTGGGGTTGAGGAGTGAAGGAGAGGAGTGAAGTGAAGGTAGTGGTTGGAGGATAAGAAGAGGAGAGCGCGAGCTCGAGTCTTTATGGGGATTTCGAGCTCACCGAGAGGACGTTGTTCTCGTCGATAACAGCATTGAAACGAGTAAAGAGGGGTCAAAGGCGAGGGTGCTCGGCAATGAAGAGGAAAGAGAGCGAGTCAAAGGGAGGAAGGTCGATCGACGCGTTCAGCCCCGTGTTTCAGCGCGAGCTTCCTTTGTTCTCCTTCTTTCTCGTCTTCTTCCGGCGATTTTCGTCCTGTATCGTATGTCAATTCTAGAAGCTTCTTCTCCTGATCGTTTCGGCTCTCTTTTCGTCGGCCCTTTGTGCAGAGGGGCCAACAAAGGGAAAACGAAGCACTATAAAGATCCGAGGTCGAGAGACTCTCTTCACCTCCAACCAACACTTCCAACTCCTCTCTTCACTCCTTCCTCTACCCACCTTCCTTTCAAACCCCTCACTCTCAACATGGACGCCTTCACCGCTATCATCTCTTCTTTCGTCGCCACCGCCGCGGTCGAGTCCACCAACTCCCCCGTCGAGGAGGCGAAGAGGTCGACCGGAGCCAACGCTCTCATGTGTATCATCGCCTAAAAAGTCTTGTGAGTTTCCAGTCCTTCCCTTTCACTTCACCCCTTCGCTCTTGTGCTGACCCTCGGTCTCCTTTCGCTTCCTCTCAGTCGACTTTGATGAGTTTGCTGGGTTGTAGGGAGACTCAGGAGCTTCGCTGGATTCGGAGCTTATTTATGTGTTCGGCCCTCTACTTTCTTCTGCGAAAGTTCTCATCCTCTCATCACTTTCTCGGCGGATTGGAGTCGAGATGCGAACGAGCATCCGTCGTCGACCAAAGTCGACGCGTCCGATCACTTCATCTCGTCCCCTTTTGCGTCCACTCTGGCGCCTCATCGATCGCACTCGAGGAAGATACTGGAATCAGGCCCTCTCCGGTTTCATTGATCTCGCTTCACCTCAACAGTTGACTTTGCGAGCTCGCGATCGCGACGCGTGTGGCTCGTACTGTTGTGAAGAGAAAGGAGCGTCGAGCTGGTCGGCGAGAAAGATCAATTTGGAGATACAGGAAATCAATTAAGCCGACTCTGAAGATGGGGAGAACAACGACGCAGCAGGTTGGAAGAGAGTCGAGAAGCAGCAGAGGAGGAGGGGAAGGGTCGGTTGGTTCAGGGTCGATCTACAGGAGATGAAGCAGAGAACAATGTGAAAAGGAGCGATGGAAGATGAGTATGAGCGGAAGGCGCTCGCTCTGCAAGGGAGATACATAGGAGACGCGCGTACATAACAAGCATGGTTCAAGGCAACAAAGGGAGGAAAGCAGGAGGAGGAGGAGGTCGAAGCTCGCGCTCGAAGCGGACGAGGAGCAAGCAGCTTTGCTGCTGAGCCTTGGCTGAGCGAAGTACATGAAGCTGAGATCATTTTGTTTCGGAAATGGTCTCCCTATATATGAAGAAGTCTCGGTAACAAAGGATATGGCATCCGAGACGGTGAAAGAAAGAATCACTCGAAGCGGAATCAAAGAGGCGATCGAGCTGCGACCTCCCCTTGTTCTCTTTGTTCTGTCCGTTTCATCCTCAACCTCCTCCAACTTTCACAATGGAAGCTGACCTCTTTTGACCTTCAACCACCAGCATCCTCTCTAGCATACACACAGCTCTTCCACCTCCTCCACTCCTCCCCTCGCTATGCACGACACCCTCTTCATCGTCTACGCTGCCGTCGCCTGCCTCCTCCTCCTTATCGCTTCCCCTCCTCACTGGCGCTCAGCAAACGTTGGAGCTATCTGTCTCGTCGTCTGGGCCTTCGTAGGGTCTCTGGGATACTTCGTCAACGCCATCGTCTGGTGGGACAACGTTGAAAATCCCTCGCCTGTCTGGTGCGACATCTGTGAGCTCGACCGCTCCTTCCTTCCCTCCCTCTGTTTCTCGAGCTCACTCCTTCTTCTTCTCGCTGCTTCAGGGACCAAAATCAGCGTCGCCCTCACCACTGGTATTGCCTCAGCATGCGTAGTCGTCAACCGTCGCCTCAAAATCATCTCGTCGGCAAGAAGATCGTCACTTTCCCCCTCAGAGCGTCGATGGAGTTTCTGGATCGACGTCGCCATCGGAGTCGTCCCTCCTGTCTTCGTTATGGCGATTTCCTACACCGTCCAGGGAAACCGATTCGACATCAGGGAGGGATCGGGATGCATTCCTGCTACCTACACCGATTGGAAGGCCATCCTTGCGATCTATGTCCCTCCCCTGCTCCTCGGAACGGTCTCGTTCGTCTACGGAGGTTCGTCGTCGCTTCCTTTCTTTCTCTACCCGCCTTCTCCTCGAGCTAAACTTTCCTCGCTTTGTTCCGCAGGTCTCTCCATCTTCAACTTCACCTCCCGTCGTCGTCAGTTCCAATCGGTCCTTCAACAATCCGGAGGAGGTCTCAACACGTCGAGGTTCGCTCGGCTCATCGCTCTCTCCTCCTTCGAAATGTTCCTCTCGGTCCCGCTCACGGCTTGGAGCATCGCCTACACGGTTCAAATCGCTCTTCAACCAAGTCTCAGCTGGAGCGACACCCACGCCGACTTCTCTCAAGTTTACGTCTTCGACGAGGCGGACATCCTCGCCAGTCCTCAGATGACCAGTGTCAACGGTCTGCAGCAGTGGATTCCGGTATTCGCAGCCTTCGCCTACTTCTGCTTCTTCGGAGTGCAGGAGGACGCGTTGGTCTCGTACTGGTCTCTGGTGAATCGATTGAGGGGGGTGAAGTTTGGAAAGAAGTCCGGATCAGTCGCGTGAGTTCTCTCTTTCTTTCTTTTCTCCTCCTCGCCTTCCGGACGACCATTCTGACCTCAGCTATCTCTTCGACCTCTCTATAGCTCAACCAAACTCGAAACCGACGACTTCCTTCGCGTCCCTCAGCTCGGAAACACCATCGGTCCCGTCAGCCCAACCAACCCTGGCTTCCCAAATCGTTCGGCGGAGGATCTTGAGAAGGGAGGACTCTCGTTGACGGTCACGGAGGATGGAGAGAAGGATCAGTCGCTGGGGTTCGGGCACAAGAAGTCGGGGATAGCGGTGAGGGTAGAGCGTAATATTGTCGAGGAGTAGCTTTCGTTTTCCGTCGTCGGTTGTTTGCTTCGTTCTCGTTTCTCGTTCTCCTTGCTTAGCTTCGCTTTCGTCTTTTTGTCTGTCTTTCTTCATGTTTTTGGTTATAGTTGTTTGCCACGCATATATACTACTTAGTAATCGGCCGATATCTTATCCGCGTTTCGTTCTTATCATCCTCGAGGAGAGAAGAGGAAACTCGCTCGACGCGTCTTCCGCTTCCTTCCTTTCCCCTGCTTTATCAGCTCGTCTGAGCATTGATCTCTTCTTCGACCAGAATCGGGCGAGATGAAGATCTGAAAGTTCTCGACTTTCGAAAGGCTAGGCAGAGAGTGGCGTCAAGTCATAAATACGAAACCCGTCGTTCCTTCTTCCCTCTCGAAACGAATCCTATTTCGATCCGATCTGTAGACGTCCTGCGGCTGTTTGAGCGAGCTGCTTGGTGTTTCCGAATCCGTAGAGGTAGTTCCTGAGAGAAGGGAAGACGCGAAGGAGAGAGAAGAAGCGTCAGTCGCGTGGACGAGACGAAGCCGAGAAGAGAGGATCGCGACTCACTTGTAGAACTCGTCCTCAATCTTGTCGTCGAAGAAGACTTTGCGCATCTTGAAGAAGGTGGCCGCCGTCAGTAGACTGTCACTTCCGGCTTGATGTTGAGGACCGATTCGAGCAACCTGAGAGAGAGCGAAGAGGCGAGAAAATCAGCGCGAGCTTGTGGAATGCGTGAGGTCGAGCTGTCGAGCGAGTTGGTTCTGCAGCTCCATCCGCGAAACACCTTCGAACGAGCAGAGGTGATCGCGAGCAATCTCGTCTGCCTGTCGACTGAAGAGAGAGTGTGCTCCCCTCCTGACCAGCGAGCTCGCGAGCTGCACGCGATTCAGCCCAAGCTGCTCGACTCGCCTCCCCTTCCGTCCCTCCCTCCGATGCTACCTTCCCAGCTCTTGCGCTCTCTGAGTGACTCACCTGCAGACTATCGGCGACATCCTGCAGTCCTCCTTTGAGACTCTTACAGCTCCTCATGATGTGCTTGATGTCGTAGATGTTTGGGAACCAGAGCTCGAGCAGCTCAAAGAACTCGGACTCGGTCGGCGGTAAGGGAGAGCAGGTGAGGATCTTGATGAGGTATCCGAAGTCGTATCCACTGAGTTGAGAAGAGAGAGAGAGGGCTGGTCAGCTTGTAGCAGTGGTGACGAAGGAGCGGGGAGCGAGAGGAAGGGGAGGAGGTCGAAGGGAGGAAGGAAGGGAGTGGCAGGTGAGCTCGAGAGGGAAAGAACGTACCTGTGGAACGAGACCCATTTCACGTCGTCGAAGAGGACCAGCCCTGATGTGATGAGAAGCTCTCCGAAGTACTCGAGGTCGATTCCCTGCTCCTCGTGCCGTTTGAAGTCGATCCCAGACTTGGTGAGGAGCTCTATCGATTCGGGAGCGGACATGTCCTCGCTTCGAAGCACAAAGAGAAGCACGAGAGCGATGAGTACACGAGTCGAGTGAAACAGAAGCGAGCGAGAAGGTCTACTGACTTGATGTTGAACTTGAAGTTGAACTGCCAGGTGCAGGCGTCTGGGAGGTTTCCATCTTCGTCCGAGAGGGTCACTCCGAGCTGGATGAGACGAAGGATGTCGACGTTGCATCGCATGGTCTGGTAGTGGTAGTCGGCTCCGGTCTTGAAGTTACCCATCGGACGAGCTACGATCCCTGGAAACTCGGTGTCCTGGGGGAGGCAAAGGAAAGAGGATGGAGCAAGAGCGAAGGGAGGAGGTGAGGGAAGGAGGAAGGGAGGAGGTCAGGCTTCGCGGTCGGGTTGAGCTTCCTCCTCCGAGCTGAAGATGCCAGTGATAGATGAGACCGTACCCTGTAGTTCGAAGAAGCCATAAAGTAGGTCAGCATTACGTGGAAAGAGCGGAGGACCTGGATCAAAGGAGGGAGAGCGAGGTCGACGGAGGCAAGGAGCTTACATCGAGACGACCGGAAACGAGTCGATAGCATTCCTCAGAGCGATGAGTTCCGATTCCAGGTTGTCGACCCAGACCTCATGAATCCTGCCAGCCGATGTCATGCCAAGATGCGAGAGATGTAGGGGTTGATGGGAGGGAGGGAAGGGAGTGAGAGGGAGGAGGTCTTGTCGGATGATGGCCGTTTTGAGCGAAAGGAAGGTGAGCTCTTCTCGATCCCAACTCCATCCGCCGCACCCCAAGTTTTTATCGATATGGGCCTTCTTAAAACCTGCTTGACATGGCTGCCTCTCGCTGTACTCCTTCACGGTTAGTCTGCTCGTTCTTGTGCTTTGGTTCTCGCGTGAGAAGCCCTCCTCTTCGTCGACCTCGCCAGCGCTGACCTCCTTCCTTCCTTCCCTCTCTTCAGCTGCCTTTTCCGCTTATGAACGTGAGGCAGACCGTGTCTAGAGCTCTCGCGTGGAGCGTGACATAGTGCTTACTCTTCTCTTTGCATCCCTTTCTCAGATCTCGCCCATCTCAAAGCTCTAGATCGACAGGACTCCCTTCCTTCCTCGGTGAGCTCTCGCCCATCTCTCTGCTCCTTCTCCCTCTCTCAACCCTGTCTCGGTTCCCTCTCCTTGTCTCGCCTACAAGTGAATCTAGTGACTGACTCACATCTCCTCTCTTGATCCTTTCTCCCGTCGTCAGATCGTTATCGAAGCTCTCGCCGCCTTTGCCGTCTTCCTCGTCGGCGTCCCTCTCAGTTCGCAACCTCTGATGAAGATCTCGTGGGAGAGCTACATGCAGTCGAAGTACGTAGACACCCTCCCATATCAGCTGCTCGTGTTCGATTCCGCTCGCTGACCCTCTATCCTTCTGTTTCAATCTCTCGCAGAACCATCGACGAGGTCGACTCGAAGCTCGCCTTCGCGACGATGCGGACGCGTGCAGAGACTCTTTTCGGTCGAGACAAGCCTCTCCGATGATACGATGCTTTGTGAGATCATAGTGTGCATGTCTTCGACGAAGATCGAGATCCAGACTCCGGGTTGAGCTTCGACAACCCCGTTCGGACGACGCGAGTCGTCGTCGAGGGCTGGGATCCGACACCTTCGAGCTGAGTGAAAAAATCCGGCTGCCTCCGTTCGGATACTCTTACAGCTATCTCCTTCTGCGACTTACAGCTATCTCCTTCTGCGAAGACAAAGCCGGGCTGGATGCGTTGAGGAGGCGATGGGCGCTGAGGCGGGATGAGACGCGTCGACCAGCTCTCAGTCTTTCCTCGTTTCTCGGGGCGGACTCGGAAGAGCGGTCACAGCCAGATAGACACAACCTTCTGATATGACGAAGATCAGAAAAAGGACGGCTGATCTTCGCGCTCCTGAAAACGGACAGAAGGAGACGAACGTACCGACACTTTGAGGATTCGTTGGACGATTCAGTTTGAGTCTCTCGTGTTGAAGCTGACTTAGCGGCTTTCGTAGACAGTGCTGATCTTAGATGAGAACGTTGTAGCTTCGTTAAAACATAAATATCCCGAATCCAGCAGGTCTACAAGCCTCAGCGACCTCTCGTCCGTCCATCAAGCCCAAAGTCGTCTGAAAGGATGGAGAGAAGGAGGTCAGCCTCGAGATTTGGAGTCGAAGACGGTGAGGAAGGAGGAGAGAACACTCACGAGACGTTGTTTAGGCAATGATGCACATGAGAGCGTTAGCTCCAGTCGACCTCTTAGCCTCCTCGACGGGGGACTGGGTGGACTCGACGGCGGCGGTGGCGACGAAAGAAGAGAAGATAGCAGTGAAGGCGTCCATGTTGAGAGTTGAAGGTTTGGGAAGGAAGGTGGGTAGAGGAAGAGGAGTGGAGTGAGGAGTTGAAGGTAGGGGTTGAGGGAGAAGGAGAGTGCGACGCGTCCGGATCTTTGTGCACTTTCGCTTTCCCTTGTTCGCCTCTCTGGACAAAGGGCCGAGAAGAACAAGAACCGAAACGAAGCAGGAGAAGAAGCTTCGAGAAACATCCACTCGCCTGAAGCTCGAGGAAGACGAAGGCTGAAAACGAAGAGAGAGGGAGAACAAAGGGAACGACGCGCGAAACACGGGGCTGACCTTTCTTCCCTTTCATTCTCTGCCTTTCCTCTTGATTGCTTCCAAATTCCTCACCTTTGATCCTCTGCTCCCGTTTCACTGACTGATTCATCGATCTAGGCCCTGGACGTTGTCCGGATGCAGAACAAAGGGGCGTTTCGTCGATGCGTCGTCGAAAGAAAGGGTATAAAGTCCTCGCTCTCGACGCTTCTCATCTTGTCCCCCAACCACTACTACCTCACTCCTTCACTCCTCTTCTTCACCCAACCCCAACCCACTCTCTTTACTTCACAATGGACGCCTTCTCTGCCATCTTCACTCCTTTCGTCGCCTCCGCCGCTGAGACCACCACCGCTCCCTCCGTCGAAGCCAAGGCCGTCTGCTCGTCGTCTGGATTCTACGGATGCATCGTCGCCTAAATCTAGTCTTGTGAGTTTGCCTCTCCTCTCTTCTCTTCTTTCGCCGTAAACGCCCACCCCGAAACGCGACGCTGACCCTCCCCTTCTCGCTCTCTCTTCTCTTCCTCAGTTGACTATGGGTTTCGCCAGGGCCGTTCAAGATGTTTGATCCTGCTGGATTTGGGATATTTATGTTTAAACGACTCTAAACTACTCTTCTCGTCTTCTCCTGAAAGATCTACGTTCGCGAAAAGAAGCAACGAGCAAGCTTCCAGCCGTCGACTCACGGTCGACCTTGTCGCTCTCCTCCCTCCCCCCTCCCGAGAAAGCACAGAAGCGAGATACACTTTCATTCCTCATCTCATCTTCAGATCTACCAGCCCAAGCCCAACCCTAGAACCACTTCGCCCTCGACTTCTTCCTCTCCACGATCGGCTACGCAAACCAAAACGAAAACGAAAGTCAGTTCGACGCGTCTCTCTTTCCTCCCTCTCCCTCTCCCTCCCCCCCCCCACCCCTCCTCTCTTCCCACCCTCCCACCCCCTCTGCTTCGCTTCAATCAACGCCAAAACTCACCTTAACGGCCACAATCCCCACACTCAACCCCAAAATGGTCAACACGAGCTGAGCCTTGTTGAACGAGTCCGAAAGGATATCGAACGTCCCTGAGGGCATGACTCGGGTTGAGAAGAGGTCGAGCCCGTACGCGAAGACGAGGGAGGTGGATTCGAGGAGGGCTGGGGAGGTGAGGATGCGGGAGACGCCGAGGAGCTGGATTCAAGCGAGAACGAAAAGGGCGAAGAGGGGGAAGTGAACGAGAGAGGGAGGTCAGCGAACGAGGTCGAGAAGGAGGAGTGCGAAGAGGGACGGAGAGGAGGGGACGGCAGGATGATCTGACGCACCTCGTAAGCATGCGAAAGAGTCCTCTTGGGGTCGAGGGTGATGATAGGATCGTAAGGGACGAGCTGCTCCTCTCGGTCGAGAGCTGAGGGCTTCCCGTGAGGACGACGAGGGTCGAGGAGTCTTCGAGGGATGGAGTGAAGTTGGTTTCGGGAGTCGGCGACTGAAGTTAACGAGGAGAGAGAGTGAAAAGGGGTCAGATGAAGGGTAGGAGGGAGAAGCAGGCAAGAGAAGGAGAGGAAGACGAACTGATGACCTCCTTCGAAGTGATTCCATGCTTCGTCGACGTCGTCCCGATGGCCTTGATGCTGCTGGGGAGGATGAACGTCTTAGAGACGATGTTGAGGTCATGCTCGGCTGAGTAAGAAGTGAGCTCGGAGCTGGTAACGAAGTCAAAGAAGGGCGAGAGTCAGGGAGACGCGTCGAAAGAACGAGCGACAGCAAAGCGAATCGACTCACGATCCAATCTTATCAGCAGCAACACCTCGCTCGAACAGTTCAACAGTCACAACCCTGTTCCCAGTCGAGACTCCAGCGGTAGCGACGAGTCCCTCGACCCTGTAGCGGTAGACGAGCCAGTTCTCGAGGAGAGAGAGTTCGATACCGGCTGAGGTGTCGAGGTTGGCGTGAGAGACTTGGTAGACAATGGTTCCTCGAGCTCCGTCGACGAGGTAGACTGTTCCTTCAAAGGTGGCAGGGGAGACGGTTGAGACGGCGAGGAGGTGAGGGTTGAGGTCTGAAGAAAGGAGACGAGCGTCAGGAGTCCAGAGTGAATGAGAAGAGCGACGAGGACATGACTAACACTTGTAGAGAGCGCTTCGATCTCCCAGGATTCGTCCTAAGGAGGCGATAGGATCCTGAGACGTGGCCTCGATGCTGTAGATGGTTTCTCCCTCCGCGAAGGGGAGCTTCCAGACTTCGGATGGGGACGCGTTCGTCGAGACTCGGAAAGCCTTGAGGGACTGCTTTCCTCCGTCGAAGGTCGCTCGAGTGATGACGAAGTCTTGGGATTCAACGGCCGTGGGAGGTCGAGGGAAGAAGTGGACCTGCAGAACGAGCGAAGGAGGAAAGGAAGGTCAGCTCAAGGGTAGCGAAGGGAGGAGGAGGCAGAGGGAGGCGCGACGAACCTGAGATTCCTTGTCGAGAACAGCGAGCGACTTCCCGACGAGCTCATCGACGACGAGAGGGATGACTTCCGATGGTCCGCCGCCGAAGAGAGTGGGAGCTTGGCTGAGGATGTCTCCGGAAAGTGAGTCGATCTCGAACGCGACGGTGTTCTCCTCCTGCTCGAAACGAGAAAGCAAAGGCGGAGTCGCGTCAGCTCAGCTCTTCTCCCTCCGTCCCAGCCTTCGTCGTACTCACAGCATCTAAGATCGAGCTCCCGATGATCGCGACCCTAGGCCTGAGTCCAGTCTTCGCAGGTCTCGTCACGAACACGCCCAAGATGTCCAGCGATCCTCCCTCGACGACGCTCTTCCCGAGAAGCTTGCTCCAGACGATGTTCCCGTTCGAGGAGTCGAGTCCGAAGACCTTTCCAGTCGAGGTTCCAACGACGAGAAGCTTCCTGAAACCGAACTGATCCCTGAAGAGGCCGCCCTCAGTCGAGGTTGAGGGGGCGGTGGTGAGGACGGAGGCTGCTGAGGAGGAGGAGACGAGTCGGGAGGCGAAGCGAGCGAGGTACGCGGGAAGGTGCTGCGAAGAGAAGAGGGGAGGGAGAGTCAGCTTGTGGTCTCGAGGATGAGGGAGATCGAAAGGCTGAACTCACTCGAGCCTCGACGACGTGACGAACGAGTCGATCCGCGAAAGGCTCGTCGTCCCTCGAAGCTTGCTGGAGGACCTCCTGCTCGGGCAGATCAACGAAGACGACGGACTTGATGTCGGCGAGAGACTCTTCCTTGGTGAATCGAAGTTGGCCGTGCTCGTAGAGTTGAACGGCTCCGGTGCTGGTGGTGAGGAAGAGTCCGATCACGTCGAGGTGCTCGCGGGGAGAGGCGACGTGGAGGGCGGTCTGGGGAGGAGAAGAAGTGACGACGAAGTTAGAGGAATCGGTGGAGGTCGAGATAGGTAGAGAAAGAGAAGAGGAAGACACACGTGAAGTATGACTCCGTGAGAGACGGTGTCGAAGGGGAAGGTGTGACCTGAGAGCTGACCCTCGCCCTCGAAGGAGTAGACGTGGACGTTGGCAAGCTGAGAGGATGAGGAACGAACAGTCAGCTTGCGAGTAAAGAAAGAGACATCGGGAAAGACGAGGAACGAGGGACCAACCTTGAGAGAGTGAGACCAGAAGGTTCGACCAACGAAGACGCTTCCCGTCGCGTTCACGAATCCGTTGTAAGTCGAGCTCGACGCCTCGGGAGAGTCCACCTGCGCAACAATGAACGACGAGTTAAGCAAGGGGAAAGAGAGATAGAGAGTGGAAGGCGAACTCACTGAATCAAAGGTGTAAGCCAACACCGTACCCTGATCTTGCTCCGTCTTCAAAACCTCAGCCTGCCCGTCCTTCTTGATTCCGAGAAAGTAGCCCTCCTTCTCGAGGCCCAGAGCTTGGAGAGAGGTGAAAGCTGAGAGGCTTCGTTGGGGCTTGGGGCTGGAGGTCTCAAGAGAGAGGGTGTAAACGGACTCGTTCTCGAGCCAGACGAGGGAGGATCCAGTGACGAGGAAAGAGGTTGGGGAATCGATGGAACCGAAGTGTCCTGGGGAGGTGATGATCTCGGAGGTGGTAGGGTTGAGACGAAGGGTTTTGAGAGCGTAGCCGGTGAAGGTGTTGACTGATCCGACGAGAGAGAGGTGGTTCGAGGAGAGGACGAGTCGAGACCAGAGACTGGCAGGGAGAGAGGGGAAGGGTAGGAGGTGGTGAGCTTCGACGAAGAGGGAAGTCAATCGTTCATCTCCTCCTCCCGTCCTTCCTCCTAAGTCAACGGCCAGGGACAAGGACTCACGAGTCACCACCCGTCTTGTAGCTCCAAACAATCGAACCAGTCGTCCCGTCGAGCTTGTAGACGTCCGACGCGTCGACAAGCACGAAGAGCGATCCATCCTCCGCGAAGGCGACGTCCGAGAGAGATGCGACCTCTGCGTCTCGAGCACTGTCGCTGGAAAAGTTGAAGGCCGTCTCCCAGATGAAGTGACCGGTCACTGAGTCGATGAGACGAATGGAGCCTCCCTCGAGGGTGGTGGAGAGTAGGACGATGGTGGCTGAACGAAGGGAGGGAAGGAAGGGGAGGAGGGGAAGGTGAGCTTGAGCTTCGAGCTCAGCGATCAGCTCGGAGACAGAGGCAGGGCGCTTACCTGAAGATGGAGAGGAGTGATAGCTCTGGGCAACCTCTCCTTCACGAAGTTGATGCCGCCAGTCTGTAAGAGAAGAAGGAACACAGGGCGAAAGGGGTAGCGAAGGAAGGTGAGCTCGACCATCTCGCTGGCGCGACCTCCCTCCTTCAAGCCCTCCTTTGTCTCAAGCTGAGACTCACTGATGTTTCCAAACGAAGGATCTAAGGACGCGACTACGTTGCTTTTTGTTATTGTCACTATCGAAGTTGAGTTTGCTCCATCTGTCGAAGGGAGAGGGACGAAGGAAGGAGCTGTCGCTGAAGAGTGAAGGAGAGGGATTCCGATCTTGGGCTGATGCCAGTCGATAACTCCAGCGAGATTCGATTGAAGCCCAAGTGCTAAGTGAGGGAGGGAGATGAGGAAGGTCGCCAGCAGACTGGAGGAGGAGATTGAAAGTCGCATCTCGAGTGGAGATGAGGGTGAGCACTGAAAGAAAGGAAGGAAAGCGAAGCTCAACCTCCTTCGCTCAAAACCGTCACTCGCACTCCTCCCTTCCCCCTCCCTCTCTTCTTGGATGGTCTCGCCTCAAGTTCTAGAATTTGGTCGGATCTATGGCTTCTCACCCGAACTCGATGGTCCTACTCCCGATGTCGCTTCTCTCGAACAGCTCGAAGAGTATCGGGAGCTTCACGTTCGTCCGACCTTCCCTCCCTTCCCTCCTCTTCAGCTCTCGACCTCTCTTCAACGCTAACGCTCTCTTCTTCAACTTCGCAGTCTAAGATGGCGAACGCGGATAAAGATGGCTTTTGGGTCAGCTCCTCTCAGAGAGGACGAGTTCACGAGAAGAGGAAAAGGAAGACGGAATCGCTGACCTCTTGCGTCTCTCTTTCTTTCCCCTCCCTCTCCCAGGCAGAAGTCTCAGCTGAATACCTCCCCTGCATCCTCAAAACGGCCATGAAGACTCGACCTCTCACCTCCTTCTACGAGGACTTCGTTTATCTCGCCAACCACCTCAGGCTGAAGGCAGACCTCCCGTACGAGCATCGATTCGTGAGGGATCATCCTGAAGAGGCCCTCGCCTTTCACCTCTTCCTCAGGGAAGCGATCTACACGATGCCCGACGAGGCCTACGATGTCAGTAGCCTGTTCCTCCATCTATCTGTCTCTGTCTCTCTCTCTCCACCTATGCGGCTCTGACGAAATCACTGTTGTTCCGCCTCATCGTCGAACCAGATCATAAACGGAGAGAGCGTCTTCTCACCAGTCCTACGCTCCTTCGGCATGGCCCTTCACCTCAGCTTCACCTCCCTGTACTTCGCCTACCCCGGATCCTCCTTCCCCTTTCCCAAAGAACACGCCCTCCCTTCCACCGAGCAGATCTCAAGCATCCGTCGGCTCGTCGAGAGGGTCATCGCCTCGCCGGATCTGGAGCTCTCGCCGGACGACTTGGAGGCTCTGTTGGACCTTCCGGAGGATATCAACCACATGTCCCGCTTGGATCCAGTAGCGGGGAGGGAGCAGTCAAAGCCTGAGCGATGGGAGGCTTGCGAGTGGGCTTCGGTCGAGGAGCAGCAAGGAAGGAAGGTCGAGTGTGAGAGGTTTGGGGAGGGGGAGGAGATGATGACTTGTGGTCGGGTAAGTCGGCTCGCTCAGCTTTCTTGGGATATGTGCTGGATTGCTGACTTCCTTCGATGTCGTTGTCCCAGTGCAAAACCGTTCGATACTGCTCGCGAGGCGAGTTGACGCGTCCGATTCCTACCTCGCCGACAGCTCGTTCTGATCTCGTCTCTCCTTACTTCTTGACCTCCTTCTCAGACCACCAGCGAGCGGGCTGGACGGAACACAGAGACTTCTGCTTCAAGACGAGTTGGTGAGGGGAGGTGTGTGAGATCGAGAGCGAGTGGTGAGTCTCGAGTCTTCGCCTTCGCCTTCGCTCTCGGCTGCTCGCCCGAACTGACGACGACGATTTTCTGTCCTTTACGTTCCCTCCAGCTCTCCGAGGGATACCAGGGGCCTATATCAGCTGGCTGGCGAGGTAAGTCCGACCTTCCGCTCTCGATGGTTGACGACTGAAAGAGGACCGTAGCTCGAGACGCGTCGAGCTCGAGGGCGAGCGACGTCGCGAGCATCAAAATGGCTCGACGAGCTGACTCTCCCCTTTCTTTTTCTCCACCAGACTCCGATCGAATACACTACGCTCTTCCATATCGGAGCGTGAATGCTACCTCAGCTGCTCTCAAAGGCAAGTGCATCGCGGCTGATCTCCCTTTCTCGCTTTGTCTTCGAACGGACGCTGAGTTTGTCACTCCTCTTCTTCTTCCCTTCCTCAGGACTACTCTCGTAGATCGGATCTAGATTCTCGTCGTCGGTGAGATCAGGTGGACGGAAACTCACTTCGAGGACGGAGTTCGACGGTTCGTTCGTTCATCCTTCGTTTGTTCGTTCGCTCGTCTCGTTTCTCTCTTCCCCCGCCCACTTTCCGACCCTCTTCTTCTGCTCTTCGGACTCCCCAGCTGACTCTAAAACTCCCGTCTTTCTCCTCCACCTCTCGTCCAGTCTCTCTTCGAACTCTCGAACGAACATCAAGCAAACGACGACGCGAGATCGCTGACTCGCTTTGGGAGACCCGTCGTCGGTTTGGCTTTTCGTTCGGTAGACTAGACGCTTTCTCACCGCTCTCAACTTATCTGAAGATGCTTCGCTCGACGAAACCTGATGAGGAAGACGTGACGGAACGCGAGGGAAGAAGGGAGTCGTGGACGATGAACGAGAAGAGAAGTCGAAGGTCGACGACGCTTGAGTAGGACATTTTTCCTACTTTCTTTCTCAAGAACCTTCCTTAGCCGAGAAGCAGAGCGAGAGTTCAGGTCGTAAAAACATAAATATCCCGAATCCAGCAGGTTCAACCTCAACGACCGTCCATCAAGCCCAAAGTCGTCTGAAAGGGAGTCAAAAGGAGGAGCAGGTCAGCTCGGAGCTCCCAAGTCTCGAGAAAAACGAACGATCAAGAGAAAACACTCACGATGACTCCGCTTAGGCAATGATGCACATAAGAGCGTTAGCTCCAGTCGACCTCTTGGCCTCCTCGACGGGGGACTGGGTGGACTCGACGGCGGCAGTGGCGACGAAAGAAGAGAAGATGGCAGTGAAGGCGTCCATGTTGAGAGCGAAGTAGAGTTTGGGTTGGGTGGGTGAAGAAGAGGAGTGGAGTGAGGAGTTGAAAGTAGTGGTTGGAGGAAAGGAGAGGAAGGAGCGGGAGGGAGAGGTTTTATACGATTTTTGGGCGAGGTTGTTCGAAGCCGAAACAGGCAGGAGCTGGTAGAGCGTCGGCGAACAAAAGGAGGCTGAGAAAGGGGAAGTAATCAAGAGGAAACAGGCTTCGGATGAAAGGGAGAGAAATCGAACGACTGGTGGGGAGTGATCGACCCCTGACGAGCGTGTTTCATCGCGTCCTCCCTTTGTTCTTTCCTTCGATTCGGTGGGTTCTTGCGTTTTGGAAGACCTGCTTCGATTTTGGACGCCTCCGTTCTTTTTTCCTCCCCTTCTCCTGACCGTTTCATCCTTGTTCTGTCTCTCGAACAACGCCAGCATCCAAACCTATAAAACCTCGACGTCCCTCCCTCCTCGTTCTTATCCCCAAACCACTACCTCACTCTACTACTCTCCTCTCTTCACTCTTTCCCTTCCAAACCAACCCAAATTTTCAACATGGACGCCTTCACCGCTATCTTCACTCCTTTCGTCGCCTCCGCCGCTGAGACCACCACCGCTCCCGTTGAGGAGGCGAGGGCTTCCACTGGACCTACCTTCGCTTTCTGCACCATTGCCTAAATCGAGTCTTTGTGAGTTTTATCTTCATCCCTCTGGCTTCATATCTTCTCTTCACTCTGCTCGAATGCTGACCTCGACCTCGTCCTTTCCCTCTCCCTCAGACGATTCTTGGGCCGGAGCTTTTCTTGGGAGTCGCAGCCTGCTGGAGTCAGGATATTTATGTTTTAACGACCCCTATTGTCTCTTCTCGTGTTGACATCCAAGAAAGTCTCGCCAAGTCGTGAGCATCTCAATCGAAGAAAGCGAACTCGTCCCTACGACGCTCGCCCGATGAGCTCTCTGAACGCTCGACCTCCGATCAACCCACGGCTCGTCGAAACGAGCCTTGCGTTCATTCCCGAACCTAGACAGCCAAGAGACGAAGATAATGTGGAATCGAGTAAAGGAGATCATGAGTTAAGAGAAGAGAAAACGAGAAAGAGATCGAAGACGCGTCGTACGAGAAGAAAGTCAAGGAAGTGCGCGGAGTGTGAGCGAGCTGCTGCTTTCCCTCGCCTGAAAGCCAGCGCAGAAACGTAAGGGAGTCGTGGATGCTATGGAGGAGAAGGACCAAGAGAGAGAACGAGGAGATATACACGAGAAGAGAAGAGCAAGCGAGGCGAAACGAGGAGGGAGAGAAAGTAAGCACAACAATCAAGGGGACGAAGAGCGACGAACGAAAAAAAAATGGGTACGGTAGATCTGAAGAGTAAGAACGGTGTTGGGCATATGCGACGAGTGGACGGTGGATCGAAGAAGAGAGAGGGAAGGGTGGTGAGAGATCCAGATCGAAGACGTGACGCGACGGCGACGATGACGACGACGACGACGAGGAGGAGGAGGTTTGGAGGGACTAGACGAAGAGAAAGGGGTGGGAATGGTTTGATGATGAGGATGGACGAGGTCCGAGGGGAGGAGGGAGACGTTGATGCAAGAAGGGAGGAGGTGGATCCGACGCGACGACGATCCGATGAAGCGGTTTCCTCGAGTCCTCCTACGAGTCTTGTTGACCGGCAACGACGAACCTCAGGAACGGCTGTAGATCCCCGTCGTAATTGTCGACGAGAGTATGGGCTGCCTTGACAACAGCCTCGTCCATGACGATGACCGTGACGGAGGTGATCAGGGGGAGGAAGAGCGTGCGATCTCGTTTGCTGAGGAGGTCTAGGAAGGGGCCCCATCCGAACGAAGGAAGTCTTGTGAACTGAGAAACGTCCCAGACGAGAGAGATGTTCGCCGAAGCGATGGGCAGGGAACCTCCAAGTCCCAGGAAGAAAACGCCGTCCATCTCCTCGAAGAGGGGGTCGTCGTCCTCCTCGCAGATCAGGTCCAGACGTTCGAGGCGAAGGGAGCGAAGGCGCGTCCACCCCGAAACTGCTAAAGCTGATTCCAAAGAGATCTGGTACGTGGGGTAGGGGGATGCGACCACGGTCTTGCCGATCCGAACGATGAGTTCCGTTGGGTCGAAGTGAGAGAGGAGGGGAGGGGAGAGATCGAAGACGATGAGGCTCGGAGCTTCATCCTCGTCGAACTCGTAGTCGTCGTCGCAGGGCGCGATGTCCATAATGATGATGAGGCGGTCGAGCTTGAGCGAGCCGTCCAGGCGGTCTTGGGGAGAGGTGGCGAGTCGAGGGAGGAAGTAGAGCGAGGAGGACGTGAGCTCGAGGGTTCGGATGTTGTTGAGGGAGAGGCTGGGAGCCAAACGAAAAGAGGAGGGAGGTAGCTGAAACGCAAAGGTACGCAGCGATAATGAGTCAGCTACAATGCAAGGAGAGATCCGGGTGGGGTGGGGAGGTCACTCACTCGCGAGGGGAAGAGGAGGCCGAGGGTCTTGAAGGAGTTGACCAGGACTGAACGGTGAAGCTCGGGAGCGAAGAGCTGGAGACAGGCAAAGCTAGTTCGACATGCCCTAGCAAGGGTCTCTCGACCTCCGAAGGGGATGATGTATTCGAAGATCTCGAGAGGGAAGGAGGAAAGGAAAGGAGCGAAGCCTTTGTAGCGCTTGACTTGGTTCTTGATCCTGAAGTTCGGTAAGTTCGAGCCAGGACGGGAGAGCCTGGGGATCTGATCACGCAGGAGGTAAGAGAGATCAGTCCAAGAGCCCTTTCGTCCGTCGTAGAGAGAACGAGTGAAGAGCAAAGGACGGAGGGAAGGAGACGAAACGACTCACCTTCATCCATCTCCACTCCTTGCCGAGCTCGAGAGCGCTCTTCGACTGGGACTTGACTCTCTCCATCGCGACCTCGTCCGTTCTTTCTATCCAGAAGCCCTCAGGCTGAAGAGGACTCTGCTGAAGATTGATCGTTTGAAGGAGGGAGGAAGCGATTCGAAGGAGGGACTCTTCGTTGGAGGAGACCGCTTTGAGAGAGAACGAGAGGTCTGCGTTCTTGGCTTCGAGAGCGACGATCTTCTGCTGAAGTTCCTCGTTGGATGGAGAGGTAGAAGAAGAGGGTTCCATGGCGAGAAGAAGGAAGGGAAGGAAAGGGAAGGGGAGAGTGGACGTCGAAGGAAAGGAAGGTGTTGAGCTCGTCGAGTTTGGGGAAGGCGGCTTGACTACGCGTTATTTCGTTTGGCAGCAAATTTCACAGACTTGTTTCGTGGCGAGCGTTTTTGAACATGGCCTCTGGGCTCACTGACGGTCTCAAAAATATGAGTGAGCCAAAATCTAAAGCTGCAGGAGGGCTGGAAACAGGAGGGGAGGGAAGCTCACGTCCCTTCCTTCCTCCCTTCCCCTTCAAACCATCACAGTCTCGTTCCGAGCCCTTTCCCCTTCGCATCCTCTCCCCTTCTTCTCTGGAAGGAAGGTCGGATGTCGCTCGTTCCAGCCATCAACTTGGGAACTCCCCTTTCGGTAGGAGAGCTCCATCAACAACGCGAGAGCTCAACCTCCCTGCCTCCTCCATCTTCGACGCTCCTCTCCTCCTCCGCCTCCTCTTCAGCATCGGCTCCTCCCTCCAACCTCCTCGCCAACCTTCGAAGGATCTTCGCAACAGACAGCACATCGTATCCAGCATCCAATCTATCCTCCTCAACCTCGTCCCCGCTCCCTCAACCTCCGTCGTCGGTCTTGGAAGGGAAGGAAGAGCTCACCTGGTCTGGGAAGAGAGTCGTTTGGAGCGACGGAGTAGAGCTCGTACGAAGCTTCTCCTTCGAAGGGAGAGGAGAGGTCCTCCAGGCTTTCTTCGCATGGTTCGACATCGGGAGAGGAGGAAGTCAGGATCGTCCATCGTCGTCTCAACAAGAAGGATCAGCACCTCCCTCCTCCTCCGCGAACGGAACCTCCCACCATCAATCCCTCTCTCGCTCAGGCCCCAGCACCTTCTCCTCAGCATCCTCTTCCTCCTACTCCGCCTCGACAGCACCCAAAATCTCCAAAGCCAGAGCCGTCTGCTTCGTCTTCCTGGACCAGCTCGAGATCCACTTCGCGTCAGGAGATCGTCACGTCGTCCACCTCCCCTTCCCCTTCGGACGAGCCTGGCCACTCGATCTTGGGGTCCTCATGCAGTCCTCAGCTTCTCAATCGACGAGCATCGATGCTCTCGGATACCCCAGTCAGCAGACCTCCCTCTTCAGTCTCACGGATCTCTTTGGAGAACCGAGACCCGTCGTCGTTCTTCCTCCATCGCCGTCGGTCGTCGCCCCTCAAGAGGTCCAAGGAGTAGGAGTTGACTCGTTAGTCCTCGGAGCAGAGATCCTCTTCGTATCATCCCGCTCAAGTCCTCTCCCCATCGTCGTCGCGAGGTCCCCATCGTCCGGAGACGTCTTCTTCCTTCGATACGGACTTTCCAACCCATCCTCCTCCTCTCTCAGCTTCCCCCCTCTCCCCTCTCCCATAAAACCCTCGCCTCCACTCAATTCCCAACCCTCCCTCCCTCCAACGTCTAGGCCCAAACCTCGACCGTCTCTCACCCAAGCTCGTCGACGACACTCCTCCCTCGGTCCCTCCGAATCCTTCGCCAACGGAACTTCCATCCTTCCTCCTTCACGAACTCCAATCAGCGGAACCTCCAAATCAGCACCAGAGCAGGACCCCATGTTTGCGAACATGACCCGAGGAGCGCTGCCGCCGTCGTTGGATCCCAGCGGTCTGCAGGACAGGAGGTTGAGTCTTGGGAGGCACGATTTGAACAAGAGCATGGATCGGATGGTGTTGAACGGAGAGGAGGACGAGTTTGGATTGAGGAGAGGGCCGCTGGTGGATGGGGAGGAGGAGCTTCTGGGGAGCTCGCTGGAGCTCATCTTGGTGGACGTTTGCAGATCCGGGGAGAGGTGAGTCGAGCCATCTTATCTTTTCGACGCGTCGTCCGAGGTCTCCTTCCTGACCCTCTCATTTCTCGTTCAGATCCGTTCTTGAGGCTTCAGCAGCAACCACCAGCGACCAAGCCATGCATATCTCACTTCTCGACAAGTCCAGTCATCTTCTCTCGACCTACCTCGTCTCAACCAACTCGAATCATCCCTCGACCCTCGGCGTCGCCCTCGTCAGAACCCAGCCATGCGTCTCCATCGCATCAAACCCAACTCAGCTCAACTTCGAGCCCCTCATTCTCAACGGGAACGGTCAGCTCCTCCTCGCTTCACCGGGTCCCTGCTCAAATACGCTCGTCGACGTCCCTTCGCCTCCCTCCCCCGTCGACCACGACTTCGGTCCTCCGCTTCAGGTTCTGCAACTCGACACAGGGGTCTCCTCATCCTTCCATTCTTCCCTCAACGTCATCGCCAGCTTACGGACCTCAGCTTCATCGACGACCACCATCAAGTTTGGAGACGGTTCGTCGAACGCGATCAAGATCTCGTCGGGACCGACAGAACTCGTCGCCAGATGTCTTCAGGCTCTCGATTTCGCTCTCGACGCTTCGCTGGCATCAGAGTTGAGGTCGAAGCTGGCAAGGAGAGGAGGAGGGATATCGACGGAATGGGAACCTTTCGTCGAACAGCTCTTGACGATCGTCGGACTGGGTTCTTCCTCGAACACTCCTTCCTCGATCGGACTTCGACCATGGGATCGACTTCGCCGGAGCTCCCAGCAGTCTCGGGACCCAGCTCTCCTCGCTCTCCAGTCTCCCATCTCTCCCTCGGAACCATCCCGGCCCTCGAATGTCGTCCTACCTCCTCCAGATCTCCCTCGCCTCGCCGCCGTCGCTCGGTCACTTCACCTGCTCGCGGAGGACTGCAAGCTCAGCCTCGTCAGGCTCGTCGACCTCGATCGACTCGCTCCTCTCATCGCTCGGTTGGCTTCGGCTCTAGGAAGGGAGGACTGGGTCGACTACTGGTTCAGGATGGTGCCGTTTCAGGTTGGGAAAGACTGGCTGGGACGTGAGTCGACTCTCCTTCGGGCGACTCGGACGTGTGCCCTCTTCAGAAAGCTGACCTTCCGACGTCTTTTTCTATCTAGCTAACCACTCCACACCCTCGGAACTCCTCCCATCTCCTCCCGACATCTACACCCACCTCTCCTCGATCCTTCATCGTCGTCCGATCATCCAGCAATGGATCACCCTCTCGGACCTCTCTCCTCCTCGTCCGATCACCTCACCACCAAGGAAGGATCCATGTAGCCTCACGAAGGGACTCCTCGCAATTTACTCAGAGCTCGGGAAACCCTCGTCGTCGTCGGAGCCGTCGAAGCAAGCAGCCGAGGCCGTTCTCTGCATCGTCTCGCATGGAATCACTATCGACAAGCTCCTTCAACTTCCATTCGGAGTCTCGCTTCCCCTTCACGAGGTCATTCGAGCTTGTCAGGCTTCTCCTCCGTCGGACTGGCCACTCGCGGCGTACGAGCTCGTTCAGAGGTCGGACATGGGCAGAAGGTTGGGTGTGGATCGGAAGGTGGTCGCGAAGACGTTGGACGTGAGTTGCTCTGCCCCTCTTCAGACGTGTCTTTCTTCGCTGACTTTCATTCATCTTCATATCTCTTATAGTTCTCGTCGCAGGAGGTCCCATCGATCGCTTCGTTGACTTCGACAGCTCTCGACGCTCGTTCGAAACGGGTCCCCTCGTCCAAGCCAGCGACGACCTCGAAGGCAGCTTCCTCGAGCGAGCAGACCCTTCGCTTCGGATCGGATCGAAGGATGGAGGAGGTCGATAGAATGCTTTCGACGTCTCGAACAGTCACCCTCACTCTACCACCCAAGCAGAATCAGTCGTTCGTCCCCTCTTGCTCTTCCTCTCATCCCCTTCGCGCCGCTGATCGGTTCTTCCTTTACTCGCACTCCAGGGACCAAGAGATCGCAGCCGCTCAGAAGACAGCAGCTCTCACCCTCGCTCAGCGAACCTCAGCCATCTCGGTCGGTCAAGGAGTCTTCGCGTTCGGGAGCTGCTCAGCAACCCTCACCCGATCCTGGCCCATCCCTCCCGTCGACTTCTCCGTTCGGATCCTCCCCCAGAACATCGTCCTCTCGGTCGACACTCCCACACTCGGTCTCGAAGCTCGAGAGTGGTCCAACTTCCACAACGGAGTAGCAGCAGGACTCCAGATCTCTCCCGAATCGCCAGCCGTCGACAGCTCGTGGGTCGTCTTCAATCGTCCAGCGGAGCAAGGCTCGACGCACGCAGGATTCCTCCTCGGACTCGGTCTCACAGGTCACCTTCGAGGAATGATGCCATGGCACGCTTTCCCTTACCTCGACTCGAGACACGACTTCACCTCCATCGGACTCCTCCTCGGACTCGCTTCGTCCTACGCCGGAACTCAAGATACGCTCCTCACCAAGATCCTCTCCCTCCACGTCCACGCCCTCCTCCCTCACGGATCCAGAGAGCTCAACGCCTCCCCTCTCACCCAGGCAGCAGCTCTCCTCGGAATCGGAATCCTCTACACTGGATCGAGGAATCGGAAGATGGCGGAGATCGCGCTCAGCGAGATCAATCGTTCGTCGGGCGTCCCTCCTCACGACCCGCTCAACGACTACCGCGAAGCGTACGCCTTCTCAGCAGCGATGTCCTTCGGGATGGTCATGGTCGGACGAGGAGGGAAGGATCGAAGCCCTCGAGACCTCGAGATGGTCGCTCAACTGAGGAAGGGCATCTTCGGATCGAGTTCAGGAACCGAGCAGCAGTCGACCTCAAATCATCGAGGAGGAGCAGAGACCATCGTCGACGTCAACATCACCGGACCAGGAGCGACGGCAGCGCTGGGACTCATGTACCTTCGCTCGGACAGGCAGGACATGGCGGAAATCCTCGACCTTCCAAGGTCTCGATTCGATCTCGATCTCGTCAGACCGGATCTCCTCCTCGTTCGCACCCTCTCGAGAAGTCTCATCCTCTGGAGCAGCATCTCAGCTTCGCAGGAGTGGGTGGAGTCGAACGTGCCGTCGTTCATTCGGTCGTCAATGAGGAAGAGGAAGAGAGACGGAGCCGCTCAAGGCCACGGCGTCGAGACCGCTTACTTCAACATCGTCGCTGGAGCATGCTTCGCCATCGGACTCAAGTACGCTGGAACGGCTCGCTCGGCAGTCCACTCTCTCCTCCTTCACTACTACGACGTCTTCTGGAAGGCTTCGAACGACAATCGTGAGTTTCCTCCTTCTGCCTTGCTCTCGACGCGTCTTTATAGCTTTCGAATGCGTTTGTCCGACTTGACTTTCGCTTCTACTCCCACAGCTACCTCCTTCGAACATCGGATCCGCCTCAGTACGGCTCGAGCCTGCCTCAGCGTCGTCGCCATCTCGCTCGCCGTCGTCATGTCTGGAACCGGAGAGCTCAGCGTCCTCTCGCGTCTTCGTCTCGCTCACGGTCAACAGGACAAGGGAGTCAGCTACGGGTCTCACATGGCCATCCACATGGCTCTCGGGATCCTCTTCTTAGGAGGAGGAAGGTACACTCTCGGAACGTCGGACGCTGCCATCGCCGCTCTCGTTTGCGCGTTCTTCCCTCGGTTCAACCAACCCCAAGCAGACAACCGATCCTACCCTCAAGCCTACCGTCACCTTTGGGCCCTCGCCGTGGAGCCTCGATGCTTTGTCGCTCAGGACGTCGATACGGGAGAGTCGGTCTACCTGCCCATCAAAGTCAAGCTCGAGGAAGACGGAGTCGTCGGATCCCATCACCTCATCTCTCCCACCCTCCTTCCTCCCGTCGAACGACTCGTCTCGGTCAAGATCGACAGTCCTCGATACTGGCCCATCGACCTCGATCCCGTCGGAAGCGTCCAAGACCGAGTCGTCCTCACCCAGAACCACCCAGTCTTCGTCAAACGTCGATCAGGATTCCTCAGCTACGCCGCCGACCCCAAGGGAAATCGAAGCATCTTCGTCCAAGCAGGACTCATCGGAGCCGCTCCGGACCTAGGAACGATGGCCGTCTCTCGAGGATCGTCAGCAGTCGGACTGGAAGCCGTTCGAGACCTCGTCCCCTCCCTCACGCCGGATCCCTTCCTCGTCGCCTTCTTCCGTCGACTCTGCACCGGAACGAGCACTCCATCCCCTCCCTCGTCGATGTCAGACTTCGCAGGAGCAGCCTTCCTCGAATGCCTCATCAATGATCAACCTCAAATCCTACGACTCTACCTCCAAATCCATCAACTTCGGTTCGCTCGATCCTCCACTCCGTTCCTCCCCATCCTCGTCCGGAACCTCCAGATGGCTCAAAACGTCCCCTCCTCGGTCGACTCCCTCCTCCCTCTCCACCTTCGACCCTCCTCCCTCCCACCTCCAATCGTTCGATCCTCCCTCCTTCGTCAAGTCGAGTCCTCCCTCTCCAACCTCGTCAACGGAGTCCGAACGGACGCGTCGTTCCAGGACTTCCTTCCTCGCTACGCCCACTCGGAAGTCATTCGAGAGACCTCGGAGAAGGAAAGGCAGGATCTGGCTCTCTACCTCGTCGCTGGAGGAGTCCCACCTCGAACGGTGCTCGCGACTCTTCGCCATCTCGTCGTTGAAGCGCGTCGGCAGTCAGATCATCTCTCGTCGGAGGTCGGAGGAGCGAGTCCAGAGGAAGCTTTCGATTTGGAGAGAGGGATGAAGATAGTTCTGGCAGCTACGGCGAGGAGGGTGGGAGGAGAGGATGTTCAAGGGTGGGAGGATCGGTCAGTGGAGGAGATCTTGAGCTGTTGGTGAGCGTCGCGTCGCTAGTCTTTCGGTTTGGTTCGTGTTTAGGTTTCGAGGGAATGTTATGCTCGAGGGAACTAAACTACGAAAGGGTAACGAAGGAAAGAAGGAAACAAGGTAAACGAAGTTGAAAGCTAGGTGGGTACGTAGGGACAGTGACCGAGGGCGAGGGAATCAAGAAGGGCGAAGGGAACGTCGAGAGATGCAAGGGAGGGAGGGGTACTGGTAAAGGGGAAGTGTAAGAGACACGAGGATGGGGTGGTGGTGTAGATGTATGACGTTCGAGAAGCATGTGCGAGAGAAGGAAGAGAAGAAAAGAGAGTGACCATGCGAGAAACGAGAGAACTAAGCAAAAGGAACGAACGGGAAAGCAAAACGAGAGCAAGGGGAAACGAGAAGTCGTGAAGGAGCGTATTAAATCCGAGAGTACGTAGATCCGGATGTGTGGGTCGTGAGGTGGTCGAGAGACGTTTTGGCGATGTGGTTGTATTTATGGGGGGGGAAGTGGGAGAGAGGAAGGAGACGCGGAAGGGGAGGGAGGGAGGAGACGCGTTCTAGGGCGAAGGGTTCTTGGGAGGCTGGTTGTTCGTTGTAGAAGAAGACGAAGAAGAAGATTTGACTCCGAAGAGACTCATCATCTTGTCCTTCCCCATCTTCATCCTCTCCTGACCGCTCATCCTCGAAGAGGAGGTTCCTCCAGCGTCGCTCTCCTCCCCAGTCGATCCGCTGACGACTCGAAGTCCCTTCGTTGGCGAGGCTGAGGACGACCGTTCTGGAGTGGAAGCCATCGTACTGGATGCTGCTGAGTGATCCGAGCGTCGGTTTCCTCCGTGGCCGTTGGTGGCGAGTTTGGCGGGAAGGGAGTAGGAGGCGGATATGTTGGAGGGAGCGATGCTCGAGGAAGAGTTTGGGTTGGAGGAAGAGGAGGGAGGGTGGGAGACGGAGGGAGGGTTGGGAGCGGTAGTGTAGGATTGAGAGGTGACGGGTTTGGGTCTGACCTTGAACGTGGAGGACTTGAAGGTGAGGCCACGTCGGATCCTCGACTCGGAGGGGGACGAGGACGAGTCGTTTCCGATGGTCATCGACGAGTTGCTGGTCGAGAGGGTGGCCGCCGAGACGCTTCTGGGAGTCGACATTCCTGATCCAGAGAGCCCACTGGCCCTCGACTCCTTCTTCTTGAGGACTCCGAGGCGGTACCGATCGACGACGCCTCGAGCGAAGAGGGTCGTTCCTCTCGAACCGTTCTGCTCGCCTCGACCATCCCTCGGCTTCTCGACGAGATCCCAATCGTCGTCTTCGTCGTCCTCGTCTTCTTCCGCTTCGATGTCGGAGGGAAGACCTCGGTCGAGAGCTGGGATGCCTGACCGCTGACGGTGGTGCTGCTGAGAGGGTTGTCGAGAAGGAGGGAGTTCCGGCGAGACGGAGGGAGAGATGGCTTCCGACGACACGTCGACCGTGCTGGTGCTTTGAGGAGCGTTCGAAGAAGCGGTGTCCTCGTTGATGGTCGATGTTGAGTCGTTGTTGTGGGCTGTTGGCTCGACGGCGTCCGAGGTGAGAGCGTCGATGCTTCGACGCGTCTCGTTCGACGAGAAACCTCCTTGCTCGAAGCTCGACCGCATGAGTTCTCCGCTGGCTCGATCAACGGGACTGAGAGGTTCGTCCTCCTCCATAAGGATGCTGGCGGCGTCCCTCTCTCGATAAGAGTATCCGTCGAAGAGACTGACTTGGTCGTCGCCGTGAGCTGCTTGATGAGCTTGAGCCGCTTCTTGAGTCTGTTGAGATGGAACCGACGCGAGTCCTTCTCCAGTTTCGGCGTCTCCTCCAACCGAGGGAACCATGTCGAGGAAAGCCGAGTCGAAGTTCTGAGTGTCCGTCTCGTTGAGAGGATCCGTTGGGGGAGTGTAAGGAGCTGCGAAGAACAAAGCAACGAAGTCAGAACGGCGAAGCTCGAGGAGGGGGTCGCGATTCGACTCACGGATGTATCGCTTGTGGTAGACGTGATCCCAATCACTGAGGAACAAGGAGAGAAGTCGTCAGCTGAGTTCAGAGCGCTCCGCAGAAACAGTCAGCAGGAATGGGAAACGCACATCACTGCAAATGGGAGAGGAAAGTCGCGTCAGTTTGAGTCTCGAACGATCTTCCTCAGACCAAGCTCGGAACACTCACTCGAGAAGTAGGGGTGCTTCTTGATCCTAGGCTCGCTGAGCCTCAAAGCAGGGTTCCGTTGGAGGAGCTGTGAGCGTGGAAGAAAACGTCAGCAAGGCTCTCCCGTTCAACTCTCCGCGAGAACGACGACTTACTCCTCGAATCAAACTCTTGGTGTCTTGATCGACGGGTCGCTCCTCAGGGAAGATGAGATCGTCGTGAAGGACTCGAGTGTACATGTCGGTGTGGTTGGGGGCGTAGAAGGGAGTCTGAGAAAGACGAGGGAAAGTTAGTTCGGGAGATGTCGAAGTCGAACGAGACGAGACAGGCGACTCACGATTCCGATCAACATCTCAAAGAGCATGGTTCCGAGAGCCCACCAGTCGACAGGGTAAGAGTAAGGGAGACCTTGGATGACCTCGGGAGCCTGAGAGAAGGAGGATAGCGAGTCAGCGGTGAGAAGTCGACGCGTCGAGCTTTCGCTCGAGGGTTCGAAGACGTACGAGGTACTCGGCAGTTCCTGGTAAATGGATACGAGCGAAGAGGATCAGCTGATGATGGGGTAGAGAAGGCTGTCGGGTTGAGAAAGGGTGAGACGTCGCGGAGCCAAAACTCACCACAGAAAGTGTTCGTCGTGTCCTTCCCTCGCCCTCCAATCGGAGCCCAATCCCTCCTCTCCTGCTCAGTCATCGGAGTTCCGTTCTGCTGCATGTACGTTGGAGTGACAGCTTCGGAGTCTGATCCATCGGCATGAGGCGAGGTGGCGGAAGCGGATCGAGAGAACTCCTTCGAAAGACCGAAATCGGTGAGGACGAGATGGCCGGCATGGTCGAGAAGGATGTTCTCGGGCTTGAGATCTCGGTAGATCACTCCAGCGGCATGAAGACCTTGAACTCCTTCGACCTGCGAGTGAAACGTGAAGATGAGAAGATGGTCAGCGAAGGACTTCGAAGACCTTTGCGGGCGAACGACGACTCACGATCTCGGCGGCGTAGAATCGAGCTCGGTCCCTCCCAAACTTCCCCCATCTAGCGAGCTGAGTGGCGAGATCTCCTCCAGGGTGGAAGTCCATGACGAGGAACCTGCGAAAAGCGAAAAGAGCGAAGTCAGTCAGCGGAACGGTCGCGTTCGAGTGCTTCCGAGATCAAGCTCACAAGTTCTCCTTGTCGTGGAACGAGTGATGAAGATGGACGACGAAAGGGTTCTGGATCTCCCTCGACATCCGCTTGAGGACTGCCTGCTCAGTGAGAGTGTGTCCGATCTCTTGGTGGGCGACGACGTGACCTGGAAGCGTTGAGAGCGAAAAGAAGAGTCAGTCGTCGCGTCCGTCAGGAAGTCGAGACCAACGAAGACTCACGCTTGACGATGCATTTCTGGATCAAAGAAGAGACGGAGGAATTAGAGACGCGTCCGAAGTCGAGAACGAGGGAAAGAATAGACTCACCATGGCCATCAAAGTCGAAGATGACGAGGTCTTCTGTCGAACGAGCAAGACCTGGCGACGGAAAGAACCAGCGCGTCAGACCCGAATGCCCTCGAGGTGCTCCTCCACCGCTCTCCAATTCCAGGACTCACCTTTCCAGCACAACCTCGTCCTAGCACTCTGATCAACTCAAATTCCTCGATCGAGACCTTCTTCTTCTCTCGCTTCCTCCTTCCTCCTCCAGCAGCCCTCTTCTCTCCCGTTTCCGCTCCCTCCGACTCATCCCAGAGCCCTCGATCCCGCATCATCATCTTCGACGAGCTCTTGTCTGGATCTGCCGAGGCTGGTCGAGGAGGTTGCTGCTTCGACTTCGCGAGAGGCGACGCGGATGAGGTCGCATCGTCGTCGTCGATGTCGGACGCCTCGGGAACGACGTCTCGCTTCGACGAGGAAGCTGAGGAGTGGTCGACGATGGGTTTGAGAGGGGTGGCTGCTGGGGTGGGAGGGAGGTCGACGGTTTGGGAGTTGGGGGAGTTGGAAGATGAGGAAGCGGAACGACCCTTGAAGAGCTTCCGAGAGGACGACGACGACCGTTCGAGAATGGGTTTCTTGATCTTCTCGTTCGGCGACGAAGGGAGAGGTCGAGTTCCGAGGGATCCAGTCGAGACGGAGAGAGTATCTCCGTTAGGTCCTCGGTTGAGTTCTCCATCGTCGAGCTCCTCGAACCTCTCGATGAGGACTCCTTCCGAAGCGAGGACGTCTTCTGCTGATGAGGACGTTGTTTCGCTTCGATCTTGGTAGCGACGGCTCTTACCAGCGTGGAGACCAGGAGGCGAGCGAAGGTTGAGAGCTTGAGCAGATTGAGTTCGTTTGATCTTCCTCTCGACCTGCGAAGGGAGCCAGCAGAGCAACGAAAGGATCGGTGTCAGTTTGACCTTCAGACGAACAGCGCGACCAAGAAGAGGAAGGAAGGAAGGCTCGTTCTACTCACTCTGACTGAACTCAAATCGTCCCCTCTGACTCTGATGAACTTCTTCCAAGCTCGCGTCTCCCTAGCCCTCTCGTTGTTGGCGACCTCGGTCAGGTAGCCCGAGAGAGCTGACATCTGGGAATGAGGACCCTCGTCGAGCTTTCCACCGGTCAAACTCCTCTTGACAGCTCCAACTCCCTTCCCATTCTCAGCGAGCATCTCCAGAGGGTTGCTAGACTCTCCTTCTGGACTTCCGAGGGCGGGTTCTCCGATGTTGAAGTGCGAAGACGAGCCGTTGAGAGGAGGGTTGGGAGGAGGGGAAAGGGGAGGGGAGACGAGGCCATGACCTGGGGAAGGAGGTCGAGAGGTGGACTCAGAGGTGAACCGAGAGAAGGCATTGAGGAACGAACGACGGCGAGAGGGGGTGTGAGCTTTGATGGTCGTTTGGGAGTAGGTAGGGAGAGAGTTGGGAGGGAAGGCGGGGAGGGAGGATCCGGGGACAAGAGGGACGAGCTAGACACGGAAAAAAGGAAGAAGAAGAGGGAGGAAAGGTGAGCTTCACATGCAACTTCTCTAGTAACGGGAAGAAGAGCATGCCAGGCATAGGGAAGACCAGGGAAGAAGAGGATAACGCACCTTATCGTGCAGCTCCTTCATCTCTCGGATCGTTCGAAGAAGAGTGTAGTTGTGGGTGGCGGTGGCAGCTGTAGGAAACAAATCAAGGTGGAGACGGAAGGGATACAAGAGAGTTCAGTTTGTGCTCATCCCTGTTCCGTCGTTCGAACAAAGACAATGAAGGAAAACAGTCCAGATGCGAAGGATCTCCTCGTCGAGAAGCGACCCCTGATCGAGGAGGCTACCCTTCCTTCCCAGCGTTCCAAGGTCACTCCTTCCTTCCTCCAGTCTCGCACCTCAACGTCTTCCTTCTCTCGACGAGCCCCCGACGAACAGCTTCCGAACGAATGAAAGAAACTCACCGTAGAGGACGACTCTTCCCTCTCCTTTCCCCTTCGCTCCCGAGCTCATGTCCTGAGCGACGCTGATGGTCCACCCGCTCGTTACCTTCCCTCCAACTCCTACGATGTTCCCCAAACCGAACGAGCCATCGACGGCAGAGGTAGCTGGAGGCTCGACTCCTCCTCTCGAGCGTTCTGTTGCTCCTCCTGAGTTGTTTCCGAGACGAAGGAGCTCTCCGAACTTGCGAGGAAGCGTTTGGGACTGGGACATCCCCGAGGGTGGCTGCTTGGCTGATGAGGACTTGGCTGAACTGAGGGTTGAAGAGGATGCTGATGATGGTGGTTGGGAGCGATCCATGCTTCCTCGCGAGTTGAAAGAAGACGGGGGAGGGGGTGGGACGAGGGCGGAGTCCGAGAGCCCAGTGGCGGTTGAAGGTCGACGAGAAGGCATCTCCTGGCGCTCGAAGGAGGGTTTCCTAGGGTCGCAGAAGAGTGGCGGAGGGTGGGTATGATGAGATGGACTTGGAAGGACGAGGTATCTGCTGTTGGGGTTGGGGAAAGGGACGGAAAGAGTCAGCGATGACGGGAAGGCGAGCTCAGGGGCGAAAGGAGGAGGAGGTGGGAGCAAAGGTAGAAGGGAAGATCTCACCTTTCCAACGACTCTATAGATCTTCAAGCTTCTTTCTTGACGAGGAAGACTTGGTGGGATGGTGGTTAGGGAGGAGAGAACAAAGAGAGAGAGGCTCGAGGACCGTCTCTGAAGCTGTTGGAAGGTGAAAGGGAAGGGAACGAGAGCACGTTGGGGGGAGAAGATGGGGAAGACTCGACGACTCAACTTCGACGCTTTTTCTCCTCTTCTGCGACTTCCGTCTTACTCCAGAAGGTCTTCAACGTGTGGTAGAGGTCGGACTCGATGCATTCTGTAAGCTGTTCGGAATCTAAAGCTCAAAATTCTAGAGAAAGCGCCTTCAGCCTCGTCCTGCGACGCGTACGGCGGCCCATCTCCTGGCTCTCGTCTTCCTCTCGTAGCTTATACAGACGTCGGTCAATCTTTGCCACTAGTTATGATACCATAGGACCTGCGATCGAGCGAGCGAAGCGTCTGCACGCGTCTAATCGACCCTCGCGACGCGTCGAGCCCAGCCCGTTTCTCTTTCCTCGAATCGTCGACACCTTAACTCAGAGCTCTCTGCGGAGACCTCGAATCAAGATACACACATCCTTTTCAAGATCAAAGTTCTTCCGCCACCTCACCCTTCTCCTCCTTCTCTTGTTCCCTCCTCTTCTCCTCGTCTTCCCTCTCGTCCTCTGCCTCCTCCCACTCCCCCCTCTCCTTCGCCAACCTCCTACACCTATCGAGCACATTTTCTCTATCAATGTTTCCCTTGACGTACTCCAGCATCTCCTTTTCCTTCCTCTCGTAGGAGCGATGCATCCGATCTGCGATCTTGTTGAGCGCCGCGACTTCGAGCGCGTCCCGTTCACCTTTGGCGCGAAGGCATTTGAGGAGCCAGATGGACCCTGGACGAAGAAGGTGAAGGGACGGGTATGAGTCAGATGGGGTGAGGATAAGGGTTGGTGAGGCGGGACGAAAAGAGGGAGACAGGGAAACAGGGACGAACAGGCTTTAAGTTGCTCGTGCGTGAGTTCTTCTAGGATTTGTTGGCCTGTGACGAGAGGGAAGTCTTCGATGATGGAAGGGTAGGGGGGTAGGACGAGAGGGTGATTCAAAGGGTCACCTTCGTCTTTGGGTGAGGAGGGGGGAGAGGGGAATTGATCGGACACTGTCCGAAAACGAGACAAGAACGACGCGTCGAGTTCAATCAGTTCGTCGTCCTCCATCTCTCATCTCGAATCCTCTTTCGTAGACTCACTGGCTGGAAAGAATCCGACAAGAGCTGTAGTGGGTGAGAGGAGAGAACCTCGTCGTTCCCTCAGCGGTCAACTCCTCGTGGCTTCTTTCAACCCACCAGCCTCCATCCTCAACTCAACCAGGCTTGCCTCGGTCCTCTATCCTCTCGCCTCCTTCACCCACTCTGGTTCAGAGTGTTCATCGTCACCGAACGTGTCCGTGGACCAAAATAATCCGCACAAGATCGAGCGAGCGGGTTCAAGCGACCCTCACGCGACGCGTCGAGCCCAACTCATTTTGTTCCCCTTTCCACGACTCCTCAGCATCCCCAGCCGCGCCAACAAGATACAGACATCGAGATAAACACTCTATTACGCCAAATCAAGACTCTTACCCCTCACTCCTCTTTCTCCTCCTTCTCTCGTTCCCTCCTCTTCTCCTCTTCTTCCCTTTCGTCCTCCGCCTCCTCCCACTCCCCCCTCTCCTTCGCCAACCTTCTACACCTATCGAGCACGTTCTCCCCCCCAATATCTCCCTTCACGAAATCAAGCATCTCCTTCTCTTCCCTCTCGTAGGACCGATGCATCCGATCCACAACCTTGTTGATCGAGACGGAAACGAGCGCGTCGCGTTCGGCTTTGAGGCGAAGACATTCGAGGAGCCAAATGGACCCTGCTCGGGCGGACGACCAGAACCAGCCCCAAAAGAAGAGATGAGGGTCAGCTGGTGGTCGGGAGGGAGCAGTGACGGAGAGAGAGACTCAGAGAAATGGGAAGAGGGACGAACAAGCCTTCAGCTGGTCGTGGGTGAGTTCCTCTTCGATTTGTTGGGCTGTGATGAGAGGGAAGTCTTCGATGATGGACGGGTAAGGAGGGAGAACGAGAGGGTGGTCGAGGGGGTCGACCTCGTCCTTGGGAGACAAAGGAGGAGAGGGAATGAGCGACGACACTGCGTCAAGGAGCGAAACGTCAGATCAAAGGGACATCGTCAGTGCTCGCCTTTCAGCCTGTTGAGCGCAGAGAGAACTCAACTTGGAAGAACGGGAAAGAAAGGGGTTGGAGGGGAGAAGTCAAGAGGACGAGGTTGTGGTGGTTCGAAGGAACCTTAAGTCGTTCCGTCGACTCTTTCTCGCGCGTCGCGATCGTCGGACGCTGCTTTCTCCTCCGAAATGATACCATCTTTTGTTCGAGAGGAATTGATACACTTTTCACTTCACGTACTCTGGACGAGTCTCCCGCTCTCTCTCTTCTCCGAAGCAACCAGTCCTTCCCTCGACTCGACTCGTCCCCTCGCTCACTCTCGTCGCGTCTCGAAAGAACCCCATCACACAGCACGCGTCTACTATCGAGGGAAAGCGAGCACTCCGAGGGCAAAGCCAAAAAGAGAAGCGAAGAGAGAAGAAAGTCAAAAAACGAAGAAGTTGAGCCTGCTGAAACGAAAAACCGAGAAATCGAAAACACAAAGTTGTTGAAACCACATCGCGACACCCTCGCCCACCTCCTCGCTCCCATCTCCCTCGGTCGTCGAAGACTAGATCCTCACCCTCCTCCCTCGCTCTGCCTCCTCGACTCTCCTCTCTCGCTTCAATCCTCCTTCGACTCTCCCTCGCCTCCCCATCTCCCCAAACCCCGCTCCTCCCTCCACTCGACTCAGATCGACGACTGAGAGCTCCTTAAAGCTCATCATCGCTCGTCCTCGCCTTACTCCTACTCCTCGTCATCCTTCCAGGGGTCTGTCCCGTCCCCTCCGTCGCGCTCGTCGTCGCCTTCTTGGGAGGCGTAGCAGGCGAGATCTTGATGGCGTCCGCGTACGACTCAGCCTCGGTGTTGGCGGGCTTGAATGGAGCGGGGGCGAAGGACTTCTTCGCGGGAGTGGATTTGGCGGGGGTGGAAGGGGCGACGAGGGATTTGGGAGCGGCGGGAGTGGAGGATTTGGCGTCTTTGGCTCGTTGGACTTCTCGGGCGGCGTAGATTTTGGAGGTGAAGGGACTGGTTGGGAGGAGGAGAGGAGGGGGAGGAGCTCAGTGAAAGGTCCGATGGGTCGCAGAGGAAGGTGGCGAGCCAAGAGGAAAGGGCGAGGGAGGCGAACGGAAGGAGACGAGACGCGTCGAAAGTTGACGAAGGAGAGGATATCGAACGTACCCCTCGAACCTCAACGCGATCCTGTAGACGACCCAGACGACGGCGGTGATGAGGATTCCAGCGGGTCGTCGGTACCTACACGCGTCGAGAAAACACGCTCAAGGTCAGTTCTCGGCGAGGGAACGAGCTCGAGCCGGAAGCAGGGAGGGAGGGACGAGAGCTTACCAGAGAGCGGTAGCGAAGAAGCACATGGTCGATCCGTTGTACATGGGATCGGTCTGGACGTTGAAGGGGAAGCCGGTGACTGTTTGGAGTGAAGGAAAGACGCGTCTCGTCAGTCGGGAGAGGTCGAGAGGGAAGGGAAGGGAGGACGAGCTCGCGAACGCACCCATCTTGTCCTGGAGGATACCACAGTAGTCTCCGAGGTAGGTTCCTGCGCCGCCAAAGAGTTGAGATCAGCTTCATGTCTCGTCGAAGGACCGGAGATCGAGGAACAAGACCCACCAGTAACTCCAAGAGCCCAAGTCGAGCTCAAAACGAGGAGCTGTCCGATGAAGAAGATGAGGGCAGCGGTAGGCTTGAGGTAGGGGTGATCAGGGATAGCTTGAGGCTGAGCTCGGAGAGCCTTCTCGAACCTGGGAGGGATCGTAAAAGCGAGAAAGCAACGACGAGCAAGGTCAGCGAGAACAAAGGACGGCGAAAGGCGGACGGACGAAGGAAGGAGGAGGAGTCGACGGGAAAAGCGAACTCACAGACCGTCTCGAAGGAACCCAGCTGCGACGATAGTGACGGCGAGGAGGTAGCAAGCCTTGTGAGGGGTACCGAGGATCTTGGTAATAGTTTTCCGGTTGTACTCTGAGAGGGAGGGAACGGATGGGGGAGGGAGGGAAGGAAGGGAGAAAGAAATCAGCTTCGTCCTTCACTCCCATTCTTGTCCTTCTTTTCACCTCGACATCTTCATGAGCTTGGAGCGAGGAAGAATGAGAGACGAACCGTTCCTAGCGACGATGTTCCATACCAGAGGGTTGAAGATAATACTGTTACGATGAGGTCGAAGCGAAAGAAAAAGGTCAGTCGAGCAAGCATCAACAAGGGAAGGAGATGTTGAGAGAGTGTGCTTTGAACGGACCTTCCGATAGAAATCCACAAGCTGGGCTGGTTGAAGTCTACGAAATCCTTAACATCCACCTTCTGGATGAGTTGGAGCTGTTGTTCAAAGAAGGATGCCTACGAAAAGGGAAGGAACGTCATCAGCGAAGAGAAGGAAGCTCGCCAGCGAACACCTTCGTTAAGCTCAGTTTCAAGACCGTAGAGAGGATTAGAGCTTACCATTTTAACGAGAACCGAAGCGTATTAGGAAGACCGGTTGGGTGAAGTGAACGAGCTGATTCAGGGGGATCGATGAGAAGCTACAAGGTCGTTGTCAGAAGCAAGATGACCTCGAGCGCTCCGTCTCTCCTTCCCCTTCGCTCTGCCTCCGCGATTCCTACCCTCGAGCTTCGAGCTTCCTTCTCCTTCCCTCCACCCATCACCCCACCCTCCTCCTCCCCAACTCTTCTTCTTCCTTTCAGCTTCATCATGGACGTCGACCCTTCTCCTTCTAGCTTCATCGCTTCTGCCAAGTCGTCTGCCCCCACGCCTGAGATCTCTTCCCTCCTCGACAAGATCTCCTCAGCATGGAAGAACAAGTCAGTTCATCTTCCTTCTCTCCTCCCTCCGAATCCTAGCTGACTTTTTGACTTCGTTGATGAACAGGCTGTGGCACAACGTTACTGTCCTCCTCCTCAAATTTGTTGATGATCCTCATACGGGTTCTCTGCAGGTCGATCTCTTCAACTTGTAAGCACATCCACGTTGACCTCCCTCCCTCACTTCTCCTCCTTCTCTCGCTCACTCCCATCCTTGTTTCTTCCTCTTTAGGTTCATCCGAGACTTTGAGAAGAAGCTCAACCCTCTTCGTCTAGTCGAGATTGCACGAAAGGTGTCCCGTCAGATCGAAGGTCAGCTTCGACTCTCCTGCTCTCCCTCCACCTCTCCTCCTTCTCTCGAGCTCACACCTTCCCTTCTTCTTCGCTCCTGTCCTCAGACCCCACCGCCTCCCTCACCTTCCTCACCTCCCTGCACTCTCGCCTCTCTCACCCTTACCCTCCACCCAACGAAGTCACCAAAGAACCCACCCCCGCTCCCCCACCTCCAGCAGCGGAAGCCTACGCTCTCTCGCTCTCCTCCATCGCTTATGGCAAACTCCTCCTCGGAGACCTCAAGGGGACCAAGGACGCCATCGACGAGAGTGAGAAGCTTCTCGAGGGACTCGATGGAGTGGACAGTGTTGTTTGGGCTGGGTTCTATGGTGTTTCGGGGGATTACTACAAGGTGAGTTGAGCTTCGAACGAAGGAAGGGAAGGAGGAGGTGGGCTGAACGAGAGCTCGAGGAGCTCGATGTCGACGAGAGAGAGAGAGCTGACTGTTTCTTTGAATATCACGATTGTCGTTCGCAGGTCAACGCCGAGTACGGACCCTACTACAAGAACTCTCTCCTCTACCTCGCCTGCGTCAACCTCCCCGATCTGTCCAACGAGGAGCTCGTCGCTAGAGCTCACGATCTCTCCCTCGCCGCCCTGCTCGCCGATACTATCTACAACTTCGGAGAGCTGGTGAGTCAACCCTTCCAATCTTCACTGGCTACCTAGCTTCTTGATGTTGCTGTGATGGTGCTCGACGAGAGAAGGAGTCGACGACGAGAACGAGCTCAACCTGACGCGACCCTCCTCCCTCCCCTTCCCTCCTCCTTCAGCTTCAACACCCCATCCTCACCTCGCTCGACAACACCCCCGACGTCTGGATCAAGAACCTCCTGTTTGCGTTCAACGCTGGTGATATCGGGAAGTACGAGAGCTTGTCCCCTCATTTCCCTTCGGAGGTGAGTCGTCTCGTTCTCGTCCTTTCTCCCTTCAGCCCACCTTCCCGCTCTCTCTCCCCACCTCGCTCAAGCTGACTCCTTCCCACTCCCTCCCACCCTCCTCCCTCCCCCCCGCTCATTCCGCTCACTCGTCCACTCCCTCGCCCGGGCTCGTTCCACTCGCCCCAGCCCATCCTCGAAGAGAACAAGAACTTCCTCCGCCAAAAGATCTGCCTCATGACACTCATCGAATCCGTCTTCCGAAGAGCCTCAGACGACAGGATCCTCTCGTTCCAGAACATCGCGGAGGACACGAAGGTCTCGGTTGGAGAGGTTGAGTATCTGGTTATGAAGGCGCTTTCGTGAGTTGACCCGCCCAACACCCTCCGTCTCTTCTCGTTCGCTCGAGCTCACTTCCTCCCCCTCCCTCTTTCTCACCCTCCTTTTCCTTACCCTCCCTTCCCCTGCCCACCCCAACTCCTCACCCAACCCCTCTCTGTCCCACTCGTCGCCTCGGTACCCTCCTCGACAGTCTCAAACTCATCCGAGGCTCTCTCGACTCCATCGCCCAAACGGCCACCATCACCTGGGTTCAACCTCGAGTGCTCGATCGATCCCAGCTTGAGGCGCTCGTTTCGAGACTTACCGAGTGGACGGATAAGGTCGGGAAGGTGGGAGAGTTTGTGGGTGAGAGGGGGGTGGGGGTTGCTGTTAAGTAGATTGAAGGATGAGACGGAGGAGGGAGGGAATGATATGGAGGTTTGCTTGATTTCGAGGAGTGGGGGGATGGGAAAGAGAGCGATGAGAGGATGGGAGAGGGAGAGGAAAGAGTGAAGAAGTGGACGAGAGGGGAGTGAGTCGAGAAGAAAGGGAATGAAAGGGAAGAACGACGACGCGACGATGGATGACTCCTCCCCTCGACGCAAGAACAGGTTCACTTCACTTCTTCTCGTTCGACTCATCCTCTGAGAAGCCATCTTCTTCGCTCGCTGATCGCTCAAGTATCTTTCAAGAAGGAGAAGAGTAGTTCGCGTCGTTTCAAAACATAAATATCCCGACTCCAGCAGGTCCAGGCCTCCCTATCCCTCAAGAACGATTAATCAAGCCAAACCAAGTCATCTAGAACGAAGAAAGAAGACCAGAGTCAGTATCAAGAGACGCTCGAAGGAAGGGAAGGGAAGGGGAAGCACTCACCAAGACTGGTTTAGGCGATGGTGCAGAAAAGGACGTTGGCTCCAGTGGAAGCCTTGGCCTCCTCGACGGGAGCGTTGGTCTGCTCAGCAGCGGCGGCGACGAAGGGAGTGAAGATAGCGGTGAAGGCGTCCATGTTGAGAGTGAAGGGTTTGGAAAGGAAGGTGGGTAGGAGAGAGGTAAGAAGGAGTTGAAAGAGTTGGTTGGGGAGGAAGAAGGTGTCGGGCGTTCGAGCTTTTATAGGATTTTCGGGATCTGCGCTTGGTGGAGGAGGGAACAAGGGATGAAACGGAAAGGAGAAGGAGTGGAAGCCGTTCTGTAGGAGAGAAGAAGCCGAAAGAAGGTCGAAGAGCGAGAAGAACAAAAGAAACTTGTCTCGCGCGCGCGCTGAAACAAGGGGCTGAGCGAACGAGACGCGTCGATCTCTGGTCCTTTTGATCCGGCTGGATTTCCGCTCGCTAGATAGATTGCGGCCTATTCGCGTCCCGTCGAACAAAGAGAAAGCAATCTATCTTTGCTATCTCCTGCGCGTTTCGAGCGTTGTTCTCGAACAGAACAACGCGAGGTGAAAAAAGAGGTCCGAGCGTCGGAGATCTTGCTCGACCCTTAAAATAGCGACCTCAGTTCGTTTCCCATCTCTTCCCTCAACCACTACCTACCTTCTACTCCACCTCTTCACTCCAACCCAAACCAACTCCTTCTTCACTTCACAATGGACGCCTTCACCGCTACCCTACCCTCTCTCCCTTCGTCGCCGCCGCTGCTGAGACCACCACTGCTCCCTCCGTCGAGGCTAAGGTCTCCACCGGAGCCAACGCTCTCGTGTGCATCATTGCTTAAGTCGAGTCATTGTGAGTCTCTCTTCCTCTCTCGACCCTCGCTCGTCGTCTCCTCGTTCTGACATCCTCCCGCTTCCGCTCTCTCTTCTCTCTTTCGCAGGCGACTTCGCTGCGATGTGGAACGATGGGTTATAACGAGCTTCGCTGGACTCGGAGCAGATATATGTTTTGAATCCCTGATCTCTTCCGTTCTAAGCAAGACCTCTTCCTCTCTTTCTTCGAAAGCATCGACACGGACAAGTCTCGACACGTCGCTCTGGTTATGTTTCTGCCGATGAGCTGCTTTCTCATTCACGCAAGTCACCCCATCTCATTTGATATCTCACTCTGATCTTCTATGAACCTCTCTCGTCCCTGTTCGACGATGGCTCGCCTTAGAGAAGATCACAGCTCGTCTGCGACGACGTCGTCGTTCCTTTTCCCTCTGCCACGCCGTTTTCGCAGCGCCAGAAATCCGTCGCAGAGAAGATGGGTCTGCAGCTTGGTGGATAGGAGCACGAGAACACGAGAGCTAAGCGCGGAACTCCTGCTAGATCTTCTCCCAGTTTCGAGCGACGACTACGATGCAGGCGACTCTGCTCTTCTCCCTGCGAGCTCGAGCGATGAAGAGGGCTCTTTCGAGACTGCGAACATGTGGAGCAGGTGGTGGTAGCAGCTCCCACATGAGCCTGACGTCAGCAAGAAGGCAGCGTATCTGCAGAAGCAAGGGGTCGAGCTCTCGAGGGAGAGGACTCAGGAGTTGAAGCCCGCTGCTAAGGCAAAACAGGGACGAAAGAACAAAGAAATCTCCCAGGGTCAGATGAGTGCGAGCGGAAGGCGTTCTGATGGAAAGGAGGTACGAGCGGGGAGACGTTCGGAGCTGGCCTAAGGACGAATGAAAGGGACGAGGGAACACGAACGGTCGAAGCTCGCCGGAAGCGGAGGCGAGGGAAACTGAGAGATGATGCCAGCAGAGCTGTATCGAGCCCTAGAGGTCGTGCTAGCAAATGGTATATCCTGATACGAAGACGAAGCTCGGCTATTAACGAGTTTGTTTATCCGAGATAAGTGCTCGTTTGAAGAGGAGGAAGGAAGGAAAGGGTGAGCTCGACCAAACTCAGGGTGATCGAGAATCAACCTCCCATTGTTCTCGTTCTTCCAGTTTCACTCGTCCTTCAACCTCCAACGAGCAGAGCTGACCTCTTTTTGACACTTAACAGCGAGCATCCTCTTAGACAGATACACATCCCTCCTCATCCTCTCTCCCCTTCCCCTTCCCTTCGCCATGCACGACCTCGTCTTCATCATCTACGCCTTCTTCGCCCTCTTCCTCCTCCTTCTCGCCTCCCCTCCTCACTGGCGCTCAGGCAACGTCGGAGCCCTCTGCCTCGTCGTCTGGGCCTTCATCGGTACCCTCGGATTCCTCGTAAACGCCATCGTCTGGTGGGACAACATTGAGGATCATTCTCCGGTCTGGTGCGATATCTGTCAGTGAAAACGTCGAGCTCAACCTCTTCCTCCTCCCCCTCCTCCTCCTTCCCTCCCCTCCTTTTCGAGCTCGCTGACTTGGCTTCGTCGCTTTTCAGGGACCAAATTGAACGTCACGCTCACCACTGGAATCGCTGCAGGATGTCTCTGCGTCAACCGTCGTCTGATGATCATCTCTTCAGCAAAGAGGTCGTCCGTTTCGTCGAGGGATCGTCGGTGGGGATTCTGGATCGACGTCGCTATCGGACTCGTCCCTCCCATTTTCGTTATGGCGATCCACTACACCGTCCAAGGAAACCGCTACAACATCCTCGAGGGACACGGATGCATCCCAGCTACGTACAACGACTGGAAGGGCATCGTGGTCGTCTACATCCCCGCTCTCCTCCTCGGAGTGATCTCGTTCGTTTACGGAGGTTCGTCGTCGCTTCTCTTCCTTCTCCTTCCCGTTTCGTTCTCGTACTCACCTTATCTCTGCCTCTTCCTTGCAGGCCTCTCCATCTACAACTTCACCTCTCGTCGTCGTCAATTCCAATCCGTCCTCCAAAACTCGTCGGGAGGACTCAACACCTCGAGGTTCATTCGACTCATCTCCCTCTCCTCCCTCGAAATGCTCCTCACCGTCCCCGTTGGGATCTGGTCGACCTCCTACGCCTTCCAATACACCCTCTCCCCTGCTCTCAACTGGAAGGACACCCACGAGGATTTCTCCAAAGTCTACAGCTTCGACGCCGCCGCCATGATCGCCGCCGGTGCTTTGGTTATCGAGCGTCCTGCGATTCAACGTTGGATCCCCGTCTTCGCCGCTTTCGCCTACTTCTGCTTCTTCGGAGCGCAGGAGGAAGCCTTGGTGTCTTACTGGTGGGCGGCTGGGTGGGTGGTCAGGACTGGGAAGAGGCTTTTCAAGAAGCGAGGAGCAGACGCGTCAGTTCTTTTCGCTCTCGTTGTCCCCCACGCGGCGAGCTCCTGCTGACCTCTCCCTTCTTCGTTCTCTCTCTACAGGCCAACCACTGAGGACGCCTTCCTTCGTGTACCCCAGCTCGGCAACTCCATCGGGCCCGTCAGCCCAACCAACCCTGGCTTCCCAAATCGGTCGACGGAGGATCTCGAGAAGGGAGGACTCTCGTTAACGATCACGGAGGATGGAGAGAAGGAGGCTTCGCTAGGAGTGGGTCACAAGAAGTCGGGGATAGCGGTGAGGGTGGAACGGAACGTGGTTGAGGAGTGATACATCCGGTCTTTTGGGTTTCGTTTCGCTTTCGTCCTTCGTCTTTTGTTTGTGCTTCTTTTGGGTACTCTGTTTGCTACACATAGATGACTACTTAGTAATTTACACGCTATTCTATTCACGCTTCGTTTTACTTCGATGAAGAAGAGGAGACACGAAGTGGACGGACGAAAAGAGATCGCGAGTCGCGAAGTCTCGACGCGTCGTCCCTTTCTCGTCGTACCCCGATTCCGCAAACCTTCTCGATAGACTTCATGCTGCAGCGTTGGACCCTTTATTGTCGCTTGTATCGAAACTTCCTGTTGTGAACAACTAGGTCTCGTAATCGAAGGAACGAAGAGGCCATCGCGACCTCGACGCAAAATGGTCTCAACGTTCGAAAGAAGACTCTGCGGGCCCTTCCTTCCGATCTCGAACTCTTCCAGAATCTGAAGGACAACACTTGAGTTAAGTTACAGCGAGAATGTGCGACGATCCGGATTGCACGTAAGACGGACGCGGGGTTCGCGAAAGAAGACGACGCGCTCGCGTTTGACTCGCGGAAAGCGCACCACTTATCTCTTTTCTTCGCTCTCGGGTATCTTTCGGTCACTGAACAGGCTCTCAGGAAGTTGATTGTTTAAAACATATATCCCCGAATCCAGCAGGTTCAACATCGCGTCCGTCCATCGAGCTCAAAGTGATCATCTGAAGGAAAAGAAGAAGAAGGGGGGGCAGGTCAGCTTCGTACATCGGAGGAGGAGTGCAAAAGAAGTGAAGGAAGAGGTACTCACGAGACTCGATTTAGGCGATGGTGCAGAAAGCGAAGGTAGGTCCGGTCGACCTCTTCGCCTCCTCGACGGGAGCGTTGGTCTCCTCAGCGGCGGAAGCGACGAAAGGGGTGAAGATGGCAGTGAAGGCGTCCATGTTGAGAGTTGAGAGGTTTGGAAGGAAGGTGGGTAAGAAGGGAGTGAAGAGTGGAGTTGAAGGTAGTGGTTGGAGGATAAGAACGAGGAGGGAGGGACGTCGAGCTTTTGTACCTCGCGCCTCGATTTCGGATCCTCCCTTGTTCTCGCTCCTCGAACAAAAGGAGTGTCGAGAAGACAGGTATCGACAGGAGGGGATGCATCGAGGAATCTGGCCTTTTAGCCAAGTGCATGCATGACGCCGGAAGAAGTCGAGAATGAAACGAAGGAGAACAAAGGGGAAGTCGAGGGCTGAAAGGCGAAGACCGAGGAGTTCCCTTTGATCTTCTCGATTTCCTTTTCATTGACGAGAGCTCTCGCCTTTGATCCCTCTGTTCTCGTTTCGACGATCCTCTGGGCAGGCCTGGGCGCTCTCCGGATGCGAACAAGGGCATTTCGGAAAGCTCGAAAAGGGTACAAAAAGGTCGAACGACGCGTCTCTTCCTCTTTCTCTCCAACCACTACCTTCACTCCACTCTTCACCTTCACTCCTCTTTACCCAACTAACCCGAAACCTTCCCTCGCTCTCAACATGGACGCCTTCACCGCTATCTTCACTCCCTTCGTCGCTTCCGCTTCCGAGCCCACCACCGCTCCTGTCGAGGAGGCGAAGAGGTTCACCGGAGCCAGCGTTCTCTTCTGTGTCATCGCCTAAACAGTCTTCATCGTTCGTCCACTTCTTCTCTCTCGTGATAAGCATTTCCTTTTTAGCTCGCTGACCCTTGCTCTTCTCTGCCTTCCTTTCACAGAACTTTGATGGACGGCGGACATTTTGGACTTCGAGCCTGACTGGATCAGGATCTTAATGCTTTAACGATCTCTTAACTACCTTTCTCCTTATCCTGAAAGATAGTCTCGAACGAAACCTACTCCCGAAGAAGGTCAAGAGAAGAAGCGATCCCAAGCTCGCCGCTTTCGTTCCGCGAAATAACCACTCGGCTTCGACGACCTCACCTCTCTGCTGTTCCTTGCTCGTTCTCGACCAAGTCGCGTCGGGTATGAGAAGTCGTAAGAGTGATTGCATAAAGGGAGAAACAACATTAAAGCAAGCTAGGAGGCGAGATGAAGCAGAAAGCGGCGGGCTCGTCGAGTTCGTTCACACAGCGTCCTGAGAAGATAGAAGGAAAGGTCAGCCTCGGCTTCGCGCTTCATCTCGACACAAAAAGCGGGGAGATAGACTCACCTCGAATCTCAGTCGAGGAACGACGTTCATGGCGAGAAGCTGGAAAGAGAGAGGGAGTCAAGTCAGCTTTCGGTCGTCGTCCAAGACGCGTGAATAATATCAGAAGACGAGAGCTCACCTCCTGGAACAGCAGCTTCGCAGCGTAGGGCATGGTGATCTTGATGACGTTCTTGGAGCTGTGGCAGTACGTGCACCATCTGGGAGAAGAAGCGAGCAGAGCAAGGCTGGTCAGCGACTTCGCGTCGCGAAAGAGAGGCTCGCTCGCTCGAAGACTCACCCGTTGTAGCCCATCAGACCACACTCCTGGCAGGCATCCGTCTCGAAGGCGTCCGACGAGATCATGAGACGTTCGAGCATTAGCTGGGTAGCTCCGTATCCGACGAGACTGAGACGAAGGACGAGAGGAGAGTCAGCTCGCACTTCGAGGAGGAGAACGAGGCGAGAACGAGAACGACTCACCAATCTCTCTCCATCTCTCCGAGACGAAGACCTCCATCTCGACTCCTTCCTTCGGTAGGTTGGCGAGTGAGGACAGCTCGAGGACCACTACATCGAGCGAAAAAAGGGGAAGAGTCAGGATTCCGAAACGAACGAAGGACGGGACGAGAGTCGAGAGAGACGGACCGAGGTCGAGCGTGCATCTTGTCCATGACCATGTGCTTGAGCTTCTGGTAGTAGATGGGACCGAAGAAGACGTAGGCTTCCAGAGACTGTCCGGTGATTCCGCTCGTGAGCATGTCCTTTCCAGAGTAGTCGAACCCGCTCTCGATGAGGATCTTCTGCATGTCCTCGACCTTCGATCCACCGAACGCAGTCTGGAAGAGAGAAGATGACGGTCAGTAAGGGAGGCAGAATTCGAGGGAGAGACGGGTACTCACTCCGTACTGAAGCCTGGAGGGAAAAGCGAAAAGACGAAGTCAGTCAAGGGTCGAACGAGCGAAGAGAAGCGAGACGCGATCACTCACTTTCCCGAGAGAACTCCAGCCTTTCCTGCTAGCAGCTCGATCATCTTTCCGACAGTCCTGGGTAAGAGAAGAAAAAAAGGTCGTCAGCTTCGAAGCGAAGCTTGTTGTGCGTCGAACGACTTACATCCGAGAAGGGAAACCGTGAGGGTTCATGATGATATCGGCTGGAGAACGAAGAACGAGTCGAGTCAGCGACGGCTTCGAGTCGAGCGCGAGAAGAGCCAAAGACTCACGGCAGATTCCCTGATCGTTGAACGGCATGTCCTCCTGAGGAACGATGAGACCACAGACTCCCTTCTGTCCGTGACGAGACGAGAACTTGTCTCCCAGTTCTGGTCGACGCGTCTGACGGATGAGGACCTTGATGAGGAGTTGATCGTTCTCGCTGTCCGTGAGCATGACCTTGTCGATGTATCCAGCGATGGGAGACTTGTAGCTGAGAGGGGCGTTCTTGAAGGAGCTGGGTTGAGCGGCGGTTCCGGGGTTGAAGCTGTTGTCGTTCGCGTTCGTCGGGGTCTGCTTGTTGATGTAGACGTCTCCTGGGTCGACTCGCTCTCCTGCTCCGGCGATTCCGTCCGACTGGATGATATCGTATCGCTTCTGGACGAGTCCGGTGTCTTCGTCGATGGGAGCGTCGCAGATTCGGTCGTAGCTGGAGGAGAAAGAGACGAGGAGTCAGTCGAGGTTTCGAACTCGACGTGCTTGGAAGCGAAAGGGTTCGACTCACGTTCCATTGGGATACTTCCTGATCATAGCGACGTTCTTCCTGAGGACCTGGCATCGTCCGTAGCCTCGATCAACCGAAGCCTGAAGGAAAGGAAGGAAAGGAAGCGAGGTAAGCGGCGGATTCGACCTCGACCCGTCGAAACTCGTCCCTTCTCGAACTCACCTTGTTCAGGATCAAAGCATCCTCGATATCGTATCCAGAGTAACTCATGACGGCGACGGTAGCGTTCTGACCAGCGGGAAGCTTGTCGTATCCGATGAGTTCGATCGTCTTGGTCTTGACCATCGGTTGTTGAGGGTAGACCATGAGGTAGAGGAGGGTGTCGATTCGGTTGAGCTGGTTGTAGGCGATGGCTCCGATGGCTTGCTTTCCCATGGCGCACTGATAGGTGTTTCGAGGCGACTGGTTGTGGTGAGGGTAGGGGATGAGACCGGCGACGGCTCCGAGGATGGTGAAGGGTTCGATTTCGAGATGGGTGGTTCCAGGGACGATCATGTTCTCGTAGAGAGCGATGAGGGAGTCGTTCTCCTCGTTACAATCGAGGTACTCGATGATTCCGGAGGCGAGGAAGTCGTCGAAGGTCTTCTTGCCGTCCTTGAGGAACTGTGAAGGAGAAGAAGAAAGGTCGTGAGCTCGAGAGACGAAGGAGGGATTCGAGACGAGACGAGACGCGACGAACCTTCATGTGAGCGTCCGTGAGTCGAGGGACGCCCTTGTCGACGATGATCATGGGACGACAGATTCGACCTCCGTCACTGGCGATGTATACGACTCGATGATGGGTGTTGATGTAGATGGAGACGAACTCGGACATCTTTCCTGCTCGACGAAGCTTCCTGAAGTTGGTCACGAATCGAACCGGCGAGGGAGTGAGACCGACGATGTTTCCGTTGACGTTGACCATGAAGGTTCCAGGACGGTAGAGTTCGTTTCCGGTGACGAGAGAGCAGTCTGGAGAGGGGAAGAACAGAGAAGATCGAGTCAGTCGCCGTCAAGAAGCGAAGGTGAGGAGGGGAGCGTCGACGAACCTTCCACTCCGAGGAGGTAAGCAATCTTCGTGATAGCCTCGTCGGGAACGTCGGTGGTGATGTGGGTCATGAGCGCGAGGTTCTTGACGAGACCACACGCCTCTCCTTCTGGGGTATCACTGGGACAGAGCATTCCCCACTGCGACGGCTGCAGGGCTCGAGGACCGGAGACCTTCCTCGTCTTCTCGAACTGAGAACTGATCCTTGTCATCATTCCGAGCGCGGCGATGAAGGAGAGACGACTGAGGACGTGGGTGATTCCTGCTCGTTCCATCTTGAATCGCTTGAGAGACCAATTTCCTGTCGAGATGGATCGAACGAATCCGGAGGTGATGAAGTCTGAGTGCATTCGGAAGGCCTTGAGTGCGTCGAACTCGTTCGCTCGGTTGGGCTTCTTGAGGACCTTGTCGATGTTGAGCTTGAGATCCGAGTTGAACTTCTTGAACAGATCTTCGAAGAGAAGGGAGAGGAGTTGACCAGCCCTGAACGAGAGGAACGACGACGGGGTCAGCGAAGTCTCGACGAGACTAATTCGCACAAAGAAGTATTCGACTCACAACTCCAACCTCTTGTTTCCGACGTAGTCTCGATCGTCGACGTTCTTGTCGTTCTTCATAGCCATGATGACTCTTCGAGCCATGGTCGCGACGTAGATGGCCTTGGGTCTGAAGTTTCCGTTCTCGACGGGGACGTGGGCGATAACGATCGTGGAGAGAGCCTCGATAGCCTCCTCGAAGACTGGACGACGAGGACCCATGACTTTCCGGTTGACCTTGACTCGGGCTCCAACGTAGTCGAGAGCCTGTTGGCATGTGAAGACCTTGGCCCTGTTCGAGAGAGTCGAAGGAGAACGAAGGTCAGCGAGAGAGTTCACGACGAGACGCAAAGAGCGAAACGAGGACGAACATGGCAGCTTCCTCGAGGTTGACGGCGAAGTCGGAGTGGAAGCTCTCCTCGTTTCCACAGATGAGCTGAAGGACCTCCTTGTCGGACTGGCATCCGAGAGCCTTGAGGGCGATGACGACGGGGATCTGAGAGAACGAAGAAAACAAAGTCAGCGCGAGCGGCGAGCGACGAGAGGCGAAGTGAACTCACGTCCTCGTGGAACGAGTTGTGACGAAGGTAGATCTTTCCGTGCTTGGTGCAGACGTAGGTTTTCGACTTCCTCTCGTGCGTTGTCCTAGAAGGGGTCGAAGCGCAGTCAGCGGTAAGAAAGGGAGGACGCGAAGTCGACGCGAGGAACTAACGAGGTAACCTCAGCCATGACCAGTCCCTTCTTGGGATCCGTAGCGACGATGATTCGGTTCTTCGACATCTGCTCTTGAACGAGGATGACCTGCGAGAAGCGGGAGGGGCGTGAGTCAGCGACGAGAAGAGGAGGATCCGCGACGATGAGGGGAGACGAAGTTCAAAGCTCACCTTCTCCGTTCCCTTCACCACGAAGTACCCTCCAGGATCTAGCGGACACTCCGTCATAGCAGCCAGTTCCGAGTCCGACTTCCCAGCCAGCACACACTTGTTACTCCTCAACATGATGGGCAGTCGTCCGATGGGCTCTCCCCTCCTCTTGATGATCTGCTTCCCTCTCGTGTACTCGAGGTCGACGTAGATCTGAGCCGAGTAGGTGGTGTCTCGTAGACGACATTCGTGAGGAGTGATGGATCGGTCGACGGCTTCCGAGTCTCCTCGTTCTGGGATACCCACTCGGATGTCGGTGTAGCGAAGCCAGAAGGTAGGGTCGATGTCGGAGGTGACTTTGGCATTGGCCTTCAGGATCTCCTTGAGCTCGACGTCGACGAACTAGAGAAAGAGAAGAAAAGGGGACGGGCGGGAGGTTAGATCCACTGGGTATCTAAAAGTGAGAGCGAAGCCTCAAGGAAGGATGTCGAGGACGAACTGGAAGCAAACAACAAGGAAGGGAGGAAAGGTCAGCTTCGTTCTTCGTCGAGCGAAAGGAAGGAAGAGAAGCTCACCATGATCGAACGATTCCAGATGTTGTTTCACCAGTCCCTTGACCTTGAGGAAAGCAGGTAGCAGAAGCCATTTGTCCTAGAGAAAGAGAGAGCAAGAAGAGATGGTGAGCTTCGGCAAGGGAAGGAGGAGGAGGGAGGGATGGAAGGGAGGGAAGAGTCAGTCAGCTTTGAGCTGATGGACTTACCTCTACCGTCTTGATCTCGTCTGCAAGACCCTTCCCCTTCCAACTCGGCTTCCCTAGTGATGCCCAACCCATCTCCTCGTCCTCCATCCCGTATCCATTCGCGGCTCCCAGGGCTTCTTCTGGCTGCTCAGCTCGACCGATAATTTGAGGTGTCGAGGCGCGAGCGGCGCTCGTGCTGGCTTCCCCTGAGCTCGTAGAAGCAACAGGATCCGCTCTAGACTTCTTCCGAGGAGGCATCGCTAGGCACTCGAAAAGGAGAGAAGGTGGGAGAGAAGGGTGGGGGGTGGTGCTGTGAGGATGGAAGTCTTTGAGAGGCAGAGGAGTTGGTCTCGTGAAATCGACGAGCTCAACTTCGCCCTTCCCCTCCCTCCACTCCCCTCCTTCGTCTGCTTCCTCTCGCACATCCTTCAAAGGAAAACTTCCTTCCCTCTCTGCCCCCTTCATCTCCCCTTCATCTATCCAGCAACCCCCACTCTCTTCTCGTTTTCTTCTCTTCTCCCCCTCCGCCATGGCTTCCAAGATCAGCTCTTCCGGGACGAGCACCCCTCAATCGACCAACTCGAACCTCATCCTCAAACGACAGCTCATGGGTAAGCTCATCCCTCCTTCTCTCTACATCATCAAGACGAAGGTAGTCTCCTCTGTCGGCTACCTCGATCTCCAGCTTGGAGCGAAGTCCTGGCCTCTGGTAGGGAAGGAAGGGAAGGTCGAGAGGGGCGCTCCTCCTTCCTTCCAGCTTCCTCGTCGCCGCGTCCCTCCTTCCAGCACTTTCCCTCCCCTTTAAATCTTATCCTTTTCGCTGACACGCGTTCCTTCACTTCCTGGATGCAGAACTCCGCAAGAAGCCCGTCGATGGGTTCTCTGCTGGTCTCGTGGACGACGACAACCTCCTCGAGTGGGAGGTCCTAATCATCGGGTGAGCTCATCTCTGCCTTCCCTCCTTCTTCTTCTCCTCGAGTTACTCTCTCTCGCCTCTCCCCTTTCTCCGACTACTTCGCCGCCTTACTAGGTCCATATGGAGAGACTGAGGAGCCGAGAAATGGAGCAGCACCGTCTCCCTGTCTCCTCTGCGGACGACCTTCGCTGTTCACTCCCTTTCCTTCCAAGCGACCGCCTCGACGATCCTCGAGCTGACTTCGCTTCTTCTCTCCTTCTCCAGTCCTCCCGACACCCTGTAGTAAGCATAGCTCTACTCGTACAAATCTAAGTTCGATCCTGACCTCGCTCTTGTTCGTTCTGCAGCGAGGGAGGCTTCCTCAAGGCTCGACTCTCCTTCCCTCCCGAGTTCCCTCTTCTCCCTCCAACCATGCGATTCACTACCTCCATGTGGCATCCCAACAGTCAGTCTTCACCTCGAAATCTTCTCCTTGATGTCTCTCAGTCGCTGACGAGCTGCCTCCTCTCGATCTGCAGTCTACCCCGACGGAAAGGTCTGCATCAGCATCTTGGTTCGTTCAGCCCTCCCCTCATCGAGAGTCCTTCCCTCTTCCCCACTTCCTTCGCTGACCTTTTTGCTCGTCTCGTTCCTTCTTTGCAGCACGCCCCCGGAGAGGATCAGTACGGTCACGAAGACGCTGGAGAGAGGTGGATGCCCGTTCACTCCGTCGAGTCCATCGTTAGTTCCTCTCGCGCGTCTCGTCGTCGTCTCGCTTCCTTCGGCTCCTGACTCTCGCGTTTTCCGCTTTCCTCGACTCTCACAGCTCATCAGTGTCATCAGTCTCCTCTCGCAAGACGTTCCCAACCTCGATGGACCTGCCAACGTCGATGCTGCCGTGAGTCCTTTCCTCGGCCGTCCCTCCTTTTGATTTCCTCGTCGCTGACGTGACTCCTCGTCGCCCTTCTTTCGCTTTCACAGAAGGAGGTCAGGGAAGATATCGCCGGTCAGTCTCCTCTTCCTTGCTTCCTCTCGTTCGAACTCAGCTGATCCCTTCTCCTCGCGTTTCTCCCTCAGGCTACAAGAAGAAGGTCCGGCGACTCGTGCGTCGCAGTGCTGAGGAGGCTTACGACTAAGGCCTGTCTCTCCGTGGGTGGAAGCGTGTCCTGCATGGTTTTTCTAGTTTTATTGGGTCTCGAGCGAATGATGTGTATGAGGGTTGGCGTTTTGCTGGAGTGTTGGAGACGTGACCAGAGCCCGCCTCGCGACCCGATCTACTCGAGAGTAACCAGAGTAGATGGGTAGGCTCCTTCTCTCTTCCGAGCCTGCCTTCCGAAGAGACCGTCGATCGCGAGGCATCCTCTCACACTCACGAGTCCAGGCGAGAGTCACTACGAACGAGTTTCATCCATCACCAACGAGCGACTACTTCTTCTTCGACTTAGTCTTCTTCTTCTTCCCTCCAGCTCCCGCCGCTCCACCTGCTGCTGGCGGCGGTACCGATCCGTCGTCGACGGCCATAGGTTCTGATGAGTCCGCGGCCCCTGCTGGTATCGAGGATGCTTCGGGGAGAGGATCTGTGGAGGAGGAGGCGAGAGGAGCGGGTTTGGTTTGGAGGTTGGCCATCTTGTTGAGTAGACTCCGGTTAAGGGTCTCGAAACGGTTGAGGATGATGGCGGAGGTGGCTTTGTGTTTCAGGCACTGTGGAACGAGAGCGACAAGTGTGTTTAGAAAAGGTTGGGAGGAGGAGAGAAGGGACAGCGAGGAGGAAGGAGAGCAAGCTCACCTTGACATCGTTCGTGACCTTCAGGACCAGAACTCCGTCGCACGCCCTGAACTTAATGTTGTATCGCGTCTACAAGAGCGAGGAGGAATCAGTCAGCATATTCCTTGATGTTCAAGTGGCTCCGAGACGGACCTTAGTAGGGAAAGCGAGGTAGAGCTGAAGGGAAGGAGGGGAAGGGGGTCAGCTCGAGCTAGAGGGAAGGGGAGGTCGTCTGAGCTGCTTCACTCACCTCCTCAACCTCCTTCTGATACCGAGTCCAGCTCTTGATGTAGACCATAGCGAGGAAAGGATTCTGGATGGGTTTGGAAGATAGAGGAGTTGATGGTTGCAGGCTGAACGAGGGGAGGGAAGCTCGACCTTTCGACAGCTCAGCCGTTTTCGTTTGATCTCGTTTTTGGAGAGCTCACCTTTCCTTTCCTTCCCTCTAACTGCATCGACCTTCAAGCTCGAATGCTTCGTGGTCTACTAGATCTCAGTACATCAGCTAAAGGAGCGGGTATCATCTTCAAAACTGGTCTTCGTCTTCAGCAAGCAGATCTCCTCGGAACATCCTCCCCTTCCTTCACCTCCCAACCTCGCTCAGATCCTCCAGATGTCGTCGCATCAGCTGCAGCCTTCAGCACCTCGAGCTCAGCTCCCTCCAACCAACCTTCTACACCTTCTACCTCCGGCTTCGTCCTTGACCTTCGTCCAACGGCGGAATATCGAACAGCAAGAGGTCTTCCCTCCTCCGACCTTCCTCCTCCTCAGCCCATCATCACCCTCGACCCGACACCACCAATCGACCTGCCTCCGCCAAACTCCACACCTTCCTACTCTCCCCCAGCTCCCTCTCATTCTAAAATATCTTTAGAAGCGTTCTCCTCCCAGTCTCCATCTTCACCTCCTTCACCTTCCTCCCTCTTCGATCTCGGCCCACCTCCAGCAGCCCCCTCCCCATCCCAAGCCCACCCCATCTCCTTCCAACCCTTATCAGCGGAGCCGCTCCTTACAACGACTCCTCCACCTCTCGAGCCAGTAGTTCCAACAGTCGATGCTCTCGGAAACGTCACCGGTTGGGTCGAGCAGGAGGACATTTTGAACGAGGTGAGCTTCTTCGTCCTCCCTCGTCGCGTTCTCGAATCGAGCCTGAGCTTATCTTCTTGCCTTAATCGGCAGGTCCCCGTCACTCTCAAACCGTCTCGGATCCCTTCATCTCGGATAGGTCGACTCTTCCACTACGGAAGTGAGTTCTCGTCTCTCTCTGCCTCGATGTCGTCGACGAGCTCGCTGACCCACTCCTCCCTCCCCTCAGGTCTCGCTACCTCGCTTTCGTTTGGAGCAGCATCCGAGGCGATCCGTCGGTCAACATCCTCGTCTTTGGAACCTCAAGGATCGCTCCTACTCTCGGAAGGAAACATAAAGCGACTCGTCGAGAAGCTCGGTCAGATGCGGGGAGCAGCCCTCAAGCTCGGACAGTTCATGAGCATCCAGGATTCAGGATCGCTCCCTCCCGAGCTGGAGAAGGTCCTCAGCCGAGTCCAGGCTGGTGCGGATTACATGCCTGATTGGCAGATGAGTGTGAGTTTTTCGTTCCTCCTCATCGTCTGAGTTATCGACGCTGACTTCGCGTCCTCCCTGTTCTCGCGTTCGTCCTTCCAGAAAGCCATGAGTGCCGAGCTCGGTCCCGAATGGCGTTCTCGTTTCAAGGAGTTCTCGGAGGTCCCCATCGCATCAGCCTCCATTGGTCAAGTTCACTCAGGAATGGTCTCGATGTTCGGACTCGATCTCCCCGTCGCCGTCAAGATCCAGTTCCCAGGCGTCGCGACTTCCATCTCCTCCGATCTCGCCAACCTCTCCCTCCTCCTTCGATCCTCCTTCCTCCTCCCAAAAGGTCTTTTCCTTGAAAATACGCTCAAGGTCATGCGAGGGGAGCTCCAGGAGGAGTGTGACTATATCCGAGAGGCGGAGTGCGCTCGTCGATTCGGAGCGTTGCTTGGGACGGGAGAGCCAGGAGAGGAAGGGAACGTTGGAGGGCCATTCAGGGTACCGAGGATTCTCGACGAGCTGAGCACGGGGAAGGTGTTGACAATGGAGCTGATGGAGGGGAAGCCGCTGAGTCGAGTGACGGGATTGAGCCAGACTTTGAGGAACGAGGTGAGTCTCGTCTCGACGCGTCTTCCTTCTCGCTGCTCGTTCATCTGAGCTGATCCTTTCCTTTTATTTCTTCAGATTGGTTCCAACATCATGCGACTCTGTCTTCGGGAGCTGTTCGAGTTTCGACTCATGCAGACCGATCCGAACTGGTCGAACTTCCTCTTCAACGCGAAGACTCGACAGGTTCGTCCTCCTTCCCTCTTGCTCTCCCTTCCTCTCGAACCCCGACTGATCGCAGGCTCCTTTCCCACCTCAGATTGAAATCATCGACTTCGGAGCCACTCAGGAGTACTCGAAGCCGTTCATGGACGACTGGTTCCGGCTTCTTCGAGCCGCCATCGAGGACGACAAGGTCGCGATGAAGGAATCGAGTCTTCGACTGGGTTACCTCACTGGAGACGAGAACGAGGTGAGCAATACCCTCCTCCAGTAGTACACTCGTCTCTGCGTTCAAATCTGACGACATCGACCTTTCTTCGCCTCCCAGGAAATGCTCGACGCTCACCTCAAGTCGATGTCGCTCCTCGGTCGTGAGTTGAGAAGCTCGGTCCATCACCCCTGTTCTCCATCGCTGACCGTCTTCCTCTCTTATCACTCGACCCCAGTCCCTTACCGTCGAACTGCTACCGGAGCTCCCTTCGACTTCTTCAACCAAACGATCACGACTCAGGTTCGTTCAATCTCGGCTTTCGTTCTCGCTTGCGTCTCGCAAAAAAGACTGACCTCCCATCCCCGTCACTCTCTCTTCGCTTCCAGGTCAAGGAACAGATCCCCGTCATGCTCAGGCACCGACTCACACCACCGCCGAGGGAGACCTACTCGCTCAACAGGAAACTCAGCGGGGCGTTCCTCCTTTGCGCGAGGTTGGGGAGTCAGGTCGATTGTGCTGGCATGTGGGAGGAGATCAGCGCGAACTACGTTCTGGATTAGATGTCTGATTGATCTTCATTCTTCACCATAACTCGAGTGTATATCCTTTGCAAGGAAGAATTGAGACGACGATCAGGCGTGGGTCGACGCGTCCTCGTTCGTCCAACCTCCGACTCTTCCTCTTCGTTTCGCACGTTATCAAGATCGAGCTCGAGTCGCGGACATGCTTTCGCTCAGAAATACGCGAGAGTGACTTTCAGGAGAAGGAGAAGAAGAGCAACGTCGTTAAAACATAAATATCCTGACTCCAGCAGGTTCAAACTCCCAAACGAATCAAGCCCAAAAAGTTGATCTGGAAAGGAGACGAGGGGAGAAGAAGGTCAGCTTGGAGCTCAGGCAGGTGGAGGAGAAAGGAACGAAGGAAGAGAAAAGACACTTACGAGGTTGGTTTAGGCGATGGTGCAGAAAGCGAAGGTGGGTCCAGTGGAAGCCTTGGCCTCCTCGACGGGAGCGTTGGTGGTCTCAGCGGCGGAGGCGACGAAAGGGGTGAAGATAGCGGTGAAGGCGTCCATGTTGAGAGTGAGGGGTTTGGAAGGAAGGTGGGTAGGATAGAGGTAAGGAGGAGTTGAAAGAGTTGGTTGGAGGAGAGAAGGGTCGTTCGAGCTCGAGCTCTTGTAGGATTTCGAACAGATTCGGACCCACGTTGGTCTCTTCGAACAACGAACGGATAAGACATGAAACGGCAGGAGAACAGGCTCGATACAGGTCTAAGAAGCCGGAAGAAGGACTCGAAGAAGAAGAACAAAGGACGTCTGCGCGCTGAAACAAGGGGCTGAACGCGTCGATCAGCCCGCCCTTTGATCCGCTTGTTCTTCTGGATTGGTATAGATTGCGGCCCTTTGATCGTTGTTCGAGAACAATCTATGTCTCCTGCTCGTTTCAGTCGTTGTCCCGAAGCGTCGAAAGTCACCCGAGGCGGCGAATTCTCCATAAAGACTGGAGCTGGCGACTCTACTCCTCTCCTCCAACCACTACCTTCACTTCACTCCTCACCTTCACTCCTTCTCAACCACCCAACCGAAACCCTCTCTTACTTCAACATGGACGCCTTCACCGCTATCTTCACCCCTTTCGTCGCTTCCGCCGCTGAGGAGACCAACGCTCCCGTCGAGGAGGCGAAGAGGTCGACCGGACCCACCTTCGCTTTCTGCACCATCGCCTAAATCGAGTCTCGTGAGTTGGCCTTCCTTACTCCATTTTCCTGGCACTCCTCTTCGATCGATGGGCGAAGCTGACCTGCCTGGCTTCTCTTCTTCCTTCTCTTTTCAGATGACTTTGGGCTCGATGACCGGACGCGAGCTCGTTGAGGTTTGCTCCCTTGCTGGACTTGGGATATTATTGCTTTGAACAACCCTTTTTGATGACTCCTTAAGTATCCTTGAAATTCTAAGCTGTCTCGAACGAAAGAAAACTTCGAGAGCAGCTCAACGAGCGGTTTGATGTCTCGGACGAACACGCTCGCGAGATTTTTCGCTTCGAGCTGGGTCGTGAGCCTGAGCGTACGGACTCGAACTCCATCGGCTTCCATGCATGCGAGTAGTAGATGCTCGCCGGCGAAAGATCAAGACAAAGACGCCCCGACGCCTTCGAACCCTCGGTCGAAGCAAGACGCGCGACGGGTCCTCTCTCGCCTCTCTCTCGTCCACTCCCCTTCCTCCGCGGCTCGCTCCGACCTCCACCGATACCCACCCCTCTCTTCTACCCTCCACCATCATTCAACCTCCCCCGCTCTCCCTTCCCTTCCTCACGCTCTCTCATTCGTCTCCCTCGCTCTCCCTCCTCCCCACAAATCTAATCCAAACCATTCATCCGGAATCGTCGTTATGTAAAGAACTAGCCACCCAAAAGCAAAGAAAACGAAACCGAACCCAGACCGAGGCGAGAAAGGAACGAATCTACGTCGACGAAGCAGAGGAGACTCGACTGCTCCAGTCGACGAGGTCTGCTCGGAGCTCGGGGTGGCCGTTCTGCGTACGCAAACGAGGACGAAGGGGGGAGGTGGGTTAGTGGAGGGAGAGGTGAAGGGGAAAGAGGGAGAAAGAGGGAAAGAGAGAGGAAGAGGGGGGGATGGAAAGAGCGAACTCACCTTCGACAGCTTCCCATCGAACATCCCATCTCGATATTCGGAGACGATCCGTTCCAGCAGGTCCGAGGTCGAGATCCCTGGTGTTCGTCGGGTTGGGAGGAACTTGCCTGGGAAGCGAAAGGGTTCGTTAGCTCGAGAACGAGAGAGGAGAGAGAGACCAACGAGGGAAGGAACGAAACGCGAGCTCGACTCACCCTGCTTCTTCACAAAGTCGTACAAATCCGCCTTCCCCTTCACCGCGTACGGTTCCTCGTCATGCGCGACGTAGTCGATCCGATGCTCATCTATGAACTCCTGGGTGAGCTCCCAAGGCGCATCAGGAGCGACCTCGTCGACCCATCTGCAGTGCTTGACGGATTCGCATCGTTCGGTGTGGGTGAGGGCAGGGAGGGCTTTGTGGGATTTGCAGAGCTCGTCCGAGCAGACTCCGATGATGAGGTGGACGGAGGGGAAGCAGAGTTTGGCTTGACGCATTTGGAGGGCGTGACTGTTTGGTTCGAGAAGGAGGGAAAGAGGGTGAGCTCGAGCGAGAGGGAGGAAGGAGGGGAGCCGAAGGGACGGACCCGTAGTGGAAGAGGTCGTAGACACCTGGGGGAGCGAGAGAGCAGAGAGTCAGCATCTCAGTTGGACGAGAAAGAGGTTGGGTTGGGAAGAGGATGAGAGCTCACCATCAGCGTAGATCCTGACAGGACGATCTGTTGGAGGCTCGTTGACCTTGAACGACCTCACGCCAATCCCAGGCTCCTCGACCCCGTCGATAGCTCGCTGCACGAACGCTCTGATGTCCTCCTGAGGAAGCTGAACGATATCGGGCGTAACAGGGAGAGGTGGTGGTGATGGTGGGGAGGGAGTGGTAGACTTGGAAGGTTCAGGAGGGGTGGGAGTCGTTCCTCGTTGTATGGGATCTGGGAGGTTGGTGAAGGAGGAGGAAGATGGAGTTGGTGGGGACTTGGGAACGATGGGATCGATGGGTTGGTTGGCTACTGAGGTAGAAGAGGAGTCTGTGAAGAAGAGAAGAGTAAGCTTGGAGTGGTTATCGAAGAAGGAAGGGGAGAGAGAGAGGAACGAACCGATATCACCATCCGCGCCAGCGTCGTCTGAGCCAGCATCGTCCGAGACGTTGAAGGGAGGGATGTCAACCTTCTTGGGTCGCATAGGAGAGTGAGGAATAGGATGATGAGGTCGAGCTCCAGTCCCTGTGGGTGGAGGCAAAGGAGACTCGTCGTTGTCTGCGAAGAGAGAGGAGAGAGAAGGTCAGATCAAGGGGAGGAGGGAAGGGAAGAAGTTGAGCTCAAAACGATGGGGTCAAACCCGAAGAGTCACCTTCTTCGCTAGCGTCTCGAGACGAAGGTTGACTCTCGTGAGGTCCTCTGCGTCGTCGTTTCTGGATGGCGGATTGGATGGTAGACATGGCTTGAGAAGAGGAGAGAAGGAGGAGGAGAAGATGAGTGTCGGGAGGGAGGAGGCGAGGAGTTGGCTTCTGAAAGTGACGTTCGATTTTGAAGGGGGCTCGAGCGTCACGAAAAAGGAGGCAAATCTTCTCGTCCACTGTTCGGGAGAGATATGAGACGGAGAAGATGCGGGATATCATGATATCAAGTCCAGAAAATCGTCCACGTCGTCTGCTTGATGTGAGGGAAGCTTGGCTGCTGGCTTCTTCGCGACCTCGACTCGACCTGTTCGACGCTTCGCTCCTGAGTCTCGTCCAGCGAGAAGTCGAGCCTTGACATCTACAGGAGACACATACATCACGATCAGCACTCTCGCTCGAGAAAAACGCCCGAAGGAAGAGGAAGAGAAGGAGAAGAGCTCACCACTCAACGCGTCCGCCTTCGCGCGTTCCGCCGACATCTCCACCAACGATCCCTCCCCAACTCGAACCTGAGACTTCTCTTTCGTCCTCCTGGCAGCTGCCCCAGATCCCAAACCTCGCAGCGAGTGATCGATGTCGTCCTCGGGGATCGTGCTGACTGGAGCGAGAGGCGAGGAGGAGGATGGGGAGGATTCGAGAGCGATTCGTTGGCGAGCCATGAACGCTGTGAGTTGCTCGAGTTCGTGGCTAGCTTCTCCATCGGACTCCTCTGTGAGCACGAGAGGAATAGCAGATGATCAGGATGGCGGGAAGGAGGGTAGAGGGAGGGGGAGATGCGAGGTCGAGCTCACCTTCTTCTCCGGGAATCAAGACGTCCGCCTTCTCCTCGTACCGAGCCTGATTCGAGACGAGTTGACGTCGTCTGAAGCGAGATCCTGAAGCGTCGTCCGAGTCTTCTGTTACACGAACGAGAGGTCAGCAAGGGAAGCTCGAGGGAGGGGAGAAGAGAGAGTGCGAGCTCACCTGGATTCGTCGAAGCTCCAGCACCCTCCTCCTCCTCTTCTTCCACGTCCTCCTCATCGTCCTCATCATCCGAGTTCTGCTTCCCACTCGGCAGAGGGTTCGCCAAAGCCAGCGGTCTAGACTGTTGTAGTTTTGTGGAAGGGGTAGGAGTTTTCGTTGGTTCCAGCGTCTTCCCTCCTTGAAGTTGAGCTCTGTTTCGTTGCAAGACGAAGGTCAGCGAACGTCCCCGTCCACCATCTTAGCCAAGCAAGAGACGGGACTGACTTCTTCCACTTTGCACTAGCCGCCTTCTTGTGCTTATCTTGGATGGTCATCGAACAACGAGAAGTCGAGGGTGAGAGTCAAGAAGGAAGGGACGAACGAGGTGAGCTCTCCATCGAGACTCGGCGGTGCTTCCCTCCCCTCTCCCTCCCTTCTTTCGAAGCTCATTTTCTTCCCTTCCTTCCCTCCTCACCCTTCCCTCCCACGGTCACGACCATGTCCACCTTCGCCATTACGCACATCCCCATCCTTCGGCCGAGGGTTGAAGAGCTGCTCTCTAGCTCTTCTACGCTTTTCAGCATCGCGAAGGATGTGCTCTCCCTCGTCCCTTCCGAGCTCGCATTTTCCCTCGTCCTCGAGACAGCCTACCCAGTTCTCATGGATCTATCAAGACCGGTCAGTTTTCTTAACCCTTGTTGGACCGACTTGAGAACTCGTAGCTGACTCTTTGTTTGCTTCTTGCAGGCCTCTCGTCGTATGGCCGCTCTGTTTGTCGTTGCGAGCTTGCAAGGCACCTCCTCCATTCCCGAGCTCGACCCTTTCCGCTCTTGCTACCTGGCTCTCCTATCAAGGGACACTCAAGTAAGCAGTTATTGATCTAGTACCTCCTCGAGCTCACCAACTAAACCTTTCTGGTTTCTGTTTGCAGGGCGACGCTCATCTCGAGGACTGGGAGAAGGACGACGTCGACGTCGATGAAAAGGTCCTCGATTGGGCTCTGTGGTACATCCTCGCTGGGCTGAAGGACAAGGTCAGCTCCCACATCTCCTCCGCCACCTCCTCGAACCTCTCGTAACTGACTTCCATCGCTTCTTGACCCTTCCAGCTCAGCATCTATACCTCGGAGCAGTTGACGTCGACTCCCTTCCCTCTCCCCATCGAGTCTTTCTTCGGTCAGCCCACGTCCAACTCAGGAACCTCTTCGGACTTTAGAGCAGCTCCTCGCTCAAGGGAAACTTCGTGAGCACAACTTTCTACCCTTCGACTTCACTGTGAGAGATGCAGAGAAGCTGACTGTTCTTCGCTTTTTCCCTTCCTCCCCACCTTCGATCGACGACCCTCCTCAGCCCGACGCGTAACACCCTCGCTCAACTCATTCGTCTCCTGTATCTCGCAAAAGAAAGAGCTCTTAGCTCGAAGGAGGAACGAGTACGTCCATCCTACTCCCCCAACCTTCCCATCCTGCCTTCTCGACACCCACTAAACCCTCACGCGTCCGTCTCTCACAGCTCGTCCCAACCCTCCTCCCCCCTCACACCCCCCTTCTCCCTCTCCTCTTCCCTCCCCCCGACCTCCCCACAACAACCCAACACAACCCCGACCTTGTCTCCCTCCTTCTCCTCCACCTCCACACCCATCAACCAGACCACAGAGTCCACTACCTCGATGCTCTCTCGACCCTCCCGCCAACCCTCCCCTCGCTCGACCTCATCTCGAAACTCCTTCGCGAGCCACCCAAAAGCGGCGAGGTAGAGGAGGAGGATATTTCGCTAGCGGAGGTGGTGAGGTATGATGTTCTGGGGAGGTTCTTCGGGACGGTGGTGGATCAGTTGGATGGGTTGGAGTTGAGGAAGAAGGCTGGGGAGGGGAGCAGGGTCGAGGAGGAGTTGGCGAGGGGAGTGAGCATTGTACGTATCGTTCTCGACTTCAACCCACCTACCCACCCTCCCTGCCTTCCCACTCTCTCTCTCTCTCTGCTCCGTCCCCTTCCCAAAACTGACCTTCGTTTCGTTTCGTTTGGTTCGCGTTCGCTCAGGCCTGCCGGTTCATCACCTCCCTCCTCGCGTCCAAAACCATCTCTCGCGACGACGGAGTGTCGGTGGAAGCCACGTCGTTCACATTGAGGTTCAGTCGGTTCTCGCAGGCTCAGATGTTGTATAGAACCCTCCTAGGTGGAGGTGGGGCGGAAGGGTCGGGATCGGATGCTGTTTAGCGTCTCTCTGCCAACCAACTCTCTTCTGGTTCGAAAAAGTCGCGTCCCTCGACGCCTCGCTCGTCCTTCGCTCGCTTGGGGGGAAGAGCAGTTCAAAACGAAACCAGTCATCATAAAAGGCAAGCACACATCATCAAGTTCGAGAGCGACGAGGGAAAGAGAAACCAGGGAAAGCAAGAAAGCGTGAAAAGAAAGGTTCGAGGCGTGAGGAGAGACGAACGTGAGTGACGAAGCGAGACGTGACGCGTAAAACAAAGAGATAGACTAGTAAGGGGGTGGACGTAGACTACGTTAAACATGAGGGGGAGAGGAGGTAACCATCCTTCGAGAGAGAAAGAAAGGGAGAGGGAGAACGAAGCAAAAAGCAAGGAGGGAGGGAAAGGACAAAGGGACTAGGGAGAGAGATGAAGTCGAACCGACGAAGAGGGACGAGAAAGGTGAACAGGGTTGGTGGAGGAACGGGCGCTGGGTGAGGGGACTAAGGACGATCCTTCTTGAATCGAAGCAGGGGAGCGAGACTGGCGACGTCGCAGGCTTTGGCGAGGAACTCGTGCTGCAGAGGAGAAAGATCGGACAAGGGAGGAGGTCAGCGAGAGATTGACGACGGAAACACATTTTCAGCAACGGGAGAGGGATGCGAAGACTCACCTCCAGCAGCTCGGCAGCGGTAGCTCTGCTCTTGACGTCGACACACAGGCAGACGCTGAGGAAGCTCTTGAGTTCCGAACTAAGCTGATCGGGTTTCTTGAGCGTGGGAGTTCCGTTGGTGGCGATGAGGTAGAGGGCCTTGAGAGGTTCTTCGTCGAGGTAGGGAGGTTCGTTCTCGATCATCTCTGTTGGAGGGGTAGGGACGAAAAGGGTCAGCGAGGGGAACGACGAGAAGGGTCGAGCGAAGAGAGAGAACGAACCGATGGCCATGATTCCGAGCGACCAGATGTCGACCTAGGAAGAAAGGGGAGAAAGAAGGGGAAGAGGACGGGAAGGATGAGAGGTCAGCGAACAGCTCTCGACGAAGGGCGCGAGCGGGTTCGAACGTTGAACTCACCTTCGCTCCGTACTCCTTCTGCTTCACAACCTCGGGAGCCATCCAGTAGGGAGTTCCGACCATCGTCGCACGCTTGGACTTCTCCGAGGAGAGCTTGGCGCAGAATCCGAAATCGGCTGAGGAGAAGGGAGGGAGAGGAAGGTCAGTTTCGCCGAGGTTCGACGTTCGACGCGACGAGAGAACGGAAACGAGACTCACTGATCTTGACCTCTCCAGCGGAGTTGAGAAGCACGTTGTCGGACTTGATATCTCGATGGATGATGCTTCGCTGATGGAGATGCTCGAGTCCCTTGCACGTCTGTGAGGGGAGGGAGGGAAGGAAGGGACGAACGCGACGAAGGTCAGCTTCATCTTCTTCGCTTTCTGCTTGGTCTTCCCTCACACCAGCACTGAGATGAGATGCCCAGAAGGATAAAAGAGCTCGAGACTCACCTCCAAACAAATCCCAGCGATCTGATCCTCCTCGAGCTTGTTGTTCTCAATCACATCCGTCAACGCTCCTCCCTCCATGAACTCCATCACGACCCAAAGCTCCTGGTTCTTGATCAGGAACGCCTCGATGAAGTTGACGACGTTCGGGTGATGCGACTCCTTCATGACGACGATTTCGTTGACGATGAGTTCTTTTCGAGGCTGCTGAGCGAGATCCATCTGCTTGATGGCCACCTTCGTCCCGTTGACGAGCGATTTGGCGACGAACACCATTCCGGAGGCCCTGTCGATGAGAAGAGGAGGAAGAGGAAGTGGGGGAAGAAAGAGATGAGAGGTCAGCCTTCGTTCGAGGTCTCGAGCTTGGTTCGCGTCGAGATGAGCAGACGGAAGCGAGCGAGAAATCGAAACGTACCCTTGTCCGACCTTCTTGATCTTCGCGTACAGCACCGCCGGGTCGTCCTGACTGACCACAGCTCTCAGTCTCTCCATAATCTGACTCTCACTCATCGTGCTGATCCGTCGCTCAGCGACCTTGGGCTCCTCGACCGGCGCAGGAGTTGGAAGCTTCTTGGCCATCTGGAGAGGCTTGATCGCGACGTTGTTGTTCGACGAAGGAGCGGGAGTGTAGTTGGAGGAGGAGTTGTTGTTGGAAGAGGGAGCTGGTGCAGGGGAAGCCTTGTAGGGGTCTGCTGGCCGAGAGAAGGAAGAGGAGCCCTGGAGGACGGAGGAAGACGAAGGAAGCGAGGTCAGCTCGAGCTTCGAGCTCGGACGAAAGACTAATGAGGAGAACGAGAGCTCACGTTCTGGTAGGGAGCCTGAGAAGGGGGAGGAGGAGCTGGACGAGTGACCTGGAGGACCTTCTGGGGAGCTGGCTGATACGACGAGGGCTGTTGCTGCTGCTGCTGCTGCTGCTGCTGTTGATTCGAGCTCGACGAGTATCCTCCGTTCTGCTGCTGCTGAGACCGATCCGACGACGACGATCCGTTCGACTGAGATCCAGCGAGTCCAGTACCTCCGAACCTAGCTGCTGGTGGGGTGGGAGCGTTGTTGGCGACGTACGGACGAGGCTGCTGCTGAACGGGAGCTGAAGCGGGTCCGAGGCCGTAATCGTCGAAGTCTCCTCCTCGCTTCTGGATGTCGGTGTAGAACTCGAGAACGTCGAGAACGGCTTGAGGGTTCTTGGCGTAATCCTCTTTCGTGATGGCTGAGGAGGTAAGAAGACGAGTCCATTGTTCAGGGAGACCCTGAGCGAGGACGAAAGAGAGGAGAAGGAGGGAAGGAGGTTGATCAGCTCATGAGCTCCGTTGAAGCGGCTGATACGCGTCTTCTTCTTCGAGGAGGCCATACTGGAGGCACAACGAGGGAAGAGGAGGGCGAGAAGTGATGAAAGGGCTCAAGAACGAGGGGAACGGGCTAGAACTCACGGTGAACGCTCCGGAGACAGGGTCGAATCCGACGTGGACCTGATGAACGAAGTTCGTAGGTATCGACACTCCAAGAGGGCTCTTGTTATAGACTGAGTCCGTCCAAGAGTAGAGCTCCTCGTCTGACTTCACTGAGATGTAGTAGGTCTTGTCCTTGGTGACGATCTCCATGCAGTAAGGTCGAAGGTCGGTTCGCTGGACGCCTGTGATGTCGCGAAGGTAGATGACGTTGGAAGCCTGGGCAGCGTTCTGAGAGATGATAGTATATCAGCTTCAGCTTCAGCCTCTCTGCTTCGAGGGAGAGAAGCAGCTCTACATACCTCTGACTTCCTAAACGACAGAACCTGATCCTCGAGCATCATCCACTTCTTGCTCCAAAAGATCGTCTCCTTCACGCTCACGAATCCAGCTCGGAAGGTCTCGTTCGCAGGCCCGGGCGAGGGTTGGAAGAAGGATGAGGATGGGTTGGATTTGGTAGGGGAGGAGTAGGGCATGTTGTTGACTCGTGAGGAGGAGGAGCCGCCGAAGGAAGGAGGAGCAGGAGCCGCTCGAGAGGGAGTGAGCGAGCTCGCTTTGTACTGCGACATGGCGAAGGGAGCTGGAACCACGAGTAAGGGATTGCGGGAGTATGTCAGCTGAGGTGCTAGCTTGCGACTGGGAGAAGAGGAACGAGCTCACGCGAGAGATGGAAGGGGTTGGAGGAGGATGGAGAGGGAAGGAAGGAAGGCGAGGGGAAGGGGACGTGCGGGGAGGAGGCTGCTTCGAGAGCTATTTCCTCTGGCTAAACCTGTCGAGAGCTGAGATGGGTGGAAGGGGAGAAGGCGGAGGCGAGGTGCGTACGAGCGACCTGCGTTTGAAACTCGAGAAAAGGTCGAGAGGGAGGGAGGGAGGCGGTCGAAGTTGAGGGTTCCGCGACACTCCTCGAGCCGAGGACAAGGCGACGAGCGAGAGCGACTGTGCTTCGCTCTCCCTTTGATCCTTCGCGACGCGTCTTTTTCGTAAGTGGAGATGAAAAGCTGCCGAGACGCGTCGAAGAGAAGAGCTGAATAGGCATGCTAAAAGTTATCGAAGCGAAAAACTTCCCTCCGAGCTCACTCCATCGAGGACCAGTCCAACTCCCTGGTCGTTCCCTTTGACCTCCTCTCAGCAACCCTGTTCAGACTCATCAGATGTCTCATCGTAGGTCGTCCGTGAGGGCAATTCTGCTCGTCCGGAAGAAGAAGAAGAAGCTCGAGTCAGCCTTCCTCGCCGGAAAGAGACAGAGAAAGAGCAAGAGAACAACGAACCCAAGGCTGATCGATCAGACCCATGTTTTGAACGACCTGACAGAGCGAACGTTAAAGTGCAAGAGCAGTTAGTCGAAGGCAGCGACGAGCGAGAGAGAGGAGAGGAGGAGAGGTCGCAAGCTCACCTTCGACATCTGATTCTTGGTGAGAGACTTCCCAATCATGATGCTCTTCCGACAAGCTCGCATCGCAAACATGCTTCGAGCTTTCGAGCAGCGAACCATCTCTCCCGTTGGTCGGTCGTGCATCAGGTGAAGGAGCTCCTCGAGGTCTGCAAGCAGACGAGAACCTTCGTCAGCTCGAAGAGATGGGATGAGCGAGAGAAGGGAAGGGCCGCTTACCCTTGAAATCGAACACCGTCTCCTTGCTGATGGGTTGAGCGCTGAGAGCAAGACGCGTCTCCTCCGTCTCCTCGTCCTGGTCCACCGAGACGTCGAAACCATTCTGACGTAGGACCTCGATGTTATCCATGACGAGAACTGCATCGGCTGCTGAGATCTCCAAAGGACGAGGGCTGCAAGCACAGAAGTAGATCAAGTCAGCGACGAACGCACGAGCGAGCGAGAAGACGAGAAAGTCGAAACGAAGAACTCACTGCAACAACTTCTGACTCTGGATCCTCGTCGTCAACTGCAGCGTCTCAAAGTTGAACTTCTCATCCGACGCATGCTGATCCACGATGAACAGATCGTCTCCTGCAACGCTCCTCTTCCTCACGACGATGAACCCGAGGTTGTACTGCCCGACGACGTCCATCCGACCGAAATCACTCTTGTCGATGGTTCGCTGGAGCTCGAGGTTGGCAGATTCCGAGTGGACGTTGGCGATGCTAGCGAGGTCTGGGTCGATGGCTTCGGGTTTAGGCTGAACCAGGAGGGAAGAGGGTGGGGAAGGGAGGACGGAGGGTTGGAGGAGGAGAGCTTGAGCGAGGCGAGCGGAGACGGAGGGGAGGTCGAAGGAAATGGTTTGGTCGCTGATCGTTGAGGAGAGACCGCGAGGTGGGATGTTTGGACGTGGGACTTGACGAGCTGAGGGACGTGATGGTGGAGGGATGGGGAGAGGGTCGTCCTCGTCGTCGCTGTCGTCTTCGTCCTCGCCTTCGTCTCGTCCAACGGCAACCTCAGGAGACGAGCGACGTTTCGACTCGCTGACCTTCCGAACCGACGGAGGAGCCTCCTCAAGAATCTCGATCTCGTCTTCGTCCCCGTCTTCGTCGACCGCGAGCGACCTTCGACTCCTCGACGGTCCTGCGACGGGCTGCTCGTCTCGCATCGACGCGTCCGACAATCTCCTCTTCGACGCACTCGGGCTGCGACGACGATGTAGTGAAGAAGACTCTTGGGGTTCGACGTCGAGATCCGAATCCGTGGGTCGTTTGGGAGGCGGGGAGTCTTCGACGGACGCGGCTGAGGATGAAGTGCGACGAGGAGGGACTGCCCGAGGAGGTGGTGAGGAAGACGACGAGGAGGCGACCATGGAAGAGCGTGATTTGGAGCGAGGGATGAGTTTTGGTGGAGGAAGGGGTAGTGGTGATGGAGAGCGAGACGCTTCTCGGGGGTGAGAGCGAGCGGCGAGGGTCGAGGTCGGAAAGGTGGACTGGACGAGTTTGGAGGACGAGGAGGTGGCGATAGGAGCGAGAGGAGCGTCGTCTGAGAGTCTTGAGGCTGTTGAGACGGCGTATTCCGATTTGGAGGGAGCGAAGAGTTTCTCGAGAGCAGACTAAAAGAAGAGTGAGAGGTCAGAATCGAGCGAAGACGCGTCGAGGGAGAGCAGAGGAACTCACACGAAGGCCTTGAAGGAGGTTCGACTCGTCGTGAAGGAAGATAGTCCGCTTGTCGGGACTGACGTTGATGTCGCAGAACGCTGTGGAACGAAAGAGCGGTCAGATGAGGGCGAACAAGCAGAGAGAGGAATTGAGCGCGACGAACCTGGAGGGAGCTGAAGATCAAGGACAACGAACGGAGTTTGAGAGGTGTTGAAGGTTCGGTAGATGTCGTTGATGACTTTCTGGACCTGTGGGATCGAAAGAGGGGTGTCAGACACGCGTCTCTGTGGAGTGAAAAGTCGAGAGAACGGACCTTGGGCAGGTTGCACGGTCGACCGTTCACGTAGAGGAACTGACGATCTCCACTCGAGCGACCCTTCCCTGGAACAGGAGCCGAGATCATTCCAACGACATGGAGAGTATGAGACCTGATGAAGAAAGAAAAAGTCAGCCATCATCGCGAGTGAGACGAGACACGAAGACGCGAAGGAACTCACCTCGCGCCCTCTGGATCCCTTCCAGCAGAGCTCTTGTCCATCTCCACCTGGACCTCCAGATCCACCGAAACCAGATTCACCAGCTCCTTCGGACTCCACAGCGACGAGATCGAAGCTTTGAGACCTGGGTTCCCGTCGGTCTTGAGATGAACGGTCTTCTTCCTGTCGAGAGCAGTCAAGAAAGAGGACGAGACGTGGTGAGCTCGGTCTCTCCTTTTCCTCTTCACCGAGAGCGTGCTGAGGGCCGAGAGACTCACCCTTCCTTACTCATCCCTACCACCGTCAACCTCACCGCTTGACCTTTGCTCCCCGAGTTGAGAGCGTAGGCGTGAAGGAGAGTCAAAGCCTTCGCGAACTCCCTCTTCGCATGCTTCTCGAGCTCCTTCCTTCGAACTGGGACGGGCACGAAGAGACCTGAGACGACGACGGTGGTTCCTCTCTAAACACCGATCCCAAAGCGAACGAGTCAGCTCGCGTTTCGGCAGCGCGATGAGCTACGAGGTCGAGCTGAGCTCCGAGATGGAGAAGGGAGGGAAGGAAAGATCGAAGCTCACCGGTCTCGCCGTCTTCCCCTTGTCGTCCTTCACCCTTCCACTCCTATCAAACTGGATGATGGTGCCCGTAGGAGTCTCCTCCTCTGTAGCTGTTGTGATCTCTACTGATTCTGATAGACCGCAGAGGGAGGAGAGAGCTTCTCCTCTGAATCCGAAGGAGAGGACGGAGGTGAGGTCGGAGAAGGACGTGAGCTTCGAGGTGTGATGCTTTAGAGCTGGAGAAAGGGAGAGAGGTCAGCTCTTTCGTGCTTCTGAGCGGAAGCAGAGGTAGAAGATGGTCTTGGTAGAGGTTGAGACTGACCTAGACTCGCATAGTCCTCGTTGGGGATGCCTGAACCGTTGTCGCTGACCTCGATGGAATCCAATCCCATGTTCTTGAACTTGACCTCTATGATCCGCCAACGAAACACGAGCACAGACAACGTAAGCTCAAGCTCATTATGGTGCCTCTTCTCCTCGGGCGAAAAGATATGAGCTCACCGATAGCAGTCCCTGAAGCATCCAACGCGTTCTCAACGAGCTCCTTCACCGCCGTCTGAAGGTCAACGATGACCTGTCCTGAGGTGATTCGATGCACCGACGAGTTATCGATCTGCTTGATATGATTCGAGCTCATCTCGAGAACGCTCCCAGCCGAGAGAAGAAGCTCAAAAAGGGTAGGACGGAGAAGGAAGGAAGGGAGGAGATGGTGAACGTGGAAGGAGGGGAGGGGAGGAGAGTTCGAAATGAGCTCGCGCGAAGACGCGTCCTCCTCCCACTGGCCGAGATCGAAGCGTCAGGAAAAAATGGCGAGATGAGAATCGTGAGATTAAATAGAATGCCGGTAGGGCTATCGAGCACAAGTGGTATGAAACTGACGCTACAGAGAGAAAACAACAGGTGTGACAACGAAAGAAAGATCGGACGGACGAACTCCTTGAGGAGAAGAGCAAAAATAGCGACGAGGGAAGACCTGCTCAACCTCTCGTCACTCGTCGTTCCTCCTCGTCGGCGTCGAGATCCGTCTCGGGCGAGGACGTAGAAGGCCGTGGGTGATCCTGGGACGGGCGAGGCGGGGCTGGGGAGGAGGAGGGGAGGGAGGGAGGAGGAGGGGGAGTCGAGCTCGCGGCGACTGCTCCCAAGGCGAGAGGGAGGCTTGGTGGTGGAGGAGGGGATGGTGAGGAAGCAAGAGGATGGGAGAGTTGAACGTCCTCGAACTGGTAGTCTGGAAGACCCGTCTTCCTCGCTGTCTCGTAGGCGGGAAGCTCGTTTCCAGCCTCTTCCTCCTCCCCTCCGACGTCCCTTCTCCCTCCTGGCCCGATCGTCTCCCCTTGAGCTCCCCTCCGTCCTTCAGCTCGAGCAGCCCTCTGAGGCAAAGTAGGAAGGAACATATCTGCTGGCAGAGGGTAGCCCTGAGAGTCGAAGTTGGAGGTTGAGCCCGCTGTTGGACGAGATCGAGGGTAGGTGAAGTTTCGTTGGGAGGAGGTGCGAAGGGATCGAGAGTAGGAGCGTTGAGTTGAGAAGACCTGCCTCCAGGTGACGGCTCCTCCCTGTTTACGAAGCCGAAGGTACCTGTAGGTCGAAAGACGGAAGAAAGTTGTCAGAAAAGGATCGAGAACGAGGTTGAAAAGTAAGAGGAGGGAAGGTAAGAAAGGGAGAGGGACGGAGAGTTCCGACGAAGAAAGCTCACCTCATGAGAACGAGAGCGGAAACGGCGACGAAGCAAGCGGCGATTACGCCCCACTGAAGCGCAGACTACGTTCCAGACGATCCGAGGAAGGGATGGGGATCAGTGTATGCGCTCGAATTCGAAGGAGGGAGGGCAGGAGAGAGCTCACTGAAACGCCGATGCGCTCAGAAGAGGAGGAGGACTCGGGGGAGGGGAAGAGAGGTGTCGCTGTGGAGGTTGAGGGTTGTTCTGTGGTTGTAGTAGTGGGTTGTTGACCTCCCAGATTTCTACGAATCGGGCGGAGGAAGCGAGAAGATGATGGCATTGGGTAGATAGCGGAGATTGTGGAGGGTGAGAAGGAGAACGAAGAAGGAAGAGTAGATTCAAGAAGTTGAAGAGACAAACGCTAATCGGGAGACCCCTCCTTCTCCCTCTGACGTGTTCAGGTACCATCTCCCTTCTGGTCCTGGTACCTGATGAAAATTAGATGTGAGGCAGCAAAGAGGCTCTCGAGAAGGGTAAGTTGTTTTAGCTGCAGACGAACGCGTCGTTCGAGTGAACGAAGCAGGCGAGGGGTTGGCGAGAAGGAGTGATCTTCTTGAGCCCTTCCTCGTCTAGGGTTCCAACTGCCGCACTGCGCTCGCTCGTCTTCGTTTCGAGTGAAAAGAGCCTGGAATTTCCCTCCTTCCTTCTTGCTCCCAACAACCACCACCCCCCCTCCCTCCCTCAAACAAACCCCCCTCTACTAAACAAAACACTATGGTTAACGTCGGTATCAACGGTTTCGGTAAGCTTCAACATTCTTTTACCCTTAATGGAGTGCTTGTGATGAGATGGGAGGACTGCTTGGTCGTCGCAAAGAGATTTCGTTCCCTCGCTCCCCATCACAAAAGCTGACTCCATCCTTCCACCTCTCCTCCTTCCCTCTCCCTCTCCCTTCTCCCACCGGTTCTCTCGATGCTCCTTCTCAGGTCGAATTGGTCGAATCGTCCTCAGGAACGCCATCCTTAACGGAGAGAGTGAGTTCTTATCATCGCTCTCGACTTTTCCTCCTCCCTTCCCCCATCAGTTCGCTGACCCTCGTCACCCCTCCCTTCCCTTCCTTCTTCTCCTCAGTTGACGTCGTCGCCGTCAACGATCCTTTCATTGATCTTGAGTACATGGTCTACATGTTCAAGTACGATTCCGTTCACGGTTAGTCCTCATCAGCCATCTCATCCTCCTCCCCTGATTCCTTCCTTCGTCTTCTGCGGGGATCCTCGGATGGCTGATCTCGCCCTCCTCCTCCCACGTTCTTTCTTTCCCTCTCTCCAGGAGTCTTCAAGGGAACCGTCGCCGCCAAGGACGGAAAGCTCGTTATCAACGGAAAGCCCATCACCGTCTTCGGAGAGCGAGACCCTGCCAACATCCAGTGGGGAGCTGCCGGAGCCGACTACGTTGTCGAGTCCACTGGTGTCTTCACCACCATCGTTCGTCCCTCCCTCTCGCCTTCCTCTACTTCTTCCCCTCGAGCTCATCAACTAACCTATCTATCCTCCTTCCTCGCTCTTCTCTCCAGGCCGCTGCCTCCGCTCACTTGAAGGGAGGAGCCAAGAAGGTCATCATCTCTGCCCCCTCGGCTGATGCCCCCATGTTCGTCGTCGGTGTCAACCTTCCCGCCTACAAGCCTGAGTACCAGGTCATCTCCAACGCTTCGTGCACCACCAACTGTCTCGCTCCTCTCGCCAAGGTCATCAACGACAACTTCACCAGTTCGTTCGACTTTCCTCCCTCCGTCCGCCGCCTCGCGACTTCGGTCTTCTTCGCTCTCAAGCTGACCTCCTTCCTTCCTTCCTCCGCTTTTTTCTACTTCCTCAGTCATTGAGGGACTCATGACCACCGTCCACGCCACCACCGCCACCCAGAAGACCGTCGATGGACCTTCTCACAGTGCGTTTCTCGTCTCGTCGCGATTCGAACTCTCGGTCTCGAACTCTCTTGCTGACCTTCTTTTCCCTTCCCTTTCTCTTCACCTCCATCAGAGGACTGGCGAGGAGGACGAGGCGCTTCCGCCAACATCATCCCCTCCTCCACCGGAGCCGCCAAGGTTCGTTTCACTCTCTTCGACTTCACTCGATGTCTCGCAACGCGAGCTCGTTCGCTGACTTCTCCGCCTCCTCCTTCCCTCTTCTCTCCCTCAGGCTGTCGGTAAGGTCATCCCTGCCCTCAACGGCAAGCTCACTGGAATGGCTTTCCGAGTCCCCACCTCGTGTGTTTCCGTCGTCGATCTCGTTGTCCGAATCGAGAAGTCCGCCACCTAGTTCGTCCTCCTCCCTCCCTCCACTTCCTTTCCCTTTCCTCGAGCATCATCTGACCTTCGCCCTTCTCTTCTTCTTCACTCTCTCAGCGACGAGATCAAGGCCGTCGTCAAGAAGGCTTCTGAGACCCCTGAGCTCAAGGGTATCTTGAACTACACTGAGGACGCCGTCGTCTCCAGTTCGTCCCATCTCCCCTCCCTCCCCTCTCTCCTTCCTTTCCTCTCAATCCCATACACCCAACTAACTCTCTCCTCTCCTTCCTACAGCCGATTTCACCGGAGACTCTGCCTCTTCCACCTTCGACGCCGCCGCCGGAATCTCCCTCTCCGGAAACTTCGTCAAGTGAGTTGACTCCCTTTCTCTCGACTCCCTTTCTCTCGACTCCCTTTCTCTCCCCCCCCCCTCCCTCCCTCTCTCCCTTTCTACCTTCCCACCCTCTATACATTCCTCATACTGACCTTTTGCCTTCTCCCCTGTAACTTCTCTCCTACTAGGTTGATCTCATGGTACGATAACGAGTGGGGTTACTCTGCCCGAGTTGTCGACCTGGTCGCCTACGTCGCCAAGGTTGATGCCGCCGCTAAGTAAAAAAACGGCTTTACGACTTCTTCTCTCTAATACATGCCAGTTCCCTTCTATACATCGTCTCGAGAATCGAAAGAACGATCGAAAAACGACTTGGTGGCGAGCGAAGGAGCGCGACGCGAGCGCCTCGTCCCCTTTCGCCTCTCGCCTTTTCTCTCTCTTCCTCTTTCCTTCATACTCAGCTCTCAAGTGAAAGCATACCTATCGTGGCATAGAAAGTTTTCAGAGCATCAAGTCTACGAGATCTTCATCGGTTTTGCTCGCAGCGGACTTGCTCGGTTCGAGCGAGCGAGATGGAGAACAGGACGGGGAGACTCGTTGGAGAAGGCGTAAATCCGATCATGATCTTTGATCTTTGGCTCGTGCTTGATCAGATCACATCACATCGGCCGATGAGTATGATCTCGGATCCAGGATCTCGGGAAGAAGGGAGGAGATGGAACCGAAGGAAAGCGAGTCGCGTCGAAACGGGAGGTCGTTGAGTGAGGACCGAGATGGTCTTTCGTCACGAGTGAGGTTGGAGAGAGGGAGGGAGGGTATGTGAGAAGCGACGAGAAGGGCTGAGCATGTGTTGGTAGATGAGGACCGAGTCGTTCAAGGTTGACCCGAGAAGAGAAGACAAAACACGACGCGATGGATTTGAGGTTCGAGTGAGAGGACCCGAGGAAGGGAGGTCAAGTGGGATGGGTTCGGATCGACGACGAGAAATGGAGAAAGTAGACTCAAGAGGGTCTCTGATGCTACTGATTCTCGTAAAAAAAACCGACGGAGAGGCGAGGGGAAAGCCGCGTCGCACGAGTCGTTCAAAAGCTCCCTTTCTGTCGACTTTCGTACTTCAGAGATGCACACAAGGCTGACGAGCATCGAGTTGATACTACCGCGTAACTCAATCTACGCCTCTCCGACCGACACCTCCGACAAAACCAGTTCGATCTGACCTCGGACGCGTGCGAGCTAATCAAAGTCGACGGCGAGTGGCCGAGAGCGAGCCCTGTAGACCTAACAGAAAGGAGGAAGAAGGAGAGAGCAAGTAAGGCAGCTGGAGTTATGACCGAAGGCTCTCGACGAGGATTTTGGGGGGAGTGAAAGAGAAAGGAAAGGACGAACGGATCGAGGGTCGCGTTGAGCGAGTCGTCCACGAGCAGGAAGTCGCCTCCCTTGCCAGCAACGTATACACATAGAGACGAGCCTGACAGATCCCGAACAGTAGACCTGCTGAGGTAATCGGCCGCGACTTGACACTGAGAGAAGAGGAGGGGGAAGGAGAGGTCGAGGTGAGCTTCACTCAATGAGCTTGCTCCCCTTTCGGCGCTTCAATTTCGACGAGAACTGACCCAAAGGGTACGATACTCTGCAGGAGTCATCGTTCTCTATGGGATGAGAGAAACGGAGACGAGGGTGAGCTGCAGAATGGTGCTTAAGAGGGAGCGATGGGAAGGAGGAGGGAGGGAGGTACGAACGAGAAGCATGCCGACGGCTTCCTTCTTCTCTCTCGAAGGCAGCTTCGCACCAAGACCATCCATTCCAGACGAGAGTCCGAGTAGTTGTCCGAACTGAGCGAGTCGAGAGGTGTCCATGGCGATTTCTGAAGGGGAGGGAAGGGAGGAGAGCGAGTGAGAGTTGGCGGAAGGAGAGGAGGAAGTTGAGCTCGAAGCTCAAAGAGACGTCGTCAAGATAGTTCCTTCACGACCGTTGCAATAGAAAAACTGCCAAGGTCAAAGGGTTTGTCTGAGGTTGAGATCCTTAAGTCTACAGTTCCTCGATTTTGAGTTCAAAATCTGCTTGACGACCCGAGGCGACCCCTCCTTTTTGGATCGACCTCGAAGCGAGCTCCCTCTCCTTCCTTCCCTCGAACGTCGACCTTCTCCTTCTCCCCTCCTATCTCCCCCATGCCTCCTCCTGACTCCTTCTCCCCACAAAACGAATACGTGAATATTCTTGGACTCTCTTTGGGGCAGGAAGGTGGACCTGGACCAATCGCTTCGTTCGAGCAGCTGCAAAGATTGAAGGAGCTGACGAAAGTTGGTCCATTCCTTCGTTCTCTACTTTCCATTCGAGCTGACCCTTTGGGTTTTTTTCTTCTGACCCACTCTGCAGGAGATCATCAGAAAGGATATCGATCTGGCCCACACGGTAAGCCTTTCGAACGCACTGAGCCCTCCTTGAGCGAAGATCGAGCTGACCTTCGTCTTGCGTTGTCGCCAGAACGAGATGGCTTCCCTTTACCTTCCTTCCCTTTTCCGTACCTACTTCGGCAACACCCTCGATGTCAGCAGTGAAGTCAAATGCTATATCTGGTCTCTATACTCCCAGATCATCTACGAGACGATCATCTGCTGTTCCGCGATGTGTGCTCGTTTCGTTCGTCAGAACGAGGTCGAAGCTCGTTCCTTCTACCTCGTTCTCGCTGAAAAGATCGCCATCGTCTCCAGGTCAGCTGTCGAAGTGAGTGCAAGCCCCGTTTCAAACTCACGCCGAACTTCCTCCTGATCTGTTCCCTTTGTTGACTGAATTGCAGCGTCTCGACCCCGAGCGGTACATCCTGCTCGCGTCCCTCGTCGTTCTCTTTCAAACGTTCTCCGCCCCAATCATCATGCAAAAGTCGACCTCCTTCACACGTCTACCGATCCTCTCACCTCCAATCCGAGCTCAACTCTTCACAGCCATCGCCCAAGTCGGAAGTCGACCGTCAACAGCCCTCCCCAGATGGATCCGCCCCCTCCCACTCGACAGGATCTTAGAAACGACGAGATTGATGTCGAGTGCATCATCCGTTAACCTGGAACTATCCAGAGCTGGTATGATGAGGGGATATCCCAGCGTAGCTTGGTGGAAGTGCGAGCTGAGATGGCTGCCGACGGATCGAGAGCTGACGGAAGACGAGCGACGATTTGAACATCTGCCACACGAGGACGAAGGAGAGAACATGATGGCCTGTGGTCGAGTGAGTACTGAACTACTGTCCTCCTCTCTTGCGCTCGTTCTGACCCGACTTTCGTCGCTTTCGCAGTGCTTCACCGTTCGCTACTGCTGCAAAGGTCAGTCACATCACGTCGCGTCTCCTCGTTTCTTTCTTGCTCACGCGTCCTCCTCCTCATCGCCTACAGAGCACCAACGACTGGACTGGAAGCGTCACCACCAGATGGTCTGCTTCACACCGAGCTGGTAGTCGTCTTCGCTCGCTCGTGAGTCCGACGCGTCTTCGTCCTCCGTCTCTTCCTCGCTTCTCCCATCGTCTGACTCTCGTTCTCATTCTTCTTTCTTTTGTCGCATCACTCCCAGACTCTCACTCGAATGTCTCACTCTTCAACTCCGATCACGTCGTCCTTTCCTCTTTCGGTTTCGTGCTCAACGTCAGTCTCTCGCCTCGTCGTTTCGTCCCGTTTCCCTTTCCCTTCGCCTCGCTGACCTCTTCCCTTCTTTGCACTTTACTCTGAAGCCAGACGACTCCCTTCACATTCGCTTTCGCTCGGACACGGAGTCATCAAAGGAGACGAAAAGCCGTCGCTTGTCGATTTCGTTCGTCTTCGCCTCAGGTGGATACGAAGGATTATTGATGGACGCTTTTGCTCGATTTGTACTGACTTTCCTCAGAGCGAGTCGAGCTACCGCCAGGCTGTTCTTGCTTGGCTTCGAGCGTCATTCTCCACTCTCCTCGGCTGTGTATATCCACAGCCGCTCGCTCGAGACCTTGCTGGAGGATCGCGTCGGTAGGAAGAGGCGAGTTCGTCATTTCTCTGTCCCCCTTCCCGCTTTGAGATGTTTGTTGACCTTCACGTTCCTTGTTCGGGTAACACAGCTTCATCCTTCTCCTCTCTTGCCGACAAAGCCGACGTTCTTCTTGACCGCGCTGCGAACAATATTCGAACCTCGACCAGCGACGACGTTCCCGCTTTCACACTTAACCAACCTTCGCGTCTCCTCCTCTTCCTCTCTCCAACTCCCACCGACCCTTCCCAGATCTATCCACCATGAGCTTCAAACTCCTCTGTATGATCCTACCGCTCATAGCAGCCATTCTCCTCGTCGTAGCTGGTTCCAGGCGAGGCGACGGAGGACTCTACCTCCTCAACGCGACCTTCTACAACTCGACGGGAACGGGAGGAGGGAAGCTCGCAGAGGTCAACATCGGGAACGCTGATTACTGCTTGATCAAGGCTGGGGTGGAAACGTGCTCGAGGGAGAGGAGAGGGACTTGGGGTTATAGTGTTGGTGAGTATGATGAAAGAAGAAGAAGAACTGAAGCGGGAGAGTGAGCGAGTCGAGTTCACGAGCTGTCTTCTTCTGCTTGCTCGCTCGCAGATCTCAACGCTCTCCTCCAAGTCAGCGACCTTCCTGTGATCTTAAACAAGCACAAGACCTATGTATTCCAGATCTTTCACATCATCGGTAAGTTGAAGGAAGGAGAGAGGACGAACCTGCGAACTGCGCCTGTTCCGTCTTGACCCGTTCGATCTCGTTGCGCTCGAGCTGATGTTCTCCTTGCTTCCCTCTCGAACAGCGATCATCTCATACTTTGATGCCTTTGGGAGTGTATTCCTCGGAGAGAGTTGGATTGTTCTCGCTGCGTTTTTGGCTGTGTTTGGAGATGAGTCGCGTTGCTTTCTTCCTGACACGCCACTCTTATCGCCCCCGTCCTCTCTCGCTCGACTTTCACCTCAGCAATCTCAAATACGGGTACAAGGTTTCATATCACAAGAGCTGACCTCCATCTCGACGCTTTCCTCTCTCACCAGGTCTTCTCTCCCTCATCGTCGACCTCGCCATCTTCCTCCCACTGCGATCTCAACTCAACCGCCTCGACTCGGTCTCAGCCTCCCTCGGTCCTTCCTTCTGGCTCGTCATCTCGGCTTTCATCATCGTCTTCCTAAACGCGGCCTTTTTCCTAGGACTTGTCGCTGGGGAGGAGATCGGAAACTGGTTCGACCATCGTCGACGCGTCGCGGCCGACAGACGACAAGCTCGAGCCGAAGTCAAACGAGTCGAACAGGAGCAGAAGACTCAATTCAACTCCGGAGGAGTCAGCCCACTCGGATACCAAGCCCACCAGCCTCAGTCGTCGAACGGGGGAATGAAACAAACAGTCGGAGGACGAGAACGTCTCGATTTCGTCGGAGGTCTTCTGCGGAAGCAGAATCCGAGGCCAGGGAACTTCGGTGGTGGAGGAAGTATGAACGTTAAGGGTGGAATTGCAGCGACGACGGGAGGATGTGAGTGAAACTCTTGAGCTGAGCTTCGAGTCGAGGGGCGCGTCGCGGTCTTGCGTCGGTAATTTCTGAAACTGATCTCTTCCTCCCTTCTTTTTCTCTCTTGATACAGTCGGATACGATCCTCAAGCTGGCTACTACGGGAACCCTTACCTCGATCCCTACCACCCTCACCATCATCCCAACCATCCCTGCCCTTCGACCGATCCTCCCTCCTGCGATCCATCTCCCTCCTGCATCAACCCTTCACCCGACCTTCCTAACCCTACCCATCAGACTCCAGGATCCTTTGAGCCTCAAACGAACAGCGATCCCTCCCCGGCTCAGCCAACTCCGTCGATCCAAGTCAGCAGCCCGGATCCAACTCCCTCGACGTGGAGGACTGGCAACGCTCCGGAACTTCAAACTCACGCTGAACCTCAGCAGCCCGCAGCTTTCTCGAGTTGGGGAGGAGGAGGAGGAGCTGGAGATCATCACTCGACTCAACAAGACTCGTTCAACTCGTCGGCGAACGCGTCAAACGACGTTTCGTTCTCGTTCGGAGGAGGTGACGCCGGTGGGAGTTTCGGAGGAGGAGGAGGTGACAGTGGTGGTAGAGGTGGAGGAGGGGGAGGTGGAGGAGGAGGCGGTGGCGACTAGTCTTTGCGAGTCCGTTCTAGGAAGGCCGTCGCTTCTTGTTTTCGTTCGCTCGTTCGTCGGGTCGTTGGAGGATCGATGATCGCCTTACGAAGCCCGCGCCGCTCCTTCATCCTGCAGGCCGTTCGAACTGTTCCTCCCCTTTTCCTATCTCCTTCGCCGAGAAGAATGTCCGACGAGAACAACGAGAACAAGGAGAGGAAGGTCGTTCGTCGCGAGTCAGGTTCATTTCCGAAGCTCAGCTCTTTTTCGGAGAGACGTGGCCGATGATGATAGATAGATAAATAGACACAAGAAGAGAAAAGATCGGATATAGTGGGAGAAATGAGAGAAGAGAGAGATGAGATGGGAGGAGAGGGACGAGACGCGAACCGAAGAAAACGAACGAGACGAGACGACGAGATAGATAGACAAACAGAGTTGAGAAGAGACCGAGAGATGGAAAGAAGTAGAATGAACACACAGAGGACACAGATGATAAAACAAAACTCGAACCAAAGAAGGAAAGAAAAGCGAGCGAAACGAACGACGTTCAACCCCTCCCCCTCTCCACAAACTCATCCCCAAACCTCCCCTGCTCCTGCCCATTCATCGGACTCATCGTCCTCTCCAACCCATCCCCTCCCATCCTAATCCCCAACCCAAACCCACCCCCAGGCATCGAGAACCCACTGTACTCCTCCTGCCACGCGAACGCGTTTTGTTCAAGGACTGGTGTCGCTGGAGGCTGAGGGTGAAGAGGTGGGGTGTGAGAGTGGTAGTAAGGGTTGGCATTGGCGGAATCGAACGACTGTCCTCGAGCCATTCCAGGAGGAGCAGCGCCGTGGTCGTAGAGCGGCGAAGCAGCGAGTTGCTGGACTCTCGAAGAGGAACGACGAGCGATTCGAGGTGGTTGAGGACGAGGGAGGTATTGGTTTGGGTTGGAAGAGGTGGGAGGGGCAGAGTGGGTTCTTTGGATTGGGAGGGAGGAGAGTTGATCGTTCGAGTGCGAACCCGGGGGAGGAGGGTAGAACTCCTCTTGACGAAGAGGTTGGGTTGGAGGAGCCGCGTACGGGTCGAGGAGGGAGGTGGGGTAGGGCGATTGGGGGTAGGGTGAGAACTGCGAGGGGTATTGATGAGGTGGGGGAGCGCCGTACTGGGAGGAGGGGTAAGGGGAGTTGGTTACCGAAGAGCAGGAGGAGGAGGATTGAGGGTTCGGGGACGCGTCGAAGTGGCATGAGGAAGGGTGGAGTTGGGTGTTGTTGGGGTAGTAAGGAGAGGGTTGGAAGTGATGAGGTGGTTGGAGGTAAGGGGAGACGGAGGATTCGTGCTGCTGGCGATACTCGTAGACCTGATGAGGATGGTTCGACTGGCCGAAGGGTTGTCGATCCGGTTGAGGGTGAACTCGAGACGAGGTCGAGGAGTTTTCCTTCGCGGAAGAGACATTCTCTTGATCGACAACCATATCCTTTTGAGTCTTAGGCTTCGCCTTGGTCTTCTTCTCCTGCTGGGATCCCTCCAGAGTCGTAGCGGAAGCCGTCCGCTTCCTCGACTTCGACGACGCGACCGATCCTCCGTCCGAGTCGACCGACAGACCAGCGTTCTTCTTCGGCACCGAAGGCCTCTTCACAGCCATCTTCCCCCGACGATCCTCCAACCCTATTCCGTTCATATCCCCCTGGAACAACCAAGCGAGGTTCCCTTCTCCGAATCCTGACGACGACTTCCGAACGTGGTCGGGGTTGGTCGACGACGACGAGACGATGGGAGGAGCGGGAGCGACTTCGACTGGTGCTGCGACGACGACGGAGGGAGATTCGACGATCTTGGAGAGGTCGATGGGGAGTCCTGCTTCCTCCATCCGAGCGACCTTGTAAATTTGTCGAAGGACGGGAGCCTTGTTGGCGCTGATGAGGGCTCCGACGGAAGCTGTCGCGAGTTCGAGTCGTTGAATCGGGACGGAGGGTTCTCGAAGGAGGGCGAGGAGGAAGAGGGATCGATCTGCAAATATAAAGGAGGTCAGCTCGGCGTGCTCGAGGGAAGAGTGAGCTCGAAAAGGAAGGGCTGACCGTCTTCTGTGAGGTCCTGGGGATTGAGGTACATCTGAAAGAGAAGAGGAGGGCTCGGATCAGCTCGACGATTCGGGACGAGCGAGAGAGAGAGGAGAAGGGACCCACAACTCCAGCAGGCCAGAAAGAAGGAGGCGTCGACCCATCTCGGTAGGTTTGCTTCGTCGCAGCCGACCACGACTTAGCGACCGTCTTCGAAGTCGGTCGTCCGAGAGCGTTTAGTCGGTCGAGGAGGTACTCCGTCACGGCTGGGTCGATGGTTCGGGAGGAGGAGGACGTGGTGGTGATAGGTGTAGGGGTGGTGTATACGGCCGGCGACGAGGTAGATGAGGAAGCGGTGGCTGCTGGAGTAGGGAGGGACGAGTTGTTGACCGACGAGGAGGAGGCGTTGGCGAGTTGAGCTCGAGTGTTTACCCTTCCCTTTCTCGCTCCTCCCGCGTCCCCTACAGCAGCCACAGCAGCACCCAAAGCCGACAACTCCACCTCAGCCTCCTCTTCCTCATCCTCATCCTCCTCCTCACTCCCATCTGCATCCTCGTCGTCCTCCTCCTTCAGCCCATCCATCGACTCCCCTCTCTCTCCCTTCCCCTCCCTAAGCTCCTTCTCCCTAACCTCCCTCCCCTTCTTCGCCATCTGAACACACTCCAGTCTCAGCTCCGGCGTGAACATCCTATCCACTCCCGCTTGAAGGTATTCTGACGCGAAGACTGAGAAGGTTCCTTGCGGGCTAACCCACGCGACGAGGAAGGAGGAACCGTTGATGAAGGATGCTTTTGAGAGGGCTTTGAGAGTGAGAGCTTGTTTCGATTTGTGGTGACGGGACATGGAGCGGAGGTCGAGGTAGGGTTCTTCGCGAGTGACTGAGAGAGGGAAGAGAGGGAGGAGGGAGAATGCGGGTGGGAACGGGGAGGAAGAGGATGGATGATCAGCTCGGTGAAAGGAAGGGAGGGATGGGAAGGAACGGGAGGCTTCGTAGAGAGGCTCGACTCGTTGTCAGGTGGACGTATATAGAAGAGGATAACGTACCTGCTATTCGTGCCATTTTAAGAGTCCAGGATGAAAGTTGACGGCGGGAAGGAGGAAGGGAACGAGAGGGAGGGAGGGAAGGAAGGGAGGGGAGGTTGAGATTTGGACCAGTTCCTTTTGCTTGCTCGTCGGTTCCTAGATCGAGAGAAGGACTGAAGAGTCCACGAGCGTCCAAAGAGGAGGGAGAAGAGAAGGGAAGGGAAGGGTGAGGGAAAGTTGCGTGCTTGGTGAGGGTTGGTGAACGAGAAGAAGGAAAGCGTTCCCTTCCCTCTTGTTGACCTCTCGTTCCCAAGCGCGTCTCGTCGATCGTCGGCCACAATCCGCAGATCCTTCTTATATTTATTAACGCGAGAAGAAAACAAAGAGCTGAACGGTAAACATGGGGTGAGATGGGAAAACAACAGATAGGTGCAAGTAACGAAAAGTCCTGAGTAAGTAGAGAGAGAAGGAAGAGTCTAAAATCTGAATCGAGCTCGTTCGGCGAGGAGACCTTCGCGTTCGTCGAGCCTGCCTGCTTTGGATGCCGCTGCTACTCCAGCCTGGAAGAGAACAACAACGAAGGTCAGGTCAGCGCTTGGTTGTTCGAAGAAGACGCGAGAAGAGTGGATAAGTGAGAACTCACATCGAAGTTGACCGACGCCTGATCGAAATGACCCAATGTCGCCTGAAGGCCAGCGACGAACCCGAACTCCTCTGCTGTCCTCACGACGAGAGGGTGAGCCGTAGCGAACGCTTCGACCATCATCGAGCAGGCTGAGTGGGTGTCAGTCTGGCCAAATCAAAAACAAAAGAGAAAAAGGGCGAAACGAGTCAGCTCTCTCGTTCTTCTCCTCTCCCACCTGCGACGCGAAACCAAAGCGATAGAAAAACTCACCTTCGCCTTCGTCTGAGCCAACAACAACGCAATCGCCGACTTCAAAGGCCTCATTTCCTTCCCCAGATCCTCTGCCTCCTCCGCCCACCCACCCAAAGTCAACGCGTCCCTCCCAACATCCCCAGCGAGTTTGAACGCGGCTTCCATCTCCCTCGACCCTTCCTCCTTCGTGCTCCCTTCCTCGGCGCTCTCTCGCAGGCAGTATCCCCAGAGAGCTCGAGCCCAGGGTTCTCCGCCTGGACCGAAGTCGACTGCTTTGGCGAGGAAGACGGAGGCCCGGACCTGAGAAAGAGAAAAGGCGAGACGAAGGTCAGCGAGAGAAAGAGCGAAGCGCGTCGAACTCGAGACGTGGAAGGGAGAGAATACTCACCGGTTCGCTGAGAGCGAGATAAGCGTATCCGACGAGGAGGTAAGGAATGTCGAGGAGAGAGGGTAGAGGAGAGGACGGGGTTGGGTTGTGGATAGGTGTGTAGGTAGCCTTCGAGTCACGAGAGGTCTGAGGACTCGAGTCGTAATCTGGAGGAGGGAGGTTGACGAGGTTGGCTGCTGCTGCTGCATCTCGGAAGGCTTCTGTCGACCGCCCGAACGAAGTGTGGATGATGCTTCGGATGGCGACGGCGACGGCATTCTTTCCATCGCGAGAGAGGGCGGACTCGACGGCGGAGAGGGCGAGAGGGAAGGAACGCATCTCGAGGTGGACCAAGGCGAGGAGGTGTTGGATTGGGAGGGTGGGAGAGAGTTTGAGGGCGAGGAGGAGATCGGCGAGAGCACCTGTGAGACGAAGACAACAGTGTTAGCTGAGCGAGATGTGGAGAGGGAGGAAGAACGCAGCAAGGACGAACCCTTCAGATGTCGAAGTCTCCACCGAATCAACGCTCGCCGAACCAAGATCCCAGTGTCCTCCTCTCCCTCCTGCCAGGCGATAACGTCCGAGAGCCGACGAAGGACATCGACGACGTCCGAGAAGAAAGCCTTGTCGCAGGTCGATATCGACTCGACGAGGTACGAAGCTCTCCTGGCGAGGAACTCGTCGCGTCGTTCAGGGAATCTGCATCGTCCAGCGAGAATCGAGGAGTCAGTCCTCCGTTCGACGGGTGAAGAGGTTCACAGCGAGACGAACCTCTGGAAGATAGCTGAACGAAGCTGAACCACGTCGCCGAGGATCCGAAGCGGCACTCCAGGTCGAAGAGGGTGTTCTGGTCGGTTAGTGATGATCTGGAGACGGGACGAAGGAAGATCAGTCGAGTTCAGCGCTTCGAGAAGAGAACGAAGGAGAATGCTCACCGTCCAACGGTCGTGGATATAGCCATCCGAAGCCAAACAAGGATCCACCAGCTCCAGCTTCGATATCGGGTCCACAGGCTGGAACGAGATCCCGTCTCCCTCGCCAGCCTCGACGTACCCCTTCTTATCATCCGTCCACCCTCCATGGGCTCCTCCCATCAATCCCACTCCCATTCCTGGAGCACCGATGAGGCCTCCTCCTCCTCCTGGAGAGTTGAGTGGGTTCGGAGAGGTGAGGAGCGCGGTCGAGTAGGAGATGGAGGAGTTGTCGCTTCGATGAGAACGAGCTGAGGAGTCCATGTTGGTCTGCAACGACGGCGGCTGGTTTTGAGGTGGTAGTTGGTAGGTAGAGGGAGGAGGAGCTGAGGAGCCGTTGGTTCCGGTGCCGAGGATACGCTGTTGAGTCGCAGAGCGCTCTTCCTTCTCTTGTTGAGTGAGTCGAGCGGTCTCGAGAGCGTCGATGAGGGATTGGATGGCTGAAAGCGATGAAGTACGCGTCAGAAGAGAGCTCTTCGAGAAGAAAACAACGCAAGAAAAACCCACTCTTCTCAGCTGTGAGACGAAGGAGGGGAAGAAAGTCAGCACGCGTCCAAACGAGCAAAACGCGCAGAACGAGCAAAACGAACCTTCTCCACCTCCGTAACCATCTGGAATCCCAGCTTGAGGCTTCAGAGCAGTCTCCTCGACTCGTAGGCGTTGAATCGTCTGAGCGATCGTCTGAGAGTTGGCTTGAGCGACGATCCGCTGCGAAACGAATGACAAGACGAGTCAGCTCTCGATTTGTTATTCATTCGCGACGCGTCGAGAAGCTCACCTTGATCATCCCAGGCAAATCAGCCTCGAGTCCTTCGATCTGACGAGAAATCTGCATTCCGATGTGACGTGTATCCTGAACGGCCTCGAAGAGAGCGACGGCGAGCTTGGAGGTAAAGGCTGGAGCACGACACGAATCGACCGACCAGGAGCGGTCAGCATCTCCCGAGAGGGCAGAGAAGGACGAGGAAGGAGGTGCTGACCTTTCGTGAGCCGCTCGTCGAGATCCTTGAGAGCCTTAGCAGAGCGGTCGGCTGGCCAGACGTGAGCGATGTTCCTGCGAGACGCGAAAGGAGGACGAGTCAGCGACGTCCGAGGGTTCTCGTTCGAAGAAGAGACGGAACTGACTGTTGATTCTCCTCCATCCAGAAAGCAGCCTTGTCGAAATCCCTAGATATCGACTCGAGAGCTCGACTCTCCTGACCCGTGAGCTCTGCAGAAACGAAACGAGGAGGAAAAGGTCAGTTCTGTCGCGACGCGACCTCGACGCTCGATTTCCATAGCCACAAGCGACGTACCGAGCTCCCTAGCTACCAGGCGAGACACATGACCACTCAGATTGGCGACGAAGACGTCCATCACTCGAATGAGGTACTGATCTGTGAAGATGAGGATGCGAACGAACGATCAGCTCTCGTCTCGTCTCCTCCTCGACTCGTTCGTTCGCCCAAAGCACGAACACCCCCCGCCTCGCCCATCAAACAGAGGTTAAGCTGACCTTGATTCGTCCTCCTAAACATCTGCCTCAAATTCGACGAGAATCCCAACAACCTCTGAGCCGAACCCATCGCGCCTCCAGCACTTCCGACAGTCATGACTCGCGTCAACGCTCCTCCTCCCTGCTGCTGAGGTTGAGCTTGAGCTTGAGGGAAGTTGTAACCTCCTGTCGACGACGACAATGGAGCTGGAGTCGAGCCTCCTGGAGGGCTGAAGGACGGTCCAGCGAAAGCGTTGACTTGCTCGTAAGTCGTCGCTGGGTACTGTCTCGGAGGAGGAGCTTGAGGCTGTCCTCCTCCATACCCGAGCTGAGGAGGAGCCTGAGCGTAACCTCCGTGCTGCTGCTGTTGTTGAGGTGGAGGAGGTCTTCGTTGATCTTGAAGAGGAACGGGAGGAGGGGAAGGGAAGGGAGCTGGTTGGTAGTGGGAGGAGGTTGAAGGAGGAGCTGAATGACCTTGAGCTTGAGCTTGGTTGGTTGGGAGGGGAGCGTCGTGTCTGTCGAAGGAGGATAACGGACGAGCGAAGAGGTTGGGGTTGGGTTGGGATGGAGCCTGCATGAGAGCTGGTTTGGGAGGACCATGGTAGGAGATCGGACGTTGATTCTGTTGAGGAGGAGGAAGCTGCTGATGTTGAGCTGGGGAGGGGCCTCGAGATGGGACGTTGCCGTATCCTCCTGGGTTCGGGCTGAGCTGCTGCTGCTGAGGTGGTTGAGGAGAGCGGTACTGCTGCTGGTTTGGAGGAGGAAGATGTTGCTGAGAGGAGTAGTGCGAGTTGGAAGAGGGAGCGAGGGAGGTTGAGGAGGAAGCGGTGGTCGAGACCGATACGATGGAAGCCGAGTCTGCCGCCAGACGCTCCTTCTCACGACGACGAGCTCGATTGGGATCCTTCTTGGACGTAGACTGAGGAACTGACATGATGAGGGAGAGAGTGGAGGGGGTGGATAAGGGGAGCGAGGAAGTTTCGAAGGAGGGGAGTCGAGAGGGAAGGAGCTTTGAGAGCTGAGGAGGAGGAGGGGGTTCGAAGGAAGAGGGTTGACGAGTATGGGGGGAGGGGTCGATATGAGCGTTTCCAGAGATCTACAGGAGAGAGAAGGGGCTCGACTCTCTTGATGAGTACTACAGAGTAAGGTGTGCTGGAAGGTCGAAGTGGTTGAAAAGCAGAAAGGGCGCAAGGAGGCTCAGAAGCTGAAGCTCAGCTTGGACGCACCGCTCGAGCCGACCTTCTCTCTTCCTCCCAAACCGTCACGACCTCTTCTACACTTTAGAACCCTTTCTCGTCATCGCTCACAGATGCAGCTCGACTCTGGTCTAGACGGCAACCTCTGCTCTTCGACCTCTTGAGGTGGACGTCGCTGTCACGAGCTCGGCCATCTCCTCTCCTCCTCCCTCTCTCTTCCTTCTCTCGACGCTGCTCAGCTCTCCCATCGCATCACCACCTCTTCAGCTTCCATCCGAATCTTACTGTCGTGCCTCTCAGCTGATGGTTGTGATCACGACATCCAGGAGCTCAAGGATAGACTGGTTCGTCCATCTTCTCCTTCTCCTCTCTTTCCCCTCGTTCGAGCTCACCTCTCTGACTTCCTCATCTCGTCCCTTCCTTCCCTTTCCAGGATCAGCGACGTAGCTCGAGAGCAACCCATCTTTCTCTCTGATCTTTCCTTCTGATCTTTGAAACCGGAAGCCATCCCAAACCAAACGAGCATCAAGCTCAACAAACCAAGAAACGAAACGCGACTCTCTTCTCCCCTCCCTTCTCCTCCTCCCTCCTCTCCCACCACCCTACAAGCTCATCCTCCCCTTCCCCACTACACCACACCCACCACTCAGCTCCAACAAAGCCCTCCCCACTTCCCTCTCCTCCATCAACTCCTCCACCTTCGCCTCCAACCTCTTCATCTTCGCCTCCATCCCCTTCAACACCTTCGACTGCTCGTCCTCCTTCCCCTCCAACGTCTGAACTCGACTGAGCATCATTTGACCTCGGTGGAGAGGGCGGAAGGCTTCCTCCCCTCGTTCTCGGTCGCGGTTGGGAGTGTGTTGGGGTTGGTGTTGGCGACGGGGAGTGGGAGCGGCGGGAGGGAGGGGTTGGAAGTTGGTTCGAGGATGGTGAGGAGGGGGTTCAGTCGTGTAAGGGAGGGTGTAAGGCACTGGGGAGCTGTTTGGTTTGGTGGAAGGCGAGGGAGGGACGTAACGGCGTGCGGCGCCGGGAGGAGGAGGACCACGAGATGGAGCTTGAGGACCTGTGAGCGAAGTGGGCGAGGGAGGGACGAATGGAGGGTGGGGTTAGCTTGGTCGATTAGGGAGGATCGAATGAAGGAGCTTGGCTAAAGCGTGAGCTCACTATTCCATCCAGGAGCCAGAGGAGCGAACGTGAGAGGTCGGAGGGGTTGAGGTTGGAAGAACGAGAGCGTCGCGACGGGTTGGGCTCGTTGCTGGTCGAGCAAGGGGAAGCCTGAGGGAGGAGGTGGGTTTGGGGAAGAGGCTGGAAAACGAAACGCACGAGCTCAGTTCAGCTCGAGTCTGCCCTGTAGAAGGGATACGGGAGAGGGAGGGACCGCACAGGAGGAGGGGTGAGGATGATTCGACATGACTTCGATTCAAACGTGGGCGAGAACGAAACGAGGGAAATGAAGGTGGGATGGTGGTTCGAGAAAGACAGAGGAAAAAGTCGAGAAACTGACTGGGTTTGGCTTAAGCGAGAGGGGAAGGAGGCTGAGGTACAGCGCAGGTCAGTCGAGGGCGAAACAATTCCGTTGGAATTCGATCGGGACGTGAGGGAGGTTCCCGGAGGGGTTCATGGGGGTCGTACGAGAGAGCCGAGGTGAATAGAAGAGAGGTGAATAAGAGGAGGCTGAGCTGGAAAGCGAAGGTGGTGAAAGAGTAGAGTGGTCGACGGAGAGAGACGCGTCGCGTCGACAAGTTCAAATCAGTCAGATTCAAGCCCGTCAAACTCGCCGTGGAGGTTCACACAGCTCCCAGGTTGGATTCATCTTTCTCGAAGAAGGACTACGCGAGGCTAAAAGACCACCAAAGTAACCATCGATCCTCCCGAGTCCACTTCGACTCGACGCGACGATGAAACGACCAAAAACGAACGACGCCCTCCGTTGCCTGCTCCACTTTTGTGAAAGCGGGTGCAAGTATGATGAATGTCGTCTGGAGGAAAGATGGAGGGAGAGGAAGGGGAGAGGTCAGCGAGACGAAGGGAGAAGAGACGACGATGGACGACGAGTCCAGAGACTGACGGTCGAGTGTTGAGGCCGAAAGAAGGATCGTCGAGGGGATCCGGGCTTGGGAGCGTGTAGATGAGAGGGGATCTGAGTGCGGTGCGAGGGAAGAAGGAGGAGAAGGACGAAGATCGGCGAGACGAAGGAGGAGCCAAACGGAAAGGAACGACTGACGCTTGAGCTTGCGAGCGAAAGAAGGAACGTTGAAGGTACCCGAGGCAGTAGAGACAGTGGCGGAGGGTGAGTCTGGGTAGGGATGCGTTGATTGAAGAAGGAAAGGGAAAGTCAGGCGAGGCGGTCGAGCGAACGAGGAGCGAAGACGCGTCGAACTCACGATCGAGCGAGGGAGCGACGACGCGACTACCAGCTGGGTTTGAAGCAAGAGATCTTGTGTCGTTTCCAGTCAAGCTTTTGATGTTCTGGTGAGGAAGGGGAAAGAGGAGGAAGACGTCAGTTTGAAGTCGAGAAGGGAAGGAAAAAAGAGCAAGACACCCTCGACGCAACGAACCCTTCGAGCAGTAGCGAACGCACAAGCACTGGCGAATTAGGAAGAATTGGATCAGAGGTAGTCGAAGCACTGAGCGAGGTAGGACCAAGAGGGACTCACTCGGCTACAAGCGTCCATCTCCTTCCCTCGTTCTCGCTCGACACACGTCGCGCCGGATCCGCCTCTCGTTCGGTCGCCCCTCAACTCGCACATCCACCAACCTGCGAAAGGTCCACCTTCTACATCCTCCAAATCCTTCACCTTCGTTCCACCGCGAGCAAAGGATTGCAACATAATCATCCCGTCTTCCCGTCCTACTCCTCTCCGGAGAAGGAGATCAACGACGACGACGAAGTCGCGTCTGATTCCTTCTTCAAGAGACGGGAAGGGGAAGTCCGAAGGTAGATGATACATCAGGCTGATATAGATCTTTGTGAAGAGTGCTGCCAGATAGTCGAGAAACTTCTCATCGGCGTCTGTCAGAGTCTGAAGACGAAAGCGAAGGGGATGAGAAAGGGCGAAGGTCAGTCATCCGTCCTTCCGCCCATGCCGAGACTGGCACCCGCCAAAGTGAAGACTAGCCTCTCGACCGTCCTCTTGAAACGCAGCTATCTGCCTGGACAGAGTCGACAAGAATCCACAGGCCTCCTTTGGATGTTCCCTGACGAATCGAGTGAACGTCGGAGATTCGGTGGTCCTCGTCGCCACAGCATGAAACAGGCTCCACTCCAATCCAAACTCGGTAGGCAGAGAGAAGTAGGTCCTCAGAAGGCACGGGGTATAGAGGGAATCGAACTCGTACTGGAACAAGGAAGGCAAACGGGGGGGAGGGAGAGGGGAGAAACGTCAGCTTCTTTCAGCCGGCCCCAAAGAAGGTGGGAAACGGACGAAGTAAGAAAATATCTCGTCTGTGGATTTGCTGAGGATATGCCTCAGCTGTTGAGGAGAAAAGAGGTCAGCAAAGGGTAGAAGTAAAGATCGGAAGGAGCGAGCTCAAGCGGAAGGAAGGGGGAGATGTACCTGTCTGCTCAACTAGGTCCGGCTTCGCCAATGAGACGACCTTGACAGGAGCTGCGTCAGCTCCTTGAGTGAGTCCCAGCAGCTCTGCGAACTCGATGGGCGTACGAGTGGCCATGGCGAGAAGGGAGGAAGGGAGGGGTCGTCGTCGAAGTTGAAGGTCAACTCGCAAAAGGCGAGCTCGGACCTCCCTCCCCCCTCCGCTTTCCGTCCTTCTGTAGATCTGACTAGAAAATCCCCGATTATTTGTCAGCTCCACTAATCAGTTTCTTCCTTAACACCTCGCTCCGAAGAAAAAATACCTGTCTCGGACTCAAAACTCCCTGACGACCGGCTACTTTTCGCCTCGCTCGCCTCGCGCTTCGTTCTTGCCACCCAACTTCGACACCACTCCACCTCACTTCCTCTCTCTCCCTTCTTCACCGAGCTCCCCCAGCTCCCTCTTCTCCCCTCTCTCCCACCGTCGAGGATATCCATCCTCTCTTCTTACAAGCTCAAGATCTCGTCGTCAGCCTGCCAAAGAGCCTTGCACCCACCGCGTTTACAAGAACCTCCCGACTCAAGTCCATCGAATCAGGTCAGTCAGCTCGCTTCCTTCCTTCTGCCACTCTCTTTTCTCGTACGAGGTTGGAGGAGATGTATACTGCTATCGAGAACGCTCTCATCTTCGTTTGCTGACTCTTCTCGACCTTCTTCCATCCTTCCATCCTTCCTTCCTTCGATCCACCTTCCCTCCCTTCCCTTCCACCTCACCTCCTTCACCCTCTCTCTCTCACTTCTCAGACCCATCAGTTGATGCCCTTCGCCCTTCTGAATACTTCCTGTCCCACTAAAACTCATACCATCAAACCCTCTTTGGTTCGTTCCCTTCCCTCTCCCTTCTCTTTCCACCTCGTCGAAACTCGGAAGCTGACCGACCTCCCGCTCCTTCCTTTCGCTTCGTTCCCCTCGTTTCAGCGCTAATACCCGCAACTCAAAACCTACATCTACCCATCATGGCTTCTATCAACATCCGACGAGACGTCGATGTACGTATCGTTTCCTTTTCCGTGCGAGCGAGGAAGAGGAGGGAAGGGAGGATGTGGAGGACAAAGGGACGGAACAAAAGTTTGGATCTTCGACGAAGCTGACCCTTCTCCCTCTCGTTCTCTCCATTTCGATGTGCTACAGGACAAGTTCTACGTACGTCTACTCGTTCTTTATCACGCTCTCTAGCTGACCCAAAGAGACCATGGTGCTGACCTTCCTCGTTAGCTCGTTGCGATTCGTCCCCGTCATCAGCGATACAAGTGAGCTCATTCTCTCCTTCCCTTCTTCGTTACTTCTTCTCTGGGATCGGTCACTGACTCGAGTCTTCCTTCCTTCGTCGTCTTCAGGATGCCCGTTCTCCTTACCAAGATCGAAGGAAAGGGAAACGGAATCAAGACGGTCGTCCCCAACATGAGCGACATCGCTCGAGCTCTCGCTCGACCTCCTTCCTGTGAGCTTCGACTTTTGCCTCTCGCTCGTTCTTGTCTTCTCGTTGTAGACACAAACATGAGCTGATGGCTGGCGATATTTTGTTCGTTCTCAGACCCGACCAAGTTCTTCGGAATCGAGCTCGGAGCTCAGGTCAAGCTCGAGGAGAAGTCGGATCGATACATCGTCAGTGGAGCTCACGACGCTGCTCGACTCAGGGATCTTCTTGACGTCTTCATCGACAAGGTGTGTTCCAGGTCATCGTTCTCTCTCCCTTCCTGCCTCGTGGCTGCCTCGCCTCGAGCTGCTGAGCTGACTCCTCATCTCGCGTCCCTCTACTCAACTCCTTAACCTGCTCCTCTTTCCCTCCTCTCTCTCTCGCTCCCATCCATCATCGACCCCCAGTTCGTCCTCTGTGGAGCCTGCAAGAACCCCGAGACCGTCTACAACATCACCAAGACCGACGATGTCTTCCGAGACTGCAAAGCCTGTGGAGCTCGATCCGCCGTCGACCTTCGACACAAGCTCACCACCTACATCATCAAGAACCCTCCTCCCGTCGAGAAGAAGATCAAGGGACTGAAGTCCGGAGCCGACGGATCCATCGCTGCCAACGCCGAAGCCATCAACGGGAAATCCTCCCCTACCGCCGAACCCGAGGACGGAGCCGACGGACAAGCCAACGCTGAGGTCGACGAGAGCGAGATCCCTGACGTTGCCGATCGACCCGACGACGACGACGACTGGGCGGTGGATGTCTCTCCTGAGGCTGTCAAGGCTAGGGAGAAGGCTCTCAGTGCTCAGTTGAAGAACTCGCTCATCCTTGGAGGACAGGACGGGGAGGGAGACGGAGACGACGACGACGATGCGGACTCGCCTTACGGACAGCTCAAGATCTGGATTGGGGAGCAGAAGGAGGGAGAGGGGTTGGATGAGAAGAAGGTTATGGCGAAGGTTAAGGAGTTGGGGCTCGAGAAGAAGCACAAGGCTGTTTTGGTGATCAGCGAGGCGTTGTTCACGGAGGAGGTCGTCAAGGAGATCCCGACTTACTCGAACTTGCTCAAGGCTGTGAGTCTATGTTCCTCTTTCTGTCGTCACATCTGTCTCGCGTCTCGTTACCACCTCATCGAGCTCAACTGACTCGTCGTTTTTCCTTTCGTTCTCCCTGCTTCCCTTCCTCGTCCTCCCCGCTCCTCTTACCCTCTCACCTTCCCCATCTCCCACCCATCTCCTCCTTCCCGCGCCCTCTCTTCCTTCCTCCTCCGCTCGCCTTCGCGCGCTCAGATGGTCACCTCCGAGAAGCACCAGAAAGCCCTCCTCGGTGGACTCGAACGTCTCGTCGGAATCACCTACCCTTCCCTCATCCCCGCCGTCCCCAAGATCCTCATGGCCTACTACCAGGAGGACATCCTCGAGGAGGACGTCGCCAAGAACTGGGGGACTCACGTCTCCAAGAAGTACACGGATAAGGAGACGAGCAAGAAGGTCAGGAAGGCGGCGGGAGCTTTTTTGACTGTGAGTCGCGAGCGTCTTTTCTCGAGTGTTCTCGGGTGCCTTGGTTCGAGAAGACGACGTGCTGACTCGTTTCGTCGTTTGACTGTTCGCAGTGGCTCGACGAGGCCGACGAGTCTGACTCCGAGTAGTTTTACAACCCTCTCGTGTTGCTCGCGACGCGTCGAATCTCGCTCCCTCTTCTTCTTCCTCCCTCACTTGCTTAGTTCTCGTTTCTCGCTTCCACCGAACCCATCACCACTCACTTGGCTTTCTTTCATCTTTCGTTTACGTCTCTCATCTCTCGTTCTCTCGCTCGCACACGATCTCAATCTGTACTTGTTTCGCTGCTCTTCTGCTCTCGCTCTTCGCAAGGGACGACTCTTTCTGTCGCTGCTTCTTTTTCTGCTACTTCGAGTACCAGCACGCCCTCACACCCAAGACCCTCTGAAAACAAAAACAAGCCGAGGCGGAGGCAAATTTATCCCTCGGCTCGGCCCTCCTCTCCTCGACCAAGCTCACTTCAAAATTCGAAGGAGCTCACCTCCAACCCACCACCTTCTCCTTCCCTCCTTTCCCCCCTCCCCTTTCTCCCCCTTTCCACAGCAAACCATGGCTCACAAACGTGAGTGCACGCTCTTGATATTTTGGTCGTGTAGCTGGAGCTGACAAGCTTGTTGGGATGATTCAGGTGCCAAACGATCCATCCGAGAGGCGAATCGAAACAAGGAGTGAGTCTCGACGTCCTCTTCTCCTCCTTTGCTCTGCTTCATCAGAAGGGTCTTGAGCTCGACTTGAGGCTGACCTTGCTTCTCCTTACCCTCTCTTCACCTCTTTCGTTCGCCCTTCCTCCCTCCCTTCCCCTCACCTGCCCTCCTCGGCCACCTCGCTCTCTCCCTCCCTCCTTCGCTCGCTTCGCTTCGCCCTCGCCTCAGAGGGAACGGCACGGACCGAGCTCCTTCCGGGAACGGGAACGAGAACCCTGCTGATTTCGAGAAACTCCCCAAGAACGCTATGCGGGTGTTGATGAGCGCTCAGGTCAGGGAGGATTACAGGAAGAGGAAGAGAGAGGAGCAGGAGGGGATTACTACAACGGGGGGGAAGAAGAAGAAGGTCAGTTTCTGGCTTTGAGTTGGGTTGGGCTGGGTGGCGGGGTGAGGGTGTGGTGGTGGGGAAGGGCTGGATGGAAGGGAGGGGAGCAGGGGCGAAGGGAAGGGAAGGAGGGAGGAAGGAGGACAAGAGACGAGCTCGAAGCTGACCTTCCTCCCTCCTCCCCTGTCGTTTCTCCTTCTTCCTTCCACTCACACCACCACCACCCACCCGCCCGCCCACCCACCCCTCAGGCCTCCACCACCACCAACCCCTCCACCTCCTCCTCCTCTTCCAAACTCACCATCCTCCCCGGAGAATCCCTCCTCCACTTCAACCGACGAGTCGAAGACTCCCTCCGTTCCTCCGTCTCAGCCTCAACCAAAACAGCCCACGCTCACACGAACGACATCGCCCGTCAAGAACGAGAAGAACGAACCAAGAAGCACGACGATCGAGTAGCGAAACAACAGGCTGCCAAAGCGGAGAAGGACGCTGCCTCGACCAACTCTGGCATGCAGGGAGACTCCAAACCCACCTCTACCCCCTCCTCCAACCCTTCCAAACCCAAACCGGTCGCTCTCACCCCTCTCGAACAAAAAGCCAAAAAGAACAAAGCCCTCCTCCAGGAATTCATCCCAGCCGCATCCTCCTCAGCTCCTAAACGACTCAACCTCAACGACGTAGGATCCGCTCCTCCTTCCCTCACCCTCCCCAGGTTCGCGAGCAAGGCGATCAAGAACAATGCTTCGGCCGCGGAGAAGAAGAAGGAGAAGGGGGAGGCGGGAGGGACGGCTGGTGCGGCGGCTGCGAGGATGGGGTTGAGTTTGGCTCAGCAGAGGATTTTGGAGGAGGAGAGGGAGAGGGTGATTTTGAGGTATCGGGAGTTGAAGGAACGGAAGGGGTTGGGGTTCGGTGGGGGGGCGTTGGTGGAGGAGAAGTAGGGTTTTGTGTGGGTCTCTACGACGATGGAGGTTTCGAAGATTCTGCTCGCTGCTTGTGTGTGAAAGAGGGAGAAGAGAGAGAACGAGGGAAGCGAGCGCGTCTTGGTCCTCGTCGTTCGTTTTGGTGCGTTCATCGTTCTCACTCAAAGATGATCTCTCTCACTCTCCTGCTCATTGCTCGTCGGGGATAGCTCTATGATGAATTTCGACACGAGAAAGGAAGATCCGAACGCACGAAGTCGGACGCGATGTCGTCTCGTCTCGCGTCCTCGACGTGCTTCCCTCTTCGTCTCTTCGCCTCAGGGAGTCTCAAAGCAGCCTCCAAGAGCAGAACGTAAGCGTAGATCTTTCCGGCAGCTCTAATCGTCAACCAAACTAAATTGTCAAACCTAAAAGGAAAGGAGAGCAAAGTCAAAGTCCAAAATCGACGAACAAACACAACGAAACGAGACAACAGAAACGAGAGGAGAAATACTAATACCCAGAACCGAGAACCAAACCACACACACACCTACCGAGCGAAACCAGAAGCAAAGTCTATACGAGCTGAGAACGATAAACGAGAGCGAGCGAGCAGAGGAAAAGAGAGCGAGACGCGTCGAGCGCTCAGTTGTAAGTCCTCATGCTGTTGATCTGCCAGTAGGCGTTTTCGAAGGCCTGGATTCCGCAACGATCCAAAAAAAAGGCGTTAGTTGGGGGGAGACGAGGAAGAGGGAGAGGGGAAAAGAGTGTGGAGGGACGAGATGGGACGGGAACGAGCGAACGCACCGACGGGTTATTATCGACAAAATCGATACAGTTACTCGGACAGCCGGAGGAGCCATAAGTGTTTCCTGCCCAGTATCCACAGAACCTAACCAAAGGGCGAAGGAAGAGGGGAGGGGGGATGGTGAGCGGAGGTTTGAGGGAGGGAGAGAGAGCGAGAACGGGCGAAGCGAAACGAGAACAAGAAGGAGAGTGAAAGGGGGGGGGGGGGGGGGGGGGAGGCTCGACTCACGTCAAATCAAAGATAATCTCGTGATCCCCCATCACTCCTCCCGGTCCCTCAAGCGTACACCCCTGGCCCGTCGGGAAATCCGCGTCGGGTGGACCCCAGAGGGATTCATCGAGGGTTGGGGAGCCGGAGAGGATGTCGAGGGGGACGGAAGGGGAGGAACGAGGGAAGAACCAGGTTGATATGGCGGAGGGGGAGCGGCGGAGGATGTACCTGAGTGAATGAAACGGGGGAAGGAGGGGTTGAGGTTAGAAAAAGTGAAGGGGAGAGGAGGGAGAAAAGCGAGCGAGAAAACGAACCATCCTCCCCCAGCTTGATTGAAAGCAGGTCCGAACGAGGTAGGTTTATCGGTGAAAGTGACTCCGCAGCCTTGGTTGGAGTTGAGGGTCGCGTCGCACTGGTTTGAGACGGGAGTTCTAGCGGTTGAAGAAGAACGAGACGCGTTCGTCAGTTTGAGCTGGACTTTGAACGAGGACGCGACGAGGAGAAGGGAGACAGGGACTCACCCTCCCATAGTTCGCTGAGCAGGCATGTCGCAGTAAGGAGTGGTGTGAAGGGAGGAGAGGTTGGGTCCTTTGTTGTTTACTCCTCTGTTTCGGACGAGCGAAGACGAAGGTCAGCGAATCGAACGAAGCAAGAAGACGCGACGAGGAGCGTTGGGGGAAGGGAGACGTACTCGATGATGTCGATCTCCCCGCCAGCGGGCCAAGCTCCTCGAGTGACTGAGGAACGCGAAGAGACGAGTGAAAGGTCAGCACGAGCGAACGACGACGACGACGAGAGCAGATCGAAACGAAACAAACCTGTCCAAAACGCAGGCCACGTCCCGCAACCCTCCGGCATATGGGCAAGGTCAAGAACGATCACACCCTGGCAAGTCAACAAAAGAGAAGCTCAAGTCAGCTCTAGAGGGAAAGAAGAGAGAGGGAGCGATCGACTCACATCGTTATAAAGCTTCTTCGACGCGAGCCTGACGCTATCTCTCCCTCTCTGTCCAGGCTGAACGACCTTCTCGTAGTCCGCTCGCATGACGAAGGTATCTGGGCTCGAGTAGGTGAGGTTGTTGGCGGCGGCGGTTCCCTGGTCGACGTAGCTGAACGAAGCGAACGAAGAAAGTCAGCTCTCGAACGAACGAAGAGGAGGGTGAAGATGAGGGGAAGATGACGACTCACTTAACTCGTCCATGTGTAGGATCATCGGTGTTCTGGAAATAGAATACATCAAGGAAGGAATTCCCAATGAAAGCGTCTTGAAGGACGTGGAGGTTGGGGTTTCCGAGGAGCTCGTCCCCGAGAGGTTTGATGAGCCCTCCTGCTCTTCCTCCTCCTCCAGGTGCTGAGTGATGCGAGGGGAGGGGAGGGAGAGGAGGGAGACCGTTGCTGGGAAGGGGAGGAGGGGTAAAAGCGTCTCCTCCGAGAAGTTGGATGGGCGAGGCGTTGGTTGAGCTGAGGAGGGCTGAGGTCGAAAGGAGGAGGAGAGCTGCTTTGGGGAGGGAGGGAGTTCGAGGTCGAGGGGTGAAGGGGGAGGGAGACATCTTGAGGTTGAGGTTGACTGGAGGGGAGGGGGGAGAAGGTGAAGGTTGGGTTGTGAGAGAGGTGTTGTTTGATCCGAAGGAGAGGAGGAGAGATTGAAACGAAGGTGAGGTCGAGGGCTGAAGGAGCGTGAGGTTGGGTCGAGAAAACGAGAAGACGAGAACGATGGAACGAAGGCGAAGAGGTCGATGTAGTTGGAGAGTAGAAGGTCAGCAGTCGTTCTCGAAAGGGTATCGACTCGAGGAGAGCGAGGGAGGAGGCGAGGAGGTGTCTCGAACCGAACGAATCTCTTGAGGTTCGGACTGATGGGTTCAGACTCGAGATGGAAGAGTAGAGATCAGCCTGTAGGATCAGATCTGGATGTACAAAGGAGTCTGCGAAGTTGAATAGTCTCCACGAGCATCCAAAGATGGAAAAGGGTCCAATTGAGGTCGAGGGAGGGAGGGGAAAGAAGAGGGAGGGAGCAAGGCCGGAGGAGGCTTCGACGTTTCTCGCCTCCTCTTGGAAGCTGGCAGATCCCTCGTTCGTTTTTAGGTCTTGGCTCCAAGGATAGAAGAGTCTATATCGATGCCTCTGCAGCTTCCATTGATCGAACTTGACGATATAAGTCGGGTGGGAGTTGGTTGAACGAGAGTCCATCCTCCTTCTCTTCTCTTGCTCGAAATCGGTCGGCCCCAACTCTCGATTCCCTTCCCTCCCTCCTCTTCCCTCCCATCCCTCATCTTCCTTCATTATGGTATCTCCTCTTTCTCCTCTCCCTTCTCCTCTCAAGCATCCCATGCTGACCTCTGATCACTTTCTTCTTTCAGACCGACGCCATCCCTGCCTCTTCTATCCGACGAATCGCCAAAGAGCTCAACCAGTTGCGAGCCGACCCTCCTGAGGGAATCAGAGTAGTCGTAGACGAGGAGGATATCTCACAGTTCACAGCTTGGGTACAAGGACCTGGTCAGTCTCAGTTCTCTTCTCGTGCTTTGGTGGAGATGAGGGAGCTGGATGGCAGACGGGAAGGAGCCAGAGAAAGAAGGGAGGGGTGGGAGGAGTTGATTTGTTTTGGGAAGGAGGGTCGAGCAGGAAGCAGGCTCGTTTGGACGAGTTGAAGCTCGCGAGGACGGGATTTTCTGCTCTCTATATCGAGAGTGGAGTCCGAAGATGCTTCCTTCATGCTTTTGAGCTCGGGAAGTCCCTCTCTATGTGTTGTGAAGGAGGGACGAGCTCACCCTTGCGGTCAGCTTGACGCGTCCCTTCCTGCACCTCCCTTTGTTCTTCTACACCCCTTTTCTCCTCCTTTTTCCCTCTCGGATCACTGATTCAACCCCCCCTCCCACTTCTACAGATGGAACCCCGTACGCTGGTGGCTACTTCCGTGTTCGTTTCGCCTTCGGAGCGACCTACCCTTCCCAACCCCCAAAGTGTTCGTGTCCTTCCTTCCCTTGTTCTCGGCGAGCTGCTCGTCGACAAAGCTGATTTTGATCCGGTTCTTGCTCTCTCAGGTACCTTCGTCAGCAAGATCTTCCACCCCAACGTCTCGAAGCAGGGAGATATCTGTGTCGACACCCTGAAGAAGGGATGGAAGCCAGAGTTCGGTATCAGGTGAGCTTCGACTTCCCTTCCTCCTCCCAGCCTTTCTTCATGCATCCCCTTCCTTTCCTCGAAGCCGGGACTGACTATCTCATTCCTCCTCTCGTGTGTCAGCCATGTTCTGAGCGTGAGTCCAAGTAGCTCGTCCATCGTCTCCCTAGGACGCCCTTCGCGCCTTGACTTCCCAAAGCAGGAGCTGACCGAAACCTTCCCTTCCCTTCTCTTCTCTATCCCTCGTTTCGCCTCAACCAGGTCATCCGATGCCTTCTCATCTACCCCAACCCCGAGTCAGCTCTTGACGAGGAAGCCGGAAAGCTTCTCCTCGAAGCCTACGAGGACTAGTGAGTCTCCAGAACGATGCTCGACACTGAGCTCGCACGAAGCTGACCTCGACCTCTCCTCCCTCCTCCTCCCTCAGTTGCAAGCACGCTCGTCTCTTCACTTCCATTCACGCGACTCCTCGAGTGAGTCCTCGCTCCCTTCTCTCCTCTGCCCTCGCACGAGCACGTCTCACCTCGTCTTCCCTTCTCACAGAACCCACCTCCCGAGTTCTCCGTCCCCTCCACCTCAACTTCCACCACCACCACCACCACCAAATCAGCCTCTTCGACTCCCCCACCTTCCTCATCAACCCACTCCTCCCCTCTCCTCCCTCTCCAATCCAACAGCCACACCCAACCCAACGCTGGAACCTCATCAACTTCCTCGTCTGGACCCACCAAACCCGTCGTCGTCGCTGAGAAGACCGCCGCGAAGCCTGCCGTTAAGGCTGGAGCTAAGCGAGGGCTCAAGAGGCTGTAGGAGTCCTCGTTCGAAGCAAATAGTTGGGGGGTAGTTTCGTGTCTGCAGCTTTCGTTCGTTGGTTGGCGTTCTCGTTTCGTTTCGTTTCTCTCCCTCGTGCTCTCCCTCTCTCCTCTTGTTTTTTCTTGCTGCCCCTCTCCTCCCCTTAACGAGATACCCTCCACCCAACTCCCTTTCGCCTTTCCTTCTCTTTTTCTTGGCTTAGGCTACCTAGATACCCTTTATCGAACTCGTGCGACCTGAACAGACGTGGACGACGCGGGCGACGAGAGGCGAGGTCGCGTCGAGACTTGACTCGACTCTCTCCTGTGCTTTCGCTCGACGCTCGGCTGAGCTGCTACTTCATTCTGCGATCTGCTTACCTACTACTATTCGAGCACTCCCTGGGAGACGGCAAAGCAGCCCCAAGGGTAGTCACACACGACGAAAGAAACCCTTCGCCCTCGTCCGTCTCCAAACAATTTCACCTTCAACTTCGACAAACCCACCCGTCCTCCCTTCAGGTTTTCCATACCTTCCTTCGCTTCGGAACACCTCCCGCTCCCCCTCTCTTGCCCAACTACGTCCCCAGCCCGTCTTTTCGACTCGAAGCGCTAGCACAAGCGCATGACCGTCTCACCCGACCCCCCCATCGAAGTCGAACCTGGTTCTTCTCCCTCTGCTCCCTCTCTTTCTCGCGCTTCTTCCATCCGTAGCATGCGGTTGGAGGACGAAGTCTTAGATGTGAAGGGCGCGGGGGAACCGTTTGGGGTTATGAAGGAGGAGGAGGTGAAGGAGGAAGAGCAGCAGGAGGGGAGAGAAGGGAGGAGCAGGAGGGAGCATGGAGCGAGGATGAGGGAGGAGGATGAGGGGATTGAGTTGCCTAAGAGTGAGTCCCTGCTCAGACTGGGGAACGACGGGCTAGCTGGGTGGAGGGTTAGTCTCACCTCGAGAGAAGGGGTTGGGGCTTGCGAGGATGGGTGGGTGGACAAGGGCAAGGCAAGGAAGGAAGGGGATGTGAGCTTCGATCCGACCGAACCGAGGGCTGAAACGAAGGGCTGATTTTCCATCCTCCTCCCTTTCTTTCTTCCTTCCTTCCTTCGCGTTTGGTGTCCAAGATAACATGTACCTCGTCATCACGGCCCTCGCTTTGACAACTTTCCTTGCTGCCGTGTTAGTCCTCGCCTCGAACGAGGAACCGAACCGAATACGAAGACAAGTTTCAATCCTGACTGACGGTCGTTGGTTTTGGGATGCAGCGACTCAACGATCATCACCACCGCCTTACCTACCATCTCAGCGGACTTGGAAGGGACGGGGTCGGATTATTCTTGGGTTGGAGGTCAGTTTTACACTCCCTCGAGCTCACTGGGCGAGCGAGCGTTGTTGGGCTGAACGAAGCGTTCTGTTTGTCGATTGCAGTTTCCTACCTTCTCTCCAGCTCGGCTCTCACTCCGGCTTGGGGTCAACTCTCCGATGTCGTAGGAAGGAAACAGGTGTACTTCCCTTCCATCATCGTTTTTCTGATCGCTTCGGCTCTGGCGGGAGCAGCGACGGTGAGTTTCTCGCTCGCTGGAGCTCGACGTCGAGTTCGAACGCGCGTCTGACTCTCCTTCCTTTCCTTCGTTCGTTCTTCGCCAGTCGATGCCCTTTTTGATCGGAGCTCGAGCCTTACAGGGTGTTGGAGGTGGTGGGATCATGACGATGTACGTTTCGCTCGCTCGCTCAACTCGAGCGCTTTTTCCCCTCAATCGGAACCGAACTGACGCGACCTCTCCTTCTTCTTCTTCTCCTTCCTTTTTCCCTCTCGCAGGACCTCCATCATCCTCTCCGACTGCGTCACTCTCGAGCAACGCCCAACTTACTCCAGCGCCATCGGAGGAGTCTGGGCTCTTGCTACCATCGTCGGACCCCTTCTCGGAGGACTGCTCGTCGACAAAGCTTCCTGGCGATGGGCGTTCTTTTTGAACCTGCCTCTCGGCTTCGTAGCTTTGGTGATGCTCTACTTCTGCCTTCATCTCAACCCTCGGAAGAAGATCACTCTGAGAGAGTTTGGGAGTCGGTTCGATTTCGTTGGAGTGTGAGCAGATCGATCTCTCTTCTCGTCTTCGTCTCGGCTGCCTTTGCGTTCGACTGACCTTGTCCCTTTCTTTTGACAGTTTCTTCCTCACCGCTGGATCTGGAACGCTCCTCGCTGGGTTCTCGCTCGCTGCTGATCGCTCCTGTAAGTCCAATCGATCGCGACTCGAGACGGGCGATTGCCTCGAAGCTGAACCGTCGCGTTTATTTCTCGTCTCTCAGGGTCGGACAAGACGACTATCGCTCTTCTGGTCGTTGGAGTCACCTGCTTCGCCATCGGAATGGTCAACGAGGGTTTCACGAAGAGGACTCCTCTGTTCCCTCCTCGACTCTTCAGGACGCGAACGACGACTCTCACGCTCGCCATCACGACGCTTCACAGTCAGTTCTTCTTCGCCTCTCTTCTTCAACGACCAAAAACTGACTTTCCTCTTGTTTCTCTAGGTCTCGCATACCTCTCGCTATCGTTCTATCTCCCTACGTACTACCAAGGTGAGCCGTTTCCTCTTTGCTCGAATCTCGACTCGACGCGTCCTGATCTGTCCTCGTCTCCCTCCTCTCAGGTGTTCACGGACGGAGTGCCATGATCAGTGGACTTCAAGTGAGTGCAAAGCAATCTCCTCGTCTTACTCGAGCTCATGCCGACTTGCCCTCGTCCTGCAGCTCCTTCCAACCATCACAGGCTGCTCCCTCATGACCCTCGCCGTCGGACCTCTCATGACGCGTCTGAAGGTCGCCCGTCCCTTTATGTGGATAGGACTAGGACTTGGAACCCTCGGCTTTGGGCTTATGCTCCTCCTCAACCAGAACTCGGGTCTGGCGAACCAGGAAGGCCTGCCGATTCTCGCTGGACTGGGACTTGGGATGGTGCGTTCTTCGTTTCGTCGCTCGTCTTGTGCTCGAACGAGATGCTGACGTTCTTCTTCGTGTTCCTTTCGACGTTCAGCTGTTCCAACCACCTCTGATCATGCTCCAGTCAGCTCTCCCGATGAAGGTACGTCTTCACAATCCTGCCTCGTCGACGCGTCGAGGGACTTCCTCGTTGATTCGTTTTCTTCTTCCCTCTCAGGACATGGCCTCCACCACCTCAGCTTATCAACTCTGTCGTTCCCTCGGATCAACCGTTCGTCATCTTCCCTTTTCCTCTCCCCTCCTCTTGCCTCAATCCCTCTTCCTGACTCGAATCGACGTCTCTCGCTCTCCAGATCGGTGTCTCTATCGGAGGGACCATCCTCTTCTCCCACCTTCGAGCCGAACTCCCCACAGACCTCCCACCCTCCATCATCTCCACCATCCTTCGAGGAGACTTCGCGGGCATCGTAGAGATGGAGGACGAGTCGATGCGGAGGGAGGTGAGAAGGGTGTTGAGCGATGCGTTGAGGCAGGTTTGGATTGTTGTTTGCGCGTTAATTGGGGCTGCTTTCGTGGTGAGTCTGCTTCCTATCGCTCTCTTTCGTTCGCTTCGAGCCAAAGCTTCGCTGACGGATAGTGAGCGCTTCTTCAGATGACCTTCTTCCTTCGGCACTACTCGATGAGCCGTCGCTACATCACGTCGACGGCGCCGACGACGGTCGTTGAAGAGGAGGAAGAGGAGGAGGGAGAGGGAGAGCTTGCGCTCTCTTCTCTGCCTCTTCATACGCCGCCAGCGGTGGTGGTGGAGCGAGAGCTGGTGGGTGGGGAGCGGAAGGATATCTAGACTACTTAGGGGCTCTTTATTTACGAACGATTGGTTACGACGACGAGAAAGCGGGATTGATTCTCTCGCGTCAGGGCGTTCCCCTCTCGCTCGAAGAACACATAGAACTATTCAGCCTTGCTTTCCTGACCCTTCCTCGATGTGACCTCACGCTTGTGCATCTTCCCTCAGAACAATTCGATCGAGAGCTTTACGGTCGCCGAGTCTGCTGCCTTCTTTGTTCGTTCGAGTCCAGCCTGATGCAGGAACGAGTTGCGTCTGACCTCTCCTCCCTCCTCCTTGCTCCCTCTTCCTTCTCTCTTACCGTCCTCCAAGAACAACCTCGCCGCCCTATACCTCCCTTGCATCGCCCGTACCTTCACCCACACTGCTCCTGGTGTCTTTGATGGCGACGAGAGGTGGTATGTCTACGAAAGCTTCACCCGAAGGGCCATCGAAACTCCTTCGTTCGCTCGTTTCGTCAGGCATCATCCCGTCGAAGCTGGAGACATGTTCCTGAAGCTCATCAAGGTCATCACTGCCTGCTCACCCGATATCTGGATCGTGAGTTTGTTCGTACCTCTTTTCAGCGAGCGCAGAACAAGCTAGACTATCTGACGTCTGACCCGCTTTGCCTTCGATGCTCCTCCTCGCTCGCCCGCCTTCTTCAGGACCCGGAAGTCCCTAGGATCGTGCTCGGACGGCTTCTCAGCTTCTTCGAGGCCTTTGTCCGCTCGCTCAAGACGAGTCTTCCAGCAGGAACTGGTTTCCCCACCGTCGACGCGGCCGACAAAACCATGCTCCGTCGGATCGTCGTCCTGATGCGATTCAACGGGATTGGAAGCAACGACTCGCTCGATGCCTTGGATCAAGTCGCTCTAGGGTCATACGATGTGGAAGCTAGGCGATCAACTGTTCTCAAAGCTGGAAGCTATCTGCCTTGGTGGACTTGCGAGGCGAAGAACACCGAGACGGTGGGTCGAACGAGACATCGCAACGTCAAGTGCGCGAAGCTCCAAAAGGGGAAAGAGATGGACGAGTGTGGTCGAGTGAGTCCATGGGAGTACGAGAGGAGCTCGTGCGGATACAAAAGAGATGTTCCCGGTCACTGATTGCTCTCTCTCTTGCTCCTCAGTGCTTCAACGTGCGATACTGCTCGACCGGTTCGTCCCCTCGTTTCTTTCCGAACCCATCCTTAACCTCTTTGCCCAGACCGTTTTCTCATTCGATTCAGAACACCAACGCCTAGACTGGACGACCCACAAACCCACATGCATCAAGCCCAGCTGGTAGACTCGTCGGTTCGAAAGGCTTGACGCGTTTTGACTCTCGAGTGAGTCATCGTCTTCCTCTCTTCTCTCTCGCTTTGACCCGGCCCTCTCTGACCCCTCTAGCCTTCCTCGCACCTTCCCTTTTGTTTCCATTGAACAGCCGACGCGAAGGTTCGTACCTTCCCATCTTCTTGTCCCTCGACGTCGCGTCTCTCTCCGTCCGACCTGAGCCTCGGCTCTTCGTCCCTTCGTCGCCTGACCGAACGTCACTCCCCCTTCTCCTACACCTCCTCCAGCTCATCAAACATCGAATCACCATTCTCTTGCTCACCGTCGATCGGATATCCTGACGAGATAGTGGCGCCGCGAGGGATGGCGGCAGGATGAGGAGTTTCATCTCGACGCGTTTCGATCTTTCGCTTTCTATATTTTTGTCTTCGTACCTCTGTCTCGCGTTTCGCTCAATTCTCGATCTCAATGGTGCCAATCGGTTACACTCTCTTCACCGTCTCCGTCTCTAGAACGACTCTCAACTCAAGATACATCCGACGAGGGAGCACAACGAAAACGAAGACCTGAAGAGATTCGATGCGAAGGCTCGCCCTTGGTAGATCAGACATCGAGATAAAGAAGCTAGCTACCCCTCGGATACATATGAAACGCTGGATAACCCCTGCAAAGCGAAAATCGAAGGACCCAAACCGAAAACGAAGACGCGTCGAGCTCGACGAGCTGTGGCGAAAGACGAGACGATCAGCTCTCGCTTCGGGACCTCCAGTCCCGTCACCTCGGAACCGAACTCACCATCAAATCACCTACTCATCGATCAACCTTCCGTACTGATCTCTCTCCTCCCTAGGCGGATCCAAGAAAGGCGATCCTCCCTGATTCTCCTCGTCGTTCAAGACGGGTCGTCGTCGGAAAGGAAGAGCTGCCGTTCCCCACTGGCTCTCAGATCCTGAGCCTGAAGCTGCTCCCGCACCTGCTGCTCCTCCTGCGACGGCGGCTCCTCCTCCCACTCCAGCGCTGACGAAAGGGTTGGCGTTTGGGGGAGCTGAGGTTCCAGTGTGGACGGGAGCGTTGGCGGCTGAGCTTGCTCCTGCTGTGGTTGCTTGGTTCGCGGTCTGATAGATTCGGCGAGCGAAGAGGAAGAATGTCAGCTCTTCGATCGAGGGCAGTTCAAAAGAAGCCAGGGAAGAAGACGCGTACCGAAGCCATCGCCGTCTGAGTCGCAGCGTTCCCTCCCGCTCCCGAGCTCGCTCCTCCGGCAGTACCTCCGGCAGCTCCTCCAGCGGCGCCAGCCCCAGCGGCAGCTCCAGTAGCTGCTCCGATCCCGATTCCAGTCAACGCTCCCAAGATCAATCCCTTTGCGATCAAAACTCCCAAAGTCACCGCGGTGACTCCTCCGACGATGCTTCCAACCGCTACACCCGCCTTCTGTCCACCCGAGAGGCTCGTTGCAGCTTTAACGTTCCCGACGGCTGCAACATCGATCTCGCTAGCGACGGCTGAGGCGGAAGAGGGAGCGTCCGAGGTCGGCGAGGGCGAGGGAGGGATGGGGAGGGAGGTGAGGACGAGGGAGGAGAAGACGACTGATTCCGAGTCGGTAGAGAGGAGTAGGGAGGAGAGGAGTGTCGCTGAGGGGATTGGGGACTCGGTGGGCGAGCTGAGAGTGGAGGTAAGGGTGATGGGGGTCGAGAGGGTTTGAGTCGACGCGACGACCTGGGAGTCCGAGTTGGTGATGGAGATTTGAGAGACGACCTCGGAGAGGGAGGTGATGAGGGCGATGGAGGGTTCGAGAGTTGAAGTAGGTGTAAGAGTAAAGGTAGAGGTGATGAGGACTGGGACGACGAGGGTTTGAGCTGAACTGATGATCTGGGAGTCCGAGAGGGTGAGGGCGATTTGGGAGGTGATTTCCGACGAAGACGCGACGACGACGACGATCGAGGGTTCCTCCACCGTCGACGACGAGACTTCCAAAGGGAGAGCCGTGGGAGTGGCGGGGGGAGCGTCCGAGCTCTCGATGGGAGAGGGGGGAGGAGGGGTTCCGGAGATCGAAGACGCGTCGACGACCGTCGTCGGACTACAAGACAAACCGAGAGCAAAGAAAGTCAGAACCGTGGAGATGAGCTCAAAATAGGACGATGTTTCATTCACCTTGAGCCCAGAGCGATGGAAGCAGAAGTGACGACCAAGCCTGAGACGGGCAGCGTTTCAAAATCGAATGCGACGGAGGTCGGGATGCTCGAGGGACTTGAGGTCACAGCGAAGGATCTGGTGACAGAGACCAGCGACGATCCGATCGAGCTTTCGACGACGAAGAAGGAGAAAGAGGTAGGCTGGCTCGGAGCTACAACCGCTTGACTGTAACCGGAGACCAGAAAGAAGAGAGTGGGGTTAGCTCGAAAGAAGTGAGCTTTCGAACACGAGTCCTGCGGCCTAGAGATCTTCCTCCTCTCACGAACTCACGAGCTACCGATATCAGTCGGAGTTGCGACTGCCGAGACGAAGATGCCCACCGACGTCGAGGGAGGCGACTCGATATTGGAGATGCTGGTCGAGGTTGAGAAGGGAAGCGACGAGGTGGTGCTGGCTCCCAACGACGAGGTTGAGATCGAGGGCGTCTCCGAGCTGATGACGCTTGAGAGAGGATCCGATGGTGTGCTGATTCCAGAGGAGGTCGAGGTCGAAGGTCGCCTGAACAGAGAGCGAAGTTAGTGAGCGTCGCAAGAGGACACGAACGCGACGAGAACTCACGAGGTTGTCGAGGTCAGAGACTCGGCGTCGCTGATGTAAGTCGAGGTGAGTTCCGAAGAAGTACTAGAGATAGATGGAGTCGAGGTGGGAGGCTCCCTGAACAGATCGCAATTCCGTCAGCGACGAGAAAAGAATGAACGAACGCGTCGAGAACTCACGACAAAGTTGGGGTCGGGGCTTCGCTCGAGGTGATGAAGGTCGAGATGGGCTCCGAAGATCTGCTAGAGATGGTTACGGTAGAGGTCGGAGGCTTGCTGCAAGCAGAGAGAAGCTCGTCAACTTCAAAAAGAGGAAGGACGGACGCGTCGAAAACTCACGAAGAAGTCGAGGTGAGGACAGACGACGTCGCGGGAACGGCCGAGCTCGAAGAGATCCCGTTGACAGGGCTGATTCGATGGTCAGGAGAGAGCGAACCGATCAATCTCTACGAGACTCGAGCGGCCACAGAAGAGCAGGATGAAGGACGCTCACCCTGGGTCGGAAACTTCGGTGTTGTGGTAGACCTGAAACGACGAGTGAATCAAGCTCGTCAGTTAGGGTTCGAGAAGACTGAATGGAAGGGGATACACACCTGAGCATCCGTCCCGTCCCTTCTGCATGGACCAGGAGAGACGGCGGAGTAGTCGTTGAACTGAGGGGAGGGAGGAAGGGGGGGTGGAGGAGAGAAGAGGAGGGAGAAGGTCGGTCAGCCAGGGCTGCGTTCGAGTCAGGGAGAGGTACATAAGAAACGTACGCAGTACTGATGACAGAACAAATTGAAATGAGAAAGAGAGATCATCAGTTCTCCGGCCGTAGACTAAAGGCATCGCGGAAGCGACTCACGCAGGATCGCGTCGCGTAAGAAAAGGCGTTGAAGAAGTAAGAAGGCTTTTGCATCCCACCGTTGCAGCCCCAGTACACGCAGTCGACTGTTTCGACACGTACACACAAAATACGAGAAGCGAGTCAGACCAGAGCGAGGAGCGACGCGCGATGAAAACAGAACTCACATCCGCTGTTCCAACTCGTCGAGGTGGGTGCGACGCCCGAGACGGTACCGCAAGAATCAAAGCCAAAGCCATAAGTATTAAACAACTGTTGGTAGTACTGCAGAGCGAGATTCAAATCAGCTACGCTTCGAGGTGGGAAGGTTGAGGACCGCACGAGATGGAACGACGAACATTTCGAGCGCCCGCGCCATCGTGGGCAACTATGGTTCCGATAAACTGCTCGGTATGGCATCCGCAAGAGTCTCCTCGAGGATCAGAGGCATCTGAGAAGGCGAACCCGTACGTGCAATTGACCTGGCGAGAACCTGAGTCGAGCTTGGTCAGGGTGCGCAATTTCGATCTCGGAGAGCGATGCCTGGGTGCAGAGAACTCACAGCCTTCAAAATCCACGTAGGTCGAAAGAGGATATTCGGTGAAGTTGCTGGTGCGGAGGAAATCACCCAGGATGAAGGTGGAACCTGTGGAGATCAAGTGAAAAAGAAAGCGTTTGGCGTTTGAGTCGACTGTACTTCTCCTTCTCTTCATCGTTCAGGACTGAACTCACCAACTGGAGGAGCAAGCGGAGCTACGAGGACTTGAGATCGAGCGACCTGAGAAACAGCCAGTACGATGAGGAGGTGAGTTAAGAGCATGGTGGTTTGGAGGAGGGAAGAAGGCGAAGATTGGACGAAGGCAGATGCTGGAAGACTCAAAGAGGGTCCAATGACTGAAACAGAGCGATTAAGCTTGGCATGCATGAAAGCAACTCTATGTCCTGGAAGAAGAGAGGGAAGCGAGAAGAAAGGGGAAGCGAAGAAGGGAAGCGAAGAGAGTTAGAAGAGCCATCGACGCGTCGACTCCCTCCACCCGCTCGTTCGTCGCTTCCTCGGATCAGGAAGGGGTTGAACTCACCAAAGTAGATGCACAAGTTGAGGTCTTGAATGATGAAACGTGGGCTGGAAAAGAAGAAAAGCTGGCAACCGAGCGCTGTCGAGGGCGAGCGACGAAGAGGCGTCTCGTCGGGTTGTTCGGGAGCGAGAAGCGCAACTCTCGCAGGGTCGATCGACGTCGAGAAGAATTTACGACGTAAGGGGGCAGATAAGGACTGACATGAGGCTGTTTCGTGTTGTTTGACATCTGAGAAGAAGAGCGAAGTCAGAAGGGGAGGGGGCGAGGTGAGCGGATGTTTCGACAACGAGGGAAGAAGGTTGGAAAGGGCGAGGGCTTACGATAGATGACTGCCACAAGGCCGGTAGCTGGGTCCTGAATAAAGGCTTGCTATGGGTCGGCGTGACCCCGAGTGGTTTCCTGGGAAGAAGAGAGGAGGAAGAGAGGGTTGATCGAGTGAGCTCGAACGGGGAGGGAATCGAAAGGAGATCAAGAGAGTCGCTGCAGAGCTTCTCGTGAGCTCAAACTGAGATACATGAACCATCAGCCATGCAGAGAAAAATACGGATTCAAGTTGAGGAATACTGCGGCAGAGCGAAGGGAGAACGAAGGTCAGAAAAGGCAAAGGAAGGAGAGGTGAGCTCGACCTTTTCTCCCCTTGACGTCGGCGAGCCTTGCCTCGAGAAGGGCTGCCCTGACCGCGTCCAATCCTCGCTTCGGTGATCAAGCGAAGTATCTGTAGTCCTCCGAGGGCAAACAGACGAAAATATGGATTGCTGGGGCCGTGACGGTTAGCAGAAAGCGAACGACCCGAGGCTGCTTTCGAGCTCTCGTACCTCGCCCTCCTTCCTTCCCTCCCAACGCTCAGCCTCCTCTCCCGAACCAAAAATCGCCTCTTCTTATGGCTCCCACTCCCTCCTCGGGGCCTCCCTGCCCTCTCGTCGTCGCTGCAACTCCCATCGAGCTCCCCTCCATCGACTGGACGAAGCTCTTCAACACCGTCCAAACAGAGGAGCGCAAAGCGAATCGATGGTTCCTCTCCCTCCCTCCTCTACAACAAGCTGGGCTTACGATAGCAGGAACAGCAGCTGGGACTCTTACGCTGTCGTTTGGATATAAGAGGTTCTGGAGACGGGTACGGAACGCTGGTGAGTCGAGAACGAAGGGAGGGAAGGAAGGAGCTTGTTGAGCTCGACGTTTCTCTGCGAGGAGAGATGGAGCTCGACAGACACGAGAACTGACCTTCTTGCCTCTTTATTCGGCCTGTCTGTATAGAACATGTCCTCCCCAACATGCTCACAGGAAAGAAATGGATCAAAGGACGTGTGACGAGGTTCGTCTTGATGAGCTTCGACCCCTCCCTCCCTCCTCCTGACCCCCTCTCACTCTCTCTCTCTCTTTCTCGTCTTCCTTTCCCTTCGCAACAGCGTTGGAGACTCGGACAACTTCCGCTTATATCATACCCCAGGGATCTTCTTCAACTGGCCCTTCAAGATTCGCTTCATCCCTACGGAGAAGAAAGGTGAGTTGATGAGCTCGCTCGCCTCGACCTCGGCCTCGACTCGAACTCGCGCGTCGCTGATCCTCTCTCACCTCGCCTTTCGTTTCCAAGATCTTCAGAACGAGACCATACATATCCGGATAGCTGGAGTTGATGCGCCTGAGGTACGTTCAAGCCTCACCCTTCCAAACCCTTTCAACCGTCGCTGAACCTTTCGTTCTTCGCGACTTCGCAGGCAGCTCACTTCGGACGACCCGCTCAACCTCTTTCGGCTGAGGCGCTGGAGTACCTCAGGAACAAGGTTCTAGGTCGGAAGGTTAAGGTCTTGCTGTCTTCGAAAGATCAGGTTCGTCGTGTCTTCCCTCGCTCTCGCTCTCTCTCTTCGCGAACGAAGCTGATCGACTCGACGCGTCTTCCCTTTTGACTTGAACAGTACGGTCGGATCGTACGTCCCTCCTCTCTCTTCTCCCCCACTTTTCCCTCTTCTGACCTTCTATCTCTCGCTTCACTTCGTTTCGTTCCACAGGTCGGACTCCCCCTCCTCCCACGTCGATTCCTCCCCTTCCTCCCAGCCGAAGTCCTCCCTCTCTCGATGCTCAAAGCAGGTCTCGGAGAAGTCTACACCTCAGCAGGAGCGGAGTACTCCTACATCGGATTGGAGAAGTTCCAAGCGGCTGAGGAGGAGGCGAGGTGAGTTCGGGTGCGGTGGGTGGGTGGGGGGTGAACCTCGAAAGGGAGAGGAGAGGTCGAAACGCGTCGAGCTGACCTTCGCGTTTGGGCTTCGTATACAGACGCAAGAAACGTGGCATCTGGGGCCTGGGGAAGAAGATGGAGAGCCCCTCCGAGTACAAGAGGAGAATGAAAGAGAATCCCCCCTCTCCCAGTGAAACCAAGCTCGAGAGCGCGAGGGCTGCTGCTCAGAGCTCGACTGGGAAGAGGGGTTGGTTTGGGAGGGTGTTTGGGAGGTAGAACGAGAAACAAAACGGGAATCGCATATCTTTATGACTTTGACGAACCGAGCGAGCGACTCGAGAAGTTTTTCTGAGCTCGAGAAATGACGTGCATAGCAACGCGACGGAAAGAAGGGACGATCTCGGAGCTGACCTTCCCCCGCCTTCGCCCTCGAACTCGTCCTCGTCGTTCCTTCCTGCAAACGTCCAGCACCAGTTCTCTCCCTCCCCTCCCTTTCCCTTCCTCCCACACCCCAGCAAACACAGAACACAACGAAGAGATGAGAAAAGCTGGGAAACAGGTTCGTCCTTTGCCCCCCCACCCTCTTCCTCGCTCGAGGACGAGCGACAGCTCACCCTCTCCCTCCTCCTCCCCATCTCCCCCTTTCCCTCGTTGCGTTGCGGTTCGCTTCGCTTCGGTCGCAGTTCGACAAGTTCTCCCAGTCCATAGGGGAGAGGTTGTTCAAGGAGGGGAAGACGGAACATAGGTAAGTCGCTTCTTTCAGCTCAGCTCAGCGAGCAAGGAGGGGAGAAAGAGAGGAGAGAGGAGAGTGAGAGAGGAGCTGACCTTGTCGTTCGACTTTGGCGTTTTCGTTGCAGCTCTGCCTTCCGCGACTTGGAGCAGGATATCGAGTTGAGAGCTAGGGGGATGGAGAGGTCAGTTTCAACGCTCGTTTTGAACCCTAAGTTGGGGGGAGGGAAGGGAGGACGAGGGAGAGGAAGAGGGGAAGGAAGTCGGAGCTGACCTTTTGGTTTCGTCGTTGGTTCAGGCTGGCGCTCGCGAGTTCGACGTACATTCGTTCGACGGGGAAGAAGAGTAAGAGTGAGGATTCCGAGACGAGGTACGTATGCTCGCGAGAAAGAGATGGGGGGAGGGGGGAGGGATGGAGGGGACGAGGAGGGGGAAGGGGAGATGGAGCTGACCTCGTTCGTTTCGCAGTGATGGAGGAAAGGTCCTCCCTGGAGAAGGGTTGGGACTGGTGATGATCAGTTTTGGGGAGCAGCTGGGGAGGGATTCGGATTATGGTGAGTGGTGAGACTGATGTGAAAAGGGGAAGGAGAGAGGGAGAAGGAGAGCTGATGAAGGCGCTTCGTTTGGCTTTCGCAGGGAAGAGTCTCGTTCAGATTGGGAGGGCAAAGTGCAAGATTGCTGCTATCCAAGGTAAACCCAGCTCTCTTACTTCGTCTCTACGTGCGAGCGAGATACTGACGGGCTGGGTTTTGACCAGACTCCTACGTCGAGGAGATCGGAGAAGGCTACCTCGCTGGACTTGGTGAGCTCGAGCTTCATCCCCTGCCCTCTCCGTCCGACTTCGAACTGACGCTCGCTTCTTTTGGATTGGGAACAGAACGAGCGATGGATCAGATCAAGGACTACCAGACGCTCAGAAAGAAGCTTGATTCGAGGAGGTCAGTCTCGCGAGCGGACGGACGGACGGACGAAGGAGAAGTCGAGAGCTGAACTCAGGTCGTTTCGTTTGGCAGACTCGCCATGGACGCAGCCAACAAACGAGCTGCGAGCTCCAAGAAGGACAACCGAGCTTTGGATGAGGAGGTTCGGACTTCGAAGGCTCGATAGTGAGTAGAACGAAGGGCTGAGAAGGAAGCGAGAGGGCTGGAAGCTGACTTGACGGTTCGTTTGACGTTTGCAGCGACGAGACTCAGGAGGACGTTGAGGCTAGGATGGCTACGATCTACGAGTCGGAGGGGAACTACCTCGAGTGAGTCGAGTCGGGAGCTGAAAAGAGACTGGATTAAGCTGACTGACCATTTTTGTTCGATGCCACAGTGATTTGAACAGCTTCCTCGAAGCTGAAGTCTCGTTCATCGATCGATACCGCGACGCGCTTCTCGAGGCGAAGAACTCGCTTGGATCGTAAGCTCCATCTCTGCATCCTCTACCCACCCACGTCTACTCTTTAACTAACCCTCTTTATCTTCTCCCAACCCATAGCACCTCCACCTCCCACTCCTCTCGCCCTTCCCTCCCTCAGCGTCGCCCAACCCTCCCTCCTCCCTCCATCACCCACACTCGACCTCGCTCCTCACCACCCAACGACGACCCAGACGACGAACCCACTCCCGCCATCCCCATCTCAGGAAACCGAGCTCGCTCCAACTCCACCAAGTCGGGCGACGGCAAGGAGAAGAAATCCCTCTTCGGTTCGCTTCGATCCAAGAAGAGCACGCCGAGAAAGGACACCTGGGGAGCTCTCTCGGAGGATCAGGATGGGCTGAGTGGTGGAAGGAGGGACGAGGAGGATTCGGATAGGGACTACGAGGAGGAGAGGGATCGGAGGAATGGGAACGAGAGACCTGAGGTGTCGGCGTTGGGAGGAGGGAACAGGAGCAGATCGTTCTCGAGCGCGACGGTGATGGGGAATAGCAGCGGTGGTGCGACGTCGTCGGCGAGTCATCATGCACCAGGGTTCCCTAGGAGGAATACGACGCCGATGAGGATGGATACGGGGGAGAAGACGGTTAGGTGAGTTTGGTTTGGGAGACGGAGGGAGGAGACGCGTCGAGGGACGAGGATAAGACGAGAACTGACTCGCGTTTCGATTCGTCTTTGGGTTTGGGTTTCCAGATCGACATTCGCCTACCGAGGAACCGCTTCCGACGAACTCACCTTCGAGGTCGGAGAAGGTACGTTCTCTCCCATCTCCCTCCCTCCTCTCCCTCGCCTCACCCAAACTCACTTTTCCTCCCCCGCTCTCGTTCCGTTCCTCAGTAATCGTCGTCGCCTCCGAAATCTCCGCCGACTGGTGGACCGGCCGACTCCTCTCCTCAGGCCACTCAGGTCTCTTCCCCTCAGCCTACACCGAACCCATCTCTCCAACCTCCCCTTCCTTCTCCCAACCCCCTCCCCTCCCTTCCCTCGCGCGCCCACAAGCCCACTCCTCAGACCTCCTCCCACCCCCACCCCGCCGACTCCCCCCTCCAGCTGCGAGACAGAACTCCTTCCTCACCGACTCAGAAACAGAGCAAGGAGATCCGTACGGCAACTCCACGTCCGCGTCCGAGGGTGAAGGCGATGGGGACGAAGAAGGGGAGAAGGCTGGTCTGACGGGAGCGGGTGTACCTGCTCCGCCTGCTGCGTCGTCGAGTAGGTTCTCGGGGATCGCAGGGAAAAAGCCACCTCCTCCGCCGCCGGTGTCGAGGAGTCGGAGGTCGACGGTTTCGAGTCGGGATGAGGCGATGAATGGGAGGAGAGGGCAGGAGGTGGATGAGGGGGAGAACCCATTCCATTAGTCTAGAGAGGGTTGGGCGAGCTACTACATAGACTTTGAGTTGGTTGAGTTGAGGGAAACGATACGATCTTTTCTGCACGAACGAAGGAATGAACGAAAGACGACGCGACTTTCGAGTGAGCGAGAAAGGGAAACGCGTCGTCGTTGATAATCATACAGATCGCGATCAAAACACGAGAGATCTAAGCTAGGTAGCTGGCGAAAGAGGGGGGAATCCAATCAAGGCTTAATCGACGAAGCCGAAGCAGGGATGGACGTCGCGAGAGCTTTAAGGCAAGCCTCGACGGAATCGATCTTCTCCATCAGGACCTTGATCGCTTCGGGGAGGAGCTCCTCGGGTTGGTAGGCTCCTAGGGATTCTACGCTGACTGTGGAAGATGAAGGGATGGTTCGAAGCGAGGGGGGGGGGGGGAGGAAGGCGAGGGGAAAGGTGGGTCAGTGGAACGAGGAACGAAAGGCGAGACGAGGAAAGACAAGAAACGCGACTCACAAATGAAATGATCCCTAATCCTGGTCAACTCAACCTTATCCTTGAACTTATCATGCCTCAGCACCTCTCTCGACACGGTATCCTTCCTGGGGTTCTTGACGAGCGCGGTCTTCTTCTTGGTGATGGGGTCGGGTCCGATTCCGATGACTCCTGGCGCGAAGAGACCCTGGAACTCGACGACGTCTTCGGGAGGGATGGGAGAGGTGATGATGATGTGGGGGAGGAGACGGTAGGAGGCGGTGGCTGTTAAGAAAACGAGGGAGAGAGATGAGGTGAGGAGGGAGAAGTGGAGAGGAGTGAGTGAAGGGAAGAGGGAGGGAGAGGGAAGAGACGCGACGAACCGACTGGAGAGAACTTTGCGTGATCCTTTCCGACTCCCTTGACGGCGTGGAGATCCAGCTCGATCGCCTGTCAGGATGAAATCGACGAACGTCAGCTCGAGGAAAAGAAAGATGTCGAAGCAGAGGCAGAGAGAACGACTGACCTGTCCAGGTCTCAGCTTCGCGATCAAGATATCTCCCACTGTTGGTGCTGGAGCCTCGTCCTCGAACATAACGGTCTGTCGACCAGCAGCAGACCAGATGATGTCTCGAGAGTAGACTGATCAAAACGAACGTGGACGAAGAGGCGACGAGAGGTCAGCTCGAGCGAAAGGTGAAGGGGAGGAGAGCTCATTTGAACGAACCGTTTTCGTTGATGTAGAGCTTGGAAGGATCCGTCTCTCCCTTCACGGCCTCCCTGTTTCGTTCACACTTGACAAAGAGCTTGAAGACCATCGTGTTCTGATCGTTGGGGACGTCTCCTACATATCCGAAGAAGAAGCGAACGAAGGAGGAGAAGGGAGAAAGTGGTCAGCTCCAGCTCGCGCGAATCCTTCGCTCCCTTCCCTTCCTCCTCCCGCCTTCCTCCGACCCTCCTGCAGCTCGCAACTCACCGGGCTTGATCATAGTCATCTTCCTAGGATCGACTTTGAGGGGGATGAGACCGAGACGTTGACTGAGAACCTCGTCCTGGACGATGGAGGTGTTGTTATAGACGTAGACTTCCTCGATGGCGATAGCTGGGACTTCCGAGATCATCACACGTCGGATGGCGTTGGCGATGGAAGAGTCGACTCCGATGAGGTCGAACTCGCAGGTGGTGGCGGAGATGGAATCGATTTTGACTTGGAGGTTCTGGGGGAAAGGAGAGAGGAGCGAAGGGAGGGAGGTCGGTCAGCGAGCTCGAACGAACGGGATCAGCTCATGATTCTGCGAGCTCAGAGCTTGGAGGGCCGAGATTCGACAGAGCATGCAGCTTGTGTCTACATGCTTGAGCTGAGATCGTCGAGAGCTCGTTTCCTTCGACTCTGCGAACGACGAGCTCGTGCGAAGGGAAGAGGGAGGGAAGGAGCTGAGCTGCACTGACCTCGGTGAAGGCTTTCAGGTTCCACGAGTGATCCTCTCCAGGGTAGTGTCCAGGAAATTCAGTTCCAGCAACCTGATAGACACACCAGGGAACGAAGAGTCAGCATTCGTAGGTCAAAGGAGGCGAAAGAGGTGAGCTTAGGGGAAGGAAGCGAAGCTCAGACGCAGAGCTTCCTCCCTCCCTTCTCGAGCTTGAACGACTCACGGCTGACACCCTCTCGGCTTCCAGACGAACGTGCCTCCTAGGGTCGTTGAGATCAGACGATGATGCCATGTCTACGAGAGCTTTGAGAAAGGGGAAGGGGAAGGGGAGAGAGAGTTGGGAAGAGAAGGGAAGGGAGTCGTGAAATCGTGAGCTCGTCGAGCTCGAATTTTGATTCCTTTCCCTCGGACGCTCTTCACGGCCATGATCTCAGCTTCCTCAGCTCGAATTCAAGTAGTTTTAACGCGGTCAAGATGGAGTCCGCTGGGTACGAGGATCGGATTTAGGCAGGGAAAGGGCTCTGGCAGCTTCGGGAGGGCAGTCTTCGAGGCAGGAGAAGGAAGGGAAGGAGGACGAAGGGAGTTGAGCTCGAGCTCACCATCGTGCGTTTTATTCGCTGCCACACCCCTGCTTTCGTCTCTCATCTCATATACTACAACTTGACCAGCTGACGTGTTCACTTTCGCTTCATTCCGCTTGTTCAGATCCGAAGCTGGACCCTCGAACCCTCGTCTGGCGGACTCAACGACACCCTCTCCTCCAAATCCCAAACTCATCTTCAGATGGCTGGAAGAACCCTCCTCTCCGCCAGCAACACCTCGGCTTACCTCCTCCTCATCACCTCCATATACAACGGCACCTCCATCCTACCCCAATCAATCGTCGGCTCCCCTTCCTCTTCGCTTACAGCCCAATCCGAGCTTCCCTCCTCCTCCTCCTCCTCCCACTCGCACACCTACTCCCTCCGCAAGCGAGCCCCCCTCACCTCAAGACTCCATCCCTCGGACTCTCGAAACCCTCACTCCCTCTCGATGGAAATTCATCCTCCCCCGCGAGCGAGACGTCCCTCAACCGCCTGCGACCTGGTCCTCCCGCGTCGGTCCTCAATCTGGAGTCGAGATCCTCGTTCGCTCTCACTCCATGGAGGTCACCGCTCCCGAGTTCGGAATCCCACCTTCCACCGACTTTCCCTTCAGCTGGCTCAAAGACTCGGACCCAGCGTCGATCGTCCCAAACGAGAGGAAGCGACTCTCTCTTCCCGTCCATCCGACTCACGCTCCTACGGTCAGCATCAAACCCGGTCTCCGGCCCCTCATACGGATCAACTGGAATGGAGAGCACGTGGAGGAAGAGACGATGTACTCGATGAAGTGGTTGGCCAAGATGGCGAAAAGGAGACAAAGAGAGGGATCGGGAGAGTCGTCGTCGTCGTCCCCCGAGGAGGACAGTGGAAGGATTGCTTGGTTCGACAGCTCGAAACCTTCCTCGACATCACCACTACCTACTCCCACTTCCGACCTTCCCCCTCTCGACCACTTATCAACTTCGTCCTCCAACGCTCAACCGTTCCGCTCCATCGCGTCCGTCTCTGCGTCCGAGCTCATCAGGTCGCCTAGCCCGCTGGGAAGTGATCCTCTCGTTGTCCAAGGAGTACGGAACGGCAACCAGAACGATCCCAAGGATCTGGACGAAGTCATCGACGCTCTCGGCGCAGAGCTGAATCTGGAGTCGAGCTACCGAAGGAGGGCTCGTCTGACTCCCAACGGTGCTCCGGGAGGGTTGGACTTCAGTATGGATCTTTGGTGAGTCAGTTGAGGGGCCCAACCTCGTCGGAGAAGATCATTCTACGGAACGAGTCTCGAAGCTGATCGTCGCCGCTCCTCTTTCTTCTTTTCTCGACGCGTCGCAGCCACCTCCCCTACCCTCATCAGTACGAGATCGTCTACAACGGCAGACTAGCCCACCCTGTAACCCTCCACGTCATCGACGGCTTCGAGCTCGCTCGGAACCTCCATGAAGCAGCCCCCGTCGCGTTCAACGCTCTCGCTCTCAACTCCATCCCCTTCGTTTCCCCAAAAAACCTCGCCTTCCGCTTCCCACTCCGAGAGAACGTCTTCTCCAGACCAACCATCGTCCTCTCCCCCTCCTCCGCTCGTCTCCTCCAACTCCGTCGCAACATCCCCCTCTACCGAGACTCCCTACCCGTCCCAACCCCCGAAATCACCTCCATCAACTTCGCCCCTTCGTTCCAACACGTCCTAAAGCTCAACAAGGACGTCGACAAGACACTGCAGGGATTGAGGTGGATGATGCTCGAGGCAGCTCAGGCGATTGATGTGAAGGAACTGCAGAGGGGGAACGAGGGGCAGGGGTGGACGGATTGGGGAGTTGAGAGGACGAGGAAGGTGACGGTGGTGTTGGAGCCGGGGGACGCGTTGATCTTCAGGAGGGATAGGTTTTTGGTGTCGGAGGAGCCCTGGCGGAAGGAGGGGGATAGAGGATCGCAGAGGTGGTTTTGTAACTTGAAGAAGTCGTTTGAGGGAGAGAAGGAGGTCGAAGAGGTGAGTCTTGGAATCGTCGTTCGTTTCGTCGAAGACTCGACTCGAGTCTTTTCTTCTCTCTCTGTCCCTCTCTCTTTCACGAACACTGTACTGACCCTCTTGCTCGCTCTTTTCCTTTCGTCTCCAGAACCGATAACGACCCCCGTCGGCTCTCTCGTTTGTCCAAACCCAACGGAGGCTTCGCTCTCCTCGCCGACCAACTCTCGTCTTCGCATCGCCATCTCGTCGGACTGGAGGACCCTCTCGATGGATATATATGTATACCTTAACCTAATGCTCGATTCGTATTGGTTCGTTCATAAATCTCTGCTGTGAAAGGTGGGACTCAACGACGACTTTCGACGCGTCGACTTTTCTTCCTCCCGTCGTCCTTCTTCGGTTCGATCTGCGCTTCATCAGTCGACACAAATCTCCCGACTCGGCTTTGTCACTCGCATAGAGATCCACGCGCACCGAAAGCTCGTTGATCGTCACAAAAGAGAAGAGAAGCAAAGAAAGAAACGAAACGAAACGACGAACGAGGGCAAAAGCTAGACTCAGAGAGCGAAACGAAACCCACCCTCTTTCCCACCCACTCACTTCTCCCTCCCACCCACTCCTCTCACCTCCACGCAACCACCCATCCATCAACCCATGATATCGAGATCAAGCGGCGGCGCCTTAGGTTTAACCGGTCGTAAGACTCGATCCCCACCCTTGGGCCAGATCTCGTCCCTCTTCTGAGGCTTCCTCCATTCCTCCTCCGTGATGGGGGTGCCGTGGATCATAGCGTTGGTGGTGTAGGAGCGATCCCAGCCGGGGAAGATACCGTAGCCCTGTTGAAGTAAAAGACGAGAAACGAACGAGCGCGACGAGGAGGAGGGAGGAGTCAGGTAAGGGTTTGGTTCGTTCTCGTTCTCATCTGCGCGAAAGGAGAGAAGCGGAACGAGAGAGAGAGAGTCGGGAATGGAAGGAAACGTACCTGGCCAGGAGGAGGCTGGATATCCTCCCACTTCCTGAGCACCATGCCCGACATCAACTTCTCGTTGTCTCGTTCGACGATCAAGTCGGGATCGTAAGGGAGAGGACCGTAAATTCCTTTCTATGAAGACGAAAACGAGCGCAAGATGAAAAGCAGGTCAGGACGAGTCTGTCTCTTGTGGAAGAGAGTGCGCGAAGAGGAGTGAGGAGAAGGAGGGAGGGAGGAAAAAAGCTCAAACGCACCCAAGGGAGCCAGTCGTTCGTTGCAGCTGCGAGAGCGAAGAGGACGGCTGATCCGAGTTGTTGTTGTCGGTTCCTAGCTGTGTGAGAGGAGTAAGAGGAAGAGAGTCGAGTCAGCTGCTGTACGAGCGAGGAAAGTCGTAGAGGAAACAAGAGAGGATGGAGACGAAAGACGAACCGAGCGATCCGACGATCAACCCTCCCAAGAACCCTCCTGTGAAGGCGTTCCAAGCTGATTCTCTCTACTCGACCGATGAACGAGAGAAAAGGGGAGAGAACGAATCAGTTCTGGAACGAAGAGATAAGATGGGAAGGGACGAAGGGAGGAAGGAGGTGGGGTCCGGGGACTTCGAAGGGAGAGGAAGGAGGGGGAGGAGGGTGGGGAAGGGAAAGCTCAACGTTACATACCTGTCGAATGTTGGCTGAGACTCCTTCTCCGATGGCGATGGCAGGTCCGGTGGTGACTGAGGACCATGAAGGTCAAGCGCGAGAAGGAGATGGTGAGCTTTGAGGAAGGAAGGGAAGGTGGAGAGATGGGAGGGGAAGCTGAGCTTGGGGAAGGAGAGGGACCGATGAACTCACGTATGACTCCTATAGCGGGTGCTTGACTTCTGATCGCTCCTCTGAAACCTCCCGCATGAGCCTCAGATGCGTTCTAGTTCATCCAACGAACCAACCAAGCGAGAGAAGGAGAAGGAAATCCATCAGCCCTCGTTCGCCCATCCCTCCCATCGGCCCCTCCTCCGTCTCTCCCCCTCCATCCCCTCCCCATCCCATCCCCTCCGTAAACGAGAGCCACTCACCTTGACGAAAGCGTAGCCGATGGAGATGACTAGCCCGTAGTACCCAACCTTCCAGATATCGGCGTAGACGTCGTGAGGTTGGAACGGTCGATTCCTGGGAGTACCTTCGAAGATGGAGCGGAGAACGACAGGGGAGAACTCGCCAGAAGGGAAAGCGTAAGGGGAGATGGAAGGGCGAGGGGGAGAAGGAGCTGGAGGGGCACTGGGGCGAAGGGGAGGAGAGAGAAAGGGAAGCATGAGAGAAGGGTGGATGGATGGTTGACGGAGGGAGGCGAGAGGGGAAGGGAGGAAGGTGTTTGGCGGGGAGATGCGTGGGGTCGAGAGCTGAAGGAGTTTCGTGACCGGCGAGAGAAGATTTTCTCTCTTCAGCATCTCGAGATGAGAAGGATGCGTGCTAGTAATGCCCGTGTCAAACTTTGCGAGAGAGCTTCGATCGAGAAAGTCGAGGAGGAAAAGGTTGCGAGAAAAGGGTCGCCCGCAACTTCGCGAGTCAAGTCGAGACTCTCGAACGGTTCTGAAGAAGCTCGTTATCATGTATTGAGACGTTACGTAGTAGTGCAAATGCCTGAGGTGGAAGGAGGGAAAGGAAGTCGAAAGTCAGCGGCGAGAAGGGAAACGGACGCGTCGAGGTTTGACGTGATGGAAGCGTGAACGAACCTCTCTGCGACGTTCGAACAACTGAGTCTGATCGAGAGGAGAGGCAGAGAGAGGTTGGAATGGAAGGTGAGCGAGAGTTCGAAGGTTGGAGAAGGAGCTGAAACGAGAACAAAGGAGACTGAGCTGACCTCGATTCCGACGCGTCCTCCTCCGGTCCTCCTCACTCGATGAACTCGTCTCGATCCACTCCGCTGCAGCAAGCTCACCAGCTCGCTTCAAAGCAGATAAGCTTGTGCTTCTTCCAGTTTTCTCGTTGGTGTTCTGTGAGAGATGAGGAGACGGTTGAGAAGAGGTGGTGAGATCGGCAAGGGAGGGAAGTGAGGGACGAGAGAGAGCGACGTACCCTTCGAGCAGTATCGAACAGTGAGGCACTGGAGCGAAAAGGGTTCAATTCAGCGAAGCGTCTTCGGACGAGCGGAAGAAAGGACTGAGAGAGAGCAACTCACTCGACTACACGCCAGCATCTCCTCCCCTTCAGCGAGCTTCGCACAACTGACCTCTTCTCGACTCTTGGACACTTCCAACTGGCAACACCACCAGATATGACTGCTCCTCTCAAGTTCAGACTTGAGAAAAGGATCTCGATCTCCTCCCAGCAAACAGACGTTGTTTACGAGGTATGTGAAGTCGCGACTGTTCCTGGGGGCGAAATTAGGAGTTCGTTTCGCTTCGCGGTCCGCGAAGGCTACAAGACGACGTAGACGTGTCTGTTCGGATGACGAAGGGACTGGAACGGGGATCCTGGGGTCGGGGTAAGACCAGGCGAGGTCGGCGGTGCTGTCGAACAGCGCGACGAGAAGAAGACGACTGATTCCCGTCATCTCAGATCGGCGAAAAGACAGGGAAGATATCGAGTCAGCTTAAACCTGACGGTGTAGAGAGGCAACGTTTGCTCACTTGAGCGAGGTCAAAAGGTAGGTTGTACGCGATTTCGAGAAGGAAGAGGTGGAAAGCGACGGCCTTCTCCTTGTGCTGACGAACGAATCGACGACCGTAGTAGGAGTGGGCAGTCTGATTGAGCCAGTGAACGTATTGGATGAGAACGAGAGTGCTGTCGTGATTGTTGGGGAAGGCCGGAAGGCTCATTGCTGTTTTGACGAGGGAGGGAAGGTAGCCAGCGGCGAGCTTGTGCTGAGGGAGAAGAAGGGAGGGCAAGCGAAGCGAGTGAGCCCTCTGCTCTTCCTTCTCAAAACGAGCAATCCACGAACCCAAAAGGACTCTGTCTCATCTTGCGATAACGTGTCCATTAAATCCTGGTGAATTGTAGAGAAAATGCAAGAGAGAAGGAGGTGTGAGCGGTGGAAGTCTCCAAAGAAAAGGGAAAGAAGGAGGCACGAATGCTGCTGCAACGATAGCAGCTTCCCAGGAGGTCCTTCCAAGCCCGTCGAAAGATCAAGATACTGAGCGAGGTCAGATACGAGGGTGCTGATGTCCATCTTGAAGGAGGAAGGTGGTAGAAGGAAGGAAGTGAGTGAACGTCGAAGAAAGACCGAGCTCACCTCCTTCGAAACGACCTCGTCCTTTTGCTGACCGTGAACGCCGACGACCGAAACGAGAAATCCTTTCAAAACGTCTCTTCGACCTAGTCAGTACCTCTACCTTCCCTCTAGAACTGAACTCGACGAAAGTCTGACCTTTCTCTGCTTCTCTGCGCTCTCGACAAGCTCAGGGCCGAGCTCAACCGTCTTCCCTTCGTCCCCGCCCTCCTCCCTTCGATCTTCCCTCTCGCTTCATGTCTACCGCGACGGACCCCAAGCTCACCTGTGACAGGATCGCCTCCACGCTGGGACTTGACGACGGCTCTTTCAAGAGGAGGATCATCGAGGCTCGCCAACTGGACGCCGCAAGGGAGATTGAGCAAGCTAAATCTCTCCCTCGGTCACCTCCGCCAGGACTTCGACCAGATGCTGGACATGGTACGTTAGCTTCATCATACTCAATGCGCTGGAGAGAGAGTAGCTGACATCGTGGTTCTAGCTTTCAGAACTCACCGTGCTGAATGATTCCGAAGCAGAGCCTCTGCTCGTGAGCTCGCCGACGTCCCTCTCCCTCCCGTTTTTCTTCCTCCCCGACAAGAGCTAACTACCCTCCGCCTCTCCTCTCTTTGCATATCTTCGAGACCGAGTTCTCCCACTTCTACCTTCCCCAGCTCATCGAAGCTCATCAGCTGGCACGATCCATCGGACTTCACAACTCCTGGACTCGCCTCCTCATCGCCGTCGCGGTCAACATCAACCCTATCTTCGACCGCTACGCAAGACTCGCACACGAGGGGCCTGCTTTGTTCGAAAGTTTGGTGTCCCTCTACGCCGCTCCTTTCCCTGAGGCTGAAGCTCTGTTGGATCGGGTGCGTCTCAACCCTCTTTCGCATATTTGTTGGCTCGTCGTTGACTCTTCAAATGTCCGTCGTTCACTCCAGGACCCCTCTCCAAACGTCCGCAACATCACCTGTGGATATCATCTCCTTATTATGGCAAGACAATGGGTCGTCGTTCTCGTCGATCTAGGCGCCAGTCTGTACATCAGCAACGGTTCGCTCCCTCCCTCGTTGTCGTCGGTTCTCCTTCGCTCTCGTCTTCGTTTCTCCAACGAGGTCGCGAAGCTTCGCTATCGGACGCTCGGCGATTCTCACCGCCGTCTACTGGACGATACCTTCGGCTTGTACGGGTCGTTGGACCGTTTGCTGCAGGGGACGTGGCCGGCGGACGCGGTGGAGATGTCGAAGGAGGAGAAGCCGTGGTGGAGGTGCGAAGCGAAAGGGGCTGGTGTTTGCGAAGGAGGTTGCCAGAAGATCAAGGATGGAGAGGAAATGATGGCCTGTGGACGAGTGAGTTTGATCTCGCCTTCGCTCCCTTGAAACGAGACGCGAACTGACTTCGTCTCGACCTCGTCTCCCTCGCCTCAGTGCAAATCCGTCCGCTACTGCTCCGTCGGTTCGTCCTCTCAACCCCTTCTCAGCTCGTCTCTCTCGCTGAAATTCACGTTTATATCCTCGTTTTCGATCAGCTCATCAAAAAGCTCACTGGAAGACGCACAAGAAGACCTGCTGGGAACCGATCTGGTGAAACAACGAGTCGACGCGTCGACGGCGAGGAGCGGACGAGTGTTGCAGGGTTCGGAGCCAGCAGAGGCGAGTCCGATTCGATGAAGGATAAGCTATATCTCCCTCTCGTTCTGCAGCGAGGAAAGGAATCACCTCGAGTAATCCTGAGCGACAGCGAGGAAAGCGAAGCGAGATCGACTTCGAGTTTCGACGCGCCTTGCTTTCTTTCTCTCGAGTCTGCCAACGCACCTCGACACACCAGATAAGAGACGTAAAACTACAACATAGCCATCAGCACTAACTCTACCACGCATGCAAAGAGATCTAAACTGCCAAAGCACATGCACGAAACACCGAACCGAACCGAACCGTCGACGAAGCTGAAACGCAAACGAAACTCGCTCGTCTTCTCTCTCCCACCTCCCTCTACTTCCTCTCCCCCTCCTTCACGCTCTCCTCCGAGCCGAGATCCATGAACGAACTCTCCTCTCCCTCTACCTCCTCGTTCGCTCGCTCAACAACCCACCTATCCCTCCTCACAATCCTCACGTCCTCCTCTCCCTCCCCACTCCACTCCCTCCTCCCCTCGTCCCTCCTCGTCATCAACCCCTGCATCATCCTCATCCCCGCCACAGCCACCCCAACCTCCTTCCCCAGCGGAAGCGTCCCCCTCCATGAAGGCGAGTAGTTCACTGCCACGATTTCAGGTAAGGGTCGACGAGAGGAAGAGGAGGAAGAGATGGAGTCCCAGAGTTTTAGGAGACGGGTGGAGGAGGGGGAGAGGGTGATGATTGGTAAAGGAGGGCCGGAGGAGGTGGTTTTGGGTGAGGAGGGAGAGGAAGAGGAGGAGGGTGGTGGGCGATGGGAGATGGACGTTTCGACGAGGGAGGAAAAGGTGTGCGGTTGGAGGTGGTAGAGCATTAGGGCTGAGGAGAAGGTGTCGATGAACGAGAGGGGGGTGGAGTTCGTGGGTGAGGTGATGATTTCGTATTGCGGTGGGGAGGGGAGATGCCTAGAACGAGGAACGAAGAACGAGAGCGGGAAAGGGTCAGCGACGAAGCGACGGACGCGTCGAACGAACGAGAAGGAAACGAGAGAGAGAGCGAAGAGAAGACTCACAAAAGATCCATCTCCAGAAGTCTGTTCGACCCACCCTCCACCGGAGGAAGGTTCTCCTCCCTCCAAACCCCATCCAAAACATCCACCAACCTCCTCAACGCTTCCTCCCTCGTCTCGCCCTCCTGGATCTTCAACCCCTTCCGAACGGTGATCATCCCCGTCGATTGAAGCTCCTTCAAGACCAGTTTCCGACTGAGCGCGAGACCGTCAAAGTGGAAGGTAGCGATCCTTGTTGAGCTCGAGGTTGGGACGGTGAGGGAGTTGGGTTTGGACGCGACGACGGGGGTTGGTTTGGACTTCGACTTGGACGCTTCCTCCTCGGCAGCCTTCTTCTCCTTTTCTATCCGACGAGATTCGGATGCTTGAGCCGCAAGGAAGGAGAGAGGGATGTCGACCGTCTTCGACCCAAGCTCGATCCTGAGGAAGTCGTCCTCGACGACCTCTCCTGCTTGAGGCGTAACGACGGCGATCCCGTTTGAGGGAGGGTCCAAGTCGAGTCGCTTCCTTCCCGTAGTCGAATCCAGCAGAGTGGGATCGCAATCTTCCAGCCAGGTAGTAGGGAACGACGTCTTGTTCGGGATTCCATAGGTCGTTGGCGAGGAAACGACGATCTTCCAAGGTTCCGACGTGATCTCGAGGTCTGGATGGGAGGCAAGGAGTCCGAGTCGACGTTGATCTTCGAGGTAAGCGGAGTTGGATGCTTCGGCGTCGGCGTCGGCGGCGGAGTCGAGGACTTCCGACCAAGCTGCGTCTCGAGGAGTGGGTGAAGGGGAGGAGGAAGAGGAGGCGAGGAGTCCGCCTTCGAAGGACGGGTATATGGTAGGTTGTTGACCTGTCCGACGACGAACCTCGTGGAAGAAGCGAGTCTCCTGTTGACCTAGGAGGTAGGTGCTGGTGGTTTCGTCTCCGACGAGAGGTTCTGCGACGTGGGCTGGGGGAGGAGGAGGAGCGTCCTCGGGCCCGTTGACCTTGGTGCGAGGTGGTGAAGGGTTTGATCGATGAGAGGAGTTAGGATGCGATGGACGGGAGGCTTGGAGGAAGGAAGGAGTGAATGGTTGTCGATGGACGACGTGAGGTGTCTCGGGTTTGAGGTGTTCGAATCGGCTTTGGATCTGAGCGAGGATTTCGGACTCCAGAGTATTTGATGGAGGTGCTGATGAAGGTTTGGGGAAACTCGAGGATGTGGTGGGGGATGGAGAGGAGGGAGGAGCGGAGAGGAAGGTAGGGATGAGAGGGACGATGTCGTGGTCTTTGTTTTCCCAACGCGTTTTGAGGAGGAAAGAAGAGGAGGCGACTTTTGTGAAGGACTGGTGAGGTGGAGAGGGTTGGAGGTGGGGTAGGAGGGAGGGCGTCCGCATTGGGTCCGGCTCCGAAGTTGGTATCGACGTCGTGCTGGGACGCGTCTCTTCCTTGACGTCTGGTGAACGCGCCGGCTCCTTCTCCTCCTGTTCCGGACGACGGGAGAAGTGAGGCGGACGGGAATCTACGTAAGAACGTGATGGTGGAAGAGGTGGTAGAGGTGGAGAAGGGGCGGGCGGAGGAGACGGAGGAGCGCGGGGTGCGACGTGAAGAAGCTCGAAGTCGGAGGGCTCGAGGAGCTCGAAGATGTTGAACTCCTTCGGTGGTCGTTTCTGCTTCGGTTTCGCCGTTTTTGGAGGACTTGGTGGAGGAGGAGGGGGTGGAGTGGGTTTTGGAGGAGGAAGGCGTTTCGGTAAAGAGTTGACAGGTGGTAGTGGTGTTGAAGGAAGGAGGGGTGGTCGGGGAGGGAGAGGGATCGAAGCTCGGAAGGATTTGATCGTTCCTGAGGGTTTGGGAGGGGGTTTCGAACTAGATTTTGGGGTGGTGACTGGCGGAGATATCTTCGGATCCGAAGGACTGGAGAAGGAACAAAAGAAACAGAGCGAAGAATAAACAAAAAGTCAGTCTCGGAACTGGCGTCGTCGGTCGACCTGCACGTCCCGCGACGCTCTCCATTTCGTCCTTCCCTCGTCGAAGCCGACTCCATGCAACGAGGAGAAACAGAGAAGAGGTGTACTCACTCTGGATCCAGGACCCAGTGCTCAAGATCCGTCAAGTGAGTGGGCGGAGGTACATGAGAGGCAGGATCGGTCAACTTTCGGTCCTCCTTCTCTGCCCTCTTCTTCATCTTGGGACTCGAGGGGCGACGGTCCTTCGGCTCCCGTCTTGATGAAAACAACGAGAGTCGTGGAATCAGTGTTGAGTATTTTGTAGATCACGACACTGGACAGGGAAGAGGTTCGGAAGGGGACTCACGAATTCTGGGAGGGGCGAGAGGAAGCTGCAAGCTCGCGAGCTCCTCCTCCAAGCGATGAAGACGGTGGTACCGAGCTGAGGGGAGGCAAGGAGGTGAAAAGAGGGAGTCTAATCAGCTCTACCACCTTCCATGTATACAGCCCAGCCTCGAAAAGGGAAAGCAAGCAGCTGAGCTGGAGCGAGAGGGAAGGAACGAAAACTCACGAGCTCAATCTCCTTCCTCCTTCCTCGAAACCTCCAGACAGAGACCTAGCTCTCCCTCCCGCTCCGGAGGCGAACGAACTTGACGAGACCGAGCATGAAGGTGAGGCAGGCTTAAGGGTATGCCCTAGAAGTGATCCGAGAGAACGAGGGACCATGGGCGTTCAGATCAACGAGAGCAACCAGAGGCGAAAACGGAGCTCTCCCTCGAAAACGAGATTCGTGAGCTTCCCTCCTTCGCTGGCTCACTTCAAACGGCCAGCTTCTCGACTTCTGCAATATCTAAAGCTCGAATGGCTGAGCCATCCTCTTCACGATCGCCCTCTTACCCTCGCCTTCCTTCCTCCTCGTCTCAACATTCGCTGTCAGCGTATCCCGGTGCTGAAGAGTACGAGCTGAACAGCCCTCCTCCTCCTCACTCTGCTCCCCTCCCTCCCTCCTCACGTCGACCATCTCAAATTCACACCAACTCGCACAACGCTCGAGCAAGAGGTTTTTCCATCCACTCCCTCTCCTCTCATCCCAATTCACTCCTCTTCAACGACTTCTCATCCTCAAGTCCGGTCCATCGAAGATCACACCTGCCCAAGGTCAACTTCACCGAGGAGGAGAACGAAGATGAGGATGCGAGGATGAGGAGGAGATCAAACGGAATCCTCAGCAGTTTGGGAGCAGAGGAGGATAGCACATGGGAGATCGCGAGGAGTATGAAGTCAAGTTGGAGGAGGAAGGTCTTCTTGTTGATGGAGGTAAGTCAACTCCGTTCGAGCTCGTCCCATCCCTCCCCTTGTTCGACCTCATCGTCTTTCCATCCTGTTCTTCCCTCGACCGTTTCTTGAGGCTGACCTCAGACGGTTCTTGACCTCTCACAGGAACCCAAAAGCTCAGAAGAAGCCTTCATGATCCACTGGGGTGTTACGTTCTTGATCCTCTTCTCGTGAGCTCACACTCGCTTCCTTCCCTCCCCGCGTCCGCGTCCGCTTCGGGAATCGAGCTCATCAGCTTTCCTTTCGTCGCTTTTTTTAGGGCTCTGTTGACGGTGATATCAACACTACCAGGCTACCATTCAGTTCCTGTGCTGGCTCGTGTGCTGTTCGGTCTGGATACGACGATCGTCGTCCTCTTTACGTTGGAGGTGCGTTGTTTTGGCCTTCGCCTCGTCGCACGCTCGTCGTAGGAGCTGACTCTTCCGCTGCTCTCTATTCTTACAGTACTTCACTCGAGTGAGTCAGATGCCTTCTCTTCGGGTTGAACTCTCTTCTGACCCGACCTCTCGCTTTCCGTCCTTAGTTAATCGGACACTCAGACTCTCGCTCGCAACTCTTCAACCACGCGACGTCCTTCCTCGCCGTTATCGACTTCCTCTCCGTCTTCCCTTACTATCTCGAAATCATGCTTCACGACGATACCGTGAGTAACATCATCTCTCCTTGCTCACTCTCTCCTCTTCGTTCGCGCCTCGACGGCGCGTCGCTGACTTCTGACCTCCTTCCTTTCTTTCGCGTCCGCTCAGAGCGTCATGTTTCGCTTCTCCATCCTCCGTACCTTCCGACTTCTTCGAGTCTTCCGAGCCTTCCGATACTCCAACACCGTCATCCTCACCATCGAAGTCATGCGGATATCGATCAAGCTTTCTCAGGACGCTTTGCTCGCGTAAGTCTCGTTTCGCGTCCTCTTGTGCTCGCCTTCTCGTTCGACTGCTGATCCTGTCGTCGTCTTCTCCGTTGCTACTCCAGTCTCGCCTTCTTCATCGTCATGGTCATGATCGTTTTCTCAACGTGAGTGTCTTTCTTCTCTTCCCCGAAGACGAACGTGCAAGCCCGACTCACTCTGCGTTCTGTCTCTTCCTCCATCTCGACACCAGTCTAATCTACTTCGCCGAACGAGGGTCCTGGGATGAGGTCTTGCAAACCTTCGTCAACGCTGATGGTGACCCAACCAGTTTCGGTAAGCTTCCTTCTTTCCGTCCGCTCGATCTTTCTCTCCCTCCCAAACCAACGCGTCGCTTCCTCCCTTCGTCCTCCTCAGGCTCCATCCCAGCAGCAGCATGGTTCGTTCTCGTCACCATCACCACCGTCGGCTACGGAGAGATCACCCCTCGTTCGACGCTCGGTCGTCTCGTCACCATTCCCCTCCTCGTCTTCGGGTTGCTCCTCATCGCCCTCCCGTCCTTCGTTCTGGGAAGGAACTTCTCGAGCGTTTGGGAGGCTGTGAGGCATTCCGAGTTTGATCAGGTTCGTCGTCGCGCTTTTTACCTCTTCTCGCTGTCGCTCTCTCTCTCGTTCTAACGTTCGCTCTTCCACCTTCGTTACTCCTCGTCTCGCCCCGCCAGACGAACCTCTTCCACCTCCCCGGCGGAGACCCCTCCTCAGCTCTCTCCGAACCTCCTTCAACTCCCAACTCACCTCGTCTCTCTCAAGAAGGCCTCCTTCCCACTTCCAACACCAACAACAACGCTACCGCCTCCTCCTCGCGTCGAACCTCCGGCGACGACGTCTCGCCCTCTTCGCTCGAAGCAGGAGGGATCGGACTCAAAACCCTCCCTATGGGCTCGCCAATCGCGTCAACGAGCCATCATCGGAGAGGAGCGGACAGGAGAGATCCAAGTGGACCTAGTGGGGAACGAGAAGCTCGCGACCTCTCTAACCTAAAAGTTCGTCTTTCCCTCTTCCTCCCTCTCTCTCCCTCTCTCCCTCCCCCCTGCCCCCTCCCTCCCACATCACTCACCCCTTCCCCCCATCCCCCTCTCCGTTCTTCCTTCATCTTTCGCGTCGTTTCCCACAGCTCGCCCGGAACCAAGAAGCTCTCTCCTCCCAAATCGATTCTCTGAGGGAAGTGGTCGAGTCGCAAGGACGGTTGGTAGCGCAGCTTTTGAGTGCTTTGGAGGGGAAGGGAGGGGGTGGAGGTGGAGGGGGGGATTTGGGTGGGGATTTGGGTGGTGCTGGGGGTGGAGGGAAGGGAAGTGGGAAGAGGGGTGGGAAGGAGAGGGAGAGGGAGAGGGAGATCTAGGATGAGTGTGTGTGAGGCTGTTCGTGCGTTGAGAGGCTGAGAGGTTGAGAGGTTGATAGAGAGGTATGGAGAGTGAGAAAGGATTGACCGGGTTGGTTTGGGAGGAAGGAGGGTGAGGTTGGTGCGAAAAAGAAGCAGAGAAGGAAGAACGACAAGGGGAGGTTGGGACGCGTCGTCCTTCAGCCGTGGACTCGAAAAAAGGAGCAACAGGCCATTTTACGGTTCCATCATGCGCTAAATAACGTGCAGAGCTCTAGTAGAAATCGACGTGTTGAGATATTGAAGCTCTGGAAGAGGCGAGAGCTCAAAGAAATCCACGACGCGCGACGTTTGATCTCCTCGCCCTCGCCCTCTCTATCTCCCTCCCGCTTCCTCGCCCCGTTCCGCCGGTCCAAGCTCAAGCCCAGGCCCTCCTCGTCGCTCCCAGAGGGATCGACTCAAAACCCTGAATGAAAACAGCGGCGGCACCAAAACGAAGGGAGGACGTGCTCCCTCTCACGCGTCGTCTCTCGTTGTTGATCTTCACTCTGGAGAATCCTCGCACACGAAGGAGAGCAGGAAGGAAGTCGAAAGAAGAGCGATGACGCCCCGAACGAAGGGGAAGCAAAGCAAAAAAAAGAAGGAGAAACAAGGAGAAGAAGGAGAAACGAGCCAACCAAACTCGCCTTCCTCGCATCGAACTGCCGGCGGACAGGTCGACCCTCGACTCCCATCTCGTCCCATCTCCTTTCTCCCTTCCCTCCCTCTCCCACTCAAACCAAACCCTTTACTCAAGCAGATCTATACCACCCCTCGTAAGTCCTCGATCCCACCCCTTCCGCCTCGTAGACTCTAGAACGTTGGCTGGCCTTTCTACGCCTCCATCTCCCCCGCTCTCTCTCCCCACCTCCCTTCTTCCCACACCTTCTGACTCTCGAACTGACGGCTCCCTTTCTGCCCCTCCCTCCCTCCTCTGTTCCCCCAACCCCCATCCCATCCAGATTCAAGTCATGTCTGTCAGCGCTCCTGGACTTCAGAGAAGGAGGTCTTCCCTCGTGAGTGTTGACTCAACGGACGAGAAGGGAAGGGGGAGATGGGAGGGAGGAGGCCCAGACTCCTCCTCCTCCTTCCTTCGACGAGAGATAGAGAGCGCATCGACATCACCCCTTGGGCTGACTCGCTTGTTGGTTCGTTAGGTTGGAACTGTTATCGATGTTGAAGCTATCGGGAAACCTTCCCCTAAGCCTAGGATGCACAAGAGGTCCTTGACGGGTGAGTTCAAGGGAGGAGCGAAGCTGACGAGGGAGGAGGCGCCATCTTGTTCGCTTCTCTCGTTTCGTTGCTGACATCCGTCTTTATGTTTTCGTTTGGCGACTTGTGAAGGGAACTACGAGGTACGTATCTTCTCTCGAGAGCGAAACGAGCGAGAGAAAGAGGAAGGCAGCGAATCAGCGAATCCATCTCCATCTCGTTCGGCCCATTCAACCTAACTCCCCCTCCCTTCCTTCTTCCCTCCCTCTTCTCAGCCCTTCGGCGTCAAAGGCGAGAAGCACTGGCCTCTCGGAGACGAGAAAGTCTGGACCGAAGCTCTCAAAGCCGATGCAGATCTCTCGGTTCCCTCCATCCAGAAATCCATCGTTCACAACCTCACCACCACCCTCGCCAGACAAGCGTACAACCTCGTCGGAGACGATCTCGTTGCGTACCAGGCTACTGCGCTGAGTGCTAGGGATACTCTCGTGAGTTGACCGAGCTGAGGAGGAGGAGGGGATGGGAGGGAGGGGAGGGAGAGGGAGGGAGGACGCGAGTAGTTGAGAGAGAGCTGACTCTCCATCTCGGTTTGTTTGTTTTCGTTCTCTCGTTTGTTCTTCGTTTTGGGTGTGCGTGTTGACAGATCAGGAACTGGAACCTTACTACTTCCTACCATTCCTCCAAGTCTCCCAAGAGGATCTACTACTTGTTCGTCCTATCCTCGTCTCCTCTCCCTTTCATCTCCCATCTCCAGCTCCCCTCCTCCCCTTCATCCGCTCGAGCTGACCTTCCCTTCTTCTCCCTCTCCTCTCCCTCTCCTCGCTTCTCCCTCCTCCGGTATACCACACCCTCGTCTTCTTCAGGTCCCTCGAATTCCTCCTCGGTCGAGCCCTCGACAACGCTCTTCTCAACCTCGACATCAAGACCCAGTTCTCCGACGCCGTTCACGGGCTTGGATTCCGACTGGAGGACTTGCTTGAGAACGAGCGAGATGCGGGTCTTGGAAACGGAGGATTGGGAAGGTTGGCTGCTTGTTGTGAGTCGTCGAAACCCAACACGCGCTTGGTCTTCTTTCGGAGGAGGGAGGGAGGAGATGGGTTCGAATCGAGTCTAGCGAGAGAGCTGATCTCTGGGTTCTGGGTTTGGGGTTCGTTTTAACAGACGTCGACGCTTTCGCTACTCTCGAGCTTCCCGGATGGGGTTACGGACTTCGATACCAGTTTGGAATCTTCAAGCAGTACCTTGATCAGAATGGAGCTCAGCTTGAGGCTCCTGATCCTTGGCTTGATAACCAGGTTCGTTCCTCCCTCCCTTCCCCTTCCCTTGTTGAGCTCGTTCGCTCTTCTCGAGGCTTTTGACATTCGAAAACGCTTCACTTCGACTGCGAGCTGACTCCTCGTCCCTTCGTCGATCAAACAGAACGCCTGGGAGATCCCTCGACTCGACGTGACCGTTCGAGTGAGATTCTACGGAGAGGCTGAACGAGTCGGTGGTGCTAAGGGGAAGGCTGTTTGGAAGGTACGTCTTCCTCTTTCCCTGAATCGTCTCCGTGTACCAATCGCTGACTCGTTCGCTGTTCGATTCGCTCGATCTAGGGAGGACAAGAAGTTCTCGCCGTCGCGTGAGTCGCTTTCGATCTTTCTTCGTCCTCTCGAGCTCCAGCTGATTTCGTTCGTTCTTTCGTCTGATAGCTACGACGTCCCTATCCCTGGACACGGAACTCGAAACACCTCCAATATCAGGTTCTGGGTGAGTCGAACTTCGCACTCCATCGAAGCTCGAAACGCGACGCAGCTGACCTCGCTCTCCCTCCGTCCCTCGTTTCACCACCGACAGAGCGCCAAACCCATCTCGGGATTCGATCTCCGATCGTTCGACGCTGGAGACTACCAAGCTTCCGTTGAGGCTTCCCAATCCGCCGAGACCATCACCAGGGTTCTTTACCCTAACGACAACAACGTGAGTTTCGAGCTCGTCGTCCCTCCTCTCGCTCGAGCTCGAGCTCAGGCTGACTTTGCTTCTTTTGGGCTTTGTTTCGATGATAGGACGCCGGAAAGGAGCTTCGACTCAAGCAGCAGGTACGTGGTTTTACGAGAAGGAGAGGGGAGAGGAGGAAGGGAGAAAGGAAGGAAAGCTGACCTCGCTCCGTCTCTCCCATCTCCCACACCTCCCTCGCCCCACCGACTTCCCTCCTCCTCTCCCCCCTCCCCCCTCCTCTCCCCCCTTCCCCAACCCACCCCCTTCCTCCTCCCTCCCCCACTCGTCCACCCCTCAGTACTTCTGGACCGCCGCTTCCCTCTCCGACATCCTTCGACGATTCAGGAAGCTCGACAAGCCCTGGACCGAGCTGTCGGACTTCATCGCCATCCAGTTGAACGATACTCATCCTACGCTCGCCATCCCTGAGCTCGTTCGAATCCTCGTTGACGAGGAGGACGTCGACTTCGATACCGCTTGGGGGATTACTCAGAAGGTGTAAGTCGTTCTCTTCCGTTCCTTCGTTTGGACTGGACTCGAGCTCGAGAGGAGATCGTTGACTTCGAGCTTCGAGCTGACTTCGACGACTTCGACCTCGTTTCGTTTTGTGGATGATCAGGTTCTCCTACACCAACCACACCGTTCTTCCCGAGGCTTTGGAGAAGTGGGGAGTTCCTCTCATGAGCAACCTGCTTCCTCGAATCATGCAGGTGCGTCCCCTCGTCTCTCGCTCGTCCCGTCCAACTTCGTTTCGAGCGACGCGTCGGCTGACTGCCCTCTTCTCTCGTGCGTTCACAGATCATCTTCGACTTGAACCACGACTTCATGGTTGTGGTCGATAAGATCTACCCTGGCGATCTCGGAAAGGTCCGTTCCCCTCTCGACGCGTCGAGAACAAAAACGAGCCTGAGCTGACCCCTTCGCCTCTCTCGTTCGTCTCGTCACAGATGGAGCGAATGTCCCTCATCCAAGAAGGCTACCCTCAGTCCGTTCGGATGGCCAACCTCGCCGTCGTTGGATCCCACAAGGTCAACGGAGTCGCAGCTCTTCACTCCGAGCTCGTTCAATCTCAACTCTTCCCCGACTTCGTAGAGCTCTTCGGACGAGACAAGTTCACCAACGTCACCAACGGAATCGCTCCGAGACGATGGCTCAACCAGTGCAACCCTGAGCTCTCGCAGCTCATCACCAAGACCCTTGGATCGGACGATTGGTTGAAGCATCTTGATTTGCTCAAGTGAGTCGGGTTTTCCTTCGTTGACGTCGAACGAGGTTGAATTCGTCGACGGCGAACGAGGTTGAGGTCGAGGTCGGGTCCGAGAGCTGATTCGCGTTTTCGCTTTCGTTTCGTTCGTTCGCAGGGGTCTTCTCCCCCACGCCACCGAGCCCAAGTTCAGGAAGGAGTGGGAGGAGATCAAGACTCGAAACAAGGGGAGACTCGCTCATCTCGTTCAGACCGAGTTGGGAGTTACGATCCCCACCTCCGCTTGCTTCGACGTTCAGATCAAGAGGTTCGTCGCGTCGCGTCTTTTTTCCCCCTTCCCCTCATCTCCCTTCACCCTATCTCGACTCTCAAGCTGACGCCCCCCCTCCCCCCAATCCCCCCACCCCCCGGCCCCGTTTTCTTCAGGTTGCACGAGTACAAGCGACAACAGATGAACATCTACTCGGTCATCCACCGATACCTCACCCTCAAGGCTATGACCCCCGCTGAGAGGAAGAAGTGCAACCCTCACGTTGCTGTCTTCGCTGGAAAGTCCGCTCCTGGGTACTTCATCGCCAAGGTGAGCTCTCGCATCCTTCTCTGGATGTGCTCGTTCGAGAGAGAGAGAGAGAGAGATTGAAACTGACGCGTCTCGTTTCCTTCGATTCTGTGTTACAGCTCATCATCCGACTCATCTCCTCGGTCCAGAAGCTCGTCAACGCTGATAAGGAGGTTGGAGATTACCTCAAGGTGAGTTGGAACCGACCTCTCGCGACCGCAAGCGCTCGACTCAAATCGACGCGTCGAACTCGACGAAGCTGACCTCGAACGAACCTCTTTCTCTTCTTTTCACTCGTCCACAGGTCGTCTTCATCCCTGACTACTCGGTCTCCCTCGCTGAGGTCATCATCCCCGCTGCCGACGTTAGTGTTCAGATCTCGACTGCTGGAACTGAGGCGTCGGGAACTTCCAACATGAAGCTTTCGTTGAATGGAGCGTTGATGTTGGGGACTGTTGATGGAGCGTGAGTCGTCCCTGGATCTCCTGTTTTCTAATTTGTCCGAGCGGAATGCTGACCCGCCTTCTTCTTCGGTACACTTGTCAACAGCAACATCGAGATCGCTGAGAGTTCGTCCTCGTCCTCTCTCCGTTCCGTTCTGCCTTCCCTCTTCGCCTCTTCTCGCTCGATCGCTGACCCAACCTTCCCTCCCCTTCCTTCTTCGCGTTCCAACAGAGGTCGGAGAGGAGAACGTCTTCTTCTTCGGATTCCTCACTCCCGACGTCGAGGCCCAACGACGAGAGAACCGTTTCCACCCCGTCGCCATCGAGAAGAAGTCCCCTGCGCTCGCAGCCGTCTTCAAGGCTATCGAGGGAGGTCTCTTCGGAGAGTACTCGGTCTTTGCTCCTCTCATCGAGAGTGTTACGCAGCATGGTGATGTGAGTCTTCTCGCTTTTTCTGTGTTCGTTCGAAGCAGAGGGCGAGAGTGCTGACCCGACGCGCTTTGCTCCTTTCCCTTTCTTTCCCTTCGTTCGACCGATAAACAGAACTACCTCGTGTAAGCTTGCACTTATTCTTCCCTTCCCCTCCTTTCAGGCGTTCTCGTGCTGACCTCCCTTCTCCACCCTCGTTCGTTCGTTCCTCCCTTCAGCGCCGACGACTTCGAATCCTACCTCGACGCCCAAGCCCTCCTCGACGAAACCTTCAAGGACAGAGAATCTTGGATCACCAAGTCCATCACCACCGTCGCCAACATGGGATTCTTCTCTTCCGATCGAGCCGTTGCTAGTACGTCCGGCTTCCCACTGTTCCCCTTTCGCGCCCTGCTTCTCGCGCCCCTCCCCTAGCGTCGAGGAGATGGTCCTAACCCCCCCCCCCCCTTCGTTTCGCTCAGCCTACTGCGAAGAGATCTGGAACGTCGAGCCTCTTCGAGTCCCTGATTCTTATAAGGGTTGAACTCGGACTTCCCTAGCTTCCTCTACCTTTCTTCTCTCTGTGTTCGTTCTCGGTTCTCGATCTTGATTGATTTCTCTCGCTCTTTAGTCTCTCTCTCTCTTTCTCCTCCAACATACATGCTTTTCTCCCTTTCTTGACGTCTTTTGATGGTGCATCCTATTCTGATTTGAGAGACGAAAGGAGGGGAAGAAGGGGGGGTGGGGAGGTGGGAGGTGGGACGGGACGGGAGTTGCTTTCCCCTCTGCGAGCTTGCTGCTTCCGCAGCGTTGAGACGGAGCGAGGACCTTTTAGTGAGTTCGAAAGGGAAAGCGAGAGGGAGAGAGAGAAAGCCATGCTATCGCGTGTTGTCGTGAATACAGGAAAGAAAAGCCTCGTCGTCGAACCCGTTTCGAGTTCACACACGACCGTCGCAGCTCACTCGTCCCAGAGGATCTTCTGGCAGATGGGCTTGTGCGTTCCGAACTTCCAGTCGTGGCTCTGATGGTCTAAAGAGTTAGAAAGAGGAAGAAGAAGCCGTCAGCTCGGGTTGTTGAAGAGGAACGAACCGTCGTCGCGTTGAAGCTGACCCGAGCAGCAGTAGAGAGCGACTCGACACTGTAGTTCAAAACGAGCATCGTCAGCTTCGGACCGAAGACAAGAAGGAGGAGAACCGATCCTAGACTCACCTTCGAACAAGCCTTCAACTTCTTCGGATCTCTCTCAGTACATCCCTTGATCTCAGCTGCCCCTCCACAACTCAACCAATCGAACCCAGCTGGAGGCTCCTCCCCATTAAGCAACCCAGGTCTCTTCTTCGCGATGTTCATGCTCGAGAGAGTCATGGTGTAGGCGAAGTAGTTCGCAGGGACGTTCTGGGACCAAGGGAAATCCCAGGCTTGCTTGGGGAGGATCGTGATGAGAGCGAGGTTGAGCTTCGCGAGTCGAGTTGCTTCGTCCGCTTTCAGAGGAGGAGGAGGAGTCTTCTGGGATGAGGTGGAGAGGTCCGAGGTGTAGTAGGCAACGATGCAGGTGTGGATGAGTGTGGATGACTCCGAGGTGAGGAAGGAGATGCTTGTAGCATGCGTCGAGCTCGAGGTTCTGCACGCGAGGAGAGGAGGAAGACGCGTCGAAGATCAGCTCGACCCGTCTCGTCTTCGAGCCGAGACGTTGAAAAAGGAGCAGACTCACCAAGATGGCTGCGTCAAGAACTTTCTTGTAGTATACGTCTCGCAACTGGATCGCCTTATCGGGGTGTCGAAGAAGGTAGAACTGGAGTAGAGGAGTGTTGCACGCTCCTCGAAGGATCAAGTCGTAGGGACTGGCGTAGATGAAAGGAGCAGGCTCGTCGATGGCTGCTGAGATGATGAGAGGAAGGTATTTGGTACAGAAGCAGTACTGTCGTCGATGCAGAGGGATGACAGAGGGGGGAGAGGTCAGAAGCGAAGCGAAGAAGGAGGTGGGAGATGACGACTCGTTCGAATCGAGCTTGCCGTGAAGGTGTTGCCAGCGTTCTTCTCGTTCGACCACTCGAGCTCGTAGGGAACCTTTCAATTGAGAGACGAGGGACGAGAGTCAGCCTCGAAAGAGCCACGAGAAGAGGAGACGAGAGAAGGAAGAGACGAGTGAGCTTACGAGTTTGCAGAGCTTCTCTCTTCAGATCCATCTCCTTCCAGACCGACTTCCAACCTCCCTCCTTGTCCAGCCCAAGCTGTTTCGCTAAGCCAGACATGCGATCGATCTGAGGTCTGACGAAGGGCATCTGGTTCGGGTTCGAGCAGGAGACGGGAGAGTCCGAGATGTAGACGCTCGCATTCGGTCCGAGTTTCTTGTTGGCCTCCCTGAACTTCTCCCTTGGAATGTTACCTCCTTCGCCCGTGGACTTCGCAGAACTTCTAGGACTCTCGCAAGGGATAGACGCTGTTCCAGCAGGTTTAGTCTCACCCAGGCAGCTGGAGGAATCGAGACGTTTCGTAAGTTCCTTTCAGCGAAAGCTTCGACTCGAACTCTCTTCCCTTGGCCTGAGCTGACCTTCCTACTGCTCTGCTCGATGTCTTCCGCTTGTGAAGATTTGCGTATCTCTTTCTTTCTTTTCTACAGTAGAATAGGTTGCTGAGCTCGCTCCTCTAGTTTCTAATCTCGCTAGCTCTCTCTCTCTTCGCACACTGCCTTATTCCCTTAACCTTTTTCACTTCCCTCTCCTCCCTTCTTACTCTCGTCTACATCTTGACCACCAAGCTAGCGTCTCACGAGTCCTTGTTCGTTCATCTTCTACTCTCCTTCTCTTCATCAGTCGTGTACTTATATTCTCTCTATACTTCTACAGCTTTCTCTCTCCAGGTTAGCTCGATACATCGTCTACATCTTGACCACCAAGCTAGCGTCTCACGAGTCCTTCTTTCTCTCTCCAGATCGAACCAGACGCTAGACCTTACATCTTCATAGATTAAGAGTCTGATTGCTTGAGAGCAATAACCAGGAACCAACCAACCTTCCCCATCGAAGGATACCAGCACCAGAACCTCCACGACGTCCTCCGTCCTTCCTTCCCTCCTTCCCTCCCTCGAGCTCGACCACCTCCTCGCTCTTCTTCCCTTCCACTTCGTCCAACTCCCGCTCGACTACCCAAACCTCTCCATCGTCTCTCCCATCATGGCGCCCAGCACCCAATACATCAAGCTACTCACCTCAGGAGGCAGGAACCAGCTCGAGCCCGACGGATCGAACTTCATTACCTGGAAGAGCTCGCTCAGGAGTGCTCTGGCGGCGGACGAGACGATCTCAGCCCTCACAAACGTCGACCCTCTCCTCGCCGATGCCACCGCCGCTGGATACGCTGCTTCCCTCATCGCCCACGCCGTCTGGAGCAAGGAGTCGAATGCCGTAGGGTTCTCCATCAGGCTCCTCATGGCAGAGGAAACCAAATCGGGATCGAGGATGGAAATGGGAGCGAAGGAGCTCATCGAGGACCTCGAGGAGGAGTTCGTCGGAGTCGGTCCCGCCCTCATCAACAAGGCGATGCTAGACATCATGAACTTCAAGTTCGGAACCGATTCGCTCAAAAGCCTACGAGAATTCGAATCCCTCCTCACTCGAGCCAAGTCACTCCCAGGCTCAGGAGAACTCGGAGACTTCGTTAAGGAAACCTTCGTCGTCAACCATCTCCTCCACCAGCTCGGACCTCTCTACGCTACGTTCAGGACAGTCTTCCTCGGAACCAACACCAAACCCTCGGAATGGAAGATGAGCACGTTTAAGTCAGCTCTCACCCTCGAAGTCCAAAGTCAAAACGCCGTCGTCGATCTCGGAGTCTCCCCTGGATCCCTCCTTCGAGCGAGCGCGACCTCCAAATGCAACGCCTGTCAACAGCTCGGACACTACCTCGTCGACTGCACCGACCCTGGATGGCTCGCTTTCGTCAAGGTTCGAGACGGAGGAACCACTCGAGGAGCAGCAGCAACGTCGTCGCCAACAACCTCGTCGTCGCCGTACTCAGGACCCACCTGCACTCACTGCAAGGCCCTCAACCTCCGATGGAAGCATCAACCACTCCTCTGCTGGGTCCAAAACCCTCACCTCCGACCAGGTCACCATCGACCGGCTAGGAACGACGCCCGAGCAACCACTCACCAGAGCTGTTGCGAACATGACCACTCCTCGAACAACCAATCCAACCCACCCATGTACCGATGCTCCTACTCCACCAACATCGCGTGTCGCTCCATCACCACCAGGAGATCGGAAGATCCCATCCTTCTCGACTCAGCAGCCTCCTCCCACACCTGCGGCGACGAGAACGCCTTCCTCGACCTTCGACCTCTTCCTCAACCCAGCTCCATCACTATCGCGAACGGAGATCGGATCGAGATCAAGGGAATCGGAACCCTTCCTTTCAGGACCGTCGTCGACGGAAAGGAAATCGTCCACCACCTTAAGAACACCCTCTTCGTTCCAGCTCTGGACGTTACCCTCCTCTCCGTCGGAGCACTCCTCTCCGCTGGCTACAACCTCGGAACTCGACGAACCGCCGCTGGAGAACCCTCCCTCGCCGTCTACACCAAGGATGGGAAACTCTTCCTTGAGACGAAGATGGTTGGAACGATCTTCGAGATCAAGTCGAAGACCGGGAAGGAGATCTGGGGATCGAACTGAGGGCGTGGGGAGGAGAGTTGTAGGGCTGCGAGGAGCGATGACGAGATTATCGAAGAGATCATTTTTACCCATAGAGGCATGGCTCACGCTTCGCTCAAAATGATCTTGAAACTTCGAGATCTCAACGTTCTCCCCACCTATTTCTCCACTCCCCTCATCGAGCAAGCTCTCAATCGACCCTGCATCAACTGCATCAAGTCCAAACTCAAACGTCATCCCTACCCTACCTCCACTCGCATCACCACTCGTCCACTCCAACTCGTCCACTGCGATCTCGCCGGCCCCATGCGATCTCCCACCTTCAGCGGTCAACGATACTTCCTCATCCTCGTCGACGAATTCACCGACATGTACTGGGCTTTCCCTTTAAAAAGGAAGTCGGACACCGAAACCACCCTCAACCACTGGATCGCACGAGCCGAGAGCGAGAGCGGCCAGAAACTCGGAACCTTCAGGTCGGACAACGGAGGAGAATTCACGTCGTCGACGATCCAGAGCTACTTCCTCGAACGAGGAATCCGTCACGAAACCAGCATCCCGAAGCACTCCTCCCAGAACGGCAAAGCCGAACGAGCCATCGCGTACCTCACATCCCTCATCACCTCCGTCCTCGTCGATTCAGGACTCTCTCAACGATACTGGGGAGAAGCCCTCAACTTCGCTCTCCGCGTCCTCGAACGACTTCCGGCAGCACCACTCTCCCCATCCCACCCCAAACAACGTCTCCACGCCTGGACAGGCATACCACAACCCATCACCCAACTCCACCTCTTCGGCAGTCGCGCCTTCATCCACAACGAGGGATACTACAAGTTCGATCCTCGAGGAATCGAGTGCATTTACCTCGGTCCAGGAGAGGAGATGTTCGGAAAGAAGGCCTATCGTCTTCAACAGGTCTCGGATGGGAAGATCCTCTTTGGAAGGAGTGTAGTCTTCGTCGACGAGAAGTCACCTCTGCCGTGGAAGTCGAAGACGGTGGAGAAGGAGAAGAGATCTTGGGAGAAGGAAGGGATGGAGGTTGAAGGAGGAGTAGTTTTTGGCAATGAGGATTCCGGTAAGGCGGATGAGCCCTTATCGGAGTGCGGGGAGGAGGTCGAGGAAGGAGAGGAGCCTGCTTCAGGAGGGGAAAATCCGTCGAGTCCATCAGAACTCGAGGACCTTCCCTCCGAAGCTCTCCCACCACCAGAGGAACTACCACCTCCTCCACCACCACCACCACCAATCCCAGATGATCCACCAGTCCTACCACCACCCATCCCAGTCGGTCCACCCCATCCACCAGCAGTCTCCGGCGGAGATTGGATTCGAGGAAGAACTCGAAACGAAACGCGTCGCAACGGAAACCAACCTCCTCCACGATCTCCATCTCCTCCAAGAGGACGAGTCCCAGCCTCCAAACGATGGACTTGGGTACCAGAAGCATCATCAGCTATCCACCCTCGCCAGTACGATCACCCTCTCCCCTTCACCGAATCGAAACCTCCCAATCCCACTTCCCCACAACGTCCCTCCCGCCCAAAACGAACTCCAACCACCTTCTACTATGAGCACTGCGCCTTCCGAACCATCAACATCGGAGATCGACCCTTCCCGAAGCTCCCTCGAACCTGGGAAGAAGCCATGAACGGTCCCTATCGAGAGGAATGGATCATCTCGAAGGACGAGGAGCTCAGATCGTTCGAGAGACTCAAAGCTTGGGCTGCCATCACCCTCAGGAAGGTCCCAGAAGGGAAGAAGCTCGTCAGCGGACGTTGGGTGTTTGCCCTCAAGAGGGACGTACTCGATCCCAAGACCATTCGGTTCAAGTGTCGATGGGTCGCTCGAGGATTCGAACTTCGACCAGGACTCGACTACTTCGAAACCTATGCTCCCGTCTGCGATGCTACCACTCGTCGTCTCTTCTTCGCCATCGGAGCCGCAAGAGGAGAGGAGTTCCGACAGGGAGACGTCTCTACCGCCTTCATCACCGCCCAGCTCGAGGAACCGGTCTACATGAAACCTCCTCCCGGATTCAACACAGACGAGTACGGAGAACCAATCGTCCTCGAAGTTCACGGAGCAATCTACGGTCTCCCTCAGTCACCCCGAGCCTTTCACAAGTCTTTTTCAGCAAACCTCGAGAAGATGGAATTGGTCGCGTCCTTCGCCGACTGCTGCCTCTACACGGGATGGAAAGATGGTCGACGTGTCGCGATGATCATCTACGTCGACGACTTCGTCATCAAAGCTCCTACCAAACCCATCGCGGACGCCGTATTCCAAGGAGTCGAGAAGATCTACGACATCAAGGACCTCGGGAACCTCGATCCAGGAAGGATGCTCGCTGTCGACGTCAAGAGAGATCGAACGACGAACACCATGGAGTACTCCCAACAACCCTACTCCTTCGAGATTCTCGATAAGTTCAACCACCTCCTCATCCCCAACAAGAACAGATCAACCCCAATGGACGAGGATCTTCAACTCTCGGCAGAAGACGGACCCAAAGACGAAGTCGAACGCGCCGAGATGGAGGACTTCCCCGTTCGAGAGATCCTAGGATGCCTCTGGTTCCTCGCCAACAACTCTCGATTCGACATCTCCTTCGCTCTCAGCCAATGCTCGAGATTCCAGTCCAACCCCGGTCCCAAACACAAGTCCGCGATCCTCGACATCCTCTACTACCTTCGAGGAACGACGGATTGGGGACTCGTTCTCGGAGGTCGACAACCAGGGAATGGGCTCGAAGTCTTCACAGACTCAGACTGGAACGGAGATCACGCCACCAGCAGGTCAACGATGGGAATCATGATATTCTGGGAGGGATCACTTATCTACTGGTCCTCGAAGAAGATCGCCAGCTCGTCGAAATCGGTCCTGGAAGCAGAGTTCATCGCCTTCTCTCGAGGAGCAACTCAAATCGAATGGATCCTACAACTCCTCGAGAGCCTTGGACTCGACACCTCTACCGCCGTTCCCGCCTGGTGCGACAACCAAGGAGCAGTCGCCGTCATCAAGAAGGGTTCGCACGGAAAGTTGACGCGTCACATTCGAACGTCGATTCGAATCGGATTCGACCTCTACATCAACGGAGTGATCGAACCGAAATGGATTCCTACGAACGACAACCCATCGGACATCCTCACCAAGGCCCTAGGAAAGGTCAAGTTCGAGAGGTTCAGGGAAATGGGGGGGCTGGTGAAGTTGGAGGGAAAAGAGGTTCAAGGTTGAGATCCGCTGGGGGGGTGTGAAGATTTGCGTATCTCTTTCTTTCTTTTCTACAGTAGAATAGGTTGCTGAGCTCGCTCCTCTAGTTTCTAATCTCGCTAGCTCTCTCTCTCTTCGCACACTGCCTTATTCCCTTAACCTTTTTCACTTCCCTCTCCTCCCTTCTTACTCTCGTCTACATCTTGACCACCAAGCTAGCGTCTCACGAGTCCTTGTTCGTTCATCTTCTACTCTCCTTCTCTTCATCAGTCGTGTACTTATATTCTCTCTATACTTCTACAGCTTTCTCTCTCCAGGTTAGCTCGATACATCGTCTACATCTTGACCACCAAGCTAGCGTCTCACGAGTCCTTCTTTCTTCTCCAGATCGAACCAGACGCTAGACCTTACATCTTCATACCGCTTTCTCCTCTGCTCAGAACGATTCCGTCGGCGATCTTTCAGAATCTCAACAGGTCACCTTCTTTGTTCGTCTTGATACACCGAGCAGGCGAGAAGGGGGATTGCAGCTGGTCCGAGCTCACGACGCACTCGTTCGCCTTCCTTCTACCAGAACCAACTCGCCGCTCTCTACCTGCCCTCCCTCTTCCGAACTGCACTCTACGGGATCTCAAATCCTTACCTCTTCGAGGTTCGATGGTTCCTTTTCCAGGCCGTCGCCGCTGGTTGCCTCGAGACTACCTCCTTCGCTCGGTTCGTGAGAGATCATCCCGCCGAGGCTGGGGAGTGGGTCGCGCGAGCAATCACGATCCTAGCGTAGTTTCCGGACTCAGCATGGTCGGTGAGACAATATCTTCTCTTCGGAAAGAGGGGCAGGGAAGAGAGATCCTTGACGCTGATCCATAAACGCGCTTTCTTTGCACCACAGAACGTCGCCCAGTCTCCGATATTCCTGCCACGACCGGTCTATCTCGTCGAAAACATGGTCTCACTACTCCTCACCAGTCTACCTGAAGGATCGACCATCCCCCTCGGCGGCGACGCCAACCGACTCAGAGCTCTCGCCGCCCTCTCTCGAATTCGGACGCGAGGACTGGCCGACAGCGACCGACTGTCAAATCTGGAAGCAGTTGTGACTGATCAGGTAGATTACGATGCTTCAAGGGTCCGCAGTCGGTCACTGAGGCCCTGCAACGTCTGGTGGACGTGCGAGGCGAAGAACGACTCGGACTCGTCGCCGGGAGAGGGAGGAGAGTGCGAGCAGCTTGAGGGAGAAAACGAGATGGCGGCATGCAGTCGGGTACGCTTTCTCATCTTCACAGGCTCTATAACTCTGCTTCGCTGACCCTTTGGCTGTTCCAAAAGTGTCTCGCTGTTCGTTACTGTTCGCGAGGTTCGTGTTTCCGTTCGTTTTCTCCCATTCTCGACCGACAGAGCTCACTTCCTTCTCTGCTCCCTTATTTCCAGAGCATCAAAAGCTCGACTGGAAACGACACAAACCCTCTTGCTTCAAACCGAGCTGGTAGTTGATCGCGGCGTCGCTTCCTCTCTCGTGAGTTCGACGCGTCTTCGCTCCTCGTTCGTTCGACCGCCTCACCTGACTTGTTCCCTCTTCTTCATCCTGCACGCCAGCCTACTCAAACCCCCTTTCGAGGAATCACCTATCAACTCGGATCACCTCAGCCTCTGTTCTCTCGACCTCTACCTCAAGCTCAAACGTCAGTCTCGACTCTCGTCCCGTCGTTTCCTTCGAGCTCTCTTCGTCTCGCTGACTCGCTCCCCGTCCTCGCCCTTCATCCTTCCCCCGACAGACGACATAAATCGCGCTCGCTTTGCTTTCGTCTACCCACAGATACCATCGGAGAGGGAGGGCGCCGTTCATCCTCGTTCGTTTCTTTTGTCGCGTCGAGTCGAGCGGAGCTCGGGTCCGGGAGGATCGGTGGATACGATGTCTTGCCTCGAATCAAATCACCCACTTCTCTGGAATACTTGGGAGTGCACCCTTCCTTCGACTTATCTCTTTCGGTTCGCGTCGCGAAGAAGAAACCTGGGCTTCACGAAGCTAACACAAACGCGTCGTCCTTCCTTCCCTCCCCACTCTTCTTCTCTCTTCTCCTCTCCCTTCTTCTTCTCACCACCCTCTCTCCTCTCGCATATCACCCTCGTCGGCAATTCACATCATCCGATTCAAAATCTAACTCCAGCACTCCTCACTCAACCTCCCCTCGACCTCCATCCCCTCGAGATAAACCTTCGCTTCCGCTTCGCTCATCCCTCCTTCCGAGGTCAAGCAGAAGGCCAGAGCGGCCTTGACGGCACGAGGCATGGCGTTGCTTGAGCTGTACGAGCGGCGAGCGAGTCAAGAACGAGAGGAGAGGGAGGGACGAGCGAGGGAGGGAAACGAAAAGTCAGCTTCGAAGGTCGTTCCAGCTCAACGCGAAGACGAAGAGAGAGCAGAGCGAGAGAGAAACAGGGTTAACGGCACTGACCCAGAGATGAAAACATGACCCTTCCTCTCTACGATCTTCTCGTAAACGCTCTTCGAATCTTCCTTGATCAGGTGTTGGACGTAGATTTTGTGCTCCTGTTGCGAGCGAACGAACGAACGAACGAACGAACGAAGCGCGAAGGCAAATCGAGAACCAAGGAGTCAGCGCGTCGTTTTCCGAACAAACGAGAAATAACGAAATCGAGTACAGGGCGGGGAGGGACGAGGGACGAGAGGAAGCGACAGCAAGGCGGGAGAGAGGAAAGGAGGAAAGAGAGACGCGACGAACCTGATCCCTCGACGCCGCAACTCTGAGCGTGAGATTCCCCTCCTGCTCCTTCTGGATCCTCTCCCAGTCTTCTCGGAACAGGAAGTCCTTCGATAAGGAGCGGCAGCCGAAGTAGAGGGTCGTGTCTATGCGCAAAAGCGTCCGAGCAAGGTCAGTTCGTTTTGTATGTTCGAAAGTCGTATCCTCTCGACTCGACGCGAGAAGAGACGAGGAAGGTTCGACTCACCGGTCGCGCCCTCGAAAATCCGATGCTCGACGCACGCTCGCAGCGGTGCCACACCCGTTCCAGGTCCGACGAGTATGAGAGGGGTGGAAGGGGAGGAGGGGAGGGTGAGGGTTCCGGGTGTTACGTGGATGGGGATGGATGCGCCTGGGAGGGAGGGATGAGGGTAAGAGAGTGATGAGTAAGAGGCACGAAGAAAAGAAGAGATAAAGGGAGAGGGAGGTAAAGAGAAAGGAAGAGCAGCGAGGAGAGATTGAGACGAACCGATTTTGAGGCTGCTCAACCAACTCGAGCACAACCCCGTCCTGGGGAGCTTCAGCCCAGCTGTCTTGTATGAGACCATTGCGATGCAGAGTTGGATAGAGCCGGGGTGGGCCTGGGGACGAGGAGGAGGAAGGAAAGACGAGGGTCAGCGTCGTCGTCGTCTCAACGCGTCTTGATCTCCTCCCCCTTTCATCCTCGCTCCCTCCCGCTTCAGTTCGTATCAAGGATGTCCTTGAGTCCGGATCCTCCCCCAACGAGGGTGAAGCAGAGGATGTCCTCCCCGAGCCAGCGAAGAAGAGCGAAACGCGACTCACAATCGAACAACCAGCAATCGAGAACTCCCTTCTCCTAATCCTGCCCAGCACCTCCGGAAGATACTCCAACGGGATCTTCACCCCCCTGAAATCAGCCAGTACCTCCAACAGCGTCCGTCGAGGGGCCGAAACATACTCATACAAATCATCCTGTGATGAACGAAACGACAACGCGCGTCAGTCTTTGTTTCGTTTTTCGACGCGTCTCTCGTTTCCCCCCTCCCCTCCCCCCGCCCACCCCAGATGGTCGTTTGGCGCACTCACCCCTCCCTGCTCAAGATGCAAAAACTCATCCAACCTCTCTATCTCCCTCTCATCCTCTGTGAAGCACCTCATCCACTGGAAGAAGCTCCTCCGAGGGACGGCGCTCAGGTCGAGGTGATCCCTTAGCAACTCGAGGAGGGTCAAGGGGAGGTTTTGGTGAGGTTCGACGATGGTTGAGGGTTGGGTGGTTGGGTTTGGTTGGGCGTGGTGGTGGTGAGGTGTGGAAGAGGGGGAGGGGTGAACGGGAGAGGGAGTGAAGAGCAAGCGTTGAGTGGGAGGGGGGAGGTGAGGTTGGAGGGCTAGGAAACGGGTGAGGGAAGAGGGGGAGTTGGAGGGGAGGAGTTGGAGGATTGAGCCTGGGGAGTAACTACACACGCGGCGATGGGGGTGAAGGTCGGGGTGGGGTCAGTGAGCGGAATGGAGGAGGGGCACGCAAGGATGAAAAGAAAGAAAGAAAAGGACGACCTCGACGACGACGCGAAACGACTCACATCAACCCCTCCTGCGTCTTAATCTCCACGAACCTCACATCCTGGTTCCACCCCTCCTCTGTCATCCTCTCGAATCTCGTCAAGGTACCTTTCAACCATCCTTCCTCCCCTCCAGCGGGAGTCCTCGTCCCTGATCCTCCGAGAGGAGTCGACAGACCGGACTTCGTCGCCGAAGAAGACGAATCCTCGTCGACTTCCATGAGGAGTTCCTTCGACAGACCTCGTTTGAGGACTCCTCCTTCGAGTGGGCGATGGGAGGAGGAGTCGAGTTGAAGGCCGTTGAGCGGGGAGGGCGGGAGAAGGGTGAGTTTAGAAGTCGGAGGGAAGAGGTGCGTTGAAGGAAGCGGAGGGGGAGAGGGCTGGGTTGAAGGGGAGGGGTAGTAGTGAGGGAGGAGGTGAGATGTTAGAGCTGAGAGAAAGGGTTGGAGAGTCACTTCCAGTCTATAGAACAACCGAAATCAAACCAAAGCGACGAGGATCAGCGATCCGTTCAAAACGGAGGGACGAGAGAGGAAAGAAACGAAGCTCACCCTCCTCCAGCCCTCTCATCAGCCCACCATTCGCTGCCCTCCAAGAACTCCTTCGCTCCCAGACCCAGAAGTCTTCTTCTGAGAATCTTCGCTGCCCAGTTGAACCTCTCGTAGCCCGAGTCTCCTACTCCTAAGATAGTGAACCTAACCTCATCGAGGATATCGTCCGGGAGGTCCTTTCTGAGGAGCATGTTCCAAAGAGGTCTCAAATGCCTGGGAGGCTCTCCGTTCCCAGTCGTGGAAACGACGAAAATGAGTGGAGTGGAGGAGAGGGAGGGTAAGGTGAGGTGGTCGAACGCCTGAATTGAAATTGGGAGGGGAGGAGGACAGGAAGGAGGGTAGAGAGAGTTGAGCAGGAGGTGTCGGTGGATCGAACAAGCTAGGTCTTGGGACGTTCCGGTTTCCGAGGCGTAGATGATCAAAGGAGCGGAAGGGGAGAGATCCTCATCTTCTTCCGAAGAGGAAGAGGACTCTGAAGAGTCTGGAAGCATCGAGCTGGTCGTTGGGAAGGAGGAAGGAGGAGAGGGCGAGCTCAGCGAATTGAGAACGGCGAAACGAGAGGACGAGAGGATCGAGCTGGCCCATCTCGGTCGTTTGAAGCTCAACTACATCCAACGTCCTATAGCAAACCCTTTTCAGACCCCTCTCAACCTCCTCAACACCTCCGCTCGACCAGCAGCTCGATACACCAGCTCTCCCTCCAGCTTAGAAGCCCCCATCGCTCGAACCCGCCCACCTCAGCTCCTTCCCTCCCCTCCCTCCCTCGCTTTCCCTTCTCACCATGTCCGACGATTACGCTTTCCGAAAGATCAATATCGAGTGAGCCCTTCCTTCGCTCCTTCTCCCCTATGCAGCCTCTTGAGACTAACTCAACGTCTCGCTCGCTCCCTCTCAGCGCCTACGACGAGGACGTCCTTCAAGACTCGGAGTTGTTCGACCCTGATCCTCGTTCAGCAGCTCAGGCTCTCGACGACGCAAAGAGGGTCCAGCAGGAGGTCAGGCAGTCCCTTGGAAGGTGAGTCTAGTCGAGGAATGTGAGAGTGAGGGAGAGGTAGGGGAGGAGAGGACAAGGGGCAGGGAGGGAAGAAGGAAGGGAGATGGTGGTGGGAGGTCGTCATCTCTGTGATCCGAGAGATGGGAGGGACTCAGAAGTCGCATCTCAAGGTGATAGGAGGGTAGGAGATTCAGATCGTATTGGTCTGTATGGGATAAGCAGCTGGGTCCTCTAGGGGAGAGGAGGAAGGACGTCTCTTCGTGCATGAGCTCGAAGCGAGCTCGAGCCCGCTGGCTGTCCTCCCTCCCTTCTTTCCTCGTCAACAGCCTCATTGAGCTCCTCCTTCGCCGACTCGACATTCCCCCATCTCATAACCGGCCGCTCCATCTCCCAGCTCTCCCAGAAACTAACCTCCCCTCTCCGCTCCTTCTCTCCCCCAGGTCGGACATCGCCTCAGCCCTCTCCTCCCTCCTCGCCAACTACCCCTTCGGTGCCGATCACGATCAAGCTAAGGTCAGTCAGGCTCCCATTCACGTCTCCCTCGACCACTCCTCTCCTACACACCGCCTCGTTTCTCCCCCTAGGAGGAACAACCCGCTAACTCGCTCGCTGCGTTCCCTCGTTCGCCAGGCCCAAACCCTCACCACCTTCATCCTCATCCTCAACTCTACAAAATCCTCCGACGTAGCCAACATCGTCAAGGGGCTCACTCAGACCGAACAGGATGGGCTGATGAAGTTTGTTTACAAGGTGCGCCGACACTTCCTCCCATCCCTTCTTCCTCCCACAGAACGACCTCGGTTCGTTTCGCGCGTCTCGTTCGAAACTCACGCTTCTCCCTCTCCCCCATGTCGTTCTCGCAGGGAATGGAGAAACCCGAATCCCTAGAAATCAACCCTTCGGTGCTGTTGACTTGGCATGAGAAGGTGCGTCGTCCTTTCCAAAACCCTACCTTCGTCGCTCGTTCGGTCGTTCGTTCGTTTCGCTGACCGTCTCTCCCTTCCCCTCCTTCCTCCGTTGGGTTTTGTGTAGCTGACCGAGGTAGCCGGTGTGGGATGTATCGTTCGAGTCATGACTGATCGACGAACTATCTAAACGAGCGTTGGAGGAAGGGTTGGTGGGAGGGGAGGGGGACGCGTCGGTGGTGGGCGAGGGCTGAGTTGGGTCCTGGATGTTCATGATTTCTTCACTTTTTTCGATGCAGTGTAGCTTTTCTCGTTTCTTCTCGCGAGCCGAACTTTAGATCGCAGACCAAGCTCAGAACCAAAACAAAGGGAAAGCGAAAGAGAAAGGTCCTCGGCCAGTCAGCCCTCCCTCCCCCTCCGCCCTCCTCCAAATCAAAACTGAAGCTCACCTTCGCCTCGCTCACCTCCTTCCCTTCCCTTCAACCCACCATCCCTTCCCCCTCTCAACATGGTTCGTTGCTCTTCCTCACCTGCCCGCGCTCTCTCTCGATCCCCTGCTGATCAAATCTACATGTCTCGTCCTGGCAGATCATCCCAGTCCGATGGTTCGTCCCCTTCCCTCCTCCCCTCCTTCCCTTCCTTCCTTCGCGTTTGAGCTGACGCTCCTTCCCTTTACTTTGGCGCGACACCAGCTTCTCGTGCGGCAAAGTCGTCGGTAACCTCTGGGAATCGTACCTTACGTTGTTGAATTCGGAGATGTCGGAGGGGTGAGTTCATCCTTCAACTCAACCCAGCTCAACCCCCTTCCCGACCTCACCTCACCTCACCTCCAACCCAACCTCCCCTCGTCGTTGCTTCCTCACCCTTGGTTCCCTCGAGCGCAAAACTGACTTCGCTTTGGCGCGCGCGCGTTACAGAGAGGCCCTCGACCGCCTGCAACTGAAGAGGTACTGCTGTAGGAGAATGGTTTTGACTCATGTGGTACGTCCCTCCTCAACACCCTCTCCTTCCCACCCATCCTCCCTCTCCCTCGTTTCCCCAACCCAAACTTCACCCAACCCAAACTAACCTCGCTACCGCTCGCTCGTGTCAAACAGGACCTCATCGAGAAACTCCTACAGTACAACCGTTCGTTGTCTTTCTTTTCCCCCTTGTTCACCTTCCCTTCCGAAGCTCGAAGCTCACATTCTTCTTCCCTTCTTCTTTCCCTTCCCTTTCTCGTTTTGTTTGGCTCACTGCGTTCGCCCACAGCTATGGAGCGAACTCGAGATCGATAGCTCCACCCTGTCTCTGGCTCAACCTTCCAGCAACCAAGGAGGGAGGGAAGGGCGAAGGGAACGGAGGTTCATCGAGGATGGATGGGCTGGCGTGGGAGGGGTGGGGCGGTGGGTTTCAGTTTCGTTATCATGAGTTCATGGCTATTTTTTTTGGTTCTAACTAACGAGGAAGGAGGGGAACGGGAGCTACTGGAGGAGCTACTGGAGGAAGTCGTACTGTCGAAGGAAAGGGAGGCGAAGCGGGAGGTTAGTATGAGAGGGACAAGGTGGAGGGTGGAAGGAGAGAGATGGGAGGGTAGGGGACTTACGTGGCCGGGCTGGAAGTTAGGATTGAAGTTGGTCGGAGAGAGGAGAGACAGGGAGGAGGGAAGAGGAGAGGAGGTTAGCAAAACGAGACGACGTCTTCGAAAGAGCGCACGAGGGAAGGGGATAAAGAGAGCGGAGATACGCACTCGGTAAAGCAAGTTGAGAGGTACCTCTGAGGCTCCCTCTGGGCCGAAGGAGTGCATGTCGACGTGGGAGCCGTCGCCGGACGCGTCCTGAACGAAACCAACGAACGAACGACGAACGCGATGAGAGAGTGAGTTTGAGCGCGAATCGGAGGGCAATGCGAAGGGGGTGGGACATACGAGGTAAGCGATCTTGATAGGTACGTTCAAGCATGCCGAGAGAGCCATGATTCTGCGAGCGAAGAATAGCCACGTCCGATCAGCGCGTCGTTCCCTCCCTCCCTCTCTCCCACCCTTTCTCCTCAAAACTCACTGAACATTATCCGCCTCCTTCCCACAAGCCTCCACCTCGTTCTGACAAAAGTTCACAACGCTAAGCATCTCACCGTCCGGCCCCATGAGGAAGAACTCGTACTCGTCGGGTTTCGACCGGATCCAACTCGAGGTGACCAGACGAAGGAGGACGACGATGGAGTTGGAGATTTCGGGGTCTTGGAGTTGAGAGAGGACTTGGGTGGGTGAGGGGGGTGGGGTGGTTCCGAGAGATTGGAGGAAGGTGGAGAAGGTTTCGAGGAAGTCTTCGAACTGACGTGAGAGGGAGGAGAAAAGGGTGGTGAGTTTGAGGTGGGAGGAGGAGGAAGGTGAGGGATGGGTGGGTAAGAGATAGACGTAACGTACCACCATCTCCATGAATCCAGCTTCGAGGAACCGAGGGACGCATTCCTGGATCTTGGAGGCGGCGAGTTGGGATTCGAGAGCTGGGTCGAGGGAGGAGATGATTCGGAGGGAGAAGGCTGGTAGATATTCGAACAAAGAGGCAAGACGAGTCAGCTCAGAGGTCACCAAGATCCCAAAGAAGATTCAGAGACACGAACCAAGAGCAAAGGCACGGTACTACCACATCAAGAAACGAAACGAAGCAGAAGGTCAGCGGCGTCGAGTCGAGTCGAGCTGAACGAGCTCTTCCCTTCGATCAACTCACAAAGCAATCCCCATCCCCCTTCGCTCTCCAAACGGTCTTCCACCCATCCTTAATCAACGTGTCAATCTTCTTGACGAAGATAGCTGAGCCTCGTTCGTACTCCTCGCGAAGAACAGAGAGGGGAGCTGGAGGAGAGAGGAGAGGCTGCCACGATGGACGAGAACGAAGGACGAAGTGGAAAGCAGTAGAGTCAGCTCTGAGTTTCCACTAGAGTCGGAGGAGGTGGGTTCACCCTCTTATCGGCTTCCGAGTCCTCGTTCATCCGCTGAGAGAGGGCGATCTGCGGGAATGGAGGAAGGCAAGGAAGCGACGGAAGGTCAGCTCGAGCTCAACGTCCCTTCCTCCCTTCCTTGCTTCAACCTCAACGATTCAGGGCAAAGAGAAAACGAACGATCTCTTGATCCGTAAGATCCGAGAGATCTGAAAGACGAAAGGCAGCGCAGAGGGTCAGCGAAGAAGAGAGAGGGAGAGGGACCCGTCGAGCGCTGGAGGAGGGAAGGAAGGAGATGGAGAGAGGAAGGACGCACTCGTGTCCTCGTTGACGACTCGAGGAGCTTCGATCGCGTTAGAAGAGGCGTCGGAAGCGGTAGCGGGAGGTGCTGAGGAATCCATGGTGGGTGGTTGAGGCTGCTGAGATAGAGATTGGGCGGGTGAGTGAGGGTGGAAAGGAAAGGGGGAGGAGAGCGAGCTCGAGCTCGAGCTTTCGCCTGTCCTCCCTCCATCGTTTTGTTTGCCTCCGACTGACTCCACTGAGGTCGACTTTCTTGGCCTCATTGGCCAATCGCAGCGGAAGATGATCCAAGCCCTTGAGCAGTCTCCAAGATTTGAGTCTTTTCTTGTAGAGTCGCTCGTTCTGAACAACGACCTCCTTTTCCTCTCCTTCTCGTCCTGTAGTTTGGAAGCGATCTTCGATCTCGAGTTTAATAGGGAGCGCAGACCATCAAGTAGAAATTATGGTAAGAAATGAAAGCGGAGAGACTAAGTAAAAAGGCATACGCGAACGCTCCGCGTCGACTTCGACACACCCGCCCGACGCGTCTCCCTCGTCCGTCCTGCACCAGCCTCCCTCGCCCACCAGCCGCTCGTATCCTCCCATCCAACGAGCCTCGTTCCCACAACCCTGATCTTCGAGTCAGATTCGTTGGGCGATCCTGCGAGGGCGAGGAAAGAGGGAGGAGGGAGGGAGGGAGGTAGATTGAGGTGCGACGTGTGTTCGAGGGAGGAAGGCGACGGAGCATTCGAGAGAAAGTTGAGTGGTAAACGAGTAAGGTATGAGGGTGAGAGTTGGGTTTGGCGAGAAGATGGGGGTGTTTGGGCGTAGAGGGAGAGGAGGGGAAGATGGTGGGACGTCGCGACGGGAGAGGAGGTGGAGGAGGCGGTGTTCGATTTCGGTTGGAGTGGTGGTGGGACGATGACGATGTAGACGAGAGGTGTGCTTGATGGAGGAGGAGGGAAGGGATGATTGGAAGAGGTTGAAGAAATGGATGAGCGAGGGAGGGAGCGAAACGCGACTACTCCGCTTCCACGAGCGTGATCCTGAGCGGTCCTCGGCGGTCCTCCTGCAGCTTCTCGAGCTTTTCGACGAGCTCGTCCCTCCTCTGGGTCGTAGACGTGATAATCTCCGCCGACGAGATCCTCGAATCGACGAAGGTTCGACGCGAGCCGAGGTACCCCACCGGATCCAGCAGCACCTGAGGTGCTACCATCCCGCGTCTTGTTTTCCCATCCACCTCATCCGCAGCCAGGTCCCATTCGACGCTGAGGCGAAGCAGGTTCGGGGGATGGGGATCGGCAGGGACGTCTGGGAGTTGGAGGAAGAAGCAGTGGGAGGTCGCGTCGGAGGAACGTCGGTCGTCGACGGTGCAGTGGAGATCCAAGTTGCAAAGACTGACGAAAGTGAGACGAGACCATCGTGAAATGACTCGAGCGGCGGCTCTCGTGATCTGGATGGAGGTTCCGAACGCGTCCATCGCAGCGACCTGGTTCGCGTCCGGTCCGGCGTTGTCGAAACGAAGTAGAAGGGAGGGATCCTGGAGGACAAGGGTTTGAGGGTTGAGAAGGGAGAGGACGTCGACGTTGGCTCGAAAGAGAGGTAAGAGGTGGCCGTCCGGAGTAGGATAGGAGCCAGAGAGCTCCATGAGGATGTAGAGGGTGATGAGGTGAAGGGGAGATCCGCCGAGACCGACTGCATCGAGTGAGAGTCCGTGCGGGCTGGCGCCCTGGAGCAGGGTTGCTGAGACGTAGAGGGCAGTGATGTTTCGAAGAGATAAGCTGGACTCGAGCCGAAGGCTGCGATGGCTCGGCTCTTGATGCTGATGTCGAGGAGGGAGAAGAAAGCGGGTCAATGATACGAAGGAGGCCCCATCCTCTCGCTGCCGCCGACTACTCACACCCCTGTTGAGAAGAGAGGCCAATCTCCAAGCTTCAGCCCGTCTGAAGACTATCCACGGCGTGCGCAGAGTTCTGGGAGCGAAGCGAACGAGCCAGTCGAAGCAGACCTGTCCGAGGACGGAGGAGGTTTGGAAGTCGGCGAACTCTGCGATGAGATCAAAGATCTCTGCTGGTATCGCGGCTCGGATGGGGATGGTAGAGAGGGAAGGCTTGGGAGATCCTGGGAGAGGTTGGACCTGCAGAAGTGACAGAGGGCAAGCTGTTCAGAAAGAGGGATGAGAGAAGAAGGAAGAGGAGGAAGGGAAGGAACGAGTCGAGCTCACCGCGATCCTCCTCCATGTTCCTTCCTCGCTAGACATCTGATCCACCTCTGACGCAGCCTCCAAGTCCCTGACCATCCCTTCTTCGTCCTCCCTGACCCAGAATCCAGCAGGAACTTTGGTTTCTCGTCGAAGAGCTTGAAGAGACGAGGTCGCGATTCGAGCGAGACTCCCACGTTCCTTCTCCTGCTTCTCTCGGTCCTCCTTGAGCTTGACGATCTCGGCTTCCAACTCAGCGATACGCTCCGATGAGTCCATGTTTCGAGGATGAGAATCCGGGTGGGAAGAGAAGAAGAGGAAAGGAGGACGTGGGTCGTCGTTGGAGAGGACCTCTCGTTCCACTCCTTCTCTCCCCTTCGGTCGAAGCTCGCTCGTCCTCCCCGAGCCGTCGTCGTCGACGCGCGTCTGTCCCTCCTCGACTCTGCAGTTTTTTTATGGACAACCTTTGCGACTTTGTAGGATCTGGCGACGAGAAAGTTTTCACCCGATCAATTTTTCTGTGATGACGCGATTCCGTTCCCAAAGCGATCACGTCCCTGCTCGCGTTGCCCCGAAGCAACTCGACTTCGATTCGATTCCCTTCCCTCCCCTCACCTCCCAACGTCCAGCTTCAACTCTTCAGCTTCTCTCAGCCCTCGGTTCTACAGCTCTCATCCTTCCCCCTTCCCCTTCCCTCTCCCCTTTCCTCTTCTCTCTTCTTTTCTTCGCCTCTGATGCCCTCGGTCGACCCAAAATCGCTCGCGACTTCAGCTCTCTACTCTCGTTTGGCTTCGATCGTTATCGACGCTGAGGAAGAGCGAGCGGGATTCTCAAACTGGGCGAAAACCTTCCAGTGCAAACCCATCACAGGTTAGTCCTCTTTTCTCTATATCTTTCAGAGCCAGCCCTGTTTCAGATGAGCTCGAGAAGAGCTCAAAAACTGGACTCGATCTGACCCCCTCCACCTCAACCTCTTTTCTCTCCTCCTCGTTCAACCTCCCTTCAATCGCCATCGCCGCCTCCCTCGATCCTCTCGTTCTCGCCATCCACTCGACCATCCTCTAGTCTTCCTCCCCTCAACCGAGGAAGAGTGCATCCTCATCGTCGAGCTCGCTCGGAGGGAAGGACAGACGGTTCGATGCGTCGGAGCTGGCCACTCGCCAAGCGACCTAGCTTGCACTCGAGGTTTTATGGTCAGGACAGACCGTCTAGACGATACTATCGAAGTGAGTACCTTAACCATCTTCTCCTGCCTCTTCTCTACAACTCTCTCCGAAGAAGCGAAGTCTGGGAGGTCGTTCTTCGCGCTCCTTCGACAAGTGCGGAAGTCAAAGTCGAAGCTGACCTCTCCTCCGCTTCCTTCCCCCTCCTTTGTCAGGTCGACACCGAGAAGAACGTGGTTGAAGTCGGTGCTGGAATCTCCCTCCATGCTCTCCATCGGCTCCTCGCCTCCCACTCCCTCGCCATGTCCAACCTCGGATCGATATCGGACCAGAGCATAGGAGGAATCATCACGACAGCAACCCATGGCTCAGGGACTTCCTTCCCCGTTATTTCAGCCTCAGTCCTCTCGGTTACCCTCATCACCGCCGACACTTCGGTCGTCACCATCTCGAGAGATCAGGACAAGGACCTCTTCCTCGCTACGCTGTGTGGGTTGGGAACGACGGGGTTGATTTTGAGGGTGCGGATGCAGGTCGAGAAGGCGTTCAGGTTGGACGAGACGGTCGAGCCGGTGCTGTTCGAGGAGTTTGCGAAGGATGGGAACTTTGAGGAGATTGGGAGGAGCAGTGAGCATACGAGGGCATGGTGGTTCCCTCAGGCCAAGTCGGTCAGCGTTGGAAGGGCCAACAGGTCCTACGAGGTGAGCCTTTCTCGGATCCGTCGAGTTTTGGGCTGAACTTCTTTCGATCATCGAGCTGATCATGTGCCTTTCCCTCTCTCTTCTTAATCTTATCTCCAGCCCGCCGTCTCGGACGCCTCGTTCGGATCCTACCTTCGGAACGTCGTCTTCGGTTTCCACATCATCCAATTCCTCCTCTTCGTCGCTCGATACATCCCCTCCTTCACTCCCGTCGTCGCGCGTCTCGCTTGGAAACACGTCAACGGTCGAACAGGTCGTCACATCGACGACAGCTGGAAGGTTTTCAACTTCGACTGCCTCGTGAGTATATCTCCTTCCTCTTCTCCACCTCTGAAAGCTCAGCTGACTCTCTTCGCGTTGACAGTTCGCTCAATACACGACCGAGTGGGCCATCCCAGCCGACCTCGCCCCCGCTTGTCTTCGCGAGATGCAGGTCTGGCTTGAGCAGGAGGAGAAGGACCCCAACGGAATCCGTATCCACTTCCCCATCGAGATCCGCTGGACGGACGAGGACGACATCTGGCTCAGTCCGAGTACGGGAAGGAAGACGGTTTACATCGGAGTCGTTCAGTTCAGGTTCGTTCGCGTCTCTCCCTTTCCTCACCTCGACCCTCTCTGACTTTCCTTCCTCTCTTTTCGTGATCCAGACCCTACGGCCTCCCCGTCCCCTACCGTCGCTACTTCTCCCGCTTCGTCGAGATCGTCTCCTCCTACCAAGGTCGACCTCACTGGGCCAAAGCTCACACCCTCACCCCTCCCGAACTTCGAACCCTCTACCCCTCCTTCGACCGCTTCGTCTCCCTCGTGGCCAGTCGCGACCCAGACGGCATGTTCAGGAACGAGTACGTGCGGAGGCATCTGTTAGGAGAGAAGTCGGAGGCGGTGGAGGATGGAACGTTTAGGAGTTCGGGGAGGAGGGGAATCTAGTGAGGAGGAGGAAAACGAACGAACGGCGTTCGATGATGATCTTGACTTTAGTCTACTGTAGCTTATTTACCGTTGAGGGTTTCGCGACAGAAGGGTTGATCTTTAGGTTCCAAGTCTGGCTTAGATGCTTAGTGCTCGTTTTCGTGTCCCGTTTTATAGAGGATTGCATGACCGGGCTTTTACTGTAACACAACGCGAACTCTCGCCTCGTTCTCCTTCCTTCCATACATCTCCCTTCAGGCTCGGCTTGAAACGTTGTTGGTGATGTTGTACCTGGTGGTCGGAAGAGAGAGGGAGAAAGCTTGTCAGCAACGAGAGCAAAGAGGTGAGACGGTCGACGACGGGGAGAGGGCCCGGAGAGTCGTTGAGGAGATTGATGGTCTTCGATGGTATTGCTGGCTCGATTCGGCGAACGGGAGCGTGGTGTGGAGGAGGACGAGCTGCTGGACTGGTGTTGCGGACGAAGGGCTGAGGAGGACGAGCGAGAGGAGAGAGGTGGTGGAGTGGGAGATGGAACGCGGAGAGAACGACGCGTCGAGATGAAGAGGAGAGGACGAAGGGGACGAACAGGGCTGGTGATTCCGAGGTCGAAGCTAGAGAGAACAAGGATATCCGCGGGTTGAGACACGAGTGAGTGGTCGAAGTCAAAGGAAAGGGAGGGACGTAGATCGACTCACTCGAGGTGAAGGGGATGAGACGCGTCGAAGAACCGAGTTGACGCTCACCAATTCGGCTTGAAGCACCGCTTCTTGTGTCTCTTCCAGTCGAATCGCTGATGCTCTAAGTTCGGCGGCAGATAGATACTCGTCAGGGCGGGGTCGATGCATGAGGAAGACAGGAGAGGAAGAGCGGAAACTCGACGGACCTTTGCAGCAGTATCGGACGACAAAGCACTGAGAAAGAGGAAGCTCTGGTCAGGAGGGATAGATACTCCGAATAATACGAGATGATTGGGACGTACTCGACTACAAGCCAACATCTCGGCCGTCTCAGGTTGGTGGTCCTGAGGGATGGGAAGCGACGTTTCTGACGTCTCCGGCTCAGACGCTCGCAGCTCGCACTTCGCCCAAGGTATGGCAGACGGAAGCAGGTTCGACAGAAGCCTCATGTCTTCCAACAAGACCTGGTGGTCCTGACAACTGATCTCCGCAAGATCCAAAGCGTCCTGCAGCCAGGCTCCACCTATGGCGGGATCGATGGAGTCGCGACGAAGCCTGACCTGAACGACGGCGATGAGGAGCTGAGTTCGATCGGGGGAAGGGATCTCAGGGAGATGATTGAAGATCGAGGAAGTGCTCATCATGAGGTCGCATCCGAGGCCTTTGAAGACGTGGAAGAGTCGAGGAAGAACGTCGTCGTCGTCGTCGAAACCCTGAGAAAGAAGGAAGGAAAAGACGAGGGTAAGCGTGGTCTTCGGATCCAAGATAGATGTCAAGGATGCTTAGCCCAAGTTCGAAATGGATTTCGAGACAAAGGCGATCCTTTGAGCGACGAGAAGGTAGAAGGAGCGGACCTCGAGATCGTTCTGGCGAGCGAAACGTTGACTGTATTGTCGAGCGTGGTGAAGGACCTCCCAAGCTCGCTGATGATACCAGGACCAGACCAAGGACGAAGAAGGGTTGGAGATGTCGAGGGAGTTGTTGAAGACCGTTCGAAAGAAGCATGGGAGGTAGATGGACGCGAACTCGGACTTGAGGCGAAGGAGAGGAGGAGCGAGTCCGAGTCGATTGAGTTTCCTTACCTCTTCGTGAGTGCTGGAGGAATAGGAAGAAAAGGACAAACCATGTACGCTCTCGAATTGACATCCGAGTTTGTCCTCTATAAGCCCGAAAACATCGAGACGAGTCAGCGGTCCGTTTACAAGCAGCTGAAAGGAGAAGGAGGAGGGGGGAGCTCACTTGAAACTCGCGTTCGATCCTCTTCATCTGCTGGAGAGACATGAGGGGAGCGGGGCCGGCGTCCGAGCCAGGCGATCGTCCCATCTTTTGACCGTACTCAGTGGCCGAGACGAATGACATGGAGCGGAAAAGGAAGAAGGAAGGAAGGAGGAGGAGGTCAACGTTCGAGGAACGGAAGGGAGCTGAACTTGACTCGAGGTTAAGGCGAAAAGATGGGCCACGTTGGGTCGTCAAGAAGATTTTCCAACTCAGGATCTTCATTTTGGGGAAGTGAGTGGATGTTTCTTCGTCTCACATAGTCAAACTTACGAATTTCCGTACCTGGAGACGGTCGTGAAGCAGCAATCTCGACGACCGCTCTTTTTGATCGCAGAGCTCAACCTCGGCTCCTCCTTCCTTCTTCAAACCCTCACTCCCTCTACCTCTCGACTCTCTTAGATGGATCCTTCGTACCTCGTTCGATTTGGGAGCCTACTGGGACTCTCTCCTGGACTTGATGGACCTTCATCGGAGCTGGCTCCTATGGACGACCTCATCGAGGCTCAGGACATGATCGTTCGTCTCCTCCCTTCCTCTTCGCTGCTCTCCTCTCTTCCTTCGTCCCGCAAGCACTCGATCCAACGTGATCCTCTATCGGCTCTCCAGGCTGAGCTTCCCGAACACCACGCCAAGCTGTTCGAGGTGAGACTGAATAGGACTGGGAGACAGAAGGCGGAAGAGGACGAACTTCGGCTGATCCACTCTGCGACCTCCTCCCCTTGCTTTCCCAGATCCAAATCGGCGCCCAGTACTTCCCCTCGATAATCAAGAAGATTGTAGCTGCTCCCATCAGCGTAACCTCTTACCCCAACCAGGAAATCGCCATGTACCTCTACTGGCTCCCAGGTCGAACGGCGACCAGCCTTCGCTTCGTTCGAGAGCACCCCGACGTCGCTGTCGCGTACCATCTCCTCCTCGTCAAGATGATATGTAACCTCCCCTCGGACCTCCTCCTCGTGGGTAACAGCTATGCTTTCCTTGTTTTGACCAGGAAACTGACGTCGAACCTCTCATCATTGTCGCTTCGCAGGACGAGATCAGGGAGGAGACCGAGATCCTCAACGTCCTCCTCAAAGCTCTAGACGACAGCAGCAGCGATCTCCTAGCAGGATACCCAGGCTCGTCAATTCCAGTACCCGAACTTTCCCCTAGAGAACACGCCAATCTTCATCAGGTCATGTTCGTCGTCTTCAGCAGCAGCCTTCTCCGCGTGGATCCTCTCAGAATGGAATCCCTCACAGGTATCGTCGACGACGCCTTCGGGCTCTCTCGTCAGAATCTGGTTCTCTACTACTTGGTGGTCCTGCGAGAAGGCTGCAAACGAGTGGCAGAGGACAGAGACGAAGACCGTTTGCGCTCGAGCTCGAGGTGCGCCGGAGATGCAGGCTTGCGGTCGAGTGAGCAGATCTTCTCTTCCCCCTTCTCTTCGCGCGAACGTCTTCTCCGATTCTAATGCAGCTTATCTACTCCTCCAGTGTCTCACCGTTCGCTACTGCTCTCAGGGTCCGTCTTGTCGCGCCGCTTCGATCTGTTCCCTCCTTCGCGTCGCTTCCCTTCAGTCATTAAGACTTCGAGCTCACCCCTTCCCCATCCCTTTCAAACCCTCTCAGAGCACCAACGTCTCGATTGGAAGGAGCACAAGAAAGTCTGCGTCAAGCCGAGCTGGTGAGCTGGATTTGCGTCGTTCGACGTGCTGTCAGTATCTGTTCTCGTTTTTCGCCCCGCCTCCGTCTCTTCCGTAGAGCTCTGACGGTAAATATGCTGCTTTTTTATCTACAGAAAAGCGCCTTACCTCTGGAGGCGGGATCAGCTCACGTTCGTTCCTTTCTCGCTCGAAGTCTTAGGCGTCGATCTCGCGACCGTGCTGACCCGCTCTTTCCCTTCTTCATTCTCAGTCAAAACCCTCGTTTCCGGATCTCAATGGCCTGCCGTTCTTTTATCGAACCGTTTGATTCAACGAGAGAGAGTACCTGCTGAGGTCGCTCGTTCAACACGTCTCGTCCGAAACACAACTTCTCGACTCCCCTTTCCGAATGAATCGCCAACAAGCAGAGAGAAGGGACATATCTAGTAATCGGTCGTAAGCAAAGGACATCTCCTTCGTGCGAAGAAGGTCGGAGAAGAGAAAAAAAGGAGTAACGCGTGAAGGGAGCATCTCGAACGAGAACGCGAAAACAAAAGACGAAACGGACGGGAAGGTGTGTATGCATGAGGAGTGGGGGTATGTGCTATCGAGAAGGCGGGCAAGGGCAGTAACGAAAGAAGGAGTACAAGCAAGAAGGACGAAGGGGAGAAAGAGACGCGACGAGAACGAACGAAGAGAAGGCGTGAACAAGAGAGAGGGAAGAGCGTCGTGAGAAGGAAAGAAAGAGAAAGAGATCAGGAGGAGGGTTTGATATGTATGAGGGGGTAGAAAAGGAGAAGAGAAGAGGGCATGAGAGTTCGTGGGAGGTTTGTGTCCGTCGTCGTTCGTCGTTCGTTGGTTTGGAGAAGGAGGCATGGGGTGGGAGGATCTAGGTGAGATCGAGGATGGATTGAATTGAGATGAGAATGGACCCGGTTTGGTTTTGGTGGTGGTGACTGAGAGAAAGTCGAAAAAAAAGAAAGGGAGAGGAGACGAGGTCAGCGAGGGTCGACGAGAAACGCGGTCAGGGAACGACTCGATGTACGAACCTCAGTTGACCAGCGTCTCCTGCTTCCCGCCTCCGAGCCAGCCTTCACCACTCTCCAGAACAGCAGCCGTCATTTTTCTGGACGAGAAAGGAAAACGAAAGCAGAGCGAAGTCAGCGATCGTTCGGTCGCGTCTCGAAGCCCGTCCGCATTCGACGCGTCCTCCGGCTCGTTCAGTCCAGTTCGAACACTCACAGAGTCATCTCCAGCTTGGTATTCAACAACCCAGCTCCAGCTCTGCTCGCAGCTATCTCAGGCTCCGTCGGAGGCGTCCAGCTCTCGGGTCCTTGGGAGATCGTTTGAGGTTCCTTCGGTCGACGAGGAGAGGGAGAGGTTGTTTCTGGAGGTGGTTTTGGATTGGCGAGTCGTTTACGTTCGGCGACGAGTTCCGTTTCAGCCTCGTCCTTGAGAGCTTTGTCGATTTGGAGAGGTATCGAGACGACGACCCGAGTGAGTTGGAGAGTGAGACGAAGACGACCTCCTAGGTCGAGCCAACGAAGCGCGCGTAGGTTCTGTTGTATCTCGTAGAGTCGGATCTGGAGAGACGTCGAGGAGAAGTGTCAGCAAGTGTGAGACCGGCTCGCTTGAGGAAGGAAGCTCGAGATGAGCGCTCGGGGAGGGAAGGAAGCTCGACGCACGAGCTCGAAGCGGATTACGCCAGCGTACTTCTGTCCTCCCAGCAGCAGGGTCCGTAGACGACGCAGAGCACCCTCCAACGTCTCGACAGTGTCGTTTCCGAGGTTGAGACCCGAGTTGGTCTCGTTGATGGCGTCTGCGAAGGGACAAGGAAGGGAAACGAAAGCTCATCAGCTCCTCTGCTCTCCTCGTTTCATCCCCGACCGACTCGCTCCTCTTGGCTCGCCGTTCTACTCACTGATGACGACCCTGATCATGTGGAAGTCTCCTTCGATGAACTGATGGAGAGAGCGTAGGGCGTTTGATGAGCTCGAGTAAGGGATCGTGGACTCGAGAGAAACGAAAGCTCACCTCTGTCCAGACCTGAAACAAGACCCCGTTCAACGTCTCTTCTGCTGCTCGTAGATCTCCCGCTGAGGATCCTCCTTCGAACCCTCCATCGTGACTCCAGAAGGAGCTGGGGAAGCTTGTTCTTGATCCTGATGAGGTTGAGGGTGAAGCGTCGTAGAGTCGTTTGGAAGCAGGGTCGGAGAGGACGGTGAAGGCGAAGCTGAGCTTCTGGAACGCTGAGGTTGCGGGAGGGAAGGAAGGGAATTTGCTGCCGAGATTAAGTAAGACGGGAGAGAAGAGAGGAGAGTCAGAGAGTGTAGGTGTGAGAGAGAGGGAAAGAGAGGCAAAGTGGGAAGGGAGGGGAGAGGAGAGGAAGGAAGAGTCGAGTGGAGCTGATGTTTGAGGGACTCACTCTGGATGAACGGAACGAGCTCGATGGAGATAGATTTTCCTCATCTCCTTCGAGTCAGATTTGTACTTGGAGCATCCCAGGATCTCGTACAGATCGTTCGAAGCGTTAATCTTTTCGATCATGGCGTAGGAGGTGGAGGAAGCTGGGAAAGAAAGCAAAGAAGACACGGGAAGGGAAGGAAAGAGCGAGGAACGTGGTGCGTGAGCTTCTCTCCTCCTCTACTGCTCCTCCTCCTAGTTCGATAAGATGAGAGATAGTAGGGAGGGGTTACTAACCTGAGTCTGGTGGTGATGATTTCGACATGTTGGAGGGAGGAGGAGGGAGACCGTCGGAAGGAAGGAGAGTTTGGAGGAGGCCGTTCGTTGGGTTCCAAAGGGGAGGGAACGAGAGAGTCGGATGCGCACACAACCTCCCGCCGACGAGCGAGGAGTTTCGACCTAAGGGAGAAGAAGGATTTCGGGTGCAGAAGAGGGAAGAGGTAGGCCTTGGTAGAAGAGACGAGAGAGTTGGCGTGGCAGTTGGTCGATTCACCTCGAGCTCCCCCTCTCCCTCTCCACTCTCGCTCGCTCGATCCGCAGACCCCTTCCCTTTCACGAGCCAAAACACCAAGTCGCGTCCTCAAGAAAAAAATCAACACAACTCAAAATCAAACAACTTCGATATAAGATTACTTCGCTATAGATCCCTACCCCCTACCACTCTGCTTCACTCTTCCTCCTCCTTCACCTCCCTCAAAGCATACTCCTCCGCCCCGTCGTCTGGATTCCATCCCACCTCCTCGTAAATGAACACCTCCTCAGGCCAGAACAACTCCCACAAGATCGCACCTTCCGCTCCTCTTCGCAGCGTCTTGCACCCTCTCCCGATCAAGCTGGCGATCCGACGAAGGCGAACTCCATGGATGTGACTGTTCGCTCGGAGACCGAGTCGAATCCCTTCGAGACGCGTGAAGGAGGAGAGGAGTTTGGGGAGTTCGGTCGCGTCCTGTCGTTCGAGATGGAAGGGAAAGACGAGGAGTCAGTCACAACGGTCGAAGAGCCACCTTCGCTCTCGCTTCGACCAAAAGAAAGAAGGAAGAGGAACTAGACTCACCTCCTTTGAAACAACAGCGATGTCGACGGCAACGACTCCCGCGAACCGAACCATCCTCAGACTCCCTCCCATCTCCTCTCCTGCAACCTTTAACACCTCCTTCCGATCCTCCAGCTCCTTCCCCTGTACCTGAAGTAGCTCAACCGAGAACGTCTCCAGCTTGATCCCCTTCAAAGCGAGGCCAGCGAGGAGGGACGCGACGTCGAGAGGTGAGAGTTGGCAGCCGCCGAGATGGAGGGAGCGAAGGTGACGATGAAGGGTGAGGAAGGGTAAGATGGCTGGGATGGGAAGGGTCCGAGAGTGCCGAGAGAGCGCTGAAGCAAAATCGGGGTCGTCCCAGCGAGTGGTCTGGTAAGAAGAAAAGAGGGAGGAGGGAGCGGCGAGGAAAAGGTCAGCTCGCGCTCCAGTGCGGGAAGCTTATCGAACAGCCCAAACGAGAAAGTAGACAGTTTAACCCACCTGGATCACAAGTGCCAGATCGACCAATCGTTCGATCCGATTGAACTCGTCGGAGTCAGGAAGGAGGAGGGTCTCGAGGAGGGTGAGGGGAAGGGGAGCTTGAATCGAGAGCTTGGAGAGTCCAGGCATGGTCTTGAGGAGGGCCTCGAGGACGAGAGAAGGTTCCGGAAGGTCATCGTCGTAAGAAGCCTTCTCTACGAAGGGCTGAACGAGGAGATCTAGTCGTCTGGGGAGAAAACAACAGAAGCAAAGACAAGGGAACGGTCAGCTCCGCCATTGAGCTCGCTCCTTCCTTCCGTCCGTCCGTCCCTCCTTTCCTGCTCTCGTAGACAAGAGAGAAAGTGGCACTCACTGTACACACCCACTCAACCCCTTCCTAGCTCCCGTTCCACACCAAAACTCCAGCTCCTCGACCCTCTTTACCCTCCCTCGCGAGAACAAGACCGACCTCGCCGCCAGCTCCCATCGTTTGCAGACGAGTCTCATCGCTCCTAGGTCCTTCGAGGCAGCGTTGGGGATCGATAAAAGTCCGTTCCGAAGAGGAGGAGCTGCTAGCTGACCAGACTTTTGAGTCTCGAACGTTCCTTGAAGGACTCCCAAGGCGAGGTGGGAGGAGAGGGTCGGAGGGACGGGGAGGTGGTCCGCGACGAGCGTCAAGAGCTCAGAGGGAAGGCGCAGGGTGAGATCTGGATCCGAGAGGTCCAGCTGGGAGAGGTTCATCCTTGAGAGCCTAGAAAAGAGAGGGAGAAGAAGGTGGGTAGAGTAGGAGGTGGGTGAGAGGTCGAGGAAAGGAAGGAAGCTCGAGCTCAAAAGAGGGGAACCTGCCCTCGCTCCTTCGCGACGATCCCTCAGAGTCAAAGATGGAGACAGCAGAAATTCTCTCAAGCGGAACAAACCTTGAGAAGCTCAAGGTTCACTTTTGAGGAGGAAAAACAGGTTCCTTCGCGACCCCAAGAGAGAAAGGAAAGGAGGGCTCAAGGCGTCGAGCTCACCTTTTGCGAGTTGACCTTCAACTTCGACGAACCCGTCCTTCCCTCCCTTCTCACCATGGCCGCTCTCACTCCTAGCGAATTCGGTCAACTCCTAGGACTCGCTCATGGTGGGGGTGCCATTTGAGGGGCGACAAAGCGACGGGAGGGTGCGTCAAGTGCGTCGAACGAGAACGAGGGACGGAGATGGACGCTTGCGGTCGAGTGAGTTCCTCTTTGGGTGTCGTCTCACGAGCCACGTTCGTCTCTGATACGGCTTTCTTCTTCCCTCCAGTGCTTGTGCGTTCGATACTGCTCGCATGGTTCGTCGCGTCGAGCCCGTCTTCCTCTTCCTCTTTTCTTCTTCAGACTTCGAGCTGACGTCTCTACCATTCTCTTTCTACTCCTCCTCAGAACATCAAAAGCTCGACTGGAAACGCCACGGGCTTCGCTGCTTCAAGCCGAGCTGGTAGTCGCGTCTTTGCTCCCTCGCTCGTGAGTTCGACGGCGCGTCCCTTTCTTCCCTCCGCTTTCTCGCTCGACTCCTCGTCTCACTCTGCATCTCTGTTTCCCCTGCGCAACTATCAGTACATCTTTGATGCACTCGCTCGTCAAAGTCAACTCACCATCCTTTCTTCGCTCGACCTGACCATCAACGTCAGTCCTCTCCCCTCGCTCCTTTTGCGGCTTCGTCCTTCCTTCCTCTCGCTGAACGCTTTCTCACTTTTTTTTCCGGCTAGACTCTCGACGACTATGGTCACTTCCGGCTCACTCGAGGAAGGCTCGATCTCGTCGTCGGGAGGAGGTCGGCCGTCGTCGCTCGGTCGTTGCAGGCGGATACGCGACGAGCTTTGGACGGATCGGAGGGTCAACTACTGGAGATCATATGAGCGCTTGCCAGCTACGGATGGATTGCTTCATATCTCAGACTCTGCTCTTCGAGTTCTCTATCACTCGAAGGAGGATCAAGTTCCTCGCAAGTGATCTCAACGGACGCGTCTCTCCCTCCGCGTGTCGCTCTTCTTCGTCCCTCTTTCTTTCTCGAGCCCCCTCCTTCCTCGTCTACCTTCACTATTCATTCTCTCATCCACCCTTCTATCGTACCACCCTCAATCCGAACCAACTCAACCCCAACCTCACAGATCAAACGGCTCTCGTCTCCCTCCCATCTTCCCACCTTTGCTCGCTCGTCTTTCTTTTCTTCGCCCGCCGAACGAAAGACTCATAGCTGATCAATCATCACCTCTCGCACCCCCCACCCCAATCCAACCTCCAGAACCTTGCTGAAGGCCTAGCCAGCCCCATCTCTCCATCTCTCTCTTCCAGAAGAGACGCGAACGACCACAATCCGCCGTTGATCGTCTCCCTCGCTCGCTCGGGTTGCGTTCCGAGCACTTTGTTTCCTCTTTCCTTCTGACGACTGCTGAGGATCTTCTCGGTTCTTGCCTCGTCGTGTTCATTAAATTCTTGAGCCGGATCCGTACGCTCGTCCGCCTATCGAAGCTAAGGGCGGCAAGAGGAAGAGAGCACGCAAGGAGGATCGAGAAGGACGCGTCGGGTGATGTCGTTCGGTTTTTGAGCTTTACGATGGGGTTCTTGTCGGTGCTGAACCGTAGACGCTAGTGCGAGGCATCTATAGATGAGAGGTCAGGTCGAGAGCCTGGTCGAGGGCGAGAATCAAGCAAGGTTGAATGAAACGAAGATCCGACTTCTTCCCCTCCTCGACGGCGTTTATCGTTCGCGTCTTCCTTCCCTCGTCCATCCTCGGAGATCAGCTCGAGATGGGTAGAGAAGAGTGGGTAGTTTCCTACGATGGCTCTTGGATCTGTAGCGACCTGCGGGAGGGAAAGTGCGGAAGAGGATGGGAGAGAACCTTCAGCTCGGGCGGCTCGGTGAAGACGACGACGACAATTTTCGATCCCTCCTCGGAGGCCCTCTCTCTCTCTCTCCTTCCCCCTTCTTTCACCGACCCCTTGCCCAGGCTTTCGTCTTCTCTTCTCTTTGCGCTTGGTTCTTGAGGAAGAGTCGCGAAATCGAAGATCTACGGAAAATACATCGAGACGAAGAGACGAGCGAGAAAGGGACGGACCGGTAGAGAGGGAGAGGGAAACCAAACACTCTCGAAGGGGAGACTTCGGACCAGGTCGTTCGTCGCGTAACTTCAGAGCCGGAGCCCTCTCGCCTGCTGATAATTTTGCCTGCTCGTCGTCGGTGAACTAGAGCGAGTGATGTATATAGATGAAAGATCTTCGCTTTGAACTGGCTCTCTCGGTTCGCTCATGACGGTGATTTTGGGACCAAAGACGAGATCGACTCTCTCGAGATTTGGCTCCTCCTCCTCCTTCTCGCCCTCGTTCGTCCGCTTGACTCCCAACTCCCACCCAGAACTCAATTTGGATCCCACACCTCTCCTTCTTTTACCCCTCCAACCTCCACCCACAGCCCCACCACCCACAAGACACTCATCCCACTTCCTTCTCCCCCTTCTCTCGCCTCCACGCATCCCACTCTTCCTCATCCCACCGTTCAAGACTTCCCTCCATGGCGGCCATCGACTTTGATGACCTCGTAGCGACGATGAAAGGAAGCGGAATAGGTCAAGAAGCGATGGATCTTAGAGCTCTTCATGTGAGTAGTACGATCCTCCACTTTGTTCTCCTTATCGATTTGAAGGGAGGGGAGGATGGGACGTTGAAAGGAGGGAAGGGAAGGGAGAGGGAAGGACGAGGAGAGCACGAGCGAGTCCTCCCTTGCCTCGACTCTCTCTTTCCCCGGAGCCTCGGCCCGGCTCTCTCCTCCCTCCCTCGCTCTATACAGCGCATCTAGTCAGCTTCATCACCTTCTAGAGCATCCTGGGACTCTACTTTCCCTCGTCTTTGGTGACTGGGAAAGGGAGGGAAGAGGAGGGACGGAAGAACGGAGGGGTCCAGTCTGTAGCCGTCGTTCCTGGGGCCTCCCTTCTCCTCTCCTCTCCCCTCCTTCCCCTCCCTCTTCCGCTGCCTCCTCCTTCAACCCAAGAAATTCTGCAGCCGCCAGCACACCCTTCTTCTCCTTCTCCTCCTTCAGATCTACATGTCGATACTAACTTCGTCTCTTCTCTTTCGGGCGTCCTCTCATCAGGCTCATCTCTCGCAGACGCTGTTCCTTCCACCTTCCCATTCTCAAGCTGGACAGCCTACTCCTCACTCGTCCTACTACACCAACCCTCCTCCTCCACCCTCCTCCCTCAACTCGACAGCCTCAACCTCCTACAACATGAACAACTCGTCCTCGTCCTACCATCCTTCCAGCTTCAAATCCGATTACGAAGGCGGCAAGAGCTTCCAATGCCACTTCGACGGGGGAGGAGCGAGTTCGAGAGGACCCATCCCTGAACGAGGCTTCCCTCCTTCTTCCTCTGGTTCTCCCTTCGGTCACCACCAGTCCTTCGCCTCCTCCCCTGCCACCACCGGAAACTCGTACTCCAACTTCTTCCCTCCTCCAGCACCCTCCTCCGGCTCAAATGCCTTCGAATCCACCGCTCCTCCACCCACCTCTCCCTTCGGTCGTCAAACTCGTTCGCAGACTCGAGCCTCAGCATCGGCTACCCCTACACCTCTAGATCATCAGCAGGAGCAGCAGCCCTTCCCAGGGATGAACTTCCATAGCGGTCATGGACCTGGAGGAGCTGGAGGAGGAAACTGGGGAAGGAGTCATGCCCCTCCGCCGACTCCTCGGTCGTTGAGTTTGGTCAGAGGAGGGGCGAGAGGATCGGACGACGTGGAGATGGGTGCTTAGGATGGGTTGGGATCAAGCATATCTATAGGAGAGGCGAAGGAAGGATTTGGTGAGTGCTTTTCCTTCGGCCTAATCTCGGTGCGAGATCTGGGAAGGGAGATTTACAGACGACGAACGACGACACGCGCTGACGCCTCGCTTTCTTCCTTCCCTTTCCCTTTGTTGCTCTGTCCATCTTCCAGAACCTTAACTCCCCCTCGCTTCCTTGCCCAAAAGAACTCTCCGCCCACTCGGACCACCGGTCGTACCACCGGCGTCGTCGTCCTCCCACCCTCGTCTCCTCTCCTCTCGACTCCGGAACTCCACCCTCGCATAGCCCGCTCCTCGTCCCATCGCCTTCCCTCCCCTTCTCGACCGTTCTCGAACCACTTCTCTCCACACACCCACACTATAGACAACACAACCCCTGTTCCTTACGAACCGCACGTTTCCAGGCCCTTTCTCGTTCCCTCCTCTGTACCGAATCCACCACCAACCTCTAGACAGTCTACCACCGCAGACACACACACCACCCATCTTTTCTTCGCTTCGCTCTCTATATACTTTTATTTACGTTCGTTTATGCCTTTGCTTGCTTGCCCGCTTCTTATCCTCTCTACCACCCATCCATTCGTTCGAAACCTCACCCTCGCTCGCGATCGTTGGACTTTTCTACCCCTTCTCCCGACTCCAAATTCACGTCCCGTCCCATGGTTTCTCTCCTTCGCTAGTAGCTAGCTTTCACTCGCCCATCTTTCTTGGAATGTACGACGTTTTCTCGGACGAGATGAGACGTGGGAAAGCAACGAGTGGGAGAGGAGGGGAAGAGATGAGATGCGACGAGACGCGTTCGAGGAGAGGGCTGAAAGCGAGGAGGAAGAACTTCCTCCTTCGTCTTCGAGGGCGAATTTCCACGTCAAGGACTCGAAACCAATTCGAATGCAAATCTACAGATCCTTTTCCCTCGTCGCCCATGCGAAACTCGTCCATCAGCTCTCCCTCCGAGTCACACCGAAACGTCGAACCTCATCTTCCTCTCTGACTCGCCTCTCTTTTCTCTTTCAACGCCCACCCCCGACCAACCCTTTTCTCTTCAAGATGGCGACCTCCTCCTCCCCTACAGTCCTGTGGGATCACGTCCTGAACGAGCCCTACCTCCTTCTGACCTCTCCTCGGTTCCCCTCCGACCACTCGATCCGACTCACTCCCATCCGCTCAACAGACGGGGAAGGACTCGTTCATCTGTTCAACGAACCGGAGATTGGCAAGAGGTTGCATAGGACTCCTTACCCGTAAGTTTACCATCTTCTTCATGTATCTTTTGGAGCAAGGAAGGAGGGTGGGATCGAGGGCAGACGAGAAGGATGAGAAACGAAGAGAGTCGAGCTCACACCTCCTCCTCCCTTCTTTGGTTCGTCCGTTCATCCCCAGCTACCTCCCCACCGACGCCCTCGACACCATCCAAAAGTGGTCCATCGACACCCCCACCTCCTCCTCCACTATCTTCTCCAACCTCTCCAACCCAGCTCCCCTCCTCACAGGCGACTGCATCTTCCATGCTATTCGACTCGTCCCTACCAACCCCTCCCCCTCTTCTTCATCAGAGGGCCAACTCATCGGAACGATCGGAATCAAGCCCTCCCACGACGAGGAAACCGAGTCAGAGAAACTGGGCGTGATGGACGTGGGGTATGTGCTTTTGAAGGAGTTTGGAGGGAAGGGCGTGATGGGGAGTGTGGTTGGTGCGCTGACGAGGTTTTGGGAGGCTTGGGAGGGAGGGGAGGAGGGGGGAAGGGTGAGGGTTTGGGGAGCTTATGGTTAGTGATCTCCCCCAACCCCATCTAAACTTTCCTTGTCTCTTTCGATCTCTTCTACTGGAACGTTGGGAAGAGAGAAGGACGCGAACGAACGCGCTCGCTCGGACCGCTGACTTTCCTTTCCCTCGTTTCGCTTCGTTGTCGCGCCAGTCGAAACCAACAACCCTGGCTCTCTGAAACTTCTCACCAACCTGGGGTACGAGATCGTGGATGTAGCGATCGTGCCGTGGCCGGAGGTGAAGGGTGGGGGGACCAGGGAGAGTGCGAGGTTGGAGAGGGGACGGTTCGATGGGAAACCGTTCTAGATGAAGAGGTAAGGTTGAGGAGACTTGAGTTTGAGTTAGAAGTGAGTTATTTTGGATGTGCTTATGTGGACTGGGCGAGGAGATGGGAGAAGAGGAGTGGGAGAGGAGAGCGAGAGGAATCGGGAGACGCGACGCGGTCCAGGCCTCGTCGAGGGAAAGAATCGCGAGTGTTTTCGCGAGAAGACATGCCGAGAGGTGTGTCTGTCGGAGAGTCACGATCGAGAATCGCAAAGACGGTCATTTGGAGGGGAAGAAAAGCAAGAGTTGGACGCGAACGCGACCGCGACCTCGCCGCTCAACGAGCTCCATTCTTCTCACCTTCGCAGAGCAGCTGAAGTTCCCAAATCTGCAACATGGAGGGATATAATCATCCTTACCAAGACTCGACCGTCTGGATACCTGCGAGTCGTTCTGACCGTAGAAAGTCTCGAGCAAAAGAGGTCGGTCTTTTTCGCGGCAGACCTGCTCGGTTCTGCTTTCTTCTTGCAGCCGGAGGATTTTCAGAGATGTAGATGCCTCTCAGCTACTCGTCTCCGCCGTAGTACGAAGCAAAACAACAGCATCGTAGAAGTCAACAAGTCAAACACGTCGGCACCCCCAGAAGAGCCGACGCGAACCAAGCGTGAAGCTCCGAGCTCGAGGAGAATCGATGAGCTCGTTCAGCTTGAACAGCTCCTCCTCCCTTCCCTTCCCTTCAACACCCTCCCTCCTCCCCATCCCTACATGCCTCGGTTCGGCTCGTTCCACACGGACGATGGCTACCGTCTGCTAGCTTCTTCCTCCACCGTCAACTCCCTCAGCTCTCTCTTCTCGGCGACCTCGCCAGCTCGACGTCGACTCTTCTTTGCCTGCTCCTTCCTCCTCCTCATCTCCCTCGCCTCCCTCCCTTACCTCTGGGCTCCCTCCACCACCTCCTCCAACACCAACTCAGGCTATCACAGTCCTCGGGTCGTCTCTCCAAAAGCCAACAAACTCCTCTACCAGCCTCAACAAGGAGGACGTTGTCAGTTCGAACGACCGACGGAGGGATTGAACGAGCGAGAACGAAAGCTCGTCTCGTACCTTCGCTCCAAGAGTGGAACGGGTCTAGGAGGGACGGAGTACTTGGGGTACAGGGACAGTAAAGACGATGGAGAGTCCTATCATCCCATGTTTGATCTGCTGAGGGAGGGAGAGGAGAAGTTCGAGAGGATGGTGGAGAAGCGGAGTGAGACGCTTGAGGAAGCTGTTGAGGAGTACCAGAGACGGTATGGACGACGACCTCCGATGGGTTTTGATAAGTGGTGGGACTATGTAAGTCACATCATTCTCCGAGCTGCTGGTAGAAGGAGCAGAGGATGGAGAAACGAGCTCAAGCTGACTTGCGTTCGCCCGCTTCTTCCTTTCCCTCGCGCTCAGGCGAAAGAGCACGACGTCCTCGCTCCCGACGAATACGATGAGATCGAAAGATCCTTAGGTCCCTTCAGAGCTTTCACGAAGGAGGATCTAGCTTCGAGGGTCAAGAAGGCAGAGGAGCTCCCGGATACGGTGATTCTGAGGGTGCAGGGAGGGGAGGTTGGGATCATTGTGAGTTGAGTCGGTCACCTCGCCGTCACCTTTTTCACGTCAAACAGGATGTTGACTGACTTTCTTCGTGCACTTCTGCTACCCTGAAGTACACCGCTGGTCGGTCGTCGAACGATTACTGGACTCACAGGCGAACGGATCCTCAGGAGAACTTGATTAAGCCGGTCGCTCAGTTTCTTCCTGACTTCACGTACGTCGCGAGCTCTTCCTTTTCCTTTGCCGTCGCTGAGCTGACTTCAATGATTTGATTTGCAGGCTAGTGTTCGGTCTCAAGGATGAACCTCAGTTCATGTTCGATCACGAGCTGAGAGCTGATCTGTTGAAGCTCGTCGCGCTCAACCAAAGTTCGTCGCGTCTCTCTTTCTGTCTCGTTTTTTCCACCCGTTGGATCGTCTTCAAAGGCCTCCGAGCTTCACCTCTCAAAGATTCACTCCCACTAACTTCTCCTTTACTACCGTCCCACAGCTCTCCCACCCTCCTCCGAAATCACCTCCTCCTCAGCTCGTTTCCCCTGGCCTCGATCTTGCCCTCTCTCCTCTCCTCTTCGCCAAGGCCTCACCGAGGCCTCTCTCCACTCTTCTTTCATCTCGGATCACCGCTCAGCTCAGGATCCTTGCCTCCATCCTCTGATAGCCTCTGGACACGGTTTCTTGCTCGATCAGGTTCGTTTGCGTCTCGCCTCCCCGCGTCTTCTCTTGCTCTTTCGGATCTTCTCACTGACTTCTTGTTATCATTTCTTCCCGTCTGCAGAAGGGAGAGTGGACCTCGCCAGCTCCCAAGTTCTATCGGACAGCGGACGAGGTGCTCGGACCTGTGATGTGTCTGTCGAAAACGGCGAGGAACGCGGACGTTCTTGGAGGTGAGCTCCGTCGCGAACAAGTTTCGAGGGCCGTTGGATTCCAACGCTGACCACCCTTTGCCAACGTTCTTGCAGTTCCTTACGACGAGGTGAGCTCATGCGGTACTCTGAGCGAAAAAGGCGATGGATTGCTGATGGCTCGTTTCTCTCGTCTTCGACCAGGGAGACTTCAAAGAGCGTGCTGAGGACGACGTCGAGTGGAAGAGGAAGAAGAGCGATCTCTACTGGGTGAGTATTCTGCTATTCCTCATGCCTTTCTCTGTCGTCGAGAGCTGACATCTCTGCTTCTTTCAGCGCGGTCATGCAACGGGAATGTACGTCGTTGATCCTTCTTCGTCACGTCCGTTTTGTCGTCTCTTCGCTCACGCCTCGTATCCTTACTCTCCTTCCTTCTTCGAAACAGGGAGAAGTCTCTCAACCACGGAATCTCATGGCGGCTCTCTCATCGGCCTCGTCTCCACCAAACCCTCGGTTCTACCGCTTCCCTCCCTCTCGTTCCAGTCCTCCTCGCGAACCCCGAGACGGGCAAAGCTGAGACGCGTTGGTTCGCTCCCAAGACACTGAAGGAGTGGGGATACAACGTTCGGCTGAGTGGGGGTCCGATGCAGTGTGATAACGGGGATGGGACTTGTAAGGAGATGGGGTGAGTGCGAACGAAGACGAAGACGGGAGTCGAGGCGACGGGAGGAGCGAAACCCGAGTTGACTTCTTTCTCTCTTGTATTGGCGTACAGAGCGGTACTTGAGTTCGCAGCTGAGGAGTCGGGTAATGAGGTCTTTGTGAGTTCATCACCTCGAGGAAGTCTTCGAGGTTTGGTCGAGCTGCGACTGACGAAAAACTCCCTACGCGTCTCTCCTCTTCCTTTCCTCGTTCCTTCTCACCTTTCTTTCTCCGAAAGAACTACAAGTACATCTTCGACGTCGACGGGAATGCCTGGACGAGTAGATTCCAGCGTCTCATGCTCACGAACAGGTGAGGAACACGCTACGAGCCTTCGTCGATGATCTCTTGCTGACTCTCGCATCCCTTCGGTTCGTTCGAGCAGTCTCGTGTTCAAGTCTACTATTTGTAAGTCTGAACTTTCAGACTTTTCACAGCTTGAAGTCGAAGCTGATCCCAGCATCCCTTCCTCGCTCTCGCAGTTCCGGAGTGGAGTCAGTATCGACGCGTCTTTCTTCTTCTCGTCTTCGCCTCTCGTGCCTCTGACCCCTTCTCGCTGTCCCGTGCTTCCTCCTCCAGACTCCGATATACTCCCGCCCTGGTTCGCCTACGTTCCCATCAAGGTAAGCGGTCCTCTTCTCCTTCGTTTCCTCAGCGCGTCGGACGAAGCTGACTTTGCGTGCGCCTTCCCTTCCTCGCAGATGGACTTCACCGACATCCCCAGCGTTCTCTCTTTCTTCCGAGGATCTCCAGACCCTTCTTCTAACGATCCTGGGAGGGACGACGTCGCTCGTCGGATCGCTGCGAACGGGAGGTGCTGGGTTGAGCGGACGTGGCGACGAGGTGAGCTTTCTCTCCTCCTCTCGCATTCCCCTCGACTCGAGACGCGCGCTGACCACGTCTTCTTGCCGTCTCTTTGCAGAGGATCTCGTGGCCTACGTGTTTCGGCTTTATCTCGAGTGGGCGAGGATACAAGGAGGAGGCGAGGACTTTGTTTTGTAGCTCAGCGATCCGCAGTAGACGATCTAATCGAAATTTGATACCCGACCGAGATGGTTCGAGTCCTGAGATCCAGACAGAAAGCTCTTCGATGTCCTGGGAGAATATGGAAACGGTCGCGAGGGAAGACAGCAAGAAGTGAGCTCGACGAAATCGAGTTGAGCTCGCTCGTCCTTCCTCCCATCTTCTTTGCCTCTTACCGCCAGCCTCCCCTTCCCTCTGTCCCTCAAGCCCAACAGGTCCTCGTCGTGAGAAGGGCTCAGCTCGTCGCTCTTCTCTTGGGTTGGCTTCTTCGAGAAATGGGCTTTTCTGCTGATCCAGGAACGAGGCGACCTCCCCTGAGCCTCCTGAGCCGAGCAGCTCCTCCCCATCCCTTGTCTCCGTCTCTCCCTTCCTCTCAACGACCACTTCCATCCGCCACTCTGGACTCTGAAGATGCCTTCACAAACCGCTATCAGGTCTTCTTCCTTTCAGCTCACATCCAAGAACGAACACGACGCTGAGAAGGGCTTCGAGTCTGTGTGAGCTCGCTCGTTCCGCCCTCCCTCCCTCCTTTTTGACGAGCTCGTCGAACTGATCACCCTACCTCGCTCTCTCCTGCTCCCTCTCTCCTTCAGCCCTATGCTTGGTAAGCACTACTCTCCACTCTTTGTGCTCTTCTCCAAGAAGCGAGGCGTGGTGTGCTGGGAAGCAACGAGTCCTGAAGATGAGCCTGACTCCTTCCCCTCTCCCTTTGCTCGACCATCCTCCCAGGCTACTCTTCTGTCTCGATCGACGTCTCGGATGCAGCCTCAAAGGATTCTTCTCGGGTGAGCTCAAGACGATCTCGAGCATCGCAAGAAAGAAAGAACTGATGATGATTTTGTTCGTCTCTCGTCTCTCCCTCTCCTCCTCCCTCCGACAATCTCCCGTTTCCTCTGCTCCTCCCTCTCACTGACTCTCGACGGATACCAGAAGGCTCACAACCTTGCTTCCGGAAGCTCCGCTTCATCCTACTACGTCTTCACCGATACTGGCGATGTCGAGAAGCCTCTTCCTTCGATGTGAGTTCGCGATGTCGAGCTCTCGTCTCCCTCCCTCCTCTATTTGGTCTCGAGACCTGACGGCTTGCTTTGGACACCTCGTTCTACAGTCAGATGAGTGGTAAGTCCTCATGTCCCTGCGCGAGCTGCTCGTTGCGCATGCTTGACTGGGGGAGGGTTGTAGAACGGCGACGAGCTCGCCCATCGGTTTCGACGACGGTCTGACGCGTCGAACTCTCTCCCCCGTGTTCAGGTGCTGCTCTTGGAACGTTCGAAGGATCAGAGAGAACCTCCAAAGTCTGGACGCGACCTGCCAAGGTGCGTGGCGTGCTGTAAAAAAACTCCGAAGACGCGCTGAGGCTAACTCTCGCCCCGTCGTTTACAGATCTTCTTCCTCTGCATCTCGCTCTTCGTCGCCTCAACGCTCGCCATGCTCATCGCACTGGAGGTTGGAAATGTATCGGACGTAACCGACTCCCGTGGCTCGCCTTACGTTCTCCAGCCACAGTCCATGGCAGCTGAGTTCGTTCGCGAGCAAGCGGACTTACGGTGTCGACCTTGCGCGGCTTCCCTCCCTCTCTTGCGTCTCCAAGAGTCTTCCTCCTCGTCGTCGCCTACTTCGCCATTCGATCTCGTAACATGATTCACATCATTGAAGTACTCTGCTTTAACGTGTTCTTGGTTCTCTCTGGGCGTGAGTCTTTCCTTTTTCTCGACGCGACGAGGGTTTGACCTGAGGCTGACGTTCCACTCCTCGCTATCTTACATTCACAGTCATCGAAGCCATCTTGCGAAACTCTGGGCTACAAGAATGGGTTTTAGAGCACACTCTTGCTCTGGTTTGGGCTATCCCTGCTGTGGACCTCGCGCGCGTCTCGTCTCGTTCTTTGCTTAGTCTCTCTCGCTCATTCCGCCTCCCCCTTCGTTTCCCTAGCTTCCACCTCGGATGCGATTGGGCAGCCTGGAAGCTTTATCGAGAGCTCGGATGGTACGCGTACAAAAAGGTGAGCGAGCTGAAAGGCATCAGCGATTTGTTGAGCAGATTCGTTTGACACTAACGCGACGCGTCTTTTGCATCAGGTCTCGAGCGACCTTCGACTTCGTCAGTCCCTCCGATGCCTGATCCTCGAACTGTTCGATAATACCGACATCTCTTCCTCTTGGCAGGTAGACTCTACTACAACTACCTCATCCTTTCGTCGCTCCTCGTGGTTGGTCCTCGAAATCAACAATCTCTCGTTCTGGCTCTCGCGCTGATTCAAGCTTAACCGCACTGTCCGATGTTCTAGTTCTCTGCCTACCTTCAGTTCTTGCAGACCTGGAGCGTCGCCTACCTCGTCGTTCTGCTACTCGGTTACGACTCGCTGCAAAGCGTCAGCACCACCAAAACCATCGCCGCGGTCGTCGCCTTCGTTGCGATGTGGATCCTCTACCTGCTCGGAGTCATCGCCAGCTTTCGCGCCGTTAGGAGAGAGAGCAGACGTTTACTCTACGTCGGGATCGGTCTGCAGGTGAGCTCTCTCATTCTCCCTCTCTCGTCGACGCGGCAGTTTCTGATTCGAGTTTCCTCCTTCCCTCCAGGTCGTCTACATCCTTTGGTGCATCGCACAGATCACCCTTTTCGGCACACAGATCATAGGATACGACAACGACTGGAGAAAGGTCTTTCACGGGGAAGTTGATGATACCGTCATGAAGGAGACAAATCTTCGTTCGTCTTTTCCGCTCGTCGTCTATCGTCGACTCGAACTGACCTCCTGCCTCTTCCTCTCCAGTACCCGGCCGAACCGTGAGCCTTCTCGTCCCTCAGAGCTCTTCTAGGGTATCTCCGACTGACTCAGAAATCTCCTTACCTCCAGATCTTCCAAATCGTCGTCGCATTCCCGCTCGCCGTCGCGACCCTCGTTTACACGATCCTCGTCGGTCGAGGCTTTGGGAACGGACTCAAACCTATCTGTGAGCTACCTCCTCCTCCCCACTATCTCCAACAAGCAAAGTCTGACCTTACCTTCCTCATAGATCCCACCGCCGCGATCCTCCACTCGGAACAGATCGATCTCTCCATCGACTAGTCGCGTCGTCGAGTCGTCGCGTCTTCCCATTCGCCGCTCCATCTCTCTCTTTCTTTCGTCACTTGCTCGCGCACTCAGCTCCGTACTAGCTCTTCATATCACCCCTCTCTCCTTCGTTACCTTCTCGCTCGAACTCACACACGCGTCGAGCTCGCTTTCTCTCTCTCGTTTTCGCCATCTTACCAGCTTCACTCCTTCTCAGTAGTCGTACTCGATTTTTACCTAACGACCTCCTTCCTCTTCAGTTCGTCCTGATCGTCTCGTTCTCGCAGAGAGCCGTTCGATTCGTCTTTTGACGAAGCTCCGTCGCGCTTGGAACTGCGTGGTCGAACGGTGAAAGCGAGCTCGACTTCACCTCCTCCTTCCTTCCTCCAGCGTCCACCTGCTCTCCCTCTCCCCTTCTGCATGGACACTCTCTCGTTAGAACAATCCTCAGTGAAGTCTGGATCGTGAGTCCGACCCCGTTTTCGTACTTCTTGTTACCTTTGCTGGCTCAGGTCGAGTTGAGGGAAACGAAACGCTAAGCGAGCTCACCCTCTCCCTTCCTTCCTCCCTCTCTCCTCCTTCCTTATCTCCTTCTTCACCTCCAGCCTCTTTGACTGTGAGTGTCTTCTCGCCAAACTTTTGGTGGCTTCCTCTTGACGGTCTGAGGGAAGCAAAGGACGATGCTGCTCCAAGAGAAGAGCTCGCTGACCTAGGTTCCTTCTCCAGCCCACGCCGTCGAGGTCGGAACGGTCGAAGGTTCAGCTTTAAAGATCTGGACGCGACCTGCGAAGGTGAATAAGTGACACGAGGTATCGACGAGTGCCAGAGGCGACGAGTTCTAGAAGCTGATGAAGTCCTCATCTTTTGCAGCTCTTCATCGTCTGCGTTTCACTCTTCGTCTTCTCGACCGTCGGCCTTCTTGTCGCTCTCGAGGTCCTCAACGTAGCAGTCACCTTCAGCAACCAAATTTTGCTGCCTCAGTCGATAGGGTCTGAGTAATTCTCGACCCTCTTCGGATGTACCGGAGCTCGCCCAGAGCAAAAGCGACAACTTTGGACTGACTTCGCCCTCTCCCTCGCCAGACTTTTCCTCCTCGGTGCCGCTATTTTCGCCGTTCGATCCCAAAACATGGTTCAGATCTTCTCCGTCGTCCTTTTCAACATCTTCTTGGTTATCTGTGGTTGTGAGCTCTCTTTCACTGCTGCTACAACCCAACGAACGGCGACGCAAGCTCACTTCTCCCCCTTGCTTTCCTCAGTCGTCGAGGCTCAACAGCAACACGCAACGCTTCTCGACAGGATCAGGTCAGATAGATATGCGTCAGATCCATGGAGTCGGTTTGAGGGCTCTATCTCTCGAGCTCGTCTCGCTTTGATCTGGACCCTCCCAGTCGTCGACCTCTTGTGCGTCGACCTCACGTCTCTTTCTTTTCACGCCCACTCGACTCAGGCTGATGACCCCTTTCTCGCTCACAGGTTTCACGTAGGATGCGACTGGGCTGCTTGGAAGCTGTATCGAGAGCTCGGATGGGACGCGTACAAGAAGGTGAGTGAGGTCGACTCAAAGTTCCTTTCCTCGACGCGACTGACGCCCTACCTCCCTCTTCTCTCTCAGGTTGCCGGCGATCTTCACTTAAGTGAGTCTCAGCATAGCTGCATCTGTTGAACCGTCGACTGACCCTCTTTTCACTCTGCAGGCAAGCTCTACTTCAACTATCAACTGCTTTGCTCCTCCCTCGTCGTTCGTCTCACCTCTCCGCCCGCGTTTCCCTCCCTTCTCTCCCCTTCTGACCTCCCTGCTCTTCTCAGTTCACGACCTACTTCTCAATGGTCCAAACCTGGAGCTTTTGTTACATAGCCATCAACACTTTCGACGTCGGGATCACAAATCGCGTCCCGTTTATCGCCGTTTTCGTCGTCGCCTGGATCATCTACGCCTCAGGGGTCTTCCTCGCCTACCGTTCTATAAAGACGGAGAGGATAGCGCTGCTGAGAGTGTCGTGGGCGCTTCAGGTGAGTATCTATTGCCCTTGGGAACAGCGAAAGAAACAAGGGACTGAGTTGCCTGAGCGTTCGTCTTCGTCTTCCATCCTCAGGTCGTCTACCTCTGCTGGAGCGTCTACGTCCTCGGCCAGTTCATACACGGAGCGCCTGAAAACTTTCCGAGGATATCCGACGCCGATCTCGTGCCTGGGAAAGCTGTGAGTACCTATCTTCCTCTGCTCGCGGCTCAGCTTTCGATTCGTTGACGCGACAGCCCTTTGACCTCCGACCTCTTCGCGTTTCCCAGCTCTTCCAATTCGTCGTCGGTTTCCCTCTCGCGATCTTCACGCTCGCCTACACTTTCATCGTCAGTCGTGGGTTCGGAGAAGGGCTCAAGGCCGTTCGTGAGTTCACTTCCCGCTCTGTCGTCTCCTCGTCTATCTTTCTCGTCCCCTTTCGCGATATTCCGGACCTTCAAGTAAAGACGAGTCTCTGAGGCTGACCTCCATCTCCTCTTCTTCTACCAGACTCGCATCCGATCGTTCTCGACCCCGAGAAAGTCGAACTCTCGCTTGACTGAACCCGGACGACGCGTGTCTCGTTCCTCGCCTGTTCCTTCCTCCCGAACTGTACCCGGATTCCTGTAGATCACCACTTTGTACAACCCCTTAATCTTATCCTCACGATCTCACGAACATCTCTTGCTCTCTCCTCCCAAACGCGTCCAGCGCCCTCGTTCGCGTCGCCCGAGATGCACGAGAAAGGACATAAGTAAAGAAATCGAGAGAAACGAGCCAAGAAGATAAACCCTAACAAAGTTAATACAGAGACACACCCCAACCACCACCAACCACATCTAGCCTAGCCTTCAGAGATCTACGTCGTTCTCCAGCTTTTTGACTCCCTCCTTCGACGGCCTCTACTCAGCCATCTCCTCGTCCGAATCCTCCTCCTCCGACGAATCCTCCCCCTCGAGAACGGTGATGGGGTCGAGGTCGAAGGATTGATCGGCTCCGAGATCTGCAGGTGAGACGAGAACGAAGAGGAGTCAGCGCTGAGAAAGGAGAAGGGAGAGAGGGGAAGGGAAGAGGGGGAGGGAGGAAGAGGCGAGTCGACGCACAACTGTCAGAAACGAGAAGCAACCTGAGCTTGTGATCTCCTGCTGGGAGCGAAACCTCGAGCTTGACCTTGAGAACGGTGGTGAGGGTGACTGCGAACCGAGCGAGAACGAGTCAGTCTCTTCATACGACGAAGGAAAGGGCAAGAACGAAAGACGCGACTCGACTCACCCTTCTTGATCGCCGACAACGACTTGCCCGATCCAACGACGAGCCAGAACGCAGGAGTCTTCTTGGCGGGGTAGTAAGGAGCAACGACGGACTGGTCGTCCTCAGCGGAAGCGTCCTCGTCGGCGTCTCGGTCGAGGGTGATTCGAAGGGTGAGAGGCTTGGACGCGGTGTATCCTCCCTCGTCGGCCTCGTCGATAGTGTAGGTGACCTCGATCGAGGGGTAGGCGTTGACGAACTGGGCGACGTCTCGCCTGGAAGGAAGAAGAAGATAAAGAGAAAGAACAGTCAGTTACGAGAAGAGCAGGGAGAAGGAGAGGGAAAGGAAAGGAAAGGAAAAGGACGAACATCTGCCTGGTGTCGAGTCGAAGGAGATCGTTCCTCTGCTCGTCCTCGAGCTCGGTGATGTCGTAGACGGAGGTGACCTCGGCGGCCTTGCATCGAGAGATGATCTGAAGGAAGCGAAGACCAAGAAAGAAGAAGAGGTCAGTTCGAGGCTCGAAGGCGAAAGACAGACGAGTCGAAACAACTCACCTCCGAATCGAAGTGAGGGATCTGCTTCAGCGGCGAATCCGTCTCCCACATGGCCTGGATGCACATCTGCGACAGATCCATAGCTCCAAGAGCACTCATGAACGCGTTCGAGGACATGACGTCCACGCAAGCGGAGAGGAGACCGATGACCTTTCCGAGGATGACCGCCTGGTCGGACGCGAGGTCGGCGGGGAGGACCATCCTCGAGAAGTGAGCCTGGAGGAGAACGAACGTCTTGAAGTGAGGAGACTCGTAGTCCTGGGTCTCGAGCTTGACGGGCGATCGGTCGTAGATTCTCTTGAGGATGATGTCCTCGTGGTGACGGATGGGAACGTCCTCGAACTCGGAGGAGGAGGAAACGATCTCGAGGAGACCCTTGAGCTTGGTTCGTTCGCTGAGGGACATGCTGAAGATCTCGACGGTGACGTTGGAGATGTAGTAGTCTGAAGAGAGAAATAGGCGATCGAAGGTTAGAGGGGGGTCGAGAAGGAAGAGAAAGAGTGAGAGGGAAGACTCACAAGCAGCGATCATTCCCAAGTTCAACGGCGAGGTGTCCATCTCGTCCTCGATGGTGATGCACTTCGATGCGACGAGAGCGTTGAGCGTCTCCTCGACGAGCTCCGAAAGGTGATCCGAGAGATGTCGATGCGAAGTTCCCTGCAAGTTGTAGTAGACGGGGTCTGGAGAGAAAAGAGGAACGAAGGAAGGTCAGCTCGAGAACTCGACGCGTCGAGGGCGAGGACGAGACGAGAAACGAACTCTGCGACATCCGACGGTAGAACTGGATGAAAAGAGGGGAAGCTAGGTCAGTACTAGTCGGGCAGGAGGGTTGAAGAAGGAAGATAAACTCACCCAAGTCCAAGTGCACCAATCAACCGCCTCCTGCTTGTTCTCAATCGTCTTCGCCACGATCTCGGCATTGAAGTGATCGTGAAGCATCGCTGGGAGCTGAGACTCGATGGGGAGAGCCTCGCTGAGGAACTTCTTGTAGAACTCCTTCCTGTTCTGCTGGAGCATGAGCACGCATCGAGAGTTGGTGTCCTTCGTCGGTCGGCAGGCTCGTCCCATCATCTGCAGAAGGTCCGCGACGGGGTAGTCGGCGTATCGGTGGTCCTTTCCGTCGAAGTATTGAACTCCCATAATGATGACCATGTAGGCGGTGACGGGAAGTCCCCAGGCGGTGTCCTGAACGAGAGAGAAGGAGGCGAGAAAGGGTCAGTTCGAGGTTCGACGCGTCGAGAAATGAGAGCGAACGAGGAGAGACTCACCTTCGAGGCGACGAGAACCTGAATAGCTCCCGACTCGAACAGTCGCTCGACGGTCCTCTTGTCCTGCTTCGAAAGAGCCTCGTGGTAGAATCCGATTCCGTACGCGAGCGTCTCCTTGAGAGCCGAATCCTGGATCCGATCGAGATGAGGTTGGAGATCCTCCTCCTCGATGTTGAGGAATCGCTTCCCTTCCTGGTTCGCGAGACAGTAGGTGAGGATGTCGTTCGCAGTAAGCTTGCACTGTTTCCTCGACGGGACGAAGGCGATGACGGGTTTCTTGCCAGCCCAATCGTTGATGGCGAGGTAGGCGGGTTTGGCCATTCCGAGCATGAGCGAGGGGAAGTGAGGGATGTCGTAGCTCTGGATGTGGATGTCCATGGGAAGAGGTCGTGTGCTGAAAATGAGAATGAAGAAAAGCGAGTCAGCTCGCGTCTCGAAGAGAAGAGCGAGCGAAGAAGGAAAAGCAACGAAAGCTTACCTGGGAGCGAAGTTGAACACGTTCTGAGCAGAAGCTCCGAGCCAGTCTCCGAGATCTCGAGCGTTCGCGAGCGAGACACTGCAGGCGACGATCCTCGTAGGGTTTCCAGTCTGGGACGAGACGAATCGAGTTCGAGAGATGAGGACCTCGTAGGCTGGTCCAACGGCGCCTCCGATGAGCTGAAGTTCGTCGGCGATGAGGAGTCCGATCTCGGTGACGGCCTTCCTGACGTTGAGCTTCCATCTCCTCGAGAGGTTGTCCCACTGATCAAATCCAAAGAAGCAGAGGAAAAGTCAGTCGAGGTCGAGAAGAGAGAGGAAAGAGAAGAAGCGAGGAAGGAGAGACGCGACGAACCTGAGCTGGAGTGCAAACTACGACGTCCGCCTTCGACAAGATCCTCAGATCCGCTGCCTGCTCTCCCGTCAACGACAACACCTTCTTCCCCAATCCTCCGAACTTCGACGTCCACTCGGTGACCCTAAGATCGACCATCTCCTGATACGGCTCGACGCAAACGGCCTTCCTCGGCTGAGGCTTCGACCAAAGTCGAAGGAGAGCGAACTCGGCGCAGAACGTCTTTCCTGATCCCGTAGGAGCTCCGATGAAGACGCTGTCGTCGGTGGTGTAGAGAGCCTGGAAGACCTGAGTCTGGATCTTGTTGAACGACTGAACCGAGTCGTAGATCTGCTCGTACTCCTTGTTGTGCAGAGCCGAGACGGGGAGGGGTTGGAGGTCGAGGAGAGGGGTGTGAGGAGGGAACTTCTCGGGGAGGATGAGGTGCTTGAACGAGACGGCGAGTCGAGTTTCGGCGTGGAGCCATCGATCCGAGACGAAGGAGATGAAGTAGTTGGGAGGGACGGGGTCGTGAATGGGGACGGTGAGGGTGAGGTGGTGCTCGCTCTTGTCCTCGTCGCCGGTAACGTACTGCTTTCGAAGGAGGAACTGATCCCTGACGAGGATGATCTCTCCATCGACGTCCTCGACGGTGACCCAGAAGAGCTGCGATCCTCCGTGGAAGTTGTCGTCCCACTGGAAGTCGGGCGTGATGGTGAGATCGATCTTGAGCAGCGACCGAGTGAGAGGGAGGACGTGGGCTTCGAGGTTGAGCTTGGGGAAGTTGTGGACGAGCTTGTGAACGAGCTGACCGACGTTTCGGTTTCCGATCCTCTGGACTCCGATGAGCTCTCCGAGTTCGGGAGGCGAGAGGTCGAAGTATCGGTACCAAGGGAACTCCTTCCTCTCCGCTCGTCGAATGATGTCCGTCGGCGTGTTCTTGAACTGACGAAGAGGGGTCATCGAACCCCACATCCTCCTCTCGACCATCTTGCACATCTCGAGGGCAGCCTTGGTAGGAACGGCCCAGTTTCGTCGAAGGCAGATCTCGAAGATCGCTCGGAGGATTCGACCGGCGGACTGCTGAACGTAGACCATGTCCGAGACGAGAGCGTACCCGTCGAGCTTGAGTTGGGAGATGTAGGCTTGGAGGAGGACGTTCGTCTTGGCCGTAGGTTCGTCGACTCCTTCCTTGACGGGGATGGGGACTCGCTCGATGAGCTTCTGGAGCTCGAGCTTCTCCTCCTGTCGAACGGGGATCATTCGGAACTCGTGGGAGAGAGCGAAGACTCGGAAGAGCTCGAGCATGCCCATCGTGGGTCGGAGATGCTGGTTGTAGGTGGTCATCGACGCGTAGGTGACGTAGTAATGGGAGGCGATCTTTCCGAGTTCCGTCGAGGTGAAGACTCCCGTCTTCCTGTCGTACTTGACGAGGTTTCCCTTCTCGAGCATGACGGCGGCGGTGTGGATGATGTCGGCTCGCTGAGGAAGAGAAGAGAAGAAGGAGGAAGTCGAGTCAGCTTCGAGGTCGAGAGAGAAGAAACGAAGTCGCGAGAGAGCAGGAGAGGAGGACGCGACGAAGCGAAGGATGAACGAACCTTCTGCTCGAGAGCGTCGTCTCCGTCCATGTAGTCGGCTCCAACCGAGTAGAGAGCGGGCTCCTTGAGCATTCGGACGTAGCTGTGAGAAAGAAGAAACAAGAAAGTCAGGCGAAGCTCTTCGAAACGCGTCGAGGATCGAGCGAGAGATCGAAACTCACAGGTAGGTGTATCCGAGCCACTGAACGGCCTCGTCTCGGTTCCTGACGTTTCCAAGGACGATCTCGGCGTTGAGGTTATCGACGAGTCGAGAGACGAACTGGGACTCGATGGGGAGTTGCTGGTTCATGAGCGAAGCGTAGTAGGGGAGTTCCGACGCGTTGGTGATGATGATTCCCTCTCCGAACGTGTCGAACCTCGGTCGTCCAGCTCGTCCGAGCATCTGCAGAACATCCTGAGGGGAGAGCTCGACCCATCGTCCCTTCTCGGGGTTGTAGACCTGGGTTCCCTTGATGATGGCCGTGTGAGCGGGAAGGTTGACTCCCCAAGCGAGGGTCGCGGTGCAGACGAGGACCTGGAGGTGACCCTTCTCGAAGAGTTCCTCGACGTCGGCTCGATCGACTGGAGTCATTCCGGCGTGATGGATTCCGAATCCGAAGGGGAGGAGGTCCTTGAGGTTGGGGTCGGTAGCGTCGGCGGCGGCTTGGAGGAGGACTTCTCGAACGGCTCCGTCGGGCTTGACGAACTGGGTGATGGTCTCCTTCTCGAGCGCGAGATCTCGGATGAACTTCGCCGTCTTGGCGGTCTCCTTCCTCGAGTGGACGAAGACGAGGGTCTGTTCCTTTCCGGCGTAGGAGAGGACCTTGTCGTAGCAGACCTCGTTCATGATCTGGAATCGCTTGATGGGCTTCTTCTCGGTGACTCCGATGAACTCCTGCTGGAGAGGGCACGGCCTGTACGATCCGTCGAAGTAGAAGAGTCCTTTGTCAAAGTCGACTCGGAGGAAGGTGGCGACGTCCTTGTAGTTGGGGAGGGTAGCGGAGAGTCCGATGAGTCGAACGGGGTCGCCCGTCTGCTCGGCCTTCCTGATCGTCCTAGCGATGATCGACTCGAGAACGGGACCTCTCTCGTCGTGAAGAAGATGAATCTCGTCGACGATGATGAGACGAACGAGGTTGGTGTACGAGGTTTCCGTCGACTTCCTGGTGATGACATCGTACTTCTCGGGCGTCGTGACGATGATCTGAGTCTCCGAGATCTGCTGCTTGGTGAGTTGACTGTCTCCCGTGAGCTCTCCGACCTTGATTCCGAGGTAGCCGAGTCGCTTGTTGAACGTTCGAACCTGCTCCTGGACGAGAGCCTTCATCGGCGAGACGTAGATGACCTTGAACGAGTCGAGGTCGATGACTCCCGTCTTCTCGTCTCGGAAGGACTCGATGGCTCGAAGGATGGTGAGAACGGCGACGTTGGTCTGGAAGAAGATAAAGAGAAAGGAGAAAGGTAGGAGTCAGCAACTGAGAAGACGAGAGAAGCGAGCGATGAAGGGAAGGAACGACGCGCGAAAGAGATCGAGAAGACTCACCTTTCCAGCTCCAGTAGGCGCACAGAGAAGGATGGGCTCATCCGTTCCGAAAGCGATGGGGTAGGCCTTGGACTGGATGGGGTTGAGCCTGCTCGACTCGGTTCCGAAAGCCTTGTGGGTCCAGCTGGGGAGGTCCGAGATGTTGACGAGGTCTCCTTCGGCGACTTCCTTCTTCTTAGGAGCTGGGACGGTGATCTGATCGTATCCCTTGAACGAGACCTTGGACGATCCCTTGGGGAGAGCTGGCTTCCTGTTGGAGTTGAGATGAGCTCCCTCGGTGAAGATCATGCTGTTGAGATCGACCGTTCGACGAGGTTGAAGTCCGAGAGCTCCAGGCGCGAGGGTGGCCTTGGGTTTCGACGACGACGCCTTGTTCGACTCGTCTCCGTCGACGTCCATAGCGTCCGAAGCGACGGCTCGAGCGTTCCTCGCTCCCGAGAGCTCTCGAAGAATCCATCCGACTCCCTTCTCCCTCATGGCGACCTCGACGTCCTTCTTCTCCTCCTCGTTGGATCGAGCGAGCTTGGTGCACCAGACGATGGCCTCTCGGTTCTTGGTGAGGACTCGAACGAGATCGAACTTGTCGTAGTTGAAGAGTTCCATGAGCTCGTTCTCGCAGTCTCGAAGGTTGAACTCGGACGAGAGAGTGGAGAGGGCCTTGGTGGTGAGGTCGGAGGACGTGACGGGATCGGGGTAGGATTTGGCGACGAGTCGTTGGAGGTAGAATCCGTCGATGTCGTGAGGGGAGATGATGTCCGAGGGAGCTGCCTTCTTCCGAGACTTGGTAGCGGTGGAGGTGGATCCGAGGATCATGTCGTCTCCGTCTTCCTCTCCCATGGTTGCTGGACCGTCGGCGTCGAGATCCTCCTCTTCCTCGTCCTCCTCCTCGTCGGAATCCTCCTCGTCTCGAACCTCGAACTCCTGACCGTCGTCGTCCTCGTCGTCGTCTTCTCCCTCGAACTCTACAGCGACTCCATCGTCGTCGATGTCTCCCTCCTTCCTTCCTCCTTCCGCTCCCTCTCCGACGTCGTCCTCTCCCCAGTCGGTGATCTTCTTCCCGAGGTTGACGAACTGGGAGAAGGTCTCGGTCTGGACTGATCCGATGATGTCCTCGATCTCCCTCTTCTTGTCGAAGTCCTTGAGGTCGTCGGCCTTGAGGATGTCGATGATGGTGTCGGTTGCTGAACGAACGACGTCTGCCGCTTGATCTCCCAGCGAGCGATGGACCATGCCGAGGATGAGCTCGAAGACCTCCCTGGTCTCCGCCGTCTTGGGTCTGTACGAGACTCCTTCCGAATCGAGGGCTGCCTCGAGGATGTCGGCGTAGGAACCTGCCTGACCTGCTGAACCTGCTGCTCCTCGTCGTACGGATCGTTCTGCGAGGTCGGCTGCTGAGGCTTTGGCTTTGGCCTTGGATGCAGCTTCCGTCTTTGGCTTCTCTCGTCCTACTCGAGTTCCCATCTGCTTCTGATCGATCCGTCCTACGAGGGACTCGGCCTCTCCTGTTGGCTCGAAATCACGACGAGGGATCTTGGACCGATCACTGTGGAGGGAGGGAGACGAGGTGGGCGAGTGGTGGAGGTGAAGGGAAGGAAGGGAAGGAGGAGGTCGTTCGTTCGAGAGGTCGCGTTGCAGGTAGAGGGATCGAGGTAGAATTGCAAGTGGATGGAGAAGGAAGAGAAGAGGGGAACGAAGGTCAGCTTGATGATCTCGTGCATGCTGGATGGATGGATGGGCAGGGAGGAGGAGAGGGAGGAGGAGGGAAGGTGAGAACGTACGTTTGAAGGACGAGTGATGAGAGAGCTCCATAGTTGTAGCCACTGAGATCAGGCGCCTTCTTCCCGGAGTTTCCCGACATGATGAGGGTGAAGGAGGGTGTTGTAGTAGAAAGTCTGAGTTAGAAAGACGAAGAGGGGAAGGTCAGGTTGTGAAGAGGAAGGGAAGGAAGGGAAAGATGGAAAAGTCGAGTCGAGCTCGTCCTTTCTTCGTCGCGTTCAAAGACTCACCTCCTTTCGCCTTTAATATAGATAGAAAGAGTCGGGGGAGAAGGAGAAGGGGAGAGGGAAGAGTAGGGTGCGAGGGGGAGAAGCTCGACTAAAGGGAGGGTAGTGGGTGGGAGGACAAGAACGACAAGGGGAGGAGCAGGGAGACGAGGCGAACTTGCTCGCGAGAAGCTCGATTCGTTCAAGTCGCCTCCAACCTCGACTCCCTCTCTCCCTCTCCCTCCCCTCTGCTCCCTTTCTCTTCGCTCTCGACGCGTTCACCAGCCATTACAGTAGCAGAACAGAAGGAGAGCTCCAAGGTTAGTAAAATCGTTCCACTCTCTGGCAAGATGGGGAGGGAGGGTCGAGACGAGGTTGCTGATTCAAGTCTCGTGTTCCTTCTTTCGCTCGTTTGCTGTCTCTCTCGTCTCAGATCAGTCTTCGACACTCTCTCGGTGCGCTGTTAATCCTGGAGCAGGTGGATCAGACAAAAGGAGCACATCTACAGTGAGCACTCGTTCTTCTTCGCTGGACTTGGGCTTGAGAGAGGAAGCTCTTCTCGACCTCCTCCCTTCAATCTGACCCCCCCTCTGCTCCCTCCCTCCCTCTCTCTCTCCTCTCCTCGCCAGCGAATGGATGGATTCTTCTCCTCTCCCCCCACCTATCCTGTCCTCAGAAGTGCTACCCCCACCTGAGGATGCCTCTCAACCCATGGATGTTCAGATCGACCCCTCCTTGCTCGAACCTCAACCTCAACCTCCCTCCCTTCCAGAAACGGTTCCACCTCCTCAACCCAATCCAGTTCAACCCTCTCCACCTCCTCCACCTCCTCCATCCACCGAGTCTACAGATTCAGATCTAGCGTCTTTACTCCTCGCTCTCGCTCGACCTCAATCCCCACCTCATCCACCACCGACTTCAAACTCAAATCAACCTCAATCCGTCCAACCCGTCTTTCACCCTCCGCCGTCCTCCTCCTCCCTCGCATCCCTCCTCGCACCAGAACCCGACTCCTACCCACCATCCTCCTCCTCGAGATCGTTCCCTGGACCGCCTACTCTCGCTCGAACCATCTACTCGGATGCGTCCCACCTCCCTCTCTCCTCCGAAGCGTCTTCCTCAACCGCACTTTTCCCTCCTCCTCAACCCCCTCCTCGGTCTACTCCCTCCTCGGCCTTCTCCTTCCCTCCTCCCTCAACAGCTCAGGATGGAGACGAGTCGGATCAGGACAACGACGAAGGTGGAATGAAGCCTCCTCAGTCAACCTCGAAGAAGCAGACAACAGGAACCAAGAGGAAGAGGTCGAGCACGAGTCGACCACCTCCTCCCTCGAACGGTCGACTCTCTGGAGACTTCTCTGGAAAGGGAAAGTCAAAAGCTGGATCTTCATCATCTTCACCGATGGATATCCTTCGTTCCCTACCTGCCAACGCATCCCACATCCTCGATCCAGACTCAGGGCTCATTCGTTGCATCTGCTCCAACACGGTCAGTCTCCGTCCCTTCTTCCGGAATCGTCGTCTCCCTTCCTCGACTCGTCTCACTCTCCTCCTGAGCTGAACTTTCGCTTTCTTCTTCTCGTTATCTCGTACAGGACGACGACGGCTTCACGATCCAGTGCGACACCTGCTACGCTTGGGAGCATGCCATCTGCATGGGCATCGAGGAAGGAGCGGTCCCCGAGGAGTACCTCTGCGAGCTTTGTTCGCCTCGCGAGGTCGACGTCCCTGGAGCTCGTCAGAAGCAGCGTCGGAGAAGGATGCTGGAGGAGGCGAAGGCGAGAGGAGAGGACGCGTTCTCGCAGAGATCGAGTGGGAAGCCAGGAGGAGGAGGAGGAGGGACGAAGGTCAACGGAGCAGCATCGCCAGTCAACGAGTCGCCAGGACCTCTCAAGGACTCGAACCCGACTCCGAACGGAGGAACGAACAAGCACAGGAGGAAGCCTACCTTGTCGTCGATAGGTACACCCACTCCAGCACCTCCGAAGTCTCGCAAAACCAACCTGCTTCGCGAAGCTCTCCAACCTCCTCAGTTCTCGACCTCTCACTCCTCCAACCCTTCCTCGACTCCTCAACGTCCTACCGTCGACATCCCTTCCCATCCAACCTACCCTTCCACTCCACTCGCGTCCTCATCAACAGCAGCCATGCCCACGCCGATACCGAATCCAGAAACGGACGAGGACGAACCCAAACTCGAGGCTTGGACGCTCGAGTACACTCCCGTGCGAGACAACGTCATTCGAGATCTCGGGATCAGGGAGAGTCTAGCTTCGGTGCTGGAGGAGTGGGTTGGACGAGGAGGAGCACCAGTCGAGCCTGTGGTGGTGGAAGGAGAGGATGTAGACATGGAGGACGCCTCAGCGAAGGTCGACGACGCATCGAAGGATCTCCCTTCAGCCCAACCCTCGCCGTTACCCTCCCATCTCCAAGGCGACTCTCGGACATCGGAACCTCCCAACTCCAACCCTTCCTCATCATCAGAACCCAAACCTTTCGTCTCTTCAGCAAACCTCTCTCCTATCGATCCCTGCTTCCCTCCCATCTACCTCTCAGGTCCCTCCCTCCCCTCCCTCGTCGTCAAAACAGCCATCAAGCCTCTTCAGGACTCGGCTACTCCCGTCCCTCAATCCTTCGCCATCACCCACCCCGCTATGGCTGCCGCCAACTCCAGAGCCATCTACCCTCGTCCAACTTCCTACGCTCTCTTCGCCGACGCCTCGATACCGAAAGGTTCGTTCGTCGGAGAGTACAAGGGAGAGATCCTCGACGCCGCCGTCTATCGACGAGATCCCATCAACCAGTATCGACTCCTCGGACTCCCAAAACCCAGTGTCAGGGTCCTCGCACCACCGCTGGATCTCGTCATCGACGCTCGAGGCTTCGGGAACGACCTCAGGTTCGTCAGGAGCGGATGCCATCCTAACGTCGTCCTTCGTCCGGCCATCTTCACTCGAACTCCCCTCGAGGATCCCGATTCGACAGCAGGAGGAGGATCAAGAGCGACGTCGTCGAACCCAACCTCTCCAGCCATGCCCGAGCTCATCTTTGGACTCTTCGCGTCGAAGGACATCGCTCGACGGGAGGAAATCACTCTTCCTTGGGAATGGGACGACGCCCACGTCGTTCACGCTCTTCTCCCTCTCCTTGACGTCAAACCCTCTACGACCATTCCCTCCCTACTCGATCTCGCCGTGGAACCTCTCGCTCCGAAGTTCTCAGCCTTCCTCGCTCATCTCACCGGGACGGGCGCGTCGTGTTCTTGTGAGAAGAAGAAGGACTGCGCTGTCTTTCAGATGGAGAGGATGGTCGAGGGGAAAGGGTTCTTGGGACTGGTAGAGAAGACGATTGGTGGAGGGAGAGGAGGAAGGAGGCCGAAGAAGCCTGATTTCGGGTTGTTGGTCGGTGCGGTGAGAGGTTGGAGGAGCAAGGAGGACGAGAGGGCTCGGAGGGTCGAGGAGAGGAAGAGGGCTCTGCAGCAGAAGCTGCTGGAGGAACGACTGGCGAGGGAGGCAGAGCTTGCCGAGCAGGAGCTCACCTCGGAAGAGGAGGAGGAAGTCAACGCGGTTGGGTTGAAGCTCGGAGCGAGGTCTGGAGGAGAGATGGACGTCGACGATCCAGCAGCCATCCCTCAGCCGATGCTCGTCGACGGCGAGGACCCAGGAAACTTCTCGGACGCCTCTACTCTCACCGAACCTCTCTCCCACTTCTCCTCGGACGACTCGGACTCGGAGAACGAGGTCGTTTCAGGTCGATCTCGTCGGCCAACCGTCTCGACTGCCTCCTCCTCCGCTTCTCCTCCACCACCTCTTCCGACGAAACAACTCCCTCCTCCCATCCGCTCGCCACTCCCCAAACCCAAGCCGAAGACCGCGAACCGTCGGCGAGTCAACAATCGCGTCGAGTCGGATTCTCCTCCCGCTTCCCCTCCCGCTCCTATTCCCTCTTCGTCCCTCCAAGTCTCTGGATCCCACCACCAACTCCCGAAACGATCTCTCTCCTCGATCAAGATGGACGACGTCCTCGATCGAATCGTCGACTCCCCTACTCCCATGGACGATCCAACGCCTTCGACCTCCACAGCCGAGCACGTCCCAGCAGTCCCCTTCGATCCTTGGGCGACGGATCTCGACATCATCCCTGCTCCTCGTACCACCCTCTCCAACGGACACGATCTCGCCCTCGCGGCTCTCGCTGCTCGTCCTCCTACTCCACCGCCACCTCCAAAGGAACCGACTCCACCCCCGAAGGAACCTTCCCCTCCACCGAAACCTCCCTCCCCTCCTCCTCCGCCCGTCAAGAGGATGAGTCTGAAGGATTGGAGCAAGAGGAGAAAGGAGACGGTGCCCGAGGTGGCTGTGAAGATCCCGGAGGAAGGAGAAGGATCGGCGAGTCAGGCAGTTGTTGGTGGAGAGGTGAAGACGGAGAGTGCGGATGTTGTGATGAGTTCGAACGAAGATGTTGTTGGCACGTCGTCGCAGTTGCTCACGTGAGTTTCCATCCTTTTCTTTGCGCCCTCATCTCTCTTCCGACATCTGACCGACTCTTTTCTCTCGTTCTTGGCTCTTCAGCACCGTCGTAGCCTCGGAAGTCACGTCTCAAGCGGATCGTTCGCCAGACGACCCTCTCTACCCTCCCACCCCTCCCGAAACCGAGTCGAAGGTCGTCGCCGTCGCAGCTCCCATCGCTGAAGCAGAGCCTGAACCAGCACCCAGCTTCACGCTCTCCTCTTCAATCGGCAGCAGCTCGTTCTTCCAACGAGATCGATCCCCTCCTCGGTTCGCTCCCATCCCTCGACCGGCGCCTCCCGCTCCCTTCGTCGACTTCCCTCGTCGGTCAGCCTCCCCCGAGGCCGTTCCCTTCAAGTTCCTCTTCAACAACCCTTCTCCACCTCCTCGGACAGCTCCTTTCGTCTCGACCCTCAAACCCTACACTCCAGCACCCGCTCCCGCTCCTCCCTCGCAGGTCCTCCTCGAACGCCCTCAATCGCCTCCTCGTCGGTCGTTCAACACCTACGCTCCCGAGGCTTCGACGTCCACACCTTCGTCGTTCATCAACTCGTTCGTGAAGGCGGAGAGGGTTCCAGAGGACTACGTTCGAGCCGTTCCAGCTCCTCTTCCTCGGAGATCCATCGAACCAACCTCACCTGTGGCGACGCTCGACTCCTTCCCTCCTCATCCACCAACCCCTCACTCCTCCAACGCCTTCCCAGCCCAACCCCTCCCTTCCCTTCCAGCAGGCCTCCCACCTCGACCTCCTCGAGCTCTTTCACCAGCACACGGAGGACCCGCTCGATCCAAGATCCCAACTCGAGATGAACCTCCTCACCGAACGGACGAGCGGGAACGAGAACGAGATTGGGATCGCGACGCTTCCTTCTCTCGAGAACGCGAAGTCTCTGGATCTTCCTCGTCGACGAGGGTCTCCACAGGATCAGCCTCAGGATCCACCGTCGGAGCCAACTCCAACGCTCCTCCTCCCGCTCACCACCTCAAGGAACTCTCCACCTCCTCCGCGTCCCTCCCGTCCTCCCCAGCAACAGCCACCATCCCCGCTCCCTCCTCCTCCTCCATCCCTCGAGGAGGCTACGGCGGTCCAGGACCAGGACCTCGGATGTCCATCCCTCCCAGTCGAGGAGGAATCAACTCTGGAATCGGTCGAGGAGGAAACCTCGCTCCCGCTCTCGGACTCGGAGCAGGTCTTCCCGCTGGTCCTCGCACAGGAGGCTGGCAACCTCCTCGCGGCCCTCGAGGCTTCGGAGGACCTTTCGGAGGAAGTGGGATGGCTGGAAGAGGAGGACCTGTGGGTGGAGGAGCGTTCGCGCCGAGAGGACCGAGGTCGATGAATGGGCCTGGTGGAGGAGGAGATGAAGGAGGGGGAGGGAGGGGAGAGAGGGAGATCCCGATTGAGGCGCAGAGGCCTAGGGATAGGGAGAGCTCGTTGGAAGCGGAGAGTAGGAGTATGAGTGGTGGTGGGGGTGGGGGGAACGGGAACGTGGGAGTCGGTGGAGGCGGGATGGGCAGAGGAGGCGGGAACGGGAATGGGTTCAGAGGCAGATGGGGTGGTGGTGGAGGTGGTGGTGGACGAGGGAGAGGGAGGTAGCTTTAGCTACGTGTGTGTTGATTCGTTCGTTCTTTCTTTCTTTTTGGGTATCTCTCTTTCTTCGTTTTCTTTCTCAGCTTCGTTCTCGCCCTTCGTTCTTTCGTTTTCGTCGCTTCGTTCTCCAAGTTCTCAAGTCGAGCAGCTTTCCTTTGTCTTGTATCCCAGCATCATTCTCCTCTCCCCGCCCTCCACGTTTTTTTTCTTTTTTTAAACACTTGAAAACCTTCAAACCATCGAGAAGACGACAGACAGAGCGCAGAGCGAGAGGGAGGGTCAGTCGACGTCGACGCGGGTTTCAATTTCATCGGACGAGCCAGGTTTCGTGACATCGGGGTTGGTACAAGATTAGGGAGTCGAGTTGGCGGTACAAGATTATAAGCTGAGCGTAGACTAAGTAGCAGCCCGAAGGGATGAGAAGCAAGGGGGAAGAAAGGGGAGACCGAGAGAGAGAGACGCGTCGCGGATTCTAATCGAGCGAGAGTTCGACCTTCTCGGGGTCGAGAACGATTGGATTCGAGTCTGAGAAAGAAAGGCGCGAGTGAAGAGTCAGTCTCGGACAGCCAAGATCTCCAGCACGGGGAACGAGCGAAGGGATGGGTTCGAAGGCGACGGCGTGAAACAAATCGAAGACGAGTAGGAAAGTACACTCACGGACGGCCTTGAGACCTTCACCGAACCCACGACTGACGATATAAGTGTAGACCAGCGTGAATGTTGCGAGAGGGAAGCCGATGATGAATTGGAAAAGCTGGTAAGAAGAAAGACAAGTCGTTCAGAAAATCATCGCGTCGAAGAGGCAAGAGCTCGTCGGCGAACAAAGTTGCTTACAGCTTTTCCTGGTAGATACTCGGAGTTGGTCATGTCGCTCATCTCATGCCTCCCGAACTGGATGATGGTCCAAAGGCTCCAAACGAGCCAGAGAACCTGCAAAACAAGAAGAAGAACAAAACGAACACCGTTGAGGTCAGCTTCGTGTTGCGGCCGAGTCGCTCTCGCATTCCCCCCCTTTCCTGCTCTCGAGAAGGAACGACGGCCCACCTGCAGAACCATTGAAATCCTCAGCGTCCATCTTCTCTCCTTCTTGACGGCCCAGAAGGCGAGAGAGATCCCGACGACGTAGATGGCCCAAGCGACGATGAAGGGGACGAAGAACGGCATGACGAAGCCGTAGGTGAGCCATGAGGCCGTTGTTGTTGTGATGAGGCAGAAGCTCCATGTTTGGACGACCGAGAAGTAGAGAGAGAACTGCGGTGATGGAGGGAAGGTCAAAGGAGGAGTGAGGCGACGAGGGAGGCGAAGGAAACGGGGCGACGAACGACGAGCGAGGAGCAGAGGAGTTGGTAGTTGAAGTAGAGTTTGCCTGCGAATTCGAACGAAGCCAGAGTCAGAAGGCCTACTACAGCACTGTTGAGAAGGTGACTCACCTAGGTGACGATCACCGGAAACCTGAGAAAGAGGAGGGAAGAAAGCTCGTCAGTCGCGTCGAGCGAAACGCGAAAGTCCGAGTCGAGCTTCCTCACCCTCTTGTACGCGTCCCACCCAAGCTCTCGATACAGCTTCCAAGCAGCCCAGTCACATCCGACATGGAACCTGGAGAGAAATAATGCAAGGTCAGCTTCGTCGAGCGAGAGCGAAAGCAAACAAAGGTCGTCGCACAAAAGATCGGCGAAAGGCAGCGTCCAGATCAGAGCAAGACGAGCTCGAGTCATAGCTTTCTCGTAGGGACGTCCAACTGGAGTGTAGTAGGCGTAGTCCTCTATGACTTGTACAAGCCTTCCATGCTGTTGTTGGGCTTCGATGACTGGGAAGACGAAGGGAAGAAGACGTGAGACGCGTCTACATGGACTCGACCGCGAGAGGAATGAGAAACTCACAACCTGAGATGACCAGAAATATATTGAAGAGTACGACTGCACAGATCTGGACCATGTTCTTTGATCGAACGGCGAAGATGGCGGCAATCAAAAGGACGAACCTGATAAGAACGAGGGCGTCGAGGTCAGCTCGCGGTCGTCCTGTTCTTCCCATCTCGAACGAGAACTCACTCGGAGGCTATAGACTGAGGTAGCAGAGCGTAGTTGCTGTACGTGATCCAAATGTTGAGAACTTCGAGAGCAACGAGGAGGGCGGTGGTGAAAATGACGAAGAGAGAAACAGCAGCGATGAAGAGCTGCAGAAGAAAGACGAGTATGGTCAGCTTCGTGAAAATTCAGACGCTCTCCTGTGCTCTCGACAACTGACCTTGGCGAATCTCGTCCAGATCTTCGATGCTTCAGCTGGACGCTCAAGCGTTCCAACCACGACGGCGTCTGTTGTTCGAGAACGAGGAAAGTTAGTCAAGCGTTTCTCTCTTCTCTGCTAGGCAACCAAAACGCAACGAGATTGTAAACGGAGAGTTCGAAGAGTAGTACTGACCTTCACCGAGACTGAAGGTCACCAGAGGGAAGGAGGAAGGACGAGGTCAGTGAGCTCCGTCTCTTGAAGGTTCGAGTCGTCGTGGGCGCTCGCTTGGTCGCTCTTTGAGGAACGAGGATGGCCCCAAGAGTGAGATCAACTCACGATAGAGACTTCACAGAGGGAGACTCATCCAGTACCAGAGAGTTCATCGAGCAGCTGGTGAGAAGGTGGACGTTCGAGAGAAGGAGGGCGGAGGGAAAGAGACAGCCAAAAGCCTTGGCCGTCGCTTCCTCTCGCCTGCGCGTGTTCAGGTTGGTCCGAACAGGGTGATGGAACACTTTCACTGGGAAGAAGGCAGAACAGTAACTTTGGGTTGCTATGAGCCGACGAAGAAGCAGGAAAATCTGGGCTTGAAGAAGTCACGTCTGAAGAGAACTGTCAGCCAGAGCTCAACCGATTTCGAGCCCGCTCTCCTTCATTCACTTCGCCTTTGTCCCTATCGCCTGATACGAAGCCAGCCTTCCCGGGAACGCCACGTATCAGACTCGGCATGATCTGACAAAGCGAATCTTAGGCGAGCTAGGCGAGCGCTGCGAACAAACTCGAACGCGACGCAAAAGCTGTCGAGAACCTCGACGCGACTGGAATCGACTTGACCGAATCCAACTTCACTCCAGAGCACTTTTCGGTACTCATTGACTCTATTCATTGATCCCCCCTCTTTTCTACAACTGGGAGCGTGGCTGAATCGTCGGAACGAGAACCAAAGAGACGCGTCGCACGAAGTTGTTTCTGCGAAGACGAGTTGGGATCTTTTCTCTTTCTCGTTTGGCACCTTCCTCGCCAGAGCTTTATGAAATGTTTCCTCGCGACTCGTAAAACAAGGTCAAAGCGAGAACCTCTCCAAAACCTCGCCTTCTCTCGATCTTCAACGCGTCGTCCCTCTCCTCGCTCGCTCGCTCCCGTCGGTCCTCCCGTCGGCATTTCTCCCCCTCCATCTCCCCCTTCCCCCCACCCCACCCCACCACCTCAACCCCGACCACCAAGGACAAAACGGCCTTCAACGCACGCTGCCTCAGATCTCACGAAATCAAAACAATCCCAGCTCGGCCCCCTCCTTCTCTCCTCGCCCGAGAAGGACAAAAAACGCTCGCTGACTCTTCTTGCCTTTGCCTCCACTTCTTTCGAGCGCAGATTTTCACTCTCGAGGATAGGGGAACAAAAAGGGGTGAAGGGGTTCGTTAAGATCGTCAAAACCAAGTGAGGATACAAAGAGAAGGGGGTGCGTGAGAAGGAAAGCAAAACAAAAAACCGAAGCGGATCCGTCGAGTCGAGCTCGTGTCAAAAACCAGGGAACAACAAACGAGTGAAGATTTTGCTTTCCTACGGCAACCCCACCCATCCCCCCATCCTCAGCTCTACCCTCCTCCCTTTGGGATCCCTAGGATCGAACGGCATCGGTGTATGCGTCCTCCTCAAGATCCCTACGACGGGCTCTCCCGCTCCGAGAGAGGACGCGTCGTCCCTCCTCTCGCTCTCCTCCTCGAGCGCGAATGGATCCTCCTCCTCTTCCTCGATGACGGGTGTGGAGGGCGGTGTTGAGTTTGTTGGGGAAGTTAAGGAGTGGGAGGAAGAGACGAGGGAGGGTGTGGGTGGGTAGATGATGAGGTTGATGAGCGGGAGGGGACGAGAGGTTGGTTTGGGAGGGGAGGAGGTGGGTGTTGAAGAGGCTGAGGTGGAAGAGGTTTGAGGATCGTTTGAGGAGGAGGAGGTTGAGGAGGCGAGAGAGTTGGAGGTTGAGCGTCGTTTGAGGGAGAAGGAGCGTACGAGGGCGACGCAGGGTGGAGTTGGGAGGTGGAAGGTAGATCGGGAAGAGGAGGAGGAGGGTTGCGAGCTTGAGCTTGAGCTCGAAGAGGAGGAGGAGAAGAGCATCGGTTCGGAGGGCGTTGGGGAGGGAATTGTGATGGTTTGGAGTGGGATGGGTGAGAGAGGAAGAAGAGGAAGGGAACAGGATCTCTTTGAGGTGGGTGGTGTTGGTGGAGGAGGAGAGAAGGGCATGATTTATAAAACAAAGCGGATGAAGGAAGACCTCGACCGTCGCCGAGCTCACCTCGTAACCCTTCCCTTCAGCTTGTCATCCGGCTTTCCATCTTCCATCTCTCCTTCTTTGCTTCGAAAATAGGCTCACGCTAAGATCTAGTCCGAGATCGAGAGCAGAGAAATGAAAATTTTGTTTGTCGTCACTTCAGACTGAGCCCAAACCTGACGCGTCTCCTTTGTTCGAGGCTGCCTCTGCTGAGTTCCTCCAACGCTCTCCTTCTGTCTCTCGTTTGAGAGGTCAGCTTCCTTCCCCACCTTACCTCGCGACCAATCGCTTCATTTACCTCCGCCATGTCGCACAAACCTTCAACCACCACTACGACCCAACTCCCTCCCTCTCCTGGAGCGAGTTCTTCAGCTCTTCGACCTCAAGTTTCAAGGATGAGAAGCAGGCGAGTGCTCCTTCCTCCTCCTCTCCTCATTTCCTTCTCGGCCGCCATTCGAACAGTCGGAGTAGGGGATGCCGTGAGAGACAGGAAGGTCTAGCTCGGAGAGAAGGTCGAGCTCTGTGGAAGAGATCGAGATCTTCAGAGTGAAGATTTTCCAGTGGTAGCAGAGGAAGGAAGGAAGGGAAGGTGGGAGTGAGCTCGTCAGCTCGACCCTATCGACGAAGGAGGGAGGACGCAAGCTCATCGAGCTCCTTGCTTGTCCAGGCTCGTTCGCCGTCTCTCCCCCTTCTGGAATGAGCGAGGAAGACCTTCTTCGCTCGTCTTCCTCCTCTGTCAACTATCAAACGATCTTTCCTTTTGACAAGCTGTCTGAGTCGTCCCACCACGAACCTCCCCTCCTCCTCTCGCTTCTTCCTCGCTAGTCCTCTTCCCCTTCACGGCTTCTCCATCTTCCAAACTCGCATGCGTCTTGACCTCCAACGTCCATGATCTCCTTCCTAACACCTCTATCCCCTCCTTCCCTCCTCTTCTCTCTCTACAGAGGTCGGTCCATCACCTCTACGGATCCAGCAGTCAGCGTGCTCCCTCCCTCCTCAGCCTTCGGTCCCCTTCCTTCAACTTCATCGTCCAACAACCCCTCCAACTCATCCCCAAACCTCCTCCCATCCCAGCAAGGTCCCTACCGGAATAGAGCCCCTACCCTCTCTCTCGCTCTTCCTACCTCCCAGCTCTCCACCGTCCTCGAACCAGATACCCCCGACAAACCCTTTGGCCCCAGCCACGACGGTCGACTTCCTGGCCCTTCGGCCTCGCTTACGGCTGGGATCGTGGAAGGAGTCAGGTCGAGGAGTTCAAGTGTAGGGCAGCTAGCAAGGGGAGCTTCGTCGATAGTCGTCAACGGAGAAGTCACCTCGCCAGGTGCAGAAGGAGGAGCTCAGCAGAGCCGAGGGGAGACGTCAGCATCAGGTCGAGTTTCCATGTCGAACGAACGTCCCTCTTCCTCGTTAGGAATATCGTCGTCCTCCTCGTCGGTGGGACCAGGAACAGCAGGATGGGCTCCAGCGGAGAGGATCCTCCATGGATCAGCAGGACGAGCTCTCGGCGGTCGAGTGGAAGAGCTCTTCAGGTCGTCTACCTCGGCTGGGAAGTCGAGGGAGCCTTACTCTCCGACGACGCCAGCGGCTGCTGCTCGACGTTGGGCTGGAGAGAGGACCTCAAGGGACTCGTTCTCGGACGAGGAGGAAGGAAGGTCGTACGCCAACCGAGGAGGAAACGGAGGAGAGGACGAGTACTACTTCGACGAGGAGGATGGAGCGTCGCTCGATGGATCCCAAGCAGGCTCGGAATCGTCCCTCAACATCAAACTCCACAGCTCACAGATCTACCTACCACTTCCCTACCAACCTCAACGACGTCCCACCCTCACCTTCACTGCTCCTCCACCGAATCGCCATCAGCACACTCCTCCACACTCGATATCGGACTCCCCAGTCTCGTTCTCCCCGACCGACCCTTCGGCCTACTTCTACCCCATGACTTCGAGTCTTCCAACACCAGCCCTCTCGAGCGCGAGCCTCAGTGCATACAACCTTCTCATGCCGGAGGAGGAAACGGTGGTGGTGACGACGACTGCGAGAGGAGGAGGGAGGGTGACGGGAGCTGAGATCGCGAGCTTAGCGAGAGGGATGATCCCGACCCTCGTAGGGATCGTGCTCTGCTTTGTCGCGAGTTTGGGTCTGGTGGTGATGTTGTTGACCTCTCTGCCGATGTGAGTACCTTCTGCTTTGAAGTTCTACGCGTCGTTCTTTTGCTGAAGGTCGAGCTGACTCGTTCGCTTCGTCGCGCTTTGTTCTCGTTCAGCCCTCCCTCGCTTCAAGCCTCTCTCCCCAAATCCGCCTCGGATATTCGACTCCTCTCCTCCTCGATAACAGACTATATGGGAGACTCGCGAGCTGGACTGCTTCACACTCTCGTCGCGCTGGGAATTACTGGAGTTTGGACTCACGCTTGGAGCGTACCCGGTTCGGTCGTTCTCGTGAGTTTTAGCTTTCCCTACTTCTTCCTTCCCTTCTCTCGCCTAGATACTAACCTCTTCTCGCTCTCGCAGAACATCCTCATCGGCGCTCTCCTCCCTTCCATCCCCGCCGTCCTCTTCCTCACCATGACCACGACCGTCGGAGGTCTCTGCTCGTACCTCCTCTCTCGACCTCTCTCGCCCATCATCACCCTCCTCTTCCCCACTCAACTCGCCATCGTCCGATCCTCTATCGCTTCAGGAGGAGCTCAGGGAGCTTGGAGGAAGCTGCTGGTCATGCGAGCGACGGGTTTGGTCCCTTGGAGTGGAATGAACGTCGCGTGCGGAGTTGTTGGAGTTCGATGGCAGGTCTTCTGTGCTACGTTCGCTGCTGGGAGTCTGAGTTGGAACGTGAGTCAGATTTCTCTCCTTGCTACCCTCGCATTTGAGTACTGACCTTCGTCTCGCCCTCGTCTCTCAGTACGTCACGTCCCAAATCGGTTCGATCCTCATGCGAATCTCGTCCTCTCCTCTCAACACTTCCCTCACCAACCCCACCACCATCCTACCCGACCACCCATCCTTCCCTCTCACCGACGCAGCCTCGACTTCCGGTACCCTCCCACCCTCCGAGTCCCTCACCTCCCTCCTTCGCGACCCAACCCTCATCGCCAAACTCGTCGGTCTCTCCATCCTCACCCTCCTCCCTCTCCTCCTCAAACCCAAAACGACCGTCGTCCAAACCATCGACGGAGAAGTCACCACCACCTCCCCGCCCACTCAGAACCCATGGCTCGGAGTCTGGATCGGGATGCTGCGAGGTGGAGGATCGAGATTGATCGGGCAGACGAAGAGGTTCAGCGGGAAGGGCTTGCAGTTGGGTCGAGAGGGTTGGAGTGGATTGCTCGAGGTTGGCGGGTGGGGAACGGGATGGAAGAACAACGGGATCGCGAATGGGAGTGTGAATGGAGGGAGGAGAGGGAGTGACGAGGAGGTGGAGATGAGGGAGGGGTTGCTGAATGGGAGGCAGTAGACGAGACGACGACGACGACGCGACGAACGAAGACCCACAGGTCCCTCATCCGACACACCACGGGAGACGATAAACGACTACATACAACTCACTACACTCCATCCATTATCTACTGTATCAACAAGCTTAACTCCTTTTTCCCTCCCTCTCCCTTGCCCTTTGCTTTCCTTTTGCTGTCGCTTTGCTCTCGTCCTGGTCGACGGTCGCTCTCCTTTCTCTACTTACATCTTCCTCTTAATCTTTACTCTCGCTCTTTCTTGGATTCACTCCCCATACATACTTGATCGTTCGATCGATCGGTTTCTCTGGTAGACGACGATAGGCTCTCGTTTCCTCGTTTTGTTTTCAGTGCTTCGTTCGAGCTGCTTATCTCCTTTACTTACTGTAGTCTTTTTGATGGGGCTGGGTTGACACGAAGACGAGCTACGATTGATGTGTGCTCGGATGACTAGACTGGCGTGGTGCGGAAGAGAGAAGAGAGGAAAACGAGAGGGACGAACGGCGACGCGTTGAGTTCGAGCTCGACCTTTTGAGTCGGCGAGGAAACTCCCGAGTTAGTCGTCGTGGTTGCAGAACAGCCACGGCATAGCACCTCCCGATCAGAGAACGGAGACGGAAACGGAGAAGGGATGAAGGGGCATTCGGAGGGCGAGAGAGAGGACGCGTCGAATCGAGTCTCACTCCGGCCGCCTCGCTCGACTTCGTTTCTCGTCACTCGTTTTTTCTTCAAAGGCCTGGCCCCCTTGAAATTTTCACACATACCCCGCGTCCACGTTTGATCCCTCTTTCGTACGTGATAAATCCTAGGGCGTCTGCTTGAGATCTCGAACTCGCCTTACACATGCGAAAGAAAGGGCTGACTGAGCTCGAGGGGAATGCTCGTTCAGCCCTCCCCTCTTCGTTCAGCTTTTCCTCTCGTCTCGATGCAGTTTTATCACCTCTGCTTCTCGGAGATGGAAGATTCGATGCTTCTGTACACTCTGGCCGCTCTCCGGAGGCAAGGAAGCTTTTCGGCCTCCAGAGAACGGGGGCTTCAAATCGTCGCGGCGGTGGCCTTTTCCTCGCTCGCCCGTCCTCGGCCATGGCTGCCTCACCACGCCGACTCGCTTGATAAATCCTGCTGGAACGCCCGAATCTCCCTTCTCCCCATCAACCACCATCATCCCAAGCTCTACTTCTTTTTCTCTCCAAACCAACTCTTAATCCCTCTCAGCAACCATGCTCTCCCTCACTCGATCCACCTCTCCTCCTCGCTCCTCCTCCCCCGAGCTCGAGCTCACCAACTTCTCCTCCTCCTCCCGCTCTTCCTCCTCCCGCTTCTGCCCTTCCACCACCCTCTCCTCCCTCCTCAGCAAACACTCTCTCCCCCTCTCTCGATCCTCATCCAACTCCTCCTCCAAATCCAACTGCTCAACCTTCTCCTCAACTTCATCAACCTTCAGCTCGGCCGCCTCAACTCCATCCTCCTCCCCTCGACTCCCTCTCATCAACCTCGTCGTCCTCTCCGACACTCCCCCTCTTCGACGAGTCACCCCCAAGAGCACTGGATCATCGTCGAGGCCCAAGATGCAAAGGAGGGATACCCCAGCCTACAGGAACCCGAGGGAGGGAGGAGGGGAGGTCGAGTTGAAGGTCGGAGGATGGGTTGGGGTCTTCGAGGAAGCTTAGGGAGGATCAGGATCAGCTTCTCTCTCGGATAGGGAGGAAAGTAACATCATCATCAACATCAACATCATCGAACGTCAACAAATCGGATCCGGAACCATCACTCCTCATCCTCGTCGTTCATCGATTCGCCGTCGGAACGTCCACGTCGTCGTCGGTTCGGACTCGCCCTCGTCGCTTTGAGGTCCAACCTGGGAGGCTTCGAGCCAGTGATCTACTACCTTAGTTTTATGTTCGCGTCTACAATAGGTCTGCTGGGTTGGGAGGAGGTTTGGGCGGAGGGGGGCGGAGCGAGTCGACGGGTTTCTCTTCGTTTCTATGGCTCGATTATCTAATTTTCTCTCAGCTTAGCCTTCATCGTGACTATATAATCTCTGAAACTCTCCAGCGAACTTGTTCAACCATCTCAGCGAGCCTTCAGGAGACGAAAGGAAGTGAAGACGACCTCACAGAGCTCGACGCGTCGAGCGACTCGAGTTCGCTCCCTTCTTGCCGGTCGAGGGAAAGAGAGAGAGTCCGAAACGGAGAGCGAACTGAATGACGGTTCATAAGTATAAGACCTAAGCAAGAGAGCAAGAGTGGAACGTAAACGCGAAAGAACCCAAATGAAAACAACGCGTCGAGCTGGAGGGAAGCGAGCGAGGAAAGATCAGCTCGAGTTCTGAGCTTTCACCAGCAGAACACAAAGAACGAAGAGAAAGAGAACGCTCACCTTTCATACTACCATCTAATCATCGATCAATCTCCCATACTGATCCCTCTCCTCCGGTCGATCGAGGAAAGGCGACGTTTCCTGATTCTCCTCGTCCCCTGACCGTCTTCGTCTGAAGGGGAAAGCGGCGGTCCCCCACTGCTCGCCACCCGAGACTGCTGATCCTCCTCCAGCAGCGCCAGCTCCAGATCCGAAGACGGGTGCGTTCGGTTGAGTTGGGATTGCTTGGTAGACGGGTCCGTTGGCTGACCAGCTCGCTCCCATCGAGGTTGCTTGGTTCGGAGTCTGAGAGAGGTACTCAAATTTAACGAAGAGAGAGAGGTCAGTGACGCGTCGCTGTTATGGCGAGGAGGAAGGGTAAAGAAGAAGGGAGAGAACGACGCGTACCGAAGCCATCCCCGTCTGCGACGCCGAAGTCGCTCCTCCAGCAGTCCCACCAGCAGCACCTCCAGCTCCAGCCCCAGTAGCAGCTCCGATTCCTAACCCCGTCGCAGCTCCAAAGATCAAACCCTTCGCAACCAGCACGCCCAGCGTGACGAGCGCCGCTGCTCCTGCGATGGATCCGACGGCGACGCCTGCTTTTTGAGCTCCAGATAGGCTTGTTGCGGTGTTGACGAGAGCGGCAGCGGCTATGAGGCTGGCCTCGGCTGAAGAGACTGAGGTAGGGTCCGGCGTTGGGGGGAGAGAGACGGGAAGGGTGGTAAAGATGAGGGAGGAGAAGACGACCGACTCCGAGTTGGTCGAGAGGAGGAGGGAGGAGACAAGTGTTGCTGAGGCAGATGGAGTCTCGGTTGAAAATTCGAGGGTGGAGGTGAGGGTGATGGGAGTCGAGAAGATCTGCGTCGACTCGACGATCTGAGAGTCCGAGTTGGTGAAAGTGACGACCTCGGAGCCGGCGAAGGCGAAGAGCGAGATGGTGGGTTCTGCCGTAGATGTGATTGATCCTTCGCTGTTAATCGAAGAGAGAAAAGTGTCAGACGCGTTCTCGATTCCAAAGAGTGAAGAACGGAATGGAACGAACGAGGAGGTTTCCGCCGTCGAGGTCGCTGAGATCGAGGAGCTCGAGTCGATTGTCCTGGATTTGATATGAGAAAGGAATGAGTCAGCACGAGATCAAAAAGGCAGAACACTCAAAGTAACTGACGTTGAGATCTCGGAGGACGTAAGGAGACTGGCGTCGAAGAAGAAGAGGAGAAGTCAGCCCACGAGTTGATTCCGTCGATGTGTCTAGACGTTCCGACTTCAGATCGACTCAAGAGCTGCTGGCCTCAGTCGAGACAGGTAAAAATGAGGTTACGGACCTCGCAGACTTAGAGGAGGGCGCCTGGCTACTCGAAATGCTGATCGAAGTCGAGGAGGGAGTCGAAGTGGCGCTGTCCGTGATCCGCGAGCTCGTAACGGACGACGATGAGAAGGGATCCGACGTGGCACCGATGATCGAGGTCGCTGAAGTTGGACGAGCCCTGCAAAGGTAAGTCAAACTCTCAGCGACGAAGAAACGAACAAGAAACGTCGAGGATGCGACGCTCGTGGTTTTGAAGCAGGGAAGAACTTACGAAGAGGTCTCGGAGGTCGAGGTCGAGGTCGAGGTTAAAGTGGAAGTAGAAGTAGAGGTAGACGTCGAAGTGGAGGTTGAAGTTGAGGTTGAAGTTGAGGTTGAGGTAGAGGTAGAGGAGGTGATCCACCAGCTGGACGTGAACCAATCGTACCTGGTTCCGCCGCCGTAGTACATGCTTGAAGTGATCAGATCGAAGCTGGTGATGTCGTCGAAATATATGAAGGAGGTCGAAGTGATGATCGTGCTGGTGATGGAGGAGCTCGAGTTTCCCTGACTGCAAGAAGAAAGGGAACAGAAGGCTGGATTAGCTCGAACTTCGAGGGAGAAGAGATCAGGAAGTACTGACTGTGCGAGTCCATAGCCCGAGGCAGATGATGCACACACGAGAGTGCCGACGAGGATCAAGAGGATGTGGGTCGACGACATGGCGGTTGGAGAGGACGAAGAGCGAAGCGAAGAAAGAGGGAACAGGTTTGAGGGATAGCTTCTCGAAGTCTTGGCTTTGAAAAGGCTCTTTTGGGAACTTTGGGCTTCGTGAATATGGCGAAACCTGCGAGACATCGAGTCAAACCGAAGACGGGAAGAGGCGCGAGTCAGCAAAACCGAACGACGGCGCGTCAACTGCCTCCTCCTCGTCCTTCTCGTTTTCATATTCAGAACGAGCTGGACTCACCAAAGCATCTGCTTCGAAGCTCGAAGGCTCAGATGAAGATTTGCGGGCCTAAAGAGAAGGGAAGCTGGGAGCCGAACGCTTTGAGACGAGCGATCCACGAAGGTTGGGAAGGGAAGACGAAGAGGCGTCTCGGGTGGTTCGGGAGAGAGAGGCAGGTCTCGTAGATTGACGATCGATTGGGAAGGAGAATATACAACTCACATCAAGTGGAAGATAAACACTGGCTCGAAGCTGTTCCTGGTGGAATTGCAGGCCCCGAAAGACGAGGAGGAGAGAAGGAGCTGAAAGGTCGTGAGCTCTGTCGGAGGGAGAGGAGAGAAAAAGAGGTCAAGGGAGTCGCTGCAAAGCTTCTCGTAAGCTCAAACTCGGGGTTCTAGACGAACAAGGACGTATTGAAAGATACGACAGTGCTTCGAGGATCCTGTGGGAGAGGAAACGGAGGAACGAGGGTCAGGGAAGAAGGGCAGGAAGGAGCGAGATGAGGTCGACCTCGAGCTGGAGAGAAGAAAGTACGAGGAGGAGGACGTCGTCCTCTCACCTTCGATCCAGAAGGTGAGCTCGTATGCATGCTACAGATACGTATGAAGAGATGTAAGACTCACAGGTCTGTATCGCTCGAGAGCGAAGGGAAGGAAGCGGGCGTTGGTCTCCTCGTTCGACCTCACGATCTCCTCCAGCTTGACTCTTGCTCGACCCGCCCGAGAAGGGCAAAGGATGAGAGAAGGAACTACGTTTGCGAGCGAGGCATAGACTGGGTCGGAATAGAGGGCCTCTTCGACGAGCGAAGAGGGCTGGAGAAGGAAGGAGAAGAAGGGAAGGGACGAGGTCGAAGTTGAAGGTCAGCTCGAGAGCTCCTTCCTTCGACGGAAAGAGGCGAGTTTCTGCCCCCGAGGAATAGTTTCAAAGGACTGGAATCCTGTCCTGGGATCCAGAAGCCATGTCACTATCGATTCGTGCCAGATTTACTTCCTTCTGATACAACTCGGGAGCGAAGACAGCCGAGAGAAAAGAGCTCGTCCTCGCTCTCGCGTCTGCCTTCTTCTCATTCAGAGACCCGCCGAGATCATCGAGAAGATTCTCCGTCATCTGGCACCTTTCTTCATAACCATGCTTGTTGGCCTCGTATACTCCCTCCCCCCGACTTTCCCTTTCCCATCTCTTGAAGAGAAAGGTCGACGCGACTTCATCCGCATCGTCGGCTCCCTTCGTCGAAACAGAGGGATGGGAGACGACGAGATGATCCTGTTGGAGTCGTTCGCTCGAGGAAGTACGAAGGTCAAGGGTGAAGAGGATAGAAAAGAGGCGCCTGGCCTAATTTGGTGGACGTGTGAGTTGCAGGGCGTCGAAGAGACGGAGGGTTCGGTGCAGTGTGTCGAGCGAGAACGAGGGCAGGAGATGGATGCTTGTAGTCGAGTGAGTCGTGATCTGTCTTTCACCGCCTGCCATACTCCGCTTATGTTGACGTCCCTCCCTTTCTCGTCTAGTGCTTGAGCGTTCGATACTGCTCGACGGGTCCGTCACGTCGCACTTTCCTCCCTTTCCCTCTCTCGATTTTCGACGTGGATCTGACGTCCGCATCTTCCATTCCTTCTTCTCACCAGAACACCAAAAACTCGACTGGAAGAGACACAAGCCTCACTGCTTCAAGCCGGGCTGGTGAAGCTCGATCTTGGTTCGTTCGTTCGGCGCGTCTCGTTCTCGTGAGTTTCCTATCTCGCTCTCTCCCCTCCTTTCTGCCTCTCTTCTCTCGAGTACCGTACGCTCGAGCTGATACTAGTTGGTTTTGTTCTCGTTCACCCAGTCTCTCTATAAGTTCGTTGACCGCTGGTTCGTTTCCTCGACTCTTCGTCTTCTCTTACCTCGCTCCTCCGTCCCTCGTCGCGTCCGCTGACTTCGTCTTCCCTTCCCTCTCTCGCTTCGTTCCTCACCTACAGACCTAGGAGGATTACTGGACTCTCGATTCTATGCCTGAACGCGGGAGTATGAGGAAGGAGAGCGAGGGCGTTGGTTCTCTCGTTCATCGTCGCGTCGACTCTCGCACAAAAAGCAGCTTCAAATCATATGCTTCATTACCCATCACTCTGACTAGACAACTTTTTACTAAGCTAAAGATCGTACAACACCCTGAAGAAGGGCTGATATCGTTTCCTCCTCGAAACTCGAACCGAACTCGACGCGTCGTCGACCTCCTCCTCACGACCTCCTTCGCCTCCCACCAGGATTTGGAGCTGCGATCTGATCCAGGTCATCCGAGAAGACCCAAAGCGCATCAGCTCTCCGTCTGTGTCGATGAACAACCCAAGCGAAAGCGAAAGGGAAGGCAGAAGCTCACAGTCGGAGTCGTCAACGCTGCTGTTCCCGTCCTCTGCCCAGGGTTCAACGTCGCCGTTCCCGTCCCACCTCCACCACCCGTAGTCGAAGTAGGTCCCTGAACTCCAGGATCCACCGCCGTCGTCGTCGAGCTCGTCGCACTCGTCGTGCTCGTCTGATTCGAGTCGTCGCTCCCACTGTTCCTCCCTCCAACAACTCCTCCCACGACCCCTCCAACGATAGCAGCGATGACCACGAACGTAGCCAGTCCGATCCAGAGTTGGTTTCGAGTTCGTCGGTACCATACGAGTCGGTGTTGAGGGGTATCGGGAGGGCCTGGGGCTTTCTCTCTGTCGTCGGCGGAGGAGGAAGGTTGAGCTTGATCTTGAGAGGAAGGTTGACCGTTGGAGCCGGGTTGAGCGAGTCGTTCTCGTGAGGAGGAGGACGTTTGAGTGGGTGCTGCTGCTCCTGAGGAGGGTTGGGGAGGATCGAGGACGTCGATGGTGTAGCCTTCCTGTAAAGTTCGAGATGGAAGAGAGAAGATGGAAGGAAGGGAGGAGTCAGCTCGAGTTTGCGAAGCCTCGCTCTCCCCCGCTGGTCATGTTGAAGGGAGGGTGGATGGGGGACGAACCTGCTTCTCCTGCCTGGTGACAGGCGCTCCAAGAAGCTCTGGATCGAAGGAATGGTTGTTTCTGGAGCTCATCGCGGTTTGGAGGAAGGAGGGAAGAGAGAGCGAGGCGATGCGAGGTGCGAGGGGAAGAGAGGCAAGAGAGAGGGGCTGACGAGAGGGGGAGCCGTGGATCCGACCGGTCGTCTTCGTGGGAGGTGAAAATTGATAGAGACGGGAAGCGAGGAGCAGAAGAGGGAGAGATGAAGAGAGACGGGGATCGAAGGTTGAGGTGGGTTGGCGAAGAGAGAGCGGAAAAAAAGGACGCGTTGGGTTGCGCTTGCTCCTCTCGCGAAAACCTCACCAACGGTGCTCGGAAACCTTCAGAAAGCAAGATGTATACCACCTCTAATCAACAGTCAACTCTTGATCCAGCTTCCCGTACTGCTCGAAGAACGTCTTCATGAACGAGATGCTGGAAGACGCGACGAAGAAAACCGAGAGTCAGCTTCGACTCGTCGCGCTCTCTTCGTCCGGCAGCGAAACTACGAAATACGATGGACTCACTAGTAGGGAACATCCTTGACGCCAGCTGAAAACGCGGAAGACGAGATAGAAGTGACGAGTCAGCCGAGAAGACGAAAAACGAGAGGGGAGGGAACGACGCGACTGACCCGTCTCTCGAATCGAGTGCATCGACAGCTGAGCGAGTCCAACATCGACGGTTCGAACGTTCACACTGAGGTGAGGACCGATGGTGGATCCACAGGCAGAGTCGTTTCGGACTTCGAACTCTTGGAGGGGGACGCCGGCGCTGTTGGGACGAGCCGAAAGGATGGAGGTCAGCGAGTCGCTCGTTCGTTCGTTCAAGGTATGAGTGGGTGAACGAACAGCTTGGCGACACGTCGGATGAGGAAGGTAGTGGGAGCGTTGGAGGTGTCTGAGTGAGGAGAGAAAAGCAGGAGAGGGAGGTCAGATCGAGAGAGAAATTTAAGGGAAGACGAAGACGAGACTCACACTTCTGTCCCGCGTTCGTCTTGAGCACGACTCCCTCCCCAAGTGTAGGAGCAAGGAGTTCGTGGTGTTTTTCGGTATAGTTGGGGTGCACGCCATGTCCCATATCTGCTGAGATGAGGAAACTTTTGGCCAAAGCAACCTCGAGTGACCTCTCCTTCGTCTCGGACGCAGAGACAGCGATCCCAGCCGAGGTGAGTCGTTGAACGAGGTGAGGGAACATCGAGCTCTCAGCTCCGTGATGGGATACCGAACCGACCTCCTCGTGGTCGAAGAGAAGGATGGCCGAGGCGGTGGTTTGGGAGTCGGAGAGGGAGGTGTAAGATTGGGCGAGGGCTTCGACGGCGGCGTAGCTGGATCGGAGGGGACGAAGGGAAGCGAAGGAGAGTCAGAACGGAGGACTTGACGGAAGGGAGGGCTTAGCCAGCTCACGAAGACATGAGGTTGTCCATTCTGGTGGGGCGAGGCAAAAAGGAGCGAATCAGTCACGTCTGCGACGAATCTCGCGACGAGAGAACAAACGCGAGCTCACCGAGGCGCAAAGAGCAACTCGTTGTTCAACCCTCCAACCACAGCAGGCTGAACATCGTACAGCGACAGCTCGAAGTCGTAGATATCCTCAACATCGACTCCAAGCTCACTCGCCAACAGATCCATCATCCCCGCGTGGTGCTTGGGAGCCATCTCAGGCTTTCCGACAGCTCCCTCCTTCTTCTTCTCCTCTCCCTCCAACGACGAGTCCGAGGTGGGAGAAGGAGCGTTGAGCTGAGCTGATACGAGTCCGAGGACGGGGTAGAGGTGGGTTTCCTTGTTGAAGGTGAAGGAGTCTCGTGCTGGGTCGAGATGGATGGCGAGGGAGGGGATTCGAAGGAGAGGTCGGTCGATCTTGACGAGTTTGGAGACGAACTTGTCCGGGGAGGTTTGGACGATAACCTGGGGAGAGATGAAGGGACGGTGAAGGAGAGAAGGGAGGTGAGAGGGTGAGTGGAAGGTCCTTCCAAAGCTTCAAGAGGGAAGGAAGAACGAAAGAAGGGAGGTCGAGCTCACACGTCCAGCGAGAGAGAGATCTCGATCCCACCAAGTCCTCCAGATTCCTCCACCATAGGTCTCTGCACATCGTCAGAGAGCTGAAGGTCAGCTTACGCTACTCTAGGGAACCATGTCAAAGCCAGAGACTCACCACAAGCGACCTCTGCAAGAGCGCAAGAACGGAAGTCGAGGTCAGCTTCTCGCTCCTTCCTCCCTCCCTCTCTCCTCCCTTCCTCAATCCTTCCAACCTCCCAGATCCACGAGAAGAAGAAGCCAACTCACGCAAGAAATCCCCCTTGATCTTCTTACTGACCGGCCTAACCTTGAGGCAGCACGAATCGACGTGTGTCCCAACGAGTCCGATTCCATCTCCTGACTTGAAGCCTTTGGGAAGAACGAACGCACAGAGCGCAGACTGGTTTCGAGTGAAGTAGTATCCCTTTCCGACTTGGAGAAGAGGTCCCCACGAGTCAGACTCGGAGATTTTGGTCTGAGAGCGAGTGCAAGAAAGAACAAGTCAGTCGAGGGGAAGGAGGGAGGAGGAGAGACGGGGGACGAACGAATCCAACGTCCTCGAGTCTTTTAGCTGCTTGGGCGACGGCGTGGAAGGGAGTAGGGGAAGCGTTGACGAAGTCGAGGAATCCTTGAGCTGCTTTGGAGGTTGTGGAAGCCATCTTGAGTTGCATGGGAAGGAGAAGATGGGCGTTGCGAGAGAAGGAGAGCAGGAAGGCAGAGGTCGCGTGGGCTGAGGGGAGTTGGCCGCAGCCTTTTCGGAGGAGAGCGAAGGTATTTTTCGGACGATTGAACTTTTGAGTGAGAAGATCATGGTACAGTACATTACTCTTTCTTCCTGAGCTCGCTGTTGAGAAGATGAGCTCTTGGACGGTCAAAGGGACGGAGGAAGGCGAGCTCGACTCGTCGAAACCTGTTGAGCTGGCTCGAGCTTTTTCCTTCCCTCTCACGCCCTGGCCAGCATCTCCTTCCCTTCCCTTCTCACACCTCTACATCGCAGCTCACACTCCCTCAGAGATGACCCTCCATCGTCTTGAATGCCCTATCTCGCGCTCGAAGGCCTCCAGGACCCACCCTCGCCGGCGTCCTCCCTCGACCTCCTCTCTCTCCTCCTTCACTCCTTCAACGCCTCCCAACTTCCTTTGCTCTCCTCAATCATGCTCGCTCGCCTCTCGACTACAGAAAGCTCTAGATCTGGCTCTACCTCAGTTCGGTCTTTTCATGCAGAAAGGTCAAGCTCTTGCAGAAACGCCTCGTAGAAACTGATCGGAAACGAACTCTGCCCTGATCCATGAGCCGAACACTGAACCTGCTCCCTTCCCGACCTTCCAACAAGCACCTTCCCACCCTTCTCCTCTTCCGATGCCGTCTCAGGTATATGAGCCAGCGTCTCGTTCATCTACTTCTCTGGACCTCGCTCTCAAACAAGAGCACGACGTGGGGAGGAGCGGTTTCGAGAACCTGTGAGTTGATGAGCTCGACGCTTTCCCCTCCTGATCACCTCCTTCCCTTCTTTCACAAGGTCGACGAGCTGATAACCTGCTTTTCCTCGCCCTTCTGATGCTCGCTACAAGTCCCATGCTAGGTGGGTCCTCTTTCGCTCCCAGTTCTCGCCCCAAGGAGGTGAAGGAGTGGAAAGAAGAACGGAGGGCTGAGCGGATCGAGGAACGGACCTGACCCCTTCGCTTCAACCTGCACCGCTTTCCCTCCAGGATACTCCTCTGCTTCTCTCGACGTCTCAGATGACGGTTTTAGTAGCCGGAACGTACCTTATCAGGTGCGCTTGAGAACTGCAGACGATCCCGAGGCGCGAGACGGCGAAGGGCTGATCGTCTCGCTCGTCTCCTCCCTCCGCGTCCCCTTCTTCCTCTCGTTCGCTTCATCACCTTTTTCGACGCTCGACAGGACCCCTACAAGTCGGCTTCAGTGCAGCGTCCTTCATCTCACTACAGCTTCAGCGTTGGTGATGCAGAGAAGCCTCTTCTTTCGGTGTGAGTTCGCATTACCGTCAACTCCTTCTCCTCTCCGCGATGCTCAGAAACTGACTCGTCTGCCCTCGATCTCGATTTGCAACAGCTCGAAGAGTAGTGAGTAAATTATCCTTCCCTCCAGGTGGTTCACAGCCGTTGCTCATCTCTGTAGAAGGAAGACCGTCGAACGAAACGAGCAGACGTCTGACCCGCGTCGACCTCCTCTCGTCTCCAGGATCTACTCTTGCAACGTTCGGAGGGTCATCAACGACCTCTGAAGTTTGGACTAGGCCTGCAAAAGTGAGTTTTGCTTCATCGCGATAGCCCAAGCAACTTGCCGGCCCTGATCATCTTGAGTCTTGCCTCCAGGTCTTCATGCTCTCGATTTCGCTCTTCGTCGTCACAACCATCGCTCTCCTGATCCCTCTTGAGATCTACAACTCGAGAGAGTGGGCTCCTCGGGAGTCGGACAACGCTTACGCCAGTGGGAAGCAGAGAGGATCTCCCTCGGTTCTTCAACCTCAGTCAATCGCTTCAGAGTGAGTCTTCACTTTGATTCCCCTCGCGTCGACGCTGGACTTCGTTTCTGACCTCACTTCCTTGCAGGCTCTTGCTCCTCGTCGTCACCTACTTCGCCGTGCGATCGAGAAACATGATTCACATCCTCGCCGTCCTCTGCTTCAACGTGTTTCTCGTCCTTTCTGGATGTGAGTCTTACCCGCGTGCGGGAGGAAGAGGGAACGAAGACTGACGACCGACTCGTGTCCTTCGCAGTCCTCGAAGCCGGTCTTCGTGACGCTGCTCTTTCGGAGCGCATATCCTCTGATGAGGACTCGTCGAACGCATCGAAGTCTCTCCCTCTGGTCTGGGCCATCCCAGTCGTCGACCTCCTGTTCGTACCTTCGCTTTCCTCCCACCCACGACTGCGATCCCTCTTTGCTTCTTGCGCTGACGTTTTTCAACACTTTTGAACCCAGGTTCCACCTCGGCTGCGACTGGGCAGCTTGGAAGCTCTACCAAGAGCTCGGATGGTACGCGTACAAGAAGGTGAGCTCGAAAAGAAGCTTGCCTTTCGATCTCGACGCGTCGGCCGTCCTCGGTCCAGCTGACACGACTTTTCTCTCTTCGAACAGGTTTCTGGAGATCTGAGGCTCCGTGAGTGGTTGGCCTCTCACCCCCGCCCCTCGTACGACGACTCTGACCATCGGTTTCGTACTCAGGTCAGCTCTACCAGCATTATCTCGTCCTCTGTTCCCTCCTTCTCGTGAGTTCGATTCGACGTTCCTCCTCCTCTCGGCTTCGACGCGACTGAATCTCTTTCCTGGCCCATCCACAGTTCACGGGATGGCTCTCGATCATGCAATCGTGGAGCGTCGGGTACCTCGTGATCTGGGACACAAAGCAACTTGAGTCGGAGGAATGGTACCGCGCGATCTTGCAGTCGTACTACGACGACCCAAAGAAGCAACAGTTAGGATGGGACTACTTCCAACTCCGGCCCAAGGCTCTCAAGCTCATCGCCGTCTTCGTCACCGCCTCGATACTCTACCTCGTCGGTCTCGTCGTCACGCTCCTTGCCGTTCGGAGGGAATGGGAGATCCTGCTGTTCGTCGGGATCGGCCTTCAAGTGAGAATTTCGCTCGGCTTTCGTTCTGTCCCCTTCTCTCCCATCGGCTGACCAGTTGTCTTCTGTACCAGGTCTGCTACATCGCTTGGAGCGTCGGCCAGATCGTGCTGTTCTATCAAGTCGTCGTCTCGGACGTCGCGTTGTACCTGCACAACTCTGCCTTTCGTTCGTCTCAGCTTCAGACTTCAGTCTTCGTATTTGGAACTATACTCTCCCACACTAGCTTGAGACCAGTTCCTTCGAGAAGATCGACGAAGCCAGCTGACTCGTCTCGTCCTGCTCTCCTCTCTTCGCGTCGCTCCAGTCCCCATTCGAACAGTACGTCTTTTCTCTCCTCTTTTGAAGTTGCCGTCCCAGACTAACGAGACTTCCTCTCCAGATCTTCCAAATCATCGTCGGATTCTCCATCGCCGTCGCGGCCCTCGTCTACACGATTCTCGTCGGTCGAGGATTCGGAAACGGGCTCAAGGAGATCTGTCAGTTCTTCTCGCCTCGACTCCAATCTCAAGCACCCCTTCTGAGTCTTCCTACTTTGCCTTCACTTCAGACCCCACCGCTGCCGTTCTACGATCCGAACAGATCGACCTGTCCGTCGACTGAGACGCGTCGGCGTCGGGTCTTTCACCTCTTCGTTCTTTCTTCATCGCGTCAGGCTCTCTGCCTTTCGTTGCCACGCTCGTAGACGTCCAGACCAGCACCTTCACTCTTTCTATCATCACGACCCTTCTCTCATGCCTCCAAAGACGTCTCAGTGCAAGACGAGCTCGTCTCGTTCGCTTCTTTCCGTTCATTCGAGGAGTACAAGGGCCGTTAAATGATAGACGCTATTTGAATGACAGACACACAACCGCTACACTACAGTGCGAGCAATAAACTACCCCCCACCCTTCCGATCAAACGAGAACTAACGAAACAAAGAGTCTGCGAAACAAAACAACGAGCGAAAACTTAAAGATCCCTCCTGTGAACGTACTTCTGCTCGCTCTCCTTCCAGACGAGCCCGTGAGGCCCATCAGTAGAGAGGTGCTCGACTTCCTTTCCGCTGGGAACAGAGGGGTCCAACTCGGAGGCTGCGAAGCGAGAAGAAAGAGAGAACAAACGTGTCAGACGCGAGACGACGCGACGAGGGGACGAAGAAAGAGATGGAGGGAAAGCGACGAACCTGAAGTCTTAGGGTTGAAACCACCGATAGTGAGATCCTCGGGTCCTCCAGAGGTGTTGTTGGAGGTGTTGGAGTGAGATCCGATCGCGGCTCCTCCAGCTCCGGCGAGAGCAGCTCCTCCAGCAGCGCCGGCGAGTCCAGCGTTGGTGGAGTGTCCGTGAGAGTGGGTGGCGGTGGAAGCCTTTCCGGAGTTGGCCTCGGAGGAGATGAAGCCCTTGGAGGTGACTGAAAGCGAAAAGGAAGAGACGAAAGCCAGTCAGAGAGAGGAGAAGAGCGAGGGAGAGACGAGACGACGCGTCGATGAGACTCACTTCCGTCGTTTCCGTTCGAGTGGTGGTGCTCAGTCTGCTCAAGGAGATCCTCGTTCCTTCGAGCAGAGTTCTCAGTTCCGAACTGACCCGCCTCGCCGGAGGTGAGGGTGTCGGACTCGGAGGGGAAAGTGGTAGAGTTGAACCCGGTCGAATTGTGAGCGTGGCCGGCGTGGGACTCTGCGAGATGGAGGATCGAAACAAAAACGCAGGGCAAGTCAGCGTTCGTTTGCTCTTGGGTGAACTGCTAGAGGAGATGACAAGAAAGGAGGATATTGGACTCACCAGCATCCTTCAACCCTCCGTACTTCTCTCGTCCAGTGACGGTCGCCGATCCGAAATCTCCAGCCCCACTCTCAGTTCCAAAGTCTCCTCCAGCAGCTCCGAAGGCAGGGGCAGCAGCTCGTCCTCCTCCAGATCCTCGAACAGAGTGAGGCTCAGACTCTCCGTCTCCCAAAGCCTGGTACCCGCTCTTAGGGTTGGTGATCTCGTAGCTCGTATCTCGTCCCTCCCCTCCCGTTCCTCCAATCACTCCCGCCGCTCCAGCTCCACCAGCTCCCGAGTGACCGAAAGGGTTGGGAACGTAGTCTCCAGGAGCTCCCTCGGCTGAGAGAGCTCCTTGAGCGTTGTGGGAGGAGGAGGAGAAGGTAGGGATGGAGGAGGACTCGTTGTTTTGCGAGGAGTTGGCGTTGAGAGGTCGACCGAGGTTGGCAGGGTAGGATTCAGAGGACATGATTGGGTTGTTTTGGTTTGGGGTTGGGATTTAGTTGTAGTAGTTGATGGGGGAGGATGTGGTTAGAAGGCAAAGAGAGGAAAGGGAAAGGGAGATGGGGGTTTCGGAGGGCTGAAATGCGGGAGCACGTCAGGGGAGGGGCTGATCGTCTTTTCTTCCTCGTCATGAGTTTTCCCTCCGAGGTCAGAAAAAGGAGGGGGCGGGCAGAAGGCTCAGAAGCATTCATTTCGGGCCCTATATAGAGCTAGGGGGCGTGGTGTGACGCGAAAAGTATAGATAGAGGGACGAACGGATCGAAGGGGAGGCACGACGAGAACAGACGCGACGAGACGAGGGAGGCAAAGGTAGAGAGCGCGAGAGTGCGAGAGAGGAGAGCATAAATAGGTAAACGATGGTGATAGGACTAGCATGCGTGCGAGAGAGGCGACTAAGGGGTGTCCGAGGTAAGGTATGAGGGAATACTAGGAGAGAAGAAAAAGGAGAGAGAAAGGAAAGAAACGGGAAAGAGAGATGGCGCAAGATCTAGAACCGAACGAGCGAGTTAAGACTACCACTGGACGCCTGAGAGCTGAGGTCCCTGAGGCGAGAGCTCGAGATCCCGCATCGTTCGGATATACCATCTGAGGACGTCAAAAAGGAAGAGAGTCAGCGACGAAGAGAAAGAAAAGGGAGGGAAAAGAAGAAGACGCGGCTCACCCATCCGTCCCTCCGACCGCGACTCGACCGGCCATCCCCCTCGGAACCCCATGCAGCCCAGCCGTTATCGAATCTTGACTCGACATAGCTCCCAACGGAGCCTTCCCTCCCAGGCTGCCGTTCGACTCGCCTCCCACCCGGACGAGCGACGCTGACCGACGAGGAACGGGAGGTTGGTAGGCTGTCGACGCGGTGTTGGACGTCGAGATGGGAGCTTGGGCGAGAGGAAGAGCGGTATCGCTGTTGCCAGGGAGGGACGATCGACGTTCTGTTGGTAGAGGACGTTGTTCGGAGGAGGCTCGTTGGGAGGGAGGTTGTTGGATGGGGAGGGAGAAGTTCCGGGAGGATTGCGAGGTGGGGAGTTTGTCCTTGAACGATTCGGGTTTCGAGTGGGAGGTGATGGCGGTGAAGTCTTGGGAAGGAGCAGTAGTGAGAGCTTGGGTGGAGCTGTAAGGGTGGGTGGAGGCGGAGGGGTTGACGTGCGCGGGAGGTTCGACGCCGTAGTCTGAGCAGAGTTGTTCGGTGACCTGAAGAAAAGAAGACGCGTCTCGTCAACGAAGGCTTCAGAGAATCGAAGAGAGGAATGTCGAATAAGACTCACCTCCTTCGAGAAAGCCTCAGCTCCTTGTCCTCGAATCATCATCGTCTGAGCACTCGAGAAGAGCGAGAACGGCGTGAAGGTGAAGGGTGCTGGAGGTTCGTCGACGATCTTGGGCTCCTTCCCTCGGACCGACGAGATCTCCTGCATCTCTGCCTCCTCCTTCCCCAGCTCCTTCGACGCTCCGTAGATGATCTTCGGTAGCACCACCTCCAGCACGATCAACTGAGCCGGCTCGAATCCCTCCGACGAAGGAACATTGAGGATCTCCGGCGAGAGTCTGGCGATGTCGTTGATGTTTGGCCAAGGACCGACCATGGCGACCGAGAGAGCTTCGATGGCGATGGAAAGGGCGATCTGGAAGTCGAGGAGAGGGGAGGCTTCGTCGTCCCAGTCGTCGTATCCTGACTCGTCGTCCGACCATTGCTTCGATTGGCGAGAGGAGCGAGATCGAACCGAGTTGGACCGATGATGAGGGCGTTCGACGGGTCGAGAGATCTCGTCGTCGCATCGGACGAGGACCTCTGCAATGGTGAGACCGGAGAGGGAGCGAAGGAAGTTGCGAGCCTCGGGGATGAGAGGGCAGACGACGTCGGGGAGTCGGTAGGCGGGAATCTGAACGGGCGAGAGGGAGAGAAAGGTCAGCGTCAGTACTCAGATAGTAAACTAACGTTGCAAGACAGAAGGGCGGTGATCTCGAACGAACCTGATGCTTGGCGAACGCGTACGAGAGGATCTCGACGCCTGATCCCGTGGCTTCGTTTCCAGTGGGTCGAACTCCGAACAGACCGACGTAGGCTCCTCCAGGTTGAACGACCTGCATGATTAGAAAGGCAAGATGGTAGTCAGTATCGATCTCGAAGCGATGGACTCGTCGACGCGAAGAAAGGAGGGAAACCGAAAAGCGAAAGTCGAACTCACAGGTCTCGTCCCCCTCTTCGCGAACGTCTTGCACCCACCCAAGAACAAATCCATCTCCTGCCTCGGCACACCCACTCGATCCGAGAACACTCCCGAAAAGTGCTTCGTCTCCGCGAACCTGTAACCCCTCGCGAGGTACTGCTCCACGCTCCTCTCATCCGACAACTCCCTCACCACCACCAACATGATTCCCTCCTCCTTCACCGGCACTCCCTCCTCCCCACCCTTCTCCAACGCCTGCTCCTTCGATCCAGGAGCAGGTCCGATCGTTCCCGTAAGCAAGGCCTGATCGAACATCACTCCCACGTCCTCGAGAGCGATGTCGAGTTCCTGAGCAAGCTCGTACGTCGCCTCGATGAAACTGGCTTTGAAAGCTCGGAGGTTGTCGGCTTGTTTGGCTTTGGCTTTGGCTGCTGCTGAGCGAGTTCCGTTTCGGCCGTAGAAGGATTTGGGAGCGGGGTTGGAGGAGGAGGAGAGGGGGTTGGAGGATTTGGATTTGGGGTTGGCGCGTCGGTCGAGGATGGATTGAGCGATGAGAGGGAGGAAGGCTGTGATGATGGACCAGTCGAAGGAGAGGCAGAAGAGCCATTGGAAGATGGGTCGACGAGGGTCAAGTTCGTCGAGCATGTCCTAAGAGACGCAGACGCGAACGAAGGGGAGGGGAGGAGAGGTCAGAACGAACGAAGGGGAGTCGAGAACGGGAGTTGAGGGAGAAGAGCTCGACTGACCTTGACGACGACCTCAGTCTCGATAACCTGGAAAGGGAGGGACCCGTTGAGCTTGACGAGCACTCGTCCGAACTTGTCGAAGGCTGCTGAGGCGACGACGATCTGACGGGAATCCTTCTGAGTCTTTCGTTTGACGAGGAGATCCGAGACGGCGAGGGCGATGGAGAGGACGATGATAACCAGACACATGACAGCGATGGCTGAGTGCGGACGAGGTAGATGGAAAAGTTAGCTCTCGTGGATGAGCGAGGTCGACGGGAGGAGAAGTCGGAGGGAAGACTCACCGATGGTTAACCTCGTGCTCTGCGTCTTTCTCCCATGCAGCATCTCGACGTTCAAAGGGGGGTCCGACTTGAACCTCCAGCTAGTTCCAGCCAACGCGATGTGATGCATTCCCAGTACGGCTGCTGCGAGAACCAACGACGAGAGACCACGTTTGACGAACGAGTCCTCCCAGTGAGATCGATATCGAAAGAAGACGAAGAGAGCTGCCGTTGCTGCGAGGCAAGCTTCGAGGATGGCGAGGACGACGGTGTAGGAGGAGTAGATAGGCATGAAGGAAGGGATGGAGAAGGATGCCGAGTACTGCAAGAGAAAAGCGGACTGTTGTTTAGCTCTGAAACCTTGCTCGCGAGCACTAATGAAGGGCAGGACTAGGACTGAGACTTACATGCATGAGAGCGATGGTTCCTCCTACTGCTACTCCGGTGAGGACGACTCTCCAGATGCTGAAATCGGCTTGACTTCCAAGGAAGATGAAGGCGAGGGCGAAGGCGACGAGGGGAGCGAAGAGGGAGAGGGCTGTGAAACCTGGTGAGAAGCGAAGGTACCAGTCGACGTTGGGGGAGGGAACCAGTCGAAGGCCGAGCATGGAGACCTGTTCGACAATCATGCGAAGAAAAGAAGTCAGCTTGAGCTCGCAGAAGGGAAGGAAGAGAGAGAGAAGAAGAGAGGGAAAGGGCCGAGCTGATCAACTCACGAAATGCATCGACCAAACTCCTACGACTCCGAACGTCACACTAGCTGCTAGGAGAAGAACAAGGTTGCGGGTTCCTCGTACGGATGTCCTCTTCCCCAGGAGGAGAAGAGTAGCGTAGGATCCGAGGATGGAGACGAGGACGGAGGCGACGACGATTCCAGGTTCGAACGTCTCTGGGATGGATTGGGAGCGGTAGTAGACTGCGAGGGCGGGCTCGTCTGATGCAGATCGAGAAAAGGTAAAGCCGTCAGGTGGAAGACGAGAGTCAGAAGAAGAGGTGAGAGAAAGAACGAACCTTGCCATATAGATTCGGGGGGAGCCATGGTTGATTAAAGGAGGGGGAGGGTGGGGAGGAAGGGAGGAGAGGTCGGCGAGTTGAGCTCGTTTGGATTGAGAGGGGTAGGGCTCGACGAAGAGGGATCCAAGGGGGGTGATTTTGGGCTGAATCGAGAGGAGAGAAGGAAGGTCAGCTTGCGCTCTCCAAGCCGAAGCTCGATATGTATACAAGGAAGCAGAGTGAGAGGCGAAAGGAGGAAGGGCTCGGTCGTTTATTGAACTGGTTCTCGAGCAGCCTCTCCCTCTGGTCAAAGATTCCTCGTCACCTAGCCATCTCCAGTCCACCAACCAGATTTTGTTCCAGACCGATCTAGGAAGCATATACACGTCTCTTCGGCCCTGCTGGATTGGGCGCGAGAAGAAAGAAAGGGAAGGAGAGGAAGACCTGCTCACCTTGAGACTTCCTTCCGTTCGTTCCAAGCTGAACTTTCGCTCTCGCTCTCTCTCGCTCGCCTGCCTTGAGCTGTAGACGGACGAAAAACCTCCTGGGCTTGAAAATCGATGACCTTCCGGTGATGGAGAGAAGGTGAAAGAGAGAGCTGGAGGGAGAAGGAAGGAAGGAGGACCCTGAAGGGTTGGTCGAAGTTGGAGGCGAAGAAGGGAACGAGAGTCAACGGTCTCAGCGCTCCAGAGCCGCGCCAAAGGGAGAGCATCATCCGCTGCCTCCCCTTCCTCCTTTCGAGAAGTTTTTCAGGTAGGTTTCGTGAATGGCCATAGATCCTATTGTCCAGCATGCTTTGAGTCCAGAAACAATGGCGAACAGATCACAGAAAAGGGATGAAAGAGGGCAAGGAAGGGCAAGGGAGGCTTGAACTTCAACCGAGGTGTTTATTCCCATCCGATGTCTCTAGACGCCTGTTCCTCCGTCCCCGAGGTAGACTGACCTCTTCACCCTTTCGTCGAGCAAAATTTCATCAAACGTATCGTTAAAGAAGCTCGTCAAAGTCTGAAAACATGGAAAACCCAACCCTTCAACCCGCCTCAAAAGCGCATGACCAGAATCAAGAGCGCGATCTCCATCAGCCCGACCACCAAAGAAAAAAGGATCACTATCCCTCCTGCCGTGACGAAGGGTGCACCGAAGGTTCGTCGAGAGGGATCCGGACTGGGAGTGTGGCCGCTCTCGACCTTGCTCATGGGAGAAGAGGTGGATCCTTCGATGGGCGTCGTGGTATCGGGAGTCGCGTCGCGTGGTGGGGAGGAGGAGGGTGAAAAGGGAGGAGAGTCGAGGGTGCTTGGGGTTTGGGATGCGAGGTCGATCAAGGATGCCGGAGGAGCGGAAGGAGGTGACGATGGCCCTTCGAGGCTGGTCGGAGGTGAGAGAGGGAGGGTTGGCTCGTTGGAGGAGGGAGGAGGAGGAGCTGAGGTTGAGGGATGCCCGGTTTCGCCGTCCCATCGATGTGGGAATTCGTCTGAGAAGGAGTGGTTGCTCTCCTTGCGTCGATGAAGGGAGATAAAGATGAGGAGGAGGGAGAGGACGGTGTACAGGATGCCGACTGGGGAAAGGGACGGAGAGGGGGGCAGGAGGAGAGTAAAGGTCAGCTTCAACTTCGTCCCTTCCTTTCCCTTTCCCATCAGGACTCACTCGAGAAGAACCTCCTGTCGAAAACTTTCAGGACAACGGCTCCATATCCCAGATTCACCAGTGCTGTTCGCTGCCAAGCTCCCTCGAAGGTCCTTTGGCGAGCTCGGAGTTCGACCTGGGAGCGAAGAAGGGAGGCAGAGTAGGAGGTCAGCTCAACCGTTCAAGGGCTGAGGCTCGGTAGCACCAAGATCCAGAGAAGAGCACGAGAGAGATACTCACCATCTCAGCATTATCGAGGGGAGTGAACGAGTTCCTCCTATGTCCCCGATATCGAGTGGGAGTTCGTTGAGATTGAAGTCGGAGGTCCGGGAGAGTGGGCATGGCTTTGGACCAGCAGAGATGGGAGAGAGAGGAAAGGGTGAGGGTCGAGGGGGGAGGTTTGCAGCCTATGGAAGGGGTAGGAAGAGCTGTTAGGATGGAATGAAGGAGTGAAGACGATGGTGATGGAGTGAAGGGAAGGAGGAGATTGCGAGCTTCGTCGAGTTCAAGGCGAAGTTCGCTCCCCGATTTGCTTCCTTTCTCTCACCCCCACAACCGGATTTCGCTGACTTTTCTCGACGACCCTGACTGAAGAACTGTCTAGTTCCTTCATGGACAGCTTGTGGAAATGGCGAATATCAAGACGAGGCTAGAGTCAGGACGATCTCGACCTTCGAGCTCAGCCCCTCCTCCTCCTCCCTCCTTCTTCCCTCAAGATCTTCACGTCCATCCTCACTCCTCTTCCCCAGCCAAGCCTCTCCGAAGGATTTCACATGTCTGCCTCTCCTCTGGATCTAGCGAAAGTGAGTTCAGCCCAACCCCTCCTGTGGCTTCTTCTTCTGGAACTCTTTCCTCCTGCCCCTCTCGAGCTCACACCTCCTGCTCCTCTCTTTCTCCCTCGTCCCACCTTTTTATCAGCCCCTCTTGACTTCCCTCTGTTCCTCCAAACACGACCACGACCGCTGTTCAACGCTTCACGAACCGACAAACGAACGACTCCAAACGCTTCCCGACCTCTTTCTCTCTTCAACAAATCATGACCTCCTCTCGACCCCCCCTCCTCTCGTCCCTCCTCCTCCTCCTCTCCCTTCTCTCCCTCCTCCTCCTCGCCTCTTCACCGACCTCAGCTTCTCCCCTCCCACTCGCAACCCCAGCCCCCAACACAGCGCCTCTCTCCCTCCTCTGGCGTACCACCCGATCCCCCTCCTCTCTCAACGCTCAAGCCGCTCGAGACCTCCCTCGAACAGACGATGAAGCCGCCTACCCTACCTTCCCCTCGGACATCACCAGCTGTGGAGTCTGTGGAGAGAACTACGCCAGCTTGAACAGCTGCATGGCTGCTGCTCCGTTGTTTGCTGATGTTTCTGCGGTGAGTGAAAAGCGAAGAACGCGTCGCCTTGAGGTCCCTCTCTGTCGCCTTGAGGTCGCTCTTCGCCCTCTCGCTAATTCTGACCTTCTTTCCTTCCTTTTCTTCTGGCTCATTCGCACCCGACCAGATCCTGTTCAACCCCCTGTTCGTACCCTCTCCCTCTTCGCCGCTTCTCATCCCCTCGCTCGAGCTCACGTCCCCTCCCTCCCTCCTCGTTCGTTCTCTTTCCTCTAGCGCCTTCATCGACGTGATCAAGTGCGCCTGCACCGAGACGTTCCAGGCTGTCTTCCCTCAGTGTGTTGATTGGTCAGTTTTTTCTTTCTCCATCCTCTCCAACTCACCCAGCGCGTCCCGACTGACTGCTCTCACTTCGTTTCGCGCCGTGCTCAGCTTCGAGAAGACGAACCAAACCTACTTCCTGACGGCCCAATCCGACACCACCGATGCTGGATCGTTCGTCACTGGACTCAGGGAGGTCTGTGGGCTGGCTAGCGCGTTGTTGGGAGGAGTGGCGGTCGCAAACTCGGAGGGTGAGTGCAGCTCGACTCGACTCGTTTGGCTTGCTTTGAGACGCGAGCTGACTTGGGTTTGGGTTTACTCGGATTTAGCCTACTCGGCTGCCGCTACTACTACCGCTGCTGCTGCTACGACAGCCGCTGAGGCCGAGACGACGACGGACATCCCTACGACAACTTCGACTGAGGAGATCGCGACGCCCACTTCAGCGGAGTCGTTGGCCACCGCCAGCGCCACTTCGAGCTCGACTTCGGGAGGAGAACGACGAGCTGTGGCTGGCTCGCTCGCTTTGGCCTTGGTTGGGCTCGTTGCACTGATCTGAGTGTAGCGGAGGACGAAGACGACGAGCGAGACGACGCGCGACGTACGAGAAATGAACGACCTGATCTACTTATCTACTTATCTACCTACCTTAATCTACCTGTGATCTCTTTTAACTCTATTGATGACTGTCTTCCTGCCCACAAAGCTTCTTCTTTCAGAAAACCAAACAAAAAAGCTCAACACCTTCCGAGCGCAAGCTCAACTCGTCGAACCACGTTCTCGAGCTTCCCGCAACGTCCAGCATCGCCATCCACCCTTACCCCTCCCTCTCTCATCGCATACCCTATCCTCCTCAGCAGCACCTCACCTCAACCCAAACACATCGAGGACAACCCAGCGATGTCGCAACAGATCCAGACCACGCTCTCCACCCTCCGCTCTCGTCTCCCTTCCCTCCCTTTCGAACTGCCCTATCAGTTCACCCTCAAGCTCTCCAACATCGTCGTTTATCTCGGACTGTGTTTGTTTCATGTTTGGAATTCGGTGAGCACCATCACGAACCTGACTCGAAACTGGATGAGGAGAGAGAAGGGAAGGGAAGGAGAGAAAGAAGAGGGTGAGCTCGAGACTGACGTCTCCCCCTTTGGTTCGTCGGTTCTGAAGTTCATCTACCGACCTGAGTACCCAGCAAAGGAAACTTACCTCACGCCTGGGAAGTATGTCTTTTGGATTTGGTGAGCACCACCTCTCTTTATTTCCTGTAGAGAAGGCGGGAAGGGATGGGAAAGGGAAGCCAAAGGAAGGAGAAGGGAGATGTTCTCGAAGCTGACCTTCGCCCTCCTTCCTTCTCGTTTCGTTTCGTTCGTTCAGGCCTCTTATCCACCTCCTCCTGATAGGATACTGTGTGGTTCAGTTCCTCCCCTCCGCGAGACCGTTCATCATCGACACGATCAGGTATAGATTTGTCCTGCTGGGGTTTATCAATGCCGTGAGTTTTGAACGGACGTTGAGCTCGATCTCGAGCTCCTTCCCTCGTCTCTCGTCCTTCGTTCGCTTCCTCCCAAGCCAACTCTAACTCACCTCGCTCCGGTCGCTTCGCTCGCACAGGCCTACCTCTACTTCCAAATCCGGAAATGGTACATCCTAGCCTTCCTCCTCTCCATCGCCCTCTCCTCAACAGTCTCCTCCATCTTCTACCTCATAAGAACGAGAGCCAAACCCTCCAACCCTCCGCCGACGAGACACGAGGAACTGTTCATTGAGATTTGGATCAAGTTGCCTTTCTCGCTTTACGTGAGTCGAACACTACTTGTTCTGGAAGGGTGGGAGAGGGAGACGAGGACGGACGAGTGAGGGAGAGCTGACCTTCGCGTTCGGGTCTTCGTTGGTTCGGACAGCACGCCTGGAGTCTGGTGCTGGGTCTTTTGACCTTGTTCCAAGCGTTCGGGAAGGATATTCACAAGGAGCATGCTGGGGCTTGGACGAAGGTTTTCGTTTTGCTTTCGTTGTGAGTCGACTCGCCCACTCCTCCCTCCCTCGCTCGAAACTGACGCGTCTCTCTCTCTCCTCCTTCGTCGCAGAACCTTCCTCGTGCGCTTCCCTCCCTCCTTCCCCCACCCCTTGACTCCCCAACTGACTCGAGCTCCTCATCCGCCGTTTTTACAGCTCCTCACCTCCTTCGGCTACGCCTACGCGTCGGAAGCTGGTGATCTCGCTGGGACCGTGATCATCGTTCGTCGCTTCGTCCCTCACTCTTCTTTCCTCCCCCTTTCTTACCACTGGCTCCTCTTCTCTCGCGGTGTTGCACAGACCTACACCCTCTGGGCCATCTTCGAGCACCAGCAATCCATCCATTTCATCCACTGGAGTGCCCTCGTCTTTGCGGTTCGTCGCGTTCCACCCACCCTTCTTTCCCGCTTCCTCTTCTTCCCTCGCTTCTTCACCTCACCGACCCCCACCCCCTCTCATCTCACAAACACAGATCCTGAGTTCGTTCTCAGTAGTCAAAACTGCCATCAGCACAGTTCGTCCGCTCCGAACCAAACTTCGTCGCGTCTCCTTTTTCGTCTCGCTGAGCTCCTCCCTCCCTTCGCTTCGCGTCCACAGTACAAATACCTTGACAAACGCCGTCAGCTGGAGTCGTACTCGAGAGGGAGGGAGGCTGCTGGTGCGCACGATGCGTATACGGATGTGGGTGGGGGGGAGAGGGAGCCTTTGACCGGAGGGGGAGGGACTGTGTGAGTGGGAGAGGAGGAAGGGGGAGGTGGAGGGTAATGATCTGATGAGCTACGATTTGGTTTGATCTGTATGTATTTGTTTGGCTGTGCGTGCGTCTGGGGGTTGTGCGAGAGTGAGAAGAGGAAGCAAGCGAGAGACGGGAAAGCGAGCGAGCGGGTTGTTGTTTCTCGCTTGCGTCGAGCTGCTGAGATACGGGAGGCAAAAGGTCGTGAGGATAGAGAGGATACAACTTGTTGAAGGAACCGACGAGAGTGAAAGGTAGCGATGCTACGAGAGAGTGGAAGAACAGTAAAGACGACGATGGAGCGATGAAGAGTCGATGAACGACGAGCGACGAAGGATATTTACAGGGGATAGAGGGAGAGGGCGGGATACGACGAGGTGGATGGAAAAGGCTGGGTACGAATGAGAGAGTAGGTGAAAACGAAGAGAGGGGAGAAGAAAGAGAGAAAGAAGACGAGGGAACGGCGATGGCGACGACGACGACGCGTCGACTAGTCGATGGAGAGGTCGATCTGTTCCGAGCGGAGGATGGCGGCGGTGGGATCTGAAGCGAAAAAGAGAGAGAGAGCGTCAGCCGTGGTCAGTCGAAAGCAGGAAGAGGAGAAGAGGACTCACAGATCTCCTTGAGTCCGTTTCCGAAGCCTCGACCGACGAGGATCGTGTAGACGAGCGTGGCAACGGCGAGATTGAATCCGACGATGATTTGGAAGATCTAGAAGATACAGATTCGTCAGCTCGAGAAGGGGACGTAGAGGAGAAAAGACGAGACATACCGTTCGGATGGGAACTGGAGCGACGCGAAAGGAAGAAGAGAGAACAAAACGAGTCAGTTCGTGCTGTCGATCTTTTCGAGAATGCGATGGATTTCAAAAGACCAGCCTCCCAGTTTGTGGTGCTGGTGGGTGAGGACGGACGAAAGGGGACGAACGAAAGGCAGAGTTGTGCAGGTACAGCGCCACGTTCGACTTCACGACTCGAGCAAACAGGACGATTTGACCGATGTTCCAAGCGATGTAGCAGATCTGGTCGAGACACAGCGTGTTCAGTTCATAGATCCGAGAAGGGGATAGAAGAGCACCGAGAGAACCACTCACCTGAAGCCCAGCCCCAACGAACAGCAGCACCCTCCGCTCTCTTCGAACGGCGAGCAACGTCAAGACGAGCCCGACCAAGTAGAGTATCGAGAGAGCCACGAAGACAGCGATAAGCTTGAGAGCCTTGGCTCGAAGTTGGTAATGCTCCCTGTCATATCTCTCCAGGCCGTACGCCCCATCGGCGCCGTAGTAGTCGGGCGACTTCCAGAACGCGTCGTACCATTCCTTCGACTCGCGTTCCTTCGTGTCCCAGATCGCGACGTATCCAACACTCCAAGTCTGCATGATTGAGAAGCAGCCGGTAAACTGGTGAAGAGACCATGAAGGCGGTCGGGCGTGAGACTTGAGGAGGAGAAGAGATGACGGATCGAGCTCACAAGGAGGAGGGAGGAGAGGACGAGGTAGTGCTGGTAGAGTTGACCTGGGGGAGAGAACGATAGTCAGAGGTGTCGCATGTCGCTTGAAGTAGAAGGATGGGGCCATAGGGGCTTACGAAGCCTGAGATCTCCCGATACCTAAAACAAACGAAAGTCGCGTCAGTTTTCGCGGGAGGTCGACGCGTCGGGATCGAACTTCCTTTCGCGTTCACCTTCTTGTACGCGTACCATCCAAGCTCTCGATAAAGTTTCCACGCTGCCCAATCGCAGCCAAGATGAAACCTGCGTTGGAAGAAAGTGCCGGGAGAGGTCAGCGAGACGTTGCGAGCGAGCGAAGCGAGGCAGGGAGAGAAACGAACAGGAGGTCGACGATTGGGATGGCCCAGACCAGAGGAAGAGAATTCGAGGCGTTTTCCTCTTGGTCAGAAGAGATGCGCTCCGACAAGGCTGCGTTACGAAGACCAGCTTCGAGGACTGCACGAAGAGCGAAGGAAAGAGCGGGTCGTCAGTCCTCGTTCGTCTTTTTCTCGTCGCGCAGAAGCAGAAGCAAAACCCACACCCAGAGACGACGAGAAACACGTTGAAGCAGAGCACCGCGATGATATGGATCATATTCCTCGATCGGACCGCGAAGTAGGCGACAACGAGGAGAAAGAGTCTGGAAAAACACCCGGGGTCAGAACGAGAGGAAGTCGAGGCGTCGCCCCGAAGCAGACCGAAACTCACTCTGAGGCGATTGCCTGAGGTTGGAGAACGGATGGAGATCCCCTCTGCCTTCCACTACTGTAGATGTTGTCTGAGAGGCGAGGAGCCCACTCCCTGGCGTTGTAGATCTCGAGAGGGATCAGGAGAGCGATGGTTGTGACGACGAAGAGCGAAATCGAGAGCATGAAGACCTGAGAACAGGACCCGAGCTGCTCAGCCCCTGTGAGTCACTTGAGGTAAAAGTTTGATCCATGAATCACCTGAGCAGGCCTCGTCCACACTGCAGAAGTCGTTGATGATCTTTCGAACGTTCCGAGAGTGAATCCTGGAAACGGAAACAAGTTCGACGCGAGTCAACAAACGAGCCCGTCCTCGTCGTCCACTCGCTCGAGGAAGGTGAGCGACAACCAAAGCCAAGATCAAAGGAAGGAAAGGCTACTAACCAGCTTTAGAACTGTCAAGAAACAAGAGTGAGAACAAACGCGTCGATTTCTGAGCATCGGAGGAGTCAAGCTCACGGCGGACTCACCTTGGAAGAAGAGGCTTCTCGGGATCACCACGTGCCTTGAAGACCTCGTAAGACGAGTCGTACTGGACTGAGATCGACTCGTAGGGGTCCTGTAGCGTCGAGAGGAGTGAAGGGGCGAAGGAAGGGAGATCAAGCGAGGAAGAGGCGACGGAGAGCGAGAGAGCGAGTCGATCAGCCCTTGACGCCTTCTCAACCTCCTCGAGATCGACTCAGATGATCAAACGAACCCGATAAGATCCGTTCCGGCTCTTGGAAGCTTCATCTGAGACGTCAAGAGAAGCAGAAGAGTATCCTGGAGGGGAACGGAGCAAAGGAGTCAGGTCCGTTCCTCGAATCAGCCCTCCCGTTTCCACCTCTTCCGAGCGAGCACTGGGAGCGATAGAGGACTCACCGAGCATGTGACTGGTAACAAGCAAGCGGGAAGCGAGAAGAGGAAGGTTGTCAGCTCGATGAGCTTGGGAAGGCAAGAAGAAAGGGAGGGAGGAAGGGAGAGGAAAGTTGAGCTCGACGAAGCTCACAGAGTCTCGAGGCCATCCTTCTGCCCTTCGTACCCCTGCTTGGGAGCCAGTTCCGCTGGAGTATAACCTCGAGGCGCTAGCTCGTACATCTGAGAGGACATGTTGAGAAGCAGAAGGGTGAAGGGGGTCGTTGGAAGGTTGGGAAGGGGGCCAGGTTCAGTGTTCGGCTCTTGGACCAAGGGCAGAAGTTCGTTTGCGATCAGCTTCGACGAGGCGTTTCTGCAGGGGCTTGGCCCTTTGTGCATGAAGAGATCGAACTGAGGCAGCGCTAGATCTCGAGGTTCCTTTAGTCGAGAGGCGAGCGAGCAAGACTGGCGAGAGGGAAGGAAGTTGGGAGGTCTCGCAGGAGAGAAGGAGCGAGGAGAGATCAGAGAGGAGGACGAGGGAGGACGCTACTGAGGGTGGGTCCTGGAGCCTTCAAGCTCAAACATCCAGGAAGATGGAGGGTCATCTCCAGACGAGGATGAGCTCGATACCGAAAAAAGGGGAGACGGAGGGAAGGAGGTCCTGGCTTGTAAGAGGGAAGGAAGGAGTCGAGCGAGCTCAACTCGATTTCATCGAGGTCGTGGTCTTCGTTTTCTCTCCTTCCCTCGCGACCATCACGAGCCAAATCTTCACTTATCGTCTCTTGAGCCACCCAGCCTTCCTCTTTACTGCTTCGGAAGAAGACCTTTTTTCCAGCCTCTCCAGCGCTCGCACCTCTTTGAAGGCCCGAAGCTTAGCTCTTGATCCGACCACACCTCCCCTCCCTCCCCCATTCGCCCTCGACTCTCGCTCCTTGGATGGCCCAGCTCTTTCTCCGCCAGTCTCATCGACACTGATCTCCTGCTTCCACGCACTCCACTGCGCCTTCCAACGTTCTCTTTCCGCTTTCCTTCGAGATGAGCACGAGATGGAGGGCGAGGCAGGCAGGCACGACGCTCTTGGAAGGTACGCCCTCTCGACCCCTCTCGACCCAGCAGCAGGTCCTAGTTCTGAGAGGCGATGCGCAATCACACTCGCAGCTCCATCTCTCCAAAGGGAGGTAGACTGGCTGCCCTTTCTTCCTTCCGACCACATCGCCCCAAATCGCCCTCCTCGACATCGACTCAACCTCGACCTTCGACCCTCTTCGTTTTCGTTCTCTCTTCTCGACCTTCGCCATGCTCGCTATCAAGACCTTCTTCCTCATCGCTCACTACGTTCTCATTGGCTCGCTCCTCGCTCAAGGTGCGTTCTCGAGCTTCCATCTCTCGTCCTTCTCAATCCTCTCCTCTCCTCACTCCCATCGCTGCCTCGAACTGAACTCTCTTTCTTCCTCTTCCTCCACATCACAGCTGCGCCTCACCAAAGTAAGGATTCCTCTTCACTATTTCCTCCGCCTGCCGTTCAGCGTCGGTCACCTTCGCTGACCTCGTTCCTTGCTCCTCTTCCTCCAGACGTCGGAAGCAACGACCTCGTCGTCCGAGCTGCTCGACGTTCGTGCCTGCTCTTCTGCTCCATTGCTCTGCTCTGGCATGCTGATCAACTCTTCCCCACTCTTCTTTTCTTTCCTCAGGAAAGGACCTCGGGCTCGCTCATTTCCAGAAGTTGAGGGCTCGACAATCGGACGCGGTGAGTCCGGAGCTCGAGTCTTTCTTCTTTTCTTTCCTCCGTCCGTCTACCTCGTCTCGATACTGAAGCTCCTGCGTCTTCTTTCTTCTCACCAGGCTATCGAGGCTTGCTCTGACGTCTGTGCCTACGACATCATCTACCCTCAATCTGTCTGCCCTGGCGACGTCGCTGATCACGACAACTCATGTACGTCGTCGAACTCCCTTTTCTCTTGCTTCTCTTCCTCGATGATACCGAACACATTGATCCGTCTTGTTCCACTACTCGAAACCTTCAGGCTACTGCTCTCCGCTCCACATCACGAGGGACACGGCCGTTCGTCGTCGCCTCGTCGTCTCCCTTCCTCTCTTTCGGACGTCACGGAGTCTTCGCTGATTCCTCTTTCCTTCGTCCCCATCATCTCGCTCATCCTGCAGTGCGAGACCTGCTACTTCAAGGAGGACCCTTCCTACGTGATCGTGTTCGGGGATCAACAGTTCACCAGCGTCGAGGCTTACATTGATGGTTCGTCGCGTCGTCTCTTCCCTCCCCTTTCTCCTCCTTCCTTTCGCAGGAAAGAACTGACTCGAAGTCCACTTCTCGTCTTGCGATAGTCTACACCTCCGATTGGTGAGTATCAACCTCTCTCTCTCTCTGATCCTCTCCTCCTCGTCGGACGGCTGACCTGCTCGACCGTCTTCCATTTCGTTCGTCCGATTCGACCCATCAGCGCGACGACCGAGACCACCGTTGTCGAGGAGGAGGACGATCCCTCTACCACCGGCTCAGGACCCTCTACTCCTACCACTCGCGCCGCTTCGCCGCCTACGACTACCGCTGCTCGAGCCACCGCGACGGTCGCGTCGACCGCTCAAACTGGAGGAGGAGGATCTAGGGTCGAGCTCGCTGCTTCGTTGTTGTTGGGAGCTTTGGGGTTCGCTTCTCTTCTTGTTTGATCAGTTCTCCTCGTTCCTCTTGCTTTGCTTTGACTCGCTCACTCTTCGCTGTACCCACTCGCCTTCCAATCACGACCACCCTCTCCCTTAGCTTTCACTCGTTCTGCCTCTTGCCCGCTAGTGAGCTTCGCACTCTTCGTTTCGCTTCACGACTCACTTATTCTATGGATCGTTCCAACGCTCAGCTACCTCGATGGAAGAGGAGGAGAGACGGGAGCGAAGGACGAACAAAACGTCGAGACTCGACGCGTCGTCGCTTCCCTCTCTCTCCCCCTCTCTCTCTCTCTCCCTCTTCGCTCTCGCGCTCTTCTTCTCTCTCTGCACTCTTTCTCTCTCCCTTTCAACCTTAGAACAGGATTATAAAGAAGGAAATGTATTCAAAACGAAACGAAACGACCGAAAACCAAAGAGAGCGACCCAACCCAACCCAAACCCCAACCAGCGCGAAACCAGCAGAAAGCGAGCGAGCGAGCCAAAACGAAGAAAGGAGAGAAAACGAAGGGAGGGGGGGTAGGGGTGGGGAAAACGGGGGGGCAAAGCAAATTTACAAGGCGAGTGACCGAGCTGGGGTAGGTAGCGAGTTGGTCGAGCACGTTTAGTACTCTCCCTCCTCCTCATCAGCGTCGGCGGAGTCGACTCCAACCTCCTCGTAGTCCTTCTCGAGGGCGGCGAGATCCTCTCGAGCCTCGGAGAACTGGGGACGAAAGGAACGAGCGAAGAGGGCGGAGGGGTGGGTCAGCGATTTGGTCTCGAGTGAAGTCAAGACGGGAACGAGCTCGAGACGGTAAAGCTCGCGGACTCGAGCGAGAAGAAAGAAAGAAAAACGGGAACGTACCTCTCCCTCCTCCATACCCTCTCCGACGTACCAGTGGACGAAGGCCCTCTTGGAGTAGAGGAGATCGAACTTCTGGTCGAGTCGGGCCCAAGCGGACGCGATGGCGGTGGTGTTGCTGGAAGAAGATGAACGTAAGGCGAAGGTCAGGTTCGGTTCGTTTCGAGAGGCGTTCGAAAGAGAAGAGAAGGGGAACTCACGAGAGCATGCAGAGGGACCTAGAGACCTTGGCGGTATCTCCTCCGGGGACGAGCGCTGAGGAAGAAAGGAGCGAAGGAGGGCGAGTCAGCTTCGGTTCGGGAAGGGGGAAGGGAGGCGACGAGACGAGGCGAGAAGACTCACCAGGAGGCTCGTTGCAGATACCGAGCTTGAATCCGGTAGGGCACCAGTCGACGAACTGGATCTGTAGTCGCGAAGAACGATGAAAACAAGGTCAGTGATCTAGTCGAGACGAGGTAGGAAGGAGAGGGAGAGAACGAACGGTTCGCTTGGTCTTGATGGACGCGATGGCGGCGTTGCAGTCCTTGGGGACGACGTCTCCTCGGTAGAGCAAGCAGCAAGCCATGTACTTTCCCTGTCGAGGGTCACACTTGACCTGTACGACGAAAACAAAAGGAAGAGAGGGAGAGTCAGAACAACAGCTCGTCGACGACGAACGAAAGCAGAGGCGAGAGAGGGACGAACCATCTGGTTGGAAGACTCGAAGCACGAGTAGGTCATCTCGGAGACGGAGTTCTGCTCGTGGTAGGCCTTGTCGGCGGAGAGGATGGGCGCGTAGGTAGCGAGAGGGAAATGAATCCTGGGGAAAGGAACCAAGTTGGTCTGGAACTCGTTCAAGTCGACGTTGAGGGATCCATCGAATCGAAGGGAAGCGGTGATGGAGGAGACGACCTGGGCGATGAGCCTGTTGAGGTTGGTGTACGTGGGGGACTGGATACCGAGGTTTCGTCGGCAGATCTCGTAGATACTGCAAGGAAGGACGAAGACGAAGGACGAGAGGTCAGGTCGAGCTCGAGGAGTTGGCATCGCAGGATGAAGGGAGAGACGATGGACTCACGCCTCGTTATCAACCATGAACGAACAGTCGGAGTGCTCGAGGGTGGTGTGAGTGGTGAGGACCGAGTTGTAAGGCTCGACGACGGAGTTGGAGACCTACGAAACAGAGCGAGTCGAGGACGAGGTCAGCTTCGATCTTCCTTATCGACGGATAGAACATTTCGAGACTCACCTTGGGAGCGGGGTAAACCGAGAACTCGAGCTTGGACTTCTTACCGTAGTCGGTGGAGAGCCTCTCGAGGAGGAGAGCTCCGAAACCGGATCCAGTTCCTCCACCGAACGAGTGGAAGACGAAGAATCCCTGGAGACCGGAACAGTTGTCGGCGAGGTTTCTGACTCGGTCAAGGACGGTGTCGATGAGCTCCTTTCCGACAGTGTAGTGTCCTCGGGCGTCTATAGACCGGCGCGAGAAAACGAAGTCAGCGAAGGCGTTCGAATGGGAAGGAAGGGAAGGAGGAAGGAGCGAAGGTGTCGAACGCACAGTTGTTGGCGGCGTCCTCCTTTCCAGAGATCAAAGTCTGGGGGTGGAAGAGAGACTTGTAGGCTCCAGTTCGGACCTCGTCAATGACGTTGGGCTCGAGATCGACCTAGAAAGCGAAAGAGACGAAGGAAGAAGGTTGGTCAGAACGGTTTAGCGACGCGACGAAGGGAAGAAAAGCAAAAGGGCGCGGAAGGAGGAAGGAGCAGATGGGGGGGAGGGAGGACTCACGTAGAGGGACCTGGGGACGTGCTTTCCGGATCCGGTCTCCGAGAAGAAGGTGGAGAAACCGTCGTCGTTGGCAGAGGGAGATCCCTCCATGATTCGACCATCGGGCTGGAGGAGGAAGGGAAAACAAAGGGGAAGGGGAGGGAGGGAGGTATGAAAAGTCAGTGAACGATTGAGCTCAACGCGGTCATTTGCATCCCTTCGAGAGCTCGAGATGGTGCTCTGGAGGAAGATGGATCCCTCCTCGAGGCACCCGAGGTGTTTTCAGGTTGAAAAACGCGTTTGAGGATGTAGGAGGAGGGAGGGGATCCGTTCGCCACCTCCCCAAGTCCGCTCCCCTTCGTTTCCCTTCCATCGCCCCTCCTTCCACCCTTCCAAACAGAGAAGAAACTATAGACTCACGCTCAACCCGTGCTCGATGGTATAGAGCTCCCAGCAGGCGTTACCAATCTGGACTCCGGCTTGTCCGCTGTAGAAGAGCAGAAGAGAGAAAGGGAAGGAGAAGGAGGGTCAGTCCCTGATGGTTGAGCGAGAAGCGAGAAGGAACCAAGACGAGCTGTCGCCGAGTTTGAAAGCGAACTGGGAACTTACACGTGGATGGAGATGACTTCTCGCATTGTCTGTGGATGTACGCCATCGATGAGAGCGAGAGGGATGCAATAGAAGGAGGAGGAGGGTGGCGAAGGGGAGGAAGGAAGGGGAACGTGTTGTTGGTCGAGAGAGAAGGAGAGAAAGAAGGACAACCAGGTCAGCTCTAGACTGGATTCTTTCGCGTAGATGCTTGGACGTACGATTTGCTTTGTAGAAGGGCGGAGGAAGGGAGAAAAAGAGAAAGAGTTTGGCCGAGAAGGGTGGGAGAGGTGAGGAAACAAGAGAAGGGGAGGGGAGGGTTCGTCTTTGGACGCGGACGCTCGCCGTTGAGCCCTCGAGAATATATATATTGCGGATCTCGCTGTTTTGGTAGAGCGAGGTCGAGCTATGTGTACTAGAGCGAGGAACTTCTCGAGCCTCAAAAAGTATACAGCTGCGAAAAGCGAGCTGGGGAAGGAGAGTTCGAGCTCTCCTCCTCCCTGACCTTCAACGCCATCCTCCTTCTCCTCACCTCCCCTCCGCCTTCTCCCCTTCCTCCCCCTCAGCGATGAGTAAAGCCATTCGTATCCAAGCTCCACCTGCCTCTCCACCTCGCTCGCCATCTCTCTCTTCAGATCCCCTTCGTCCTTCCTCAACCAAAGGTGAGCCCTCGTTCTTCCCTCTCCTCCTCCTCCTTCTCTTCGACGCGATCTCATCTGACTCAACCTCCCTCTCGCTCACTTTTTACCAGGCTCCAAGCTATGCCGGAACATGGTCCTTGATGGAGTGTGTCGGAACGAGGACTGTGTCTTCCAACATCCTCCCAAGAGCGAGCTTCCTCCATCGGCGAGCTCACCTGTCGTCTCCCCCGTCGTCGCTCGAAGCACCCTCTCCGTTCAGCACGCGGCTGCTCCAGCTTTCGTGCCCAAGGGAGTCACCTTGGAGCTTCCAGGATCAGCGGCTGGTTCTCAGTTGTGAGTCAGCGTTTCACTTTGGTCTTCAAAGGAAGAAGGGAGGGCGAGGGAGGAGGGAGCGAAGAGACGACCTCGGGTTCGATGGTCGAGCTCGTGCTTGGAGGATCTATACCAGCTCGCGGGAGTCGCTCTTCCTTCGCAAAGAGCGAGGGTCCTATACAGCCGTCGTTATCACCCGCTCTTGTAGCTCCTCAGCTCGTTGGACCTCATCCGAATCAAGCTCATCGAAGCTGACCTTCGACTCCTTCCTTCCCTCTCCTCCCTCTCTCCAGGACCTCCCCGACGTTATCCGCTGCCACTCCCGCGTTCGTCATCGGAGCAGGTCGTTCGCCGACAGCAGATCACTCCGAGGTAGTTCAGGGAACTCTCAACGGAGCTTCAGAGGTCTTCACTCAACTCTCTCTCGTGAGTTTGAGTTTCAAGTCGAGCTCGCATCTCTCTCCCTCCCTTCTTTCGGACCCAAGCTGACCGGCGTCTCCTACTATCTCTTTCGTAGGGAGCTCAACCTTTCAACCCATCGACTTCGAGCTCGAGCCAACCGCTTCCTCCTCCTCCTCAAGATCTAGCGATGTACGGCGACCTTGAGCCCTACTACCCTCCTCCTCCGCTCGTTCGACAACCTGTTCGTCCCATCGTCCCTCCCTCCTCCTTCCTCCCGCTCACCCTTGTCCTGACTCTCTTCCCACCCTTACACGCTCTCAGCTCGACTACCACCTCTACACCACTCCTCTCCCTCACATTACCAACCTTCACCCGTCTCAAACCCCCATCCACACCTTCTTCCTCTCCCCAACCCTCCGCGAGGACTTGCAACGTCGCTCTGCAGCCCTCTCGGAAGTCTCGCCTGTCCCCGTCCCTGGACTCCCCGACGAGCTGCACGTCTATCACTCCCTCGCACCGCTGGAACCCGCTCAGAACGGTCCCGAGGGGAAGAACAAAAGGGTGTTTGGGCTGGGGACGGAGGTCTGGAAGGCGATTTGCGAGATGGATGGGAACGCGTATGTGCTGAGGAGGGTGGAAGGTACGTCTCGCGTCCACTGTCGAAATCAGCAAGATATGAATTATCAAGAACTGACTCTCTTCGCGCTTTGCATCGAATTCGGCAGGCTTCAAGATCCAACACGACGGTGCTTTCGCTCCGATAGAAGCTTGGAGGCGGATACGACATCCCAACGTCGTTTCTGTGCGAGAGGCTTTCACTACCAGACTGTTTGGAGATCACTGTACGTTCTTGCACTCTTCTCTTCCTTCTCCTACCGCTCCCACTACTCCTTCTTCCTCGCGAACCCAAACTCACCTCCCTCGTCGCGTCCTCTCCCCTCCTTTTCCTTCCTCAGCCGTCATCTTCGCATACGACTACCACCCCACCTCCCGAACGCTCTTCACCGAACACTTCACTCCCAAACCTCCCGCCATCGGAAAGAACGGTCGACTGCAACCTCAGGAGATGCACGTCCCCGAGAAGGTCATCTGGAGCTACGTGACGCAGTTGTGCAACGCGTTGAAGGCGATTCATTCGGAAGGGCTGGCGGCGAGGATGGTGGAGCCTAGTAAGATTTTGGTGACGGGGAGGAATAGGTGAGCTTTTGACGAAGGTCGGGAGATCAGGGAGGGAGGAGAAGAGGGAACGAGGCGAGGAGACGAGAGCTGATCGTTTCGTTCGGCTTGCTTTTCAGGATCCGAATTAACTGCTGTGGAATCCTCGACGTCGTAGCCTACGATGGAGGTCAGAACCTCATCCACCACCAGGTTCGTCTCGTCTCTTCTCGTTTCCTTCTTTCCTCCTCCCTCATCCATCATCCCACCCAACTAACTCTCGCTCTTCTTCTTCCTCCTCGAACTCCACAGCAAGAAGACCTCCAATCCCTCGGTAAACTCATCCTCGCTCTCACCAACCTCTCCCTCTCCGCTATCCAAAACCTCCCCAAAGCACTCGAGATCCTCTCCCGCTCTTACTCCCTCGAGATCAAGAACCTCGTGCTCTTCCTCCTCAGCAAACCTGGACCGAAGGGGATCGACGAGGTGCTGAGCATGCTGGGTGCGAGGGTGCTGAACGAGTTGGATGCGAGTATGAAGTGAGTAGGCGCATGATTTGGACGGGATGGAGGAGGGTTAGGTGGGTGGCTGGGTGGGAGGGAGGGAGAGGGAAGGAGAGACGACGCGTCGACCGAAAACTGACTCTCGTTTCTCTTCCGCCTTTTGTTCCACCCTTGCAGCTACGCCGACATCCTCGAAAGCGAAATGACTCGAGAACTCGAGAATGGTCGACTCGTTCGTCTGCTTTGCAAGTTCGGCTTCATCAACGAACGACCTGAGTGAATCCTTTCCCTCTCGTTCGCGCGTCGTCTCGCTTCTTCCTCGCTGACCCCTCCTTCCTTCTTCTTGGTCTCGGCGGCATCAGGTTCGACCATGACCCCCGCTGGTCCGAATCAGGAGATCGTTACATCCTCAAGCTCTTCAGGGACATGGTCTTCCATCAGGTCGACGAGATGAACAAGCCCGTGTTGGACCTCAGTCATGTTTTGACGTGTTTGAATAAGGTGCGTCCGAGCTCCTCATCGCTTCTCCTTCGTTTTTGTCTCCTCGTTTGCTCGTGTTGACTCTCGTCCTTTGGTTTGGGTTGTTGGGGCTTGGTTTCGCAGCTCGACGCAGGCTCAGACGAAAAAGTCATGCTCATGTCCCGAGACGAGCAGAGCTGTCTCGTCGTCAGCTATAGGGAGATCAAGTCCGCTGTGGAGGCTGCTTTCAAGTGAGTTTTGCCCCCCGCCGACTCATCCCTCCCTCCCCTCTCGAGCATCGACCTCGAAACGAACGAGACAAGACGAGACGCGTTTCGCTGACCTTTGTTTTTCGTTTTGCTTCGCAGCGATCTGGCACGAGGCTCTTCGGTGTAGGACGTCGGGATGAGGAGGAGCAGAAGGGAGGAGACTGTTTGTTTACCTATCTAGCTTGATTGTTATCTTCAAAACCTTTGAAATCACAACGAGCGCTCGAAGGAGGGTGAGGTCGAGAGACGCGACAGGGTCGCGTCGCTGTCGAGCTTGTCCCCCTTTCTCCCTTTTTGCAGCGAAGGCTTTTGTCCCTTGTGGCTGGTGTCTCAGAGTTTCCTCTTCACTGATCTCGAGGCTCAGTTGATAGGTTTGCCCAGCAGCGAGCACCGGAACGAAAGCGATCGTGACTCGTCGAAGAGCGCTCGTCTCCAAGGAGCGAGAGATTTGTTTGCTGGGGTTGGATTTTGCGGAAAATCCGGAACAGTAATCAAAGACGAAGGGAATCTTCAGCGTATTAAAGCTATGACAAGCCACGAGTTCCGTATTGAGGCGGTCGTGAGGGGACGAGCCAGGTCGGCGAAATCGACTTGAGCTCGCTTCGAGCTCGAGTCCTTCCTTCCCTCTTAACAGCCAGCAGACCCTTCCCTTCTTCTTTCTAGAGAGCTTGATCAAGCTCACCGTCTTTTGTAGATGACTTTCCATCCGTCTGGATAACTTCCTCTACGCTCAAGCTCGTATGGGACAGGCAATCCTCCTCTTCCTGTTCCTCCAGCCAGCGCTTTCCAACTCTGTCGATACTCGTTCTTCGCTTCTCTCCTTCCTCAAGCACAGCACCTTCTTCTTCTTCCCACTTTTCAGCAGACATCCCTTCCGAACAACATCGCTCTGCTTTTGAGCTGCTGCTGAGCCGAACAGCTTCCCTCGACTCTTCAACCAGCTTGCTCGCTCCCTCCTTCCCTCTGCCAACAACCATCACCTCCTCCCCAACCCTTCCTCCTCTCGAGATGTCGAGCCAGAAATATGAGCTAGTCGCTATTAGGTCTCCCTCTCCGGAGCTGACCACTCTCAAGAACGATTACGACGCTGAGAAGGGATCCGAGTCTGTGTGAGTTGTTGAGCTCGCTCGTTGCTCCCTCCCTCCCATCTCGCACGAGCTCGTCGAGCTGACCGCCACCCTCTTACACTCTTACTCTTCCTCTCATTTAGTCCTATGCTCGGTGAGGCCGGTTCTTAATCTCTCGTCCCCTCTCGAAGGAATCGAGGCGTGAAGCGAAGCTGGCGGGCTGAACAAGCCGAACTTTCGCTCGCGAACGATCTGACTCCTCTTGCCTCTCTTCGTGCTCTACCTTCCTCACCAGATCACTCTTCTTCTTCGATCAACGTCTCGGAAGCAGCCTCGAAGGACTGGGAAGGGCCTGCTCAGGCAAGTTTGAGCACGTCCGACGGTCTCGAGCGTCGCGAGCCGATGAGGGCTGATCGTTTGGTTTCGTTCCTGGTCTTCTGCCAATTCTCCCTTCGCTCTCCTCCACGCACTTTAGGATATCTGTGAGCTTGCTTACACTCAAGATACCTTGTCCTACGACGCCTTGGCCGACGCTGGAGATGTCGAGAGGGCTCCTTCTTCGAGGTGAGTTCGCGGCGTCGCCCTCTCCGCTCCCTTTCCCTTTCTTCGATCTCGGGACCTGATGGCTTGATCTTCTCTTGGATGTACAGCTCGATGGATAGTGAGTTCAGTCACCTGTCTTCACTGGTCGTTTCCGCCCTCAATCTTGACCTGACCCTTCCTCGTCCAGGACCTGCTCTCGGAACGTTCGAAGGATCGGAGAGGACTTCCAGGGTCTGGACTAGATCTGCACAGGTGAGTGAGAGATCAGTTTGATAGCCTGACCGTCTAGCAGGAGCTGATGAACTCGAATTATGCCTCAGGTCTTCATGCTCTCCATTTCGCTCTTCGTCGTCACAACGATCGCGCTCCTGATCCCTCTCGAGATCTATAACGCGAGAGAGTACGCTCCCTCCTTCAGCGACAGTCGGTCAGAAGGTGGGGCTCAGAGGGGATCTCCAACTGTTCTCCAACCTCAGGCAATCACTTCAGAGTGAGTCTTCGTTTGGCCCGCGTCCACGACGGTTTCGACCTTCTCTCGTTCTAACCTCGATTTTGCTTCCAGGTTCTTTCTCCTCGTCGTCGCCTACTTCGCCGTTCGATCGAGAAACATGATCCACATCATCGCGGTGCTCTGCTTCAACGTGTTTCTCGTGTTTTCTGGATGTGAGTTCTGCTCCTGCGAGACAAAGAACGAACAAGGACTGACGACCCCCTCTTTCCTTCGCTCTTCTTACAGTCCTCGAAGCTGGCCTTCGTACTGCTGCCCTATCGCAGCGTATCGGATATAGCTACTGGAACTCACCACTTTCCAAGATCTCCCTCCGTCTGGTCTGGGCCATCCCTGTCGTCGACCTCCTGTTCGTGTCTTCCCTTTTTTCGCACCGTCGACTTGGTTCCCACTTTCGTCCTCGCACTAACATCATCCAACATGCTCGAGTACAGCTTCCATCTCGGATGTGACTGGGCAGCTTGGAAACTCTATCGAGAGCTTGGCTGGTACGCGTACAAGAAGGTGAGTCCGAAACGAACGACGCGTCGTCCTGCTTTAAGAGAACTGACGGGACTTTCGCCGATTTCGCTCAGGTTTCAGGAGATCTCAGGCTTCGTGAGTCTGTGTGAGGTACCCTTTCTACTTCATGAGAAACCTCTGACTACCTCTTTGTCCCTCAGGTCAGCTCTACCAGCATTATCTCGTCCTCTCTTCCCTCCTCCTCGTGCGTTCGACGTCTCTCCTTCTGTGGGCTTCAACGCGACTGACGCCCTCTCGATCTTGCGACTAGTTCACCGGCTGGTTCTCAATCATGCAATCGTGGAGCGTCGGGTACCTCGTGATCTGGGACAGAAAGCAGCTGGACTCACTGGAATGGTTCTGGGCGTTCTGGGACTCTCGTGACATCGAGGACTGGGAGAACGTTGTCAGCGCTTACGGGGAGGATCGATACGACAGGGAGCACCGGCAGCTCCGAACCAAGGCGCTTGCGCTCATCGTCGCCTTCGTCGCCACCTCGATACTCTATCTGGTCGGGCTCGTCGTCACTCTGCTCGCCGTCCGAAGGGAGCGGAGGGTGCTGCTGTTCGTTGGGGCTGGGCTTCAGGTGAGTGGTTCGCTCGGTGCTCATCTAGTACCTTCTCGGATCTATGAACTGACCACTCTGTGTCTCGACCAGATCTGCTACCTCGCTTGGAACATCGGCGAAATCGTCCTGTTCGCTCGAGTCGTCAAATCGGACGTCAATTTGTACCTGCATCACTCTGCCTTCCGTTCGTCCTCACATAGCATCCTCTCGGGATTTGCCTATGGCTATCAACTTTCGCTCAAGACTGTAGGACTCCGAGGAACCGACAGAGCAGGCTGACAAGTCTCGTTCCTTTTCCTTCGCGTCGCTCCAGTGCCCATTCGAACGGTACGTCTCGTCTCCGTACCCTTCGAGTCGCCATTCCCAGCTGACGAATCTCTCTCTTTCAGATCTTCCAAATCATCGTCGGATTCACCATCGCCGTCGCAACGCTCGTCTACACCATGCTCGTCGGTCGAGGCTTCGGAAACGGGCTCAAGGAGATCTGTGGGTCCTCTTCTCCTCATTTCTGCTTTCGACTGACCACATCTGACGCTTTATATATTTACTCTCTTCCAGATCCCACCGCCGCGATCCTTCGCTCGGAACAGATCGACCTCTCCATCGACTGAGCCGACGCGTCGTCGTTTCGATCTCGCTTCTCTCCTTTCTTTCGTTATTGTTTTCGTCTTCCCCCTTCCCTTCTCGATAAAGCTCGTCAGCTCCGGTTCAACTATCTCCTCCTCGTCATCACGCCTACACAGAGCCTTCTCGTTGGCCGAGGCTCGATTCTCACCCCCCATCTTCATCGCCTTTACTCTTTCCTCTTTTCTGCTCGTAGTCGCACACTCTTTATCATCAAGGACCTTTGCTTCTCGCTCTGGCGCTTTCAGTCTTAGACGTTCGTCGTCTCTCTCCACTCTCGAGAAGCGAAAACCAGTCGAACACCACGCGTCCGTCCTCGACTTCCATCTTTCCCGCCCTCACTCGCGCCAGATCCGCCGCAACGATGGATCGTTCCTTCTTCGGCTCAGTCTCGCGCTGTTCCAGGGCTTTCGAGTTGGCGTTTTCATTGAGATCTGTCGTAGCAAAATCAGTCCTTCTCCTCCTCGTCCTCCTCGTCCTCGTCCCTCTCGTTCCGCAGAAGTCCACCAGCCTCCTTCTCCTTGGCTTCGAGCTCTTTACGTTCGCGACGCCTAGAGATATCAAAGCAACGAGCGATCAAGCGAGAGAGAAGTCAGCTCTCTCATTCGAGCGGGCGGGCTCACGTCCCTTCTCCCCTTCCCTCCTCTTCCTCCTGCACCTCATTCCCACCCACGTCTCGAAATGAGAACAAGACAGGGCAAAGACTCACCTCTTAACATCGAAGTTGTAAACCCTAGCAGTGTTGACCTCCATGATGGTGATCTGCTCCTTGAGGAACTCGACGTCCTCAATCAAGTTCGCCAGAGCCACTTGAGCTGCCACGAGCTTGTCGGCGAGGAGAGCGGAGGCTTCAGCGAGAGGATAGGAGAGCATGACGTTGGCCTGTTGAACGAACAAATTACCGAAGGAAAATGGGAAGCGAGGAATGAGGAGGGAGGGTCAGTTCGAGAAGGAAGGGAAGGAGGAAATGTTGAGCTTAGCTCGAAGGGAAGGAAGAGATGGAAGGGGGAGAAGGGGCGACTCACACCAAGCCAGAGGTAGACATCTCCAGTCTCCTGAATCTCAGCTTCGGCGTAGAGGGTATCGTTGAGTTCGAAGAGGGATTTGATGGGTTTGGAGGAGGGAGAGGACTCGTCGAGGTCGTCCTCGTCTTCGTCGTCCGAGGAGGGCTCGCCAGCAGCCTTCTTGTCGGCCTGTAGATGCCACACCAGCAGGAGGGAAAGAGGGGTCAGCGTCAAGCTCATGTTCCTAAAACCGATCCTGGGCTCGAGGTTGAGGAGTCGAAGCAGGGAGAAACGAGCTGAGCAGAAAGAAGGGAGAGCTCACCTTCGTCTTCCTCTCGAGCAAGAAATCGACGACCTTTAGCGTCTTCTCGATATCAGGGATCTTCTCCAGCAGACCCTTCTTCCGCTGGGTCTGGTTAAGCTCCATGTAACGGTACTTCCTGAAGACGAGAACGTGCCAAAAAGGTCAGCGTTGACGTCGAGGAACGAGCTCGAGCAAGAGAAGGAAGGAGAACGAACGCGCTCATCTCCTGGAACTTTCGCAGAGTGCTGTCGACATCTCCGTTGGGTCCTCCGATGTACTCTTCAACGACGGAGACGAAGGGGGCTGCAGGGATTCCTCGAGGATTATCGGGTGTTCGCTGAACGACGGTGCTAGAGGCGGACATGGTTGGAAGAGGGGGGGGGGGGGGGGGAGGGAAGGAGGTGCTGGCGTGAGCTTGAAGCGGAGAGGGAGGGAGGCCTCTCTTGTTGGTGGGAGAAGGGAAGGAGTTGAGGGTTGGGTGGGGAGCTGAGAGTCCGAGCTGAGGGTGAGAGAGAGTGCGAACCGAGGAAGGTGGGTTGCTGAGGGCGAGAGCGTTGGGAGGGGAGGATGCTCGAGCCAAGCTCGAGCTCAAACGAAACTCCAAATCCTCCGTTCCCTTGCGTCGACGGCCATCATGACTGCCGTGTTATCGTACTAGGAAGACTGTCAGCTCAAAAGGAGAAACATGACCAGCTTGGATTCCTTCGATCTCGTCTTCCTTTTTTTTTCGTCACCTCATTGAGCGCCAGCGTCGCCTCCGGTCCTGTCTCTTCGCTTGCAGGGCAAGATCTCCCTCCTCCTCCTCCTTCCCCCTCACGCTGAAGATCTGACGGCTTCGCAAACAGAGGAAAACATATTTATATCCAATATTTCGAGGTATCGAGGTGAACTTGCCAAGAAAGTGGGAGGAGAAGGCTGCAAAGCTGGACGCGACATCGATCTCGCCGTCGCCTCGCCCACGTCGTCCCTTCTCCAGCGCATCTTCGAGTTGAAGCTTCTCGCGGGGAAGAAAAATAGATACTGGGCATGACTAAGAATGAACCTGGTATGTAAGCGACGAACAGCTCCTCTCGGGACGCGTCGAACAGAATCGAAGCCGTCCTCGCTTCTCCCCTCTCTCACCACTTATGCTTGATGCAGCCGACTTTGTGAGCCTTCCAATGCGAGACTTGATGTTCTGCGGAGCAAGGGTTTGATCGACTCAGCAGAGCGAGCGAACGAGTGGGAGACGAGGGAAAGAGAGCGAAGGCGAGGAAGATGAAGACGGAGACGAACCTTTCGAGCAGTATCGAACCATCAGGCACTGAGACGATGAAAAAAAGGCGAGATCAGCAGTCGCATTCGACGAAAAGGGATGTTCGAAAGCACTCACTCGACTACAAGCCTGCATCTGCTCTCCAGGAGGAAGCTTCGCGCAATCTCTGAACCCTCCAACTCGACCTGTCCCTGCCTCGCAGCACCACCAGATCGTCCCAATCGGGCTGCTAATCACGAGGGCCCTGTATCCGTTCAGCCCCCTGTTTCCGTCCGCGTAGGCTCGGAGTCCATCCATGTGCCTCTTGAGCTCGTCCATGGGTCTCTTCGCTAGGACGCGTTCGGTTCGACTCGCTGCTCGACGAAGACCTGTTCGGGTTGATGGGGTGAGGACGGGAAGTCCAGCGTCGGGAGGGAGGTGCATGATGAGGATTTGGGAGATGAGTTGGAAGAAGGGGATGATCCGGTCGAGGAGGAGTAGAGCGACGAGCGAAGGACAAGGGTCAGGTCAGCATCGAGTGCTTCTTTTCAAGTCTAGGCTGGGGTCGAAAGAGGACGCATGCCAAACACCTCGTAGATCCATTCAGGAAGAGTAGCGATCCTCTCAGCGAGTCGGGTGTGGAAGATTCGCGCTTCGTCGTTGTGAGCTCGAACGAATCTAGGGAACGAAGGGTAGACAATCAAAGCCTTGACGATCGCGGGGTAGACGATCCAAGCGCCTGTGATTGGAGGGCCAGATTCAGGGAGGTCGAAGGGGTCGGCGAAGAAGGATCGGAGGAGGGAGGGGAGGTAAGAGATCAAGAGAGTGTTCTGGAGGGCAAAGACCAGGACGAGATGGTGAGCTTTCCAGCTTTGATAGACAGGAAACGGAAAAGTTGACGTACCATGAAGTCGTCTCGGGCTAGACTGGCAGAGGTGAAAGATCCCTGAGAAGCATGGAAGAGGGACAGCGTGAGTCGAAAGTCGAGGAGGAGGGAAGAAGGAGAAGGGGGAGGAAGAACGAGCTCACCATCAGCTTCAGCGCTTCATCGAGGTTGCTGTCCTCGACGAGTTTCTTAGGGCCAACCTCGCCTCCCTCCTGTAGGCCCAAGAGACTTGCAAACTTGAGAGCTTTAGGGTTAGACATGGAAACGGAGAGATGGTGTTGGCGGCGACGACGAACGAAGCAGCTCGACCTCTGAAAAGCTCGAGCTCAACTTCCCTTTCCTAGCCTTTCCTTCCTTCCCAACCGTCAGCGTCTTTATCTTCAACTTCTCAGACTCCTCCCTTTCGACGCTCAGGATGCCCCCTTCGGTTCTCAAGACAACCTACTCCTTCACAACCCCTTCCAACCCCGTCAACGCTTCTCCTCCTCATCCTTCACCTCTCCTCGCCGAGCTTCCTCCTCCCCTCCCAACCCTCCCAACTCCCATCCCTTCCGACCATCTCTCGGACAAAGCAGAAGTCAAGAGCATAGCAGAACCCACGGGACTCTACGGGCCTCTTCTCTCAGCCATGGCGGACGTCAGAGCGAAGGTGAACGACGAGTTGACGAGCTGGAAGGAGTGGGAGGACAAGGAGTTTGGAGGAGTTGGCTTGGGAGGCTCGAAGAAGAAGGAGGCAGCAGGGAGGAAGGTCGAGAGTGAAGGAGAGGATGAGGAAGAGGAGGATTGAGCGACGTTTGGCTTGATTGGGATCGATAGACGGGGGAGGGAGGGACTCGAGGAGGAAGAAGGGGAGGAGGTGGACATGTTGAGCTCGAGGTTCGTCCGTTCTCTCGTTTGCCCTCGCTTCCTCGCTTCCAGGCCAGCTCGTTCGCTCGCATCCACTCACTGATGGTACATGCTTGCTCTTCCTTCCTCCAGGTACAGCCTTCCCCGAAACCAGCGCCGCCATCAACTGGAAACGCGAAGGAGGATCGCTCGTCCCGCCCCTCGCCCTGCCCTCTCGCACGGCTTCTCCCCTGTTTCACCTCGCCAACAGGACCCCACACCAGCTCAGGATCAGACGGAGTATTGAATGACATCTTTCCTCGGATCTACGAGAGCGATACCGGCGTCGGCGTCGAGAGGAAAGGCAGGACCAACGCGGTTGACGCCCCAAGCGGCGACGCGTCTCGTCTTCGTTCGACCCTTCTCCACGGGCTCGTGCTCGAGCTTCAGGTTCTTCTCTCACGTGCAGTCTGATAGTCGTTGAAGCGGTACTGACATGACCAATCGCACAAACCAAAACAGTAAACAAACCAGCAGCGCCGTCACCCCGAACCCTACCCGACGTCCTCTCCCTCCCTCCCCTCCAACTCGTCCACCAACTCTCTAATCCTGTCATCCTTCTTATCCGAGAACTCCTTCAAACTCTCACTCTCCCTCCTCAACCTCTCTAATCCGCTCTGCAACTCCTCGACTTCCTCCTCCAACTCGTCAACCTTCCCCTTCAACTCGTCCATCTCGTCCCCCAAATCCTCGTTCTCCTTGCTCCAAACCACCCACTCCTCTCCATGCACCTTCAACGCGAAGATACGATGGGACTATGCCTCCAAACTCGACGACGATCCGCTCGAAGAGGAGTCGAGGAATACGAGACGAGGAGGAAAGAATCGCACTGACTGGACGAGCTCGAGGCAGCTGCATTCGCTGGCTCTTGGGCGACCATAGCAGGTTGAGAGCCTTAGGGAGACACTGCAAGATAAGTAAATAGGGATGGTGAGCAAGCCGTTGTTGCCGAGAACAAAAGGAGACGAGCAAAGGGAGAGGGAGCTCACACGAGGGCGACGACATGGGAGGACGGGAGCGGGTGCTGGACGTTGGTGGTTCGGTTGTCGTTCGTCCTTCAACTTGGACTCAGCCCCATTGATTTCTTTTCCTTTAATTTCTTTTCCTTTTCGATCAGGGCGAAGAAGGGCTCTTCGCTAGCTGAAAAGGGCCCTAGAAGGAGGCGATGACGGTCGCGTCGTTCCTGACTCGCGGCGTCGAAGTGTTTTAGGTTTCGAGCGAGCTCTTCCCGTCCTGACTCCCAACCACATCAACGGACCTCCATCATACAGCTTCCTTCTACATCTACGTTCGTCCACTCTCTCTCATTCTCTAGAGAAACTTCGAAGAGTTGCCAAACGAACCTGTACTGAGAGCCGGACGCGTCGTTCTTCCTTTGCTTCCCTCGCAGATCATGCGCCCCCCCTTCGTCTCCTCCCTCCCTCCCTCCTATCATACCCTCTTGAAACCAGAGATCCAAGCTCGGACGGGCTGCAAGACTGAGGCGGAGCTCAAGTACAAGCTGGGTGAGTCTTGCCATTTACATTTCGACGCCGTCGATCGACACGGTAGCTTTCCTTTTGCTTGCTCCCTCGTGAGCTGACCTCTTTCCCCTCGACCGGTGCCAGAGGTCTCCATCATCCTTACGAAGATTCAAGAATGCGAGGACGAGAAACTAGCAATCAGACGACGCATGCTAGCCAACCTCGTCGAAGCGAAGGATTTCATCGCCAGCCGAGCACGAGGACCGATCCCGTCTTTCATGGAGGGCGTGTGGACGGAGGATGACATACGCGTGTTGAGGGGAGAGCCGAAACCGAAGCCTCAGAAGCCCCACTGGTTGGAGAGGAAGCACAAGAACTATGACCTGCTTCGAAAGGGTGGGGTGGTGAAGTTGAGGAGGTTGAAGGTGAACGTTAGAGGGAGGGGCGAGTGAGGGATGGGAGGAGATCTGATGAAGCTACTTCGTGAAGCTCGTTTCGTGTCCTATCTCGGTGAGAAATTGACTCGAAAGAAGAGGGAGACGACCTGGTTTCGACGACGCGACGCGTCGAAGGTCGAGCTTCGAACTCGACGCACTTACCTTCGAGCCACGTCTATTCTCGTGCTCTATTATTACAAGGTCTGTGCGTCGAGTCTCCGCTCGTTTCGAGAAAAGAGCGAGGAGGCAAAGCAGCTGTGAGCCAGGAGACAGAACGATTGCAGAGGGGAAGATGGCCACCGATGGATTCGTGCAGGGCGAATTTCTTCTTCGCGAAGGGTAAACGAGGAAGCGAAGTAAGGCATTAGGGTCATCTCAGATCTGAAGGATGGAGCGGGGAGAAAAAGAGAAGACGAAGAGCGAGGGCAACGGGAGCTCGGGAGTTGAGCTCGTTCGGTGGCGGGCTCGAGCTCAAGTCTCAGCGTTCTCGCGTTTATGGAGCGTCGTTTCGCTTTAAATAGAGTCTGATGGATGAGAAGAGAGGTCGAGGGAGAGAAGAGAGGTCATTTTGACTTCGTATGGAGGCAGAGAAAGGGTCGAAGTTGGTGGGAAAGAGTGAAGCTCGCAACTTTCGAGGTTGAGGCGTTCTGTTTCCACGACAGCCGATGGCGGCAAAATTTCGCAACTTTGATGTGATAGCACATTTCAGGCGAACAAATGCTCCTTCGAACGGTCTCTCTGTCTTCGGTCGTGGGCTTTCTTCGGAGGCAAAAGAGCTTGCTGGCAAGGGAGAAGCTCAATCGACGAAGCTCAACCTTCGGCTCCTTCCAACTCTCACCCACCCCCCTCTTCCTTCATCCTCCTTCATCTTCATGTCTCTACGCTCTCTGAGGTGGACTCGCTTGCCGCTCAGCCAGCTCACAGACTTGAAATCTTAACAGGCCACAAGCCGTTCCCCTTTGGGAAGACAGAAATCAGCGCCATGCTGGCTCGACCTCTTCCTTCCCTTCGCCTCTCCTTTCGTCCCGCCCCACTCCCCTTCCGACATCGCTACAGCTTACACGGAGCGAAGGAGGATTTGCTGGGCTCTGGACAACGTGATCTGGGGTAGAAGAGAAGAAGGATCGCTGACGCAAAAGCAGAGGACCGGGCAGCTCGAGAACCAGGTTGACTCTTTTCCTCCCCCTTCTTCCTCACGTTCCCTTCACTTGGAAGTCGGGACGCGGCTACAGAACCGGAGGAGCGATGACTATTCATGCCTTCCTTCCCTTGGGAGCTCGAGGAGCGAGAAGACGCGTCGGGTGTTTTGACGATTCTTCATTCCCTTTTGATCCTCTCCTCCCCCTTGGCAGATTTGTTAGTGCGTCTCGACGCTTTGCTACAGCTGTACTCTCTTCCCCACCTTGAAAAGAACCCTGGACCTGACCCTCCCTTCTTTCCGACAGTCACCTTCCTTTCAAGAAGTTTCTACCACCTCGCCGCTCCTTCTCCCTTCTTTCGACGACCTCGACGCGCTCGTCCACACCTCGGATCTCCCTTCCTCCTCCTCCCATCTCCCTTCCCCTTCCAACTCGACCCAACCCCACCTTCTCGAATCACTATGTCGGACCTCAAGCTCGAGAAGACCACCCACGACGAGCACAAGGCTCACAAACCTCGAAAGGTCTGGCCAGCGAACACGAGCGACCGTCGATGGTTGGGTTTGCGAGGCAAGAACCTCGTTATCGGTATCACTGCGACTGGTGAGCTATTTCTCTCTGCTGCTGAAGGGATTTTTTTGGTGGCTGGAGGAAGGCGGCTCGAAGACTTGGAAGCTGGAATTGCCGTTGTCGTCGCGGTCGTCGTTCTCGATCTCTTGCCTTTCCTTCTTCTCCCGAGCTGACTTCGCTTCTCTCCTCTCTTCGTACAGCTACTATGGGATTCCTGCTCTTCGGATACGATCAAGGAGTCATGGCTGGTATCAGTGAGTGCCCGCTCGAATCATCTCTTCTTCCTCCTTCGCGCGCGTCGTCCTCGTCCCTCTTCCTCCTCCCTTGCCTCCCTCCCTCCGCCGCTGACCTCATTTTTTCTCGGCTGCAGTTACCTCGAGGCAATTTAACGAAGAGTTTTATCAAACCATGTCGAAAGGGCACGACGATGGTCAGTCACTTGGCCGCTCTTTTTTCCCCGGTCCCAAGGCTCGTCCAAGCCTCGACTTATTTCTCTCCTTCTCCTTTCGTCTTCCAGTCTTCACGGCCACAATTCACGGAACTGTCGTATCGGTCTACGAGGTCGGATGTCTGTTCGGAGCCCTGTTTGCTTTCTACTTCGGAGAGACGCTCGGTCGAAGACGGTCTGTTTATCGTGAGTCGCGTCGTCGCTCGCCTTTCCTGTTCTCGTCTCGCGTCTCGACGGCCGTGGACGTATCTGATCGCGCGTATTTCTCTCTTTGACGTGTTCAGTGGGATCTGCTGTGATGTGCTTTGGGTGAGTTAAACGTCGCGTCCCCTTCAGTCTCGCTCGCTTGCTCACCGACCTCCTCCCTTCGTCCTCTCAGAACCGTCATTCAGGTCACTGCTTACGGAACTCACAAGGGATTCCTTCAGTTCTTGATCGGCCGAGTTGTCACTGTTCGTCCAGCTCAGTCGGTTCTGACTGTCCCTCGAGGAGCCGAAGTCTCAAGACCTGAACTGACCTACTGACTTCAACGCGTCTTCTTTCAGGGTCTCGGTAATGGACTGAACACCTCGACGATTCCTTCTTGGGTTGCCGAGTCGTCGAAGTCGCACAACAGAGGTCTCCTTGTCTGCATCGAGGCCTCGATGGTCGCCGTCGGGACCCTCATCTGTGAGCAACGACTTCGCTCGTTCACTCTCGTCTCCGTTCCTCGCTGACTCTGCTTCCCTTCCTCCTCTCTTTCAGCTTACTGGCTCGACTTCGCAACTTCATTCGTCGACTCTTCGTTCTCTTGGAGGTGAGCTTCCTCTTTCCCCCTCATCCTTTTCGTCTCGCCGCTGATCTCGTTGCTCTCCTTCTCCCCGGTAGGTTCCCTATCGCGCTCCAGATCTTGTTCGCTGCTCTTCTCTGCGTTGGAATCTACATCTTCCCCGAGTGAGTTCTGTCCCTCGTCTTCCCTTCTCACTCTTCGTCCCGTTCTGACTCCCTCGGCCTTCTTCTCTTCAAGATCTCCTCGATGGCTCTTCGTTCACGGACACGAGGAAGCTGCTTCCCAGATCATCGCCGACCTCAACGACGCCAACATCGAAGACGAAGGAACTCAGCGAGAGATCCGACTTATCATTGGTGAGTCCCAAACCCGAGGAAGAGAGCGAAGCCTGAGGTGAAACACTCGATCTGACGTCCTCCCTCTCTCGCTTTGTTTCACCAGAGGGAATCAACACGTCCGCTGGAATCACTGGAGGTACTACAAACCGAGAGCTTTTCGTTGGTGGAAAGAAGCAACACTTCCGACGAATGGCGGTCGGGGCTTCGTCGCAGATTTTCCAGGTCCGTCTTTCGATCTGCTCTTCGACAACGCGTCGATTCGAGCTGACCTCGTCCTCGTCCTTTCCTTTACGTTTTGCAGCAACTCGGAGGCTGCAACGCTGTTATATACTACGCCACTGTCCTCTTCGAGCAGTCTATCGGTCTCGAGACTCGACTCTCTCTCATTCTTGGTGGTGGTGAGTCAATCGTTGGCCGCCCTGTCCTCGAGTTGTCGCTGACCCATTCGTGCTTTGCGTTCCTGTGCCGATAGCTCTGTCCACGGTATATGCCGCTGCTGCTTTGACCTCTTTCCTTTTCGTTGAGACGCTGGGACGTAGAACCATGTTCCTCATCGGATCGTAAGTCTCTCCCTTCTTCGTCGTCCGTCGTTCGTTCTCGTCCCTCGGCCGTCCTGACCCTCGTTTCCTCTTTCGTTTCCTCGCAGTGCCGGTCAGTGCCTCGCCATGGTCCTCACCTTCGCCTGCCTCATTCCTGGAACTCCCGAAGCCGCCAAGGGTGGAGCGGTCGGAATCTTCATTTACATCGTACGTGATCTTCCTCAAGGCTCCTCGCCGTCAGCGATCGAAGCTGACTCGAGTTCTCGCTCGTCCCTCAGATCTTCTTCGGAGCATGCTGGCTTCCCCTTCCTTGGCTCTACCCAGCCGAACTCAACCCTCTGAGGATCCGAACCAAGGCTAACGCTGTCTCAACCATGGCTAACTGGTGAGGTTTGTTTTACTTCGTCTTTCTCGACGCGTCAAGAGCTCACCTCGACTCTTCCTTTTTCTCCAGGCTCTTCAACTTCCTCGTCGTCCAAGTCACTCCCACCATGATTGCTTCCATCGGATGGGGAACCTTCCTTATCTTCGCCGTCGCCAACGCTCTTTTCATCCCCATCATCTGGATCTTCTACCCTGAGACCAAGGGACGAACTCTCGAGGCTATCGATCTCAGTGAGTCGCGTCCTCTCCCTTCCGTTTCTTCCCACCGCCCCGAGCTGACCTTTTCTGGTCTTTTCCTTCCTCAGTCTTCGCTACCGCCTTCGAGGAGAAGGAGAGGCCCACTCACAGTGAGTCTTCGAGCCTTTTGCCTCACTCGCGAAGAACGAACGACGAACGACGACCTCTCGTCAAACGAAACTGACTCCTCTCCTTCCCTTTATCTCCTCTCTTCTCCAGTCGCCCAACGAATGCCCTCCATGACCGACGCCCAAGTCGAGGAACTCACCCGCAAGATCGACATCCACGGACACAGGGACGGAGACGCGGAGAGGGCCGTCGAGGGAGGATCGCAAGACTCGTCCTCCCCCGTCACTCGAGTCCAGAGCCCCACCTTCGGAGACGTCGTCGGAGCCGATAAGGGAGCCAGGTAGTATATCTCCTGGATCTCAAACCCACCACATCTATACATCTGTTACCACCTCCTTCCTTAATTATCGTCTCGTTCTTCTCGCTTCTCGTTTCTCGTCTCGTAGTTCTCGTAGAATCGTTCCCTTGTTCCCTTGTAGGGAAGACTGTATCGCTAGTCCTAGCGTTGCTTTCATCTCGTCTCTCATGATCTCTTTCTGCCTACCTCGTGCTTGACGTGAGCCTGAACGAGAAGTGAATCGAACTCGAGCGACGACGACGACGCGTCTCTTTCCTCTTCCACCTCATCCTTGCGCTTCTCCTGTCAACCAAGCAGTTCACTAGGCCAGCAAACCTAGCCCAAAGAACTCCACGTCTCCCCCGAGTCTTGATGAGCGAGCTCTCGCAAGCTCTTGGTCAATCAAAGGTCGTAAAAGGTCATCCTCGTTTCGTCTTGCCCACCCTCTCCGATCTTCCCTTCCCAACCTTACGAGCTCGTCCCCGACGAACCACCGAGCTTAGCCTTGATCTTCTGAACCGTTCCTGTTCGCCAAACCCAACAGAACCCACCCCAAAACGAAAACGTCAGCGCTGCCACCCCGTCGTCCTTCGAGCTCAACATCACCCTCCCTCCCCTCTCATCACCCTCCCCTGCCTTCCCTCTCCTCTCCTCTCCCATTCCTCCCTCTACCCTCTCTTCTACACCTTCCCCAATCCACCTCCGTTTTCCCTTCCGCGCAAGCTAACTCACCTTTAATCCCCCCACCACTCTCCTCCTTATCCCTCCCATCAATCACCTCCTCCAAACTCTTCGAGTTCGGCTTCTCACTGAACCTATCACTCCCACCCGTAGCCCCAGCGAAATCTTGAGACCTATCGCCAGCGAAGCCTGGTCCGGTCGTCTGGAAGGAGTCGATGTTTCCTGGGACGGTGGAGTTGGGGTTGGAGGTTGAGGTGTAGTCTGCGGAGGTTGAGGAGGACATGGTGGTTGATGGTGAAGATTCTGGAAGGTGAGGTATGAAAGACCAACGAAGGCGAAGCGAGAGGGAGTAGGGACGCTGGTGGGTGGGTGAGGGTTGGGAAGGAGGGAGGGGAGGAGGGAAGCGGTGAGGTGTGAGCTTTCGTCGTCGAAACGCGTCATTCTAGATCTCCCGCAGCGTTTTTCGGATGGGGACCTGTGCGAGATGAGGATAGATATGAGCAGGAGGAGGGGGATGGGGGACCCTCGACGTAGGAGCGGAGCGGAGGGAGGAGGGAAAGGAAGCAGGGGTGGGACGTTCGCGCGAAACGCGAAAAAGTCAAACGCGTCGTCCTTAATTCTCTTCGTCGTCGAGAGCAAGAACAGCATGTCTAGAGGGTTGAGGGGACGAGCATGAGCACTAACAATCCACGAGGAAGTAAGAAGGAGGGGGGGAGGCAGCGATTCCGAGCACGAAACAAAAGACGAAGGACGAAAGACGGATCCAAGCAACCGAAACGAAACGAGAGGACGGGTGGGTTGGGTGGCACTAAGGAAGGTTGTTGATGGGTAGGGAGAACAGGTAGCACTATAGCAAGGTAGTTCGTAAAAGGGTCGTCAAGTTCGTGAGTGTTGTCCGGCGGTGAAGACGCGTTTAGTGAGTTGGGATGAAGGCTTCGACTGCGAAGGAACAGAAGAATGGAGGAGGGCGAGGTTAGTTTGTTGGGAAGGAGGGAGCAAAGAAGGAGGAAGGGGAGGAGAGAGAGAGGAGACGAACTATCTCGCAGAATAGATTCCGAGAAGGGGCTTTTGAGGCCGATCATGAGAGCTGTGAGAAAGAAACGAGCGGAGGGAGGGAGGGAGGGACGGTCAGTTCGACGCGTCGAGCTCGTCTCGTTCAGCTTGACTCGAAGGCGAACGAGCTGAGCGAGAACAAGGGAGAAGAGAATAGGAAGGATAAAGGGGAGAGGAACGTACCAAGCAACGTATCCATATGGTTCATGTCCTTGTAAGCTCTGAACCTGACGTTTGGCACTCCCAATCCGACGAGCAGCTCTCTCATCAGCGAGGATTGAGTGACGGGGATGAATTCGTCCTTCCCTCTGTGCGAAGCAAGAGTGAAATTGAAAGAGAGACGGAAGGAGGGAAGGAGAGAGGGAGTCAGTACTGAATCGGTTCAGTCGTTCGAGTCGCGTTCGAAAGGAACGCGAGAGTTGGGATGTTGTTTGGGATTCGCGAACTCACCCATGAATGATCAACCACTTCTTGATCAACCTCCCCTCCACATCCAGCACGTTCTTCGCCGCGTAGAGCAAGTGAGAGGGCGAAGCGAGCATGGTGTCCGTCTGAGAAGGACCGAGGAATCGACGCGTCGAGGAGAGGTGTTCGATGTGGAGGGAGGCTTCGTGTCGGATTTGGGCGGGGACGTCGGTCATGGGGGAAAGGCTGGATACGACGCAAGCACGAGAGGGAAGGGGAGGGGGAGGGGAAGAAAGGTCAGCGCAGAAAGCGAGGAAACGGAGGAAGAAACGAGGGTGGTGTGTTTTGGACGCGAACGCGACTACTTACGCAACAATCCCAGCAATCCTCGGGATCTCGACCTCCTCCCCCCAAACCTCGACCCTCTTCAGCCCATTAGGCACTTCATCCACCCCCTCCCCATCCAACTCCTCCATCTCCTTCTCTCCCATCTCCTCCATTCCACCACCTCCTCCCTCTCCATCCCTCTCCCAATCCCCCTCGCCTCCTCCCGCACCATACCCAATACTCCCCGCACTCTCCTCCCTCGTGCGTCTATACCTCTCCCACAACCACTCATCCCGACTCTTCACAATCGCATCCCTCAACCCCCCACCCATCATCGCCACCAAAGCCCCACTGCCATGTCCCATCAAATACATCTTCTCCTTATCCCCTCCCAAACTCTCAGCATTCCTGCTTGTCCAAGCGAGGAGGTGTCTTGTTAACGTGACGCATTCGGGGAGGGTTGTTTCGGGGTAGGAAGGGAAAGTTGAGGAAGGGAGGATGACGAGGTAGGAGGAGAGGCGGAGGCGGAGGGCTAGGAGGGAGAGGAAGGAAGGGGGGAGGGGGGTTGTTGGAGAGGGGATGAGGAGGATGATAGGTCTGAGGGAAGAGGTTAGGAGGGCGTTTTTGGTTGGAGCGGGGTGGTAGACGGATAGGGTTTGGCCTGTGGTGTAGGGGATGTTTTCGCTGAGGAAGAAGAGAATTGGGAGGAGGTGAGCGGACGCGAAGACGAGGGAGGAGGAGGCAGAGGGACGGGCTGGGTTGAAACGAACCTCGCGATGGGTTCCCTACTCCTTCTCGCTCCGAGAATGAGGACTCGACGTTGACACCACTGCTTGAAGAGAGCTATCCACATGAAGAAGCCTGTCCATCCCCAGCGAAGGATCGTCACGGACAAGACGAGATTGCGAGCTGATCCGAAACAAACGAAACATGGTCAGCTCGCTCGCTTTCCTCTTTCCCGTCAGTTCGTTTTTGGATACTCACTCGGACTCAACGAAACGAACGGCAGCCTCACTGCTGGCGGAGGATCGTTCTGAGCCAGAAGGAGATACAGCAGAGTTGGGAGGGCGAAGATGAATGCTGAAAGTGAGGCGGCGGAGGAAAGCGAAGCTAGTTAGCTCTCCCTTCTTCCCTTCCCTCTTCGGAAAAGCAGTCGCGTGAGAGAAGAGGACTCACTAGCGAGCGAGAAAATCAACGTCGGGAGAAAGAAGATTCCAAGGAAGGGAACTGTCACGGCGGCGACGATCAAACCAGCAAACGAAACGAGGGAAGGGTGAGCTCGCTCGTTCGACCTGCCTTCCTTCCCGCACTTCCTTTACTGGGTCAAGGAGGGGGAGGGAGAGAGCCGACTCACGAAAGACCATCAACAGTCCCAATACGGATCCCAGAGCTGATAGACCGATGGTTGGGACGAGAGCGAGTTTCAGGACAGAGGTCAGGAAGGAGGAGGAGGAGCGGGGGGAGGACTGCATGGCGAAGGGAGGGATCTGTTGAGGACGAGAGAGGTAAGCGAAGAGCGCGACAAGAGAGAAAGGGAGGGACGAGTGTACCTCTGAGAGCGAAGAAAGGAGGCCTGAAAACGGCGAAGGAGATGGCGGTTCCAGGGAGGCAAGGCGGGAGGCAAGGAGAGGAGGGGAAAGAAGGGAAGGAAGCCGCTTGATGAGCTAAGAGTCGGGAGGTCTGGGTTTAAGTTTCGTGAGGGATCAGAGAGAGAGAGGTCAGATGGGTCGAGGAGAGATGAGGTGTTCAAGGCGGTGCTCGCTCACCTAAGAGTCTAAGAAAGAGAGAGAGAGGGAAGGAAGCAGTTGGAGGTCGCTGAACTCCTCTCCTCGCGCTCGAGCTCCTTTGACTTTGGCATGTGCTCGCGAGATACCAAACTCGATCAAAACATAGAGAGATGAGCATGCAAGATGATGTGGAGAAAGAGGAGATATGCAAAGAGAGTACAACACGTGAAAGAAAATGTAGCAGATGCAAAGAAACGAGAACCAAAAACGAAAATCAAAACAACCACCTCCCGCGCTCGCCCTCACCTCAACCCCTTAAAGACCTTCAACTCCCTCAACGTCCCCTCGTTTAACGCCAACCCAGCCCTCTCCTGCATCGCTTCCAGCACGGCCGAACAGAGAGCCAGGTACTGAGCTCGAGAGGATCCAGTCAGGGTCTGTTGGACGGAAGAGGAGCGAAGGCGAAAGAAGTCAGTGTTTGGTTTCGTTCGACGCGACGAGACGAGAAGGGATGGGCGAGAGACGCACAGTGAGTTGATCCGTCATGGTGAGCAGCATTTCTCGCACGCAGGACATGAGGAAGATCTTCCGTTGCTGGAGAGACGAGTTGCCGGAAGCGTTGCGGGAAAGTTCGAGGTATGCGTTGGCGAAGATTTCTGAACGACCAAAGAAGACGAGAGGTCAGTTCTTTCGTTCTTCTCGAACCCACAGCGAGAGGGGCAGGGACTCACCACTCATGATGTCGACCCTCTTGACTTCGAACAGGTCCAAGTCCAGCGCGAACCTCCCTTCCTCGTTCTTCTCTAGCGGCAGATCGGCGAAGAGATCGGTGAGGGGATCGAGGTTGAAGACGAGGGAGCAGAAGTCTGGTTCGATGGTGAGGCGGGAGGAGGGGACCATGATGGCTTGAAATAAGATGGGGAGGAAGTGTTCTTTTAGGGACTGGTGAAGGCGAAGAAGCGAAGTAAACGGGTCAGCGAAGAAGCAGGGGGGAGAGGCAAGGGCAAACGAGGACGCGACGAACCTCGTACGCTCCAGGATCAAGCGAGCCGACGTTGTGGAGGAACCTGAGACCGACTTGACGCTTGGCAGCTGAGTCTCCGATACGCTTCCACGATTCGGGACCAAGTTCGAGGTAGCTTGACCAGTCCTGTTCGAACGCGAAGACAAGAAGCCAAAAGACGAGACGCGTCAGAACTCTCCTCCTTCTCCCCTCCTCCCCAGCTCGAGCGAAGACTCACCTGATCCTTCTGCTGCACCAACACGCTTGCACACCCAGCCCAACAATCCACCAACTGATCCACATACGCCTCCTTCTCTTTCCCTCCCTCTACCAACCCCTCCGCGCCTCCTCCTCCAGCGAGCAAGTTCGACAACAACTTGTAAATCGCCGGTGAGATCCTTTCCTTCACCACCCCGGCAAACACCTTCTCCATCTCCCCAACCTTGGTTTTCCTCCTTGCCTCCTCGGCAGCAGCGGGATCCTCGACTTCAGGCTCGTCGGCTCCGTCGAGGAGAGCTCGAAGAGCAGGATCGTCGAGATCGATCCTGTCGAACTCTGCTCCGTACTCGTCTTGAGATTCCCCGTTGGGTTGGGGACCGCCGTGGAGGAGGGGACGGTTGGAGAGGAGGAAGGTTTGACGGGTGTCGAGGAAGGACTGGACGCATTTGATGACTTCGAGACCGATTCGAGGGTCGGAGGCGAGAGGGGAGAGGAGGATGCCTTGGGTCCAGGCTGAGAGGGACAAGCGAAGAACAGCAGAAGATCATTGATGAGGTCAGCTCGAGAGTTCAGGAGAGACCCGTCGACGAGAAAGGAAGAGACTCACAAGGATGAAGAAGGATCGGATCCGGGTACGAAGGACTCTCGTCTGCTCGTTCCTCTCCCTCCTCGTCTCCGTTCATCCCTCGGATGCAGATGATGTTCCTGATCGATCCCAGTAGCAACAGCATCGACCAAACGATCTCGCTCTTCGGCGTCGTCGAAGCGTCGCCTCCTCCAGCTTCAGGACTCTTCTTCTCACTCCCGTTCGTCGCAGGGGGAGGAGGTCTGTCCAACCTCGCCGCCTCCTTCAACAACGTCTCCGTCATCTCCGCAAACCACTCGACGACTCCTCCGAGATCCACCTCGACCTGTCGAAGGAGAATCGCGATGTACATCATGGCTCGGATGCAGATCTTCCTCGACTTGAAGTCGGCGTCGTCGAAGCGAAGGTAGAATCTCATTTGTCGAAGGCAGTGGACCGCGTTGGAGGCTGAGGGGTCGAGGAGGATGGAGAAGAGGGAGTAGGTGTACCGGTTGATGAGCATGGAGAGTTCGGTCATGGAGGGAGGGGTGGTTCGAGTGAAGGGAGTCTTTCCGATGGGAGCTGAGAGGTTGAGAAGTCTCGCGATGGATCGTTCCGTTTGACGTTCGGTGACTCCTCCTGCCTGGACGGTTCGTTTGATGTCTCGAACGGTGATGGCGATGATCTTGAGGAAGATGTCGAAGGCGGAGTCCGATTCCTCGTCGACCTTGAGCATGAGGGACTGGTTCGACTCTCGAATGAAGAGAGGGAAGTCTGACGTCGGATCCGACTTGAGTTTGATAAACTTCCTGCTCTTGAAGATCTTCTGGACGAGATATCCGAGGAGGTTCTCCTGCGCGTCGAGCTTCCACTTCCATCGCGTGAGGAGGAGATGAAGGCGACCGAGGATCGTCCAGATGTACTGATCCCGCTTGCTCAACGCCGACGAGGGAGCGGTCCTATCTGTGATGACGTCCGATTCGAGTCGAACCGAGGAGACTGCTGTGATGATGAGCGACCAGGAGGAGGAGAGAGCGGGGATGGGTCGAGAGGTTCCGAGTGAAGAGAACTGGGAGAGGGAGGTGAGACCGTGGACGAGGTACCAGATCTGTTCGGCCGCGAGGAGGTTGTTTTGAGGAGAGCCTGAGGCTTCGAGAGCGGAGGTGAGATGAGTCCAGAACGAGGAGGGTCCCTGAACGTCTTCTCGAGCGTCGACAGCCGACGAAAGCTGGATGAGTCCGACCCAGAGCTCTGCGGTGAAGTCCTGGACTTTGAGCGACGGCGCGTCCTCCTCCTCTCGAGCGATCTGAGCGACCTTGACTGATTTGACTGTCCTGTTGAATCCATGAGCGAGGAGTCGACGGATGAGGAGGACGACGAAGCCTGGCGAGGCTTGAACCTCGGGCTCGAGACCTTCGAGGACGTCGAATCGAGCGCTGAGCTCGACGGCGAACCAGTGGAGGGAGAAGAAGATCCTCGTTTCCGCGACTCGTTTCGACGAGGTGGGCGCCGAGAACGTCTCCATTCGACCGAAGAGATGATCGAGGAACCCTTGGATGGCTGGCTTGAAGACGTCGATGAAGTCCTCGTCGACGACCTGCTGGGAGACGAAGAGGCAGGCGAACCTCATCGCGTCTCGAGCTTCGACTTCTCCCTCAACCTCCTCGTCGTCTTGACCAGTCCTCGCCTTCTCGAGGACCTCGAAGAGTCGATCCGTGATGATTCCAAAGACGGGAGCAAACTCGATCCTTGACATCTCTGGGGAGAGTTCGAGCTCGAAGACGGAGCACGCTTGTGGGAGCATGGGGGGAGGAGGATCGTCCGACGGGTTGAGGAGGCTGACGAGCTCCCAGAGTCGACCTTTGGAGATTTCCGAGTCGGTGGGGAAGGAGACTCCTGTTCGAAGGGGAAGGATGTCGAAGTCGAGACTGAATTTGGCGTAGGACGTCCACGAAACTCCGTCGATGGTGGTGGGTTCTCGAAGAGGGATGGGTCCGACGTCGACTGGCCGTTGCTGCTGATGATGCTGCTGGACTTGGCGAGCTGCTGCTGGCTCTGGTGACCGAGACTGGGAAGGAGGAGTTCCTGGGTCCTGATCGTTGATCTGACGAGGTCGGAAAGGGATCGGAGCGACGCCTGCTGGTCGAGCTGCTGGTCGAGGAGGAGGGAGGAACCGTCGAGCGGGAGGACGAACGTTGGCGTTCTCGTCTTGACCGACTGGTGCTGGAGGGTCGAAGTCTCCTCCAAAGATGCTGTCGTCGTCGAGAACGATGGGAGCAGGTCGCTTGACTTTGGGTGGTCCAGCGTTTCGAGCTCGATGGTGGCGAGGAGCGGGGTTGGCCTTCGATTTCGGTTTGGGTTTGTGACGAGCGAGCTGGACAACTCCGTGATTGAGGGTGTCGAAGGATCCTCCTGTGGCTGCTCCCGTTCGATTCCGAGCTGACGAGCCGCTGACCGACGAGTGTTGACGGTTCTGTTGTTGAGGTCTCCTCGCTCCTCCTCCTCCTCGAGTCCCACCACCACCTCCTCCCAATCCACCTCCGAGGCGTCTTCTCTGCACCACTCCTCCAACTCGAGGTCTACTCGTGGCCGCCGTCCGACTGAGCATCTGGTCGACGACACTCGGAGCTCTCCCTCCAGCGATGCTCTCCCCTCCAAACACACTCGCGGCTCCTCCGCCAAAGACCGATCTCGCCAACCCTACTCCTCCCAACCGACCAGGGCCAAGAGGAACCAGCCAATCCCTGATATCCGCATCCTCGAACTCGGCTTCCTCACTCTCCTCCCTCTCCCTCATCTCCTCCCCAGCACTACTCATCTCGTCGTCGTCCTCCTCGCTGATCGACTCGAACCCAGCTCCCACAGCAGCTCCGTACCTCGCCTCCACCAACCTCTCGTCGATATCGTTCCCTCGATCCATCCTCGCATTCTCTCGATGGTAGAAGGCTTGTCCCTCCAGCACCTCCGGCTCCGACGCGTCGAGATCCGAGTCGTCAGAGACGTTGACGACCGTTCTGGCTTTGGTCGTGGTGGTTCCGTTTCCTCGACGAACGACAGATTGACCGGCCTTGATGGGACCTTCGGCAGTACGATTTCCGGCTCGAGCAGCTTGTTGACGAGCTTCCTTGGCTTGTTGCTCCTTCTGAAGACGGGCGACGGCGACGGCTGGCATCATTCGGTTGAGGATTCGAGAGCGTTTCTGGTCGAGGGCTGGACGGTCGTTGGAGGAGGAGGAATCGTCGGAGGAGGCTTGGGGATTGGGGGACGAGGAAGAGGAGGATTTGGAGCCCGAGCGACGAGAAAGTTGACGCCCTCGTCGAGAGAAATCGGCGGCTTCTGGAGGGGAGGAGGAGAGGACGCGTTGAAGAGTTGATGCTGGTGCTCGAGCTCGAGCTCGAGGAGGGGAAGGTGAGGCTCCGTCGTCGAAGTTATCGGGAGGGTAGTCGTCGAAAGCTCGATTGGGGAGACGGTCCTCGGATCGTTGACGAACGGAAGGAAGAGGAGGAGGGGAGTGATCGTCTCGGAAAGGTCGACGAGGAGAGGCTGAGCGTCGACGCGAGTAGGTTTTCGCCTTGGGTCGTTTCTGAAGTTTGAAAGCAAGGATGAACGGAAGTGTCAGTGCTGTCTTCAAGTCTCGCTCTTCCTCGACCTCGTCCAAGCTAGAAACCGACGCGACGCGACTCACCTTCCCACTTCCCTTCACCGCCTCACCACCACCTTCCTCCACTTCCACCCCTCCACCCAGCAGCTCCTGATGCGGAAACACCTTGACCTTCTTGATCCTAACCTTCTTCATCTCCTTCACCTTCCCATCCTTCTCCATCTCCCTCTCTTTCCCCTTATCCTTCTTCTTCCTCCTCACAACGCCCAACCCAGCCTCCTTCCTCTCCCTTTCCACCTCATCCCCTTCCCCTCCACTACTACTCAACAGCCCACCCACCCCACTCCCAAACAATCTCTCCATCTCCTCCCGACTCAACTCCTTCTTCTTCTTCTTCTCAGCAGCCACAACCTCCTGGCTCTCCTCCTCCTCGTCTCCACTACTGTTCGAGTACCCCTGCTCTTCCCGAGGATCAGCTCTCCCCTTCCCCTTCTCCTTCTTCTTCCTCTCCCGTTCCCTCTCCTCCTCCTCAACGACCAACCACCCTCCAAGCAACGAAGGATCAGCCTCCCCACCGACGGCTCCTCCTCCGTTGGCTCGTCGAACGGCTTCGGCTTCCTCGCGAGCGTTGACGATAGCGAGCTTGTTGCCTCCTCGAGCTAGAAGGAACTGGTACTGAGCTCGTTCTCGGGTGTAGGGGTTGAGTTGGAGGGAGGTTCGTTCGCGGAAGACTCGTTGAGGGACGTAGGCGTGTTGAGGGTCGGGTTGAGGTTCCTCTTCGTCGGCGTGAGGTTGGGAGTGGTGGATGGAGGGGAGAGGACCGGGTGCGGAGGGACCGGCTCGGGAGGGTGAAGGGGAGTTGGCGGTGAGAGCTGAGGTGAGAATCGAGGAGGGTGCTCCTTGTTGATGGGATTGAGGTGGAGGAGGAGGCGAGACGGAGCCATTGGACGAGTCGACGTGTCTTTTCGGGTTGGAGTTGGAGTGAGAGGATACTGGAGAGTCCGGGAGTTGAGATTGAGGGTGGTGGTGTGGTTGTTGGGAGAAAGAGGCGAAGAAGTTGAGAGGATCTGGGTCTTGATCGGGGACGACGGAGGAAGTTCCAGCGAAAGGGAGGGTTGAGTCTCTTGGACGAGGAGTCGACGAGCGTGAACGAGCTGGAAAGTTGTGAGAGAGAGACTGGTGGGGAGAGGGGGTGTAGTACTGATGGAAAAAGAAGGGACGCAAAGGAAGAGTCGGTTCGAAGTTTGAAACGCGTGTTCGAACGAGCGAGAGCACGAAAACGACGAGAGGTCGAGACTCACAGGCAGTTCCATATCTCCATTTCCGTAGTCCATCTCCTCGTCAGCCATGAACTGCGAATCTCCGACTGCTGCTCTCTGCTCCTCGTCGACGTCCATCGACGCGTCCTCGACCTGACTCTGCGACTCTCTGAGCTCTCCCTCCTCCGACGTGGACGTTCGAGAGTGTGCGACGGATCCTATCCCTGGCCGAAGCTCCGGTTGAGGTGACTCGACGGGAGGAGGAGAAGCTGGGAGACGAGATGGACCTGCGACGGCGTTGCGGGGAGGCGACGGTGAGCGACGAGAGGGTGGTTCGGGAGGAGGAGCTTTGGCGAAAGGGTTTTGAGGACGAGTGACGGGAGCAGGAGGAGCGGTTGGTGGATCTACCTGCTGCAAGGTGAAAACAAGGGAAGGCAGTCAGATCAAGGCGATTCGAGTGGTTGTTGAACGAATGAAAGACACGGACCTCCTTCTCTTCCACACCAACTTCCGGCGCCGGACTAGGACTTCTCGAAGTATCGAAGTGGCGAGCCCACGAAGGACCAGCTACTGCATCGTTGGTAGCACTTTGAGAGGCGGGAGGGAGAGAGGTGAGGAGGTTTGGAGACGCGACAGGAGGAGGTGGAGAGGGTGAAGGAGAGGAGCGACGTTTCGATGTTGAAGGAGGAGGAAGAAGTGGTTGGTAGCGAAGTCGAGAGGGTCCAGCAGACGGGCTCTGGTATGTGGAGATACGTATTGGCGGAGATGGGTGTGCGAGAGGAGCTGATGCTGATGAGGGAGAGGTTGGGCGATCAGGTTTCGGAGAGGAAGGGAGTGAGGTCGAAGCGGGAGGAGGAGTTGGTTGAGCTCGAGAGGATGGAGGGTTGAGCTGTAGGGTGTGAATTCCGGGTCAGCTCGATCATCTTCATCTTGATTGCTCATCGAGAGCTTAGAGCGTACCTCTGCATCGGCCTCAATCATCAAAGACGACCTCTGAACGAGCTGACTTCCTCCTCCGAACCTCCCTTCCCAAGCCCGCCCTCGTCTTGTAGCTCCTTCCCAGCTCGCCTCCCCTCTCGAACTCGAGTCGACGAGCATGTTCTCTTGCTCCTCTGTATCCGAGGTAGGAACGACGTCCGAGTCTTCGTCCTCATCATGCTCGTCGTTCGCGAGGAGCTCAACTCCAACCTCCTTCCCACTTCCTCCTCTGACCTCCTCCCTAGCTTCATCGGGCAAAGAGAGACGAAGTTTCTTCAACGGAGACTCTCCTCGATGAGATGTTGCTGCTGCTGAGGTCGACGAGGGTAGTGAGGAAGGAAGGGGGGAGAGGGGAGGTTGAGGTGGTGGAGGGGAGGGAGCAGGGGAAGGACGACGGTTCCTCTGCGGAGAGATGAGAAGGAGTGGATCGGGAGGACTCGAGGGAGGTTGAGATCGTGAGGGAGAGCGGTCCTCCATGCATGCAGCAACCCAGCAAGATGAAGAGGAAGAAGGAAGGGGAGGGGGGAGGTGCCGAGCGTTGAAGGTCAAGAAGGAAGAGGAGCGAGCCAAAGACGAGCTCTCCGTTCGAGACGCGTTCCGCGGACGCGTCGCGTTGATTTTTCTTCTGCAATTTTCAGATATGCACTTTTGATCCAAATCAACATATCAGAGCGCCTGAGAAAGAGATCCGTCACCAAAAAGTCTCTGGAAATCCGTCGTCGAGGCAACGAGCTCTTCCACCTCCTCTTCGCTCGAGCTCACCTTCCTTCCTTCCAGCTCTCACTCTCCTTCTTCCTCTCCACCCATCTTTGCGTTTTGATCTCCCAACAGCATGCTTTTCGCTGTCTTTCCGTCATCTCTCACTTACCTCTGGGATGGCTAACTCGAACGTGAACTCGAGCAGTCGAGATCGCAATCCTTGAACCTCCTCTCCTCCTCCCTCCTTCGGGAAGTCCACTCAACCTCGAACCACCATCCCCCTCCTCTCGTATCACTACCATATACGAGGTCATGGTCATTCCATCAACCAAATCGTCGAGGTCGATGCTCTTCAGGATGTTGGACGAGGACGATCCAGAGGAAGAAGGGAGGAAGAACGAGGTGAGTCCAGGGCCATCCTTCTCCCCTCGAGGTCATACGAGGTTCCCGCTCCTCTTGGAGAGTCTCAAAGGCTGGGTCTTGAGCTCTAGCACTAGAGCATATTGGACGCTCTTTCAGACGCGGAAGGGTTCAAACAAGGGAGGAAAGGAGCAGAGGAAGCTACCCGTCTTTCGCCTCGAGCTCATTTAGCTGACCCCCTTCTCCTCCTTCTCCTCTTGCTGTCCTCCTCTTGCTCTTCCAGACCCCCCAAAGCGCCTCTAGTACTACCAGAGCCAACGACCTCCCAGCCTCGACCTCTCCTGCGCTCCAGTTCCCCATCGCTGAGCCTGGTCGACCAGTCAACAACAACACCCAGTCCGACTCCGGATCCAATCGCGTCTCCAACCGACCCTCGTCCTCGAACGGCTTCTCACCTTCCACCTCTCATCCTCTCTCCGAGGCTACAGACTCTCCACCTCTCGACTACCAGAGCAACGACACCTCCCCAACCACAGCCTCCTTCGCCCTCTCTCCCTTCGGCCAATCGCTCAACACCTTCCGCTCCTCCGACTCCTCTTCCTCCCTCTACCAAATCCCAGCAACCACCCTCACCCACGTTTTCTCCTGCTCCACTGCAACCAAACCCAACCCCAAATCCCACTCCCAAAAACCCTTCAACCTCAAATTCAAACTCCCTCCCCTCTCCTACACCTTCGAAATGCACCCGAACCCGCTCCCTCCCCTCCCACCCGTCCTTTCCACCCAACCCAGGATCCTCACCTCCACTCTCGAATCTCCCTCCTTCTCTCAAGAGCTCCTGCTTCTCCTCGCAGGGACTCGGATGGCGCATAAAGTCCTGGGAGGGACGGCGAGGTTCGTTTGGGTGAGGAGGGGACAAGGGGAGGAGAGGGAGGTGTTGAGGGATTGGGAGGAGTGGGAATAGGAAGAGGAGCGAGTTGTGGGTCTGGTGGGGAGGGAGAGCTTGGATGGGGCGTGCTGGAGGAGGGAGGGCTGAGTGATGAGGAGGAGGGGAGGCGGAGAAGTCGCGTCGTTTGGTTTTCGTTGCTGTGTTGTTTTCTCTTCCCTTCTCCTTTTCGAGTTATGTACACTTCCTCTCATCTCATCGCAGGGCAGAGGAGAGGATCGCCTTCATCGTCCTCTCCTAGGGCTTGAAAAGCAGAGCGCTCAGCTTTCGAACACCGCTGCCGTGCTGTTCGGAGCGAGGCGTTTGCTTTGGCTTCTCGTTTCTGGCTTCTCGTTTCCCTTGTTCGCTTCCTCTTTCCCAACGCTCACCTTCCTTCGTTCACTCTCGATGCTTTACGGGAACACCTACGAGCTCCTGGCTGTGGATACTCCTTCGTACGTGGAGAACGGCGAGGTTCAAAAGTCGCTTCCTTCGCTGTGAGTTGAGCTCGACGTCGCGCTTCCTTCAGCCCTTCGTTCTTCGTTTCTTCGACCTGATCGACCCCGCCGTCTTTTGTTCTTCTTATAGTCCTGCGGCTGGTGAGTCTGACCTCTGATGTCGCAGAAAATCCCATCAGAAAGGAAGGACAAGCTCGAATCGAACTGACTCCCCAGATCGTGCTTTGCCTTGCGTACCAGTTCCTCTCCTCGACAACGGAGCAGAATCCGAGAGGACCTCGAAGATCTGGACTCGGCCTGCTAAGGTGAGCTCCGAGTCTCTCCAACGAGAGAACCGTAGAAGCTGAACCTTCTCCTTTCGTCCTGTCCATCAGATCTTCATGTTCTGCATCTCCCTCTTCGTCTTCTCGACCCTCGGAATGCTCATCGCTCTCGAGGCTGAGAATGTCACAGCTATCGGAGACGAATTGGGCTCTCCTATGGTGCTTCAGCCTCAGTCGATGATCTCAGAGTGAGCAGAACGACGAACAGACTCAGTTGAACGCTGGTCTCGTTTCTGACCTCGGTCCTTCGCTCCTCTCCTTGCAGGGTATTCCTTCTCGTCGTCGCCTACTTCGCCATCCGATCTCGAAACATGGTTCACATCATCGCAGTTGTGTGCTTCAACGTTTTTCTTGTCGTCTGTGGAAGTGAGTCTGCGTCGTCCGAGTTTTGATCTTTCAACGCGTCTCTCGCTGATGTTTCTCTCGCTTCTGTCTCCAGTTATCGAAGCTGCTCTACGTCATCGAGGCCTTCTATCCTCTGATGTGAAAGGAAGTCTAGTTCTCGTCTGGGCCATCCCTGCTGTCGATATCGCGTTCGTTCCCAATCACTTGTGGCATCGACGAGTTTCCGTCGCTCGTTTTGACGCCGCCGCTCACCCTTTTCGCCAACAGGTTTCATATGGGCTGCGACTTGGCTGCTTGGGGACTCTATAAGGAGCTCGGCTGGTACGCTTACAAGAAGGTGAGTGCGAGGGGACGGTGCCGTCAACGCGTCGAAGTCTTCGGATTTTTGACGCGACGTCCTTTTCCTCTCTCGAACAGGTTTCCGGCGATCTTCGACTCCGTGAGTATCTCGCGAGAATGCATCTTCGGTCCTCTCTGACCCTCCTTGTTGCTTCAGGTCGACTATACCGAAACTACCTCCTTCTCACTTCGCTGCTCGTCGTAAGTCCGACGGTGTCATGAAGATCGAGCTTGATCCTGCCGACCATCTTTTGCCTATCTGACCTTGGTTTTTTCTCTCAGTTCTCCGGCTACGTCTCGATGGTCCAAACCTGGAGTACCGGATACACTGCCTCGGCGCTCGTCGACGCCGACGCAAACACGTTGCGACCGAAACGCATGCTGTCCTCGTCTTATTCCCCTTCGTCTGGATCCTCTACCTTGTCGGACTCATTCTCACGTTCGTCTCCGTCAAGAGAGAGGCGAAGGGGCTGCTCCATGTCGGGCTCGGTCTCCAGGTGAGCTCTTCGAGATCAAGCTCGCGACGCGTCGACCTGACTTTCCGCTTCCTCACCTTCAGCTGCTCTACGTCGTATGCAGTATAGTCGAGGTAGTCGTCTTCATAGTCGCTGTAGTTTCTTATCCATACAGCTCTCTTTGGACGAGCACCATTCTTCGTGAGTATAAGACGAGCTCCACGGGCGAAACTCAACTTCGTACTGCTGAGTGCTGACGCGAGTTGTTTTGCTTCCAGTCCCCGTTCGAACGGTTTGTCGCCTCCTATCGACCTTCTCTCCCTACTACCTACCACTGATGTCTCGTTTGTCTCTCTCAGATCTTCCAAATCGTCGTTGGGCTCTCTCTCGCCGTCGCCGCGCTCGTTTACTCCATGCTCGTCGGACGAGGCTTCGGGAAAGGATTGAAGGAGATCTGTGAGTCCCTTCACCCTCCTCGTACCTACACAGGCCGAAGATCTCACCTTACTTCGTCTTCGCTCGACCCAGATCCCACCGCCGCCGTTCTTCGCTCGGAGAAGATCGATCTTTCCATCGACTGAACTGACGCGTCTGCCTTTCCCTCCTTTCGTCTCCTCTCATGCCATCGTTTCATTACTCTTTACAGTCCATGATTCACGTCCCCTCTACTCTCTGTTCGATAAATATCATGCCTCTCGACCGAAAAGCCTCAGCTTCGACGGTAGTCTCCTTTCGCGTCTCGACCTCTGCCGACTCCCGTTCGCTCTCGAGCAAAGATTACGCCCATCTGATCTCTAGCGAACGAATCCTACTAAAAAGAGATCCCCTACTCCTTCCTGGTCGAGTACTTCTTGACGCACTCGAGGTAGAACTTCATGTCCTCGGGAAGAACCTGAGCGAGGAGAACGAAAAGAGAGTGAGAGACGCGTCATCGAAGGTCAGCTTCGTCGTTCTGACGATCTCGAGACTCGAGTGAGGAGAGCATGACGTACCTGAGGAGTGATTCCGTGACCTGCCAACACGAGAGAAGGACAGGACAGGAAGCGGAAGTCGGGTCAGCTCTCGAACCAAACGCGACTCGTCTCGTCGAACGAAACGACCTCCTCTCCCTTCAAAACGACCTCAAACTCACCAAGGTTCGCAATCCAACCCTTAGGTCCCTTCCCCTCCCCAATGAACCCGCTGCAAACCCTCTTCACCTCTCCCTCAATCCCCTCCTTCCCACCGTAAAGGCAGAGCGGGTCCGCGTTTCCCTGCAGCGCGACCCTTCCACCGGTGACGACCTTAGCCTCCTCGGGGGTGATGCACCAGTCGAGAGCGAGGACGTCGAAGGCTCCGGACTTGGAGAGGAGTTCGAGGGACGAGTTGGCTCCTTTGGCGAAGAGGATGATGGGAGGAGGAGTGACGCCGAGGGCGGTGAGTTTTGAGCGGAAGAGGGAGGAGATTTTGAGGAGGGGAGGGAGAGCGAAGGTGGTGAAGTGGTAAGGGGTGAGTTCTCCGGCCCAGGAGTCGAAGATTTGGACCATCTGAGGAGGTGAGGAGAGGAGAAGGGAAGAGGAAGGAGGAGGGAGGGAAGGGAAGGTCGAGGTCAGCTTCGGCTCTCCTTCCCTCGACCTTCCCTCTCGCTTCTCGAGCGACCCAACACCCCAACCAAAGCTCGAGCTGGTAGACCAGAAGCAGGAAAACTCACCTGAGCTCCAGCCTTGACCTGCCCAACCAACAGATCCGCACAAACGACAGCGATCCTATCCAGCAGCTCAGCGGTCTCCTTGGGCCATTTGAACAACCAGCTCTTCGACTTCTGGAACGTCTTGGTTCCTCCTCCCTCGACCATGTACGAGAACAGAGTGAAGGGAGCTCCACAGAACCCAATCAAGGGAACCTCTCCCTTCAACTGCTGCCTGGTCAAGGTGATAGCCTCGAAGACGTATCCCAAAGTAGCGTTGATGTCGACGTCCTTGGTGAGTCGATCCATGTCGGCTGGGGTGTTGATGGGTTCGGGAAGGTAAGGACCGGGAGTCATCTCGACTACGAGACCCATGGCTTGAGGGACTACGAGGATGTCGCAGAAGATGATGGCTGCGTCGATGAGGCCTGAGTATCGTCGGATCGGTTGGAGGGTGAGCTCGGCGGAGAGAGCGGGAGTTTGGCAGCATTCGAAGAAGGAGTGGGATTTTCGGAGCTCCATGAACTCTGGAAGAGCGTAAAGAGGGATGGTTGGGAGGTAGATGAGGCGGTGAGGAGGGAAATTGGGCGAGTGGGGAGGAGAGGAAGGATGCGATGTAAGAAGAGAAGGAGGAAGGGAACAGAAGAAGGCAAGGTCAGCCCTCGTTGCTCTCCTTGTCTCGACCCGTCTCACCCTCAACACTCAAAGCGAGAAGACTCACCAGGGAGGTACCTTCCAGCCTGCCTCATGACCCAAGCAGGAGCTCGCTCAGTCTCCTCACCTAAGAGAGGAAGGAAAGAAAGAAAGAACGGGGGCTTCCGGTCAGCTCCTTCGTTCGACGACTCTTCCTTCCTTCAGTGTCACTCACCTCGGGCAGCCCGAATGAGAAGATCGTTCTGGAGAGGAGGGAAGTCGGCGTCGGTTTTAACTTCGTAAGGCATAGTTGGAGTAGAAGGGGGAGATGTGGACAGAGGAGAAGAGGAGGTGAGCTCACCTCGATTTCGAGCCTCGCTTTTTCGCAGTGCTCGACCGAGCACGAGTACTAGAATCCTCTTCCGCCCCCTTGGTCGAGTGGACCGATCTTCGGGACTCGGTTTTTCGAGCTCTTCGTATCTTCTGGCAGCTGAACTGCTCGGAGTCCAGGGGAAAACCTTTCCTCCGAAGCGAGAAAGGCAACGACGTCGAGCCATGCGTCGCTCGGTCGTCTCCCCGTCGCGAGCTCTTCTTCTTCTCCAAAGCTTGGTCTCTCTCGATGAAGTCCATACTCAACTCCCCTCTAACATACTAAATCTTCTCTAATCCATCACTGCCTCAGGCTCCGAAACCTCCCACAAACTCCCATGTCCGATCCTCACGCTCCCTTTCTTCTCCTGCTCCCACCCGTCTCGTCCGAGGAGGTAGGTTCGTTCGTTTGGGGGTCTGCGAGAACGAGTCCAGAGCAAAAAAGACCCGAATCAGTCAGTTCTTCACGCGAGGCGAGGTCGAGAACGAATGAGGGAGATGAGAAAGGCGAGGACGAGAGAAAGACGACGCGTCGAACTCACAAATGAACTCCCAGAGCACCCTCCAGCCAAGTATCCGCTCCTCTCGTTGTCACTCCATCCTCGCTACGGTTAACCGAGGAGAGTCTGCCTCCAACGGAAGCGCGTAACGCGTCAGCTCGCGAACGAACGAACGACCGGCGCCGAGAGGGAGTGGACGAACATCGACGACTTTACGAACACCTGCCTCACATCCCACACCGTCACTCCATCAGGGTTCGAAACGCGCGTGTGGCCAAACCAGAGGAGGAGTTCCTGCGACGACAAGTGGAAAGAGCTCGGGTCAGAGAACGAGAACGAGCGAAGCGACGCGAAGTAAGTCGACGAGTTTGAACGAGACTCACCGTCACAGGAGGACTACTCGCAAACGAGTACGCAACCATCGGGTGCTCGCTCACTTTGATCACGTTTCCCCACGGCTCGCTCGTCGCCGTCGTCGTCGAAGTCCTAACGACCTGATCATCCAGCGTCAGCAACCTCGCGAACGAAGGGAACGAGAGTTTCAGGTTGTCGTTGAGTGTGAGTTCGATGTTCCCTTCGAGGACTTGACGGGGTGTGAGCGGTACAAGCCATGTTGTCGAGTCGTGGAAAGCTGCCAACGAAGTAAGGGAGAAAAAGGAAGGTGGGGAGAGGGTGAGCTTTCGGTTCGTTCGAGCGACGCGATAGGATTGGTCGAACGTACAAAGCATCCTCCTCCCCGTACAAACACACAACCCCTCCCAGTACGTCTCTCCCAGCACACCCTCACTCCCAGGATCCACTCCTACCACTACCTCAGCGTTGCAGCCTCGTCGTTGATGACGGACGAGATCGAGGATTACTGAGCGCCAGGATCTCCCTTCGCTTCGCTTGCCCTGGAGGTTGTAGATCGAGCGGGAGAGACCTGAGGCTTGGAGGAGAGGTTTCCATGACGAGTCGGAGGGGTAGAGCTTCCGATCCAAGGAAGAAAGAACATCGTGAGCTTGGAGGGGAGAGAGAGATGGAAGAACGAAGGGAGGGGCGAGCTGACCTCGTTTCTGATCCAGGCTGAAGAGTTGGAGAGGTTCGTGTGGGTGAGGAGGTCTTGAGGAGGAGTAAAGAACTTGATGAGGTGGTAGATGTCTAGGGGGAGAGATGGGATAGGCATCTTCTGAGAAAATCGAGTGAGGGTTAGGAGGTGAGAGAAGAAAAAAGGAAAGCCGATCCGAAAACGGTGAGCTCGCTTCGTTCCCCTCCCTTCGATTGAGGTTCAAACCGTCAGGACCTCAACTCGACTTTACTATGATAGCTTCCCCAGGTCAGTCTCCCACCCACCCTCCTGTCCCTCTCCCTCCAGCTCCTATAAGTTGACCTCCTTCGCCGCTCGTTCTCTCTGCTCAGACGACCCCCGCCCCTCCTCCCCTCCCACACCCACGGACCATCTCGTCCTCGTCCCCGTCCTCTCCATCATCACTCTCTGTCTCTTGTTCATCCTCTGGAGGAGAGCAGATGCTATGAAGGGGGCCGTTGCTTATCGGTAACTACAAACTTCCAATCGTTCCTCAAAGGGGAGAAGAAGAAGAAGAGCAGAGAGAGAGGAAGGAGAAAGCTGATCATCGCTCACCTCCGCTTTCGCTCGCAGACTCAAGAATTGCACACTTCGCGGACCTGGGAGGATTCGGCTGGGGGATGAGGAGAGGGAAGGGCAAGGGGATGGGCTGGATGGCGATCTTACGGACGACGATTTGAGTGAGGAGGAGGAGGAGGAGGTGAGGTCTCCTGGAGGAACGAGAGGAGGAGCAAGATTGGTGAGCTCGCGAGATCGATCTCTTCGTCCCTCCTTCCCTTGCCTTCCTTCTTACGCTCCTCTCTCGTCATTAACTCTTCACTGACTCGCCACTCTCTTCTTGCTCGCTCGTTTTTGTTCAGTCAACCCGCCGCGACCCCCCTCGCCGCACCCCCTCCAAACCCATCCTCCCCCGCCCTCCCATCCCCCATCTTCACCTCACTCCTCCCACACCAGCAGCGGACCCAGCGGCCATCTTCGAGCTTGGAGGGGAGGAGGAGGTGGATGCGGTGGAGTTGCCTGCGAGAGTGGGGACAGAGGAGGTTGTGGTTGGGATTAAGGAGTTGGAGGAGGTGGCTGAGGGGGAGGAGGGGGCAAAGAAGGGAGGGGGAGGGAGTTGATGTGGGTTAGGGAAAAGAGGTTGGGCTGGGTTGCGAGCTAGACGCTTATGTACTTGTACTTTGTTCGGCCGGTTTGGATTTGTGTTGTTCACAGTGAACGAGCGAGAAGGAGGGGAGAGGAAAGACGCGTCTCGTTCTCGTCTCATTTCGCTCTCTTAACCTTTCCTCTCTTCTGCAATCCGGAAAAATGAGCTCCATCAGAATCAAACCCCCACCCTCCCATCCCAACCCCTCACCACATCCCCGAAACTCTCCTCCCCCCTCCCATCCCCCAGTCCAGCGCCAGCATCCTCACCCATCCACCTCGTCCCTCCCGCCCCCTTCGTTTTCTCCCCTCCAGCTCCCACTCCAGGTCCACCCTCGTAGTTCCTCACCACCCCCCGTTCCTCCAACCAATCCTCCACGCCCCCCTGACTCCCCAACGTATTGAAGTACACTCTCTCTGGCCGAGAAAGGTGGGACTCAAGCATGAGGGAGAGGTGTCGGTGGAACAACGGGAAGATGAATCCGTACGAGGCTGAGAGGGTGAGGAAGGTGGAGATGGCGCTGGGGGGTGTTAGGGGGGTGTTGGAGAAGAGCCCCTAAAGAAACGGGAGGGAGGGGGGGAAGGGGGGTGGGGGTTAGGAAGAGGGAGAGGGAGAGGAGAGGGAGGACGCGTTGCGGTTGGAGGGAAAGGGAGTTGGGATGGGTACGCACGGGATTCGCCAACAAACCCCTCGCAGCCATCACACCCTGTACGCCCGTCTGAGCACGAATGTTCTGAACGTCCTCGTACGTCCAGGCGTCTCCGTTGGCGACGACGGGGACGCGTTTGTTGACGAGGGAGGTGGCGAAGGCGATGGCTGGGAGGTCGACGGGTTGGGTGGATGCCTGGTTGAACGAATCGCAAAAGCCAACGAGGGAGGGAGCGAAGATCGGAAACAAAAGAGAGAAGGGGAGAAGAAAAAGAAGAGAGCGAGTGAAGTCAGCGACGAACGACGCGAAGCAAGACCAAGAACTCGCCGCGTGCGCTCACCGTCAACCTCGTCCTCCCATGCACAGTCAAATGACTAATCCCCACTTGCAACGCCGTCTCCACCAGTCGTTCCGTCATTTTAGGATCCGAATCCACTCGGATCTTGATCGAGACAGGGTAGTTCCAACCTAGACGGTCTTTGGCAGAACGAACGAGGTCGCGAACCGTTTCGGGTTGACGGAGGAGGTAGGCGCCGATGTGTTCTTGGTAGGCCCATTTTTGGGGACATCCTGCAGTAGGAGGAGGGAAAGAGCGGGTGAGGAAGGGGAGGAGGAGGGAGGGGAGGAGAGGGAGGAGGAGAGTTAGCTTGGGACGCGCTTGGGGTGGAATGATGGGGGTGGGTTGAAGGGAGAAAAGCGAGAGACGGACTGACCACAGTTGAGATCCACTCCATCAACGAAAGGAGCTGATGATCACCAAAGGTGACGAGAAAGAGTCAGCTCGACGCGAGGAGACGACGCGAAACCAAACGTGGACTCACAGATCATCTCGCAAGCGTCCGCAAACGATCTCGCTTCGCTCGCTGCAAACTTCAGATCCCAGAAACAACTCCTATCAGCTCTCCTCTCCAAAATGGGGGCAAGCTGAGAGAAACGGAGACCGACCTGAGCAATCAAAGCCCCCTTCACCCTCCTCTGCCTCTTCCTCGACCCACTCCCCTCACCCCTGGTCTTCTCGTTCATCCAGAACTCTCCTCGCTCCATCTTCGAAGTACTGAAATCCGATTCTCGGGCAGTTCCGTTTCGGGAGAACTGGCGACGGGGACGAAACCGAAAGCGAAAAGGGAGGGAGGGGAAGGGTGAGCTTGAGTCGCGAGTTCGAGTTCTGGGAAGAGAGAGCGGGAAGGGTATGGGAGAGAGGAGCCCGGAAGACGCACCTCAGCAGCCAACATCATCGGCGTAGTAGTGATGTGAGTGTTGTAGAGGGAGACGAGGTGACGGAAGGGGAGCTTGGAGCAGCGGACCAGAGGAGCTGGAGGGAAGGAGAGGGTTTGGTGAGCTCGGAGAGTTTTCCTCCTTGCCCTCTCCCTTCCTTTGTTCGGGACCAAGATCGATGCGAATTTCACCGAGATAAGATAGCGAGCTTACTCACCTAGCACGTTGACATCCTCCAAATCATCCAGCATGACCTGAGGCGGTAGAATCTCAGCTTGAGGTAAAGGGTCGAGGTCACCTCCTTCGTGTCCTCCGTCGTCCTCCTCGGCTCGTCGGTCCTCCTGCTCGGTCTGGGTGCTTCCTTCTGGTGGTGGGTTCGGTGGGAGGGTCGAGGTTGAGGCGAGCATGTGAGCAAGTAAGACGAGGATTTTCTCGTGGGCCTCTGTGGTGGTCTTTGGTGGATCCTCGAGAGTTCAACGAAAGAGGAAGGGGAAAGCGTCGAAATGGAAGCGTGACCTCGACCTCTTCCTCCCTTTCCTTTCTCTTCTTCACCAACGACGAGGAACCGACTTTCCAACGGAGCATGGACGATATGCGACCTCCTCTTTCCCTCACCTCAATCCCAGTAGACGTTCAAGGTAAGTCATCGAATGAGAAGGGAGAAGAGCGACGTCTTCTCTCTCGCTCCCTCTTCCGTGTTGAGCTTCCCCTTCCTTCCTTCGAAGCTGACGATTTCGCTTCTCTTGACCTCGTTGGATGATTCACAGAGACGATCGCTTTCTTCGTAGCAACCGCCAGCTCGTCAGGACCTCCCAAGGGTCTCGCTTCTCTACGTGAGTCTCTACAGCAAAGTCAGGAGAGGATGGGGAGGAGCGGAGGGAGGTCGGCTCGAGGAGGCCGACCTTCGTCGGCCCTCTCGTACGACCGCTCTCTGAGAGAGAAGGAGGGAAGGTTTTCTCCTCATGAAGCAAGAGGGGAAGAGTGAAGCTTCCTCTCATCGGTCTCGAGTCCTCCCCAGCTTGTTCCCAGCATCTCTGCTCATCAAGCTGACGCTGTCTCTCGCTCTCTCTTCCCTCCGCTCCCTCTTCGCTTCCTCCAGTTCTCACCTCGAAACAGCTCTCCCACTCCCTCTCTCGCTCTTCTCTCCCTCATCTCTACGCTCGGGTCTTCCGAGCCACGTTCGACTACTCGGCCATCGTCCGTCGGTTCCCTCCTGAACGCTACACGGCTCGAAACCTCGCAGACGAACTCGTCAGGAGATGGCAATGCCTCAAGAGGATCCGCTCAGGGACGAGTGGAGACATGCTCGAACACGACCTCTGGCTCGTTTGGTTGATGTGTATGGAGAATGGTAAGCCGAACCTTCCTTCTTCGTCTCTCTATATCTCGTGAAGGAAAGAACGAGCTGATCACCCCCGTCGCTTCGTGATCTCCTCAGACGGCAAGAACCTCCATCACCTCCTCACCTACGCCAACGCTCGTTCCTTCCTCAAGCGATACTCTAAACGATACCTCCTCCCTCAACCTTCCACGCCGACAGCTCCAGCTCCTTACCCCATCACCTTCACAAGCAACACCCCTTCCGTCCTCCAGTCCGCTCATCCTGTCGCCTCCGCTGGGAGGATCCTCCCCGTCGATTCTACTCGAAACGCCCTCGCTCTCTCGATCTTTTGGTACTTGAACGACAGCAGCTCGACGGCGATGAGTCTGAACAAGGAGAGTAGGGAGGAGAAAGCGGAGAATCAGACGATGCTGAGGCTGTTTGTGTTTGCTGCTCAGAAGGTACGCGTCGCTCGCTCGCTCTCGTCCTCTCTCATTCCCACCGTCTCCTCGCCCACTCGCCTACTCACTCATTCTTCATCCTTTTATCCCACCAGTTTGACGCCTTCCTCGCCCCCTGGACGCACCTCTATCTCCCCGCCCCCCCTTCCTCCTCTCCCTCCCCAACCTCCTCCTCCTCTTCAACCCTCCTACCCGACCCCTTCCTAGCAGACCTAACCCTCCGCTCCCACCTCACCACCATCCCCCATCTAGGTTCCCAACCCGTTTCCCTCTCCCCACCCATCTCAGCCCAAGCAGCCCTCCTCTCCTTCTTCGCTCGCGTTGCAAGCTCTCTCCCTTCCGACGCTAACTCCAACAACGGAGCCACGATCACGCCGCCTCCTGGACTCGCTTCAACCTCGACCTCAACCTCCGTTTCGGCAGCAGGGTCAAGCTCTGCGAGACGAGAGGAAGAACTGAGAGACGACGAAGAGGAGGAAGGAGGGTGGGGGAAGGTGAGGAGGAGGAGTAAGGATTTCGATTTGGATTGGGAGAGGATGGTCGGGTGTTTAGATCCTGTGAGACGAGGAGGGGAGGAAGGGGACGGATTGGGTGTGTGGAGGTGTAGAGGGATGTTTGAGGGAGTTTGGGGTGGGCAGTTTGCTTTTTTGGATTTCGATTCGTACAGGTGAGTTTGAGACGCGTCGAGTTCGCTTTCGTCCCCTTGTTTCGTCGTTCCTCGACTTCGGGTTGTTCTTCGACGACGAAGAAGAGCAAAGATATCGAGACTGACGTTTTTCTTTGGGTTGAGCTTCGCAGGGACATGCTCAGCGGACGAACTCGAGCGATTTACGAAGGACCGTTTGGGTTGCAGGTTCGTCTTTCTTCGTCGCGTCCTTTCTTCTCCCTTCCCATCTTCCCTCCTTTCCACCCTCTCAAAACAATTTCACTAACCCCTCCCTCTTCCTCTTCGCTCGTTCCACAGCCCCAAATCTGGCGCCTAACCGAAACCCTCGTCCTCCGACCCTCCCACCTCTCTCCCTTCCCTTTTCCCCCCTCTTCCACCACCCATCCCTCCTCCTCCTCCTCACCACCCCAAGAAACCTTCCACCCCTCAGCCCTCAACGCCGGCTTCCCTCCAACTTGGACGACCCCGACAGCAGCTTCCCTCTCCCCCTCCAACATCGACGCTGAGGTCCTTACGGGCGTGCCGGGGTATACGCTTGTGAGCCCGGAGCAGGAGCAGCTTCTTCGTTCCGATTGGAACGAGGCGAAGGAGAGGAGGAGGAAGGGGAAGGGGAGGGAGGGTAGTAGGGTGGGTGGTTTGAGGGAGGGAGAGGATGGGGTTGGAGGGGAGGAGGAGCAGTGGGAGAAGAAGGAACGAGAGCGAAGGGAGTTGGAGGAGAGACTGGAGATCATCGTGACGGGGACGGGACATAGTGCGTGGGGAAGGTTCTATGTGAGTGGGAGGGTGAGGTGCTGGGATGGGATGATCCTGTTGATGAAGGAGTACTATGTGAGTCCATCTTTCTTCTTCGCTTCCTCGTTTCGGTTCGTTTCGAGTCCGACGCGTCGAGTCTCGAACTTCGAGCGAGAGCTGACTCTCTCCCTCCCTCTCCTCCCTTCCTCTTCTTCTTTCCCTTCTCGCTCGCTTCCCTTTCGTTTTATTTTGGTCGACGTTTCGCACAGCCCGACAGTAGAGGCAAATGGCTCTATCGGGGCTACGTCGTCGCTGGAGGAGCGATGGTAGGGAGGTGGAGGGATTCGTTCTCGGAGTTGAACTACCATGGGTACGAGGGCAGTTTCCATATGACTAGGAGGTCTTGAGGGTTGGGTCGGGTAGTTCGATTTGGTTTGGGTTTGGGTTTGATCTTTAACGAACGATGAACGATTCGAACGATTGATCGATTGATGAGCGTGACGCGACGAAGACGAGCGAGCGAGAGAGAGGAGGAGCGAGTCGGAACGGACGAGGTAGAGGAGAGAGTGTGTGTGCATCTATGTAGGCTACGAGGAAGAGATGGGAGTGTAAAGAAGAAGGAACAACGAAGAACACGAGTGAAAGGAAGCGAGACGCGTCGAGATCGATCCCGTTCGTCCGTCGTCCTTCGGAGCTTTCGGAACCGAGACGACGAGATGAAGACTGATGGGGTGGGGAGATTGAGGTTGGAGTGGGACCTGTGGGGAGATGGAAGCTGGGATGAGAGGAGTTGGGCGAGAGGGAGGGACAAGGGAAGAGGGAGGGGTGGATTCGAGGAGTGGAAGTTCGTTTGTTGCAGCTGAAGAGGGAAAAACAGACGGACGGACGTCAGCTTCAGGGAATCTTTCGAGACTCGGAGAAGAGTTGATGCAATCACCTCTTAGGTCGACACAAGCGGGATGCGAGAAGAACGAGGGAGAGCCGAGAGAGCCTGGCGGAACGAGCGTCCCGATTACATGGAGAAAGGCTGAGAGAACAGAGAATTCATCAGTTTATCGACAAGGGAAATAAACAAGTTGTCGGTACGTACCTTTCCTTTACAAACATGGCGCACTTTCATTCTGTCCCTCCACTTGCAACCCCACTCGATCGGTTCCCCCTCGTCGTTGACCTCCTGGTCTAACTCATTCTCCAGCATCTTCTGATCCGCCTCGTACCCGACCACCACCTCCAGCTCCAACCCCTCGGGAAGAGCAAAGAACCCTTCCTTCAGCAGGAACACCTCCGGCCACGATCCCTCACGCTGATCTCTCGACTCGAAGGTGAGCGTGGGATAATCTTCCGAGTCCCAAAAGCAGCCCACCTCGACACCTTTCAACGCGCTACCCTCCTGGAGTAAGGCAGAGCCCAGAAGTATGCACGAGCCCGTGTTCTCCTCCAGGATCATCTGGCCTCCCCCGAACGAGACCGTCTCCAGCGAATACTCGAGGCGTTTGGGACGAAGGTGAGGGAGGACGGAAGAGAGGATCTGGAGAGCGTAGGGATTGGGGTCGTCCTCTTCTGATGGGAGAGCGAGGCGGAGGATGTTGAGGGAAGGGAGGGAGATCGGATTCTCGAGGTTGAGAGCGGAGGAGGGAGGTTCGTTGGCAAAGTCGGGGAGCCAGAAGACGAGAGTGGTGAGGAGATCCCATGAGAGGCGAGGGAAGAAGGCGGAGAGGGTTGGGGTGTGTTGGACCTGAAGAAGAGAGGGAATGAGGAAAGCAGACGCGTGAGCTAAAGTTGCGAGGCTGCTTGACCTTTTGCTCCTCAAAATGAGCTCCTCCGACTCACAGGACAAGTGAAACGGCGCAGCTCATCGACCTTGTGTACGACGATGATTTTCCTAGCCCTTCGGGGAGCGACGTACTCGAGGAAGACCGCCGAGACGGTGAGAAGGTGATGAGGGTCGGTGATGTCTTGACGAGCGTGAGAAGCGATCTCGCCCAGGACTTCTGGTGGAAAAACGGGAGGTCCGACGATCTAGAAGCGGAGAGATATACCAGAAGTTTCAGCTATCCGTCTCTGAGCTTCGGTCGCTTCAAGACGACCTGAGAAGAGGGCACTCACGACGTTCGAGGTCGATTTCTTGACCAAAGTTCCTGCTTGCCCTCCGTCGTCCTTCCTAGTCCTTTCCGCAGCTCTACTCCTGACTCGACCTGCTACGGAATCCGGGGGAGCCTCCGAGGTTGACGTGGAGCTCATGGCTTCGAGGAGAGAGGGCTCGTTGGCGAGTGAAAGGAGGGAGGAGGGAGGAAGGAGGCGGGCTGTTGAGCTTGAGGTGAAGGAGGAGGAGGACAGGGAGGACTCTCGTTCGCCGCGAGAGAGGACTTTGGGTGGTTGAGAAAGACTGGAGGGCGATAGCTGAGGTTGAGAGTCTTGCCTGGGTGGAAAATCTGGTCGTCAAGGTCGTGAGGGAGAGAGGAAACAAAAGGCGAAGGCGAAATCGAAAAGACGAAGCTCACCAGAACCGCAACACCCTCCTTCCTTCTCCCATTCGTCTCCTCTCGATCCCGAGCGTACTCACCCCGTCACCACCAAAATAACTCTCGGATCAATGCTTACCATCCTACAGCTCGAAGCGGCTATCGAACCCCTGAAATCGATGCTCCGTCTCGAACCTCGAGACGCCTGGAAGAAGGAATGGAACGGCGGCATCCCTCCTTCCCAGAAGACCCTTATGTTCCAGTGGAGATCTTCGAACATCGACTCAACTAACGGCAAAAGCGTTCATGTCAGTCGCTTGGTGGATCTTGATCTATGATCAGTAGATATCGCAGCTGACGACCATCTTCCCCGACCTTCCCATTCCTCCTCGTCCTCGTACAGGCCTTCCTGGGTTCTCAGTACCTCCCAGATCTCGTAGAAATTATTTTGGAACTCCCAGGGTCCGACGCCTACAATCTAGCTATCGTAGCAGTCGCGAATATGGACCAGTTCGCGGTGCGAGAGAGGTTCCTCGCGCGACCCTCGTCCGTCGAGATCTACCACAGATTCGCGTTCTATTTCGCTTCCCTGAGCCTCGAGGTACGTATCAGTACCTTACGATCCTTCCTCTCCTCTGCTTTCTAAGTCTCTTGACCGAGAACTTCAGCGAGACTACCGCTAACTCCTCTCGTCGCACCCCTTCTCATCAGATCCCCTACACCCAACTCGCCTTCGCGATTCGACTCCTCTCCGCCATCGGCTCGACGGTCGAAGCATCCCAGATCCCTCCCAAACCCATCATCCTGTCTCCTCCGGTACTCGCCTCCGTCCTAGCAAAGCTCGAAGCTCTCAAACGAGGTGCTCCTCCTCCTTTCGCGACCGTCGTCGCTGCCCTCGTCAGGAAAGAACAAGCTCGACTTACGACTCCCGAACGCCTGTTTATCCCCGAGCCGCTTCTGTGGGAGAACTGTGGTGGAGCATGGGGAAGTGGTTGCATGAAGAAGGAAGGGCTGAAAGCCTGTTCGAAGGTGAGCTCGTCTTGATTTCTGATCGAACTCGACGCGTCGTTCCGTCGCTGACTCGTCCTTTGTTCGCTCGTTCAGTGTCTCTCTGTGAGGTACTGCTCGCCACGTACGTATCATCTCGCCTCTTCTTGGTCACTCGAGCTTTTCCTCGGGAGCTCTGAGGATGGCAAGAGCGGGATGGCAAGAGCGCTGATCTCATCATCTTCTCTTTTCTTCGCTTCACTTCTTTCAGAACACCAACGAGAAGACTGGACAAAACACAAGGAATACTGCTTCAAACCGGTGTGGTAGCGGCTATCCGTTGATCGATGTCACTCTCATCTGATCGTGCTCTCGAGCCCAAACTCTCGAAGACGCGTCGCATCGAGACGATGCTTTCCATCTCTCTCCTGTTCGCTGAATAGATCCGAAGAGTGCATGCAATGAGGGGGGTGAGTAGGTCACTAGGCAAACATACGAGTTGGTCGGATGTGAAAGCGAAGAAGGCAAGAGGGAAGGTATCAACGAAGGAGATGCGACCAGCTGAAAGCAACCAAGCCAGAAGCGACGTAACGAGAGTGGGTAAGGTATGGATGGGGAGTATGATGATGGAGGCTATGCAAGTGAGTGATGGTCGAGCGAAGGGAGACGAGAAAAAGTTATCTAAGTAAGAGAGGGAGAAACTGGAAAAGAGACGAAGGGAAGGTCAGCGAATGAACGATGAAACTCGACGGAACGGCAAGAGCTCGAGAGGGGAAAACACCCACAAGGAAAGTGAAAAAAAAATCAGAAAGATGGCGCTATGGTGAGGGTTAACCGTCCTGAGCAGCGAGGTATCCCTGTTCGAGACGAAGAAAGGGAACGAGACGCGTCGTCAGATCGAGTTCCTCCTCGTTGCTTCCACACTCGTCGAACAGGAAAACGACTCACCTCTCGGTCCTCCTCGATCTCGAGAGCAGCCAAGGCAACAGCGATCCAGAACCCTCGCTCGACTCCCAGGACCCTGACGAGGGCCTCGTCGACGATCAGAACTCCCTGAGTCGTTGCTGAGAGGAAGGGAGTGGTGTCGTGGAAGGTGAGGATGGGTCGAGGGTTGATGGCTGGTGGAGGAAGTGCGGGGAAGAGATGAGGTGGTGGTAGGAGATGGAAGGACTTTGAGGGATGGAGGAAGAAACGAGGTGAGCTTTGCCTCTTCGACGAACAAGCGAAACGCGAACGGCTCACCTTCCCCTTGTACTTCGACGGCCCTTCCGAGGTCCTCCCTGCAGCAATCCGCACGCCACCCATGATCCCTCCGAAGACTCTCCCCAACCTCCTACCCCATGTCGATCCAGCACTGATAGAGCCCGTCGAGCCTCCGAGCTCAGCTCCAGCGTGCTCTCCAAACCCGACGTCTAGACTCCTCGGCGTGGGACTCAGAGGGATTCTCTCTTCTCCTCGAAGATCCCTTCCCCCGGCAGCGATGCCTCCTCCAAATTTTGGTGGGACTGAGAGGTGATGGTTATGCGATCCAGGAGGTTGGTGGAAGAGAGGATGAGGAGCAGGGAGGACGGTGAATCGGAGGGATTGGGAGGCGATGGTCGCTTCTCGGACAGTTGGGGAGAGGGAGGACGTTGATGTTCGTGGCGACGAGGAGTTTGAGATAGAAGAGATGCGGGAAGGTGGGGCTGGAGGATAGGTAGTGGGAGTTGCGGGAGAGGTGAAGGCGGAGGACGTCGCGATGGAGGAGATGGTTGCTGTCGAAGGGGATGCGAGGGTTGGAGTCGGTGGAGGGAGACCTCGTTCAAGATCTACTCGACAAGAGACGATGACTGGAGAGGAGGAAAACACCGGCGAAGAAAGGGAGAAGATCAAGGAAGGAGGTGGTAGGGAGGGGAGAAGATGAGCTTCGACGCGTCTCAAACCTTGAAACGAGGGAGCTCAACAAAAACGCACGAACCTTCGATTTCTACTCCTCCTCCGTCTTCGTCAGGCAACTGCGTTCGACGCATAACACCAAAAGAGTTAGTTCTGTGTTCCAGACCGGCGGCAGTCTCAGGACGGAGTGGGGAGGCAGGAGGAGGAAGGGAAAGGGGAGGGACGAACAGGTTCGACTCTCAGAGGGATCGACGAGCTCCTGGGGAACAACGGTGAGCTGATGGCCAGCGAGAAGTGGGTCAAAGGTCGAGTGAGGGAGTAGGATATCGAGGGATGATCCAGATCCTGTTGGTTGCAAGAGAAAGCAAGCACGAGAAAAGGAAGACCAAAGGTCAGCCTCAGGGGAAGGGAGGGGGGTTGGAGACCACCGATGGCCGCAGCGAAGAGAGAACAAAGGCAAGCACGTACCTCCAGTTTTGATACGATGGTGTGCTGGTGGAGCTCTCGAGTCTGAGCGGGAGAGGTGACGTAGCAATAAACGCGAAGATTGTGAGCTTGAGCGACGCGTAAGGAGAAGGGAAGGGTTCGAGAGGAAAGAAGCGAGCTCACCTTCCCCCATATCGTTCGACCTCCTTCCTCTGCCAGCACATCCACTCGAGGAACATCCACAGCATCAGAGCTGGAGAAGAGAGCTCAGAGTCAGCTTTAAGCTCGCGAAAGAGTCGAAAAGTATAGAAGGAAGCTGACGTTCTGACGAGGTATCGGACGAGCTGCTCTCCGATTGCTAGATTCGCATCGCTCGCTCTCCTCTTGATCTGATGCTGCTGCTGGAGGAATGGAGATCGAGTAACGGGGGAGAGGAGTCCATTCGGGTACTGAGACGATGAGGAGGGCGAGTGGAGAGCTATGGGAGGGGGAGGTGCTCGACCTGAAGGGGAGCGGGAAGACGAGGATCCTTCGAGAGCTGGTGAAGGGATGGAAGGTCCTTGCGCGAGCGTGGGCGAGTCCACGGTAGATGCAGTTCGCCGATGCATACTGACAGAAGGGAGAGCCCTAGAGGCAGGAGGGAGGTGGCTTCGACGAAGAGGAGAGGGGGAGAGGAAGGGAAGGGGAGAAGGAGGAGGTTGCTGGCGTTGGAGGTGAAGGAGGAGGACGAGCAGCCAAGGTTTGGATCGTCTCGGGCGGCCGGCGATCCCAACAGATCTTCACTTTGGGCAGAGAGGAGAGATGTTTCGAGAAGATTTTCATCATTCACGAAGAGAACAAAAAAAATGGTCGAGCGCAAACTTTTCTCGCGCGTGCAAGATCGGCTCGTGATGCGCGTTTGAACGACGGTCGGGAGAATCGCTGCCTCGTCTAGGTGGGAATAGTCGCGACCAGAACGATCGTAGAGCCCTTTTGTCTGTCAGCTCGAAGGTTCCGACACGCTTTTCGTACGAATTCTCCGCAGAGATGCGGGAAGGTCGTCGAGCGTGTCGAATCTCGACGCTAGGTCGCGTCGCCCTCCGACACTTCTCCACTCCTTTCTTCTCCTTTCCATCGGCCGACGTCAGCACGCTGATCACAAGACTGAGATCCAGCCGCATCTAGCTGCACAGAATTGACCAAAGAGGGATAAAAATGAGGCGCGTCGAGCTCTCGTTTTCGTCCTCGTCCACCCAGCGTGACGTGTCCCATCCACCTAAGCGCCCAGAGATTGGGAGCTGAGGACCTGGGAGAGTATCAAAGAACGGAGATCGTCAGTCTCTGTCAGAACCCAGTCTTCTCACGGACCTCTCTGTTTCGAGGAGTCGCGTCGGGAGTCTCGTCTCTCTCCCGTCCTCAGATTGAGTAATCTTCGATCTCCTGGAGCCAGACGACCCTCAGGAAACTTCGATCTGGGTTCAAGGCGCTGCAAAGAAAAGACAAACGAGTAGACCGATCAGCTGAGAAAGGGAAACAGAGCAACGAAGCGAAAACGTAGGGGGCGACTCACGCGTCGAGTTCAAGCTCGGATCACGCAGGCGAGGGTCCAAGACTCTTTCGAAGCTCAAGGTGGGATCTCTCCCAGAGAAGATAGAGGAAGTGAGTGCGGGCGGAAGGAAAGCAGGCGAGGTGAGCTCGACGCGAAAAGTCGGTCTCGACCCCTGCTTCACGACCGTTTGGCTCGAGAAAAAAAAAGGGAAGATGAAAGCGGCTTCTTAAGGAAGAAAATGATCCTATCGAACTGATGGTTTTCCTGAGCTCGAAAAAGTTCTCCGCAGCGAGTAACTGGGGGGCGAAGAGCTCAGCTCGCTTTCGAGCTCAACCTTTCTCTCCTTCCTTCCGCCATCTCGACGCTCATCTTGAAGCCTCTCAAACTACCTCTTCGTACGTAATTCGGAGCTTTCAAGCCGAGGCGTCAATTCCGCCTCGTATGCTGACTTTTCCCCCCTTTGGCTGTGGCTCTACAGACTCTCAGAGGCGGCAACCCTCCCTCCTCCTTCCCTCCCTCTCCTCCCTCCTCCCCGATGTCCATTCTTCCCTCCCTCGCTCGAGGCTCAAGCTCTACCTCCAGATGCCTCGTTAGGCTCGTCATCAACCCATCTCGCCACCTCCATATCCTCACCTCTTCACGCCCATCTTTCCCATCCTTAACGCCGTCATCCTCCTCTTCCTCCTCCTTCCTTCGACACTCCTCCTCCCGCCCCGCCGAAGATCCCACCATCGCACCTCCTCGACTCGATGAGCCGGAAGAGGATCAAGAGGAGGATCCCGACGCTCTCCCTGCTCCCCTCTCCTACGAAGAACTTCAATTCAACGAACTCAAGGGGCTCAGAGGAACGCTCGGACGAGACCCCAAAGGAGACGAGATCCCTCGCGATCTCGTCGTCCGACCCTTCTTCCCAGACGACCCTCGTCCACGTCCTCCAATTCTCTACTCCTCTCTCCTCCAATCCCCCGAGTTCAAAGCCCTCCAGCACACCCACACCCCCGTCCTCGTCCGCCTCGCCCTTGGGAAGCCAGACGACCCCAACTCCTACTCCATCGCCCGAATCTTCGACATCCAAGAACTTGCTCAGAAGGAGCTCGACCAGAGGAACAAGGAGAAGGAGGTCGCTCGAGCCGCCGCGTTGGCAACCAAGCCGGGAGCGTTGGGAACCAACTCGGGGTTGAGGAACCAGGCTCACTCGAAGGAGTTCCGGGGGACGTGGGTGATGGCGGAGAACGACCTTCGGACTCGAGTGAAGCAGCTGAGGGACCATCTGTTGAACTCGCAGAAGGTGTCGCTCGAGTTGAAGCCCAAGACCCACGGGAAGAAGGTCAAGGTGTCGGACGAGCAGAAGGCGGAGATCCTGGAGAAGGTGAACGAGATGATGAAGGATATCGCTGAGAAGTCGCAGGAGGATAAGACGGTTGGAGAGTCGACTACACTGTGAGTGCATACTGCTTCAGTCTACCTCCCTCCTCGTCCCTTTCATCGACCGAAGTGGTGAGAAGGGACTACGAGAAACGTCGAGCGAGCGAGCGAGCGCGAAGCTGACTCTCTTTCCCGTTTTCCCTTTCCTTTTCCTCAGGTTCTTCCAACCCATCAAGTCCGTCCGAGACGCCGTCGTCAAGTCGGAGAAGCTTAAGATCGCGGAGAAGGTCAAGAAGGAATCCGAGGAGAGGGCTTGGAAGGAGAAGAAGAAGGCAGCAGCAGCGCCTGGGAAGGCGAAGAAGTGGAGACCTGGACAACCTATCCCTACGGCGGATGCTCTTTCTAGCACACCGACCCAGAAATATTAACGAGACTTGCTCTCTACATCTCGCTCTCACATTTCTCGAAAGAATCGCCTCGCTGTTGCTTTCTTCTTCGACGCGTCGAGCTCCGGTCGTCAAGCACTCCCTTCGAAACTGAAGCTCGCAAAACTTGGTGAGCTCGTTGAACCGCCAACTTCCACTCCCTCCCCCTCCTTCCAAACCCTTCGAAGTGAGCCTACATTTTTCTCACTTCCTAGCCAGGACCATGAACTCACCGCTGACCTCATTGTGGTTTTCTTAGAGCTCTCGATTCGATGGGCAAGCAACAGCAAACAAAAAAGAAGCAGGACCGTCGAGAAGCTCGACACAACCCCGTTCGAGTCCCAGACGCTCACTTGGGACAGGGAGCTGGATCAGCCAAGGCTCACCCAGCTAAGGAGCAAGCTCTTCTTCCCATCATCGAGAAGGTCAGTCCCTCTTTGGGCTCGAGATTGAGGTGGGAAGGAGTGGGAACGAAGGAGGGAAGGAGGTGCGAGCTCGAGCTGACTTTCTCTCCCTTCCCTCCTTTCTTGCTCCTGCCTTCCAGCTCTCCGCTCCTGATGCTGCAGACCGAGTCTGGGCCTGTGCTGCTGTTTCCAACCTTATTCAGAACGATCCTTCGACGAGGAGGTTGCTTCAGGGCAAGAACATCGTCGGAGCACTCATTACGAGGTTGACGGATTCCACGGAGGATGTCGTCGTTGAGGCTGCTGGAGCTTTGAGGTCAGTTCTCTACACCTTCTTTGCCTTCGATCGACGAACTTCCAGCTGATCTGGACTGGTCTTGGGTCTTTGTAGGAACCTGTGTATCGACGGAGGTTATGATCTCTGCGCTGAGGTCTACAACAAGGGTGTTCTCTCGCCTTTGACGGTTCTCATCGGACAGGTGAGCTTCCCTTTCCCTCCTTCCTTCGTTTCGCATCACTGAAGCTGATCTTCTTCCCTCTCCCTCGATGTAGATCTCTGGAACTCTCGATAGGATCTTCTCTGCTGCTCCCGTCGACGTCAAGAAGGATGTCGAAGAGATCGCGAAGAGGAAGCTCGTGTTCGACCTCGCTGAGAACGTTATCACCATCCTCTGGTGCCTCAGGTGAGCTTATCCGCTTCCCTCTTTCATCAAAAGCTTTCTTGTACTCATTCGCACTCATTGCTTCCCCAGTGAAACCTCCGAGCGAGCTCTCACCGCCGTCAACAACCTCACCCTCACTCCTTTCCTTCTCTCGTTCCTCTCGTCGCGACACGGTCTTCCTCTTCGACTCGTCACTTCTGCTGGTGAGTCCCTTCTCACCCTCAATTGGATTATGTCCCTCTTCGCTCGCTAAATCTTTCTCTGTCTCTCGTCTCAGCCCACTGCCTCTACGTCCTCACCGATGACAACCCCGCCGCCGTCACCCACCTTCGTTCGGATGGATCGTGGATCAACACTCTCGTCGACGTTATCCGATTTGGAGGAAAGAACGAGCTCTCGCAGGAGGAGGAGGAGAAGGCGAAGAAGGGAAAGGGAAAGGCCGAGGGTATGACTGGAGTTGAGGGTTCGGCTGTCGAACAGGAGGAGAAAAGCGACTTGCTGTTGAGGGTTCTGGCTTCTGGTGAGTTCAGCTTCGCGTTCAGGTCCATCTTTTATCATTCTCGCCAGGTAGATCGGTTGACTAACGAGTGTCTGCTCTCGTCTTCTGCAGGAACCATCCGACACATCTCTCCTCTCCCTCCTCTCCTCCCCGTCGCGGCTCTCGACCTCGAGAAGACCTTGATCATCCCTCTCCTCGACCAGCTCCTCGATCTCGATCTCTCGCAGGTTTCGGAGGACGTCTCTAGGCTTTCTGCTGATCTCGTGAGTTTTAATTCTCGTCGACTCCCCTTCCTTCGCGAGCTCTCGAGCTGACTCTTTCTCGACGCGACGCGACGCGACTTCGTTCTCTCGTCCAGCCCGACGCCGCCACCATCGCTGCTCAGCTCAAGGACCCCAAGTCCGATCACAAGACCGACTCTGAGCGATCTTTGGAGGCTATCGAGAAGAAGTTGACGACGCTTCAGATCGGTCTCGAGGTGTTGATGGGAATCTGCTCGAAGGTCCCCGAGGACAAGGACGAGGATGATGGTGAGTTTCACTTGACTATCAATCTCGCTCGAAGCATCGAGACTGACTCTCTTTCGACTTCCACAGACGAAGAGGACGTTCCTGAAGGAGCTGATGGAGACGACGACATGATGGAGGACGAAGACGCGGAGATGGACGAGGAGGATCTGATCGCTCAAGGACGAGAGCAGCCCGCCGACATCTCTCTCATCGTCGAGTCCGAGGACGCCTCCCTTCCCCTTCCCACAACCCTCATCACCCTCCTCTCGACTCTCAACCTCCCCACTCGTCTCCTCGCCCTCTCCAACCCCACTCCTCTGTCCTTCCTCCCCATCTCGACGACCACCCAAACCCCCTCTTCCCTCCCCTCCTCCCACCCTCCAACAACCTCCCTCCTTTCCACCATCCACCTACGATCCCTCGAGACCCTCAACAACCTTCTCATGTCCATCACCTTCTTCATCCCAGCCTCCACCTCCCCCGAATTCTCCTCCCCAACCTGGACGGCCTTCTTCGCTCACTCGCGAGAGTCCCTCCAGCCCATCTGGAACGGTCTCTTTGCCGTCGCTGGAGTCGTCGCTCCTGGACCTGAAATCCTGAGCGTGAAGGGCCAGGAGATGCGAGCTGAGATCCTCGAGGTTTGCCTCGGTGGGCTGATGGGTGTTGCTGGAATCACGAGGGGTGGAGTGAACGTTGGAGACGGTCAGGTCGAGCAGTTGATTGGAGCTCACAAGGGTTCGTTGAGGGAGAGTTTGAAGGTTAGGGCGCTGGGAACGCTGAGTTCGTTGGCGATGAAGGATGTGGATGTTACTGAGCAGACGATTCAGAACAACAAGGTCAGTTTTCTGTCCTCTTCTACTCTCGAGTCGAGCTTCGTTTCGACAAAAAGTCGAACGGAAACTGACGCGTCGCTTTCTTCGACCCTTCGTTCGTTTCGTTCCACAGCTCATCGGAAACTACCTCCTCAGCATCCTCACTGGACCTTCCCCTTCGCCCGACTCCATGGTCGCCGCTCTCAACGGAATCTTCGACATCTACGCCGACGAGACCGCCCCTTGGGACGTCGAGGTCTTCAGGAAGGGATCGTTCCTCGAGGGTCTCAAGTCGAGCGTGTCCAAAGTTCGCGCGATCGTGAGTCGCCCTCCTCCACCTGTTTCCTCGAGAAGAAAGACAAGAAGAGGAGCTCATCACTGACTTCGTTCTTTCGTTCGTGATGACCGCAGACTCGTGGAATCGATAAGAGGAAGAACCCTGAGCTTCGAGCTCGAGCGGACGAGGCGTACGAGAACCTGGCGGCTTTCATCAAGTACAGGAGGAGCGTCGTCTAGATCTCCGTACGCCTTTCTTTCGTTGCGGTTTGATCTGATGATACCTATGGAGATAGATCTGCTCGAACGAGAAAGAGAGGGAAAATAACGAAAGCGAAATGAAAAAAAGAGGAATGAAAGTCGACGCGACTGGCTCGAGAAGAACGACCAAAAGACGAGAATCGAGACGAAGGGGAACTAGATCACTGAGGAGGTATACTACGAGGGTTCAAAAGAGGAACTAGGGTTGAAAGCGAGGCTGGAACTAACGAAGTAACAGCCACCGTCCCTCCTAGACGCGTCTCACCTCTCGTCTCGTCTCGCCTTCCCCTCTCCGTCCCCCATCCCACCCAGACCCCTCCAGTCACAACGAGCACCAGCCGGCAAACCTCCTCCAAGTGTGCTTCCTCCACGAGTCCCAACCGACGAAGTTCCACCTGATTCCAGCGACGACGACGTAGATTCCGAAACGAAGACGACGACAACGATGTCGAGGACGACCGACGAGGGAGGGAGGGAGTGCGTCGAGCTTCGTTCGATTGGGTAGAGGTCTGAAGTGGGCTGAGGGTGGAGGCGTGAAGGAAGAGTGGGAGAAGGGGGTGGAGGGGGGGGTTGGTGGTGGGTTGGGAAGAGGTTGAGAGGAGGAGGGAGACGCGCGCGCCGACGACGTGTTTGAGGAGTGGGAGAGTCGGCGGGGTAGGTTGAGTTTCTGGATGGAGGGAGATGGGGTGAGTCGACGGGGAAGAGGTAAAGGGGTCGGGTGAAGTGGTTCGAGCGACCCAGAGATGTCCTACTGCTTGGCCTCCTCCTCCAACCGATCAGTTCCCTCCTCGTCTTCCGGCTCCGGCTCCTCCTCGTACATGTGCTCGATCTCGAAGTTCTGTGGCAAGAAGTCTTGATCCTTGGTTTGGTGGTAGAACCGATCGCCGATGGATTTGGTCCGGAAGACGACGCCCGAGGAGGTAACGTAGGGTTGGAAGAGCATTCGATCTCGTTTGGCGAACTGGTCCTCGAGCTCGTTCCACCCGAACAATGGGTTCTCCTTCTCCGACGCGAAGGAGCTGAGGTCCCAGAAGATGCTGATATCCTTCCAGACAACGCCTTGTCGTTCTCCCAAGCCGAAGAGGAAGCAAAAGCCGTCGGTAGGGTTGTTCGTCCCCTCGGCGCCGTCGGTGCAGATGATGTCCACGTCGCGAAAGACGATCCTACGAAGGCGAGACCAGCGTGCGATACTGATTGCAGTCCAGTTTGAGAGTTGGTACGTGGGATCCCATAGGTCCAGGGAATCCGCGACCTCGAAGTCCAACTGCTCGGGGTCGAAGCAGCCCAGAACCGTTCCCAGGTCGAAGATCGCGAGGTCCAGGTCTTCGTCGTCCTCCACGATGGGGGAAGAATCCATGACGATGGTCAGGAACTCGAGTTGGAGCACTGTCCCTCCTTGTTGAGTCCAAAGTTTGATAGGCGCGGTGGGGAAGTCCTCGAGAGAAGACGAGGTGAGGGAGAGGGAGGTGAGGTTGCTGAGGGAGAGGATGGGTGCGAGGCGAGAGAGTTCTCTGGGAATCTGAGTAGTTCGAGGAATACGAACAGACCAGGAAGAGGTTCAGAACGTCAGTTCAAACCAACCGGATTCAGAAACTAGAAGGAAAACGAGAAAAAAAGGAGAGGCGACACACCCTTGGAACGAAGAACAATCGGAGGGTCTCGATTTCCATAATCTCGACCTCTCTATACATCTGGAGAGCGAAGATCTGAAGGCAAGCGAAGCTGGCTGCTGAGGTCCTTGCTACAAGGTCCAACCCTCCTGATTCAATGATGAGTTCGAAGATCTCGAGAGGGAAAGAGCGAAGGAGAGGGGTGGTGATTTGGGTAGAGGGAGGTCCGGGCTCGTTCTCGGACGACGTAGAACCCGAGTTTCCGAGCTGAGAGATAGTGAGAGAAGGTGAATAAGGGTCAGATCCCGTCCCTGCTCATCGGAACGACATGGGCTTGGAAGAAGGAAGCTCGACGGAATGGACGAGAAAGAAGCAAAACGACGAGCTCAGACTTACCTTTTCCCATCTCCAGACCTCTCCCTCTCCCAAAGGCTGCACAGACTTCAGCGACTCCACCACGACCTCCCTGACCAGCTCCTCGCGACCCTGCTTGATCCATATCCCATCCTGATGGTGACCTCGTTCGACTCGAAGCGCTCGAAGGGTTTCGACGGCGACGTGCTTGAACGTGTCCCTCTCGACGACGAGAGACCCGTTCGTTCGTTCGAGCTGGAGGACTCGCTGCTGGAGGTCCTCGAGGGTCGGGGGAGGGTCCATATTGACGAGGAAGAAATTCAGCGAAAGAGAAGATGGCGGTTTGAGTTCTTTGCCGAGCTCACCCTCTCCGTCCTCCCTCCTCCTTCTTTTTCGACCTGACCTCCTCCCTCCTCCTTCCTTCTCCTCTCACCCTCACCCACCTTCTTACCCACTTTTCCCACCCCGACCCCCTTCTCTTCCCTCTCAGCATGCCTCCTCCTCCAGTAGCCATGGGCGGTCAGCCCTCGATGTTCGATAAATGTGAGCTCAATCTATCCCTCGTCGAATTGGAAGAAGGAGCTGACCTCCTTCTCTCCTTCCCCTTCTCCGCTTCCTTCAGTCAAGATGGGAGCCATCATGGGGGTCAGTTCTTCACCCACCAAAGCCCATATAGGCCTCTCCTCTTACTGACGAGCTTGCTTTGTGATCTCTCAGACTACCGTTGGACTGAGCATGGGATTCATCTTCGGAGGATTCACCGTTTTGAGGTTCGTCCTCGTCCCTCTATTCAACCCCTTCTCGCCTTCCTAGAACTGACTTGAGCTTTGTCGACGTCTGTCAGGGGTGGAGCTGGACCTAAAGGACCTCTACACACGATGTCCCAGTACATGCTTTCCTCGGCGGCGACGTTCGGGTTCTTCATGTGAGTTGAGCTTCCGTCCTTTTGTCGAGCTCACCTTCCTTCGTTCCCTTCATCGCCTCGCCTCACCTCGTCGCTTTCGTAGACTGACTCTCTGTTTTTCTTCTCGCTCTCTCCACCCTCTCCTCCTCGCTGCTCCCTCATCTCTTCTTCCAAACGGATCTCGTCTCGTCTTTCCCTTCCTCAAACCCATCCTCCCCTCCTCCCTCGCCCTACCTCCCTCCCTCTTCCCTCCCAACTCACTTTCCACCCCCACTCAGGTCCATCGGTTCCGTAATCCGATCCGATTCCTCCCCAACCTCCATCTCTCAAGCGCTCCGTGAAGATCGGCTCGTCCGTCTACGAATCGCCTCCAGGTCCGAAGGGAGGGAGTGGTTGAGGGAGAGGGACGCTCGAGCCGCCGCCGCCGCGAGCTCGTCACTGTAGGGGTGGGTCAGCCTCAGAGCAGGAAAGAAAAACGGGCTTGGGAGGGAGGAGAGAGTGGGTGATGGGTTGGGAGGGATGGTTGAGGGGAGGGGAGGGAGGCGAGGAGAGCGAGTCGGGTTTTTAATGAATGTTTGACTTCTCTTTCACGGCCAAAGAGGGACGAGGAGGAAAGTGAGAGGATACGTGGGAAGTCGATGAGGCTGAAGAGCTCGTGAGCGAGGGGCTGGAGAGCACTGGAAGAGCTCAGGAGAAAGAGTTTACCCAAATCGAACGCGACGACGACAACAACGGCAACGGTTCAACGTCGATGGAACGACTCGTTCCCTCCTCACGCTCCTTCCGCAACAGAGGTCCAGTCGTTCACACTCAGCCACTCCCGCGATTACAAAGTCTGGGCGAAGATCCACTCGAAGAAGGGTTCTCGACATGCAGCGTTGAGAAAAAGACGCGTCGCAACCCTCTCCCTCTCCGTCGTCTCTTCGCTTCCCGGTAGGCAAGAAAGGAGAGTAGGTAATCCCAAACCAGCAAAATAAAGATAACGAAAGAGTGTGTCCATGGTGTAAAACGAAAGTACCAACAAAAGTCCAAAGATCGAAAAGATCGCGTCGCCTCCTCTCCCTCCCGCCCACTGTTCCTCCCTCGCCCATACCCAACCCAACCCATCACAACTCAGCGCAAGCCCCCCTGACGGGCTCATTTCGACCCATAATCAGGCCCGTCCCTCGGACTCCTCCCCTCGTCCGAGTAGGGTTGATTCGGCACGAGGAGGGACTGCCTCGCGACGTCCGGGTGGGTGTTCTTGGGGAGGGAGAGGAGGGAGTCTCTTGTGTGAGAGAGGGAGAAGAGGGATTCTCGATAGGCGACCTGGAGCAAGGGGGTTGGGTTGGAAGGGAGGGGTGGGGGTGAGAAGGAAAGGGAGGAGGGAAGGGAAGGTGGGATGGAAGAGGTTGGGAGAGGGGGTGTGTTAGTGCGTTCGAGGAAACGAGGGCATGGCGGGAAGATAGGTAGAAAACGACGCACCTGCTCAGTGTAGTACTGCTCGAGCTTGACCTGGTACTCCTCTCTCGATCGACGATGGATGAAGTACAGGCCGGTGAGGGTTCCGAGGATGACTGAGCCGCGAGAAAAGCGAGCGACCGGGAAAAGGACGAGAGTCAGCATTCGAGATGAGGCAAGGAAGCGCGGTTGAGGAGCAAGGGGAAGAGGAAGAGGGAAACGAGACTCGAATTCGACTCACCAAGAACGATTCCGACTCCCACGACGGCATAGACCCAGTTCGGAGGCGAGTCTGCCGAGTCGGTAGACGCAACACAGACTCCGGCGGGTCCGCAGTTGTACGAGATACACCTTGGGAAGCGGAACGAGATGAAGAAAGGTCAGGACGAGTCGCGACGCGTTCGTCCAAACGAAGAAAGCCGCTGGGCTCACTTCTTATCGGCATCGCACTCGGCTCCAACGCCTACGGTCGCAATGCACACTCTCGAAGTTCCGTCGCAGTATCCTCCGATCTTACAGCTGGAGACAAACGAGGCGAAGAAGAAGAGACGCGAGGTCGTCAGCTCAGCCCTTCTCGTTGAGTGAGCGAGCCACAACCGACTCACTTGTCCTTCGACCGGATGTCCGAAACCATCACACCAGCCAGGAAGGTGATGTAGTTGACGTTCTCAACGACACAGGTATCCCCAACAGCCACGTCCGAGTAGTAGCATTGCTGGTTGAGGCAGATGGCTCCGTCGACGTTCAGTGACGACCGAAGCTCGTCCGCGTTCGATGGGGGTTGGCATTCGTCTGTGAAGGCGATGGAGAGCATGAGAAGTCAGCGAGGTGCTCGAACCGACGAGAGAAGACGGAAATGGAAGGGAAGGGAGGAGGAACGAACCGTCTCGAGCGAGCTGACACGCCGACCCTACTGGCACCTGATCCTCGCACGCTGCCATGTTGTCTGGGCAGACTTGACCTGACGGACACATATCTGGGATGGTGTCGTTGGCTTTACCGTAGCCGAACGGGTACTGGGGGATGGGAGGGAGGGAAGAAAGGGAACGAGTGTGAGCTCGAACGGTTTTTGTTTGACACGACTGGGAGAGTGGAGTCGACCGGTTGAGGTCGAGGAAGAAAGAGTGACGTGTAGGATGGAGGATAGGGAGGGGTTCAGACGTGAGAAGGGAGGCGAAGTCGAGGATGAAAGCTCGAGCAACGGAAGGAGGCGAGAGCGAGGGAAGGAGGGAGGAGGACGACGTCGACGTCGCTTCTTCTTGAGCTCAACCAACTCTCCTCCTCCCCTCAACGAGCGACTCCCCCCAGGCTCAGCCTTCTCCTACCTCTCCCTACACCTCTCTCCACCCTCTCAGCTCCCCAGAGCTCCCTCCGGGCCCTCTCATCCAAGCTCCTCCTCCCCCGAGGCTTGAACAACGTCCCGACTCGATCCCAACAAACGCCCTTCCAGCCTTCCCCTTCCTTCGAGCGAGACGAAGAGTCGCACTCACCTCATCCTTCCTACATCCCTTCGTCCTACAGATATAGGTATCCGCCACGCCGTATCCAGGGTATTCCGGTCCAGGAGGAGTGCCACAGTAGGTCTGAGCGTCACATCCATCCGTGAAAGCGTGAGTTTGGGGGTTGTAGTACCCAGGCAGGCTGGGGAGCGCAGAACGAGCAAGTGAACGGGCAACCAGGTCAGTACAGGAGGCTCGAAGGAGTCGGGAGCGTGTGAAGAGCGAGGGAGGGACGAGGAGGCTGGAGAGCTGAAGGGAAAGGAGGACGAAGGGAGGGAGCTCACTAGCACGTCCCGTTCTCGTTCTGCTTCGCTGCCAGCACTTGACGAGGGAGAGCAGTAAGGAGAGGGAGAAGGAGGAGAAGGGTGGGGGGTAGCATCTTGAGGGCCGAGAAAAGAGAGAAGGTAGGGGAGGGGAGGAGCTGAGGGTTAAGGAGGAAGGGTATCGAGGCGGGCTGCGTTTGAAAGTCGCAGTGACGAGCGAGCGCGAGCGAGGGAGGTTGCTTTCTTTTCGGTGAGAATTTTTGAGGGTTGTTGGGGATGCTGAGATTTTGTGAATAAGTCAGCCGAGGTGATGCTGATTTGGGGAAGAAATAAGTCAGCTCGAGGAGGGAAGCTGAGAGGGAGGACGCGTCGAGGTTAAGTCGAACTCGACCCGCCTCCTCCAGTGTCCTTCTTCCTCTCTCTTCAAACAAACGCAGAAGCTACGAGGGACGAAAGCGAAAAATTGAGTGCATGCGAATATCGTATCTAGTCGTCTCCTCCTACTCGAAAAAGCCTCCGACCTCGACGTTCCAACGCGACGCCGGACGACGACTCGAACGTCTCCTCCTCTCCTCTCCTTTCAACGGCGAGATCGGCGCGTCCGAGAAGTTTCGTAGATGTTCGTGATATTCGTGATGTTCGTGTGTCTGTATAGAAGACGAGAGGCAGTGGTCAGCGAGGGGGAGGGGGGAAGACGATGAGAAGGATTGAAGAAGAAGAACTGACGTTGATCGTCAGGTCGAGAGAGAGAGAGACGGGTGGGGAGATGTGGATGGGCAGAGAGTTTGATGATGTAGCGAGACTTTGTGGGGAAGAGGAGAGGTAAAGTCAGACGAGGAATCGAGCGAGAAAGCGGTGGGAAGAAAGGACGCGTCGAACTCACGAGCGAGCGAGCGAAGACGCGACTACCAGCTTGGCTTAAAGCAGTGAAGCTTGTGACGCTTCCAGTCGAGCTTCTGATGTTCTGTTGGGCAGGTAAGGGGAAAGGACGTAAACGTCATTCCGAAGTCGGCAGTGAGAAAAAAAGGACGAGCGAGAAGAACGGCTCGACGCGACGAACCCTTCGAGCAGTATCGAACCGTCAAGCACTGGTGAAGAGAAAGAGAAGCGTCAGGTAACGTCGAACCAGTACTTTCTACTCAAGCGGGAGCTCAGCGAGACTCACTCGACTGCAAGCATCCATCTCCTTCCCTCCTTCTCGTTCGGCACACATCACTGGACTCCTCAGGGTCGTTTCGTCCGCCGTCCACTCACACATCCACCAGCCGGTGAAACAGGGTGCGAGTTCCAGCTCCTGCTTATTCCTCACCTTCATCCCACCTTGGATGAAAGATCGCAACAAAACGATCCCGTCTTGGTCTCCCACTCCTCTCCGTTCCAAGGAATCGACGACGTGGATGAAGTTGGATCGGGTTTCCCCTTCCAGAGACGGCAGAGGGATGTTTGAAGGGAGGTATTGGAGCAGTTTGATCACGATAGTTGTGAAGAGAGTCGTTGAGTGGTAGAGAACTATGTCAGAGACGTTTCCCAGACCCTGGAAGACAAAACGGGGGGAAAAGGAGGAGAGGTGAACGTCAGCGTCAAGGATTTCTTGCCTGAATAGAGGCCGGTTCCAGCAGAGAGACCTCACCTTCCGACTAGAATCAGAACAATCAGCGATACTCCTCACCAGTTTCGAGAAGAAGCTGCAGGCTTCCTCGGGGTGGTTCCTGACGAAACGAGAGAAGAACGCAGAGTGGACCATGATCTGCGTCGCAGATGCGTATATGAACGCAGGTCCAATGTTTTGAGACGAAGTGAGAGGTAGAGATAAGTAGGTTCTGAAAAGGGAGGGGAGACACAAGGCTGCGAGCTCGTCCTGACAGGAAGGCGAAGAGGAGGAGGACGCCGGGGAAGGACGAAAGGAAGGGAGAGATGATGGGAGAAGGTCAGCCTCGAGCTGGGGACGCCAGGACAGCAGAGCGGAAGACCGACGACAAAAACGTATCGCGGCTCTTGAGGTATCTTATGGAGGTACTCGAACTGTCGAGAACACGCGAACGGGATTCGATGAGGACAGGAAAGAAGCAGACCACTGAAACAGAGGAAGGGGAAACGCACCGTCTCCAAAACTGGCTCGGACTCCGCCGCCGAGGAAATCTGAGCTGGAGAAGCATCTATCCCTGGAGTATATCCGAGAAGCTGAGCGAGTTGAATGGGAGTGAGAGCTGCCATGGCGAAAAGGGAGGGAAGGAGGGATCGTCGAAGTTGAAGGTCAACTCGAAGGAGGTGAGCTCGAGCTCTTTTGTCTCGGCTCTCTCGCTTCTGAGGTGTATTTGGGGAAGAAAAACATAGCAGAGAGGGAGAGCGACAAGACGTGTTGAGCCAAACGTATGATCTGGACTCTTTGAAAATATTTCTCGGAGGCAGAAACTCGCCTCTTTCCCGTCGAAGGAAGGAAGCTCTCGAGCTGACGTTCAACTTCGAGCTCGTCCCTTCCCTTCCTCCTCTTCCTTCCCCCAGCTCTTTTCCCACGTCGACGAGGCCCTTCTTCTAGACCTGGTCTATCACTCGGCCACGTCTACAGAACCCGTTCTTCGTCCTTGGACCTTGCCTCGAGGCTCGAGGAAACGTCGAGCTGGCGGAGATCTTGAGCTCGAACGGGTCGACGGCTTCCCCCTTCCTTCCATTCTCTATCCAGTGATACACGTGTGAGTTGATCCATCTGATTCGTATGTACCTGGAGCATGGAGACGAGCTCGAAACCAGGCTGGAAGGAGGGACGGCGAGGTCCTCCTCCTCGTTCGGTCTTCTCCAGCTCGAGGTCGAGCTCACCTCGCCTTCCTTCTCTTCGCTGACCTTCGTTCCTCCGTTTTCTCTCCCACAGGATCCTCGAAGCGTCGTCATATCTTTGACCATCACCTTGCCCTTCTGGAAATCCGAGTTTCAGCTCACGAGAAGCTTTGCGGCGACTCCCTTGACCTCGTTCCTTTCCTCCTCCTTCCCTCTCTTCAGCCCTTCTCCAGCTTTCGACCTTCCCTCGACCACCTATTCCCCTGGTCGATCCTTCTCCTTCGCTTCTCAAACCTTCAGATCCAACCAAGACACCCTCGTAGCTTTCTGATCTTCCACCTTCTTCCACAGCGGACAAATCTTCTCTCAGAGCTCGATCATCTCTCCCGAACAACCCGAGAACGCCTCGTCCCTGCCTCGTCGCTTCTGGCCTTCTTGTCTGAAAGAGGCTTGCTCCTCGTCTCTCCCAGCTGAGATCTCCCCTTCGAAAACTATGGGAATTCGAGTCTGGGTGTAACGAAGTCTGAATGGTGAGTCTCGCTTCCCTCCGCGAGCGAAGACGAGGCGGGGAGGAGGAGGAGGGAAGTTGGACGCGTCGTTGGCTTTTCTAACTCTCTTCCCATTTCGGCTCGCCCTTTGCTCGCTTCCTCTTTCGGATCCAGAGTTCAAGAGTCAACCATGCCAAGCTATGCGCTTGGTTTCACCTCTCGAGTGGCCTCATCTCTCTCAAAACCTGCCTGTCGATGCCCATCTCGTTGCTTTTCAAACCACCATGCTTTCGACTTCCTTCCTCTTCAAGCTCGCCATCGCTCTTATGGCACTCCCCTTCGTTTTTGCGCAGGTGGATTTGGTCCCTTACATCCCTCCAGTCGGTCAGTCCGAATAGGAGAGGACGAGAAGGGGAACAAGAAAAAGTAAAGCCTGACCGTCGCCTTTTTGGTTAGGTTCTGGGTGGCTTGCGGGATATTACAGTCTTGCCAACGAGTATCAGGAGTATCCTATCTCAGCATACGCTGACTTCAATGGATGCGAGTTCCCGCCCTCTGTATCCTTGGAGGGAGACGAGGCTGACGACTTTTCCTTCCCGTCTTTCCTCGAGCAGGCACGCAGCAACCCCGTTGCGAACAGTTCTTGGCCTTTTCTGACTCGTCCTCCCCCCAAGGGGATACATGCGCCTGCAAAACGATCCCCTACTATAACACGGACAGCGGCGACTTCGTTTCTCGGGACACTCCTGGAGCGAGAACTGTGAGTCTCGCTCGCGGATCCGAGCCCCTCGTTGAGCTTCTCTCGCCTTACCTTCGTTCATCTGCCACACAGATATACTACAACTCTGGAAGGGACTACGACTACAAGGTCGGATTTGACTCGTGTGGGACGCTTCCCACCCTACAGCCTGAATCGACTAACAGACTGTCCGGGGGTGAGTAACCGTCTCTTTCCCTTGCGAGTTCGTTGCTGAAGCTCGCCGTCTTCTACCCTCGTTGCATTCCAGCATACTGCCTCGATCTCGGTTGCAACTCTCACGTTTTCACATACGCCAATCTCCCCGTCAAGTACAAGTATAGCGCGTTTTCCTACGCGACGAAGTCGTGCGTGAGTCGCCGTTTCTTGTTCATCGTCCTCCTTCTCTCGTTCGAGGGGCAGCAAAGACTGGCCTAAAAAAAAAACCCTTTCTCCTCCGTTTACTAGTACTGCGTGAGCAACTCTCTGTTTCACAGACATCGACGCGTCCCCGTTCAACGCGTTTCCGTTCACACTCTTCTTCCTTCCCGCTCCAGTTCAACGATTATTCTCTGGTCGTTCCTGGCCCCTGCAGAAAGGATGGAACGGACGCTCTCGTGAGTTCACTCCCTCGAAGCTGAGATCATGCGTCGCCTCACCTCTTCCCTTCTGCCTTCTAGATCTATCGTCAGGACTTCCCCGAGTGAGCATTCGTTCTTGTCTTCTGCCTTCCTCTCCTCGAGACGCCCCTTCTGACCAGCAGCTCTTCTATCTTGAAAGTTCAAACAGCACTGCAACCTCTTCTATAACTATCTTGACAAACACGTCCGTTCAGACGTCTGTGTGCGTCTCCTTTCCCAGTTCGCGACGCGTTGGACACATCTTTCGCGATGCTGACGAGCCTCTCGTTCCTATTCCACAGGGATCTGCCAGTAACATCGATCACCGACACCATCTCCATTCCGACTCTTCCCACCACCTCGAGCAGCGAGATCACTTCGTCGGAAATCCCCACGTCGTCCTTCCCCTCTCCCACTGTTTTCGACACTTCGAGCGGCGCGCCAACCTCTACATTCGTGATGTCCGTATCTCTTCCTCGCCCATATCGCAGTCGGACCTGTGACTGATTTTCCGCCGCCTTTTGAAACGACGCGCACGAGCAGCTTCGACGACGTCTCTTCCTCGATGTAAGCTTCTCGACACTCCTTCGTTTTGTCATTGTCTCGTCCCCAACCTGCCTTCTCGCTCCTGACTGCTCCCCTTCCTTTTCGACACCCCCAGTGAAGTAACCTCGACTTCGTCTCCCACCTCAGCCATCGAGAGCTCGGTTGAACCTTCCTCGTCCTCCATCGACACCGTTGTCAGTTCCACACCCGTCGTGTCCTCGTCGGAAATCGCCTCTCAGTTCCTCTTCGCGCCATTGGAATCCGAGGTCGTCACCTCTACCTCCACTCCCGATCCCTCCATCGCCGTCATAACATCCTTCTCAGAGGTCACCTCGGAAATTTCAGTCACCAACTCGGAGTCGGAGGTTGTCGCGTCGACTCAAACTCTTTCGACTCCGGTCACTCTCACCTCCACCATCAACCCTCCCTCTGAGACCCCAGCACCCTCAGCAACCCTTCTATCCACTCTAATCCTCTCGACCAACTCGGAATCGTCCGTCTTCTCCTCCCTCGTCCTCACCTCGGTGCCCATCTCACCCTCTTCGTCCTCCGACGCACCTTCGACCTCTTCAGCTCAAGCTAGCCAGATCGAGGACGTTGGCATTGGAATGGTATTTCCTGCAACATCGAACTTATCCGGAGGTCAGAAAGCAGGGGTCGCCGTAGGATCCATCGCAGGAGCAGCGGTCCTCGCGACGTTGGGGATCTTGATCGCGAAGGGGTTGGTTCTGGGAGCTGTGACTGGATTAGGCATAGGAGCTGCTGCTGGTGGAGCTGCCGGGGGAGGTGCTGCTGGTGGGAGTGCTGGAGGAGCGACGTCGGGAGCGAACACTGCGACTCAGATGGGGACGGCTGCTGTACGCGTTTCTTCTTGTCGTCTCCTTCCCTCTTCGTCCAATCTTCTCAATTCCGACTAACTGAACATCTCTCTCTTCTTCGTTTTCCCTCGCCTACAACCTCCGTTTCCAGACCGCCAACTCAGCAACCACCATGGGAGCGAGCTCGGGCGCGAACGCTCCAGTCTACCAAGGCGCTCCTCTCCAACCCTCCGCTCCCGTCGTCGCAACTGGAACTGCCGTCGCAGCAGGGGGAGCTGGTGCGGCAGCGGCCTCTGGAGCGGAGAGCCAGTGGGGAACGGCAGCTCTTCCTTTCCGTCGACCCGTTTCGAACGACGAGGAGAATCAGGCGCAATCGCCCTTCTTGGATCCGCCTACGGAGGAGCGAGATCAATACGGGAGGTTGATCGATAATTAGGAGCCTCAGTAGTGAGTGCTTTTTTGACTTGAAGGGGGATCGGTAGCGGGAAACGAGAGCTGATCCTCTCTTCCTCGATCGACTTGAGCTCGACGCGTCGTTCGTTTTTGGGTTCTTTTGATTTCGTTTCGCTCAGGTCTTTTGGTTTCGTTCGTTTCGAGGAGATATGTAGCGGCTTCTGTACTTGTATTCTACTGTGTCTTGAATCGGTGTGTGTCGAAGAAGTGCTTCATCGTCGAAAGCCATCATCGAGTCGAGTTGTTCGAACTCTTCGTCTTCTTCTCGATTGCCGTGAGTCTTCCCTCGTCCTCGAGACGGTAAGGCTTTCAAAACACGAGCGTTGAGAAGATGGTGCAGTGATAGATCAGATCGAGATAACAAAAAGGAAAGAAACCCAGAACTCTACTCGTCGTCCTCCATCTCCATCTCAGCCTCGCTCTCCTCCTCGTCCTCCTCCTCGTCCTCACCCTCTCCCCCCCCAGATCCATCCTCCTCAGGTCCTCGCTCCTCTCGGGCGGCCTGTTCATACGAGAAAGAAAGAAGAAGGGGATAGGCATCAGTAAACGCGTTTGGTTTCGACTCGACTCGAAGCGTCTAGTCGTCGCAAGATCGATCGAAGGAACGAAGAAGACTCACCTTCTCAACCTCCCTCCTCTTCGTCTCCCTAACCCTCTTCTGCAACTTCCAGTACGTTCCCAAAGGACTCGACTCAACCTCCACCCCCTCCAAGAACCCTTCCACCGCGCCCCGATCATTCGGCGCAAACTCTACTGCCTTCCTCTTCTCTCCAATCCACTTCGAGTTCCCCTCCATCCTCTCAATCAACACCTTAAACATCCCTCCAACCTTCCCGTTCTTCCCCTTCTTGACGAACCTTTTGAGTGCGGTGATCACGGGGATGGCGAGCTCAGGGAAAGCGATGGAGGTTGACATGAGGGCTTGGGATTCGAGAAGGAGGTAGGCGATCTCCTCGCCGAGACCGTCCTGGTAGACTCGGGTTCGAGGGTAGGCGGAGGGAGCTCGGATGTGGTATTCGAAGTCGAGGGGGGTGAGGGTGGAGGGTTTGGGCTTGTGGGTGAACTCGGCGGAGGAGAGGGGCTCGAGGAGGGAAGGGGTTAAGGGGATGTAGGTGTTGGTGTGGGTGGAGAGTCGGAGAAGGGATCGGAGGAGGTGGAATCGGAGAGGGAAGTAGCGGGAGGTGGGGATGAGACTGTAGGGAAGGAAGGAGGAAAGCAGGGGTCAGCGAGGGCGTGGAAGCGAGACGATGAGTGAGTCGCGACGAAGAAGACGAGACGACGAAACGAGCTCGAAAGCAGAGATGAAGAGCAGAGCGAAGACTCACCGAATGACACCGAGGGTGACCTGGACGAGAGGGTAGACCAGAGGCTGAAGCTCGCTCTCGACTCCTCCTCGCTGGATCCTCGTCTCCCTGCTGCACGCCGTCGAGAGGACGAGGGACCAGAAGTCGATACAGTGGGCAAACTGCCAGTTGTAGACGGCCTTGTAGGAGTCCTGCATAATCGCGAAGAGGAAAGACGAGGTGAAAAGAGCGAGGTCAGCCAAAGCTCGACGCGTCCATTTTGAACTCGAACTCGAACGATCGAATCTAACGAAGGAAGAAGTCGACGAACCTTGGTCTTGACCCTCATCGAGTTCCTCAGATGAACAGCGAGCTGTCGAATGTATCCGAAAGCGTGCTGGTAAGCAGCCGAGTGGTCGAGGCAGTAGATCTCCGAAGCCGAGTTCTTCATGAGGTTGATGGAGGGAAGGGTGTGGATCGAGGTGGCTTTGCAGGTTCGGAGGAGGGAGAGGTAGATTCCCTGGAGAACGCCAGACGGAAAGGAAGGCGAGGAGGAGTCAGCGAAAGTGAATGCGCGACGAGTGAGGCGCGAGGGGTAGCGAGCTGGAAAAGAAAAGGAAGAAATGAAACGAACCTTGAGAACCATATCCTTGACTCCCTCGTCACCAGCGGAAACGAGCTTCCTGATAGCGAGGAAACAGGCGATTCGGGTTCCGTCGGAACCGGAGGACCAGAGCTCGAGGAGAGTCTGTTTGAACGAGAATGAAGCAACCAAAAAAGCGACGCGTCAGTTGCGTTCGCGACTCGTCTCGCCTCGTTCACCCTCAACCACCACCTTCTCCCTTCTGCACTCCACCCAGACCAAAGCACATCTACTCACCTTCAAGTACATCCTGACCGTCTTCTTCGCGCCACCAATCCAAGGCACCATCTTCGCACTCTCGGTCAAGCACACCCTCAACAGTCCACTGGCTCCTCCGTCGTCGGGAAGCTGGGAGATGAGGTGAAGGAGGTTGGCGACGTAGGAGAGAAGCATCTTCATGAGCGCAGGGGGAGGGGATTTGAGGAGCTTGTATCGACCGGTGGTAGGGGAGAGTCGGTAAGGGATGTGGGTGGTGAGAAGGAGGGGAGTGTACTTGAGGGTGGTGAGGATGAGTTTGTTGAAGACTGTGAGCGAGAGAAATGAGTGAGGAGTGGGAGTGATGAGGTGGAAGAAATGGAAGGAGAGGGGGGAGGGAGGACGAGTCAGCTTCGTACGAGCTCGACGAGAAGGAAAGGCTCGTGGTTCGCAGACGAAGAAGAGGGGAACGGACCTTTAGGATCCTCGATATCGTAGGCGAAAGTCTGAGCCTTAGAGTCCTCTCCGTCCTCGTTCGAGTGAGCAGCAGCTCGGAAAGCGAGAAGCAGTCGTCGAAGAGATTTGAGGGATCGTTTCTGCGACGCGTCGAAAACAAGAGAAGGAAAGTCAGCTTCGGCTCGTTCGTATCGTGCGCCATACAGCACAGCTCTTAGCACGTCCTCCACCCTACTACCCTCTCCACGCTACTCAATCCGACCTCCTGGTTCAGAGGCGAGCAAAGACAAAGAGAAAGATCAACTCACCTCCAACATCCCTTTCTGCCACCCCCTCAGCATCTCCATCGTCAACACCGTCGTCTGGTTCTTCAAATCCTTTCCTTTCCCCTTCTTTCCCTTCCCCCTCTTCGCATCCTCATCCTCGCTATCCTCCCCACCCATCATATCCCCACCCTCACTATCCTCGTCGTCCGTCGCTCCTCCCTCGAACCCTTCGAACTCCGAATCATCCTCTCCCTCCTCCTCCTCATCGACGGGGGCCTTCTTGGTGGCGGCGAGCTTCTTAGCAGCCTTCTTAGCCTTGAGAGACTCGTGCTGAGGAGGAGCAGCGTCGGCACCTTCGTCCCCGTCCTCGTCGTCCGAATCCTGACCGAAGTTGAGAAGGTCCTTGTCGTTCTCCTGGAGGTACTTGTAGAACTCGGGGTCGGTTTCGGCGAGGGTGGAGAGGGCTTGGAGGTGGGATTGCTCCATCTCTGTAGTCGATCGAAGACAAAGAGAAAGATGAAGGTGAGCTTTGAGCTTCCGTCGCGAGCGAGGAGAGAGAGGGAGGAGGAAAGAGAGAGCTGGAAACGAACCGTCCATATCGTCGATAGAAGCGAAATCATCGTCGGTATCGTCGAGCTCGGCATCATCTCCCTCATCGTCGTCGTCTGCTTGTCCAGCGGGGGCGGGGAGGTCGTCCTGGAAGAAGAGAAGAAGGCGAGGGGGAGGAGGACGAGAAGGAGAAGGTCAGCTCGAGCGCGTTTGAGTTGAGCTCTCAACGAGCTTCTGGAGCTCAAGGTGAGCGAGGAGACGCATGAACTCACATCTGAATCCTCCATGAACGAAGCACCCATCAAGTCATCGACATTCTTGGGTCTTTTGCGGCGAAGAAACGCAAAGGGAAAGAAGGGAACGAGAAAAGGTCAGCTTCGACTTTCCCTCCCCCTTCCTTCCCTTTGAGCTCTCCTCTTCCCCTCTCACCTCCACCTCCAGCCCCTCAAACTGACACAAAGAAGACTAGTACTCACCCCTTCCCCTTCTTTCCATGAGACTCCTCCTCCTCTCCATCCTCTCCTCCCTCGTCGTCCTCGTCGTCTCCTCCCTTTCCTCCGTTGACGCCCTTGGCTCCTGCCTTCCTCTTCTGTCGTCCCTCGATGAGCTTCCGACTCTTTTGGTGCTCTCGACGCGAGTTGATGACGGCCTTGAGTTTACCGGTTCCGGCGAACTAGAGAACAAAGGCAGGAGAGGGGGAAGAGTGAGCTTGAACGAGAAGGGAAGCAGGAGGGAGGAGGGAGGGAGCTGGAGCTGACCTTCTTGAAAGATTTCTGAGGGAACGAAGAGCGAAGAGGGGTCAGTTGTTTCTTGCGCAGATGATAGGGAGTACGGGGAGGTGTTCTGACGTACTTTGGCCATAGCTGCAGAGGAGGGGAGGGGTGTGGTTGAGAGGATGAATCGGAGTCGAGCTCGTCGAAGCTGAAATTCGTCTCGACGGTCCGCAGGGAAGGAAGGAGAAGAGAGCTCACCCAGATGAAACGGGCTCTCTTCGAGGCGAGAAGGTTTTTGAGCTCTCAAGAGGAGTGATATGGAGATGGGGAGATGTCGTTGCTGAGATCGGGCTTGAGGAAAATCTGCTCGCCTCGACGGACTCGGGGGTGCGACGCGTCTCGCCCGCTGGTCGGTCTTCCCTCTTCGTCGACGTCTCCCGCGAAACTCCGACCGACGACTCATGAACTAAGTGACTACATACTATAGTCCCTGCTGTGTCGCTACGTCAGAAACGTTCGTAGCGGCGCGAGGTCTTCTCTTGAGACCGAACGCGACGCGTCCAACTCAGATCACTTGACGGTCCCGCCGCCTCACAGACGCCCGAGAGCCTCGAGATACATTTCCGGTCCAGTTTACCATGCATAGATATATTTGAGGGCTTCGAGAGAGCATTCTCCCTCTGCAGAAAGCTGAATTCGAGTGCGAGAGCTGGGCTGAACGTCGAACAAACGTCTGCCCGCTCGCTGCTTTTCTCGTCAAACTTTCGACCTCAACATTCTCGAAATGATTTACTGCATGGACTCATAAGACCAAGTAGAGACAAAATCTTGTCCTCAAAAACGGTCGCTAAGGACCTGCCCTTGCTGCGTCGGCGAGCTCCTGCCCTCCTCCTGACCTTCCTTCCTTCTACCTTCCTTGCTTCCTTCTTCCCTCCACCCCTCACCCTCTTCTCTTTTTCGACCATGAACCCATCCAGCACCACCAAAGTAGGAGGAGGTTCCAAAGACTATCCTCAAGTCACCTTCGAGGCAGGACGTGAGTCTGCTCTCCTCTCGATCTTCGTCTCCCATCTCTCGCTCGAGCTGACCTCCTTCCTTCCCTCCCATCTCTCCCCCTCCAGAGGCTCGTCCCCATCCCCCTTCTCCCCTTTCTCCTTGTTCCCATCCTGACTCTCTCCTTTATGTTCGTTGCCAGGCCAAATCCATCAAATCCCTCACCCTCAATCGATTCAACAACTTCCTCGGAGGACACTACGCTTCCCACAACCTCACCTCCGCTCTCTTCACAACTCGCTCAGACTCCCCTTCCAACGTCAAGTTGGAAGTCTGGTCTCCCAAAGCAGGAGAGAAACCTTCGTTCGAAGAAGCGAAGAGAGGAAAGTACAAGGCGACGAAGAAGGGAGAGAGTTTTGGACCGAGTTGTGAGTCGAGGTTGAGCTCGAGGGGACACGTGGGTCGAAAGAAGGCGAGTAGAGAGCTGATGGGTTTGTTGTTGTTTTGATTCTTGCGCCAGGGTCCAACCACTGGTTCAAGATCACGTTGAATGTTCCGAAGGAATGGAACAAGTACGAGAGGGTTCAGTGTGAGCTTCGACTTCGATCTCCTCCTTCTCCTTTCAGCCCATCTTTTGCTCGCTCGCTCTTCGCCGAAGGCTGACTCTCTTGATTCTCTGCTGCAGTCGAGTTCGATCCTGGATGCGAGGGACTCATTTATACGCCTGAGGGACTTCCGATTCATGGTGGGTCTCTCGTCCTGATCTGTTGGGAGGGGAGGAGATGGGAGGAGCGAGCTGACCTGCCTTCGTTCGTGATCGTCGTCCTCCTTACGTTCGCTCGCAGCCATCGTTGGAGGAACGGACAATCTTCGACGAGTCGAGTACGTGCTGAGTGATAAGGCGAGGAGTGCTCCTCATCATATCTACATCGAGACTTGTGAGTTTCGGCTCTCGATCTTGTCGTTTCGATTCGCGTCCTCGTCGTCCTCGTCTTCTTTCTCGACTTGCCCCAGCGCTGACCTCGACTTCCACTGATCCTCCCGCCAGCCTGCAACGGAATGTTCGGAGTCCCCCAAGGAGGAGCCGAGATCGAACCTCCTGACGTACGTCCCAACCCATCCATCCTCCTTCTCCCCTCCCTCTCTTTCCCTCCCTGTCCCCATCCTGACCTCCCGTCCCCCTTTCCCTCCTTTCGCAGCCCAACCGCTACTACACTCTCGACTCCGCCGACCTCGTGGTCCCCTACCTCCCCGCCTGGCACCTCATGTGGTCCTTCAACCTCCTCGTCCAAATCGCTCAAAACGACTCAGCCTCCTCCCCTCTCTCCGAACGAGCCCTTCGAGCAGCCAACGACATCATCAACGCTTTCGAGGCGGACGATCCGGAGAGGACGATTGCGCTGGGGAACAAGATCGCGGAGGGGTTGCTTGGGGAGGGGTGGCAGGAGGAGGGAGAGAAGGTTTGGGAGAAGGGAGGGAAGAAGAGTGAAGGGGATGCGAAGTTGTGGGGGTTGGGACATTGGTGAGTGTTTGAACCAATCCCGTATCTAGCAGGATAAGTAGGAGGAGTGAGAGGAGATGGAGAGAGCTCCAGCGCAGAGTCGAATCGCGTCCTGAAACTGACGCGTTGCCCTTGTCCCTTCGCCTCCTTTCGTTCCGTTTCCTTCTCCTCGCCTCGAAACCACAGTCATATCGACTCAGCATGGCTCTGGCCTTTCTCGGTCACCCAGCAGAAGGTCGCGAGGAGTTGGTCGACTCAGGTTCGTCCCGTTTGCTCTCACCTTTCTCGTCTTCCTCGATCCCTCCTGGTCGTCTCGCCTTCGAGCTTCTCGAAGCTCACTCCTCTCTCTGCTTCGTCCTTTCTTCGATTGAAACAGGTCGATCTCATGTCCCGCTACCCCGAGCATCGCTTCTCGGCAACCTCGGCTCAGCAGTACAAGTGGCTCGAGACCCTCTACCCTCTTCTCTTCGACAAAGTTAAGGGAAAGATCGAGGACGGACAATTTGGATACATCGGAGCTACTTGGGGTGAGTTCGAAGCATCACCTTCCTCTCGCTCCCTTCTCGTGGAAGATTAGAAGCTGACTCGATCGTTTTCATGTCGTTCGTCGCGTCGCCTTCCAGTCGAGATGGACACCAACCTTCCCTCGGGAGAGTCCCTCTGCCGTCAGTTCCTCTACGGGCAACGATACTTCAAGGAGAAGTTCGGAAAGATCTGCGATACCTTCGTTCTTCCCGACACCTTCGGATACTCGTCTCAGCTGCCTCAGATCGGTGAGTCCGCGTTCGCCGTCCTCGTCGCGTCTCGCTCTGTCGCTGACTCCTACGTCCTTCTCTTTCGTCTCGCTCCAGCTCGTCTCGGAGGATCCAAGCACTTCTTCACTCAGAAGCTGTCTTGGAACACCATCAACAACTTCCCTCACACCAGTTTCAACTGGGTCGGACTGTTCGTTCCCCTCCCTCCCTCCCGTCGTCGACTTCCTTCGTTCGAACCTCGCTCTGACCCTCCCCTCCCTCGCTCTCGCTTGACTCGATACAGTGACGGCTCTCAGATTCTCACGCACATGACTCCCGTCGACACGTACAACGCTCAAGCCGACTTCGGAGAAGTCAAGAAGGGAGCGACTGGGAACAAAAACCTCGAAGCGACGGCCGACGCGCTTTACTTGTTTGGAAATGGGGATGGAGGAGGAGGACCTACGCCTCCTATGCTTGAGGTGAGTTCTGGTAAAGAAGGGAGGGAGAGAAGGGAGGCGACGCACGGAAAGGAGGGAGGGATGAAGGAGAACGATCTCGAGCTCGACGCGACTCGTTTGGCTGACTTGGTTCTCGTTCGTTTTGTGTCGCCCGTGTTCTTTCCCTCTTCCAGAAAGTGAGTTCTCGTTGAGTCTTCCTTCCGCATGTCACTCAAGTCGAGGATCGAGAGCTGACCTGTTCTTCGTTTCTTCCAGCTTCGACGACTTCGAGCCCTCGGAAACAACAATCGAGATGTCCCTCTCGTACGAATGGGGAATCAGATGGACGACTTCTTCGAGCATCTCCGGACCTCGACCGATAACGGAACCAAGCTTCCCAACTGGAGAGGAGAGCTGTACTTCGAGGTGAGTTGAACGCGTGCCTCGGAGCCTCTCTCGGATCGAGACTGACTTCTCGCTTCGTACTTCGTTCGTTCGAACAGCTTCATCGAGGAGTGAGTTCGACTTTGAGCTGCGTCTGGTGCAAGGAAAAAAAGTTGCTGACCCGTCCGTTTCGATCTCAGACCTACACCTCGCATGGATCCATCAAGAAGGGCAACAGGAAGTCCGAGATCCTCCTTCGAGACGTCGAGTACGCCGCCACCCTCGCGACGCTGGTTGGAAAGGACAAGACCTACGTCTACCCCAAGAAGCAGCTCGATGAATGTTGGGAGAACCTTCTCCTCTGTCAGGTCCGTCCCTCGCTCTCGCCTCTCCCACTCGACTACCCGGACCGAAACGCGTCTCACCTTCCTTCGCTTTCCTTCTCTTTCTTACACAGTTCCACGACGTTCTCCCCGGTTCCGCTCTCGAGATGGTCTACGACGACGCCGAGAAATACTACACTGGCATCTTCAAGTCCTGCTCGACCATGCTCGAACAAGCCTTCCAAGCTCTCTTCCCCAACTCCTCCTCCTCCCTCCTCGACGCGTCGTCTTCCTCGTCAGGCAAGATCTTCGGAATCAACACGTCTCGAGTCGCTCGACGGGAGGTCATCGAGGTTGATCTTGACGCGAAGAAGAAGGATAGTGCGTTGAGGGGTTCGGTGGCTCAGGTGTCGAAGGATGGGAAGAAGGGGTGGTTGATCGTGGACGCGAAGGCGGGAGAGGGTGTTGCGGAGGTCAAGGGAGTTTTCGCTGAGACGTTCGAGAAGGGAGTTACTGGTGAGTTGGCATCTCTACTACTTCTGCGAAAGACGTAGAAGCCGAAGCTGATCTCGTCGTCCTTTGGCTCACCTTCGTTCGTACAGCGAAGGATTTGGGAGGAGGAGAGTTCTCGCTCAAGAGCAACTCGATCGAGCTCAAGATCGCCGATGGAAGGATCACCAGCATCTTCGACGTTGAGCTCGGTCGCGAGCTCATTCCGGAGGGCACGACGGGAGGTTTCGTGATCTTCCAGGACGTGAGTGAACGATTTCTCTGAGGCGTCGAAGAGCTCGCGTGAGCTGACCTTCTCGTCCTCTTCCCTTCCCTTCGAATTCATAGATCCCCAACTACTGGGACGCCTGGGATGTCGAGATTCATCACCTCCAGCACTCACCCAAACATCTCAAGTTCACCTCGGTCAGCGTCAAGGAGAACGGACCTCTTCGAGCTTCCCTCAGCGTCAAGGTTCAGGTCGGCCAGAGTCACATCGACGCTACGGTGAGCCTCCTTCTCGTTCCCTCTCAGATCGATCTTTAAACTGACGAGTCTCTTTCCTTCGCTTGATCAGGTCTCGCTCGACGCCATTGGAGCCTCGCTCAAGAAGGACGCGAGGAGTTTGATTCGATTCGAGACCGAAGTGTGAGTCGGCATCCCTCGAAGCCAACTCGAGGAAGGGAAACTGACTCGCGCCGATCTCCTTCAACCTCTTCAGCGACTGGAGGGAGCGACACAAGTTCCTCAAGTTCGAGCTGCCTTTGGACGTCCATGCCGTCGACGCTACGTCAGTTGAACTCTCTTCTCTTTTCGATCTTCGACTCGACTCGTCCTGACCCTCTTATTTCGACAGGTACGAGACCCAGTTCGGAACCGTCTCTCGACCTACTCATCGAAACACGAGCTGGGACGTCGCGAAGTGTGAGTTCGAGCTTCTCGATTGGCCTGCTCGCGATCTCGAACTGACCCAACCTCCCGCTCCTTTCCAGTCGAGGTCTGCGCTCACAAGTTTGCCGACGTCTCGGAGTTCGGATACGGAGTCGCTCTCGTCAACGACTCGAAGTATGGACACGCTGGTAAGCTTTGCTTCTCTCGCCCTCAGTCTGCTTCGGAGCTGACTCTCGATTCGCTTTCTCAGTCGAAGGGCAGACGATGAGGCTTTCCCTCCTTCGTTCTCCCACCTCGCCCGACGCGACGACGGATCAAGGTCACCACTCTTTCGCCTTTGCGATCTACCCTCACGTCGGATCCTTCCTCGAGTCGTGAGTCTTCGCTGTTGTAACTCTGTTTCGTCGACTCGGCTGACGAGCTTCACCCCGTTTTTGCAGAGACGTCCCTCAAGTCGCGTACGCTTTCAACTCGCCGATCCACCGTGAGTACTTCCCTCTCCTTTATCACCACCCCTCCCGCCCTGATTCCCTCGTTTCCATCTCTCCAGTTCGATACCTCAAGGAATCCTCCTCGTCGTCCAAGCTTCTCGCCTCGTCCATCGTCAACACCTCCTTCACCGTCGAGGGAGCCCGGAACGTCATCGCCGAGACCGTCAAGCGAGGAGAAGACGACGACTTCAAGGCCGACTCCCTCAAGAGCGGGAAGAACGTGATCGTCAGGCTCTACGAGGCCTTCGGAGGACACGCGAAGGCGACTCTTCGAGTGTGAATTCCCGGTCCCCCGTCTCGTTAGTTTGAAGTCGCTCTCCTGGCTGACCGATCGACTCTTCTCGTTTTCGCCGCTCTTCCTCAGCGCTGGTCTCAACGTCGTCTCCGCCACGCTCACCGACGTCCTCGAGCGACCCGTCGGATCCGCTCTCGTCACTCGAGCTGCTGGTCTTGGAACCGACGACACGCTCATCGACATCGACTTCCGAGGATTCGAGATCAAGACCCTGAAGCTCACTATCGGCGAGAAGCTCTCGTCCAGGGACAAGGACTCGGAGTGGGTGAGGATTGAGCGACGATGAGGATGGGCCGACGACGCGATGGAAGCGATGGAACTTTGGACTTGTTTGAAGTGGGATACGCTTCTTCTTGGCTCTTTTGTATTGATACTTCACGATCTCTAACTATGTTTCTCTCCTCTCTTCCTTCACGTCTTTTTGCAAGGGAACGAGAAAACAGCAAGCGTCCGGTAGACTACGACGTCGGCTCTCAGTTAGAACGTCAGGTGAAGAAGCAACATCATGAGATCGCCCGACTCGACAGAACGCAGGGTATCTGGGAGACAGGAAGATGGGTAAAGATCAAGCCGTATCAGCGAGAAGTATTTCGAGAAGAGAGAAACAGCGCGAGAGGGAAAGGTGAAAGTGCTGACCTTAATTTCGACGCGTCGTCCCCGCTCGACCTCCCTCGCACCCCACCGACCTCCTCCTGCCTTCGAAGTCTCTCCTCACCAGCTCGGTTTGAAGCATGTTGGTTTGTGTCGTTTCCAGTGAAGCCTCTGATGCTCTGACCGACCATAAAGAGAAGAGTGAGCTCCGAGTAGCCAAAAGAAAAGGCGATTGATGCGACGGACCTTGCGAGCAGTAGCGAACGTTCAACCACTAGAAATGAGCGAAGAGGAGCGTTCCGAGTCAGATAAGGATGCGACGCGACCTGTTGCGAAAGCGGGACTCACTCCTCCACAACGCATCATGTCCTCTCCGACGGCGAAAGCGACGCAGGCACCACTGGCCGGCTTCCTCCCTTCCTTCACCTCCGCCCACGCCCATTCACAGGACCACCAACGCAGAGGTTTGACCCTCAAGTTCTCAGCTCTCCTTTGAACCATATCGATCGACCAGAGGTTGAGCGTCTCGTGCTCGAGGACCTTGCAGGCTAGGAGGATGTCGGGGGCAGAAGGGTAGGCCGACGAGGTCGCGACGGCTTTGACGAGCTTCTTGACAGCTGCTTTCTGCGATGCTGAGGGCTTGGGGAGTGGGTTCATACGAGTGTCGGATCCGTCCGAAAGAGACTCGGATATCTCGTCGAAACAGTCCACGTAGAGGTGGAGAGCCGAAACCCATTCTCCGTCCTGGGGAAAACGAGAGCGTGAGAGTGAGAGAGAAAAGGAGAAAAAGGTTAGCTGCGAGAGGCGTAGAGCTGTTCAGGCGAGGAGCAGAGAGGTTTCAGAGAGAGGGCGTACTCTGTACATAGAGTCCGGGAACTTAGCGATGGCGTCAAGGAGGAAGAGGTAAAACTTGACGAGGTCCGAAGGACGGTCGCGAGCGAAACGAGAGCCTGAGGGCGAGTCCAGCGGGATCCATTGCAGAATCAGGCCGAGTCCATTGATATCGCTGGGTGAACTGTAGTCTACGTCAACTTCCATGGCCATGTTGATTATCTCGGGGAGGTATCGAGCGCCGAACTCGCTCTACGAGGTAGAGGAAGTCGAAGCGGGAAGGAAGTCGTCAGCTGGCGGCTTCGTTGCTCTGCAGACAGCCTCGAAACTAACCCAGAAAGAGAAAATCATCTTCTGAGACCTGCCAACCTGAGAGTAGACAGTGTTGATAAGAGGAAGGTCAGAGACGGGTCCTGGGACAGAGAAGAGGAAGCGAGACCAAGGCTCACCACGATTGCCCAGAGGGTTTCAGCCTCAGCTACCGAAAGGAGTTTGGGAGAAGCCTCTGAAGACAGTCCAAGGATACGAGCAACCTCAGACACTTGATCTGACGCCATGAGAGATAGATATCGCGAAGGGACAAGAAGAAGGGAAAGGGAGGGAGAAGAGTGAGCGTTGGAAGGAGCTTTCGAAGTTGAGCTTGGTGCCTTCTTCAAAGGTCGATTTGGACTCCGAAAGACGCTTAACGGCGTAAAGAATATGTCTAAGGTGAAGAGAGGCCTCTCGTATCTCGCGCGAAGAGCCTTTCCAAAGACCTGAAAATCTGCGTCGGCCGCCTGCACGAACGGAGGCAAAACGCCTTGACCTCGAATCTCGCGAGCTCGACCTTCCTTCCCTTCCAACGTCCAACTTGACTCTCCAACTTGACTCCCTCCCTCCCTTCCTCCCCATCTTCTCTCCTCGGCATGGTCCTCTCCTCTCCGTCATCCCTCGAAGAGCTTCAGGACAGACTCGCCCAGCTGGAGGTCGAGAACTTCGACCTACGAAGCAAGAACGTCTCGCTTGTCGCCGACAGGAAAGGCCTGCTTTCCATCGCTTCTCGAGCCGTGCAGACGTTGAAGCACCAGCAGGAGCGTCTCCAGCCCGAAGGCTTCTGGTTCCTAGACGGAGATGACCCTCTTTTAGAGGAGGTGATGTCGGAGGCGAGGATGGAAATCAAGTACAAGCCAGGCTCGTCTTGGACATGGTCGAAGAAGGTGAGTCGCGCGACCTTCTTCCACTTCACTCCTTCCCTCTTCCTGGAACTCGTGTCGACCCGTCTCGTCTGACAGTGGAAACTTTCTCGTTCAGATTCCAACAGATGCGCGTCCTGGATCGAAACTTCCGAACTTCTCCTCCAATAGCCAGGTCAAACGCTACTCCGGCTTCAAGCCCTTCGCCTCCCCCTTCCCCCTCGAGCTCTTCATCTGGATCGTCTCCCTCGGTACGACGGAAGTCATAGCTCAAACCTGTGCAGCAAGCTTCGCCTGTCTGGAACTCTTCGCTCCCATGCTCTATCATTCGATCGATGTCGTTGATGAAAAGTGTGTGAACGAGCTGTTCTGCTCAAGGGTGCGTCTCTCCATTGTCTCTTCGCCATGCCTTGCTCTAGTTCGAGTCTGATCCCCCTTCTGCTTGACAAAAACTTCAGCTTCCAATCTCCTCGCCTCGTTTGGCTCCAAGTCTCTCGCTCAACCAAATCCAAGTCCTCAAACTCGCCGCCACGTCCTTCCCTCCGTTTCACGAGCACCCCCTTTTGGATCGCCTCCATGGCTCTCTCGAGCTCGAACGCCTCACCATCATCATGGACGTGACGCCTTATTCTATGAACGAAGACGAGGAACCTCTGCTACGACCCGTCGACCTCAATGCCCACCTCCTCTCGCAACTCAATCCGAAGGAGTTGGTCGTACGGGTCGACTACGCCGCTGTCGAGGAAGGCGCACCCGCCTACCAGCTGTCGTTCGAAACGTCTCGGATCATCTCCGGTTGGTCCCGCCTTGAACTCGTCCGGTTGGAAGGCGTAGATATCCTGTCCGCGAGCGACGAGGACCTCGAGGACGAGCTGCAGGACGAGCTGGACGGGGTCTGCTTCCTTGGAATAGGAGGAATCGTCGAGATCGCCTCGAAGGACGTCTCTCTCGTCTGGGATCTATCTGATTTCGACGGATGGACACCGGCGTTCGGATGGGGAAACATGGTCGACCTCCTCGTCAAACGAGATCGAACGCTCTTCCGTCCCTCCATTACCTCGGCTACCATCCTCGTCTCCTCGGAACCTCAAGCTCGGCTCATCCAAACCACCATGGAAGGATATGATCAGGAGCTGCCTTCTAGCCTCGCGGTCGCCGTCAAGGAGGGAGCCCAGTCGGACAGCGAGGACGACGACGACGAGGTCGAGTGAGAACGACGTACTCCTCCCTCACACTTAGTTCTTCTCCCCGCATCAATCCACTTCTCGACATTAGGCATCTTCCCTTTTTTTTTTAAAAAAAACTAGCTCCCTCTCCCCCCTTTATCTCGTCCGCTCGTATCCTTCGTCGTTCCTCTCCTTTCGCTCGCTCGTTCCATTTCGCTTCTTCGTCAGTTCCCGTTCCTTGTTTCTGTAGCCCTCTTTCGTCTATCCGCTACGCCACTATACGATTCTCAGCAGCACGCCCTACGCTTCCGAGATTTGAGATCTTCCTCGTCTCGGGCAGTGCATTGTGAAGGCGTCGAACGAGCGAAGCAACTCGAACTCGACGCGTTCTCCTTCCGACGAAAGCACGAGTGTGAAGGAGAGACGACGGCGATTAGTATCGAGAGCCAAAACAGACGAGCCGAAATTAAGTGTACGTAGTAGAATGGATGCGCAATCGAAGTGAAGAGCGAGCGAAAACGAGCACAGCCAAAGCAAAAATTGACGCGTCCCTCAAAACGCCCTCCCCGAATCCAACCCCTCGACATCGAACCCATCCACCTCTTCTCCCTCCTCCTCTTCCACCACCACTCCTCCCACCCCTCCCAACCCACCCACCTCCTCCCAACCCCCCAAATGATCCAAACACCCCCACCCACACCCCTCCCACTTCACCGGAAACATCTCCCCCTCTCCCGCCCCAGGAACACAACACCACTCCAACCTCTCCTCCCCAGCCTCCAAAAACAACACCTCCCTCCCCCCTTCCCTCTTATGCTTCCTCCCTGGACAAGGCGAATAGAACGGATCCCCCGCTGCGTCCTCCAACTCCCCTTCCTCCTCCTCGTCCCTCAGCAACGTCGTAGCGAGCCTCTTGGGACTGTTCGCCTCCAGGCACGTAGAGGCGAAACTCCTCAGAGCACTCAGGATCCTCAAGCATCGTTCGGGGGAGAGGAGGTGCTCCGGAACGAGGAGTTGGTGTTGGTGAGATTGATGATTCGGGAGTTGGTTGGACGGTTGGAAGGCGCTTTGGAGGTGTTTGGCTGATCTTAGGGCTGAGCGATCTAGGATTTCTGAGGAGTTGAGGAAGGGGGGGAGGTTTGAGTGGGCTGGGTGGGGGGAGAGGAGGGAGCGGAAGCACTGCTCCTGCAAAGTCGGGAACGGGAAGGGGTGGGAGGGGGAGGAGGAAGGGTGGAGGGGAAGGGAGAGGAGGGAGCCGGAGGGGGTTGAGGTGAGAGGGTGGGGGTAGGAGTGGCGGGGGATGAAGGGGTTGGGGATTAGGCCTGTTGTTTCGAGGTGGGTCATGAGGAGGAGGGTGGGGGGGAGGGTTGTCTGTGAGAGGAGGGGAACGGAGCGGGGAGGGTCAGCCGTTCGGGTCGACGAGGTTTTCGCGTTGAGAACGAGAACGAGAGGAAGGAAGGGAAGGAGGAACGAACGATCTGGTTGTTTCCGATATAGAGCTGCTTGAGGCTCGTAAGCAGAGAGATCGAAGCGGGGAGGCGAGTGAGGTTGTTGTGTCCTGTTCGAATCCGAAAGCGAAAGTCAGTCATCGTGTCGCGTCTCGTCCTCCCTCCTCCGTTCCCCTCCTTCCTTCCAGACCCAGCCACTCACTCAACGACAGATACACCAAATTCTCCAACTGGAACAATTCTCTCGGCAGTACCATGATCCTGTTATCGCTCAGATCCAAATCCAACTCCCCTCTCGACCCCTTCCCTCCTCCCTTGACCTTCGACGACGCCGTCCCTCCTCCGGAAAGCGAAGGGTTCACCGTCGTCGACCTTCCCAGCTCTCTCCTCCCCCCTCCTGACCCCGAGGGAGCGTCGGCGGCGGCGGAAGCTTCACGCAACGCAGCGAGCGAATGGTGGTGCTCTCCTCCTTCAAGGACGTTGGCGAACGTGAGGCTCGACGAGGAGGACGAGGAGGGTTGGGCAGGCATGGAGACGGTTCGACCGATGGGACGAGCTACCGCTGTTGAGGTTGAGGGTCGGCTGGGAATGGTGGTGGTGGCAGGAGAGGGGGTAGGCGAGGTGGGAGGGGAGGAGGCGAGTTGAAGAAGGGAGGAGGAAGAGGAGGACGCGACGACGCCGGCGCTGACTCGACGAGGTTTGACGGCGGAGAGACCGAGGTAGGGTTTGATGGGTTCGATGCGGGTAATGTACTGCGACGACGGGAGTGGAAGAGCGCTCGCATGAGAAAAGAAAAGAAGGCTGAGAAAAGAGAGACGAAAAACGAACCTTCAGATCCTCAATACTCGTCGGCAAGTAAGTCAAGTTCTTGTTGCTGCAGCAAGCGAACCAACGAACGCGCGCACAAACAATCAGCCACACGCTACCCAGCTCTCCCCTTGATAATTCTCTCGACTCACCTCAAAACAACCTTAACCTCCGCCGACTCTACCGCTCTCTTCACCACCTCATCCACCACCCTCCTCGTTTCCCTCTTCTCCTCCCTCCTCTTCTTCTCCCCCCCATCCTCCCCGTCCCCAACCAACCTCATCTTCGCCACCGGAGAGGTCAACTTCGCACTCCAACTAGCACTCCGATCGAACACCCTCTCGAAATCGTACTCGTCCTTCCTCTTCTTCGTCGGTGTCGTGAACGCGTCCTCGTTGAACGCTGGAAGCAGTCCTCCTCCTGATCCTGAAGCGGGCGAAGGCGACTTCGGCTGTTGATCGTCCAGAGCTGGGTCGTAGAAAGCTGGAGCGGGGGGTGTAGCGAAGGGCAAGGGTTGTTTCTTTCGAGGAGGAGCGTCTTTGGCGAAGGAGGGGAGAGGCGAGTGAGGGGAGAGGTTGGTAGAGCCGGAGAACCTGTAAGATGTGTCGGTTGAACGAGCGAGCGAGGTGAAGGACGACGAGAGAGCGAGGATGAAGGCGGAGGGAAGATGGAAGAAAAGGGAGGGAGGGGGAGATGGTGAGCGAGTGAGATCGATGGGTCGGATACGGACCCGACGAACGAGAAGGGGAAAGAAGAAGGCACGAGCGAAGGGAGGACGTACGGATCGAGTTTCCCACTGCTGATTTTGGAAGCTGAGCCAGGGGAAGAGAAGGAGGAGGCTCGTTGCGAGGTCGAGGTTGTTCTGGTGAAAAAGAAGTGAAAACGAGGGAGGACGAGACGAGAAAGGGAAGAACTCGGTCAGCTCCATCCCTTCCCCAAATCCGGTTGACCTCGCCTCCCCTCGCTTTTGTTCTCCCCGCCTCTCGTTCGACCTTGCACTCGATGGCGAACTTACCTTGTACCGAGACCAGAGTGGAAAGAGGAAGACGGGTTCGAGGAGGGATCTCTACCTGCTGAGGTTGTGTCTCTTGTCGAGAAGAAGATTGAGGGACGAGCTGAGGATGCTTCCGGAGTCGTCCTTCCTCCTCGAGAGACCTCGCCGTAGCCGAGTCCGATAGAGGAAGAAGTCGAGGGGTCGAGAGTCGTAGTGGAAGAGGAAGAGGCTGTTGAGATGGAGGGGTAGGAGGAGGACGTTGGGAGGTGGTGGTGAGGCAGTCTGATGAGAGGGATGAAAGGGAGGAGGGAGGAGCACTCAATCAGCTCGACGTCCCCTTCGTTCCTTGCGTGCTTTGGGAGCAACGAGAGAGAGGATGGAAAGACTCTGCGAGATCAACGTACGATGAGGTGAGCATCCTGAGCTCCTAGTGGTTTGAAAGATCAAGGAGGAAGTGGAGAGTGGGAGTCGTGGTCGAAGGAGGGAGGCAGCGAATGAGCTCGAGCTCCCTCCTCGTCGGCTCGACTGGTTCGACTCTGTGACCGAAGTCCCCAACCCAACCGAAATCAATCTCGTTCTCTCTGTTGTCATGTTGATTTGTTGTCATTCATCATCGTATAAAGGATGACCTTTCTCTCGCACTCTCCAACGCCCCTACGCCTCACCTTCACCCTCCTACACTAAGCACGATGCTCGACTCTCGTTCACGAAAGTCGAACGAAACGCGCACGACGTGAAAAAACACAAGTAAAAAGAAGTAGAGAGCGGGGTCCGCCACGTTAAAAAGGTAGTAGAGACCCTCTATCGAACAAAGAGAAGAGCCTGAAGGAAAAGAAAGAAGAGGGAAAGAGCAAGTGAAAGCACGAGAGATGGGTTGGGGGGTTTTGGGTTGGGGAGAAGGTCGGGGAGTGGGGGGTGCGGTATGCAAAGACGGTCGGAGTGGGAGGGTTGGTGGTAGAAAAGGTCCGGGAACTGAGATGGGGATGGGAAGAGAAGGAACGGAAACGAAGGCGAAGAGTTGGGGTTTACTCCTGGGGAAGGCGGAAGGTGGAACGAAGGAGAGGCAGAGGTCAGCGAGTGCGAGCGAGGAACGGAGGCAAGGAAGTAGAGGAAAGACGAAGGAGAGCTACTCACGGCCTTGGTGACGTCCTTGAAGGCAAGGGCCATCTCCTCTCCGAGGGCGCTGGAGAAAGGGAAGAAGGAAGGAAGAAGAGCCGAGTCAGTTTCGTTCGTTCGTTCAAATGAAGGACGAGGTCGTGACCGTGTGGATTGAGCTGCTCACGAGACGACGGTGATGCTGAAGAAAAGAAGAAGATGAGGATAGAGGTCAGTACGAGATTAGATTAGATGTTGAGCCAAGGCGAGGGAAGAGGATGAGAGGGAGGGAAGATGGACGAACGAAAGCTCCTTTCCGGCGTCGAAGAGCTCAGCGATGTCCTTTCCGAGCTGTCCCTCGGGAACCTTGACGTCGTCCTTGGACTCTCCCTCGTCGTTCATGAGGTTAAGGAAACTGTGGAGAGTGGGGAGAAGAGAGAGATGAACGAGTCAGCAAACGAGAGGAAGTAAAGGGGGCCCTGGAAGGAAGAAGGGAGAGGAGAAGCGAGAAACTCACCCGTCATCAACGTTGACGAGCTGGAACTCCTGTCGAAGAACGATAGGAGCCTCCATGTTGTGGGTGGAGGGAGAGATATCCTCGAGCTTCTTGAAGGTGAAGATCTGTTGTTGAGGAAGGGAGCGAGGAGGAAGAGATGGAAGGGGAAAACAGAGTCAGACGACGAGACTTCGAAAAAACCGGAGCGAGCTCCACCCATCTCCCTCGCTTCTTGTACTCACATCGGTGGCGATGAGATGGACCTTAGCGTGCCCGTGCTTACCAGTCTTGGAGGTGGACATGTCTGGAGCAACATATAGATACTAAGATCAGCGAACGAGAGGACGAAGGAGGAGGGACGGAAGGAAGGGAGGATACGAACCGATGATCTTGCAAGGCCTTCCCTTGATGACAACGTGAGCTCCCTTCCTGAGGGCGGAACACTATTCAAAGAAAAAGAAACCAGAGCACGAGGAAGAGGGAAATAAAGGCAAGAGCTTGGTCAGCTTGGATTCTATGGAAGGAGGGCTCTCTTCGCTGTGGAAGCTCGCGAATCCGGTCGCCTCCCATAGGGCGCGCGAGAAGAGGGAGCGAGGGAGGGAAGGAATGAGCTGGACGACTTACCTGGATGGGGAAAGTGTTGGAAGCTCCGGCGGATCCACCAACGAAATCGTGATCGTGCTGAGAGTCGTCGGCCATTTTGAAGAGTGAAGAAGGGAGTGAAGGGTGAGGAGGGGAAGCTGAACGAGGTTGGGAGGGAGGGAGGGAGCCGCAAAGACGAAGAAGGCGAAAGAAGAATAGGAAGGTCAGCGACGAGAGTTCTACCTCGCAGGAATCATCAAAAGAGGCGTAGACCCTCGAGTCCGAAGACATGCGCAGAGGGCCAGCCCGAGGGGAGAGTTTGGGACGAACAAGGGAAGAGGAGGGGAGGAGCTGGTTGGAGGGAAAGAGGAGGTCTTGAAAACTGAAAAGAAGAGAGGGCTGGGAAACCCAATCGACCACGCAGCATCAACCCCGACCTCCAACTTCGTCTTTTCTTACAGCCCGCTCTCAACCATCATCTGCCAGATATGCAGACCTTCGAAGAACTCTCATCTTCAAAGTGTTTCGGTGGGAGGGAAGGGCGTCGAGGCAGCTCGTCGATCTTTCCCCTCAACCAACGTCTTCATCTCCTCCCCTCCTCCTCCGCCCTTCCTCCTCCCTTCCTTCCTTCTTCCCTTTCCTCTCCCTTCCTTTCACTTCCCCTGTTTTGCCCTTCACACCTTCGATACGCGCAGCTCTCCTCCTCCACTCTGACGCTTCCGAGTTCAGGACGACTCGCATCGTTCTCGCAAGGGCCTCGGCTCTCTCCCCATCCTATGAGGAGCGCACCTCTTCTTTACCGTCGAAGTGCTGTTCTTCAGTGATGAGGTCGAATACCGAGCCCTGCGAGTTCTCTGCGATTCGTTCCCCAAACCGTCCAAGCTCAAAATTCTGCTCTGTTGGCTGAGCCACCAGCAGAACCATCCTCTCCTTCACCTCCCTTCCCTCTTCTCGACGTTCCCCCTCTCCCCCTTCTCTCAGACGAGCGTCGTCGGCTCAAACTTCAGTCTTCTCGCTATACGCGGCAAGGCTTTAGTTTGTTTTGACGAACAGCCTGTCCGAGAGTCGATGAATCTGGGACCCACGAGCTCGTCGACCTCTCCTCCCCTCTCTCCTCTCGCCCTTCGTCCTCTCCTTCTACGTCTCTCTTCCTCGATCTTCCTAGCTTCTCTACCTCTGGTATTCTTATCCTCTCTCTTTCGCGCCTCGTTCGTTCGTTCTGGTCTCCTGTCTCCCTTTCTCTCGTCGAAGGCGCGTCGTGTCAACTCTCTCGCTTCGTCTGATCGTCTCTCCTTCTCTCTTTCGTTGCTATCCTTCGTAAGAGCTCTCTGTCCGTACCACTTGAACCTAACTAACCATTCCAGAAATGCATGTGTTCTCCTTGGCTGCCTCTCTTCTCTCATCAAGTCAGAGAGGAACCGCGTCGCGACTCGTCCTTCCTCGACGCGCTTCCCCTCTTCTCTTGCTCGCTCGAGTTTCTGTCGCTTCTGTAGACACATTGGACACGATGAACCTCAAAGCTGTGGGAGCCTCTTCGAAGACCGAGAAAGATCCTGCGAGCGAAAGACACGTCGTGTTCAAAGTGGACGACTTCGATCCTCGCTCGTCGCTGGTTTCGAGAACTTCCCACCTCCTCAAAATTGTACATAATCTACAAAACCGCTGCTGTTCCTTCAGAGCTTCACTCAGAACATCAGCCTCTTGTCTCCAAGCCCAAACCTTCTAGAAGCTACTAACCCAAAAAGTGACACGTCAACGTCTCCCCCTCGAATTCCAAAAGTCCAAGCCCACCTCGCTCGCCAGCTCACCACCTCTCTCTCCTTCAACCCCTCACCAACCCCTCAAAAAGCCTTGTCAGCAACCATGCGACTCCTACCTCTCCTCCTCCTCCTCGCCTCCTCGCTAGCACCTTCTGCTCTGGCGTCCGTGCTAGCCATCGACTATGGAGCCGAGTTCACCAAGATCTCGCTCGTCAAACCTGGACTCCCGATGGACGTCGTGCTCAACAAGGATTCGAAACGGAAGGTTCAGAGTGTCGTGGGTTGGAAGAAAGATGAGAGGTTGTTTGGTGGGGAGGCTGCTGCTGTGGTGAGTCTTTTTAGGAGTTGGCTTGAGGGGGGAGGAGGAGGAGGGAGGATAGAGATGATGCGCTGGAGGGAGGGGAGGGAGGGACTGGGCAGCTCGAGGGAGGGGTTTCTTGAGCTTTTTGGAGCTCGCCTCTCTATCAGAGCTCAACGAGAGCTCTAGGCGTCGTGCTCAGCTCGCAAAAACGTCGTTGCTGTTGAGACGGTAGAGAAGAAGAGCTCGACACTTTGAACGAGCTCGCTCGACCTCTCCTCCCTCCGTCCTTCCTTCTTTGCTCTTCGAGCTCGTTCTCGTCTTCGAAGCCCTCTACACCCCTTTCAACACCTTTTCGGGGTGCCTCAACCACCTAGCTTACTAACTCACCTCCTTTCTTGCTCTCTCTCTCTTCCAGTCCGGTCGATTCCCTCACGATACCTTCCCCTACCTCAAACCTCATCTCGGATCCTCCCACTCAGACGATACCGCTACCCTCTTCCCCTCCGTCATCACTCCCACTTCCCGCAAAACAGTCGGATTCACTCGTCCATCGGCCAAGGAGCACTGGTCCGTCGAGGAGCTCATCGGAATGCAGTTCTCTTACGCGAGGGAGCTCGCAGAGAGTCTCGCTGGCGAGGCTGTCAAGGACGCGGTGGTCGTCGTTCCAGGATGGTTCAACCAGTTCGAGAGGCAGGCTGTGATCGATGCGTTGGAGATCGGAGGATTGAAGTCTTTGGGATTGATCAACGAGGGAACTGCTGGTGAGTCGTTAAGACTTCGTTTTTGGTTGAGCTCGAGTTCGAGCTCGGAAGCTGACCTTGGACGTCCTTCCCTGTCTTCTCCTCCCCTCCCTCCTCAGTCGCCATGAACTACGCCATGACTCGAGTCTTCCCCACCAAGGAGCACCACCTCATCTTCGACTCGGGATCCCTCTCAACCTCAGCGACCGTCATCTCCTTCCACACCTACCTCACCACTCCAGTCTCCCCTCTCCTCACCTCGACGAACAAGAAGTCCAAGTTCAAGCCCAAGCAAGTCAACACCACTCACATCGAGGTCCTCGGACTCGGATGGGATCGAGAGCTTGGTGGAACCATGCTCGACGAGATGATCAAGGAGCAGTTGATCGCCGAGTTCGAGGCGAAGGTGTTGAAGGGAAACAAGATCTCAGGGAAGGAGAAGGAGAAGGCTTTGGCTAAGGTCGCGAAGGAGGCTGCGAAGGTCAAGAGCGTGCTGAGCGCCAACTCGGATAGCTCGGTCAACGCGAGTCCATCAGCTCCTTCTCTCTTTGCGGTTCGAGGGAGAAGAGGGTAGCTTGAGCTTGTCGAGTCGAACGACGAGACACGACGCGAGGCTGACCTCGCTCGTTCTCGTTCAATTCCAGATCGAGTCCTTCTTCGACGACCACGACTACCGATCTCGATTCACCAGGGAGCAACTCGAAATCTCGGCCGCCTCCATCATCAACGAGAAGAAGTACGAGAAGCCGATCTGGGACGCGTTGAAAATGGCCAACTTGACTGTCGTGAGTTTTCGTTTTCGTCGCGTTCTCGTTTTCCTTGCCCGACCTGAGATCTGACTCGCCCTTATCTCGACAGGCCGACCTCGACTCTCTCATTCTCTTCGGTGGAAACTCTCGGGTTCCCATGGTTCAGGCTGCCATCAAGGCCGCTGTCGGAGAGTGAGTTCTTTCGACTTTTCGTCGCGTCGTTCGTCGCGTCGTTCATCTCGACTCAGCTGACCTCTGTCTCTTCGTCTTTCTCAGAGAGAAGATCGCTCAGAACGTCAACACCGACGAGGCTGCCGTTCTTGGTGAGTCCTCGCTTATTAAGTTGAGGTCGAGGGTCTGACGCGAACTGACTTCCCTTTTGCTCGGCGTTCTCCAGGCGCCGCCTTCTACGGAGCGACTCTCAGCCGACAGTTCAAGACCAAGGAGGTCAAGGTCATTGATTTGACTCCCTACGATATCCAGACCTCTTACCTCGCTGAGAGCAAGACCGCTGCCGGTTCGTTCCTCTCCCCTTCGTCGCGTCTCTTCCGAATCTCGAACTGACGTCTACTCTCCCTCTTCCGTTTCCACAGACAAGCCCCGAACGATCAACACCCTTCTTTTTCCCGTCGGGTCCAAGACTCTCGTCAAGAAGACCTTGAAGCTCAAGAGGAAGGCAGACTTCGATCTCACCTTCTCTTACCGAACTCCTTCGACTGGACCTCTGTTCGTCTTCGCCCCTCCTCCTACCTCGCTTCGATCACGCTCAAGCTGACCCTCGTCCTTGTTGCAGTCCCTTCCCCACCGAAATCTACACCGCCAAGATCACCGGTCTCACCCAAGCTCTCGCCAACCTCACCGACTCCGAACTCGCTCTCAACCCCGATCCCGTCGTTCGAATCACCATCCAACTTTCCGAGTCCGGAATGGTCCAAGTCGTCGAAGCCACCGCCATCCTCGAGGCTCCCAAGGTCGTCGAGAGTCTCGGATCCAAGCTCAAGGGACTCTTCGGAGGATCGAAGACTGAGGAGGAGGAGGAAGCTGAGGTCGAGAAGGAGGCGATCAAGACCGAGGAGGATAAGAAGATCGAGGGGAAGGGAAGCAACTCGACCGCTGAGGGAGGAGAGAAGAAGGAGGACAAGATCGTCGAGAAGCTGGTTCCTTTGAAGGTTGGACTTGAGACTGGAGCTGTCAAGCCCATGAGTCCCGCTGAGAAGAACGCGTCGAGAACTCGGTGAGTCGCGTCTTGTCTGCTCTCTCTTCTCTCCTCTCGAAACTCGGAGCTGACTTGTTTTCTCCTTCTTTCCTTCGCTCAGTCTCCTTGTCATCGATGCCGCCGAACTCGCTCGACGAGCTCGAGAGGAAGCCATGAACGTCCTCGAGGGCTACCTCTACCGACTTCGAGGCATGCTCTCGCCCGACCAGGAGGGATCCATCTTCTTCGAGTTCTCCACCGCCGACGAACGGGATCGACTGCAGACTGGAATGAGGGATACGCTTGCTTGGCTGGAGGAGGAGGGATGGCAGGCTGAGACTAAGGAGTTGAGGTCGAAGAGGGAAGCTCTCGAGTCAGTTCACGACGCGTTCTTTCCTTCTCGTCTCTCTCGCTCGCTCTTCTCGCTGACACGCACTTTATTTTCAGGCTCATCGAGTCTCCCATCCAGTTCAGGAACACTGAAGCTCAGAAGCGAGCTGGCAGTCTCGAGAAGTTCCAGAAGGCGTTGTACGCTGGTCGAGCTTGTGAGTTCTTGATCTCCTTCACGTCTTCTCCTCGTTCGGCGACCTTCTTCCCTCGACATCTCGTTTACTGATCTTCGTTTCTCTTTGCCCTACCACCCTCTTCTCAGTCATCCAATCCCACGCCGAGAACCTCACCCTCGCCGCCGCTCAGGACCCTCCCCTCCCTTCGAAGTACACCGAGGAGGAGATCACCGCTATCAAACTCACCATGGCCGGACTCGAGGAGTGGCTCGGACGAAAGATGGACGCTCAGCAACCTCTCAAGCCCAACGAGGATCCTGTCCTCCTCGTCAAGGAGCTCGAGGAGAAGGGCGTCAAGTTCCAGGATCTCGTCCTTGGGATGTTGAGGAGGAAGGACCCCGTTGTGAAGAAGGAGAAGCCTGCTGGGAAGAAGGAGAAGGCTGGAAAGAAGGCTGAGGAGGACGTGGTTGTGGAGGGAGATGCTGAGGAGGAGGTCGTTGGGAAGGAGGAGGGAGGAGCGAAGGCTGAGGAGGGAGGAGAGAAGGTCGAAGAGGAGGAGCAGCAGACGCCACCGGTGCGGACGAAGGACGAGCTCTAGATGGACGTATCTCTTTTCTTTGATCGTTTTGGAAGGAGATAAAATATCTAGATGTCTGTGCTCGAAGATTCAGTGGTCGCTGAGCTGCATGACAACTCACACCTCGTCCATGAAAACGAACGGTGGGCTGATGAGGGCGAGTCGGCGACGCCTCGGTCGCATGCCGTACTACCTTCCTTCCTTGGCCGTTTCTTCCTCGAACAGCCTCTCGTGATCAACTGCTTTTTCCCTAGTCTCCGAGTTCCCTCTCAACTACATCGACCTCGTCGAACTTGGATCTCACCTCTACCTCCTGGCGGCCTCATCCCTCCTCTTTCCTCCATCTCCGACGACACGATGTCCCTCCTCTCCTCCCCCATCGAAATCATCGAGAAGATCCTCTCCCACCTCTTCACTCCTTCTTTCGTCGACTCCTCCTCGTCGACTATCCTTTCTTCCTCCCTCAAAGGAAGGACCTCGATCCTCCTCGTCTCAAAAGACTTTCGAGCTCTCGCTCTCCCCCTCTTCTGGAGGACCGTAGTCGTTTCAAAAGTAAGGCACTGGAAGGATCTGTTCGGGAGAGATCGAGGGTTGTTGGTCGTCGAGGGAGAAGAGGGAGAGAAGAGGCGGTGGTGTTTGAGGGACGTTGTCGTCGCCGTGAACGCGTCGTTCTTCGAGGATGGAACGTTCGGAACGGACTTCGCTTGCTCTTCCCCGATCTCGAACCTTCGAGGGAGAGTTCACTCGCTTCACTTCGTCGCCGTAGGACAGGATGGAGAAGAGGAAACGACAAGGAAGCAGATGGAGGACGCGTCGCACTCGAACCCCCTCATCCTCCTCCCCTCTCCCTCTCTCAAGGCATCGCAGTGCACCATCCCACCGGCCCTTCGTCAGTCGACAGCCACTCGAATCCGATCCCTCTCCCTCTCACTCCACGTCGGGGAGTCCCTCCAGTTCATCCTTCGCTCCCTCGAACCGAAAGAGCTCGAACTGCCTTTCGTCGACTGGATCTTCGTCGAGGATCGAAATCGTCCCTACCTCCCTCCCATCAAGGTCACTCTTCGATCAGGACCGTCAAGCGTTGGATACCTTTCGGTCGGGATGGATTTGCGAGACGCGATGGGACGGGTCGAAGCGTCGTTTCTGAAGTCGGTTCTTCATCTCGTTGGGTTGGGCGGCGAGCTGAGATCGAGAGCGGTGGAAGGAAGCGAATATCCAGTGGATGCATCCGACGTGGAGGGGCTGGATTTGGAGAAAAGGTTGTGATTTGTGCGGGGGAGGGAGGGACGCGTCGAGTTCGGGTCCACCGTTCGTTGCGCGGTATGGTCTTCGTTTTCTAGTCTATCTTTCTTTCTTTCTTCCTTTTGTCATATGTAAACTAGTCTTGGCTCGCTCACCCTCGATCTGATAGCGTCTTTCGCTCGGACACTTCGAGTCGGGAGAGGGAAGAGTAGACCGAGACGTACGTCGACTCAACTCGACGCGTCCGAGTCGAGTCGATATCGTCGCTCGCTCGTTCGAAGCTTTCGAGAACGATTATCGAGAGGAAAGATCCAGACGACGTTCAAAAGTAAAATGGTGCTCATAAAGATTGAGTATATCAAAGCTTGATACGAGGACGTAGAGTAGCCAGCCCTGAGACGAAAGAAACTCGAGTCGCTGTCCTTCGTCCTCTCCCCCCACCTTCCCAAACCTCCCTCCAACCCAGCAGACCTATTTTAGACGCGAACATAAAGCTAAGGTAGTGAACCACTGACTCGAAGCCTCCCGAGGTGGACCTCACAGCGACGAAAGCAAGTCCGAACCGACGACGACGTGGATGTTCCGACGAAGAGACGACGAACGACGATGGCCGAGACGTGATGGCCTCTGATCCGACGGTTGACGCTGGGTGATGTTGATGATGATGATGATGGTGATCTCCTCTCTATCCGAGAGAGAAGAGGATCCTGTTCCTCCCTAAGCCTCCTCGACGACCCCAACCCATCCTCCAACCTTCAACTCGACCTCCCCTGCTCCCTCCCTGGGGTTCCTGTAAGCTGGGGTATCCCGCCTCTGCATCCTGGGCCTCGACGACGATCCGTTACTCTTGGGAGTGACCCGTCGAAGAGGAGGAGTGTCGGAGAGGACGACGAGGTTGATGAGAGGGAGTCGAGGGGAGGAGGAGGGAGTTGAGGCGGCCGAGCTTGAAGTCGACGAAGTTGAGGAGGAGGTCGAGCAGTTTGAGCAGTTGGATTTGGAGGAGGAGTTGGAGGAGGATCGAGAGAGGGGGAGGGAGGAGTGTTTGCTGAGGAGGGAGGAGAGGGTGGTGGAGGGGCAGAAGCGGGAGGAGGAAGAACGGGAGGAGGAGGAGGAGGAGGAGTTGGTGAGCTCGAGCTCGGGGAAGGAGGAGCGAGAAGGAGAGCTGGTTCGAGTGAGGGAGAGCATGGTTGATTTAGGGTTGGGAGTTGGTTTGGAGGGAAGTAGAGAAGAGAACTTGGGGATGATGGTGGTTGATGGAGAGAAGGGAGATTCGGGCGTTCCAGCAGGATTTTATCAAGCGAGTCGGCGTCGTGAGACAGCCATGGCCGAGGACGGGCGAGGAGGAGGACGAGGCCACCGCCGCGACGATTTGAAGCCCTCTTTCTCTGAAGGCCGAAAAGCTTCCTTGCCTCCGGAGAGCGGCCAGAGTGTAGATTTCGATCTCACCCTCCATCTCCGAGAAGCAGAAGTGAGAAAACTGCAACGAGACGAGAGGAAAAGCTCGCTGAAGAGGGGAGGGCTGAACGAGCATTCGCCTCGAGCTCAGTCAGCCCTTTCTTTCGCATGTGTCAGGCGAGTTCGAGATCTCGAGCAGAGGCCTAAGATTTCTCACGTACGAAAGAGGGATCAAACGCGTTCGCGGGGCATGTGAGAAAATTCTCAGGGTTCCAGGCCTGTGAGAAACGAGTGACGAGAAAGGAAGCTGAGCGAGGCGGCCGGAGTGAGACTCGACTCGACGCGTCCTCTCTCTCGCCCTCCGAACGGTTCTTCCCTCCTCCGTTTCCGTCTTGATTTGCCGCTGAAGAAGTTCTTTACGCCGTGGCAGTGACGCTGAGTCCAAGAGCTGAACTATTTAGAGAAGAGAGAGATTCGAAGCGAAAATCAGTAGAGAACGACGAGCTGAGCTTCGACCGCGAGCAGCCGCCGTGAGCTCGAGAGAGCTCGAGGGGAGAGGGCGGGTGCGAGGACGAAGTAGACAGCTTTAGGGGAACTTATTTCTCCACTGCCGGCGAGGTTTTGCTCATCCCTAGAGGAAGAGTTGCCTGAGCTGCTCTTATAGCAGCGAAGTCGGACTGATACAATTCAAAATTCAAAGAATCGAGTCGACGCGCCCTCGCTCTCGCCGGCTCTCTATTTCCTCCTTCGTCGCTTTCCCTGAAGGGAGACGACAAGTTGAGCGTTCTCGTTAACGAGAGTCATACATAACCATTCTCGAGCCCAAAACCAAACTACAAACGATCGCGTCGCGTCGTGTCAAAAACAGATCACCATCCATCTCCTCCTCCACCCGTCCTCTCAGCCTTCATCAACCTCGCCGAACCCTCGTTCCTCTTCTTGGCTGTAAGACGAGATGGAAACGAAGCAGGGAGTCAGTCAAATTCATCACCCGAGAGAGAAGACGCGAAACGAGGAAGCACGTAGCTTCAAGCGAGACACGTCTCGACGAGCAGCTTCAGACAGCGAAGGTGGAACAGGACTCACTTCCTTTGGCCTTTCCAGCCTTTGAAACTCCAGCCCTAGCATGATGCTTCCCCTCGGTCCTAGCCCTCTCCTTCGCCAGATCGCTCGTGATCGTCGTCCTGACATCCTCGGGTTGAGTAGGTCGTTTTGAGCGGGAGGTGGTGGCAGTGGAGAAGAGGGAGGGTGAGATGGACGATGTTGGGGAGGAGGGAGGGAGGTGGAAGGCGGGAAGAGGTCGAAGAGGGGCTGGTGGGGAGGAGGGAGGCAGGGAGGAGTGGGAGCCGGTCGGCGAGGTGGGTGGGAGGTGAGTGGATTCAGTGGTGGACTCGAGGGTGGTGGGTTGAGGAGATGAGACGGTGAGGTTGGAAAGGGAGTCGGTGACAGTGGTGGTGAGGGAGGAGAGGGATTCGGTGATGGTCGAGGAGATGTTGGAGATGGTGGAAGCGATGTTGCTGGCCGTCGTCGAAGCCGTCGCGGGAGCGACCTCCTCCTCCTTCGCGTCCGTTCGAGACACCAACGCAGGAGCAGAGGCACTCTCGGCCTCCTTCTCCTCAGCAGCCTCCCTCGCCAACCTCTCCACCTCCTGCGCACGCGTCTCAACACCCTCCTCCTCCTCCTCTTCCTCTTCTCCGCTCTCGTCCTCGTCCGACGAGTCCTCCTCCTCCTCCTTGTCCATCTCCCCGGAAGCCTTGAGTCCGTTCATGTAGTCCTCCAGAGCCTTGGCCTCGGCCTTTCCGAATCCAGAAGCCTCGACCTCGACGTCGAGTCGGAAACCCTCCACCGAGTCGTCCGAGAGAGACTTGGAGAACCGAGGGAAGACCTTGGACTCGTATCTGAATCGACGACGGAAGAAGGTTCGGATGCAAGCGACGTCTCGGTTGAAGTACCTGCAGCGAGGAACAAGGAGATCAAATGAGAAAGGGAAGAGAAGTCAACCCCAGCTCGTCACGCGTCGACCTCGCTCGCGCTCTCCCTTCACTCCTCCCGCCCTTTTCCACAACTGAAACGAACAGACGAAGAACTCACCACTCAGCTTCCCTATGACTGGTGCTGACCATCTGAGGGAAATCAATGACGATGGGCTCTCCGTCCTCTCGTCGAATGAGGATGTTGAACTCGTTGAAATCTCCGTGGATGAGTCCAGCTCGGGCGAAACGGACGAGGAGAGCCATGAGTTTCGAGTAGAGGGATCCAGGGTCGTCGTGCTCGTCGATTTGACGGAGAGGGTAGGCGTCGATGAGTTCCATGAGGATGCAGTGACGGGATTGATCGATGGGTGTTGGGACGGGGAAACCGTTCGCGTAGAGGACCTGAAGGGACGAGACGGGGAGGGAGAAAGGAATGAGCTTGGGCTCTCAAGAGCTGGTAAGGAAAAAGAGAGAGCTCGTGGACGAGTTACTGACCTTCATGAAAGCCCACTCCTTCTGAGCAGCCAGTCGCGACATGTACATCCAACTCGCCGACTTCCTCTTCCCCATGTAGTCTCGCTTCTCCTTGATGGCTCGGAACGAGATTCGACCGAGTCTGTGGATTCGGACATGAGGTCTAGTATCAGCTCGAGCTCTTTCACAGCTCGAGAAAGCGAAAGAAGAGCGTTGGACTGACCGATGAAGCTTCAAACACAAGTTGGTTCCCTCCTTGTCCGCGACGACGTAGATATCCGACTCCTTCCCGACTCCGATCTGGTTCCCGACCGAGTAGATGGTATCCCTCTTGGTCATCGCCTTGATAGCCAGGTAGTCGTATCCTCCGTAGGTCAGTCGGTATCCGTCGTCTAGCGGAAGAAAGAAGCGAAAGGAGGGAAGGAGGAGGAGAGAGGTGAGCTCGAGCCGCGAACCTCGTTTGAAGCCCTTCACTCGCTGCTACACCTCACCAAAGGCTTCGAAGAAAAGAGCGACCAAAGGGTAGACTCACACTTGACGTTCTGAACTCGAGCAATCAGATTCCTCTTTGCGAGTTGACCCATGAGCTTGTTGCTTCCTCCTGAACGAATTCCAGAAATCTGAGCAATCAACGAAGCAGGAACGACCTCGTGGTTCTTGCTACCCATCTCGGCCTGAGCGAGCGTAAGAGCGAAGAGGTCAGTCTCCGAGGTATCTACAGACCTGCAGGCAAAAGAGATCTAGAGACACCCACGGCTGTGAGGATCCTGAACTCATCGGCGGTGAGGTACCGAAGGTCGGTCGCATCGAGCTTCATGTTGGGCTGAAGGGAGGGAAGGGGGTTCGCTTGTGAAGGGTCCTTAACGAAAGACTCTTGAAGCGAGGACGGCGAAGATGAGGAGAGAGTGGGAAGAAGAGAGAAGGGGAGTGAAAGCGAGGGTGCTGGACGTTAGGAGGAGACGGCAGGGAGGAAGGAGGAGGAGAGGTTGAGCTTCGCCGAATTTCTTCAGGGCTGTGAGAACAAGGACTCGACCGTCTCGCAGAGGAAGGAAAAATCGTCAGCTGAGTGAAGGATGACAAAAAGGTGCAAGCCTTTGCGCTCTGAGTCCAAAGCCGTGAAGATTTTCCGACGGACGCGGTCGCTAAGGTGGGGGCTGAACTGAACTCGACGAACTTGTTTCGGCGAGCTCAACCTTTTGCTTCCCTCGTAACGTCGACTCTCCTTCTCCCTTCTTCCCATCTACTCATGGATCCCTCTATCGCCCCTGCCTCACGAGCCGTCAAGGGTCGCAAATCTAAGCTCATCGCGTCCCTCGAAGCTCGCGTCTCGGAACTCGAGTCGAACGAGACGTCTCTCCTTCGAATCGCCTCCCAAGCAGTCCGAGCTCTCAAGTCCCAGGAATGTCCTATTCAGCCTAGAGGGATCTGGATATCGGAGGGGGACGAAGACATGATGGAGAGGGTTGATGAGCTGGTACACGAGCGAGAAATGGGTGGTGTTGGCCAGGCGTGGAAGTGGAGGAAGGTCAGTCGGCATTTCTCGACCTTCTCCTTCGTTCGATTGACTCGACACCTGACGACTCACTCTGTATGTTGTTGGCTATATCAGATCCGTCGAAACAACTGGCCTCCAACGCTTCCGAACTTTTCATCTCTCGGACAGGTTCAGCGGTACAAGAGATACTTCAAGCTCGAGCCCTTTCGATACCCCTTCCCTCTCGAGATCTTCGAGCTCATCATCTCCTTCGCTGGACAAGCGGCCATCTCCAGGACGTCTCAAGCAAGTCTCGCATGCTTTCAGCTCTTCTCCCCGGTACTCTATCAGTCGGTGAAGATCCCAGACTTCGTCACTCTACGTTGGCTCTTCCGTCCAAGGGTGAGCTTTCCCTCCCTTCCATCTCTCTCTCCTCGCTCTCTCTCATTACCATCTCGGACTCAACTGACCTAAATTCTGCTCCACGATCTACCCAGACCGCTCCCGTACCTCCTCGTCTGGCGTCGAATCTCTCCCTCAACAACATCCGAGTCCTCGAGCTCACCCTCTCAAGTTTCTCCAACTTCGACGGTTTCCCCGGAGCGGACTTCTCCCTCGATGATCGTCTCGACGGCAGGATACAGCTCGACAAGCTCATCATCGTTATGGACTTGGAGCCTTCACCCTCGGAAACGATCCCAGAGGAGCCGAGCCTGACCAGCTTCGACCTCGGAGCTCTGCTCCTCGAGCGACTCAATCCCACATAGCTCCTCGTTCGACTCGACTACCAGCGCGTCAAGACCTCACAACCCTCCTACCGGATCGCCATCACCGCCTCATTCGTCATCTCAAGGCATTGGTCAAGACTTCGAACCGCTCGTTTCAAGGACGTGGACTTGATCATCGGAGATCCCAACGTGAACGTCGCGTCGCAAGGCAAGGACTCTCCTTCTGGTGGTTAAATGGTCGGGCACGCACCGCTCTTACCGGCCTCTCCCTCGTGTGGGACCTCGCGGGATACGACATCACTCCCTCGTACGGTTGGGACAACATGATCGACCTCCTTGTCAAGCGAGATCGAACTCTCTTCCAACCCTTCATCACGTCGGCTACGATCCTCGTCGGCGCTCACTACATGGCGGACGAGCTCAGGGAGATCATGGCCAAGTACCACGTGAAACTTCCCTCGTGCCTCAAGGTCGTCTCGACGGAACTGGAGGAAGGAGGGACGTCGTCGGTCGGATCGCCGTAACCTCGTGGCGTTCGGATCTCTTCTTCTTGACCTCCTTCTATTCGTTCATCTTCGCCCCATCCCCCTGTCTACTACCCAGTTACCTGCCTCGTATCTAATCTCGTCTGTTGCTTTATCCCCAACTCCATCGTATCACTTGTCCTTTCTTTCTTTAATGCCATCTCGTCCGTCGCGTCTCGTCCGGCTCGTCTTCATCACCTCGGTCTTCTTCTTAGCTTTGCCGCGCCCCGTATCAACTCTTTGTCGTCCCTTACTCCCTCTTTCGTTTCGCGTCCCTTCGCCTTCTTATCCTGCTATCCATTTCCTTCTTCGCTTGCAAACACGTCGCTCATCTGTGTCTTCCTTCTCTTTGCTCTCAACTCTCAACGGCCTATGTTTGATCTCGCTCTAGTCTGCTCCGAAGCTATATCACGATAGTGTGTATGTTCCGAAGCAGACTTATCGACTATGTATATAGAGTGGAGGGAGGGAAGCGACAACCCAGCGTCGAACAAGACGCGTCGCTTCCAGCGCACTCGTCCATCTACATCCTTTCCTCACTGTCGTTTCGTCTGACCTCGCTTCACTTCGCCCCAGCGTCTCTGCACGTAGAAAGTTCTGTCTCTACGGACTATACAAACTGCTTCCGAAAGAGAAACATGACGAAAGCAATCTCCTCGCTCGATCTCGTCTCGATCTCCTCTGCTTTTCACCGAGCTCGACGACGCGTCCTCCCTCCTCCCTCCCTCCCTCGACCGAGCAGATTTTCCTCACGCTTCAAAGGCGCGTCTTACTATTCCATGTCTTTCTTACCACTCAACCCTCACTGCTAGATCGTTTTCGCCGTCTGCCCAGCGTTTTGAGTTCCGGAAACTGCGAGATCTCGTTCGAAAGACAAAGCTCACACCTCCTCCAAAGTCGCCTCACCTCCCAACACCCTCCCTCCCCCCCATCGCCCCCTCTCTCCCTCCGTCTCCAAACCACTCCCTTCGCTCTCTCCCATCCCTCATCATCCCATAGACCTTAGACATGCTCGGCGCAGCAGCTTTGGTCGCTCTGGTAGCGGCCTCGAAGGGAGTGAAGGGGATGGATTGGACTAGCTCGAACTTCTCGAGTGGATCGCCAGCTTTTGCTACAGCAGGAGGAGACAAGATCCGTGGAGTCAACTTGGGTGGTTGGGTGAGTCTCTGTTTCATTGGCTTCCGAATGCTGGGTGTTTAGAAGGGCGAAGAAGGAGGAAGCGAGGTGGGGGAGCGAAGGATGGGGAGGTCGAGCTCAAGGAAGGAAGGAGGACGAGGACGCGATTGGGTCTCAGTCTTTCGTCTCCATCGGTTCCCCCTTGGTCAAGCAAGAGCAGAGAAGAACATGGGGGATAGGCTATAGACGTAGGGAAAGGAGGAGAGCCAGCTCAGACGTCGTAATCCTGCTGGGAAGAAGGAGAGAAGGAGAGAAGAGCTCGAAGGTTATTCTGAGCTCGAGCTCGTTCGTTGTCTGGGCGGTCGAGCTGATTCTCCCCTCCCTCCATCCTTGTCCCAGCTGATTCTGGAAAACTGGATGACCTCTGCCCTCTTTGGAGTGTCGCCTCTTTATCAACAAGCCGTTCCAGACGAGGTCAGTACCTTTTTCCATCGCGCTCAGCCGAGGGAGAGGAGAGACGAAGCTTGTCACCTCTCGCTGACCCTCTGTCACCCTGCTACCCACCTCGGACGACTCAGTGGACCTACTGCAACGTTCTCGGGAAGGATGAGTGTGCCACTCGACTGGAAGAACACTGGTCGACCTGTCAGTTCTGCTCGCGTCCCTCGTTTCGAGCTCAGGAGGTGAAGCGGGGCTGATCGTTCTCCTCCCCTCGCTTTGTTCGCGACAGACATCACCGAGGAGGACTTCAAGCTCATTCAAGCTGCTGGACTGAACACTGTTCGAATCCCAATAGGATACTGGGCCTTCGATCTGCTGGACGAACCCTACATCCAAGGGCAAATCAGTTTGTTCTCTCCATCCTCCTCCCCGTCGTCGATCTTCGTTCAAACTCCAGCTGATCCTTTCGGACGCGTCCTTCCTCGGTCTTGGCAGAACACCTCGGAAACGCTCTCACCTGGGCTAAGACCTACGACATCGACGTTATGGTGGATCTGCACGGTCTTCCTGGTTCGCAGAAGTGAGTCTGGTCTGGTCCGGCTCGAACTCGAACTCGCGTTTGTTTCGCGTTCGTGCTGACCTTCTCGTTCGCCTTCGTTCTCCAGCGGTCTCGACAACTCTGGAAAGCTCGGAACCATCGCTTGGGCTTCGAACTCCAGCAACGTTGATCGATCGATAAACGCTCTCGAGCTGCTGACGGCTGAGGTGACCAAGGCGGATTATGGAGGGGTCGTCAAAGCGTGAGTCTTGCCCTCCTCGCTGCTTAGATATGTTTTGTGCATCGCTAAATCCTCTTCGATCTCATCTCTCCGCACGCCTCTCAGTATCGAGGTTATCAACGAGCCGTATCTCGACACCATGTTCGCTGGTGGAGCGACTTTCGATCAGCTCGGTTCGTCTCTCTTCATCTCGCTCCTTGCGTTCTCCCCTTCGACTCGAGCTGAACTTGACCTTCCCTTTGATCTTCTTCACAGCCGCCTATTACGTACGAGGTGAGCCTTTGAGACCATGTATTCGCACAGTTCAACGAGCTGCTCGCGAGAGCGCACGACGCGTCTGTCGTCCTCCGCTCGTCTGACTTCGTCCCCTTCCTCCTTTCTTTCCAGCCTACGCCTCCATCCGAGCGAAAGAAGTCATCCTCGACTCAGTAGCTCCCGTCACGGTCGTCATCCACGACGCGTTCCAAGCTGTTCTCAACGTTCGTTTCTCTTTTCACTCGTCCACTCGATCTCTCGCTTTCGTCCTGACGCGTTCATTTTCCTTCTCGTCGACTCGCAGTGGGAGTACTTCTTCGGAAACACCACGCTCGGTGGAACGTGGATCAACTTCGCTCTTGACACTCACATCTACGAGGCTTTCAAGTTCGTCGTTTCTGTTCTCCTCCCCTCGTTCGACTCGTCCTGACGCGTCTCTCTTTCCTCTGATCTCGCAGCGGTCAGGACGCCATGACTCACGAGGAGCACATGGTTTCAATGTGTTCTCGAACGGCTGCTATCGCTGAGGTCTCGAAGAACATCACAACTGTGAGTCAAAGTCGAAGAGCGAGGATCGAGACGCGTCGAGCTGACTTCCTCGCTTCCTCGATGATCGTTTGGCAGCTCGTTGGGGAGTGGAGTTTGGGAACCAAGACCTACTGTGAGCACTTTCGTTCCTTTCACCCAGCTCGACCTCCGAAATCGCTGACTCTCTCTTCCACGCTCCCGATCATCAGGCGTCGACTACCAAAGTTCGTCATTGCTTCTTTCGCTTTCTCCCCCACTTCATTCCCTCGAACCCAGTCTGATCGCTTCTTCTGTCTTCTTCCCCTTCAGCCTGCTACAACACCACCATGGCGGACAACCTCAACACCACCGAGGCCGAGTCCGTCTTCAACGAGCAGTACTACGAGGTCCAGCGAGGAATCTACGAGATCGCCGCTGGATGGATCTTCTGGAACTGGAAGACGGACGCGGGTCCCGAGTGGAGCTTTTTCCAGAGCCAGAAACAAAACTGGATCGGATCAGATCTGACCTCTTCGTCGTGAGTCCAGTCGAGACGCGTCGTCCTCTTTCTTTCGGCTCTTCCTTCTCGGTCGCTCGGACCCCACTCCCCCTTTCCTGTCTCCTCTGACTAAAGCCGACTTCCTCCTGTTTTCCCACTTCTCTCAGCTACGACTTCAACGCCTCGGCCTCCTCCAACTGCCTCGTCCTGAAATCGAACGTCGCGACTCCCACCTTCCCTTCAACCTACGTCGGCTCCTCCGCCAGCGCCGCCGCCAACTCCTCCGCTGGCATTGCCTCCAGCTCAGATGATGGAGCGTCGATAAGCACCCCCAGCAGGTCTGGGTGGTCGCTTGCCTCGCTCGCGATCCTCCTTCTCAGTTTCGTTGCTTTGCCCTAGATCTCTCTCTCTCATTTCTATCTCTGCTCACCCATCGGTTTGTTTCCGGATCTCGCTACATAGACATTTTTATCCCTCTTCTGCTCATCTCGTAGATCTCTCATCTAGACCCTCGCTCCTCCTCCTTACATAGACATAGAACGCGTCTCGTCGTTTTCAGCGCGCCCTCTCCCTCTTCGCTCCCTCGTTTTCCCTCCCTCGTTTTTGTGCTCACCTTCTTTCAGCGTCTTCTCTGCTTACTTTACCCCTCTCCTCAGCTCGATCTTTATTATTCTATACCCACCCCGACCCGCTTTCCACGTCTTTCTAGACCTTTCCTGAGCTTCCAGGCTGGAAGTTGATTCGCTGTCACAGCTTCCGAACTCCGCGAAACTCATCGAGGTCGCCACGTCGAATCCCTCCCTCCCTCCCTCCCTTCTCCCAACCCACCAGCAACTCAACCCACCCCCCCTTCTCCTTTCTCCTTTTCCCCTTCTCTCAAGATGTCCGTCTCTCGACGTTCTTCGCCGCCTGCCTCCCGGCTCCTCACCAAGCTCTCCCTTCTCGTGTTTGCGCTCGTCGCTCTTCTCTGCCTGATGCCCTCCGGAGCGAAGGCTGAGGAGGCTTCTGAGTACGGAACTGTTATCGGTAAGTCTTTCGTCTCTTGATGGTACACGAAGAGGACGCCAGGCTTAGCTCTGGTCGAAGAGAGAGCTCGCATGGATGCTTTGGGCGAGGTGGGAGGACAGTTGAAGAGGGAGGGAGGGGAGGAGAGGTGTGATGGAGAGCTCCTTCTTTTCCCTTTGAAACGCTGGCATCGCTCGCCTCGTCTGCTTCTTGAGCTTGAACGCGTACTGACCACCTTCTCTGCATGCAGGTATCGATCTTGGAACCACCTACTCTTGTGTCGCGTACGTTTTTTCACTCCTTCGAGCTCGTTTTGCTGGCACTTGCCACGTCACGAAACGAAGAACGAGCTAGCTCACACTCGGCTTCTGTCCACCCTTCTCTTTTGTTTCATACAGCGTTCAACGTGGAGGACGTGTAGAGATCATCGGTGAGCTTCCCTTCCTTCTATCTCGCTTCTGGGCGTTGGTTTGAGCGAAAGAGAGAGCTCGAGAGCTGATCTCCTCCCCTCCCTCTCTCCTGTTCACGTTTCGTTCAAAAAAGCCAACGACCAAGGACACCGAATCACTCCTTCCTGGGTCGCCTTCACCGATGACGAGCGAATGGTTGGAGACGCTGCTAAGAACCAGGCTCCTCAGAACCCTAGGAACGTGAGTATTCTTGACCTCTTCGACGAGAACGAGCTCGTGGGCTGACTGTTCCATCTCCTTCCCTCCCTTTCCCTCCCCTCGTTCTCCTTCTTGTGATCTCGCTCGCTCAGACCGTCTTCGACGCCAAGCGATTGGTCGGACGAAAGTTCGATGAGGCCGACGTTCAGCGAGACATGAAGCACTGGTACGTCCCGTCTCTTTGGCATCTTGCTCGAGCTCGTGAAGAAACGGAAGGTTCGACGTCCTCGAAGCTAGAGCTGACCGAACCTCGTTTCCTTCGTTGTCCTTCCTCGTCGCGATAAACAGGCCTTTCAAGGTTAGCTCCAAGGGAGGAAAGCCTTCGATCCAGGTTCACCACAAGGGAGAGCTCAAGGACTACGTGAGTTCGACGTTTCCTAGCTCTCGGGATCGTTCGACAGAGAAGTGAAGCTGACTTTTCGCGTCCCTTCCCTTCCCATCTCCAGTCGCCTGAGGAGATGTACGTCCATGCCTTTAGCTCGCTCCCTTCCTAGTCGAAGCTCCTACTGATCTTCGGTCCTGCTTCGCCTTTTCCTTACAGTTCCGCTATGATTTTGACCAAGATGAAGGAGACCGCTGAGGCTTACCTCGGAAAGAAGGTCACCCACGCCGTCGTCACCGTCCCTGCCTGTTCGTCCATCTCTTCGCGCTCTCTCTCAATCGCCAAGTTCTCACTGACCCGACTTCCTACTCCAGACTTCAACGACGCTCAGCGACAGGCCACCAAGGACGCCGGAACCATCGCCGGACTCACCGTTCTTCGAATCGTCAACGAGCCTACCGCCGCCGCCATCGCCTACGGACTCGACCAGCAGAAGGGCATCGAGAAGCAAATCATCGTCTACGATCTTGGAGGAGGAACCTTCGACGTTTCCCTTCTCTCCATCGACGACGGAGTCTTCGAGGTCCTCGCCACCGCCGGAGACACCCACTTGGGAGGAGAGGACTTCGACAACCGAGTCATCGACTACTTTGTCAAGGAGTACAAGAAGAAAACCGGAACCGACGTTACCCCCAACCTTCGAGCCATGGGTAAGCTGAAGAGGGAGGTCGAGAAGGCCAAGAGGACCCTTTCCAGCCAGATGTCCACCAAGGTCGAAATCGAGGCTTTCGAGGGAGGAAACGACTTCGCCGAGACTCTCACCCGAGCCAAGTTCGAGGAACTCAACATCGATCTCTTCAGGAAGACTATGAAGCCCGTCGAGCAGGTTCTCAAGGACGCTGGTGTCAAGAAGGAGGCTGTTGATGAGGTTCGTTTGCTCCTCCTCGCCGCTCTTCGTCTCGTTCGTTTCGACCTCCTTCGCGTTTCTTGAGCTGACCTTCGTCCTTCTCTCTACCATCTTCGTTCGTCTCGCCACAGATCGTCCTCGTCGGAGGATCCACTCGAATCCCCAAGGTCCAGTCCCTCCTTCAGGAGTACTTCGGTGGAAAGGCTCCCTCCCAGGGAATCAACCCCGACGAGGCCGTCGCCTACGGAGCTGCCGTTCAGGGAGGTATCCTTTCTGGAGAGGCTGGAACTGAGGACGTCGTTCTCATCGATGTCTGCCCTCTTACCCTCGGTATCGAGACCACCGGTGGAGTCATGACGTGAGTCTCTCGTCTCTTCGCTCGACTTCCTTTCGTCGCGCTCGAGCTGACCTCGCTTCCTGCCCTTCCTTTCAACTTCGCCCTCAACAGCAAGCTCATCCCCCGAAACACCGTCGTCCCCACCAAGAAGTCCCAGATCTTCTCCACTGCCGGTAAGTCTCCCTCTCGTCTCGTTCCCTCCCGCGCTTCGTTCGAACCTCGAGCTCACCCACCGTCTCCTTCCCTTCTTCGTTCTCGTTCGTCTCTCCAGCCGACAACCAGCCCACCGTCCTCATCCAGGTCTACGAGGGAGAGCGATCTCTCACCAAGGACAACAACCACCTCGGAAAGTTCGAGCTCACCTCCATCCCTCCCGCTCCTCGAGGAGTCCCCCAGATCGAGGTCACCTTCGAGATTGACGCCAACGGTATCATGAAGGGTGAGGTTTTCTCCCTCTTCTTTCTGTTCGCTTCGCCGACGCTGACGAGCTCTTGTTATTTCTTCGATGCAGTCTCCGCCCACGACAAGGGAACCGGAAAGGAGGAGTCCATCGTCATCACCAACAACCGAGTTCGTTCATCTCTCTTCTCCCTCCTCGTCGCTGCCTCTTCGCTCGCGATTCGAACGCTGACCTCTTCTTCTTCGTTTCTTGCGTTCTCTCAGGACCGACTTTCCCCTGAGGATATCGAGCGAATGGTTCGAGAGGCTGAGGAGTTCGCCGACGAGGACGCTGCCGTTAAGAAGAAGATCGAGGCTCTCAACGGACTCCAGGTTCGTCCTCCTTTCCTTCTTCTCTCGTGTCGACTCGACGACGCAGCAATGCTGACCTTCTATCTCTTCGCTTGTTTTCGTCTCACAGAACTACGTCTGGTCTCTCAAGAGCCAGCTCGCTGACCAGGAGGGTTTGGGATCCAAGGTTCGTTGTTTTCATCTTTCTCGCTTCTTTTCCTGCGCCGAAACTGACCCTCCTCCTTCTCTTCGTTCTCGCAGCTCCCCGACGCCGACAAGAAGACCATCCTCGCCGCCCTCAAGGAGTCGACCGACTGGATCGAGGAGAACCAGTCCTCCGCCTCCGCCGAGGAGTTCGAGGAGAAGCTCGCCGAGGTGCAGTCCATCGTGTCCCCCATCACCAGCAAGCTCTACTCCGGAGGAGCTGGAGAGGATGGAGAGGCGCCTTTCTCGTGAGTGTTCCCTCTCCCCCTTACCTTTCGTGTCCCTTCCGTTCTTTCGACGCGTCGAGAAGTCGAGTTGCGACACGAACTGACTCGCGCTTTCATCGCTTTCGTTTGGTTCGGTTTGGCGGCGATCAGGCACGACGAGCTGTAAAGAGGGGAAACGAAGGAAGAGTAGTGGAAACGATCGATCTTATGAAGAGACGAGCGACGAAGGAAGAAACGGACGAGGAGGGGAGGAAGCGGGAGGATGCTTCGATTTTTTACAACCCAACCTTCTTATCAACAAAGCATGTTTTTTTTCTCATTCCGTTCAGTTCTTGCACGCGAGAGTCTGAGAATGGGAGGAGGTTTGAGTCTTGAGAGGGAGTGGTGTAAGAGTTTCCATGCGACGTAACCGAGAGTTCAATTCGGAGGAGAACTAGAACGACGCGTCTTTCCCTCGGCCTCTCGCTCTCGTTCTCGTTTAACTTCATTCCCTAGCCTATCTACTTTTCGATGACGAGCCACCCGAAGACAGGATATCGTAGAACGCCTCCTGGGGGATCTCGACGTTTCCTGTCACATCCAACCCAAACGAAAAGCGAACATCAGCGAACGCGTCGCGAATACGAGAGAGGAGGAAAAGACGACGAGGACGGACCAGCCATCTTCTTGAGCCGGGATTTACCCTCCTTTTGTTTTTCGAGGACTTTACGCTGTAGGAGTGGAGGGATGGGTGGGTCAGCGAGGGGTGGGAGGGATAAGGACGAGGGCGAGGGCGAGAACGACGAACCTTTCGGTTGAAATCTCCTCCGTCTGTTCGTTCGAACGAGGGAGAGGTGGACGAGGGTCAGCTCAGAGTCCGAAAGATTGGAGGGAGGGAAGAAGAAGAGACGAACAAAGTCCAGCGGTAACGTCCTTCCTCATGGCGGTGATCCTTCGAGGAGAACGAGCGAGAAGAACGAAAGCAAGTCAGGGAATGCGACGAGACGGCGAAGGCAGACGACGTACTTTTCCGACGCGATAGCCTTGGTCCCTAGCATTGCTTGGATGTTCATCTGCAGATCGTGAACGGAGAGAAAGGAGTGAGCTTTGCGAGGGATGAAGAGGGGTGGAGAGAAAGCGGACGAACATCGAACTGTTGACGCGGAAGGATTCCCTTGAGCTTCTGGACCCAAGCCTTTCCGATGAGTTGGGAGTCGGAGCGGTGGACGATCACTGTAGATAAGAAGAAGACACGGATGAGTTCGAGGAAAGAAGAGAGTAGATAAGTGAAGCGGAGGGACGAACTGGAAAGCGCGTCTGAGGATTGCGAAACGAGAAGTCGAGGCGGGAAGAGTCAGCGTTCTTCGCTCTTCGCAAAACTGAGGAAGTGAGGAAGGGAAGGAAGAACCGATAGTGTTTTGGTTCACGGCGAGAGTCATCTGAGGAGAGCCAAAGATCGGAAGGTCAGCGAAACGAAGACGAAGACGAAATCGACGCGACTCGAAGAGACCCGACTCGACTCACCTTGACGTTATCACTCTTCTCCCACCCAGCGTCCTCGTAGTCCAGACTAGCGAATCCAGAGCTCATCCTGCCCAACCGCGAAACCCAAACCAAACGCAAAACAAGGTCAGCTCTTCTTCCCTCCCTCCCTCCCTCCTCCCTTCCTCCAGCTCCCAACCCCCTCCCACCAACCCCCGCCCACCCGACTCTCACTCACGACTTCAACTCATCAAAGAACCCCGTCACGATCTCCGACATGGGGATCTTATACTTCAGCACCGCTCGATTCGACGAAACCTTCTCCTTCCCCAGCAGTCCTTCCCCTGGCGCTGGGACAGCTGGAGAGGTTTCCTCTGGGACGCCGGAGGGGTTGCTGTCGAGGTAGGTGTAGGAGATTTGGATCCCTCGATGGGAGGAGCAGAGTTCCATCATTGGGCCGATGTAGTCTGAAGGGTGGGTGGGGGGCGGGGGAGAAGGAGGTGAGGTGAGTGAGGAGGAGAGGAGAGCGGGAGAGAGAGGGAGGGGCGACGAGAACGAACCTTCAGGCACAAGAATAGTAGCAATCATCATAGGAGCGTAGATAGCTTCGATATCGGGTCCGACCTGGTCGGGGAACTCGGAGGGGTTGGAGACGATGGCTTCTTTGCCGTTGGTGTAGACGACTGAACCATTCGAATCGAAACGGATCGAGGTCAGAGAGAGAGTCGCGTTGAGGTGCGAAAACGAGGAGCTCACGCTTGTAAGGAACGGAAGGAGCAGTGATGATGACGTCCGAGTTGTACTCGTCTTCTAGACGTTGACTGAATATGCGAAACGAGGCGAAGAAAGGAGAGGTGAGCACGCGAGACGAGGGAGAAGGAAGGGAGATGGGTTCGACGAGACGCGACAGACTGACCGGAACACATCAAGATGGAGCGTTCCAAGGAAACCCAGCCTCATTCCCTGTCCCATAGCATTCGAAGTCTCCCTCTGAACAGTCACTGAACGATCGCTGAGGAGTAACTGAAGACGAAAAGGGTTCAGTCGGCGAACGGACGCGTCGAAGGCAGCGAGGGAGAGGAGGGCAACGAACTCGGTTGACGGACTCCTCGAGTCGCAAGAACTCTCCTGAGTCGATAGGGAAGATACCGGCGTAGACCTGCGAGCATGAAGTAAGGTCAGCTCGGGAGGGCAAAGGAGGGGAAAGAGGAGGGAGAGAGCCGCACGAACCATAGGTTTCGTCTGTCGGAATCCAGGTAGAGGCTCGACGTTCTCGCCCTGCCTGTGGAAGGTGTCTCCGACGGTAGCTTCCGAGGCGGCCTTCATGTTGCAGACTGAAGATGAACAAACCCAAAATGGAGGAGAAAAGGGCGTGAGCTCAGGAAGCGAGTTCGACGCGTCGAAGTCGAAGCTCGCACTCACCGACGTAACCAACCTGCCCAGCCGTCAAGAACGCCGTAGGAGTCTCCTCAGGGTTCAAAATCCCAATATCCAACACCTCGTACTTCTTCCCAGAATGACTCGAAGCGATCTTGTCTCCTGCGAAGCGGCGACCCTCGAAACTGATCAGCTCTCGTTCTTCTTCTCTCTCCTCTTCCCCTCACCTCATCAACAAAACACTCACCTCTTTTCAGCGTCCCCTCCCTAACAGCCACCAAACTAACCACCCCTCTATACCGATCATACTCCGAGTCAATCACCAGTCCTCTCAACGGCATATCGGCTGTTCCAGCGGGAGGAGGGATATCCTCGATGATCGCGTCGAGAACGGCTTGAACGCCCATACCGGTCTTGGCTGAGATGGGGAGAGGAGTGGCTTCGATACCGAAGGTGGTGGCTATTTGAGCGGCGGTTTGGGCAGGAGCAGCGTTTTCGAGATCGACCTGCGACGAAAGAGGAGGAGAAACGGGTGAGACGCGATTTTTGGGAAGGGAGGAGAGGAGAGGAGTAGAGGGGAGGGGAGGGAATGGTACCTTGTTCATAACGGGGACCATGTAGAGATCGTTATCGAAGGCGATTCCGTGCACGGAGATGGTTTGGGCTTGAATACCCTCTGCTCGGAAGAAACGAGACGAAACGAGGCGCGCGTCAGTACCGGCCCTCCTCTTGACTCCTCCACAGCTCCTGAACTCACGAGTGCAATCCACCAGCAACAAAGCACCCTCACAAGCAGCCAGAGACCGAGAAACCTCGTACGAGAAATCGACGTGACCTCTACGAACCCACAAAACGCGAATCAGCCCTCTCTCCTCCTCCATCCATCCCTCCCAAACCCACTCCGAACCGAAGGACGAAAGACTCACGGGGTATCAATCAAATTCAACAAGTACTCCTTGTTGTCCTCCTTCCTCTCGTAAATCATCGAAACCGTTTGGGCTGCAACGCACGAAACAACACTCAAAGGTCAGCTCGAGCTCGCCTCGGTCCTTCGTCCGTTCGAGCTCGAGCTCACCTTTGACAGTGATCCCTCGATCTCGTTCGACTTTGAGCTGCAGAATCAACGAGCCCAATGTATCAGCTCCGTTCGGAACGAGACAGGGTGGGGGAAAGGGAGACTGACCTTGTCGAGAACTGTTCGAACAGAAGGAAGGGTGAAGGTGAGCTTCAGCCCTCGGTTGAAGAGCGAAGGAACTGAAGAGGAGGGAGGGCACGTACACTGCTGATTCTTCTGCCCAGCTTTGATAGTCCCCGTTAGCTCCAGTAGTCGGTCTGATAAGGTGCTTTTGCCGTGCTGGTTCGTCCCAAACGACCAACCCCAAGGTCAGCTTGCTCGCTCCTTCCCTCCTCCCATTATCTTCCCCCCTCCCCCTCCCTTCCCCTCTACCTCTCAACTCTGCCCCCCACTACCCTTCAAGATCACAGCAAAGCCGGATTTGGGACTCACATCGATATGAGCAATAACACTAAAGTTCCTAATCCTCTCTGGTGGGAAAGCACCCATGTCGATCTTGATCTCTCCGACTTTGTTCGTGGACCCTCCTTGGGCTTTAGGGCCGAGGGAGGGGAGTGAGGAGGTGAATGAGCGGCGGGGGAGTAGAGATGGGGTGAGAAGGGTGGAAGAAGAGGGGTGATGGGAGAGAAGGGAGAGGCAGGAGAGTCGCCATTGGGGGATCATGGCGAAGGGACGAGGGGACGGGAGGGGGGTGTTGCAGCTCGAGGCTGGCTGGGAAGACTGAGGTCGCTGAAGGGGTGGAAAGGGGATCCGGGAAGAGCCTTGTCTCTGTCGATTCCTAGGACGTTGAAAGGAGGGAAGGAGGGTGGGTGGGTGAAAGAAGGAAGGAAGGGAAGGGTCGAGTTGAGCTCGCTCTTTTTCGATCCGAGCTCACCCTCTCTCTCCCTTCCCTCCTTCCTTCACGACCGGTTCCTCCTCCCATCTCTGCTCTTTTCCTCTCTCCCCACTTCATCTCGTTTCAGCAGACCCAACTCGATTGGATCCAAAACCAAAAAAAGAAAGCAAATGCAAACGGGCGAGAAAGAGCCAAAGACTAGCGAGCGACTCCTTCCCGACGAACGACGACCAACCTGGATCGTCCCAAAGCGAATCCCAAAACGAACCAAAACATAAAAAGGAGATGATCTGACTAGAGCTAGCTAGTCCAAGAGAGCGTGAGATTGGGAAGGGCGTTTCAAACGTCAAGAGGAAAAGAGAGGGAACGCGAACCGAGGCGCGTTACAGGAGAGACGAGCGAGACCGGGAGAATGTAGCGAGGAAAGACAAGAAACGGAGAAAGATGGTAGAGAGGGTGGAGAGAGGAAAATGCAAGAGAGGTGGAGAGAAGATGAACGAGTGTGCGTGAGAGGGGAGATGCAAAGTGAAATGAAGACCAAGAAAGAGAGAGAGAGGGAGAGAGGGATTGTAATGCGAAGAGAAGAAGAGAAGAGGAGAGAAATGCAGAGAGAGAGGAAAGGTTTATCGTCTCAGGCTTCGGGAAGCGAGGTGCTGTTTTTCGAAGAGGAAGGCGAACGAGGGAGGTAAACAGTCAGCGACGACGCGTCTCGAACCGCCCCTCGTTTCGAGTCTACGTAGTGATAAGAAGGTTCCGCTCACGTTCAAGAACCCAATGAACCCAAGCGTCGAGTTCCCTCCACCGTTGATCGGTCCCTGAAGTCCCAGAAGGTTGGTCGCGTTGACCTCCGAGCGAACGGTATCGTTTCCGAAGAGGAGGGTGGTGAAGTTGGTCCAGGACGAGACGTTCGCGACGGGGTAGAGGGTTGAGTTGTAGCCTGGAAAACGGAAACGAAGGAGATGGGAGGGTGAGTTAGGGAGGGCGGGAGAAGGGGGAAGAGAGGGGAGGAGGGACGAGAAGGAGGACAGGAGGAAGAGAGGCGAGACGCGACTCACACAAAGCGGTAGTGTTCCAGATAAGTTGAGTTCCGTTGACGTTGAAGAAGGTTCCATTAGAAGGGAGGGTGATGTTGGACGTGGTGAAGATGGAAGAGTTGGAGCTGGTGATGAGTCCTCGAGTGAAGTTGACGAAGGTGGGGACGGAGTTGTTGAAGAGGATGGTGTTGTTCTGGTCGAGGAGGACGATGGAGGCGGCACTGACGAGCAAAAACGACGCGAGCGAGCGAGAAGTAAGTACAAGGAAAGGACAGCGAAAGGGAGCAAGAACGAACGAACCTCGGGCAAACCAAAGACGCGTTGACAGGAGGAGCGACGTGGAAACTGACTCCTCCTTGGACGCTCACGTCCGACGAGGCTCCTCCGCTCGAGGATCCTCCTCCAGCAGCCCAGGTAGCAGCAGCAGCGGGAGCAGCGGCTGTGGTAACGGGCTGAACCCATGCTTCTCCTCCTCCTCCTCCTCCAGCAGCAGCCTGCGTCGTAGCCTGAACGGGAGGAGTGTAGGCAGCGGCGGTCGACGTAGGAGCAGCTACCTCGACGGAGTCACAGTCCTCCTCCTCATCCTCGGGAAGCTCGTCGCACCAAGGGAGAGAGTCGTCGTCCTCGTCGATGTACGATTCCGTCTCGGTGGGAGCGGGAGACGACGCGGCGACGGTGGTGGGAGCGGGAGACGACGCGGCGACGGTGGTTGAGGCAGCGAGGGTGGGCTCAACGAGGAGGATGGGAGTTTCCGAGGTGGTCTCGGCAGTGCTGGAGGCTTCGACGGCGGCGGCCGAAGACTCCTCGACGGGAGCGGCGTCTTGGGTGGTGGTGGGGACGGTAGGAGGAGCCTCTTGGGTGGACGTGGTCTCGGCAGGAGGAGGAGTGGTCGTCGTCGTGGCGGGCTCCTCAGGAGCCGAAGGAGTGTCGGAGGCGGCTCCGAAGTACCATTCGGCGGTGAAGACTCCCGTAGACTCGGGTTCGAAGAAGGTGAAGAGCGAGGGCGAGAGATCCAGCTGTCCCCAGGAGCACTGCAGTTTTGAGGAGGCAAGGAGGAATCAGTTCGAGCGCTCTTCTCTCTGCCAAACGAACACATGGGGAACGAGAGTACGAACGTATTGAGAGGGGCCTGAGTCAACGAAGCAAGCAGAAAGGAATCAGTCAGACGCGTTTTCTTCGAACCTTCAACGCGTGAAAGACCGACTCGTCGTCGAAAACTCACATTCATCCTGAACCGTGGCCGTGGCAGTCTTCCCCTTGTACGTGATGGTGATCTGCTTCCCACAGGCAGCAGGAGGGTATCCTCCTCCGAAGGACCTGAGCTGCTCGCCGTTCAACGCGACGGTCTGAAAAGAAAAGGAAAGTCAGTTCGAAGTCGACGCGATCGCGAACTCGACGCCCGTCGGAACGCCTTCGAAACTCTCAACCTGCTCCTCAACCTCCGAGCAAAACAGAAAACCTGCAAGCCTCCTCGATAAGAGAAGTAGAGAGTTCAGACTTACCCATTCGCTGTTCTGATCTGGAAAAACGCGCGAAGAGAACAAGGACGAAGGAACGAAGGTCAGCCAAGGGTCAGCTCCTTGAATCGTTTCGTCCCGTCTCGTTCCTCCTCCCTCCCTTCGTTCCGTTCACTGTCCCTCCCTGCCCGCCTCAGATAGATGAAGCTACTCACGAACGATTCCACAAGCTCCAGCTCCAACCGAGGTATCCTGATGAAACCCAGCCCAAGATGAATATGAGGAAGAAGGGGCGTCAGCTTGGGAGCGAGGAGAGAGGCACCCTCAAACGCGAGAGGTGACAAGCATGGGTGGGCCGAGGAATCGCCTTCGTCCCTTTGTGTTGAGAAGAGAAAGGAGGGAAGGTTTTCAAGGACTCACATCTAGAGGAAGGAAAGGAGGGTAGAGAAGAGCTTGGAGTCAGTTTCAAGGCCATAGAACTGCTTCAAGAGCAGCAGACGAACGCTCTCGCCCTCGTCGAGCTCAACCTCTCCCTCCCTTCCCGTGCCCTCCCTCTTCCCTTCCCTCCCGCAGAGTGAGCACTCACAGTAAGTCATCCTCCCATTCTCCCTCTTAGCCAAGTTGTTCATCTTCGTTGGAGTGGCAGCGTTCCTCTTGCTAGCTGCTCCTTTGTGTCTAGCTCGTCGAGAGTCATGTCCTCCAGCCGAGACGACCGAGGAAGTCGCGAGCGCGAGGAGGGTGAGGAAAGTGGAAGGGAAAAGCATTCTTGAAGTTCTTGAGGAGGTCTTGAGGAAAGGTGGTGGTAGGTGGGAGGGAGGGAGGGAGGGGGAAGGGAGGGGGAGGGGAGGGGAGAAAAGGAAGGGGGCTGGGGAAGAAAGAGAAGGTGAACGTCAGAGAGGAAAAGAGGGCGAGAGAGAAAGGTGAAGTGAGAGGAGAGAGCCAAGCAAAGGGGAGGAATAGGCACGAACGCCTTCTTTTTCGTTGTTCTCGTAAGGGGCAGATATAGATGAGATGCAGGAGGTCGGATGCTGAAAGGAGGAGGATTTTCCTCTGAGGAGGAAGAGCGACGTGATGGGAGCCGAGAGGGAGGATCGACGCGTCGTGATTTTCCCCTCGATCGAGAGCGAGGAAAATGAAAAGACGCGTCGGCCCTGCTCCATCTTCCCTCTTTTTGGCAAGCTTCGTTCCTTTTGGATCCCTTCAGCGCAATCTAGCTGACACGGCCCTCCATAGTACCGGCAGAGGTGACTGACTTTCAAGTTCAAAAAGTCGACGTCGTCGCTCGGCTACTCTCGCTCGCTCATCACCCTTCTGTCTCTCTCCAAGCGAGACTCAACATCTCATCCTCATCGAATCACAGTCTGGAAGACCCGATAACTCCAAGCCCAACCCTCCTTCCCCAGCATCGCAGCAGGCACTCCTCGAACCTTGAACTTCCTCAGCGACAGATCCAACAGAGGTCCAGGTCGACGCGTCGACGACGACGAGTCCTCCTTCGAGAGCGAGGGACCGACGAGTTTCTTGAGCTGGGTTTCGAGGTACTCCATGGGGTTGGTGGGTGAGTTAGCAAACTCGGAGGCGGGTGGAAGACCGGGGAAGAGGGTGAGCTGCGTGGGAAGGAAAGGAGAAGATCAGTCGAGCGAACGGAGGGGAGGGAGGAGGGATGAGTCGACTCACCATGTCCTCCGCGTCGAAGACAGCGGCCTTGATGGAGGCAGTTCCATCGGAGAGAACGAAGACGAGTCGGTAGCGCCAGATGGTGAAGTCTCCGGTGATGTCGTTGCAGTTCCTGCACCGCTTGTCGCTCGAGGGAAGGCTGGAGGAAAGGAGAGAGGGAGGTGAGGGAGAGCTCGACGATAAGGGAGACTCGACGCGACTGGGATGAGCTCACTCGATGACACACCTCTCGCACGAAGCGAGGACTACGTCCTCGAGTGCTTTCGGACTGGCGAGAGAAAAGGTGGGGGTCAGCAACGGCGCTCGTCGCGAGTGCACAGAGGAAAGACGAAACTCACGCGAAATCCATGATTCTCGCTCGCGTCCTGAACTTGGCTCGATCCGTGGAGACGATCTCGAGAAGAGAGGTGCCGTTGGGATGTTGTATATCGTAGAAGACGGCTTGAGCTGAGAAGAAAGAGAGAAGAGAAAGAAGGAAGTCAGCTTGAGGCCCTCGCGTCGAGAAAGGAAGCTGTCGAACGAAGACTCACTCGGCGAGACCTCGTCCTCGGGTCTGTTCACCATCCTCTCGGAACTCTCCGTCTCAAATCGAGCTCTCCCTGAGAACAAAGAGACCTCGGGAGCCACTCGTTCCCTCTCCTTTCCCTTCACCGACGGCAGGACGACCTCTTCCTCGTCCTTCAACAACGCGTCGAGGAGATGAGCTTGAGACGGCTTCGGGATCGAGACGGTCGGCGGTCCTGCTTCGCTCAGTTCAGAGAGAGGTGCGGGTCGCTGAGGTTGGTCGTCGACGTCCATTGCAGTTTCGTTGGGAGGAGGAACGACGACGATCGTGACGGGTCCGGGTTGGACGAGTGGGCGAGGAGGAGAGGGAGGTGCTGGTGCTGGTACTTCAGGCTGAGGTTGCGGTTCCGGCTCCTTGAGGTCCATTCCTTTCTTGACATGTTTCGATCGACGTCTGAGAGAAGGACGAAGGAAAGGAGAGTCAGTCGGCGAAGGAACGAGGGAGGAGCGACGAACGAGACGAACCGACGGAGGTCGAGCAATCTAGCATCGTCCTGCTTGATCCTCTCGATACGACCACCACTGCTGTTGAAGATTGATCCCTCCCAGTGGCCTCCTCTGGGTCGAGGCTTCACGTTGTGGAGCTTGACGAATCGTCCAGGACGAAGAGAGGAGATGTCGTCCGAGGCGAGGTCGTTCCTGTGGGAGAACGAAGGTCAGCGTTCCGATATTGTCGTCGGGCAGAGCTAAAGCGAGTCGACGCACCAGAGAGAGATCTTAAGAGTGAACTGTCCGAAGGGTCTCGTCGGCTCGGCGTCGTAGCAAGGCGGCGCGTCCTCGAGGAGCGGGTTCGAGGTAAAGTCGGTCACGAAGACGTCTGGAGCTTCGTATCGCACGACCTGGATGGGAGGAGCCGAGGGTCAGAGGTCTTGATGCAGACTCTAGTCGTCTAGATAAAGAGATGGACGACTCACCTGGCAGACGCAGTCGAAAAACTGTCGCTCGTTCACGATCTCCTCGATCCTCATCGTCGGTCGACCTCTCAGCGTCGGGATCATCGACTCCTCGAAGCTCTCTAGCCACCTCGAGAGCTTCCTTCCATAGTTCTTGACCGAGGGATCGATCTTCTTGATGTCGACGAGGTCTCGAGTCTCCCTCAGGCGATTGGGTTGAACGACGACGGTCTTGAGTTCGGAGTCGAAGAAGGTCCAGGTGTGAGAGTCTCTGCTCCCACCGACGAGCTCGAAGTTGTCGTGGAACTTCTTGACCTGCAGAGAAAACGCAAGTAGGGCGTGCATCAGCTTCGGAGAGCACGGGAGGGCGAGGAGACGCGAGTCAGCCAGAACTCACCGGAGTCTCTCGAACGAGAAGAACATCGTTGATCTTGACGGGAGGAAGGTTACTCCTCGAGGCCTCGAAGATCTTGAGGTCGATGAAGCCCGTCGAGTCGTGAAGGGAGATGATCATGTACCAGTCTGAAAAGAGGAGACAGTCAGAACTTGAGACGAGCAAGAAGGAGGAAGGGAAGAAGAACGATCTTCACCTTTCGACGACTTCGTCGGACCCACGATCTTGGTTACGATTCCCACGCAGGCAGTCTCTCGATTGAGAGGTTGCTTCTTGACGTCCGAGATGCAGAAGTAGCGGTACTTGGGGGTCTGGAGAGACGGGAGGGTCGTCAGTTGAAGGACTTCGAGAGGAAACGACACGAGCGAAGGTGGAGGAACGAACCATCGTCTCGAATCCCTGGTGGAGACTGATATCGTCGTCCTCCTCGTCGTCCTCGACGTGCACTTGGTTCCGAGCTCCTGCCTCGACGTCTCGGGGAGACGGGGATCGAGGGTGTTCGACGTGACGAGGACGAGGACGAGAAGAACCTGGCGCGTCGTCTGGGTGAGGCTGGCGAACGACGGGTTTGGATGCCGAGACGACGAGCGCGGTTGAAGGAGGGTCGAGCATTGGCGTGGGAAGCGAGATGCGGGAGGAAGGGGCAGGGACATTCGACCGAGGCGAAGGTTGGCGAGGTGGGAAGGGTTCCGACGAACGATCCTCCGCTTGTCGAACTTGAACGGCCTGCTCCCCCTTCGACGCCTCTCCAACCTCGGCTTTCTCCTCCTCCACCAATGCTTCCATCCGAAACACGCTCTCTCCGTTCTCGGCCTCTGCTGGAGGCCCATCGTCCGTACCCATAACCATCGCCGCGTCTCCTCGCTCTCTCGCCTCCGTCGCTTCCAAGAGATGAGCCTTGATCTGCCTCACTCTGCCGCTGAACCCCTCATCGCTTAGTAGGAGATCCCTCCAATCCGCCTGTGGAAGATCTATCAGCCCATCGACGATCCTTCGAAGGAGTTGTTCGTCGAACTCGAGTGCTGGTTCGAATCGAAGGACGTGCTGGGTGATGATGCGTCGCATCGGAGGTTGAGGCGAGGGAGCTGGTGCGAGGGGAGCACTGGAAAGGACGTCCGAGGTGGGAGCTGGTGAAGGGTGGATGGGAAGGGTCGGAGAAGAGGTTTTGGCGGGTGGGACGAAGGCGGAAGGAGGAGGTGGAGGAGCGGCGGAGGGAGTGGGAGCTTGTTCGTCGACCGTGAGTCGTGTTCGCGAGGATTCGTCGAGAGGGATAACTTTCGCGGATGTCGTTGAGGGTTCTTCCTCGTTGATAGGAGAATTCGAGGGAATGAAAGCTGCTGAACCGGAGGGAGCGACGCGTTTCGAGCTTGGACCAGGTTCGGGAGAGGGAGAGCGAAGTCGTTTGGATGGATGAGCTGGAGGTGGAGGGAGCTGAAGAGTATGAGATGAAGTTGAGGATAGATCGGCTGCTGAGGATGGTACGATGGGTGAAGGTCGGCTGGCTTGGACTGGAGGAGGAGGAGGGAGCGAAGCGGGAGGAGGAGCAGCGACGAAGGGGAGGTCTTGCTTTGAAGGCGACGGGAGGATGAATTTGGAGGAGGATGGGTGTTTCTCGGCTGATTCAAGAGCTCCTGGTGGAGCTTGACCCTTCTGGATCGTGATCTGCTTCGCTGCTGCAACGTGAAAGGAGAAGAAGAACAATCAGCTCGAGGTCTTCTCCGCTCCACTTCTTGAGCTCTTTTCTCGCCGCAAAAGCGAACTTACCTGCGAATCCGTCGAACTTCTCGTCTCTCAACTGAAAGACCGCTCCCTTCTCAAACACAGCAGCATAGTTCCTCGTCCCTCCGATCCCGGCGGCGGTCTCCCACTCCAAGCCTCGAAGGAGGATCGCGAAGGTCGGTTGAGATCCGTCTGCCTTCGGACTGCTCGCAACCCAGGATCCCTTGAGGAGGATTTTGAGCGGCTGATGGGTGGAATCGTCGGCGATGCATCTGAAGAATGAATCGAGGGAGATGTCAGCATGGCAGAGCCTTTGGAGGAGGGGAAGTAGGATGAAGCTCGAAGGGAGGGAAGGGAAGTCAAAGGTGAGCTCGACTCACAAGGTCAAGACCCTCCTCTCCTCACTCCACTGACGAACATCCACCACCCTTCCTGAGATGTAGTGATCATCGCTTGCAGGCGTATCCCTCGAGATGCCGTTGAGACTGATCCGTTGAGCTTGAGGGAAGGGAGCAGGTGGAGGTGGTCGAGGTCGCTTCCTTCCTTCGCCTCCTTCGTCCCTCCTTCGACTTCCTCCTCCGGTCTTGTCCTCCGAGAGAGAAGAGCGTCGTTTCCTCGAATGCTGATGATGAGAGTGCTTGCTGGAGCTAGCGATGGGAGGGGATGGATGGATCTCCATGGAGGAGGAAAGTGGATGGGGAGCAAGTTGGAGGTGGAGGATCGGTGAGCTCGACGAGTTAAAAGCTCTTGAACTTTCGACGCGACCTCTTTCATCTCTCTTTTTTCAGGTGTCACTCTCGCCGTTCTCAATATGCTTATTGAGCTTTGATGCCACTCATCGTAGAGACACAGCGAAACTGGGACCAAATTGACTGAAGAAGCTGAGACGAGCAGAGAGCAAAGCAAAGGGAGGCGAGAGAGAAGAACTATGGACAACACAAGATCCTCGAGAGGATGTCCTTTTAGATACCGGACCAGAGGCCGTAGAGGGAAGCAGAGGGACCATCCCTGGGAGGGAAGAGGGCGAAAGAAGGGCATGTCAGCTCGGCGTCGACGATCTCCCGAGAAGTGCGACGCGTCCTCGACTTACCAAACGAGTCCTCGCGAGCTGTTCTGGGCACGATCGGGCCAAGAGTTGACTGGAGAAAGATTGAAAGGAGTCAGAGACAGACGGTGAAGTCGAATAGAAGTAGATAGAACGAACCGAGTCCGTCCCAAAGCTCGAGACCGGAGGCTTTGACGGGAGATCCAGAACCAGCGACGGAGAGAAGTCCAGCGCCAGTCGAGTTCGAGAGCCAAGGGTACCTGAGAGTGACGTCGAGGTCAGTGAAGAGCTTGATTATCGAGACGGAGAGAAGGAGCTCACACTCGAGTAGTGATGGCAAGCTCGTCGTTCGCGAAGACTTCGACGACGGAGTTGTCGACGAAAACCGTAAGGTTGAGGGTGAGAGTCTCCTGTCCGACGATGGGCCAGAGCTTGAGCTTTCCGGTCTCGGTAGCGTTTCCGTCTGTAAAGGAATCAAAGGGTCAGAACTGAGAGGCGACCGTGAGAAGACGCGACGAGAGGAGACTCACAGGACTTGATGAGGGAGCTCGCAGATCGGTTGATCGTCAAGTTCTGAGCCGAGATGTCGTAGAGAATGTCGGTGTACTCTTGATCGGAGGCAAGGACTCGGAATCCAACCTGAGCAGTCGAGTTGGCGGAGAACTCGAAAGAGCCAGCGCTGAGGAAGAAAAAGAGAGAGATGTCGACGCGTCAGTCTCGAATCGAGGCGAAAATTTGCTCGAGAGACTCACAGGACGTAGAATCGATCAGTAGGCTGAGTCTCGAGTGCTTCGTATCCCTCTTTAACGTCCCTGCTAGCGAGCGCGGAGACGGCAGAGCCAGCCTTGTACGCAGAGACGGTTTCAGGGATGACATGTTGACCGAGCGTTTCGACGGTGATGGATCCGTCGGTCTCGTTCTTGACGGCCCAAGAAGCCTTCTCGTAGAGATCAGGGACTCGAGAGGCGTCGACGTTGGGGATGGTCTTAAGGTAGAGGTCTCGGAAGAGAGTGAACGCTCCCTGGTACCCTTGTTGAGTCGCGAGAACGAGGTTCTCGTCGTCCTCGTAGGTCCATCCGATGACGACCGATCGAGGCGAGTCTCCCTTGACGGGGAAAGCGACGAAGGCGTAAGATTGTCCCCAGTCCAGAACACCGCTGGAGAAGCGAAAGGGAGCGAGTCAGCGGCGAGGTCGAGAACGAACGGGAGAGGTCGACGAGACTGACGAGTAGATAATCTCAGTGTTGACGCTTCCATCGGCCCGAGCAGAGTACTCCACAGCAGACCAGAGAGGCCAGTGAGCTTGATGATCAGGTCGACCTTGCTCGGTTCCGTAAGAGACGAAGTCGCGAGCAGCTTCGGACGCGTCGTCGGTTGCGTCTCCTGTAGAGTTGAGACGAGAAACGAAGGCCGTTTCGAAGTTGCTTCCAAAGTCTGAGAGGAAGGGAACAGAAGAGAAAGTGGTCGTGAGCTCGCGAAAAAGGGAGCGATGAAAGCGAGACCCCGACTCACTCCCGCTCCACTCAGACCAACTCGACTTGACTCCTCCGACTCCTCCTCCGCCAGCCTCTCCCACGAACCCCCCCAAGTACTCCCACTCAAGAGCGTTTCCATCTTCCTTCTGTCGGTAGAGCCAGAGCTTGGGTCCGACGTCGTGTCGACCTCCAGAGATGGTCGCGAAGTGAGTTCCGTTGGCGACCGAGGTTGCGTTGGTCGACGCGATGAGAGCGGAGAGCTGAGGAGATCGGAAGATGTAAGGGTCTCGGAATCCAGCTGGAGAGTTCGAAGCGAGTCAACGTCAGCTTCGAGAGAGAAACGGAGAGAACGAGTGAACGAGCTTTAGAACTCACTGACGTTCCTCTCGGGCCAGTTCGTCAGGACGGGATTGCCTCCGTTACCGAAGGGAAGCTTGATCCAAGACGCTCCTCCATCCTCCGTCCAAGCTAGAGAGCAAGATAGGAGCGAAGGTGGGTCAGTGACGAGAAGAACGGAGAGGTTCGTGGACGCGACGCGACTCACCGATCGATTGAGTTTCAGCTCCCTCTTCCTCTCCTCCAGGGGCAGTCGCTCCGAGTCGAGAGGTGTAGGTCGAGGTGTAGAGGATGGTTGGGTATCCGTTGTGTCCAGGGTTGAGGATGGATCCGTCGAAGACTCCTCGAATGTCGTAGATCTCGGAAGGCCACTGCGACGACGCGTCGGAACGAAAACAACGATCAGGCTCGTTTCAAGAAACAGAAGAGGGAGAATGCTCGCTCAACGCACGATGGTCTTGGCTCCCTCATGTCCCTCGTCTGAAGCGAAGAAGGGAAAGAACTTGTCAGCTTGAGTCGAGGAAGAAAGAGGGTCGAGGGAAAGGCAGGGCTGAACGAACAGTCGTAGAAATGCGTCATGTCGGGCGACCAGGCTGCTCCTTGAGAGACTGCGAGACGAGAAGAACATAGTCAGAGCCACTCCGCAATGAGAGTGAGTGTTTGAGCTCACTGTTTCCCCATTGAATATGCTTTTGGAACGAGATCGAGGATGAGGAGAGGGGAGGAGCGAAAGAGAGCGAGGGAGGAGAAAGTCAGCCGACCGACTCTTTTGCTTCAAACAGACCTGAGTCCGCTCACGAACCTGAGGATGAGACTGATATCCGATGTGGATCGTTCCATCGTCGCGCTGGTACATCCCCATCGGGTCTAAAGAGAAGAGGACGAAAGAAGAAGAGCGTCAGCTTGGCTTTCGTTCAGCCCATCTCGTCACCTCCCTCGTTTGATGACCTCCTCTCTCCTCAAGGCGAGCACTGCCAGAACCCAAACACTCACCGTTCATCCATCCCTCTGGTGCGATGAAACGAGCCTTGGGTCTGAAGGTCGTAAAGAGGGTTGCGTTGCCGCAGAGAGTGAGATCTCCTGGAGCTTTCGACTGGTCCAAATCGCATTCCGAAGGAGATGTCGAGTTGTTGGGGAGCTCGCTTTGCCTCTTGATAGACCGAAGGCCTGGGAGATCGAGTTCAGCTGCTCGAGGGAAGGCGTTTGCGACTGCGACCGCTGAGGTGAGGAGGAGGAGAGACAGCATTGAGGTCGATGGTTGTGGTTCGAGGTCAAGATGCAAAGACAGAAGAAGAAGCAGGAACCAGGTCGAAGTCGAGTTGAAAAAGAGAGCGGCTTGGAACCACGAGGTCAGGCTAAGGTGATGCTAGCGAAGGGAGGGAAGGGAGTAGATCAAGACAAAGGACCGAGGTCAAACGTCAAGGCGGCAACTTCTGCCACTCGCCCGCCTAGACCTCTGTTGACGCCGAGCGGGCAGATCCAAGAGAGAGAGAAGGCGAATGAGCGCGTTCTACCAAGTCCGAAAGCAGGTCCAGCAGCGGCAGCAGAATGAGGGAGGGAAGGGGAGGGAAGATCGAAGTCGAGCTCAGCGCCGAGTTGACCTCGAGATTTGAACGCGACCGATCCGATGCCAGAATGAAAATGTACATGAGAGAAGGGTGAGATGTCGATGCTGATGCTGCTGTAGCGACCTCCTTGTTTGAGCATCTCGCAGAAATGTTGAATGCGGTTGGGGGACGACTTTTGGAAGCACCAAATTGAACCTCTCGTCTTCCTTCGTCGGACGTCCATCATCATCTCCCCTCCCATCTCTTTTCACTCCTTTCTCTCCTTCTTCGTTCGGTCACCCCATCTCTCAACTTGGCCATCATATCAACATCGGAGCCGGCGTGCCTTCTTCCAGGTCGGACCACGCCGCCCCAGCACCTCGAGCGGTCAAGAGGACGAGCTCACCAAAATCTTCAGGGAAGGAGGGGAGGGCTGAAGGGAGGGTTAGCTCTGGTTCTCGTTCGTGAGTGCCTCGTATCCACCCTTGGGCTCTGGCTGAAGGTCAGCTCGCTCCCCCATCAAGGGACTCAGAGCTCGCAGAGAATTTGCTTGCTCTGAGTTTCCTTCTTTGAGGACGAGCTCGCCCCTCCTGCTTCCCTCCTCCCTCTCTCCCCATCTCGTCCAGCTCCTCCTCATGTGCCTTCGAGCAACGAAGACTACGAAACCAAAGCATCGATGGATTCCATATCCTCCCTTTCGCTTTTGTTTTCGTCGTCTTCGTTCCTCGTCGCTCACGCGGAAGTCAACAAGCTGCTCAAAGGAAGGAAGGGAGAGCTCGAAGACTCTCGTCGTTCTCTTCCCCTCCCTCTCCTTCCTTCTCTTCATCTCTCCCCCCCCCACTCTCTCTCCCTCTTTCACTCTTCATCTTCATTCCACACTCTATCATCTCCCCCATCCTCCGATCTATCTCTCCCTTCTTTCTCCATCTCCCCATCTCTCCCCTTCCCTCTTCACCTCCTCGGACGAAGCACACCGTCTTCCCCTTTGAGCTCCTCCTCATGGGAAGATTGTCGCTCAGCGTCCGTAGATTGAACCTTCTTAGGCCATTTATTGCGTCCTCGACCTGCATCTGCATCGTTGGAAGATCCACTTGGGTGGACGCTATGCTTTGGCCAGACAGATCTCCACGACGACGAAGGACCTCTTCCCTCTTCGTTCTCCTTCCGTCTTCGCGTCGCTTTGCGTAGCCTGTCTTCCTCTTTCTATGTGTTTCGCGTTTATGCATGACGTTCAGACATCATCTCTCGTTGTGCCTCGCGAGAGCTCGGGCGACCTCCAAGCGACGTCGCGAAGTGAGCTCGGATCGAATCGAAGAACGCTCGCGGTGAGAAGTTAGCTGCTTGGGCTCGTCTGGTTTCGCCGTCGGAGAGAGGATGAAAGAATATAGCATACGCTCGTGCTCGTGACTGTGAAAAGGCAATCCTGGAAACCCTACAAAACAGACGACGAAAGCTCGCGACGCGTCGAGGGGACCGAACGACGCGTCCGTCCTCCCTCCCTCCCTCCCTCCCTCCCTCACCACTTGTGCTCGACGCACGAGAGTTTGTGACGTTTCCAGTGAGCGAGTTGGTGAGCTGTAGGACGAGGCACGAGTCGATCATTTTCGGTTCAGCGAGGGACAGAGGGAAGGTCGACTCGACGACGAACCTTTGGAACAGTATCGGACAACGAGACACTGAAGCGACGGAGAGGACGGCGCCGTCAGCATCGACGTTGAGAAAAGAAGAAGGCGATCAAGGGGACTCACTCGACTGCAAGCCTGCATCTGTTCTCCTGGAGGAAGCTCGATGCACTCATGAAGTCCGACAACTCGGTCTCGCTTCGCCTCACAACTCCACCAGACGGTACCTCCCGGAAGCGCCAACAGGGTCGTCCTGAACCCTTCCATAGTCCTATCCCCGCTCGCTAAGACTCGCATCGCATCCACGTTCTCCCCGATTGACGGCGACGGATTCTTCAAGAGGAAGCGTTGGACTCGATCCGCTGCTCGGCGAAGACCTGCTCTGGTTGCTGGAGAGAGGACCGGAAGTCCGTTGTTGGGTGGGAGGTGCATGAGGAGGATCTGGGAGATGATTCGGAAGAGAGGAAGAAGACGGCTGAAGATGGGTTCAGCGACCGAGGGTTCCTTTGAGGAGCGGGCGAAAGACCAAGAGACGACGTGTCAGCGACTCGATCTTCAGAGCTGAGGGTCTCTCTGGCGTCTTTCCAAGCAAAAAGTATAGGCCTGCTCACGGTATAGATCCATTCGGGAATGGTTGCGATCCTGTCAGCCAATCTTGTGTGGTAGGTTCGAGCCTCGTCGTTGTGAGCTCGAACGAATCGAGGGAAGGAAGGGTAGAGCATCAGGTTGAAGAGCCAGCCACTATAGAGGACCCAGGAGTTGGTGATCTGAGGTCCAATAACGGGGAGATCGAAAGGATCCGCCAAGAAGGATCGCAGGAAGGAAGGGAGGTACGAAGCTAGGACGGTGTTCTTCGATGATGGAGTCGAGAAGGAGAGACGATGAGCTCGGGATGTCCACAGCTCCCGAGAACGAATTCGGCAACGTACCATGAAGTTGTCTCGGGCAAGACTAGATACCTGAAACCCAGCCTGCGAGATCGAGGAGGGAGTCCAGGATCAGTACGTGGAAGAAAGGAGGGAAACCAAAGAAGCTTGCAGCGACTCACGACGATCTCCATTGCTTGCCAAAGACTCTCCGAAGTGTCCCCAAGAAGCTTGACGGGACCAACGTCGATACCCTCCTCGAGACGTAGAAGTGAAGCGAACTTGTAAGCCTTGGGATCGAGCATGGGAAGGAAGGGAGATGGTGTTGAAGGGGAAGCTCGAACTCTGAAGAGCTCGAGCTCAATTTCCCTTTCCTTCCTTCCGAACCGTCAGCGTCTTTATCTTCAGCTTCTCAGATCCCTCCCTTTCGACGCTCAGGATGTCCCCTTCGATCCTCAAGACGACCTACTCCTTCACAACACCTTCCAACCCCGTCAACCCTCCTCCTCCTCATCCCTCACCTATCCTCGCCGAGCTCCCTCCTCCGCTCCCTACCCTCCCGACTCCCATCCCTACCGACCACCTCTCGGACAAAGCGGAAGTCAAAAGCATAGCAGAACCTACGGGACTCTACGGACCTCTCCTCTCAGCCATGGCGCACGTCAGAGCGAAGGTGAACGACGAGTTGACGAGCTGGAAGGAATGGGAGGACAAGGAGTTTGGAGGGGTCGGTTTGGGAGGCTCGAAGAAGAAGGATACAGCAGGGAAGAAGGTCGAGAGTGAAGGAGAGGATGAGGAAGAGGAGGATTGAGTGACGTTTGGCACGATTGGAATCGGCAAACGGGAGAGGGACGAACTCGAGGAGGAAGGGGAGGAGGAGGACATGTTGAGCTCGAGGTTCGTTCGTTCTCTCGTTTACCCTCGCTACCCCTCGATTCCAGGCCAGCTCGCTTGCTCGCATCCACTTACTGATGGTACAAGCCTGCTCTTCCTTCTTTCAGCTGCATCCTCTCCCGAAACCAGCGCTGCCCATCGACGGGAAACGCGAAGGAGGATCGCTCGTCTCGCCCCTCGCCCTTCCCACTCGCACGACTTCTCCCCTGCTTCACCTCGCCATCAGAGCGTCGCAGGATCGGAAGGAATATTTGATAACATCCCCACTCGGATCTTCGAGAGCGAAGCCGGCGTCGACGTTGAGAGGAAAGGCAGGACGAACACGTTCAACAACTGCTCACGAGGCGACGCGTCTCGTCTTTAGTTTGAACCCTGTTCCACGAGTTCGTGCTTGAGTTCCTGGTCTCTCCCTCGAGCTCGACTGGTCCGTTGGTCTTCGAAGTGGCAGTGCCATGCCCATTCGTACAAATCAAGACAGTAAACGAACACCACGCTCAACCTCATCCCCATCACTCTTCCTCAACCTTCACCTCCCTCCCTCGAGCATCATCTCTCGCACAAAGCTCATCCGCCAGCTCCTTGATACGATCATCCTTCGACCACAACATCGCTTCCCTCTCCTCCCTCTCGTCCCCCAAGGACTTCCTCAACTGCTTGATCTCCCTCTCCAAACCACCAGAAACAACCCTCGCCTCGGCCGTCTCTCTTCGCGCCGCCAACGACTCCTCCCTCGCCTCGTCCCAGTACACCCCGAACTTCTTCCTACACTTGTTCTCCAGCCCCTTAATCTCCTTCCTCAACTCGTCTGCCAACTCCTGTCCCTCCATGGTCACTCTGTCGACGAGAGCGACGTACTCCTCAGCAGCGACGGCTGTGATTTGATCCTCCACCGATTCGACGTCGTCGGGATGAGCTTGGGATTGACCTTCAGTGGCGAGGAGGAGGGAGGAGGTGCTAGCGGAAGTGGAGGGTTCGAAGGTGGAGAGGGTTTCGGGTAGGAACGATCTCGAGCGAGCGGGACCTCGAGGACGAGCTGCGAGAACGGGAGAGAAGGAGAGCGAAGGTCAACGTCACGTCGGACCCTGCTTGTAGAAGTCTCCTGGAACCGCCTCGTTGAGAGAGCCGGAGACTCTGCCGAGGGTCGAGATGGCTCGTGGGAGAGGATCGAGCAGAAACTCACGGGAAGCAAGGGAGGGCTCTCCTGGCTGACTCGTCTTCCTTCGAGAGGGGTATGTTTCGAACGACAAGCAGTTCTTCGTCAGGGCTCTCATCGCGGTTGAAGCAGGGACGGAGAACTGGGGACGACGGAAGACCAACTCACGACGCGACGAAGACATGGGAAGCGAAGGTGATGGTTGGAGGACTGGGAGGTTCGAACTCTTCTGGAACGTTCATAGATCATCCAACCGAACGATTCTTCTAGATCTGACTGATTTGGGGAAGGGGGAGGTGAGGTCCGAGCTTGGCTGCCCTGATCGATCGACGCGACCCGCTTTCGAACCTTTTGAGCTCGAAAGCCTCGACCCGTCCCTTCCACCTTCCAACCACCATCATCAACCCAACGAACGAACTTGCTGAATTGTACCTCAACTCCATCGTATCTCAACATCTCGGTGAGTCGAGGAATCCTCGTCGAAGACAACAGCGAGGTTCACACTAATCCACCTGCCCGACGACGTGTTCTCAGATCAGCATGCACTCCCGCTCGCCAGCACCCTCCCCTCCTTCATCTCCATGTCACTCAATCTTCGAGCTTCCTCCAGCCCCCAAACGGTCTCGAATCCTCCACCCAGACCTTCAGGTAGCCACTGGGTGCGAGTTCGACTTCGAGCTCAGGTTCAAACTCGGTCAGTCTTGTTTTTCTTCTTTCCCTCTCCGTCTCATTCCTGCTTCTGAATCTGACTGATCTCAATGTTTCTCGTCGACTCACCAGGTGTCGCAGAGATCTTCGACGAAGCCGCTCGCCTCAGGCACACCATCGAAGAACGCACTCTCGCGCGACGGGAGATGCTCGAGCAGACGAGGGCGTACATGTTGAGTGGCGGCTCTATGCCTCCGCCGCCGTTCGTCGAGATGGTGCTGAGGGAGAAGAGGGAGAAGGAGGCTGCTCAGAGGGAGGCTGATCTGAGGACGAAGGAGACGGTTGCGAGCGAGAAGAAGAACGCGTCGAGACGGGAGGGGCAGGGAGTTCAGGAGAAGAGGAGGTCTTCGAAGGGAAGAGGTCGAGGCAAGAAGGCTAAGTAGTCTACTCTGTAGTTTTTGGAAGGTGAAGGTTGCAGAGATCTGATGGAATCGTCGTGGGCTAGAATATCGGGGTTGCAGAAGAGAGCGAGAAGCAGATCGACGGGAGAGCGTCGTCCACTCGTCGTGCTCATCTTCTCGAGACAGTCTCCCAAAGTCAAGGTAACAAGAATCACACTCATCGAAGAGAAACACAAACGAAACAACTAACCAAGCTAAAGATCCGACCCACAAAGCAACCCAACTCCTCCCCTCCCAGCTCAAAGCAGCGTAATCTTACTCTTCTTCCCAGCCTTCATCCCTCCCTCCTCCTTCGCTCTCACCACATCCTTCGCATCCTCCCTGAGCTTCTCAATATCCGTCTCCTCCTCGGCCCACTCGAGGATAAGATGTCGACCGAGCAAATGGGTGTGTCGAAGCGCGAGCATGGCGGCTTCGGCGTCCCGTCGAGAGATGAAGTCGAGGAAGGCGAATCCTCGAGCTTTGGTGTCGAACTTTCGAGGGAGACGAACGGATTTGACTTGGCCGTAGGCGCTGAGGAGGGTGAAGAGGTGGGGAGAGGAGGGAGGGAGGGAGAGAGAGTGAGGAAGGGGAGGGAGGAGTCAGTTCGACATCGAGACGCGACTCGAACGAGCGAGGAAGAAAGGACGGAAAAGGGAGGAGGGGAGGTGCGACTCACTTGAACAACTCCCTAATGTCCTTCTTGGTAGCCTCGAAGGGAATGTTCTTCACAATCATCTTCGTCGTCGTTCCCTTCCCAACTCCACCCTTCTTATCCTTCTCCTCTCCTCCCTCGGCTCCCCTCTGAGCGAACTTGACCTCCAGCAAATGTCCATCCAACCTGAACCCATCCATCACTTCCTTCGCCGCCTCAGCAGTCTCAGGAGTCCTGAACCCAACGAACCCGAATCCCATGGAGAGTCGAGAGGTCGTCCCAGGTCGTTTCGGGTCGGGTTTGGTTTGAACTCGAGCGAAGAGGAAGGAAGGGAGGTGGGAGAAGGTGGAGGTGAGGAGATCGGTGGTGGTGGTGAAGTTGAGGTTCTTGACGAAGAGGGTTGCTCCTTGAGCTGCTGAAGCGAGGGTGTCGGAGGTGGTAGCGGTAGCGGTAGCGGAGGAGGAGGAGTCGCCGTTGCCGTTGGGAGTGATGACCGACGACGAAGACGACGCGACGGGAGTCGGTGCTGGAGCAGGAGGAGGAGGGGGAGGAGCGACCTTGAACATCCCAGCGGGTCCCTTCTCGAGGTAGAGCACTGCGTTCCCAAGTCGTTTGTAGGCGAGAGCCTTGAAGGCTGAACGAGCGGAGTGAGCGTCGGTGAACTCGACGACGGCGAGGGTTCCGGCTGGAGGGAGGAGGAGTCTCGAGATGGTTCCGTGGAAGGAGAACATCTCTTGGAGGGTGGCGAGGGTGGTTCCGTAGGGGATGTTCTTGATGAGGATGGTGGTTGGGGAGCGAGCGGAAGAACCGTTGAGGGATTCGAGGAGGATTCCTTCCTGTGGACGCGAACAAGAGGAGGAAGGAGAGAAACGCGTCAGAAAGCCGTTTCGTCTCGCTTGAGGGGGTAGAAAACGAGGAAGGGAGTAAGATGGGAGCTGTACTCACGTCTTCAAAGTACTTCTTGGTCTCCTGGATAACGTGCGTCTCAGCGAGAGCGAGCTTGACGGCAGCGTTGTCGGAATCGGCGCTGAGGATGTCGGCTTTGCTGATGTTCATTCGGTCGGCGACGGAAGACACAACGGCGTCACTCTGTCATCGAAAACCAAGCCAACGAAACGCGAGAAAAGAGGTCAACTCGAAGGTCCCTCGTTCCAACAAAGATGCGTCTCGAAGCTTCGAACTCACGTTCATGTACAACATCGCCCAGTTGAACTCCTTGCTCGCCTCAGCCTTCTTCTTCTCTCCTCGACCGTCCTTGAGCGTAGCCTTCTTGACTCCTCCCTCAGCTCCCTCGACTCCAGCAACTCCATCGCCAGCGGTTCCGAGTTGAGCTCGTCCAGGGAGGACGTGGAGGAGTCGACCTTGGAAGGATCGACCGTCGAGAGCGGTGAAGGCTGCGAGAGCGTCTTTGGTTTGGGTGAAGAGGACGAAGGCGGTTCCGAGAGGTTGGTGGGTCTGTTGAGAGAGAGGGAGGTGGACCTGCGAGGGAAAGGAGACGCGCGACGAGCGAGAGGAAGAGGTCAGAACGACGCGTCGAGAAGGAGGCACAGGTCGGTCGAGAAACGCGACCGAGGCAGAGAGACGAGTGCCTCACAGATGAAACAGCTCCGAAAGGAGCCATGAGGGTGGTGAGATCGGTATCGGAACACGAGAAGGCGAGGTTTCGAAGGAAGAGTCGACCCGTCTCGAGTATGAGGTCCTTGGGCTGGTTGATTCGCAAACGAGTACAGGAAAGGTATCAGCTTCGACCTCAGAGCAACCAGGCAACCTCCCAGAAGTCGACGCTAGTCGAGAACAAGTCGCGTCGACTCACATCCTGCTCTCCCTGAGGTCCCCTCCCACCCGAGCTCACAACCTCGACGACCTTCGCTCCTTCGGCCTCCTCGACGACCTTCTCCTCATCAACCAACGACCCACTCATCATCTGCCTCATCCAAGCTGCATCATCGAGCGTTCCATCATCCACTGGATCCTCCTGAACGACCATCATCTCCTCCTCGACGACGGGAGCGACAGCTGCTTCTGGGACAGCGACGACGGGCAGATCTTCCCACGACCTTCCAGCGTTCTGACCTCGCTTGGACGTCATGGCCTCCATGTATTCGAGGTACTGGGCTGATTCAGGAGTGGATTTGAGACGCTTGCTCGTTGAGGGACCGCCGTCGGTGGGAGCTGAGGCTGAGGGAGGAGGAGGGGAGGAAGGTCGTTTGAGCGAGTGGTGGTTTGGGAGGTGAGAGGTTGAGGCTGAGGAAGATTTGTTGAGTGCCGAGGCTTGGTTCTGTAGCAGACAAAGTAAAACTGTCAGCTCGTGTTGAGATGGCAACTCAAAGAGGGCTCTACGACCTCAAAGACTGAAGCAAGAAGGACTGTTCGAAGCTCACCTCGTCGACCAAATCCCACTTGATCCTCGCTCCAGCGAACCAAGTCCCATTCCACCAGGCTACAGCTTTGGAAGCGTCTTCGGGAGTCTTGTATCCTACGAAAGCGAATCTTCTCTTGGAGTAGACCTTGACGTCGGTGATAGCAGCTGAGGCTGTAGAAGTTGAGGTCGAAGGGGAGGAGGAGAGGTGGTTCTTGAAAGAATCGAGAGACGTCGAGGGAGGAAGGTTGGTAACGATCACTCGAGTGGACCTGCAGATGGAAAAGAGAGGTCAGCGAGGAGGTACGAGAGGAGCGGGGAGGAGGTGAGCTCACATGTTGGGCTGGAAGAGGGAGGGAGGTTGTTGGGAGGGAGAAGAAGGAAGCTCAGCAAAACTGAGCTTTGGAGGTTTGGAGTCCTCGGCCTCCTCCTCCCCTTCCCCTCCCCCTTCCCCCTCTTCCTGACCTCAAACGGCGACGAGCTCGTCCCTCCTTCTCCTTCTTCTTCTTCCTCTTCTTCCAGCATGCCTCTCCCCTCTTCCCTATCACCGTCGAAGGCTCGCAACTTCTCTCCTCCGACCTCGACAATCTCTCCTCCAACGACTTCCCTGTCCCCGTTCGCTCCTCCGGTCGCCCAGTTCACTCCCTCCCCTCACCTCTTCGTCCAGGACCGCAAGATCACCTCCTCCCTCAGAGACGAGGACGATGCGAGAGCTAGGAGGCTGATGCTGCAGGAGGAGGAGATCCACTCGGCTGCTCGAAGGCTGAGGAGGAGGCTGCCAAAGAGAGGATGCGAGGTCAAGAAGGCGGGTGCTCTCCTTCAGCTCGAAGCCTCCTTTGTTCGTGGAAAGGTGAGTCTACGAAGCTTGTAAACACTTAGTATTCAGGTCCTAAAGCTGACCTCTCCCCTTCTGCTTCTTGACAACCTTCCTTCTAGCCTCTCATCACCTCAACTCGCTCGTTGCTGCTCACGGACGCCTCCCTCTCGATTTCGACCCCTCTCGACCCGCTCCCTCGACCAGCAGTCCTCGCCATCTGCTCAGACGTCCTCGTCTTAGGTCTCAAGGTTCAAGTGGACAAGGAGGAGAAGCTCTACTTTGATTGGAGGCTGGAAGGGCAGAGGATCATTAAGCTCGCGAGGTGTGACGTCGAAGAAGGTGAGCTCGGTTCTCCCTCGACGCGTTCGGAGTGATTTGGGCGGACGGTCGCTTTCGAGAGGATCTTCCTCGTTGGGAGTGATGTTTGGTGATGCGTATGCGTAGACTCTGGGACATGGGAACATCCGGGGAGCTGGACTCGAGCTGTCTTGGAGGTGGAAGCGAGGAGAGGTCGAGGAACGAGCGAGGGCTGACACTGGTTCCCTCTCGTTCGTTCGTTTCCCTCCTCTTTTCAGACCCAACAACCAAAGTCATAACCTTCTCCACCCCTCTCACTACTCTCTACATCCACCCTTCCTCTTCCTCGACCACCTCGCTCTACCAAACCCTCCTCCAGCACCTCACCACCTCGAACTCATCTACCTCCCTCCCGCCAACACCTCCCGCCTCCCCAGCCTGCCCAACCACGTCGCGATCAGCAACTCCCACCTCTCCCACCTCCCCAACCTCGCCTCTCCCACAAGCCAGACCCAAACGAGCCGTCCCACCCTCGTCCTTCCACTCCCGACCTCTCTCTCAGATCTCCTCCCACTCAGCAACCTCAACCACCTCGATCTCCTCCCTCCGATCCGTCTCGAGCTTCAGGTCTGACTGGCAGCCGGTTTGGGTGAAAGATGACGACTGTGCGGGATGTATGGTCTGTGGGGAAACTTGGGGGTGGAAGAGAAGAAGGCATCATTGCCGAGGTAAGTCGAAACGAGACGAGACGAAGACGCGTCGAGCTTTCTCCCTCTCCCCTCCTTCCCTCCTTCGAAGCCCTCCCTGACTGCTGCTCTTCTTCTTCGGTTCCAACGCACAGCCTGTGGTCGCCTGATCTGCTACGAATGCTCCTCCTTCCGACCCTCCATCTTCGGTTCCCTCCAACCCATGCGATCCTGCACGACTTGCTCGACAGCAATGGATCGAGACTCGGACGACGACGAGGAGGAGCTGGAGCATGGAGAAGGTGGAAGCCAAGTCGGACTTGGGATCTACGGAGACGAGGAGGAGGAGGGGAGTGATGGGGAAGGGACGGTGAGAGGCGGGAGTGAGCGAGGAGACAAGGAGGAGGAGAGGGTGGATCCGGACGAGGAGAGCTTGCAGAATGTGGACGAGGGAGGGTTGGGGAGGGTTAGGGAGGAGGACGAGGCTGAGGGCGAGAGGAAGGAGTAGACTGACCTCGGGGGGAGGGACGACGACACGAGACGAGACGCGTCTCGCTTTTTGCTTCTTCTTGCTTTGCTTTTCACTTTCACGACTTCCACGACTCGCACCTCACACACAGCATCAAACTTCATCAACCTTTTACGATATATCATAACCTAACCTAGCACGTAAGCTTCACAACCTATCAACGAACCTGACGAACGGAAATCGAAACGAAAACAAAAACAATCCCGAACCTTGACGTGTCCGTTCAACACTACTGAACAGCCACCAAATCCTCAGCCTTCATCTTCACGTACGCCTCTCTCAACCTGACTACACCCTTCCCCTTCGCCTCAGAAGTGGAGGAGGCGAGAGACTTGGGTTTGGGTTTGGCGGGGTTGTCCTAAGACGCGAAACGAACAACGAAAGTCAGCGTTGTCGACGCGTTTCGTTCTGCTCCACTCGAACGAACGCAGAGCAGGGGTGGGTTGGGGGTAAGGACACCGACTCACCGAATGACACTCCGCCCCCAATTCAATCCTAATCTCCTTGTCCTCTCCGTCCGGGCCAGTCTGGAAGATCCAGATCTTTTCGAGGTCGCCTCGACGTCCTAGGGTCGTGCAGTGGTTGGTTTTAAGGCCTATCACGAATCGAAGTCAAAAACGGAAGCGGAATCAGTTTGAGGTTGTCTGTGCGCGAGAGAGCGAGATTGGAGGGAGCAAGGGAGGGAGGGAGGTAAACGAGAGGGCGGAGGAAGACGCGAGCCAACTCACCCTGGGGACATCCCAAAAGTCGGACCTCAGGCTGCTCGGAGACGAAGGAGGTTGGGGCGGGGGAGTACATTGAGTGGGCGACTACTCAAAGCGCATCCAAAAGCGAAGGTCAGTAAACGAACGAAGGGAGGAAAAGAGAGGGAGAAGGGAAAGCGAGAACGAAACGAACGATGAGCAGCCGTCGCGTCCAACCTCGACCAGATCGCTCGACAGACTTCCGGGGCGAGGACGTATTCTCGACCTGTGCTTGAGCAGGTGAGGATGTGGAGTTTGATGCTGCGAAGTGAGGAAGACGAAGTTGAGAAGGATCAGTGTTCGGGTTGACGCGACGAGAGGAGGACGAGCGGGAGGGAAGCAAGTGAGGGAAATGTAGAGGAACGAGGACGAGAGATAGAAAGCGAGACGACTCACTTATGGAAGAAAGTCCTCCCATCAGGAGGAGCGAGCGACTGAAGGTAATCCAGGTGGATCCGAACTGATCGAAGCGCAAACCATACCAAAACAAGGTCAGCGCCATCTCCTCTCTCTCCCCCCCCTTCAGCGTCGCATTCGACTCACCTTTCTTCAACGGCCCCGGCAACCAAGCGTCCATATGAGCCTCATGATTACAGATCGACGTCTGAGCGCACATCGAGGAGGAAGCGATGGGTTTGGGCGTTCGAACGCGTCCTCGAGTTCCCGTGGGAGTTTGCTTGGTTGATTTGAGGGAGGCGAGGTTGATGGGGTTGAGGGTCGTTTGGATGGGAGAGGGAGGGAGGGAGGGGATGTCTAAGAAGCCAACAAACGAAGAACGGGAACGTTAGAGAAAGGGGAAGAGAGGGCGGGAACGACGACGAAACGACGACGACGGAGATGAAGCGCGAACGAAACGAACCTGCTTGAGCAGCTCGAACAGAGAGATCTGGGTGGGATTTGAGGATCTATTTAAACGTCAACCGAATGGAAAGAACCATCACAAGTCAGCGCTCAATCTCAATCTCGACCTCATCGCATCCCCACCCAAGTCTTCAAAACGACTAACCTTCTTAACCCTCTTCTCCCCAACACTCCAACCCTTCACGAACCTCACATTCTCCACCAGTTTCCCCATCCCCATCTCAGGGTTCTTGTTCCTTTCCTCCGAGAGGGCTAGGACGAGTTCGTCCTCCGAGGGGATGACTTCGATGTGAGCGCCAGCGTGGGAGTGAGGGTGCGAGGAAGAGAAAGAGATGTCGATTGGAAGTGAGAAGGGGAGAGGGCGGGTTTGGAACATCGTTGAAAAGGGGTTAAAGTGGATTTGGAGTGGGTTGGTGGGTTGGTGGTGGGTGGTGGGTGATGGTGGGAAGAGAAAGAAAGGAAGGGAGAGGAAGAGGAGGGTAAGGTTGAGTGAGGACTGCTCGACTGTTGCGTCGTCTTCCTGCGGATCGACTGACTCGGTTGTTGCCTCAGCAGTCGAGAGACAACTCGATGCTAGAAGATCGCGTCACTGAGTGTTCGGCCGATTACGGAAAGTTTGATGCGAGCAAAGAGCGACCCAGTCAACGGAAGGTGAAGTTGGGAGGAAGATCGAGACGCGTCGTCGTTTCGCTGAAGTCGTTTGGTTTCGTCACTCGTTGTTGAGGTTCTGAGCGCTCGAGTCGAAGAGGGACGTCGATCGGAAGACAGAAAGTACGTCCAGAGGTTGGGACGAGAGCGGAGGCGGCCGAGAGTTCAAGAAAGGGAGGAGACGAGTTGAGGCAGCTTTTTGACGATGAGCGAGGACAGGGTGGATGGCCGAGTTGGAAGAGAGAGGAGGAGAGGTCGAGAGGAAAGTTTGAGCCCGTTATCTTATCTCCTCCTCACGTGATCTGGTCTTGAAAGGGAGATAAGATGGGGTTAAATGAGGTGGAGGGAAAAAGAGCACGAGTTTTCAGGCTGTGGGAGCGAGGAGCGACGAGCTCGCCTGGACGACGCGGAGTCGAATCGATCAAGCTCGACCAAATCATCCTTCCCTCGGCTGTCCCCCCTTCCTCCTCCCCCACCATTCCACCCTTTCTCTTCCCCTTTGGTTCGTTCGTATGGTTCGACGACGAGAGACCCGTCGGTCTGCTGCCATCGCTGCAGCCGACGCCATAGCGAAGCAAGACCTCCCCGAGCCGGACTCTCCTTCACCTCCTCCCCTCCTTGAAATCGACCTTTCCTCCCTCGGATGCCACCACAAATCCAACTGCGACCATTCGAACCATCTACATGCACCAGTAGGAACGCCTGCTCCATCACAGCTGCCATCTGGAGTCGCGGAGGAGGACGAGGAGGTCGATCAGCTCGACGAGGACCAGGGAGAGGGAGAAGCTCAACCAGCTTTGGGTCTGGACTCGCTGCCTGGAGCTCAAGAAATCTTAGCTGCAGCTGGGAGTCTATCAACAGGAGGTCTGGTCATGGATGATGCCGCTCATGAAGCTTTCTGGGCTTCTTTTCCTCAGACGGTAAGTCTTTCAATCCAACCTTCCCTCCCCTCCTCGAGAGCTAGTCGAGAAGTTTCCAAGAGCTCACTTTTGCTCTTACTTTCTTCTTGAACCATGTCTGGATATACAGAGCAACGAAGAGATGCCTGCTGCTACTCTGGACGAGCTATCGAGAGCTCTGGCGTTGTGAGTGCAGCTCTTTCTCTACCTCTTTCACCTCTCATCCTCCCTTCCCTCTCCCTCCCTCCCTCCGTTCGACCCATCCTTCCAACCCCGTTTCCTCGAGCCACCCTTGACGAGTGGCTCTGCTTTATACGAGAGAATGCTCGCATGCTCTTCCTCTGTATAAAAAGCTCAGTCTCGAGTCTTCACCCAAAATTAACCTCGCCACCTCCCTTCAAAAACCAAACGAACTCGAGCTCACAATCTTCCCTCCTCCCTCCCTTTCTCCCTCTTCTAGCAACCCCGACCTCCTCTCCCAGCCTCACGAACTCCAACTCGACCCCGCCATCTCCCACGGCCTTGATAACCTCCACCTCCCTCATCGAACTCACCAACAACTCAACCACAACTCGACGAACGACCACCTAGATCAGTCCTACCCGAGCGGCTTCGAGGACGAGGAGGAGCAGCGACGTCAGGCGGAGGAGGAGATGAGGCTTCATCACGAACAGCAACAACAACAGCAACACCAGCAGCAGCAGCAAAGCATCGCTAACTTCCAGGCTCAGTTCAGTGGGGGGCCGTATAACTTTGATTCTCCGAGTGGAGGGGACGACGGTGGGGAGGGAGGGTACGAGAAGAATAGGAAGGAGAATCATGTGAGTTCCCTCTTCTTTACGCGCTGGTGGGAGGGCTCCAGCTCGCAGTTATCGAGGTGAAGGTGCTTGGGCTTGGAGGGAAGGGAAGGAACGGACGAACGACGAGCGACGGCGCGTCGCGAATGAACGGAACTGACCACCTCTCTTCCCTCCCACCCAACCCACCACCCCCTCCCCCCATCACCCACCCCCCAACCCAACCCGACCACCCCCCCGACCACCCACCACAACCCAACAGAAAGAAGTCGAACGCCGCCGCCGCGAAACCATCAACACCGGGATCAACCGCCTGGCAGCCATCGTCCCAACGAACGAAAAGAACAAAGCTGCCATCCTCGAAAAAGCAGCTCAGTACATCGAACTCTTGCGGAAATCCGAACACTCCAACATCGAGAAATGGACGATGGAGAAGACCTTGATGGATCAGTCGTTGGAGGATATGAAGAGGGAGTTGGAGGAGGAGAGGGGGTTGAGGGTGAGGGCGGAGAAGAGGTGTAGGCAGTTGCAGGCTCTGACGAATGGAGGGGGGAGTGGGAGTGGGAGTGGGAGTGAAGCAGGTGGAGGGGGAGGAGGGGGAGGGGGTGGGGGAGGAGGGGCGGAAGCAGAGTTTTTCGATGGGGTTGCGTTGTTGAGTGGGTTGGCGGAGGGGGGTGCGTTTGATGGAGTGCAGTTTGGTGGTGGTGGGGGAGGAGGAGGTGGGAATGGTGGGAATGGGAATGGAGGGTATGTGGAGGTGGAAGGGGAGAGGTTGTTGGGGTTGAAGAGGCAGAGGATTTCGTAGACTCCGTCTGGGCTTCGTGCGTTTCGTTTTGGGTTCTCCGTCTTTTGCTTTTTTTGTTTCGTCTCGCTCTCTTCTCCTTACACCTTCAACGATCTTCTCTCCTTTTATGTCCTTCTCCACATCCGTATACTACTAGGCTTCCGTCGTTTCGCTATCTTTCACTGTATGTCCATCATCATTCTCTTTCGACGACGTTCTCGTTTCGACGCGTCGACTCGATCATCCTCGCTTCTTTCCTTCCTCTTCGAACGATCTCTCTCTCTCTCGCACCGCATCAAGTACGACGAATCAAAGTCCTCTAAATAAAGCTCATGCGAAGTTCGTAAAAACAACAACCAAGACGACTTATCACCTCCCCTTCTCCCTCCCTCGCTCGTCCCTACTAATCAACCCTCCTCCCATCCCCACCCTGGTCCACCAGCCCCAATCCCCCAACCGCCGTCGATCTACTCGTCCCCGCCGCACTACTAGGTCTCGCTTGCCTGCTCCCCAGATCCCCCGCCGAGCTCTGCGACAGTCCGGCGGAGAGAGGAGGGTTCATCAGCGGGTCTCGGTTGGTCGAGTCGTTGGCGCGGGAGGGAGGGGGTGTGGAGGTGAAGCCTTGGAAGAAGTCTGCTACTGAGCCGCTGTGGGGTAAGAAAACGAGAGTAAGGGGGGGTGAGGGAGGTCAGCGAAGAAGGAACGAAGAGCGGATGGAACGAAGAAAAGAAGGGAAGACGAGACGAGGCGCGTCGTTTGAACTCACGAGAAGTTCCTATTCACCCCCGCCCCACCCGCTCCCGTCTTCCACTTCGCGTTCTTCCCATTCTCCGAATCTCCTTCACCCCCTCCCGCTCCTCCTCCTCCACCACCACCCAAATCCCCATCAAAGTACTCCCCTCCCTCCCCATCCTCTCCATCCTCGCCATACCCCCCATCCCCACCCATCAACGCCGGACTCTGCGCTCCACTCCCTCCCTCCCCTTGTCCCGCACCTCCTCGTCCAGAAGCTCTCCTGCTAGCCTTCTTAGCGTGATGCCGTCGACTGGCCACCGAGTTGGAGAACAAGGGAAGCAGGTATCGTTCGTCGAGAGCGGTGAACCATTGTCCGTCGCGGAAGACCATCCCTTCCCTGTTCGAAGCGGAGTTAGGAGAGGGAGGTTGGGAGGAAGAGTGTCTTGAAATGGGTTGGTGAGAGGAGGAAGAGGGGTCGTTGAGGAGGGAAGAAGCTGATTGAGCAGAAGGGAAAAGTTCACCGTCGTCCGACCGTTCGTCGTCGTTGTCCTCCTCGGACGACGAAGTGTTGGAGAACCCTCGAATGAGAGCTGCGTTGGCTGATCGAGGAGGGTTGTTGAAGTTGACTTGACCTGACGATCTGTAGGTTCCTCCGAGGCTGTTGGGTGGTGGGGAGTTGAGGTAGCCTGGTCCTCCAAGTCCTTCCTCGACGTCTTCGTACCCTCCTCCTCCGACTTCGCCGTCGCTCAACCCAACGGCTCCCCGCCCTCCTCCCCCTCGTCCACCACCACCTAGCGAGCGTCCATTTTGACCAGCGTACCTCCTACTACCAGGCCCGACCTGCAAGGCCATCCCACCGCTCATAGCGTTCCAGTTCCCTCCAGCCTCGTCCTCGCTCGACGCGTCCTCGTCCTCGACTCCCACGCGAATCCCGAGGACTTCGAGCATCCGAGCGGTGGTTCCTCCGAAGACGATGACGGTGATGACTACGACGACGAGGACGGTGGTTCGCAAGGCGTCGGCGTTCTCTCCTTTTATTCCTACAGCCAGAGCGACTCCGACGGCTCCTCGAAGACCGGACCAGAAGAGCCTGAGAGGAAACGACGAACGAAAGGGTGGGAGGTTAGGCTTGAGTCGACGAGAAGAACAGTACTCGGATGAGTGAGTTGGGCACGTACATCATCTGGTAAGAATGAGGCAGCTCCTCAGCTCGTTGACCTCGAGCGTGGAAGATCCAGTTGATGATTTCGGAGAGAGGGAAGACGGCGGCGTATCGAGCTGCCATGACCGAGACCTGTTCGAGTCGAAACGCATGTCAGCTTGACGCAGTCACACTGAACGAGAGCTGGGAGACGTACGGTAGTGACGAGGATGAAGAGAGGTTTGAAGACGAGGATGTCTTGAGCGCTGAGAAGGGACGAGACGCGACGAGGAGGGGAACGAATGTTAGCAAGGGCTCGTTCGTCTCGATACGACCTCGCAGGGATTCAGAGATACGAGACGAGAGGTACAACTCACAAGAGGTTGAGTCCGAGGTAGATGAAGATGAAATTCTCCGAGAGTTGAGCGAGGATGGCGAACATGTACTTCGTCGTTCTTTGGGTTCTCCTCGACATCGAATGATAGGCGTAGTGCTTGAGGGTGATTCCACAGAAGAGGAGGGAGACGATACCTATTCACCCGTACCAAGCAATGAGAAGGAAGAACCGAGGACAGTCAGCGTTCGTTGATTCCCGCGTCGACCTCGAGCTCGAGCTCGCGTCTCTCTCCCATACCCTCTCCTCCCTCCCTCCCGTCTCCAGTCCCCCCAATCCGAGAGAGCTCGCGACTCACCACTCATATGCAGCCCCGTACTCATAAAGTAGCTCGTGAAAGCGACGAGGGTGATGATGCAGCTCTCGATCCCAGGGTAGAGGCTGAGTTTCGAGTGCTTGAGGACGAGCGAACACGAGAGACCGAAGATGACTCCGAGGGCCATGGAGATGGTGAACTGGAGGAGGAAGATGGCAACTCCGTGGAAGAGGGACCTGACTGAGATTCCGTCGTCGCCGTGGAACTGGGAGAGGGTTCTGCGAGGGTGGTGAAGAGAAGGAAGGAGGGTTGAGCTTGAGTGTGAGACGCGTTGACAAAGGACGAAGACGCTTCTATCGACGCTAGAGCCTCCTTCGAAACGGAGGGCAGGACGTGGGCAGGACGAGATGATGGAGTCTGAGTACTCACTCGTAAAGCACAATTGAGACGGCGTCGTTGAGGAGCGACTCTCCGAAGATGATGGAGAAGAGCTTGGGATCGACCTTGTACGAGTTGAAGATGGAGATGATGGTGACAGGATCGGTTGCTGAGAGGGTTGAACCGAAGATGAGGCATTCAAGGAGAGTGAACTTGAGACCTTCGAGACCTGTGAAGGACCAGAGGTAGACGAGGACTCTGTGGGGTTGGAGAGACGTGGGGAGAGTGTGTTGAGGGGAGGGGAGGAACGGCGGCGATGGGAGGAGAGGAGCGATGGAGGTGGAGAGAAGAGGTTGGATGGTAAGAAGATAGTCAGTTGCAAGTGATGACTCGTTAAAGATGTGCTGGGATCTCGAGGGAGTGCGAGATGGTCCCAAGGGCAAGGGCGAGGACGGGGAAGGGGAAGGTTCGAAGCTCACCCAAGTCCGACGGCTGAGATGAACGTTCCGACGAAGGCGAACGTCAAGATGACTCCGAAGTTCCTGAAGAAGTTCTCCTGCAGGTCCCCAGTCAATCCAAACAGAAGTTGGTCAGCTCTCGATCTCGAGCAGAATTGGACGAGCTCGCGTCTCTCGTCGGCGACCTCCAGCTGCGGGAGGAGGGAAGCGAACGAGCTTGGAAGGGGTGGGAGGGAGGGACTGACCTGTTTGAGCTCGTATCCGGAATTGAGGATGATGGGAGGGAGTAGTAGGTTGAAGAAGAGGGTGTGTTTGAAGGTCTGGGAGTTGAGAAGGAGGAGTGGAAGGAAGGAAGGGGAAGGTGAGCTCCGAACGCGGAAGGAGATGGGCGAGACGAAGGGAACCCACGATCATCTCCCGAATCATATGGCCTGGCGAGAGTCTCAGTATCAGACCAACAACCATACCTGCATAGCATGGAAGGGGTGAGAAGGTTAGCTTGAGCTGTGGGAAAATAGACGGATGGGAGAGGAAGGGAGGTGAAGCTGACCTGCGAAGATGGAGACGACCGTTTCGTGGATGGCTCTGATTCTCCTGACCTGGAGATAGTACGACATCCACAGAGCTCCAATGAGAAGCATACAGAGAATGCAGAGAGCCCATGACGAGAGCGACTCCTCTTCCTCCGGCGTTGGGATGGGGTTCGTGGGGTTGGCGGTCGACATTCAGAGGAAGGGAGGGGAGGGGAAGGAGCGGTCGAGGGAACGAGGAGTGGGCGGTGAGGCGATCCAGTCGAGGTGAGACGTGTGCTCCTGGAGAGTATAGAAAGGCGAGTAGGTTGTCGAATCCTTTCTTGGGTGGTGGTTTGGTTGGGAGAGAGGCGAAGGGCGAGTCCCTCTTGGACGAGCTCAGTCAAATTCCAGGGACGTCCCTTCCTCTCCTCCCTTCCCTCCCTCTCTCTGCTCTTCAAACCATCAGCACTCAGAAAAACCTTCTTTCGCCCCTCTCCCCCCGCCGCTCTCTTCAGGATGTCGGCCACCACCCTCCTCCAACGTCTTCCTCGAGCGTCGTCGTCTCGAGTTCTCCTCTCCTGCTCGACTCGATCCTTCTCCTCCTCCCCTCCTTCCTCCTTCCCCTCCTCGTCCACTCCTCCTCCCCCGACTGCCCTCAACGCATCGAGATCAGCACCAGCATCGGACCTGCGAGCTTCTACCCGGAAGGTTCCTAAATACTACCCTTGGTCGATAGACCCGACGAAGCCCGTGGGAGATCTCTTTTCAGCAGATGGTGTCAAGGTCAGTCTCAACTTCCTCCCCTTCCCTTCGTTCCTCTCGTTTGCTAGTAGATTCAACAGAAGCCTGACCTCTGGTCCCTCTGCTGCTGCTTTGACTCTCTTTTCTACTCTTAGACTGTCGCCGTTAACTACCACCAGGCTCTGCTTTCTCGTTTGGCTGGAAACACTCAAGGTGAGCTTTCCTTCCCTTCGACTTACTTTCCTTCCTCCTTGTTTCCTCTTCCAAGCCCGATTCGGGTGGACGTCCTGGGGTTTACAACTCGCGCCATGTGCTTCGAGACTCTCGATCTCTACTCCGTCGCTGCTGGACCGCTGCTTGAGGCGTAGGCTCAGCGGCAGGAGGAAGGAAGGTCGACGAGCTCGAGCTCGCGAAAAGTGAAGGGACACCAGACGTTGCTCTCGAGCTTCGTCCGTTCTTCTTCCCTTTGTCGACGAACCAGGGCTGGGCTAGGTCCCTAATCAACAGCTCAGATCCCGCGCGTATCCTGACAGCCATGTCGACACACCTTTCACATTCACGTGCGAGCCCTCCCAAACCTCACCAAGCTCAAACTGACTCTCCCTCCTTCCCTCCGAATACCTCCTTTCCTCTCCCATCAGGAACCGACCTCGAGTCTGCCTCGGTTCTTGAGATTGTCGAGAAGACCGCTCGGGACGCCATCCCCGACCTGGAACCTATGCGACGAAACGAGAGCGACGCTTACTGGCGCATTCGTCGTCGAAAGACGTTCTACGCGGCTTGCGACCTTCTCAACAACAACTTCTTCCTCTCCACCCTCGTGAGTTCATTTCCAAACCTCAGGTTCCGCTTGGAGTTATCTGAAGCTGGAGATCGAAGTGGAGAACGCGTCCTGACCTTCGGTTTCTCGTCCGTTCTCGCTTCGTTCAGCGAAACCCCAACACCCCCGGCTCCTACCCTTACCAACTCGAAAAACAAGTCATCGCCTCCTTCGGATCCTCCACCGGACTCGAACAAACCCTCCTCGGAACGGCCGAAGGCATGTCCACCTCCGGCTGGATCTGGCTCGTCCAAGAAGAACGCAACTCCCTCGACGGACTCTCCCTCATCGCCACCTCCGGACCCGGAACCCTCCTCGTCCACAAAGCTCGACCCGTCGCCCCCCTCGCCAACCTAGGTCTCACCGTCCCCGACGGCTACATCTACGGCGAGCAACATCACGCCAAAGCCGTTTCGTCCCTCCTCGCTGAGGACGTCGAATCTCGAGCTTCCCTCCTCAATGAATCCTCTGGCTTGCTTCCCGCTTTGCCTTTCAGCAACCCTTACTCCCCGACGAGCGTCACGAACGCGAGTCCGGCGCCGAGCTTTGGGGAGTTGACGTCTTTTAGGAGGATCATTCCACTGGCGGTGTTGAGTATGAATGAGAGTGCGTGGATGGTGGATCATGGGGTTTGGGGGAAGGAGGAGTACGTGAAGGCTTGGTTGAGGGCGGTGGATTGGGAGTTGGTGGAGAAGAGGATGTTTTATACTGGGGGGCAGGAGGGGAAACAGATTCTTGATACGACGGTGGGGAGGGATTGGAATCAGTAGCGTAGAACCTAGCTCTTTTGGAACGGAAACGAGGGAACGCGGTCGACGTTTGGTCTTTGCATATCGAACGGAACTCTTCTCTCTCTCTCCTCGCTCTCGCTCTTCGGAAAGTGAACTTGAGAGAGTTCGCGAGCGATGGGCATGATCATCGACCGAAAACCAACCCCTTCCCAACCTTCTCCACCGTCCTGAACGTCAAACTCACCCTCCTCTCCCGCTTCACCTTCCTCCCTACTCCCTTCTCCCCAGCCAGCTCCTTCACCTTCTCTCCCTTCAGACCCTCGATGTTCGCTACCGAAGCAGCTCCAAAATCGTCCTCGAAGACGTGTTTGATTTCGTGCTTCCAGTCCTGCACGAACGCAAATTGAAACGAGGGGTGTGAGCGAAAGACGCGTCGAGAGGGACGAGGGCAGAAGACGAGGGGGAGGGGAGGGATGAACGTACGCTGTACTTCTCGCCCGACAGAACAAGCAAGGATCTCGGCTCGAGGAGCAGGACGATGGGAGGTAAGTCTGGAGGCGTCATGTCCATGATGGAGTTGAGCGCGATGGTTGGACGGGGAGGAGGGTAGAGGAAGAGAAGGGTGGGCCAGAGGAGGGAGAGGGAGCAGGTTGTTGGGTAGTAGGCTGGTCCGTCGGAGTGGGGCTAGAGATACACAAACACTAGAGTCAGCGAAAGGGACGAGGAAGAGAGGAAGAACAACGAAGAGCGAGAAAAAGAAGAGGTGCTCACATCGATCCCCTCACCCGGACGATACTCGTTGATGAGGACCTGATTCGGTTGGCCGATCTTGGAGTCGGAGTAGACGCCGAGGTCTTTTATTCGGGTGATGAGGTCGGGGCTGGGACAAAAGAGAGAGAAGTCAGTGAGAAGCAGGAGAGGACAGGGAGACGCGACGAGCTCACAATTGGGTTACCCAGGGAGGAAGAGCTTCAGGGATGAGGGTATTCGATTTGGTGAGGGTTCCACCTGTGATAGAGGAGGAGTTAGGTCTGAGATGAAGGGTGAAGGGGGCGAGGGAGAGCGAACGAACCCCAGTACTGGAGTCTGAAAGAGGGGAGGCAAGGGAGGAGGTGGTGAGCTCGAGGTCGTTCGTCGACGGAAGATGGAGACGAAGAGGAAGAGAGGGCTTACCTTCGACCTGTTGGAACTGTCTTCCACTGTTGGAGAGAAAAGAGTACGGAAAGAGAGCTCAGTGTTGAGCTTCGAACTCGAAGAAAGTCAGGAGGGAAGATGGGTCGAGCTCACTTTTGGGAGTGGACTTTCGGCGATCTATACGACGATGGAGAGCGAGCGAGAGTCAGCAGGACTTCCGTAGCTCGATGTAGGGGAGATAAGATTACCTTCTTCACGATGTAGTCGGATTCAGCCTCGGAGACGAAGTCAGGGATGTAGACCAGATCGGAATGGCCTTCGAGGGAGGAAAGGAAGGAGGTGGAGGTGACCAAGCGATGTTCGAAGGTCAATTTCCCGTTCTTCCTCGTACCAAAACGAGCTCAAAATTGACGAGGACGTACCTTGGACTCTGAACTTCTCGATATCCGTCATTTTGGTGTCAAAAATAAGAGAAAGCAGAAGGAGACGCTGGCGGTTTGGAAGGACTCTTGAGTTGACCTCGTCCTCTTTTCCTTTGAGCCGGACCCGCTTCCCTTCGTCTTCTTCAACGACGACAAGCTCTCATCTCCTCCTTTCCTTCCTTTCTCTCGTTCTCACTCTCTCCTCCGCCTTTCGGTTGGCTCTCCTGTTGGGATGTCGTCCTTTTCTGGTGTGATGCCCAAGATGGCAAGGTCGTTTAGAGCTTCCCCATCCCTCCCATCGTGAGTTCGGTCCTTCGCCTTCCTTTTCTCTCGTCCCTTCACCCGTCCCTCGTGAACTCTTTTCTGACCTTGTTCTTGCTTTTTCAGACCCTCTATTATCTCGGCTAGGTCGTTCGCTGTCAGTGGAACCAAAACTCATCCGAGAAGGAGGTCGTTTCTCCTTTTTTCGCGAGCTCGAAGCTGACCTTCCCTTCCCTTCCTTCCCTCCTTCGTTCAGACCATCTCCCGACTTCAGCTTCGAACCCAACCCATCTCTCGGATCACCACCACTCCTTCTCTCTTCCTCTCCTCCAAGCGAGCGTTCGGTCTCTCGAGTCTCAACCCATGGGCCGGACCTGAGAAGGAGGACGCCCTCTCTCCCCTCGTCCCAGCCGACATCGGAGACAACCTCCCCCCTTCGTCCTTCGCCTCCGTCCCTCCCACACCTCCCACACCAGCACCAGCATCTCTCCCAACACCGCCATCCTCTTCTTCTACTCCCACTCCGACGCCCAACGTCGACTCTCAGATCTCCGCCGCCGACATCGAGTCTTACTCCTCATCCCTCCCAACCCCTCCGTCTACCAACCAGTCGTCCGCCGCCCTCCGAAACTTCGCTCCGGACTCGCCCAACCTCCCCTTCATGCCTCCCAAGCAGATCAAGTCAATCCCAGGAGACGACTTCTTCCTCGACGCCAATCCAATCACCGATCTCGCTCACATCGACATCCAAATCGGAGACCTCAAGGCGATGGGACTCAACGGATGGTTCCCTACTAGGACCTTCCAGAGCATCATCGAGTACATTCACGTCTTCACCGGTCTTCCTTGGTGAGTCAATCATTCCTTTTCGTGTTTCTGGAGTTGCGAGGGAGAGCGAGAGTCAGTCGGGATCTTTCGCTCGAGCTCACCTCCCTCTCCTCCTCCCCTCCCCTTCGTCCTTCTTTTCCATCAGGTGGGCCACGATCATCGCCGCTACCCTCCTCGTCCGAGGAATCATCGCTCCCTTGATGGTCGGCAACTTCCGAAAGTCAGGAAACATGATGCTCGTCGCTCCTCAAACCAAGATCATCACCGACGCCATCTCGAGGGCGAAGGAGGAAGGGGACAGGGCCTCGATGGCTGCGTTGAGCGCGGAGCTTCGTGCCCACTGGAAGAAGAACGACTGCTCTCCCGCCAGCGCCTTGATCTTCCCTCTCGTCTCCATCCCTCTCTTCATGACGATGTTCTTCTCCGTACGAGCCATGGCCGACCTCCCCGTCCCTCAACTCACCGTCGGAGGAATCCCTGGATGGTGCTACGATCTCACCGCCGTCGACCCTACCTACATCCTTCCCGTCTTGGCGGCCGGTATGACTTTCCTTACCATGCACGTAAGTTCTCTCTCCCTCGCTCTCTCTCGCTCTTGTTTCGAGCGAGGACGACGCGCCGTCGTTCTACCTTTCTATCTTTCTCGCTCCGTTCTCCCTCGCTGACGTCCAGCCTCCCCGCCTTTCTCTTCTTTCTCCTCCTCACAGCTCGGAATCACTGGAGTCCCACCCAAGTTCCAACCTGGATATCAACAGGCCGTCTCCGGAGGAATGAAGTACATGTCCCTCCTCGGTATCCCCGTCTTCGGAGGTTTCACCGTCGCTTCCTGGATGCCCTTCTTCGGAGGATCCGTTGTCGGTGGATTCCCTGCTGTAAGTCAACGCGTCGCGTCTCTCTCTCTCTCTCGACTTCCGTATTCTACTTCGACGCGTTCTTCCTCGAGCTCAAGCTGATCTCGTTCGCCTTCCCTTCTCTTCTTCCTTCCCTCCCCTCCCTCGCCCTCCTTCCGATTACTTTATGATGCAACATCAACAACAGGCCCTCCTCCTCTACTGGGCCACCTCCAACTCCTTCCAAGTCGCTCAATCCCTCCTCCTCCGAACCCATTGGGCTCGAGACCGCTTCCGACTCCCTCCCACCCCCACCGAAGCCTCGATCGGTCGACCCGTCATCTCGGACTGGGAAGCCATCAAAGCCGGATACAAAGCCTTCCACAACCTTACTCAGAAGAACGCTACCAAAGCTCAGAAGGAAGCCAAAGCCATCCAGGACGCCAACGCGAAGAGGAGAGCAGCAGGAGGATCCAACTTCAACAAGGCTCCCATCGATCCTGAGGTGGCGCTCCAGCAGAAGAGGGAAGCGAGAGCGGCGTTCGAGAAGCTTACCAAGGAGAGGGAGGAGGTGAAGAGAGCTCAGATGATCAAGTCGTCGAAGACTTTGTCGGAGGTGGTGGGAGGATCGGGAGCGGGTGGGGTGTTGGGGAGTCATGTTGTGAAGGGAGCGGCTGCGAAGGGAGGGGACGCTCAAGGGTGGACTAGTACGAGTACGAAGAAGACGTCGTCGGCGGTGAAGGGTGCTGGAGGAGGAGGAGGGGTGCAGACGGAGTTGGAGATGTTGAGGGCGAGGAGGGTGAAGGCGGAGGAGATGCTGGCGGCGGCGAAGCAGGCTGCTAAGGCTGGGAAGGGGAAGAAGTAGATTTTGAAGGGAGAGAGGAATCTATACGAAAACTACATATCTGTTTGAATTAGTTTGGAAAGAGAAAGAGGGAGAGAGAAGACGAGGAGGGACGAAGGAGTTGGTCGCGTCGGGGTCGACGATTTCGCCTCGTCCAGTTCTTTCGCTTTGTCTTTGACTCGCAGTTTTTTCTCTTCTGTAGAGCAGCTCATTCCAGACCCTCGCGCACCTCTGCAAACTCAAAGCGACGAAACCTGAACTTGCTCGAGCCCAAAACGCTCGACTCGCTTTCTCGCCCCGACCGAACCTCGTCGACCCCAAACTCGCTTGACTCACTCGCTCTCCTCCAACGTTCAGGACCTCTCCCACCCTTCTTTCTTCCCATCCACCTCTCTCTTCCACCCCTCCCCGTTCCTCTCGACCCAAGAAATCAGTCTCGTCGAAACTTGGTAGAAGTTGTCTCTTCGACTCCCGCTCCAGTCAAGAACTTTCTCTCGAGCTCACCACCCAGCAGGGAAGGAAGGAACGGCGAGAGTCGATTGAGCTCCATCCAACCATGCTCGACAAACTTCTAAAGCATCTCATTCAGGAGATGGGGACAAGTGGACCATCAGGTTCGTAATGCTGCATATCTACAGAGCTGGGAGGGGGGAGGAGAAGAGCGAGCGAGACTAGAAGGGAGGGAAGGAAGGAGGGGAAGGAGTCGAGCCCTCGTTCCTTTGAAACTCGACCAGACCGACGTCTTACCTACTTTTCGTTGCTCGTGCCTGCTTTTGTTCAGGTCTGGATCTGGACTCTCTTCTCCACCATGCAGCTCAGTTCTACCACAACGATCAACAACAACAACAACAGCTCCATGCCTCCTCCTTCGCCTCCTCTTCTCGCCCGACGACTCGAATCGACGACCAGTACCTTCGCTTCCTCTGGAAGATCCTCATCGAACAGGAGGGAGTCATCGTAGGAAGAGTAGTAACAACATCCAAACCACGACCATCCTCAGCAGCAGCACGACCCATCCCTCCTGCCTTGTCAGCAACCATCGTCGAGGAGAACGAGGACGAGGAGGAGCCCGACGAGGGAATCTCGTCTTCGAAGGGGAAGGGAAAGGAGAAGCAAGTCTCAGCACCACCCAAGGACGACGATGACGACGACGGAGAAGGATCTCAACTCGACTCTCACGGTCTCCCCAGTAGGAAGAAGATCAAGGGAGCCCTCCCTGGGATGAAGGGGAAGGCGACGGCGAAGAAGAACAGCAACAAGGGAGATCTCTTCGTCGTTCTCGGACCGGAGGAGTACCTCGGCGTCAAGCTCGACGACCTCAAGGAGAAGTACGATGGACTTAGGATCGCTCTCGATGGGAACAAGATGTTCTACGTTCTGACGGGGAAGCATCCAGGAGTGAGTTTCGAGAGGAGGGGAGGGAGGTGAGCTCCGAGCTCACGCGCGTTCCTGGTTTTGCTTTTGCTCCTTTCTCCAGCACATCAAGATCTCGGAGATCATCTACCAGGCTCTCAGTCTCATCGCTTCGACCAAGGAGGTCGGTCTCGACTCCATCGCTCTCGGTCGACATCTCCATCAGGATCAGAAGATGGTGTTCTACTACACCAAGTCTCTGCTCGACCTCGGTCTCATGTTCGTCCTCTCCCTCCCTCCCTCCCTCTCTCTCTCCCTCTCGCTGACCTCTTTCGACCTTTCTTTCGCTCATAGAGCCAAGTTCCAAGTCACCGCTCACGCCTCCTTCACCACCAACCTCGTCCACGTCCTCTACATCGACAAGAACCAAGAACAGATCGCCTACGCTCTTCTCAAGGAGAACAAGCAAAGCTCCCTCTACGCCGACCCTCAGAACCCCTTCCTCGACTTGCCTGCGAGCATGTGGAACAACTCGGAAGCCATCGTTCAGAGGATCGTCGATGGACTCAACCTTCGGTCGAGAGAGCTCATCAGGACGAGGTTCATCGCCAAAGACATGGTGCGTTCTCGACCTCTCTCTCTTTTTTTCTCGCTCGTTCCCTACTCGTCTCCTCTCCGAGCTGACCTTCGTCTTCTTCTTTCCCGCTCGCAGGGATTCCGAGGTCACCTCCCCTTCGGTCTTCGTCGTTCGATTCAGAGGACGATCCGACTCATGGTCGAGAAGGGGATCGTTCGACGCGTCAAGATTCAGAACATCAACCAGGATCCGAACGGTCGAACAGGACGTCAGCATCGAGCTATTCAGCTCGTTCAGAGGTCGAGGACGTCGTCCGGACCGAAGATGAAGGCTGTGGATGAGGAGAACGAGGAGGTCGTGGATGATATGGACGAGGAGGAAGAGGATGGGGAGGGGGAGGGAGATGCCGCGGCGGAGGAGGCGGAGGAGAGAGCTATGGAGGAGGAGGAGAAGGAACAGGAGGCTAGTGGCTCGGGTGGACTGGTGCCTGCGGTGGAGAAGGAGATGGCTTTGGGAGAGGAGGAGGAGCTGGTTGATGGAGGAGAGTTGTTGGGCGTTTCGGGTGAGTTCGAGACGCGTCTTTCCCTTCGCCTTTCGTTCATTCGATCTCAGCGCTGACCTCTTTTATTCGCTCTTCTTCTCCTTTCTCAGAGGAAGAAGCTGTCCCGAGCACGACTCTCTTCAAGCCTGCTGTCGAGGTCTCGACTTCGATGCCCATCGAGCGACAAATCGTCCAGATGGTGGCCGACTCTGGATCTCACGGAATGACCTTCACTGTGAGTCCAGCTCGACGAGATCGCGCCTTTGTTTTACTTCTCCCATCTGACTCACACCTCTCTTCTCGATCTCGCAGCAAATCTCCGACAAGATCAAGGTCACCCGTCGATTCCTCGACACCTTCGTCGACCGACACTGCTCTCGAGCGAGCGCTCCTCCTCATCTCTCTCACCTCAACCTCGTCGCCGTCACCGACTTCCTCGGAAAGGAGAAGAACCTCGTCGTCTACACCATCGAGAACTGGCTCGAGAACTGCAGGAAGACCGGAATCCCTTCGGACGAGGTCGGCTACCCGTCTCCCGCTCCTCAGGCTCGAGGCTTCCTCGACCTCGAACCCTACCAGCTCTGGACGAAGGAAGCGACCCGAGGACAATGGGCCGACTCGTACATCGCCGGTAAGATTCCTGGAATCAAGCCTTGGGTCCAAGCTCGAGGAGGAAGCGTTCGCGGACGAGGACCTCAGTCTCGACAAGGACTCGAGAGGAGAGCGATGGTTCCTCGAGGACCTCACGTCCAAGTTGCGAGGAAGTCAACAGGCGGGCCTAAGACGACGAAGAAGGCTGCTAAGGAAGCTGTCAAGGATGATGGTCCCCCGGTCGTCGACCCTGCCTTCCTCCTCAACTCCAAGATGAAGCCGCTCTCCGAGATCCCCAAGGACGAGGACGGGAAGTACATCTTTACTCGGATCAAGAAGGGGAAGGGACCAGGTCCTCCCATCATCGCTCTCCTCCATCAGGTCTTCAACGGAGAGGTCCCCACTCCTCAAGGGAAGGGAAAGCTCGAGAAGTTCGTCCGAGGAGCCAACTACTACGGAATCCGAATCCCAGATCTCGTCGACGACAACTACGGAGAGGGAATCGAGGTCGAGATGCCGGAACCGCTCGAAGGAGGACCTTCGAAGAGGAAGGCCGACGAGATGAAGGACGAGTCAGTCGCTGCCGACGGAGAGGACGAGGAGGACGCTCAGCCTGTGCTCAAGAAGAGGAAGGGACCGCTCCAGGCGTTGGACGAGGATGAAGACGAGATCGATTCGAACGACGCTTCTTCGAGGAACGCTCGAGCTCCTACGAGGACGAACATCATCCCAGCTACCCCGCCACCCGCTCCAGAAGACGACGAGGAGGTCGATCAGCTCGTCGACGACGACGGGGAGATGGAACCAGCAGCAGCGGCAGCAGTCGAGCGGATCCCTTCAGCTTCTTCAGGTCTCGTCGACGCTCCCAACGATCAACTCGACGTCGATGGTCCCTCCCAACCTCCCTCTCAACCCAACCTCGCTCTCCCCCGCCTCCAATCCTCACTCGAAGACCTCGTCGAGGTCGTCATCGAAGTCAGCAAATCTCCCTCTCCCGCTCCCGTCCCCCTTCCCGCTCCTCCTCCTCCTCCAGCATCCAAGAAGCGAGGTCCTCGCCCGTCCACCCGCACTCGAGCTTCTCAGATTCAAGACGAAGAGGAAGAGATTGCTTCCGACCTTGGAACTGAAGCGGGGCCATCGTCTCAGAAGCGAGTCAGGTACTACCAGTCCGATGAGCCGGAGGAGCCCGAGGAGAAGGAGGAGGAGCAGGAGGAGGAGGAGGAGGAGAAGGAGGTCGTCTCGAAGAAGGCCAAGGGCAAGCAGGCTTCTCGACCGTATGGGAAGAAGATCGGTGAGTTTTCCTCCTTCTCTCCCCTTTCCAGCCCTGCTCAGAAGCCATCCTTCTCATCTTGTTGGACTGTGTCGCTGACAATCTCGCCTTTTCTCGTCGAACAGTCGCTCCCCGCGAGACGCGTCCGAAATCCAACCTCGACTTCGCTCGTCAGAAACGAGATCAGTACTTCCTCCAGTGGCTCAAGACCGAAGGCGGTATCTTCGAGAACTCCTTCAACGCTCCCATCGTTCACCAAAAGTACCTCGAGAAGATCATCGCCGAGGCTTTCGCTCAGGGAAACGACCTTCGAACCAAGGCCACGCTGCAGGATCGACGAACCTGGGAACTCACGATGGGTCGACTCGAGGAGAAGCAGCAAATCAAGACCAAGACGATCGCGGCCGAGACTAAGTCGGGGGAGATGATGAAGACCAAGATCTTCTACCTCTTCGATACACCTCAGGAGGAGCTCACCAAGTTCGTCGAGGACATCGCTCAGAACGGACCCACCAGCGCGAGGACGAGGAAACCGGATCCAGCGAACCCTCAACCCAAGAAGCAGAGGCAGGAGGCCGTCGCCGTCGTCGAGCTCGACATCGGATACGAAGCTCACACCCTCACCACTCTCAGGAAGCTCCGAGAGTCGCAACTCGTCGCCGGACTCACCATGGACGACGTTCTCGAGGTCATCGACGACGACGAGGAAGTCAGGAAGCTCTTCCTCTTCGAGTGGAGGACGGCCAGTCAGCAGTATGGATTCGTCACGGGAGCCTTCGCTCGAGCAGCTATCTTCCACAAGGAGCTCGCTAGAATCCTCGAGGAAGGATCGTCGGATCCAGCCGTCGTGGTCTCGTCGGAACAACGCGTCCTCTCCCTCGTGGACGTGATCGCGGAACTCTCCCTCGAAATCTTCCTCAAGCTCGTCTCCCTCTCGGCTCCGGACGAGGTCCTCACTCTCCTCCTCGAGAACGAGGAAGGTCGACAAACGAAGATGCGAGACGTCCCCAAAGCACTGCGAGTCTCGCTCATGGTCGACAGGAGGAACACGAAGGAGAAGTTCCAGAGGATGATCCAGACGTTCTACTACTTCAAGCTCGCCATCCCACTTCATCCAGCCGCGGCAACGAACGAAGTCGAGCTGGAGATCGACACCGGAGACGACGAGGAGCCGCTCAAGTTCACCAAGGATCTCACCGTCAGCTTCACTCACTTCCAACTCCTCGGTCAAACTGCTCCCCTCTACGCTCTTGGAAACGAGAAGCCTACCCTCACCGAGGTCGCTCCCATCGGAACCACCGCGGAGATCGGACAGTTCTGGACGCGAATGGAGGAACTCGCTCTCAACAAATCCGACGCGCCGGTCGATCCCCTCCCTCCTTCGTTCGCGGACTGGCCAGCCAAATGCGACTACCCCAACAGGAAGAGCGTCAGTCAACCTCGATCGTGGCTGGAATCCTACCTCCTCAGTCCCATCCAACGAGCCTTCCTCCTTCGAGCGGTCGAGTTGAGCTCAGACGAGTCTCCCGCCGACGACCCAACCGAGATCCAACGACTCTCCTACCTCACAGCAGCTCCTCTCGACGTCGTCGACACCTTCGTCACCAGCCATATCCGAAAGGCCAGGAGGAAGCAGCAGCAGGTCGAGGAGATCGCCCTCAAGGCCGAGCAGAGGAAGAAGGCGAAGGTCGAGAAGGAGACGAGGACGAAGCTCGCTGCGAAGAGAGCAGAGCATCGAATGCAGCTCGAGGAGGACTGGTCCGCTCTCGCGAGGAAGTACCTCGGCCACCACTCCATCGAGATGACGGATCAGCTCGAGAAGGATCTTCGAGGACTTCGAGAAACGGAACTCAAGGACACGACGATCTCGAGGCTCAACGAAGCTCACATCGCCGAAGTCGTTCAGGAGATGCTCGATACGTCGCCGGAACTTCGACCTCAGCCCGGTCAAGCTCAGTCCAAGGCGAAGGGGAAGGGGAAAGCCGCTGCTCCTCCCAAGATCAAGTCCGCTACTCCTGGCGAGGTCGAGGTGGACGAGGTCGAGGAGGTTCCAGTCGAACCCGAGGACGACGACGAGGACGAGGAAGAGGCGATGAACGAGCGAGATCCATCCACTTCTCCTATTCCCGAACCACCACCTCCTCCTCCCAAGAGTCGTCGAAGAAGAACTGGTGGTCGACGAGCTACTACGACCGATGGCCAACCTCCCGCTCGATCTCAGTCTCGTTCGGTCGACGGTCGAACCGTTTCTCCCAAGAAGGAGGAAAAGCCTCAAGCTCTCCCTCGACCGAAGGTTCCTTGCTACCCTGTTACGGCGGAGGACGACTACCTCATCCCCAACATCGGTCAAGGAGCTCCCGAACCTAGTGAGTCGTTGAACCTCCTCGTTCGAGCGCGTCTTCCTCGATCTCGAGCTGACCACTTCTCTCTTTCCTCCTCACTCTTCACCTCACAGCACCCGAACCTGGACGAAGACGAGCACGACTCAACTACACCGAGGAACTCGACGATCTCATCCTCGACTTGGGAGCCATCCTCATCGCTCGTTCGACGCGAGTCGGATGCCGTCTCATCTGGAAGTCCGTCTCCAAGGTCCTTCCAGCCATCCTCCCGACGAGCATCCGAGTTCGATTCCTCAAGCTTCGAGAGGATCCCATGACGGCGGCCTACCTCCTTCGACTCCAGGACGCCTACATCCATCTCTGGAAGACTCACAGGAAGACGGAGGTTCTTCCCGATCCGACGAGACACAAGTTCGAGGAGTTCGACATCGTTCATCATCTCAAGTTCTTCCGAAAGAACATCTCGAAGGAGGAACTGTGAGTTTGCAGTCTTTCAGTCGCGTTCTCGCTCGTTTTTGTTCTCGTCCACGATCTCGTTCGTCGACTGACTCTCGAACCTCGTTCTTTCCTCGCGTCTCTTCCCCAGTCGATCCAACGTCTTCGGTGCCGCCTCCGGCATCAGAACCACCGCCAACCCAGGTCGAATCGGAGTGCCCGTCCCTCCTCTCCCCAGCAGCGTCGAGGATCTCGCGACGTGGAACCTCAGGGGAGTCAAGAGCATCAAGAACTACGAGTACGAGGACGAGTGGCTCTGGCTTCACGACAGGAAGAAGCAGGTCTCGGAGGAGCAGAACGAGAAGAGGATGTGTGGACTCCAGTTCGTGATCGATCGAACTGAACCAGAGGTCCTGGATCCTCTCCCTCCAGCAGGTTGGATCGCAGCGGATCCGGAGATGAGCACGCTCGCTGCTGCTCTCAAGGTTCGTTCTCCTTCTTTTCATCCTCTCTCTTCGAGAACTCAGCTGACCTCCTTCTTGTTCTCGCTTTTTCTCTTTCGGTATCCAGATGACTCTCAGCTGCCCCGAAGCGATCTACGACGCCGAAGTCGCTCAGACGATCCTTGTCCAGCAGCCTCGACACCACAACATCCTCGGAAAGGTCACTCGAGCGCTCCTTAACAGTTCTCTCATCACCAAGAGAGACTTCCACACCATGTCGAGATCTCATCACTTGAACCAGCAGTGAGTTGTTCCTCTTCTTCGTTTTCGGTTCTCGCTCGATGCGTCTTGCGTCGTCCGCCGAACTGACTCTTCTTCAACGACGATCCGTGCTACCAGAATCACCAAGATCGACGGACCTCTTAGCAACAAGTTCTTCTCGGAGTCTGCCAAGGTCGAGGATCAAGGAGGAGAGGAAGCGATCCTGCTCGAGGAGGAGACGTCGAACTGGCCGTTCACCGCTTCGGAAGGGTCGACGGCTGCTCTTCTGAGTCTGTGCTCCGAGAACCGCGTGAGTCTCAGTTTTGTATCCTCTCGCGTTCGAGAGTTGACTGACCATCTTCTTCACATTTCGTTCGCTTCCCCAGGTCGAGCTCAACGTTGATCGCGACGACGTCTCTGCGCTCACCCAACGAGGAGTTTACAACACGAGGAAGCTCGGTTCGTCCCTCGCCTTCCTCTTTCGTTCCTTCGCTCTCCCGTGCTGACTTTGACCCCTCATCGTCTCGAACAGAGGACAATGAGATCGAACTCCACGTCTACGGTCGAATCTCGAACCCACCCGTCGAAGAACCCGAAGCCGTCGCTCCTGCTCCAGGAGATCTCGAAGTCACGCCTGCTGAGTACACCGACGAGGAACGAGAGGAAGCCCTCCTCGAGGTCCAGGACTCACCATCGATCGACGTCTCGGAAGGTGCTTTGGCTTTCCAGGAGAGCTTGGAGGCTGCTGGAGAGGGAGGATTAAACTGGGATCAGCTCTTCGTGAGTGCTTTTCTCCCTCGTCCCTCCTCTTCCCTCCCTCGCTCTGAGCTGACCCACGTTCTCCACCGCAATTAGGCTCTCGACAACTTCGAACCCCCTCACAACGCCGCCCGAATCGTCAAACTCGCCAGAGCGTTCTGCTCCTCCTCCCCTCCTCTCGCGTTCTGGACAGGATACGACCAAGCTCGTCTCGTCTCCTCGGCGTACGTTCGAACCTGGTCGGTCGTCATCCCTCCTCCCCCCTCGAACCTCGTCGAGATGCCTCCACGACCACCTCCTCGACCAGAAGACTGGGAGGACGACTTCCAAGCCCCCGGAGCGAACGACGAGAACGAAGACGAGGATGAAGGAGAGATGGACGAGGAGAGGGAGAGATCTGGTTCGGCGCCTCCTCGAAAGGCCGTCTCGGAGCTGAGGGAGGGAGAGGGAACGTTGGTTTACCCGAAGAGGTGGTTGGATCTGAAGGGAGAGATCATCCCGAGCAGTTGGGAGAAGTCCGTGAGGTGTGTGCTTGGATGGATCATGGCTCGACCGACCAGCGAGGTGAGTCGATCTTTCGTTTCCCTCTCCCCTCTCGTCGCGTATCATTCGGCTGACCTCGCTTCCCTCCCTTTCGCTCTCACTCAGCATCATCTTCGCTCCTCCCTCGCCACTACCTTCGACCGACCAGAAGTCACGGACATCCTCCGATTCCTCCTCGAAGAAGGCATCATCAGCCGAACGCTCGTCGAAGGAATGGACGCTGGAGGTGGGGAGCGAGCCGACGCGTTCTTCAAGATTGGAGACGATGCAGGGGAGGTTGGGTGGTTGTCGACGGAGCAGGAGAAGAGGATCTTCTTCGGCGTTGTGGAGGGAAGGTGGTTGGAGGGCTTCTGAGGAGACGAGGAGGAGACGAGCCGCGTCTCGTTTTTGCTTTTGTTCGTTCGTGCTTTCATGCTTTTGGTGTTTGGGTTTGAGTAGTCTCTATGTTTCTTAGTAGCTTTCCACATGCTTTATCGTCTTCGTTTATTTCTCTCCTGCCTCATGATTTTTATGACCTCTCGTTCCCTTTCTCTTGCTGGCGATGGAGAATAGAAAGACGCGTCGCGGTCGAGGCTCGTCCCTCTCTTGTAAGGCCAAATCTGACTTTCGAAATGAAGTCTGAGTAGCTATGAGTGCATCCGTATCGTGCCTACCGTACCAAACGAGAGCCAGCTCGCTGGACCTCCCTCACCCAAACTTCTTCCTCGAGACGCGTCGTTCACCAAACCGGCTCCAGGCAGGTCTTCTTGTGCTCCTTCCAGTCAGATCGTTGATGTTCTGGAAGTAACGGAAAGTCCAGAAACAATGGGATCAGACGGGAAAGTCGGAAGACGAGGCAAGAACGAAGGAAGACGAACCTCGCGAGCAGTACCGAACCAAATTGCACTGCGACGCGAAAACGATTTGGAGAGTCAGCGCGCGGCCTCGCAGAGCTGCGAAATCGAGAGAGATCAGAGCCCACTCACCCTCCCACAAGCCATCATCTCCTTTCCTCCTCCCATCTTGACGCAGTCTCCCACAATCCCCGGCTTCCCTCTCCGTTCGCACCGATTCCAAGGCGTGTCCGACTTCACCTTCTCCCAATCCCTCGCTGACCCTCTCCCGGCTATGAGATCCATCAGGTCGGCACTGTAGGCGAAGAATTGAGTAGCTTCCTGATCGGCCAGACGGTAGCGTTCTCCATCCCGGCTCTCGGTGAGCTTGAGGAGAGGTTCGAGGGACGCGAGGAAGAGGTTGGAGGAGGGTGTGATGTTTGGAGAGGGGACAGGTCCGGAAGCTCGATCTCGGAGGATGGTGAGGTGGAAGATGATTCGGTTGGATGCTATCCTGTAGATGAGATGCTCTGGGATCGGGATGGCGGGGAGAGGACTTTCTGTGAGGAATTCGAAGCAGAGTCAGCGAGCGACTTTCCTTTGATTCGCATGCCAGACAAGAAGGAGAAACGGTCGAACCTTCTCCAGCTTATTGATAATGCTGTCGAGAAAGAAGATGTTGACGATATAGAAGGAATCGAGAAGAGCTGATCCCTCCTCTGGCCTCCTGGCGAATCGATCGAAGGGGAGGGTTGGACGGATCCCGAGAAGGAAGAGGAACTTGGTCCAGGGGTTGTTGAACGCATGTTTGACTGCGAGCTGATGGGCTTCCCAGAGGGCTGGAAGGTAGAGATGGGATATGTCGGACTTTTGGAGGAAAGGAGACGAAGAAGTGAGCGAGGGTCGAGATGGGCTGAAGGAGGAGGAGTCGAGCTCACGAAAACGAGGTCTGATTCGTCGCCTTCCAAACGATCGAAGTAGCTGACCTGCACGTGCACGGGACAAGAAATGAGCGTTAGCTCAAGCTCGTCTCAGAAGCCTAAGACGAGGGTAGATGGTACGAACCACTGCCGTAGCCTGTATCCAACCCTGCAAGGCTGCCATCATGGAAGGATGGATCCCGACCGTTGTCTTCCCATCCACGTTGTCGTCTAGGAGTTTCATCGTGAAAGCGTTGGAGATCATCAGCTTGAAGGTGTTTTTCTTGAGTCCAAGGCAGACAGCGACGTCGTCCGAGGAGTGGTCCAGAGGCATCGAGGGAGGGAAGAAAGGAGGGAGAGTTGAGCTCGGAGCTGATTCGGTCGAGAGAGAGCGCAGAGAAGCAGAGAAAGGTCAGAGGTTCGTCAATTTCAGTCCTAGAAGGAAGAGAGAGGTACTTACCAGATCTGGGAGAGGTGACGGAAGATTTTCTTTTCTTCGTCGTCGGCGTTACGGTCAGCAAAAGCACGAGGTCCTTTCGAAGGAGGGGAGCTCGATCTTTCCATCGACCGCCACTCCTTCCTCCCTTCCCCTCTTCTCCCTTCTTCTATCCCCCAGCCAGGACGAATGGACTCTCGCGTCACTCACTTTGCTCGTACGCTCGGTCTCTTGCCGGGATTGGATCCTCCCACAACCCAACTTCCGGCCTACGACAACTTGATGGGAGTCTGGAATCGAGTTCGTCCTTCTCCTTCTCGCTGGCCTTGTTTCTAAGCTGAAGTATCTGGCTTGGAATTCAACAGCAAGAGGGATTGACTCAGGAAGAGGCAGAAGAGCTCAATGTCAGTTTGAACGATAGAACATAAGTGGGGACGGACGAATTGCTGACCTCGAACGCCTCTCCCTTCCATCTCTCGCGTAGGCTCGCCTGTCCGCCGAGTATCTCCCCTCGATATACAAGACCATCTCGGAGGCGACCGAGCTACCAGACACCGCCTAGAACAGTATGAGGCACGTCATGTTCATCACCGTCAAGCCCTCCTCTGCCTACGATCGTCGCTTCGTTCGCGAACACGGCGGTAAAGCCTTCGCCTACTTCCTCGCTCTCCTCAGGGTCGTCTATCAGCTCCCCAACAAGCTCTTCCAGGTCAGTAGCCCCGGCATATTTTTCAGTCTGTCAGCTTGACAGGCATTGACTTTGACCTACCTTTCCGTCCTCGAGTTTTCGACGAAAGAAGACCAGCAGATCATGAGCGAGATCGTTCTCGCCCTCTCTCGAGCACTTCGACAGCACCTCGACGATCTCGTCGCCGCCTATCCTGGAACCTCTCTCCCCGTCCCACCAGTTTCGGACGCTCAGCAACTGATCCTTCGTCGTCTGGCCGAAATCATCGAATCTAACCCAAAGCTGGACCAGGGAGGGGTGGAAAAGGATCGATTGCTGAGCACCCTTCTCAATGCGATCCCAAAGCTAGAAGATACCGACCTGGACGCTACGAGGGCCAATGGAACTCTTGGAATACCTGCTTTGTGGAATGCTTGCGAGTGGCTTCGAGCGGAGTGGGGCAAGGAGGGAGACATGAAATGCGTCGAGCTGACGGACGGCGAGGAGTTGCAGGCTTGTAGTCGAGTGAGTCTCGCCCATCTCCCTCAGTTTGTTTACCCCCACACACAAGATGTCTCGCTAACTAGTCTTCCAACTGCAGTGCTTGACCGTTCGCTACGGCTCGAAGGGTTCGTCGCGTCGCGCTTTTTCACCTCTGTCTCTTCCCTCTCCTCTCCTCGTCCGCCTCTCTGCCTGACACCACTACGCGTTTCCCTCGTTTTAGAACATCAAACACTTCACTGGAAGCAGCACAAGCACCAGTGCTTCAAGTCGAGCTGGTAACCTGCTTCGACGAAGAAACTCGACGCGTCAGGAATCGTGAGTCGTCTTCGCCGACAGTCTTCTTCCCACTTTTCTCAAACGCTCTCTGACGCTTTCGCCGCTTTTTCCCTCGCTCTATAGTTGGGAGACCCAGTACCCAACCCTCGTGCCTTCAAGGTTCGCACGCTACTCCGTCTCTTTACTTCGCGTCGAGAACATCAGATGCTCTCGAATCTTTCCCCAGCTGACTCCTTTCGTTCTTCCTCCGCGCCTTTCCTGCCTCGTGCCCGCTCCTTTCATCAGACCCACCTATACCCAACATACCTCCACCTCAGTAACGCAGCCTCGATCTCATGAACTCTCAGCGACACATCGATCTTCCGTTCAACGAAAGACGCGTCTCCGTCTCGCGCTTTCGTTCCGCTCTCCTCGTCCCTCTCGTCGACATCAGAAGGAAACGATCGAATCACGTATCCCGCATTCTCACCAAGCACCTCAAAGCCCCAGCGAGAGAGCGACCAAGAAAACCGACTAACTCGTGCAAGAAAGCGAAGATCGCCCTGGTCTCGACTCTCCCTCCTCCCCCACCCAACCCCTCCCACATCACTCCTCCCCCTCCGTCCCAGCCACCTTCCACATCATCCAAACTCCGAGGGACCTATAGGGTTTCCATCCCTCCGTCAACTCCTCACACTCCTTCGGGGTCAAGTACATGTTTCCCTTCGCTTTGGTCTTGACGCGCGCTTTGAGCTGGGCGAGCGTCAGACCAGCTGGGAGAGGAGGAGGAGGGGAGGTAGAGGAGGCGTGGGCGGAGAGGGTGTGTTTGAGGAGACCTTTTTGGACGCCTAGATCGCCGCTGTGGTTGGGCGGTCGGGGTGGGAGGAGGGAGGAGAGACAGGGAGAGGGAAGGGTGAGCTTGGGTTTGGGAGGGGAGGGAGGGAAGAGAGACACGAACACTGGGAGGATGTTGGGTCTTCTGAGGGAGAACATCGAGAACATGTTGACCTGAGAGTGAACGCACAAGACAGAACGAGGAGAGAAGGGTCAGTCCAAGGCGAGGCGAGGGAACCGAAATCACGACGCGTCGTTCATGGCTCGTTCGAAAACTCACCGTCCAAGGTCCCACCCCCTTCAAAGCCAACAACGTCTTACTCAACTCCTCATCCTCACTCTCCAGCAACATCTTCGAGCTCAACTCCCCACTCTCAAACTTCTCCGCCAAGTTCACCACGTAGTCTGCCTTTCTTCCCGAGAGACCTGCTCCTCGAAGGGTCTCGAGTCGCGTGGCAGCTGGGAGAGCGAGGATTTGGGCAGGGGAGGGGAAGTGATGGGCGTAGGAGTCGGAGAGGAGGGGGTCGTGGAGGGGTGGGAGCTCGGTGGGGAAGAAGATTCGGATGCTGGAGAAAGGAGAGGTGGGACGAAGAGTCAGGTGGGCTGAACGAGGAGAGCGGGAGATGCGAGTGAGAGGAAGGAGTGGACGAACAATCGATGAGTGATGGATCGAGCTGCTAGCCAGGAGATCTGTTGGCCGAGGAGGGAGTGGACGAGACCTTCCGACAAGAAGAGAGTTCGAAGAAGAGAAGAAGAAAACGAGGTTGGTCAGCGAGCGCGTCTTGGTTTCGGGCGAGGGAGATCAAGGCCGCGCTCGCTTCGTACGCCTCTGGCTCGAGCGAAAAATCTTCACTCCCCTCCTCGATTCCCCTCTTCTTCCTTTCGAGAAAAGCTTCCCTCACAGCTCGCCCCGAATCCTTCCAACAAAAGAGCTCTCGCCACCCTCCCTCGCCACGGCTTGATCCGGAGGACTCACTTCTGAAAGCGTCCACCTCGTTGTCCTCTGCGAAGATTTTGGGCTCCCAGGTGGTGAACATCTGAGCGAACCTCGGGTCGTGAGCGATGAGATGAGCTTTGGCTGCGTCGAGATCCCAGGAGAGAGTGGCTGGGAGAGCAGTGGCGGAGGTCGTCGAGGCTGATGCGAGGACGGGTCCCTCGAAGTCTGCTGGAGCAGTGAAAGCTCGAGGAGAGGGTAGAGCTTCCTCCGACTTTTTGGCCTTCTTGGTAGCGGGTTTCTTCTTGACCGGAGTGACGAAGGAGGGAGGGACGGCGAGAGGGAGGGCTGAAGAGGAGGAGGGGAGGGTGGCGGGAGAGATGGAGGAGGACGAAGCTGAACGAGTTCGTTTGTTGGGAGAGGTGAGAGCGATGGGGAGGAGCGTGGAGGACATGGTGAAGATGGATCGACGAGAACGGGCAAGGAGCATAAGGGAAGTCCAGGGCGAGTGGACGTTGAGAGCATCTCGACAGAGGGAGGGTCAAGTTCATTCGGTGGGTTCGAATGGAGATCGAGGGAGGTCAAGCTGACATTCAACCCACTCCTTCCTTCTTTTCCTTTCTCTTTGTTTCTTCTCGATCATGTTCGGAGCACCTCAGGTGAGTTCGCATATACCTTCTCGTCCCAGGAAACTCGTTCGAGACCCTCCTGTAGCGCCCGGTCGAGCTGACCGTCTTCGCCTCCTTCCCTCTCCTCCGTCCCTCCCCTTTCAGCAGCAGCAACCTGCCTCTACGTTCTCGTTTGGAGCTCCCAAACCCTCTCTCTTCGGTACTCCTCAACCTCAACAACAACAACAACCTGCTCCGACCTCTCTTTTCGGAGCTCCTCCCCAGCAGCAGCAGCAACAAGCTCCCTCTCCCTTCGGACAACCTCAACCTCAGCAGCAGCAGACCTCCTCCCTCTTTGGAGCTCCTCAGCAACAACAGACTCCAGCACCAGCTACGGGAGGCATGTTTGGAGGAGGAGGAATGTTCGGGCAACCCAAACCTGCGACTCCTACACCTCAGGCGGGAGGAGGGATGTTTGGAGGAGGAGGAGGAGGAGGCATGTTTGGAGCTCAGCAGCAACAACCCCAGCAGCAGCAGCCTCAACAGCAGCAGCAGCAGTTCCAACCCGCTCAGAGTCAAGCTCAACCTCAAGCTGGTGGAGGGATAGGACCCAAGACCAAGTTCACAGACCTCCCGGAGGCAGCTCAGAAGATCGTTGAAGGGATCGAGTGAGTATGAGCTTCCTTCCTTTCGACGAGCTCGTTCTCGTCCTCTCTTTCTCCTATAGGAGCTCTTTTGAGGTTGAAATCTAAACACGAGCTGACAGAAACTCACGTTGTACTCGTTCCAGCTCCTTCATCACCCAACAGATCACCCTGTCGCACTCCCTAGCTCAACACCCTCTCTCCTCCGCCGCGTCTTCCTCCTCCTCCTTCGCCAGCTCGTCGTCGCCTACCATTCCTCAAACTAGCTCGCTGCTGAAACGGCTGTCTACCGTGAGCATACACCGACCCTTCTCTCAGCTCTTGGTGGCGGAATGGGCGCTCGTGTGACGCGCTGGCACCGAGGGGAAGGAAGGAGGAGAAATGTGAGCTCGAGCTGACCACCTTCCTTCTTTCCTCGTCCTTCTCTCGCTTGTTGCATTGGCTGTGGGATATCTAGGAAGCTACAGCTCTGTCGAATCATCTCGCTTCGTCGGCGAGGAACGTGGAGGAGCTCAAGAATCGGGTAGCGAGGGATGGGGAGGACGCTGTTCGAGGTGCGAGGATCATGGATGCTTCGAAGGTACGTCCCAGTTTCGTTTCCACCCACCTACCACACCGACTACTCCCCATCCTCATCCACCCCATCGTCTCGCTCTCCATCGGTCTCTTCGTCGAACCTTCACCCTCGAACCTCGCCTCCCTGTATCGTTTTTCGACGCGTCTCCTCGAACTGACCTCTCCCTCTTCCTCCCCTCGCGTTCCTTCTCGCAGACCGCTCAAGGTCGTCAAACCCTCCGAGGTCAATCCAAGTTCCCCAACGAGTACTTCACGACCCTCACGGACGAGATGACCCTTCGGGTGCAGACGTATCAGCGAGGAATGGACGTGAGTCGTCTCGAGCTCTGTTTTCTTTCAGCCCACCTTCGCGAGCTGACCGTTGCCCGCGTTCTCTCCTCCTTCTTCCTCTCACCTCCCATTCTCTCGCCCCTCCCTTCTATCACCCTTTCTCACCCCTCTTCACCCCCACTCCTCTCTTCCCTCCTTCGCCCGCCTCGCTCCTCCCTCGCCCATTTCCAGCAACTCCAACAAACCCTCCTCTCCCACCTCCCCTCCCACTCCTCCACCCACTCGCACCACTTCTCCCACTCCAACCAACCCTCCCCACAAACCATCTCCCAGACCCTCCAGACCCACCAACTCCTCCTCCAGCGGCTGGCAGCGCAGGTAGCGTTCCTCGACGAGGAGGTGGGGAGCTTGAAGGGCGAGTGGAGGAGTCTTTGGAGGCAGCGAGGAGGAGGGGTAGGGGATGTGTTTAGGGTTGAAGGGAGCGCGAACGGTGGGAGGGAGTCGGATCTGGGTGTGAGCTCGATGAGGATGTGAGGGGGAGGAGAGGTAGATGAGATGTTTCGGACATAGAGCACGAACGACGACGCGCTCGCGAGAAAGGGAAGCCGAGGAGGTTCGTGTCTTTTCGCTTTCTTTGTTGAGATGCCATAGTCCAGCGAGCGGCCCGTTTCTTCTTGGCCTTTCCGAAGAACCACTGCTAGAGAAGACCGAGCTCAAAACAAAACTTCGTCCTCCCGACGACGGGCCTTGATCATATGTCAAAGGTGCATCTTCCGAGTCATCGTTGATTTCGCGCTTGCGGTGAGAGATCTCGAACGAACCGGGCCTCCCGTTCGTTGGTTCGACTTTGAACCATCACAGTCTCTTTTTCGCCCAACCTCTACAACAGCGCTTCTCGCTCACCTTCGCACGCACACCTACACCACCTCGACCAGCAGCACCAGCAGGAACAGACAGACCAACAGAAGAGAACGAGACGACGAACGAGCAACGATGAGCTACAAGGCCGCTTACAAGATCCCTTCCATGACCTGGGACAAGATCTACAGGTTCGCAGAGTATCAGCAGACTTCTGGTACGTTGCACGCTCTCTACCTTCGCTCCAAACCTGTATAGATATACGAAAGGAGGGAGCTGAGAGGGACCGAGGCGAGGGAGAGGGTCGTCCGATGTCGCCCGACCTGGCTCTTCTCTTTCGCTGCTCCCTTTGCCCAGTTCTCGTGGTCGCTCGATCTTGCTGAGCTAGAGCTGACCTGTATGTCTTTGGTTCTGCAGTGAGCATCCAACAAATGATCCTCTTTGGATCGACACCGAACCAGGTTCGTCCTCGCTCACCTCCCCCCCTTCCCTCTTCCTCTCGCTCTCCTCGCCCTCTTCGTTCGCTGACCTCCTCTCCACTCTCTCGCCTCGGCTCTGACAGGGAACCCTCTACAAAGCTTCTCGTGAGTTCTTTTGCTTCCCCCCTCCCCTTCCTCTCTCTCCTCCTCACCGAGCCTTCAAGAAGGGGCTGGCCCAACAGACCGGGAAGGGAGCGAGCCGGAATCGATGAGCGAGCTCGAGCTCACACCTTTCCCCTTCCTCCTCTTTTCTCTCTTCTCCCGTTTTCGGTATCTGCGGGAAAACGAAATCTGCAGAGTTCCTGCAAGAGGAGTTGCCCATTCGGTTGGCCCATCGAGTCAAGGAGCTGGATGAACTGCCAGAGAATCTCAACCAGATGCCTAGCATCATCAAGGTCAAGGAGTGGTACGCTCAGAGTTTCGAGGTGAGTCCGAGTGCTTCTTCTAAGGGTTGGGGGGAAGGGAGGTGGGCTGGGTGTATAGTGGGTGGGGAGGAGAGAGAGCTGGGTTCAGAGGGAGCTCGAGAGGGGAAGGAAGGGGAGGAAGAGATGGACCGAGCTCACCTCTTCGTCCTTTGTTCGAGTTCGAACTGAACTGACTCTCCCTTCTATCTGTCGGCTCTTTCAACTTTAGGAACTCGTCTCGATACCACCTCCCAACCTCTCCTCGGAAACCCTCGCTCTCCTCAAAGGGAAATCCGGAACGTTCGTCTAGCTCTCCTTCCTCCCTCGGCTTCTTTGCTGCTCCTCCTCCCTCGTCGAACCACACGCCTGACCTTCCCTTCCTTCTCGCTCTCGAACCGAAACCAGTCCCTGGCCCACCTCATCAGACAACCCTTCCCTCGACTCGCATCATTCGGGCTCAGGCTTTTCGAAACTGAAATCAAGAATCCCTCTCGAGAAACGGTGCGTCTCTCGTCATGACGCGTCTCTTCGAATCGAGCTCGAGCTGATCGTCTGTTCTGCTGGTTCGTTGACAGATACTACGCTCCCGTTGCTGGAGTGGAATGGCCTCCTGTTCTTCACGACTACAACGAGCACTTCACCAAGGTTCTGCAGAAGATCAAGCATCGACATGATCCTACGGTTTTGACTGTCGCGTGAGTTTCGACGACCTTCCTCCCCTCCTTCCCTCCCCTCTCGTTATTTCGCGACTCGATCGACGAACGAGACGAGCGTGTAGAGTGGTGAGACCGACCTGACTCTTTGTGCTTTGTTCTGGGGGCTGCAGTCAAGGAGTCCTCGAATGGAAGAAGAACAAGAAGAGCGAACGAATCGGACTCAGCATTCAGCAGTTCTTGGATCGGTTCTATCTGAGTAGGATTGGTATCAGGTTCTTGATCGGACAGCGTACGTCCCCTCTATCCTCCTCTCCTCGTCGCGTCGAAGCTGACCGTTGAACCTCGCTCCATTTCGCAGACATCGCCCTCAACACTCTGCCTCCTCATTCTGGTTACGTTGGGATCATCTGCGAGCATACGGTTCGTCTTGGACTATCACGAGGATTGAGCTGAACGCTGAGTTGACCTTTTCACGTTGACTTTCGTGCGAATGCAGAACGTCCACGACATCTGCGAGGAAGCCATCGAGAACGCGACCTTCGTTTGCGAGCAGCACTTCGGTCTCATCAACGTCCCCAAGATCGAGCTCGTGTGCGACAAGAACCTTACTTTCCCTTACGTGCCTGGACATCTGTGAGTCTCGCCTGCTCTCGCTTTCTCTCCTTCCCTCCCTCTCGATCAGCTTGTTCTTCGTCTCGTCGCGTCCCAACTCTCGAAGCTCACCTCCCTCCCCTCCTTCCTCGCCCAGCTCCCACATCATCTTCGAACTCCTCAAGAACTCCCTCAGAGCCACCGTCGACTTCCACGGAGGAGCCGACGGAGAGAGCTTCCCTCCCATCAAGATCATCGTCGTCGAGGGAAAGGAGGACATCACGCTCAAGATCTCGGACGAGGGAGGAGGGATCCCCAGGAGTGCGATGGAGTTCATTTGGACTTATATGTGAGTGCTTCACCCGCTGACCCTTTCTTTGCTGTTGGATTCGAAGAGCAGAAGCTGACTCCCTCGTTGCTTTCGTCGTTTGCAGGTACACGACGATGGAGGCTTCGGCGCTTGAGGCTGAGAACGGACCTTCCGACTTCACTGCTCCTATGGCTGGATTCGGGGTGAGTCTACCTCGCTTCTGACCCTTCGAGTGCCTGAACTGACTTGGGTTTTCTTTCACCTCTCGCAGTACGGACTCCCTCTCTCGAGACTCTACGCCAAGTTCTTCGGTGGAGATCTCAAGTTGATCAGCGTTCGTTCTTTCTTCCCTTCTTCCTCCTCATCTCGTCCTCGTTCTTCAGCTCACGCCTTCTCTCCTGCACTTTCTTTTCGTCACCGACCAACAGATGGAAGGCTACGGCACCGACGTTCGTCCCTCTTTTTCCTCCGTCTCTTGATCTCTCGCACGCTCTGACTCCTCCCCTTCTCTCCTTCATCCTTACAGGTCTACATCCACCTCAACAAACTCGGAGAATCCCGCGAACCTCTGCCCTACGGAGCCAGCGGTGCGAAGGAGGAGGGAGTGTAGTTTCGCTTTGCACCCGGTCGTCCTTCTCTTCCCTTCCCTTGCTTGTTCCCCTCCCCTTCCCTCCCCATCCCCTTGTCGTCGTCGAGTCCGAGCCCACAGGGCTCTTTCGCACGCTCGAGCTCGTTTGTAACGCCATTCTCTCCTTCTGTTTATGCTTTCGTCGAGGACGCTGTTTCGGACGCGTCGCTTTTTCTTCCTTCCTTCCTTTTGCTTCGCTTTGTAATAGTTTTTCTTCGTGTACCGCTGGGAGTCCTTCGCGGGATGTATGATTCGATACCTCTTTCATGGCCAGGGAGAGGAGAGGAACGAACGCCTGACGCGTCGAGCTTTCGAGACGAACGAACCGACCGAAGACCCGTCGGGAGCGAAAGCGATGGAATAGGCGTCAAAGACACCGGGAAAAAAATGAGGAGAGAGATAACGTAACAGGTATGGAGCGAAAACGGAAGGAAGGCACGAGAGGAGAGAGAAAGGACGAGAGGTCAACGAGGCAAAAACAGAACGAACGAACGAAGAAGAAGAGTGAGCGAGCGACAAGATGAAGAGGGTGGGACGGGGAAGTGAAAGGAAGATGTATAATTGAGTGTAAGAGGAGGGGTGTGAGTAGGATAGAGCTGGCTAACACGAGCTGAGTAGAACCAAAGACGGGGAAGGGCGACGAGGTCCTCGACGCAACGGCGGGAGTTGCTGGATCGATTTGGTGGAGGGATGCGAAGACGTTGGACGAGCTTGAGGGAGAGAGTTGGAGGATGAAACTGCTGTGGTGGTTGCTTGGATCGAAACGAGGAGATTGAGCGGAGGGAGGAGGTGGTCCGAACGGAGGGGAGACGCGACGGCGCTTGACGAAGAGGAGGGAGGGACGTCGAGGATGATATTGGGGTGAGATGACGTGAGAAGATAGCGAAGAAGGTGGGTGTGGTGAGGTGGTAGGAAGATGAGGTGAGGAAGACGAGGGGAGGGAAGAGTGGCTCCGACGCGTCGAACGAACGACGTTTCCGATCCTCCTCACGACCGCTCTCGGACGATGACCTGGACGCAGTCCGGTACCTCCTCGTCGTATCCTTCGATGAGTTGTTGCATCTCTCGACGTACCCACTCGTTTCCGACGACGATTGTTGCTGAGGTGATGGAAGGGTGGGAGAGGATTTGATCTCGTTTAACGAGGAGGTCAATCATGTTGTCCCACCAGAACGAGGGGGGCAGGTTCTCGGTGTCGGCCCCATAGAAGGTGCTACTGTCCCAAAAAAGCGATACGTCCTCCGATGCGATGTCGACGGTCCCGTTGAGTCCAAGGAAGCAGCTGCCGGAAGGAGGGTACTCCAGCGGTTCCTCGTCGTCCTCCTTCCAGACGACGTCGATATTCATCAAGCGGACTGTTCGAAGTCGCGACCACGCTGAGATCTCCCTAGCGGTACCGTCCGATAGCCGGTACGTAGGATCGTCGGTCCACCACTCGGGTCCGTCCTGCACGACCAGCTCTGTGGGGTCGAGGAGGGAGAGGAGAGCCGGGCAAACGTCGAAGAGTGTCAAGCTCCCACGATCGGATTCCTCCTCCTCGTCCTCTCCAAGATCCAGACGGACCCAAGGATCCGTATCCAGGGTGATGGTGAAGCGGTCGAGCTCGATACGACGGTCCAGGCGATTCGACGAATCGAAGGGGTAGTCCTGAAGCGCGCTGGAATGGAGGGAGGAGGAGGCGACCTCGAGGATTCGAATGTTGTTGAGGGAGAGGCTTGAGGCCAAGCGAGCCGACGAGCGAGGTGCCTATAGGGAGGTCGAGAGGAAGGCGGTCGAGTCAGAGAGAATGGCCGTCGAGAAAGATGAGAAGACGACGCGACCCACTCTTCCGTCGAAGAGCTCTATCAAAGCAAGGCCGCCGATCTGAAGTGAGTGGTACAGCTTTGGGGAGAAGAGCTGAAGGCAAGCCAGGCTAGCTCCGCAAGTTCTTGCGATGGTCTGCTTGTCTGCGAACGAGAGGATGAGCTCGAAGACCTCGAGGGGGAAGGCGTGGAGGAAGGGACGAAAGCCGGAGTAGCTCTCGACCTGGTTCTTGATCGTGAAGTTGGGTAGAGGGGAGTAAGGAGCGTTGGGTTCAGGGACCTGTATGATGAGGAGGGAAAGCAGTCAGATCAAGGCTTTCAACATCTCAGAGATATCGAAGGAGGACAGCGGCGACGAGGGAGGAGGAGAGAGGAGAGCTGACCTTCGTCCATCTCCAGACGCCCTTCTCCTCCCTTCCAACTTCTGACTGTTGCAACATCGACCGGAGTACCTTCTCGTCCTCCTTCAGGAACCACATTTCCGTTTGTTCGCCTACGTGCGGGGGTCTTTGGAGGAGGGAGACGGCGGAGGAAGCGATTCGAAGGAGTTGAGCTCGTTCGTTTTGGAGGTTGGCGACTTGAGCTCGAAGCTCTTCGTTCTCGCGTTTTAAGAGGGTCGTTTCGCTTTGGGGAGCGTCCGACGGATGGGGAGAGAGCTTGGCGGAGGAAAGGGCGGTCATGGCGAAGTGTGGATGGGAGAAAGGAGAGGGTCGACGTTGGTGAGGAGGAGAGGTCGAGCTCGCAAGATTCGAGGTCGAGACGTTTTGCCTCCGTTCGTGTGGGCAGTCGACGCAGATTTTCACGTCTTTGGAAGGAGGCGCGAGATACGAGAGGCTGCTCTTCACCTCAATCATTTTTTTACGCCGTTAAGCTTCCTTCGCAGTCAAAATCGACCTTTGAAGAAGGGACGAAGCTCAACTTCGAAAGCTCCTCTCAACCTCGACTCCCTTCCCTCCCTCCCTCTCTTCCTTCCCTCATCTCTCTCGTTCTACCCCTCACCCTTCGACGAATGGACTTGCGTGTCACTCAGTTTGGTCGTACACTCGGACTCGTGCCGGGATTGAATCCTCCCACGAGCCAGCTTCCATCCTACAGCACTCTGACGAGGCTCGAGGAATCGGTTCGTCCTTCTCGTCTCCGCTTCCTTTCTTTCGAGGCTGATCGAGTTTGCTTGAAAACTTACAGGAAGACGGTCCGACGAAGGAAGAAATCGAACAATTCCGTGTCAGTTTCCACGGTAGAAGCTAGGGATGGAGAATCTGGACTGAGTCGCTGACCTTCGACCCCTCCTCCTTTTGTCTCTCACCTAGGCTCGATCATCCGCTGAGTACCTCCCTTCGATGAACAAGGTGATCTTGGACACCAAGGTAACACCAAAGGCCCTCTACGATACCCTGAGGCTCGTTGGGTTCATCGGCTTGAAGCCTGTCACCCCTTACGATCGTCGCTTCGTTCGCGAGCACGGCGATGAAGCCCTCGACTACTTCCTCGCTCTTCTAAGAATCACCTATCAGCTTCCCAGCCATCTGTTTCAGGTCAGTAGTTTTGGCTATGTTCGACCCATTCTTGACACTGACTCGGGCCTCTCCTTCCCACCTCCAGTCTTCGACGATCAAAGGAGAGCAGGAAACCGCCGCCGATCTCCTTATCACCCTCTCTCTCATCATTCAACATCGATACGACGATCTCATCGCCGCCTACCCTGGAACCTCTCTCCCAGTTCCACCAGTCTCGGCGAACAGCGAATGGCCCTTCGTCGTCTGTCCCGGATCGTCAAAGCCAATCCGACGCTGGGCCTGGGAGACGCGGAGAAGCATCGATTGTTGGGCCTTCTGCTCGAAGAGATTCCCAAGATAGGAGACGTCAACCTGGATCTGTCGAGGAAAGAAGGGATGCTGGGACCGGTTGTGTGGGATTCGTGCGAGTTTCTTCGAGCCGAGTGGGAGAGGAAGGAGGACGTGCGATGCGTCGAGCTGAAGGACGGCGAAGAGATGGAGGCTTGTAGTCGAGTGAGTTTCAGCCCTATTCTTTGTCTCACGTCCTGAATCCCCTAGACACGCCGAATCGTGCCAACTGGTTCTCGTCCTACAGTGCGTCACCGTTCGATACTGCTCGAAGAGTACGTCGCGTCGAGCTCACCTCTTTCTCTTTCTCCCATCTTCTCGGTTTCCGCCCCTTCGCTGACACCATCACGTGTTTTGCTCACTCTCAGAACATCAAAAACTACACTGGAAGAAGCACAAGCACCAGTGCTTCGAGACGAGCTGGTGATATCCTTCGACGAACTGAAACTCGACGCGTCTGGAATCGTGAGTCGTCTTCGCCGACCCTCTTCTTCCCACTCTTTCCAAACGCTCTCTGACGCTTTCGACGCTTTCTACCTCGTTCTATAGTCTGGAGACCAACGCTCGTGCCTTCAAGGTTCGCACACTCCGTCTCTTTACTTCGCGTCGAGAGCATCAAACGCTCTCGAATCTTTCCCTCGCTGACTCCTTCGTTCCTCCTCCACGCCTTTTCTGCCTCGTGCCGATCAGACCCACCCATACCCAACATACACCCATCTCAGTAACGCAGCCTCGATATCATGACCCCTCAACGACCTTCTTCGATCCCTGACCTTCGTTTGTCAATGCACGTCTCTCGTTCTCGCTCTTCTCTTCCCTCTTCCCACTCACTCATAGTCATCGAACGAAATTAGAATCAAACCCATACATCTTGCACCGCAAAAGCACCTCAAACGCCCAGCGAGCGAGCGACCAAGAACCGACTAACTCGTGCAAGAAAGCGAAGATCGCCCCGGTCTCGACTCTCCATCCTCCCCCACCCATCCCTCCCGCCATCACTCCTCCCCCTCCGTCCCAGCCACCTTCCACATCATCATCACTCCGAGGGATCTGTAGGGTTTCCACCCCTCCGTCAACTCCTCGCACTCCTTCGGGGTCAGGTAGATGTTCCCTTTTGCTTTGGTCTTGACGCGCGCTTTGAGCTGGGCGAGCGTCAGACCAGCTGGGAGGGGAGGGGGAGGGGAGGTAGAAGAGGAGGAGGAAGATTGGGCAGCGAGGGTATGTTTGGGGAGTCCTTCAGACGCCTAGTTCGCCGCTGTGGTTGGGTGGATGGGTGCGAAGAGTACGTCGCGTCGAGCTCTCCTCTTCCCTTTCTTTTCTCTCTTCCGTTCGTCTCCCTCTGGCCGATATCATCACCCGGTTCTCTCGTCTTTAAATCATCAAGAATTTTACTGGAAGATGCACAAGCACTAGTACTTCCAGTCGAGCTGGACGAAGGTCGAGGAGATTCGCGTCCGGCGTTTCGATCGGCGAGTTTCTCGAGATTTCTCGGACCTGTCCTCTTCTTCCCCACATCTCACCGGCTCACTCTCCATCTTTCCAAGCACATCGCGAGTCGACTTTGCCAGGGTGCGGGGTCGGGATCGAGAAGGGTTCACCTCGAGTAGACGACGCGTCGAGAACGAGGTCAGCCCTCTCCTTCATCTCCTCTCGCCTTCTCTCGACTAACTGACTTAAGTCTCTCTCTCTCGACGCATGTAGTCGAGCCAATTAAATAGTCACTCAAAAGCTCTCTAAACCCCCAACAACCCCTTCACAGTCTTCTCCTCCTCCCCCGTCACCCAAATCATCTCCTCCAACCCCCCTTCCATCTTCTCCCACCCCTTCCAAAGCTCTCCCAACTCCTCCCTCTCCCCCTCGCTCAGAGCCCCTCTCTCGAGCAGCGAGATGAGCACCCGAGCAGACTTCTCTCGGTAGTCGGCGTCCTCGAGAGCGGCAGCTTCGTCAGCGTTGGCTCCTGGGGCGGGGTGGGAGGAGTTGGGAGTGAGGGAGGTGAGGAGGGTTTGGGCGAGGGAGTGGGAGGTGAAGGATTGGAGGAGAGGGGCTGGGGGCGTGGTTGGGGTGGAGGGGATGTCGAGGAGGAGAGTGGAGAGGAGGAAGGCTGTTTTTCGGCGGAGGGGGAGGGAGGGATCTGTGAGACGGGGAGGAGGGGGACGCGAAGGGAGGTCAGTCCCGTGAACGATGCGGATCGAGAGCAAAGCTGAGCTGGTTGGGGGGATTGGTAGTGACAAAACCAGCCTCTCCCTCTCGTGTCCAATACCCTCGGTCCAGAAGGCGAAGCTCTCTAGAGCGAGGAAGAAAGACCATCGCGACCGAGAACCAACCGAAATGAAACTCGACTCACCACTCAGCCCACCCTTCAGCACCTGCCATCCCCAACCCTCGTACTGATCCAGCATCTTCACAGCCTGCTCGTTATGCTTCAGCGTCCCACTGAGCGCATACAGAGCTCTCGATCTCGTCTCAGTCGAGGAGGGAGGAATGACGGGGAGACCCTCGATGGAGGCGGGAGGAGTGAAGTCGGAGGAGGTGGTAGCGATCAAGCTGAGGAGGAGGGGGAGAGGGTTGAGGGCGAGGAACTGTAGCGAGCGAAAAGGTATACAGAAGATGGTCAGCTGTGTGTCTCGAGAAAGATGGAAGGGGGAAAAGGAAAAGAGAGAGGGAGACGGGACGAACAGCTTCCTGAGCTTTGGGATTGTTCTGAACGGCGGTTCCACAGACCCAGGAGGCAGTTTGACGGATGAGATCGGATGGGGAGGAGAGGAGGGCGATGAGTGGAGGCCAGAGACCGATGGACTGAAGGTTGTTGGCGTTGTCGATTTGTTCGATGAGCTTGAAGAAGGAAGGGAGGGAAAGGGAGGGGAAGGAATGTCAGCTTCGACCTTTCCCTTCCTTCGAGAAGAGCTCCCTCCACTCCCGTGAAGACCAGAAGAAGCAAGTTCTCACCATCTCGAGGTTATCCAGAGCAATCCTGTTGGAGCCAAATCAAATCGAGTTAAGTGGTCAGCATCGATCCCAAACGCAACGGCGAGCAAAAGAAGGAAGGGAAAGAGAAACGAGCTGAGCTCGACTCACACCCTCTCATCCTCCGGCTTGGTCTCATCAACCGCGAACGTCATGGCCTCCTTCATCAGCGTAGCATCACTCTTCCCCATGATGGCTTCCAGCATCCCAGGTTCCATCAGGTCCTTCCTTCGTCCGGCAGCGATCTCCTCAGCGACAGCGTGAAGCTCGGAGGCGTCGCCGTTTACAGGGACAGAGTTGGTGATTCCCCTAGTGACCGAAAGCGAAGAAGATTTTAGCTCGATTACTGAGAGAAGATGGAGAGATAGACTCACCATTGGAGGAGTTCGTTCATAGCGGCCATGTTTGAGTTGAGTTGTGAGGAGGAGGGAGAGGGAAGTGGTTAAGGTCAGCTTGAATGAGTTCGAAAATCGAAGGAGAGGTTGAGCTCAACGTTCTTTCGACGCGGTTCTAGTAGGTTCTCTCATCTGAAAACTCTTTTTGAGAGCCCAGAAGAGTTGTGAGAGGGTAATGAGATAGCCAAGAGAAAGCTCGTCGAGAAAGAATTATCGAAAAAAGCGAAAAAGCGAGCGACCAAGCAAAACCGAGCGTCCCCTCCCTCCCTCGGCGACGCGTCAAACCTCAATATCCCACCCGTCCTCCTCGCTCACCTCCACATCCCCAGCCTCCTCGTCGTCGACCACATCAAGCTCGCACCACCTCGGATCGTACTCCGTTCCCAAGCGATCCTCCAAGCGAATCGAAGGGTAGAGACGACGAAGGTCCTCGAGGACATAGAAGAGGGAGGGGTGCGACTTCAACTCCTCGTCGTCCTCGAAGGAGACGGGGAAGAGGGAGATACTGAGGAGGTTGGGTAGAAGATCAACGACGTCCTTATCGATGAGGGTGTTCATTTGTGCGAGGAGGTGGGTAGGGTCGTAGGGAGGCGAGGGGAAGGGTTTGTAGGGTTTCCAGCGCGTGTGAGGCGTCCATCCTGGATCTTGAACGATGAGGCGCTCGATGTGACCATGAACGAGGGTCGTGTCCAGCGGCGACTCGGGCCAGAGGAAATCCAAGGGGATGAAGAGGGTCCGAAGGAGAGGGCACAGCGTGAAGACCCAAGAAGGAGACGCGACGGCGTCGTCGCGGTCGGTAAATCGTCCTAGTCGGAGGGAGGTCAACCTGGCTCCAGAGCGATGGAGAAGCGTACGTAGCTGGGACGCAGAGACTGGAGGTAGAGGTTTGGACTCGAAGTCGAGGGCGATGCAGTTGATCGAAGCGGTGGGAGATTGGGAGTGAGGAGAGGGAGGAATGCGCCAAACCTTCGATGCGGAGATCAAGGGTTCGGCTCCGGCTGGGACCAGGGTTGGATAGTGCAAGTTAAGGAGCTCGTATACCTCGAGACGAGGGAGCAGACCCCGTTTCCAGATATCCGCCGGCTTGTGAGGAGTGACGAGTCGCTTCAACGACGGCCAGCCTCGGAGGATCAAGTCGTCCAGCAGCTGATAAGGGGCAGGATTGCCGAGAACTCCCCGAAGGCTGATGGAAGTGACGAGTTCGAAAACGCGAGGCTCGGCGGATGCGAGGGTTTGGAGGATGGATTCGAAGGCGCGGGTGGTGGGAAGGACGAGATGGGCGTAGAGGAGCTTCGTCGCATCGATCTGGTCCGAGGAGATAGAGAGCGAGTCAACAGGCAGCTTCGATAAAGAGAGGAAGGAAAGGAGAGACGCACGTTCCAATCCCTGGAGACTAGACAGGCTGATCGAAGGAAAGGGTAGTTGGCGAGGATGTTTCGTTCGGTATCGATGAGGTGGAGAGCGACTCGCTGTTGACCTGCGAGCTGAAGGATCAGGAGTTGAAGCTCGAGAGGAAGAGTCGGGAGTGGACTTCGATGAAGCGATACCAGGACGGTCAGGGCACGAAGCGACGATGAGAGAAGCCCCTGAATGCTCACCGAGATGGACGAGGACGAACGACGAGACCTAGGGAGGAGGGAAGGAAGGAGTTGGGCCCAGAGGGAGCGAGAGCTACGAGTATTGACGGGCACTAAGAACGACCCAGTCAGTCAGGGGGTAAGACGCTACTGCTTTGAGTACCTACCTCTTCTATACATGTCGAAGCTTTTTGGTTGGAGGAGTTAGAAGGAAAAAGAGGGAAGGTGATGAGCTCGAAATGACGACGTCCTCTCTCTCTCGGTTTTCCCTTCCTCCCTCCCCCTCTCTCGTTCTCTTTCAACGCCGACTTACTCAAAGAGAGGATGCTCGATGGATTGGCCACCCGAACAACACAGGAGGAAGCCTAATATCAGACAACGAACTCCCTATCAGCAGCCCCAGTTTCAACCTTCCAGCCGTCGACAAGCTCGAGCTCCTCCCAGCTCTCCTTCCCCTCCCGACCTCACCTCGCCCATCCTCATCTTCCTCGCTTTCGCCTTCCTCGTATCGTACTTCTACACCTTCGGTCTTCCCATCGAGATCGAACTACGACTAAGGAGACTCAAACGAATCCTCAAACGAATGGGACTTCTGTCTTGGTGGAATGGGAACGGAGGGGAGGGAGGAGGAGGGAGCGTCGAGCTGGCAGGAGGAGAAGGAGCGACAGGAAGGATCACTAGGAGAAGGAGGGGAGGAGAGTTGAACGGTCTCGGTGAGTCGAACGTGTAGTCTTTACTATGGAGCCAAGGTCCTCTGTCCCAGAAATGCTGAAAAACTTCGTCTTTCGTCTCCATTGTCAGCTCAATCCAAGCTCACTCCTCAGCTCGACTCCTCCCTCGAAACGGACGGTTACTTTCCTGGTTTAGTCAACTCGTCGGGAGCTTTCTGCTTTCTCAACTCAGTCCTACAGGTACATCCTCATCCCATCTAGCCTCTCTGAAATCTTCAAGCTCACCAAGCTCAAGCTGACCTCGTTCTCTCCTCCTTCGTCTCGACGTCAGGCCATGGCCGCTCTCCCTCCCTTCCTCCTCTACATCACCCACCTCCACTCCCAAGCCTTAATCTACGACGTCCCCTCTCCTCTCCTCGACGTCCTCCTCCCACTCCTCACCGCCCTTTCCACACCATCGCCGTCTTCCTACCCTCGTCCCCTCCGCCTCACCTCCCTCATCGAAGCCCTCACCCTCGCACCCATCTTCAAATGCTCAGGCATGTTCAATCGCATGCGAGAACAACAGGACGCTCAAGAGCTGTGGCAGTTGCTCATGGCTGCGGTCGAGGAGGAAGGGGAATTGATCAAGAAGGTTGGGATCAAGGAGGGAAAAGAGGGACTGAGAGGCTTGATCTCTACGATGTTGGGAGAGGAGGACAAGGAGGAGGAGGGGAGTCCGTTCAAAGGACGACTGGCTTATAGACGAGGGTGTAGGATCTGTGGATACTCGGAGGGGATCAGGCTGACGGCGTTTGATAATCTTCAGCTCTCGGTTCCTAGGATGGTGAGCCGCGAACCTCTTCTGAACGCATCGTCGTTTGTTCTTTCGTTCGCTCGTCTGACCCGTTCGCGTCTTCGTCTTCGCTTCCCCAGCTCTCCACCTCTCTCACCTCCCTCCTCGAATCCTACACCTCCCTCGACATCCTCACCGACGCCCAATGTCGGAAATGCCGCATCTTCCAAACCCTCAAAACCCTCGAACGCAACCTCCCTTCACCACCTCCTCCGCCTCAAGAAGACGCGTCGGGCGAACCCATCTCGGCTGGGAGGAAGAAGCGGTACAGAGAGGCCAAAAGGGAGTACGAGAGGGAGGTTGAGCTGATGGAGAGCGTAAGGACTCTGGTGAAGGAAGATAGGTGGGAGGAGGAAGTGGAGGGAGTGAAGTGGGAGCTCGTCGACGGTGGGATTTCGACTCGGTGAGTTTCGCGACGCGTCTCGTCCTTACTCTTTCTTTCCTTCTACCGCCCCTCGACTTACCCCCCTTCTCTTCCTTTTCCTGCTCCAGCCAAGACATGTTTTCCCTCCCACCTCCCATCCTCGCCCTCCACCTCAATCGATCCTCCTACTCCTCGCACTACGCTTCCAAAAACCCTTGTCGAATCCTCTTCCCCTCCCTCCTCGACCTCACCCCCTTCTGCACGACCGGCTCCCTATCCCTCTCACCCTCTTCATCCATCTCAACCCCACCACCACCACCACCATCCATCGCGTCGTTCCTCTCGGTCGAATCGCCGTTCACAGTCGTGGGTCCGAACGGATCGACTTCTCTCGAACTCCCTCCCTCGGACGCTTCCCCTTCTCCACCACAAACGATATACCGCCTCAGCTCAGCGATCTACCATCTCGGAAACCATAACGCAGGTCACTACATCACTTATCGACGGGTGAAGGGGACGGAGAGGTGGTTGAGGATTTCGGACGAGGATGTGGACGGGGTGAGAGGAGGCGTCGAGGAAGTGAGGGCTGCGAGGGGAGAGGTGTTCATGCTGTTTTACGAGCTGTTAGAGGGTGGGGAGGTAGTGGAGAAGAACGACGGGCCGGTGAAGGGGAAGGGAAGGGTGGTGAGGAGTGTTGGGTTGGGAGTGGGCGGAGGAGGAAGCAGCGAAGGATCTGGATCGGTCAAGGTCGACAACGACGCGTCGTCTTCGCCTCCGTCGTCGCCGCCATCTTCGTCGTTCTCGCCAACACTGGAAGCTTCGATATCGTCGCCGCCGTTGGGTCCTCAAGTCGTCGTCGAGAAGGAGGAGGACGTGACCGTCGTTGCTGGAGGAGACGAGGCTGGCTCGAACGCGTCGGAGGTTGCAGCCGAGGAGGAGTCGAAGAAGAAGAAGCCCAAGAAGAAGAAGAAAAAGAAGGCGGTTCTACCAGGAGAAGGATAGATGATCACCCATCTCATCCCATCTCATCAATGAAAAGCCACCGAGAGCCGAGTAAAGAAAAAAGCAAAGCGAAGCGAGCCTTTCACGCTCGCGGCGATCGATCCCGCCTCGTGTCTCGAACCAACTCCCTCTTCCTTCCCTTCCCCCCTTCCCTTCCCTCGGGAGACGCCACGATCTCACCCAGGGAAGGAATTCGAGGCTAATGCGATCTCTTACTTGACGCCCAACTATAACCAGCACAGACGGGGAGCGAGGAAGTCCTTTTTCCCTTCTTGCCAGCAAACGAAGAGACAACCATCGAACGTCGAGCTCGCCTCTCCTCCCCTTCCTTTCCTTTCACCTTCGCTCGTTCGGACCTGGGACTCAGCTTGACCTGAGACTTTCGACGACGTAGCCAGTGGAGGATAGCTCGCCATCCCTCCCGTCCAAACCTCCAACGAAGGCCAACGAATACGATGGGATCCTACTCGACTCAACCTCCTCCTCCAAGGATGTCTCGCCCTCCTCCTCCTCAGCTCCAACAGCCCTCCCCCTCTCCCGTCCTCCCAGACTCAGCACAAGAAGGAGGAGCGTACGTTCCCTGGCATATCCGAAACCCTTCCCCTCCTCAACCCGTCTACGCTCCAGAACATCATCCTTCTTCCTCCCCCCAACCTCAACTTCAGCCTCATCGACCCGCCCCTCCGACTCCAGCGAACCAACGAGCTAGATTCGACGAAACAACCATGAACGCACCGTACCCTTACTCCTCTTCCTCCTCGCATCATCATCAATACTACTCCTCATCAGCCAACCCCAATGACCCCAACCCTCCCTTCCCACGAACCAAACCTCCCCCTCCTGGTCCAACCCGCTCCCACTCCCTCTCCCGCTCCTCCTCCAACTCCTCCCTCTCCTCCCAATTCCCCTCCTCGAGCTCCGAGCAAGACTGGGACTCAAACGAGAAACGCCGTCGAGATCGAAAAGCTCGCAAGCTGGGGAAATCGTTGAGCGAGGTTGCGCTGGAGGCTGTTGAGGAGGAGAAGGGGAGGAAGAGGGAGCGAACGAGGAGGGTTTGGAAGTGGGTTGGGTGGTGCGTAGGGGCGGTGCTGGAGGGGTGGTGTCTTTGGTTGATGATTAGGTATTTTGTGGCTTTTTTGCGTGAGTGGGACCATCGTTTTTCTTGTTCGGGGGGGAGGGGGGCAGGAGGGAAGAGAGCGCTGACTCTGTGTTCGTTCGTTTCGACAGTCTTCCTCGACGACTCTCAACGAAGGAGGTTGAACCTGGCTTTCTTCATCGTTTCCCTCTACTCGTGCTTGACGACGTTACTCCCTTTTCTCTACCTCCTGCCTGTGAGTCGAGCCTTCTTCGCTCCGTCTTCGGATGAAGAGCCTCGCTGACCTGCCTTCGACGCGTCTCTTGGATTCGAACCAGCCCTTCCCCTCCGCTCGCCCTTCGAGACTCATCCCCGTCGCTCATCTCCTCCTCGCTCTCTCGTCGCTCTCGATCCTCGCTATCGCAGCGGTGCAAATCATCCTCTTCAAGCTCTGGGAGAACCAGCCTGCGCCGAGAGGGTTCGTTGGGAGGTGTGGGTGGGATATGGACTCGGTTTGGGGATCGCCGTCGGAGTGTGGGTCGTATAGGTGGGAAGGATGGGTGGGAGTGCTGAGTGCGAGGTTGGCTGGGAGTTTCGTGTTGATCGTGAGTCTTTCTTTTCTCAAAGCACGTCGCTCAAAGCTCGACACTGACGATTCGCGTCGCCTCTCGCAGGTCCTTCTTCACCTCTCCATCGTCCGCTACATGGTCAACTCGCCTCCTCCAATCCAACTTCCTACCTCTCCCGGTGCTGGCTCTCGCGCCTCTCAACAATCTTTGCTCCCTACAACCCTCATTGATCGACATCATCCTCGTCTCCTCTCCGAAGAGTTCCATCGTCCTCAGCACCACCGCCAGAACTCCCAACCTCGCTCCAGCCATCGCTCGAAACGAAGCAGTCGAAACCGAGGAGCTTCGTCGTCGGCAAGATACCAGGACGAGTCCCACTCCGAGCCCGAGATGGTCGAGAAGTCGAACCGACGCGACGAGCAGAGGTTTCAGACTGGCTATCTTCGACCTGTTGGAGGAGGAGCCGAGGACGACGAGAAGTACTACAGTCGACCTCAAACCTACGTCGACCTCTCGGAGGATACAAGCAGGGACGCAAGAGCCGGACCGTGGTCCTCGTCGCCGTGGGGAGCCTCAGCAGGTCGTTCCTTCGTCGGAGGAGTCGAGGATCCTCCCTCCGCCCCCGTCGCCGCCTACATCGCTCGCAAACCCGTCCGATACGTCAACTCAGCCTCGTCACATGCGTCCTCGAGCCGAGTCCAAGGAGCAGGAGCCGCACTTGAAGCTGAGGGAAGCGACTTCTACCACGACGCAGAGGAGGAGGACAACGTCGACGACTCGGACGCCTACACTCCCGCACCGCTTCGGATCTCGAGGACGCCAACCTTCGGCGTTCAACCCCTTCCTCCTACCTCTCCTCTTCGATTCCACTCCAACCTCCCCTCCCTCAACTCGAACCGAACCCTCCCTCTCTCCCCACCTCGAATGACCTTCCCACCCCCACCGGATTTCTCCCCTCCCCCTCCCTCCCAAGCCAAGTTCATCCCTCCCAACCGACCTCCTCCTCCTCCTCCCACCGCAATCAACACCACCTTCATCGGCTACAGCGTCTCGGACGTCTCACCCCTCCCTCAACCAGGTCCCGAGCAAGTCGACGCGTTCCCTTCCCCTCCAGGAGTGTCGTTCCATCGCTCGCCTACCCTCCCATCTGGGTTCGCCAAACCCTACTCAGTGGAGCCAGATCTACCGAACCCTTACGCCTACCAGTACCACACGCAAACGCAACACGGACTCATCTCCCCTCCCTCGTCCGACGCCTCCTCGTCGTCACCCTCCGCACTCTTCTCCTCGCATTACGCGCCTTCCCCTCCTCCTCCGAGGGAAGCGCCGGATCTCATGCTCGGGTCGGTGTGGAGTGATGGGGATGGAGACGAGGCGTACGATGATGGGGAGGAGGAGTTTGGGTTTGGAAGGGACGCGCAGGGGAACTTGACGGGAGGAGAGAGGAGAGGAGCGATGACGAAGAGGTTGAGTACCATTGCTAGTGAGACGGATAGGGAGGAGTGAGGGGATGAGGTGGGTGTGAAGGTGTGGGAGGTGTAGATAGCCTGGCTTGTTCTTGTCGTTGTTTTCGGTTCGGTTTGCTTTTGCTTTTGTTTTTGCTTTGCGTTGCTTTGCTTTGTTCGTCAGCCTGTTCTTGTTTGCATATATCGCTTTTGTTATGGTTTTGCTTTGCTTTCCCTCTTCTGTCCTCTGCATGCTTTTATCTCAGAAGCTGTTTGGAGGAGTGGAAGAGACGAAGCGAGGAAAGCGACTCAACGAGTTCAAACGTTCAAGGTCGACGAGCGTTGACTTTCGACATCACCTCTCCTGCAAGAAGTAAAGATAGCAAGACGGGCACGTCTCCCTCCGTTCAGCCATATCCGAATTTCGATCTTGAAGAAATCTCTAAGCGAACGAGGCGTTGGCAAGGACCGCAGGACGGCGAAAGTGCTGAGACCAGCAAGGCATGGGAAGAGTCGCCGCGACGCGTCCTCCTCTCCCTCTTGCAGCTGTCGTTGACCAGCCCTCTGCCCCCGAAAGCCGTTTTATCGACCTCCGAGGTGAGACCATTCGACAGATTTACTGTCGTGTACCATTTTCTGCCTCAAAGGTGTCAAATTTTGAGCGCCCAAGGCCTTCGAACGGACGGCGACCTCCGATGCATCAAATGCGCGGAGGGACGAAAGAAAGTCGAGCTGGCGACCCTCCCTCTCCTCCAACCACATCCCTCGTCCTCCTTTCCTCTTTTGCAGCCATGTCTCCCTCTGTTACTCGACCTCACTCTCTCGCTTCCCTTGACTCTCACCTCAGTGCTGAGTGCAAGGCTCGTACTCCCTCGGCGATGAAGGCGAGTTTCACTTCCTCTCGCCCCCTCCCTCCCTCTTTGCTCTCCTCGACACCTCGCTGACTTCCTTCTTTCCTTCGCTTCTAAATCGACTCAGGCTCTTGGAAAGCTCATGATGGGAACCCCTGGAATCGTCTCTCTCGCTGGAGGTCAGTTCAATCTTCTGCAGCTTCTCAGGTCCTATCTTTCTTATCCTCTCTTCGCCCTTCGATCGAAAAGTCGGGCGCTGACCGACCGAACAAACCCTCTCTTTCTTCTCTTCGATCCTATCAGGCATGCCTCACCAATCTCTCTTCCCTCTCTCCCACGCCAAGTTCACCATCCCTCACCCTTCCACCCTTGGATCCGTCGACAGCTGGGCTGCCGGAATCGCTGAGACCAAGGACTTCGAGCTCTTCAAGGGGCAGGAGGGAGGAGTGATTGATCTGTCGAGGGGTCTGCAGTGAGTCTTTCTTACTGCTTCGCTATGCTTTGAGCTCGATATCTAGCACCTGCTGACGTTCTCGTTATTCTCTTGCTCGCAGATACGGTCTTTCCAACGGTTCGTTCGCTTCGAATCGATCGAGAAACGATGGAGCTCGCGGGCTGAACAGCTGAACACCCCCTCGCGCTTCTTTTCTATGATCGTTAGGTTTCGAGGAGCTCATTGAGCCTATCAGCGAGTTGATGAAGCTCGTTCACAACTCTCCCATCTCGGATTCCACTGTCGTCCTCACTCTTGGCTGCACTGGTGCGTCGTCTTCCTTTCCCACGCCGATGGAACGCGACGAACCTGAGGTCGAGGAAAGCTGACCTTCTCGCTTCATTCTACAACCTCTTTGATCTCTAGATGGAGTCGCCAAGACCTGGACGCTCTTCTGCGAGCGAGGAGACAACGTTCTGTGCGAGGAGTTCACCTTCTCGAACTCTTTGAACTCGGGACGATCGCGAGGTATCACTTTCCACGGAGTCGAGGTTCGTCTTCCGCCTTCTCGTATCGCTCCCTTCATTCTTCAGAAGCTCACCTTTCCTTCCTTTCTACTCTTCAGGTCGACGGACAAGGAATGATCCCCGAGTCGCTGGATCGAATCATGACCGAGTGGGACGTTTCGCTGAAGGGAAAGAAGCCCTCGCTCGTCTACACCATCCCCGTCGGACAGAACCCTACCGGATCCTGCCCTCCTGCTGAGCGATACGACGCCATTTACGCTCTCTGCCAAAAGGTGAGCCTCTTCCCTTCTCGATCTTTCCTCGGCTCGAATGAACGAACTTTGACTGACTCGTCGCGTGCTTTCTCTCCCTCAGCACGACCTTATCATGTTCGTCCGATTTGTCGACTTGGCTCTCGTAGACATTTGATCCACTTTGCTGACTGGTCCCCCTCTGTTCCCTCGCGCCTTCTAGCATGGAGGACGACCCCTACTTCTGGCTTCGTGAGTTCCCATTCCGCCTCGTTCTCGACTCGTCTCTCGCTCCCGCTCACCCTTCCCGTCCTCTCGTTTCTCTCCATCTCCAGAGTTCCAGGAGTACACCTCCGACCTCGTCGCCCGTAAGGCTGGACACGACGCTTGTGTTCTTCCTCCTCCCGTTTCTGACCCTCTGGAGGACGACATCGAGGGAGTCGTCGAGGCTTTCAACCGATACGCGAACATCAAATCCTTCCTCTCTCGAGACATCGACGGACGAGTCGTTCGACTGGACACCTTCTCCAAGATCATGTTCCCTGGATCCAGGACTGGATGGGTCACTTGCAACTCTTCGTTCGCTGAGCGATACCTCCGAGTTGTGAGTTCGAATTCTTCGTCCGAGTTTCGAGGTCGACGCGTCGACCTGACCTTTTTCGTTCTGCTTTGCTACGTTCAGGGAGAGACCAACACTCAGGTCCCCAACGGTATCGGACAGTCTGTGCTCGCTTCTTACCTCTCGCCCAACCACGGATGGGGTGAGTCTCGTCCTTCGTTGCTTTTCTCATCATCGTTTCACAGGCAGTTCGCTGACTCGCTCTCCTTTTCCTTCGTCCTTCCCAGGAGTCTCCGGTTTCCTGCGTTGGATCTTCTCTGTTCGAATCGAGTACGAGAGGAAGCGGGACTTCTTCGTTGATGTGAGTTGATCTTGTTCATCTCATTCGCAGATGCGAAGACCCCGCGCTGACTTCCTTCGCTCTTCGCTCCTTCCCTAGAACCTGTACGCGTCTCTTCTCCTTTCGACCATATTCGTCGTGTCGGAATCACGAAGCTGACTTTGATATCTCCTTTTCTCTCTCCAGCACTCGATTCTGCAAGCCTGAATACGCGACCACCGTGCCGGCTCTCGGAGGTGAGTTCTTCTCTCAACTTCGCACGACGCGCTCGAACTCGAGCTGATGACCTTTCCTTTTTCTTTCGAACCCTCCAGGAATGTTCCAATGGCTCGAGATCCACCTCGAGAAGCACCCTCGATTCACCACCATCTCTCCCGCTCCCACTGAGGGGCCCGCCACCAACACCGTGAGTCCTCGTCGACGACAATTTCTTCCCCCTTGCCCGCTTTCCGCCCTCTCCGCCTCCCTTCCGTTTCTTCCACCCCCTACACTTCCCTCGCCCATACTGACTTCGCTCTTCCTCTTCGTCCCGACCACAGGCCGAGCTCGTCCAAGAGCTCTTCGAGTTCTTCCTCGCCAAACAGCTCCTCATCCTGCCCGGAACCCTCTTCGCCGCTCTCGTTCCTGGACTCCCCAACGCCTCCGGAGTCAAGAACATCCACGACAGGTCCAACTTCTTCCGAGCTACTTTCGCTGGAAACACCGAGCAGATCGAGAAGGCGTGAGTTCCCTCGTCGTCGTGTCTCGCCCGCTTTCCCTCGCTCGCGAACTCGAACTCATCAGCGTCCCTCCTTTTGCATTTTCTTCTCAAATCAGCCTCGAGATCTTCGGAACCGCTCTGGAGGAGTTCTTCCAGAAGTAAAAACGGGCGCTCGACGTCTTCGTTCTCTTCGTTCGGTTCGCATCTGTGCTTTCGCTTCGCATTGTGGTATAGATTCTGTCTGGGTTTTAGTAGATGTTTCTTTGTATACGGTCCGAGCTCTTTTCATGATAAACTACACGACTTGTTCTTCCTCATCTCATCTGACACGAAAGAAAGTGAAAAAAGTAGAACGAAGCGGCGACGCGTCGAATCGTCTCCTTGCGACGGAGAGATCGATACAGGGATCATCTTATTCAAGCAAGCTCAAGCAGCTCCCATCAGTACCCTTCGAGCGACGCGGAGCCAAAAGCTCCTTCGCTCCCTCAACCCGACGCGACTTCCCCGAGCAGCCTCTTCCTCCAGTTCGGATCGAGCTCGACGTCTCCCACAGCGTCCTTTGGGCCATCGATATGAGTGACGAGTGACCAAGGCTCAACGCTGTGTTTAATTAAGCAAACGAACGGGAGGATGATCAGTTGGGAGGAGAGGACGCGGTGTTCACAAACAAAGGGAAGCACTCACGGAATCAAGACGATGAAGCAGAAGAGGACGTGATCTGAGGGAAGGTTCTGGATTCGGATTCGATGGGCCCGACCTTGGATGGCTGTTTCGACGTGGAGGCTCCACTCGTCGGTCTCGAACGAAGGAGGAGAGGAGAGCTGGAAGGGTCAAACGACGCGACGAGTCAGTCGTCGTTTCGAAGTCCACGTTCGGCGGACTGGGAGATAACGAGCCTCACCTCTTCGACGACGAGACGAGCGATCTTGAAACGATCCGTAGGGTTCGAGAGGGCGGGATCGTAGTCGAGTTCGATGATGCAGGCGGTCTCGTCCTGAGAAGAAGCAAACGACGCGTCGAAGTCGAAAGGTCAGCGACTCGAGAGACGAGATTCGTTCACGTCGACACTCACGATCTTGGTTCTGTTGGATACATCGAAGAGATTCATCTCCTGAGTGAAAATCTCTGAAAGATCTCCTGCTTTGATGGCGAGCCACTTGTTCAGCCCTGCGAGAGAAGAGGAAAGCAGAACGTCAGCAAACCAAGCGATGTCACGTCTCGACGGCGTCCAGGTCTCCAGCGAAGGCAAGGAGTGGACCGAACCCTTCGGAACGCCTGTTGATTCGACCATCTCAGACATCATCTTGGTAGTCTTCTCTGGATCTCCGTGATAGACTCGAAAGGTGTTGCACGTCATCGTCTTTTGAGGAGCGATGGAATCGATTTCGACGATGGACGCGACATAGTTCGAGTGCTCCGCTCCAGGCGGACAGTATCTGTAGGCGCGCGAGGAACCATCGAGTTAGCGAGAAGCTTGTTTCAGGTGGAAAGAGATTTTGACTCACCGAGAGAAGAAAACACCGTAGAATGGAGGAGCGCGACCGGACGCCTTGGTCTTCAGTTGAGCGGCTCGGATATCTTTGGCGATCTGTTCGATACCGTAGTAGGTTCCATTGAGCTCTATTCCTTCGACCATGGCCTCCGAAAACAAACCGAAAGCGACAGGAAGCGTCAGTTCGGAAAGGGCGGAGGACGGGCGACGCGCGCGAGAGAAACGACAATCGACGCACTTCTGAGATCTTGAAGAGTTCGTTCTTCGAGTGAGAGAACTGAGCCTCCTTTGAAGTCGAAGCTGGGATGAAGTCGAGAACGATGACGACGAAGGTATCGAACTTGAAGACCAGAGGGGAGGTGAGCGATCGAAAAGCGAGCTCGAGACGAGAGATGCAGTTGAAGAGCGAACGTACGAGCTGCTCTGATTTTCCGGGATCGCTTAGTCCGTGCTCCTCTCTGAGACCGTCCAAGATCGCCTGACCGTTCTTGTCGCCCCATGCACGGATATCTGTGGAAGGGAAGCGATTCAAGACGCAGACGAGGTCAGCGACCTGCTTCCCCCGACCCTCTCTCGGCCTTCCTTCTACTAGATAACTTCCAGTACACCTGTTAGAACCACTCCAACGAAACCAAGCTCACCGGCGTCCTCGAGATCCTGTCCATCCTTCGAGAAGAGACCACAGTCCTTCTTGTGCTTCCTCCAGTGTCGACGTTGGCATGTCTGCGTGAGGATCGCAATGGAGAGGGAACCAATTCAGTACGGATGCGTGAAGAGGTGATGTTCGGTGAGATTGACCCTGTTGCAAAAGTACTGAGATCTACAGGGACACCTGAGGGAAGAAGAGAAGAAGGATGGCGAGTGAAGGAAGGATCAGCTCCAACCTTTCTCTTTTCCTTCGGTTCGAAAGGCTGCTATCGCACCTGTTCTGAGGGCTCTTCTGCCCACAATGACCACATCCGGTGAGTTTGATGTAGCTGCGAGGCTGTCCTATCATTTCAAGAAGGAGAGAGACGATGGATGCTGGTGGTTTGAGGGAGAGCTGCTGAGGGAAAGAGTCAGCTCGAGCTCATCCAACGGTTCCTCCTCTCCGCAGGCCTCGCCTCACTGCTGCTTGGGTAAACGTCAGGCGAGAGGATCAGAGGAAGTTCTCAGGTTGCGGGACCATGCTCTGAATGACTATATCTCGCACGCAGCGACGACGAGAGGCGAAGCGAAGGTCAAAGGCGAGGTGAGCGACGCGACCTTTCTTCGTCCTTCCTGAACCTCCTCCTTTGGATCCCCAGATGCACGAACTGAACGCGAGATCGCATCATCTGCTTAGGAGAATCTACACAACGTTAAAGGAACCCTCCCTTCACCTAATCGAGCTTCTTGTTCGACCCAGCTCCCGCGCCAACTCCAGCCGATCCAACTCGGTCGAACTCCTTCGCCTGGTTCGAAGCTTGAGACTTGAGGGTGACTGTAGGAGGAACATCGACGAGAGGTGAGACGATAGAGACTCGAGTCAGCTCTCTGCGACCTAGAGATAGCAGCTCCTCTGCATCACCCTCGGCAACGAGGCAAGCCGAGAGACGAGACGAAAGAGGATGAACGACGAGACTCACCAAGATCCAGATCCTTCTTCTTGTTCTCAGCCTGAAGGGTATCAATCTTCTTCTCGAGCTCCTCGATATCCGACTTGGACCTAGCGTTGGTAGCAGATCCCTTCTTGAGGGCTCCCAGCTCGTCGGTGGCCTCGATGAGTTCGAGGGCGATGCTGAAGGATCGAGCGAGGAGGAGAGCGAGTCCGAGAGTTCCACCAGTGAGGTACATGTTCCTCTGAGCGTAGAACTGGTGTGAACGAGAACGAGGAGAAGAGTAAAAGAGGAGGAAGGGAGGGTCAGCGAGAGTTCAGCAAACAAAGGGAGGGAAGGAGAGATCTCGAGCTCGCCACGCCGTCCTCCCTCCCTTCTTCCCTCCGGAGCCGTCACTCCCACCTCACCCAGCATCCGCACCATTCATCAGAGATCACAGAAGAGAGTCGAACGTACCTTTCGTCCGTGGTAAGCAGCCTCTCCTTGAGGGTTGGTCGCGACTCCTCCAGCGGCCTGTTGGCTCTTCTCCTGCGTCACTCGAACGAGACGTTGGACGGCATCCACGAACAGCAGGGCTACGAATAAGAACGTTATCTGTTCCAGAGGGCAATCAACGAAGAGAGGAGGCAAAAGAGAGGTCAGCTTCTTTGTCAAGGGAGGGAGGGGGGAAGGAGGAAGAAAGAAAGGAGGCGAGGGGACGAGGTGATGACGAGGTTGGGAAGGGTTGAGCAAGAAGGAAAGAACGAACCTTCAGAGCGTACTGGACCTTCGCGACCTGGAGGAGAGAGGAAGGTAAGAGCAGAGACGAAGGAGGGAAGGTCAGCTCGAGCTCGGAGAGATGGATGCCAGCGAACCAAAGGGAAGCGAGGGAAAGAAGGAGGGGAGGAGGAGGGAAGGAAGGAAAGGTCAAACGAACGATGGGGTTCTCGTTGAGGAAGTGGAAGATTTTTCGCTTGAGGACATGAGGCCATGGAGCGAGCACGACTCCAGAAAGTCCAATCTCGAAGGCGAGGAGGAGGAAGCAGACTGAAGGAAGGAAGGCGAAGGAGCTCAGTTCAATGGCTCGTGTGATGGAGCTCGACGGATGAAGACGGGCTCACGAGAGTAGTAGAGCTGGAAGGGACAGAGGGCAGAAAGTCAGCTTAGCTGAGGAGGAGAGGAAGGGTGGGAAGAAGAGCTCACAGTCATGTCTGAGTAAAGAGTTGAAAAGAGAGGTCGTGGAGGTTGGAAGCGAACGCGAACGAGGGGAAGGGGAGATCTGGAAGGGAGGGCGCTGCGAGGGAGGCGACTTGTCGACGTCATCAAGGTCGATTTTTCCTTCCGAGGTTCGAAAATATTCCTTCTCGACGACTCTCAGGATGCTCGAGTAGAGACCCGTGCCAGATTCTTGCGAGCAAAACTGCCGCGTTCCCTCGAAACAAAACCAGCGCGTCGCCCGCCTCAAACCTCTTCTCCCTATCTTCTCGAGCCCAAATCTCGTGATTTTGACTCTGATCTCACTCAGATATCTTGCCGAGCTTTCCGTTTCGCCCATATACCCAGTTTTTTCGCGCTCTCTCTTTCTCGCGAGCTTCACATCCCCTCTCCTCAATCCGCGACGCGTCTCTTCCCCCTCCCTCCTTCTCCCTCCCTCGCGTTCCAGAAAGTGCAACGATATCATTCAAATCAAATCAAGGAACCAAAGATCAAAAGCTAAAGAAAGGGGATATCATCATCTCGAACCCTCATCCAGACCGCAAGCGGCGCGACGACGAGGGCGGGAATTGTAACTAGTACAAACGAAGGGCAATGCAAAGGAGGGATGGAGGGAGAAACTATGTGCTGGGGATGGGGTGAGAAAAGCTTCTTCTAGAAGCAGAGAGAGGGTCCAGCCTAAATCAAAGGGGGGAACGAGAAAGAGGCGAGGATGTCGAATGCTCGAAAAGCTACGTAAGGGGAGAGAGGGAAGAGCCAGCCCGAAAAGGGGAAAAGAGGAAGACCATGTTAGCGAGGGGGGGAGGGTAGGGTGAGTGGGAGGATTGGGTAGGGTGGGTAGGAGGGTTTGTGACGAGGCGAGCGAGAGGGACGTTTAGACGACGATGGATCCGAGCTTGGGAGTCGAGGGGAGCATTCTCTTCTTTCCGTGGCCACCGACGTGACGCTTTCGACCAGAGGCGACTTGGAAGGGCCAGACGCAGCCGATGGGGGTGGAGGCGCTGTGGGAAAGAAAAGGAGGGAAGAAGGGTCAGCGTGAGGAAGGGGGGACGCGAAACGAGGTCGACGAGCGAGGAGAAAGAAGGCGAGAAGGGACGAACGAGCAGACGGTTCCGGTCTGGAGGGTGCAGTCGGCCATGGAGTACCAGGTGTCGTTGGCACATTCTGAGGGAAAGAAGCAAGGAGAAGCAGATGGTCAGGATTTGAAGTCGGAAACACGAACAAAGAACGACGCGTCGAGCGTCGAGTTCGAACTCACCAGTCAAAACCTGTCCGACACACTTCCACTCGCCGGTGGTGCACTTCACAGCGGCAGCTTTGGTAGTAGCAGCAGCGGCGGCGGCTCGAGTCGTGGTGGTAGCAGCGACGGCTTTCGACGAGGTGGTGGGAGTGACGGCCTTGGTGGACGAGGTGACCTTGACGACGGCGGAGCTTGAGGCCTTCGTAACGACGGAGAGGAAGGAGGAGGTAGTGGCTTTGCTGGTTGCGGCGGCTTTGGTGGAGGAAGAGGAGGTCTTGACGGTGGTGGCAGGGGCGGCGACGGACTTGACGCTCGAGGAGGGAGGGAGGACGATGGCGGCGACGGCTGAAGAGGCCTTCACAGAGGTGACGGCAGCTGCGACGCTGCTGCTGGTGGTAGCGGCAGCCTTGGTGCTCGTCGTAGCAGCCTTGGTGGTAGCGGCGGCAGTTGTGGCAGCCTTGGTCGTAGCAGCTTTGGTGGTTGGCGCGACGACGACGGCTCCTCCAGCTCCCGCCGAACCAGGAGCGTAGCAATCGGTTCCAACGACTCCAGCTCCACTGGTCAGACCGTTTCCAATCGAGAGTCCAGCGTACTCTCCTCCGTAGGTGACGACGGATCCAGGCGAAGGGAAGACGACGGGAGTTCCCTCGACGGTCGAGCACTGGTTGACGGCTGCGTTGGCGACGAAGATGGTAGGACCGGAGAGGGGAGTGGTGGTGGAGGAGGTGATGTCTGTGAGATGAGAAGGGGGCGAAGAATTGGAAGTTGAGTGAGCAATCAATTTGGGAGGGAAAGGGAAAGGGGATGGAAAGGAGGGAGGGAACGGCGAGGAGTAGCCGCGAAACGCGAAGGGGAGGACTAGGAAGGAGGAAGGTTTTGGAGAGGAGAGGAAGAGAGGAACTTACCCGCTGAGAGACAGTTCATGTACATCTCTCGGTTTCCAACTGTTGTAGCAAAGAAGAAAGCGAAGGAGACAGGTCAGCGAAAGGGATGAGCTTGAAACGCGAAACGCGCGAAGGTTCGAGCTCGACGAGGGAACCCACGCTTGTTCATCCAGGTCCAAGCGAAGCTGTAGAAGAAAGGGAGGGTCAGCACACTCGTCCAGAGGATATAAGTGGCAGAGGAGAAGAGACGAACATGACGTTATCAGCAGCAGGAGCGTTGTCTGGGATCTTGACCTGGAACGACTTGGTGTCGAGGTTGCATCCACCGATAATCGACGAAATCACGTAGAAGTTGACTCCGTTGTCGTAAGAGAGCGAGTATTGGCATGCTAGAGTTACATTGAAACAAAAAGGAGGACGATCAGCAAGGAACCAGGGCGAGGGTGAAGGCGACGAACTGCAGGGAGGTGAACAAAGGGAACGTCGCGAGCGAGAGAGGGGGTGGGCCGTCTTCCTCCTTCTTCTCTAGGTCCCCACCATCCTTCCTTCGTCTTCCTAGCATATCCTTCATCTCCTTCCCCCGCATGATGCGATGGCTGGTACGAGATGGTAGAAAGGGACTCACATCCTCCTCCGTGAACGGCAGTCCCAGCGATCTCGACGTCGACGGTCTGTCCAGCAGCCCATTGCTGGTTCGCTCCTTCACCGGTCGTTCCAATGTACTGAGATCACAGGAGATAGAAGCCAAAGATACAAAGGTCAGCTCTCTATGTATCCCCGTTCGAAAACGACGCGTCAAGGGAGGAAGAGGAAGGGGAGGAGGGAAACGTCGAAGCTCAACGTCGAACGAGGGCTGAAGAACGTCGAGCTCAAGAACGACCAAATTTGACAAGTATAGTGAAGGGACAGAGGACTTACACCCTTGCAAGGAAAGGGAAGGCCATTAGAAACGAGGGGAGAAGTCATAGAGTAGTCCTTGTTGGCCTCAGGCGTGAGAGGATTCAAGCTCGAGTGGTAAGGGAAGGGGGAGGCGACCTGGAGGTGGGCCTGAACGGAGAGGGTTGCGACTAGCGCGAGGACGAGGAGGGAGGCCATGGTTGAGCTTGACGGTCTTGAGGGAAGGGAAAGGAAGGGGGGGAAGAAAGGAAGGAAAAGGTCTTGAAGTGTTGAAGGTCGTGGTTGGGATCTGGCCGGATAAATTCTAAACCTCGACGTCGAAAGGTCGAATCCGGCCCTCAGGAGGGGTCTCCTCCTTTCCCGCCATCTCGCGTCGACAAGGAGTCTCAAACCTCCTTTCTTTCTCCTTCTTTTCTGGGAACGATTGGCTTACTCGCAGCATCTATATATGGCTGACTGTATATGAGAGTGGAGAGGTTGATTGAAAACCTTGAAGCAGGAGCAAAAACGCGAAGCGAAGGCCGAGTGAGCTGAGCTTGACCTTTTCCTTTTCCGATCACCTCGACTCGAAACCTTACGCGTCTGCAGATTCGGAACTTTTCATTACTCGACGCGTCTAGCTACAAGCAAGCCTGCGCGTTCGCTCTTTACTACTATAGCGTTATTAGGTAAACAAGGTACTCCCTCCTCCCTCCCTTCAAGATGAGGTCCTCGTCGAGCCGAAACACACCCTCAAACGCGCGTCGACTCTCGCTCACTCTGAAACTCTCTCGCGCGTTCCATCCATTCTCCTCCTCCCTCATCTCAAACCTACGCAAATCGAGACCCACCCGTCTGCTCCTACGAAGCAAGCTCCGAGCCAGGCCATCTCGGAGTCAGGTGGAGGAACGATCCCTTGAACGATGGGGAACGCGATCGAGTACGGGTCCGTCGAGGCTGGAGCGAAGGGAGGAGGGAAGAGGAGTGGGAGATGGGTTTGGAGGTAGGAGCTGAGGCTGGTGGGCGTTGGTTGGCCTGGAGGATGAAAACCCGTTTGCAAGAGCAGGACGAAGGGAGAGAAAGTCAGCGATCGCGTTCGTCTCGTCTTCCCTACGAGTCTGATCGTCGTCCCTCTCCCGACCGAGAACGAGAGGAGAACGAGAGGAGAACGGGACGAGACTCACCAGTTCCCGAGAAGGGCGAGACAACCTCCTGTACTACCATCGCTCCCTCAGGCAGGAAGACCTTGCAAGGAATGCTCCTCACTCCCAAACTCCAATCCGGTTTGTTCGCGTCTCGTCCGCTTCCGATGCTGGATTGACCTCCTGGTTCCGTCGAGCCTGGTCGAGAGGGAGGTTGATGAGATTGTTGCTGTGATGAGAAGGAGTGGTTGGGTGTTATCGAGGAGTTGGGAGTTGACGGGTAAGGGTCGAGAGGGTTGAGGGAAGGAGGGTAGGGGAGGTTGGTCGAAGGGTTGATCTGCGTGGGAGGCGATGGAAGAGGGACGAGTCGGAGGGAGACGCGAGAGTGAAGGTCGAAGTCGTCTGAAAAACCGTCAAAGGGAGTACGAGGTCAGCTCTGGCAAGAAAGAGGAGAGAGAAAGCGAGACGAAGGGAACAAGCTGAGCGAGGTCGCGACGTTCCGTCCTCTCGCGTCGCAGTAGCCAGTCCGACCTCCCACCACCTCCCCAGCCACGAAGATCCATCTCTGGACTTCCCCATCGCCAAAACGAGATATAAGAAGCTCCACTCACTCGTCTTCACGCTCTCCCAAAGTCCATCCTGTTCGCCTCTCCTCAGCCCAGTCACTCGCTTGACGTTTCCCCACCGAACGAAGTCGGCTTCCTTGACCGAGCCCATGAAAGCGGTCTTGCAGGCTTCTATCGAGTTGGAGAGGAGGAGTTTGTCGGAAGGTGGTGAGCTGAGATGAAGGACGATCTTGAGCGGAGGGCTGAACGAGGAGGAGCGAAGCGAAGAAGGTCAGCTCAACTCGATTCCAGAGGCAAGAGGCAAACGACGAAGCTCAGGCTGCGATTTCGAGCTCGTGACATCTTATCAGACGACGGAGCTGGCTGGAAGCGAGTAGCGAGCGAGGTGAAGGACTAACGGTAGAGGAGGAGGGAAGGGAGCGGAGGGCGTCGAAGGTGAGTTGATGAGCGAGTGGTCGTAGAGAAGTCCGATAGGCCAGTGCCTGAACCGGAACCAAATCAAGTCGCAGTCAGTATACTCGTAAAGCCTCTGAAGCCATCCCGAGCTTCTTCTTGGCTCGCCCGAAGTAGAAACGAGGGCAGAAGAGAGCTGAACTGACCACTTCATCGCCCCTGTTCCTCCTCCCTCGTCCTCGAACCACCAATCCTGCTCTCTCGTGCTAGCTAAGCTCGCATCGTCCAGCAGGAGCTCTACGAGGTTCTCCCTTATATCCGTGAGTAGAAGAGGCAGGTAGGAGTGGCGAGGAGCTTGGATCTGTGAGGACGAAGGGAGGGAGGCGAGGGAAGGAAGGAAGGTGTCAGCTCAACTCCGATCTCGTTCCCTTCCTCAGCTCATTCCACCCCATCTTGAGCCATCAAGATGTCATAGCGAGGTAGGACGAGCATCCTGAAAGCAGGGGAACTCACGAAATAGCAATCTACGTCCGAGGAAGGCCCTCCAGCTGCGATAAGGTCTGCTGGAGCGATGCGGACCTGAATGGGAACCGACCCTTGCCAGAGCAGTCGTCGGAAGAGAGTAGCCGTAGAAAGCGCAAAAAGAGCGGTAGACGATCCTGGTTGTTGATTTGTAGGTGGGGAGGCCATCGGAGAGATCGTCTTAGATCGGATGCTGGCGTTTGGAAGGCAAACGAGAAGGAGGAGGGAGGGAGGAGCGTCGAGAGCTCGGCCCTCTCGCTTGCCTGCGCTCGCGTGCGATTCGCTGGACTTTGCGGGGTTGATTTTTACTTCTCTGATCAATCGTGAACTCGAGAACGCGAAGATGGAAATTAAAAACTTGACGACGGTGTTTTTCTGGGCGTGGGATTCGGAGGGAGGTTAAGTCAGCTCGGTCAGCGCGCCTGGAACCCCTCGACGTCCTCTTTCGTCTACTCTTCCCCCGAACCTCCACGAGCTCAACATCAAGACAGCTCCAGTGAGTCGCTCGAGCTTCTCTGTACCGGCATCTCTTCGTGCTGAACGGTCGCTGACTTCATAGATCTCCTCGTCGGCTTCCAGCCCTACGCTCACCAACCCCTCCCTCTCTCTCCCATGCCTCCATCCGATTCTGACTTCGACGACGAGTCTACAGAGAGAGACGTGAGTCGGATGCTTCTCGGCTTCAAGCCACACTCTCATACGTACTGAAGTCTCAATTTCGCTCTTTCAGTCCCTCTACACGCTATCAGAGAGTCTAGCCGAGGCTCTGTTCGTGGATCGAGCAGGTGAGCTCGACTCTTCCTCCCTCCGTGCCTCAACATCTCCACCATCGTTCCCTCCAGCTTTCTTTCCTCTTTGACCCCGATCTCTGACCAAGTTCCCTCTTCTTCGAACTCAGGTCAACGTTTCGCCACTCTGAGCGAATCCTAGTGAGTCGAGGAGCTCAAACTTCAAACCGGTCGAATCCGAGCTCACCCTTTCATGCCCTCCCGCCCCGTCTCGTACCACCAGCTTCCTTCCCTACAATAACACAACGCGAGTAGTAGCAGAGTACGCTGAGATAGCTTCGAAGCTCATCACGGGAGGAGACGTCTCCTGGGAGCCGGAGGAGTGCGCTGGGACGTTCGAGGGATTGATGCGAGGGAGGAAAGGAGGAGGGCGAGTGTTGGACTTGGGATGTGGTGTTGAGGGACATTGGGTGCTTGCTTGGGCTGAGAAGTACCCTTGTGCTCAGGAGATCGTGGGGATGGATATCGTTCCAGTCGTGCCTAAAGTCGAGTGAGTCTTTTTCGATCGTTCGCTCGAGACGCGTTCGTTCGCGTCGCTGACTCGTATCTCGCTCTACACGTCCAGATACGTCCCTAGCAACATTATTTGGGAGACCTGGGACGTCACAGTCTCGATTCCGTATCCTGATCTGTACTTGTGAGCTCACCCGCTCTTCTTGACGCGTCGTTTCGAGTCCTCACCTTCTCGTTTCTCTCATCTTCCCAGCGACGTGATACACGCTCGAGGACTCTTCCCCTACATTCCGGACTACAAGAAGCTTGTAGCCGAGGCTCGTCGGTGTCTGGCACCTGGTGGAGTGCTCTTGCTCGCAGGTGAGCTCGTTTCTGCCCTTTTTCGACACGTCTGATCCTCGACTGACTCGAACTCACCTTGAAACCTCAGAGCCTGACGTAAGTCCTCGTTCAGCACCACCCACCTCGACAGGGTCACAACTGACTCTTGCTCTTCGTCTTCTTCACTCTCGACAGCACGATCTCCACACCAAAGACGGCAAGACCGCGTCGTGGTTCGCTCTGACCGAAGCACGTTCTTGCCCTCACCTAGGCAGTTCATGTCCTCGAATCGAGAACGTCTATCCCTTCATGAAACAGATAGTAGAGACGAGCTTTGGCTCGGATCTGAAGGACAGGTTCGATGCCGTGTACGAGAAGGTCTGGAACTTTCATGTGAGTTCGTTACTCACGCGTCGAGTCGTCTCATGGGCGTTTCATTTCCCACGACAACCTCCTTCAAGTCTCTATTGGAGGCTGATCACCTTTCGCTTTGGGTTTTGTTTGACGTTTCAGATCAGCTCAGGAGGCGAAGGTGCGTCGAGCCTCCCCATTCGACGCGTCGAGCTCGCAATCAGCTCGCCCACGTCTTTCCCTCGGAACTCCTCCCCCTTGGCGTCGCATCCGAGACTTCATCGCTCACATCCCCTCTGCGTTCCCTCGTCCCAGATCTATCCACGCCCGCCGGTGTTGTCTCGAGTTACTTCAAGAAGATGTGAGCTGCAGACTCGACCTCTCTTTTCCTTCATCTCTCTGGCTCCCCTCGCGCTCTCTAACGATCGCTTCCCTCCCTTGTTTCAGCATGCTCGGAATATGGACCGCTGAAGTCTTGAGGTGAGTGCAGCGACGAGAAGAAGGGAAGCTGAATCGTTTGCTCTAGCTGATCGTCGCGTCGTCTTCCTGTTCGACTTCCCAGGTCCGACGGATCCGTCGCCGTCTCTGAGATCCTGAGAAAGGAGCTAGCCAGGATAGCGGAGGATAAGGAGGGAGGCTATGATCAAGCTTGCAAGATCATATGGGCGAGGAAGGCGGGAACGAGGCGGGTCGATTTATGATCACTGAGCGAACGAGAGTCCTTTCCGTCTCACCTCAAGTCGCGAGGTCGAACATTCAGCCTCGCCCGCCTCGACTTGTTTCCAGTTTCTAGCTCAGCACCCATTGCACGCTTTCCAAAGGAACGTAGCTGCTTCGACTGAAATCAAAACATCCAGATCAAAACCCTCGCGGACGAACGCATCTCGACCTGTCGAGACGCTCCTCCTCCTTCTCTCAGTCTAGTCTACCCTACGCATTCCGATCAACATCCCCAACCCCAAAGAACTTCCACATCCCATCTACCCCTAGATCCTCGTCCCCGTTCTCTCCAACGATGTACTTTGCCGGCCGCTCCTTCGGATCGATGGTCTCGTCCGAGTCGTCGGGCGATTGGATCATGTAGTTCAAGATGCCGAGCGTGAGTTTGATGGCTGGTGCTTCCCATTCGTCTGAGGAAAACACGAAGAAGAGGATGAGGTCAGTTGGGGAATCGCGAAGAGGAGGAGAGGGGGAGAGGGAGAGGTGGACGAACATTCATCGAGTTTGAGCGGTGAGGAGGGAGTAGTAGAGGAGGATGCGGAGGCCGAAGGAGTGTTATGGTTGATGTGTTTGAGGATGTTCTTTCCGGCGACGGTTCCTTGGTTGTAAGCGGCTGCGAAGAAGAGGGAAAGCGAAAGAGAACGAGGAGGTCAGCTCGACGCGTCTCGTTCTCGCCTTCCTACCGACGACGCGTCCAGATGTGAAAGAGGACTTACTATAGCCAGCCATCACCACATCCTGCTGATAGCAACAGTCTCCGATCGCGAACATCTTCCCATCCTCCCCAGCCGTCTCGCCCGTCCCTTCGCCGGACTCGATCTGGGTCGTCTTAAGCACTCGAACGAGTTTGGTCTTCTCGTCGATGCAAGAAGCGAAGTGAGGGATGAGGTGGTGGGAGAGGGGAGTTTGTCCTGTGCACATGAGCTGTGAGAGACGAGTGAAGATACCGAGAGGTTAGAACGAGACGAAGAGGAGAGACGCGTGAAGAGGCGAGCAGGAAGAAACAGAGAGGGACGAACGATAACGTCGCACTGAATCACATTTCCCTTGGAGGTGGTGACCGATTTGGGAGTAGTACAGTTCAGATTGAAGCCTTCAGGAGGTATAATAGCTCGCTCTCCCAGGAGATACGTGATTCCGAGAGCGTCGAAACGAGATTTGGCTGGAAAGGGAGAACGACGCGCGAACCGAGCGTCAGTCTCTTCTGCTCGTCTTCTCACGACTCCTTCTGCTTCTACGCCCGTCACGACGAGCATTGTAAGACGATAGGATGATGGTACTCACTCTCCTCGTGCATCCTCTCCCCAAACCGATTCAGCAGCCTCTCCCGCGAGTGCAACAAACACACCTCCCGCTCTCCCTTCCAAGCCTCTCTCACATCGCTGGCCAACTGAATCCCCAGTGCTCCTCCTCCGATGACCAGCACCCTTCCTCCCTTTCCCAGCGAATCGATCTTCTTCTTCTCGATCTTGAGCATCTCCAGACCCGTCGCTTTCGTCCCGTCCGATTTCGAGAGGTCGATGGGAGGCGGTAGCGACCCGCCGAGGGCGTAGACGAGATACTGGTAAGGGATCGAGAGGGTAGTGGGAGTTTGGGAGGACGGTGGGAGGGAGACGGTCGCGTGGGTTGGTGAGAGGGAGATGAGAGTGGAATGGAGATAGAGGTGGGGAGGAGGGAGGAGTTGAGTAATTGGGATGACTGCGAATCGGACGAGGGAGCGAAGGGGACGATTTTTGAAAGTCAGCGAAAGCAGAAGGACGAGGACAGAGGGCAGCTGGGACTTACAAGCCTTAGGGGCGTATTGGGGAAGTATAGAAACACGAGGGAAGACGTATAGATCTACGCGAATCCAAGCGGCGAACGAAAATCGAGGAGGTCAGCTTAAGCTCCTTCCTTCCCCTCCCTCCCTTCTTCCCTTCGAACCTCGTCTTTCACAGCACCACCATACGCCCTCTTCCTCCGCCCCAGAGAAGACAGGACAGAGGAACGCGTATACGTCCGACTTGGCCATTTTTAACCCCTCTCGTCGGTCCAGCGTTTACCGTTGTTGAGCTCTCGGAAAAAAGAACGAAGGTCGACTCACGATTGAAGTGGTCGTTCCTGTCAATGACGATCACACGCCAACCCTCTGGCAGCCCACCCTTTATCAGAGTCGAGGCGCACTGAAGACCTCCGTACGATCCTCCGAGAATCAAAATGGTAGGCATCGAGCCCGCCGTGAGGGACCACAAGGTGTCGTCCGTCGGACGAGGAGAGGAGGAAGGGGAAGGGGAGTTGGAAGGGTTGGTGCTAAAGGACATCGCTTCGATGGGAAAACCGCTACTCGCTCGACGACGACGTAAAAAGGGGTCCTGTGGGTGGGCTTTGAGGTGGGTGGTGGAGCGGACGGTGGTGGGTGGAAGAGAGAGGGGAGGAAGGGGACGGAAGAAAAACGCGAGGGCGGACGATCTTTTCAGCCTCAACTCTGTCTCTCGCCGTTCTCCGGTCGTTATCCGATTCACAGATATAAAAAAAAGTCGCGAGCTTCATGGTCGCCAAGGTCTCTTCCCTTTAACCACGAGAGTCATGAGAGAAGAGAACTAGAGAAAACGCGAGTGAAAATCCTCACCTGAGTTTCGGAAACGCGTCTCATTCCCTCGTCTCACGCTTCCTCGACTCTCTTTCGGCTCATCGTCCTACGTCTCCCTCTCTCCAAGCTACCCACGTACTCTTGGCATACCTTCGCTGGTCATGTGCAGTGGTTTCAAGGAGTGCTCCTCCAATGATTGAGCGAGAGGTCTCGGCCGAAACGCGTCGCCCGACTCTTCCTCCTCCACTGCATGCTCAGTCTTTTCGACGAATCACCTCTCGCCCTCGTTCTCCACGATAGCGACTCCCTATCTTGATTCTCATCGAGGCCGCTTCGGTTGAGCTACTCCTCGACATCGTCGTCAAGGTGACGCGTCGCTCTTCCTCACGCGTCCGTCCCGCTTCTCCCCTCTCCTCGCTCACCTTCTCTCCTCCCAACACTTACCTCCCTCTCGAGATGTCTCCTACCCCTCCCTTTCTTCTTCGAGTCTGTATACACGTGCATAGCTTCGTCGGTCCTCAAGCTCACGCGACGGCCAGCTCGTCTCACCCTCGCGTCGTCCCCACCCCACCCCCTCTCACCCCGCTCCCCTCTCACCCCTCTCACCCTAAGCTCAATCAAAAAGCGAAACCTCTATAAATCGTTACTGCGAAAGAACCTACACGAAGAAAACGAAGGGAGTGTGTGTGCCGCTGCTTCAAAACTGTAACGAGACGAGAAGACGAGCGAGAACGATGCGAAACGAGAAAAACGAGCGAGAAGAGTCTAGACGGTAGGAAGGTGGGAAGGGAAAGCTGTATATGTGTGTGTGTGGGTACAGATACAGTGAGGGGTCGTAAAGAGATAGAGAAGGGATGGGATGTATAAGGTTAAGTTAGAGAACTGAGAGCGGGAGCACGAGCGCGAGGGAGCGAAACGATATTGGGGGAAGAGAACGAGCGAGATCGAGCAGCAATAAGAGAAAGAGATAGGTGAAAAGGTAAGGAAAGACTAGTTACTGCCCCCTCCCAAAGTATCCCCTCCCCTGCTCCCCTCCTCCTGCACCTCCCTGCTGATACGGCGTCTCCAACGCATCGTAGAAAGGCGTGTTCCCACTCGGCGTGTACGTCGGCATCCCCGCCGACGCGTAGGCTGCCATGGGAGGAGCGAACTCGTTTCCGTTAGGAGCAGGGTAGGACTGCCGACGGGACGACGAGTCGATTTGAGCCATCTGAGGAGGCATCCGAGACTGAGGAGGACCCATCGAGCTTCGTCTCTGCTCTCCGCCGTTCGCGAGGGGGACGGGGGTTCCAACGAAGGGAGGGATGGAAGGAGCGAGGTCTTCTTCGTGGAGGATGTAGGAGGTTGGATGACGGTTGTCTTCGGAGAGGAAGGGAGGTTGGTTGGTGTAACGAGCTTGTTCGCGTTCGTCGTGTTCGGCGATGGAGGTGAAGCCTGTTGGGTAGAGTTTGTCTTTGGAGGGGTTGGGTTGAGAGGAGTTGTTGTTGTCGAGGTAGGTTGAGGTGGAGGAGAGACGAGATCGACTGTTATCGTTGATCTTTTCGTTGGAGTTGTCGTTTTCGTCGTTCTCGAGCATGACGGGGTGGGGACCTCCTCGCATGGAGTCCGAGTCGAGATCCTCCATGTCCATGGGAGCGGAGGGAGTGTGTCGTTTCCAGATGATTCCCCAGACTGCGTTCCGAAGAAGAAGAAAGAGTTAGTTCGAGCTCGAGAACGAGAGGGAAAGGAAGGAAGAGCGAGACGCGTCGAAGAAACTCACAGAGGTTGTAAATGATCCCAAAGAACAACAGCAGCACCGCAAATCCCCACACCGCCACGATCACCAAACCCAGCACCGTCCTGATAATCCCCGAGATCGTAAAGAACTGATCCAAGAACGCGATCATGATCCCCATCGCGACCAACCGGAACACACTCAACGTCGCGCTCAACCAGTCTCCCTTCTTGTTCGTGTGAGGTCTGAACGCGATGAGGAGGACCAAGGTCAACCCCTCGACGATGACGAGTCCGATGACCTGAACGGCTCCGTGTCCCTGAGCGAAGGTGATGAAGCATGCTTTGGCGAAGGTTGAGAAGAGGAGGGGGAGGAGCCAGAACGAGTGGAGGGGTCGTCGGTACTGCTGGTAGAGGGCTGAGCAGAGGGGTCGGAAGGTAGGGAAGGGGGAGAACATGGATTTGTGGTGGTTGACGACGGTTTGGGAAGAGAGGGAGTCGGCGGTGATGTCCGAGTCGACGGGGGAGACGGAGACGGAGGTGGTCGAGTTTCGACGCAAGGCGTTGGTCGCTGCTGTGGAAGCTCGGTTGGAGGAGCGACGAGTGGTGGGGACCGAGGCGTGGGAGCGTCGGTTGGCGAGGAGGAGGGTACCTTCGGCGAGGAGGAGGGTGGCGAGGGTGATGAAGAGGACGATGGCGCCGAGGAAGATGGGGAGCCAGGCGTCCGAGAGGGTGAATTGGTACATCGAGAAGATGGCGACGGGGAAGAAGACCATGAGGGACTGCGAAACGTCGACAAGGAAGTCAGCTTTCTCGTTCGTGGGATCCAAGACGCTTCTCGTTCGTGGAATCGAACACGAGGAGAAGATCGTGGAATCGAAGAAGAGGAGAAAGAAAGAGAGAGGAAAACTCACCATCCTAAGAACGTTCGTCACGACCAACAACCCAAAGTTCTTCCTCAACCTCCACGCCCACCCCTCCCCTTCCACAACATGCTTCTCTCCCTTCCACGTCACCTTCCTCCCCCCATGCGTCGCACCCACCACCACCGCCCAAAGGATCAAATGCAACCCAGCAAACACCAACCAGATGAACAACCAAGTGAAGAAGACCGTGAACCACGCGTTGGCGACGGGGACGTTGAGCGAATTGACGTAGAGGGGGATTCCGGAGGGGACGGTGGTGGTGGAGTTGGAGGAGGCTTCGTCAGGGACGGTAGCTCGAGGGAAGAGGGAGGAGAGACCGTTGAGGTGAGGTTGGTGGAGGGGAGGTTGGTTTTGGTAGGTCGAGGGAAGAAGGAAGTCCTCGAATCGCTTGACGAGAGGGATCGCGTAGCCTGAGAAGGTAGGGACGCTGACGGTGGGTTCTCCTCCGATGGGGACGGTGTAGGTCGACTTCCTGTTGACGAAGGCGGTGGCGGGGTAGGCTTGGCTGTAGATGGCGAACAAGAGAAGGCAGGTCAGCTCGAGGTCGAAGGAAAGGGGACGAGCGAGACGAGACGAGGACGAACCTCGACAGCTTTCCTCCCGTGAGAGCTCTCGCCCGATCGATCGCGAGCTGAACCTTCGGCGTCGAGAAGATCCCCAAAGCCCACTGGAAGTTGAGGACGAACGCTCGGTAGGTCGAAGGGAACTCGAGCGAGAGCAATCCCGTCGCAGCCATCGACTGGAACATGAAGATCACATCGACGACTCTCCATTGCCCAGGACTGGAGCTTCCCGTCACCAGCTCCGCTCGATCCTTGAGCTTGGGATCCGACCTCGAGATGTTCCAAGCCGTATGGAACCACGAAACGAGGATGGCGAGAAGAGCGACTCCGGCTGTCGACCAAAGGACGGCGGGGATGTGAGTCGTCCATCCGTTCGAGAGGGTGGCTTCGATACAGGCGACGAGCTCGTTGGTGTTGACGTCCGTGAATCGAACCTGTGCGTAGGCTTCGAGGTCGGGAACGGTGTAGGCGATGGAGGGGAGGGAGGAAGTGAGTCCTTCAGGGACGGGGAGGGCGGATCCACCTTTGGTTCGGAGGGAGGAAGAGGGGGAAAGAAGAAGTCAGTCTCGTCGCAGCTCCTTTCTTCTCGCACGTTTCTCGAGCTCGAAAGTCGACTCACCAGAGAAACTGATCTCGGGCAGAGGGCATAGGATACCTCCAAGAACGTCGCAGAGGTTGATGGTCCAGTTGAGGGCTGAAATCCCGTAGGCGTCGACGCTGACTTGAGCCGCGAGATTGAGGTTGCTGCTGACCGAGGCGGCGGTGAGAGTGAAGTAGGCAGACTACCAGAATAAGAGACGAAGATCAGCTTCTCGAGAAGAGGAAGAAGAGAGGGAGAGAAGAGGAAGGACTGACGTTGTTGGCCTCGTAGTACTGGAATCCAAAGTCCTGAACCAGGATGCCCGTCGGAGGGGAGCAGTACGTGACCGAGGAGGTATCTGTTTCGAGATCGAACGAAACCAGAGGTCAGCGAGCTGATCTCGAACACTCTCTATACGAGCTGGTACGAGAAGAAGAAGAAGGCGAAGAGATTCCATCGCAGCTGAGCTGAGCTTGTTCGAGCGGGGCAGAGGGCTGGATCGTCCAGTCTCGCTCGCTCGAGCATCATCATCGTTCTCGAACCACCCTCGTTCTATATACGAAGACCTTCCTTCTATCACTAGCACCATATCGATACCCTGCCCTCTCCTCGAGAAGGTCGAGAAACGGACGGGCTTGGATCGTAGGAGAGGCCGACTCTTCGCCCGAGGACGTCAGCCAAGGTGGGGAGAGGAGGAGGAGGAGGAGGAGGGAGGGCGAAGGTGAGCTTCGACCCTTCGCTTCCCCTTCTTCCTCTCTCTTCCTCTGCTTCCGCATCCCAACGACCTCCTTCCGAGCTCGAGCCGAAGCGTACGAGAGCTGCGCTTCTATGTATACGAGAGATCTTGAACGAGAGAGAGGGAGGGTGGGCTTACAGAGTGTGTTCCCAACGTCCTTTGCGTTCGACGAAGCTGCGTCCACTCCTCCCAAGATTCCTCCCACGATGAGAGCGAGAGAGAACGTTCTCCGAGATAAACTAAAGACCATGCGAGCGATTCAAACGGGAGGAGGGTAGTGGTGGAGGTTGGGAGTCGAAGTCTTGAAGTCGAGGTCGAAGGAGGAGAGGAAGGGTCTTGAGTGTCTTGTCTTGTCAAGGTTTGAGGGTTATCCACACAGGCGAGCGAGAGAGATGCGAGTTGCTGACGAAACGAAGAGCTGAGGCTGACTCTATAAACGATGCTGTCGAAACCCGAACCAACGAGAAAGGGAGGAGGGAGGAGGGAAGGGGAGGGAGGGGGCAGGTGAAGTCGGCCGTCGAAGGAAGAGGAGGAAGGGAGAGAGGGAATCGGGGTCTGGAGCTCGTGGAGTTGAAAATCCAACTGATCGAGAAGAGGAAAGCACTTGAAAACCTCGTCATTATCGGGAGGAGGGAAGATTTGCAGCAAGCGTGCCAGGAGCAGAGCGAGAGGGACGAGAAAACTTTCCGAAAACGAGAGAAGGAGGCGAAGATGAGGCTGAGCTTCATTTAGAAAAAGCAGGGGTCGTCGCGCGACGAGAGGTTCGTCGGTCTTCCTTCCTTCGTCTCTTCTCTCGCTTGCAGAACCGGAGCGATGACAGAGGGAAGGTTTCGCCTCCAAGAGAAAGGATAGACTCAAAAATTTGCAACCTCGCTTCGTGACGAGCGAGCGAGCAAGAAAGACAAGCGAGACGGCCGCCGACGACGCGTCGAAACTCTCCTTCGACCTTCGTTTCACCGCGAGACATGCTGAGTTGAAAGAAGGAGGGTCGAGGCTCGAGAATCCCCCCGTAACTCAAGAGAGCTCGACTCTTCCGATGCTTCGGGGTACTGAGGCAGCCAGCTCGCGATGGTTGGAGATCCAGAAGGCTTCTGGCTGCCGAGGGATCGGACGCGTCGTTGGCTCACCGACGCTCCCTTTCTCTTTCTTCCTCCACTCCCTCCTCCTCCCACCAAGCTAAAGTAGAGTACAAAATGACATCCTCGTCTCATCACAACAAACCTACGAAAGAACCAACACGCAGATCGTCTTCCTTCCTCGCTCGACTCAGCAAGTCCAATCCCAACCCCCTTCAACGACCCCATCGCACACTCCCATGTCGAGATCCCACCACGTCTTCGCTAGCAGGCCGACGGAGTTTCGAGCGGAGAGGGTTTGGGTTTCCTGGTGGACGACGAAACGAAAGCGAAGGGTCAGCTTCGCAGAGACGAAAACGCGTCCGAGAGAGGTGGGTGCGTGGGGAGTTTTGGGAACTCGCCATCGTCGAGATCCAAGGCTCAAGCGCAGCGAGGTAGTAGAACGAGGTAGTGTTGCCTAGGGGCATGATGGGTGGGTAGGTCGTTGTTGGTGGGAGTCTGGGCACGAAGTAAACGAGTCAGTTTTGGGGATTCATTCGGTCGACGCGTCTTCCTTCCTTCCCCACTCGCTCACTCTCCCTCCCCAATCGAGGAAGCAGAGTTCAGAGCCTTTGGTACTCACTTCGGATACGCGTCCCACTCCTTCCTCTCCCTCCAAACCACCTTCCCAACCCCAAACACCTCCTCCAACCACTCCTCACTCCTCCTCTCCATCGAAAAGATCTTCACAATCCACTCCCCACTGCCCCCTCCACCCACCTCCCCATGATACGTAATACTCTGAAACTCCGGCAGTCTCGACTTCGTATGCCTATGAGTCGCCGAACTGGTAAGGATCGTCCTGGGGATGACTGTCGAAGGAGGTTGATTGAAGAACGAAGCGAGTGGGCGAGGGGAGGTAGTGACGAGGAGGGTAACGTGAAGGTGGATGTAGGGTTGCAAGGGGATGGCGTCCATGAGACCGAAGAGGCCGTCGAGGCCTTCGTCTTGGGAGGGTTTGGATTGGTCCCAGGGGTTCGCGAAGAGGAGGGCGTCGAAGGGTTCTTCCTCCGAGGGAGGGGAGGGGGAAGGGGAGGTGGAGTTGGTGGAGAGGAGCCAGCGGGTGGAGCCGGTGCTTAGGTCGAGGAGGGGAGAGATGGAGGTCACCTGGTGGTTGAAATGAAGGTGAAGGTGAGTTGAGGGGTTCGAAGATCGAGATGGGACGAGACGAGATGAGGAGAGAGACGGAACGAACCTCGGTTTCGAGCAAGAGCTTAGCCTTGGAGCGTTCGATGAAGGATCGGAAGATCTTCCAGTTCCCTCCTTGGACGGAAGAGGCCCCAGTAGCAGCGAGGGAGACCATACCGACGAGGGCGTGGAGTTGAGTGACGTCTTGAGCGTACTGTTCGAACGCGAAGCGAAAGAGTCAAGGTCAGCTTCGAGGCCCGGCACTGGAACGGAGAGGAATCGGACAAGCACTGACGTTGACACGAGAAGCAGCCTGAGCGTTCGAAAAAGAAGGACAAGGTCAGCGAGACGACTTGGGGACGAACAAGACGCGTCGAACTCGAAATCAAACTCACCTCGACCATCTCATCCACCCACCTCTCACTCGTCTTCACCTCCTCCTCAAACCACTCCTTTGTCGTCTCCCCAGCCAGCCCATCGAATCCAACTCCCTTGCTCAGCCCTTCAACATCAGCCCAAGCCCCATTCTTGTTCAACCACTCGGGATCGTAAAGACTCTGGAATTTGGCGAGGAGGGAAGCGACGGCTGCTTGAGTTCGAGTTGGACTGGTGTATCCATACCTCCAGAGTAGCTTGGCCTTGTCCCACCAGCCGAGACTACCAGAGGTGGTGAAGAGGAAGGAGGCCCCGTCCCAGATGGTGAGGGAATCGTCGTCGTCTCCTGAGGCCCAAGGGACCAAGCGATGACCGAACTCGGAGACTGCTCGCATGAGGTTGAGGTTGGCGTCGACCTGAGAGTGTTGATAGAGGGGTGCAGAGAATCGGTGGATGACGAGGAGAGAGTGAAGGAAGAAACGGAGAGAGGGCAGGACGCGTCGAAGAGAGGGTGAAGCCGGGCGGAGGAGAGATCAGCTCGCGTTTCGCGCACGGACAACACTCTGAGATGAGGACTCACAAAAACACTAGCTCCGAGCTCGATAGGTTGAAGAGTGAGATCTCCATACGGGTAGACCGTCGTGCTTCCTGAAGGGAGAGAAAGGAAGACGACGAGCGAGGGAAGGGGGAAGAAGGAGGTCAGCTCGAGCTTGTTTGGTTGCCCCCGCACATCTCTATCCCTCTAGAAATCTCGAGATGGTAAGGTCTTCACTCACTTCCTCCGATGTAGTCGTTCCTCTCGTATACTACGATCTCGAGAGCTCCGTCCTTCAACCCTGCTTCCCTTGCTGCTCGCTCGAGGAAGAAGGCCGCACTGCTCCCACTCGCTCCAGCTCCTACGATGGCCACCCTCTTGGCTTTATGAGGTTTCACAGGCGGTGGACGAGGTTTGGAGGGTGGCGAGATGTCGGATGGAGGAGTTGAGAGGGATGGGGAGGAGGAAGAGGAGGACCAGAGGGAGGAGGTGACGAAGAGGAGGAGGAAGGTGGCCAGGAGGAGACCGAGGAACTGGACGGGTCGAAGGGGGACCATCTTCCGGAAGGAGGACGTAAAGCGAGGTATCTTGTGAGAAGGGTGGTGATGGTGGTTTGGAGGTGGTTGGGATCCCGATTCGGGTGAGTGTTTGGGAGGAAGGGGAACAAAGGGAGGAAGCGTCGAGCTCATCGACCTCGAAATGACGAGCTGACCTTCCTTCTCCCTTCAAACGGCGAGGATCGAAATTCGAAAAACTTTCAAGCCTACTGCACGCATAGGAACTCCCAGAAAGTGAGAGGATCGCGCTTTTGAGATGTCGAAAACGGGAACGGTCGAAGGGAGGAAGGGAACGAACTCAAGCTCAAGCTGACCTCCATCTTCCCTTCTTTGGCTCAGCTCCTCTGCCTTCCCTTCCTCCTCTTTCCTTTAAGATGCCTCAAGTTTGTCCCCGTAGACAATCTGAAACTTCGTTCGACCATACTGACGATCTCTTGTCTCTCCTTGTCGTCCAGCTCGCTCCTCGTCGCAGACTGCCATGGGATGTCCTCGTCCTCGTCTTCAAGGAAGCGGATCCTTCGACTCTCGCCGCCCTCGGAGGAGTCTCGTACGACTTCTTGGCATCCACCACTCCACTCCTCTATCATACCGTCGAGGTCTACTCGAAGGAGCAGTTGGAAGCGTTGTTTTGTGAGAGGGAAGAGGTGAGGAAGGTGAGCTTTCATCCGCGTCTCGCCCTTGCCTTCTCGTCAGCTTCTTCCTTCGTCGCTGATGTGCCTGCTTCTCTTTCACTCCCAGACATTTAACCTATCTCGAATCAACGCTCTTCTATCCCTCACCCACATCCGAAACCTCTACGTCGACTTCACAACCATGATCCCTTCCTCGACCGACGTCCTCGTCTTCAACCTCTCCTCGTCTCGAATGGTCAACTCAGCGCCCATCCCTCTCGACAGTATCCAGACCACATGCACCCACTTCCATGCCTCTCAGATCCTCGCGTCTCTTTACTCCTACCTCTTCCCTCATCTCAACCCAACTCGTCTCTTCATCACCACGTTCACTCACGATCGCACCTTCCAATCCCCGATCAATCTCGCCGTTCCTCGCCTCAAAAGGTGGACAAGGATCGAGGTCTTGGAGCTTAGGGGTTGCATGCCGTTCAGCTGGACCGTCGGGATAGCAGACTGTCTCGGAGCTCTTCCTGCCCTCGCCCTCGACCGTCGTCGAGTCCTTCGCCTTCACATCGAGACCCTCCCCACTTACAACTGGCATCATCCCTCCTCGCTTCCCAACGTCCTCATGGAACGCCGCTCCGTTCTCGGGCTCGGTCTGATGCAGGATGGCTCCATCGTCCTCGTCGTTCGCTCGGAGGAAGAAAGGAAGGAGACGGAGAAAGGGTTGCGAGAGGTGATGAAGGAGAAGTGGAGGCATCTGTTCGTCGTTGAGATGGAGGATTGAGGTGAGTAGATCACTGCTGCTCTCGAGGGCTTCGCTCTGGCGTATCATTTCTTCTTCGATCCGCATCTGACCTCGTTTCTCCTTCCGCGTCCAGCTCGGATGCGCCGCGTCTTTGCCCATCGTTCTGAGCTTCTTTCTTGCCTCATAGACAAGTCATCACCTCCTTTCTTCGTTTACATGCTACTCTTCCACCTTCACCCTGCTATTCGACACTCTGTTTCTTTCGATCGTTCAGAGCTCTTCTCGTCGCCCCTCGTCCTGGCTTCAATCTGCTCGCTGTCTTTCTTTTCGTAATCAGCGTTCTGAGTTGATACTAAAAAAAAAGTCTCTCAGTAGTAGAGCCTTCCAGTGCACTGCGAGTCCGATGGACGATGATATCAGAACAGACGAAAAGACGGAGAGGAGGCGGACGCGTCGAGGGCAGGTCCCTGCTTCGCCAGTTCCTTTCCTACCTGCCTCTGCTATTTGACGTCGATGGGCCGGCCATCAAATTCACTAAGATGTGCGTAAGGGACATGGTATACATTCGATATGTGAGGAAGACGGCAGCGAGGGACTGAAGTTGAGCGGCGTCGTCGTCGACGCAACAACAAACGAACCGAGGACCTCTCCGATGTTATCCTTTGCTATAAAGGGGACTTTCGCCCGAACGGAGTGAGATACCACTACATCAAGCACGCCTGGAAGTAACTTTGTGACAACGAGTTCGGTCTAGGGTCCAGCAGGCTGAGTCGAGAAGCGATTGGTACGCGTCGCGTTTCGTTCGAGGTCGGAAACATCTTCCTCCCAAACACCTTCCTCCCCTCCCTTCTCGGGCACTCTTCTGGATCCTCTCTTCTCTTTCCGAGGAAGATTCTTTGCGGTTGGATAGAGTGAGTAGCTTGTTCAGTCAGAGTGGAGGAAAGGGTAGTGGTTGAACCGTCGGATGCGTCGCAGTTGGATCGATATGATGTCTCTCTTCGCTTCTCTCGCTTTCAGTCCGTCCATGGGGAATCCAGGGTCTCTTTCTATCTTTTTGCTAGCTGCATCGACTCTTCGCAAACTGTTCTCGAAGGGATCAAAGTGGAGTCGGAGGAGGAGGTACCGCGACGCGACTTCGCTTTCGAAAGAGAAGCAATTTAATGTCAACCGTAGAGCAACGATTGATTGAAGTGGCTAACTCCGGGTAGACGAGGGAAGAAGTCGGTTCTCGGCGCGATCAAGAAAAGAGCTCTAGCTCAACGCAAGCAGACTGAGAAGGGAGAGGGAGAGGTCAGGTCCTCGAAGTGCCTTTCTCCCATCAAGAGCTCATCACCTCAAGATGCCAAGAGCCCAAAGACAGGTGTGGAAAAATGGAGTGCAGCTTCTCAAAGATATCGCCAGAGGGACGAAGGAGCCGAGAAGGAAAGCGAGAAGATTCGAGACGCGTCGGGATCGACCGCGTGTTTCTGAACGTCTCAGTCACTCGAGAGTAACTTCGCCGGAGTGGGCGGAGTGAGAAAGCCATTATCTTACGTGTATCTGCAACTCGAAGTCCGACCGAGATACCTATGAAGCTGGACGAAAGTCCAGTGAGCGACTGATCCGTCCGGCTTTTCGCGATTCGCCTCTACTCTGCCCTCTCGCTATGATGCACGATTCAGATTCTGGCTGAGAGTCTCTGCACTCAGCTAGAAACTCTGCGATTTCGACTCTTTGAACCATCGAGGAAGATCCAGAAATCAGCCGCCTCGACGATCGTTCACTTCGATCTTCTCCGAGCTCGCCGTCCTGTTCGACTCCGATCAACCTCTCTTCGACCTTCTTCTCCCCAAACACCAGCTCCTTGCGAGGTCGACTCTGTGATCAAGTCCATCAAGCTCTCCTCTCGCTCCTCTTTCACCCTCACCGACTATCCCCAGCCAAAACCATCTTCTCAGCAGCTCGCCTCCCCTCGAAGCAGAAACAACAGTCGTCAGCTCCAAGCTCGACCCTCCTTCCCTCCCTTCTCTCTTCTCTTCTAGCGCCACTTATCCATCTCAAGGATGTCTCCCATCGATGACTGGACCTCTGATGAAGACGAAGCCGAGTTGGGAGATCCTGAAGATCCAGCGGCCAACTACGAAGTCGGTGACTCCTTTGAAAGCTCGAGCTCACCTCTCCTTCCCTTCCTCCCTCCTTCTCTTTCAAATCGAGCTCACCTCCGTCCTCGCCTCCATCTTCAGATTGGATCCTCGAAGCGAACTACAGGAGTAGGGGCTCTCAGGGTAGAGGCTGGGTGAGTATCGTAGATCCTAGGCTCGCTCTCTAAGAAGAGGAAAAGAACGGAGGAAGGAAATCGAAGCTGACCTTCTGCCATCTGTCTCGTTCGTCCTCCTCCTGCAGTACTACCTAGTCAAGGTCAGCAGCTCAGCCGCATCTTCAGAATGCTCAGACCACTGATCCCAGTTTGCATCTCTTCCCAGTGGGCTGGATGGAAAAACTCAGCCAACACGTCAGTCCTCGTCTTCTTCTCCTCTCCTCGAGCCCCCTCGCTGACCTCGTCGCTTTCGCTTCGAACAGAGAGGAGCCCAAAGCGTCCTTCATGGGATCAGAACAGATGTAAGCACACGGCCAGCCCACTCCCAACCCAACCAGCCGCTGACTTAAGCTTCCTTCAGGCCGGCGAAGTTCTGGAAGGCTCTCAGATCTGGGTTCGAGCCCGACAGGAACGCTGGCGACCCTCTCAATCGATATACGACTCCTCCTCACCTCCTTGGTTAGTATCATGCTCGATCCTTATGATCCCATCCCACTTGGCTGACTGTTCATCTCACCATCGCTCTTTGATGCACAGAGAAATGGGTCGACGAGGCCAGGAAGAGTCGACGCGAGAGGAACGCCGCTCGTCGAACTCAGGTCTCGAAGTCGAAGGTACTTGCTTCCTCTCCCGACCTCTGACGGTCTTACCCGCAACTGATCTTACTTGATTTCTCTGCCGACAGGGAAAGAAGAGAGCCGCCGTCTCTTCGTCGGAGGAGGAGGAATCGTCGTCAGCGGAATCATCGTCCTCGGAATCATCGTCCTCGGAAGAGGACTCGCCACCACCTCCACCACCGCCGCCGAAGAAGCAGAAGCAGGTCAGGAAGGAATCTCCCAAGCCAGTCAAGAGGGTTCAGGGTCGACCGAGTTTCGTCCCGAGCCCAAGGAAGCAGACGAGGGTGATTCGTGAGTTCGTTCCCTCCGATCTCACGCGTCTTTTTCCAGCCGCCCATTGATTGGCCTCGTTCTCGTTCGCAGTCGATGCATCGGATTCTGAAGAGGAGGATGTTCCTCTGATACTTGCTCGGAAGGTTGCTTCACCGGTTGCATCAGGCTCTCGACAAGGTTCGTTCTCGTTTCGTCGCCTTTTGAGCTTTAGCCCTTAACTCACTCGCTCGCTCTCCGTTCGTTCTCGAAGCTCCCAACCCCCAACCTCTCGCAGACTCTCCCACCGCTCCCGTAGCTACTCCATCCTCTTCAAAACGTGGAGAACAACTCTTCCGACCTGCCACTCCTCCTTCGCCCAAACGCGAGCCCACCTCTCCCTCTCCTCCGCCACCTCCTCCCGTCAGTCCAATCAAACGCATCGTCGTTCGACCCCTCGTCAAACCACCACCTCCTGCTCCACCACCACCACCACCTCCCACTCTTCCGGTGAAACGAGCCGAGCCGATCCCTCCAGCAGCAGCTTCCAAGCCGTCCACAATCAAGAAGGAGAAGGTCGCCGTCGCGTCGTCGGCCGAGAAGGTTCAACGCGTCGCCCCAGCAGCAGCACCGAGGAAGACGACGGAGCAGGAGAAACTGGATTCCTCTCTGAGGAGACTTCTGGTGTCTGTTGCTTCGGCAGGTCCTTCCTCGTCAGCGACGTCGGCGAATCACCCAAGACCTCCGCCGTCGAAAGCGAACGGAAGGCAGGCAGCTCAACAGTTCGTCCTCTGTCCCTCGTATTCGAGCGAGCTTCGATGAACGAGGTTACTGTGCTTACACGCTGTCCTTCCTTCAGACCTTCGAAACCTCTTCCAGCCAGACCGTCGAATCCTCTTACCTCGAATCCCCTCGGAGTCGCGTCTTCGTCGCGTCCACTTCCTCCTCTTCTTCTCCCATCGAAACCACCCACCACCTCTATCAACCTCTTCCTCCGACGAGCCTCCTCTTCGCCTCAGCCCCTCGGTACCGTCGACATTCTGGACATCACACCTCAACGATCACCTTCCTCCCAACCCTCGCTCGAAACGATCTTCGCTCGCTCCAAACCCAGCGCATCGACGCTCATGGACGTCGTCCTCGAGCAGACGTTCACGGTTTACCGAGCTGCCGTGATATTTGCGACTCGTCCACGAGTAGTGCAGTGGTGCCGAGTGGTTGCTGAAGGAGAGGGAAGTGTCGAGGAGAGAGGGAAGAGGGAGGAAAGCTTCGAGAAGATGGCTTGGTGGTTGGAGCACTCGAGCGACGGAGGATCGGTGAGTTCAGGGATGTCTCGATCGACTTCGTACTACCATGAGATCACTCATATCGACCTCGATTACATCCTCGCAGATCTCAATCGCCTACATCCCCCACTCCCCTTTCGCTTTCGTCGTCCTCCCTCGATCCTCTCCACTCTGCACGGAGCTCGGAGCTCCACCTCAACTACGGGATCGATACTCCAAGGAATCTCTCGTTGGTGCACTCCTCTTTCTCAGTCGTCCAACTCTTCCTCGACCAGATCCGAAGGTTGAGTTCAGAGTCGACGTGTCGCGTACGTCCTCTCTTTTCCGCCTTTCGTCCTCGCTCTTCTTCCCCTTTTTCGCGTCTCTGACCCACTCTTCTTATTTACAGTCGATCGATGGGGAATTAGAGGTCTCTTCGTCAACGAGCTTCGAGGTCTTCAGTCGGTCGCTATCTTCGCTCCTCGCTCCCAGAACGGAACCTCTCTCCCTGGAATCGCGACTTTGGAAGGTCTCTTGACTCAAGACCCGAGCCCGAAGCTCCCATCTCGAGGAACGGAGGTCCTTTCCCTCCATCCAGGAATGCTCGAACTCGTCTCGACGCCCGTCGTCTTGATGCACAACTCGATGGCGATCTGGACCCTACCGAGCGTCGTCGAGCTGAGGAAGGAAAACACGAGGTTCTTCTCGTTCGGTTTGGCAAAGGAGATCTTTGGTGAGCCAATATCTCGACCCTATTATTCTGTCTGGAGCGCTGACCCGCTCTCTCGCTTCTCTCAGTCCCTTCGGAACACTCCCAGTTCAGAGAGTTTGGAGTTGGGAGGAAGCTCCTCGTCGCCCTTTCTCCCTCGACTCTTCTGGATCAGGTTGAGCTCATCAACCTCAAGCTGGTGCGTTCAGACTCTTTCCTCTAAGAGCTCGAACTGGAACTGACCTCTCCGCTCTCTCTTCCTCCCTTCTCAGCTGCCCCTTCTTCGTCGTCTGCCCAACGAAGCTCGCGTCGTCCTTCATCCGTCGACCATCCTCTACCTCAACTCCATCTGCACTGCTATCAAGTCAGTCTTCTCAGTTTTGCTCCCCTTTGAGTCTCTCCAAGCTGATCCTCCCTCGTTCGTTTCTCTTGCAGCTCCAGCAAGCAGGCTACCCTTGATCTTCTTCGCACGTCTTGTCGTTTCGGTTCCAACACCTCCGGCTTGTTCTCCGTCTCAGGACCAGAACCGTTCGTCTCTCTTTCCCCTCTTCTCGTAACTCCTTCTTTCTCTATACTGACATCTGCTTTCTCGACAGACCTAATCCCTCCCTCGAGCCTCTTCTCGTCGCGCGAAACCTCCAACTCGACAAGTCTCTCGCGTCGGCCATCACTTTTCCTCAGGTAGTTCTCGCTTGCCAGACTTACTGTTCGGAAGAAGGAGCGAGGGATATCAGGACTTTTGACGAGGGGCATGCCACGGTCGACGCCCTTCGAACTTTGAGAGCTGCTTCGTGAGCTGCTCTTCGATTCGACTTCGAGACGCGACGAGCGATCAGATCAGCTCACCCTTTCTTCCCTTCGTTCCGTTCAGATCCCATCCTTCACGCCTGGAGGTGAGCAATCCTTGGCTCTCTCTATCTCTCGACTTGCGAAGATTGCTGACCTCCCTCCCTTCTCGTCTTCCAGGAATACCGTCGTTTCGTCGTCGTCGGCGAGGTCAAGACGTCTCCCTCCGGCGAGTCGTTCACTAGAGGGGTGAGTCTGTTTCATCTCGTCTCTTTTCCTTGAGACACCGAAGGCTGACTCGAACTTCGTTTCTCCCGGTTTCTCTACAGTTGGAACAAGCGTCGTTGTCTGCCCTCGTCGAGGAACTGAGCAGGCGTTGAGGAGGGAGGAGGCCGAGGGAGAGCAGCAGAGGAGTCGAAGTTTCTCCTCCTCAAACACACGATCTCGCATAGCTCTTACTTGCTTACGACCCTTCACGAACACTTGATGATACACTACACTTCGCGTCTCCTTCTCAAGAACCCTGCATGCGCTGTTCTAAAAAGAAAGACGAGTTCTCGGTTCTAGACGGAACCAAGTTGATCCTTCTCTTCAAAGCTCGATTCTTCAATTCGCTGCATCCTGCCGCAAACCACGACTCCCTCAGTTCCATCAACCTCAAAGAATCTTCATCATGTCCACTTCCATCCCGACCCTCGATGCTCAGCCTGTCACCTTCGAGAACTTTGCGCCTTACGGAGATCGTGAGTTCAGCTTCGGGCGTCGAGCTCACTCTTCCCTCCTTCCCGTTTCGAGCTCGGTTCTTTCCCTCCCTTCCCTTCCCTTTACCCTCCTTCTTTCTCAGCTCTAAGGCTTCGAAGCCATACTCCTCGTCCCTTCGTGTTTTCTTCTGAGAGTCCGAGCTGATCTATCGCTCCTTCTTGGGCTTCGTTCGGTGCAGTCATCCAAGGATCCTCCGACCCTTCATCGGTTCCCTCCCGGCTCGTCGTTAACAGCGTTCCCAACCCCATCCCTGCCTTCAAGTACAACCGAATGAGTCCTATCGTCTCCAGTAAGTGCCGAACCGCCTGCTTTTCGGCTCTGCTTCGTATCGAGCTTGCTCGCGGTTCTGTTTGGTTGAAGAAGAGCAAGCTCGGCGGAATCCCTCCTCCTCGAGCTCAACACCAGCAAACCACTCCTGCCTCTCCCACAGAACGACTCACAACTCGATCTAACTCTCTTTCATTCTCTCCTCTTCAGCCTACCCCCAAGACGACTTGAACCCAGCTCCCGTCACCGCTATCTTCGTCTTCCGAGCCACTCCTCCTCCTGGTCTCGCCGCTGGATCGACCTACGAGGTCAGGATGTTCGAGCGACACGCTGCGACTACTCAGGCTTTCATCCCTATGGCTCGAGGAGAGTGGGGAGGAGGAATCGGAGAGCCCAAGCTGGAAGGAACGGGAGGGATGGTCGTGCTCGCTGCCCTCAACGGACCTGGTGAGTCTGCTCTCTTTTCCATCGCCCGCGGAAGAAGCACGATAGATACGGTGCTTCGGTCTTCTCAGCTTCGGAAGGGTGAAGGAGCGAGAGCTAATATCTCTCGGTCTCTTCTTCTCGGACGCGTTCAGACGACAAGCCCGACTTCTCGACGCTGAAGGCTTTCCTGACTTCTCCCTCTCAGGGAGTCGCTTACCACGCCGGCGTGAGTCTCTACCATCTGCTCCATATCCTTGCGTCTCGGAGTACTGACCCCTTATCGTTCTCTATGGCTTCGTCAACAGATCTGGCGTGAGTCTCGCGTCGTCGTTCCTTCCATCCTCGCTCGACTCCGTTCTGACCCTTATCTTTTCTCCCCACAGACCATTCGATGCTCTCACTGACTCCCACCGACTACGCTGGAGTTGACACCCAGATCACTCAGAACTCAAGCCTCAAGATCGATTGCGAAGCGCTTCGACGCACCGCCGACGAGGAGCCTTTCCTTTACGTTCGAGTCCCAAAATTCTTGTCTTGATCTGCTCTTTCTTAGCTGCCGTTTAGTTGTATCGATGCTCGCTGGAGTCCATAAAACCTCGTCCAAAAGAAAGATCAGAAGTGCCCCGTGGAAAGAGGGAAAGAAGCGAGCGCTCGTTCGAAACGAGACTCGTCCAGCCGCTTTACTTACCTCTTTCCATGCTCTTCTCCGCAGAAGAGATACAAAGGAGTCAGAAACTTCATCATCACTTTTGGAGCTCGAAACGGACACCTCGGACCTCGGAGGATCAGCTTGCAACGGGTGCTGCACGAGGGACGTCGGACGAAGAGTCGCGTCGGGTCACTGTCATCCCTCCTCCACACTGCTCACAGACTTCGCCTGTTTCTAGGAAGTCATCTGCGAAGTGAGTCTACTCTGATAGGGAAGCTTAAGGTTCTCTGCTGATGAGATGAGAGTAAGAGAAGCGAAGAGAGGCGACGTCGAATCAACCCAAGTCGCGCGACACATCCGACGGTTCAACCACTACCCTTCCTCCCCTCTGACTGACCGAGTGACACACCCTCTCCAACCACAGATGATCTTCCTCGGAAAAAGAAGAGAGGATCCAGAAGAGTGCCCGAGAAGGGAGGGGAGGAAGGTGTTTGGGAGGAAGATGTTTCCGACCTCGAACGAAACGCGACGCGTACCAATCGCTTCTCGACTCAGCCTGCTGGACCCTAGACCGAGCTCGTTGTCACAAAGTTACTTCCAGGCGTGCTTGGTGTAGTGGTATCTCACTCCGTTCGGGCGAAAGTCCCCTTTATAGCAAAGGATAACATCGGAGAGGTCCTCGGTTCAATCCCGGGAGTGCGCCTTTTTGGCTCTCGCGTCCTTCCGACGCGTCGCCTCCCTCGAGAACGTCAAAGACTCTTTTTGGTCTTCGTTCCTTTTACCCCATCCAGAGATGTTCACACCGCTCTACAAACCTCTCTGTAGCCCGCAACGAACGGACGCGACAACTCTCATCTTCTTTCCTCGCTATTCAAACCGGAACGAGCGCAGAGACAGGGTTCTGATGATCCAGTTCTCAAGCCTCGTCATCTTTGAGAGGCAGCGCGCACGAAGCACCAAGTGAGTGAAACAAACATCCATCTCAAACCGCATCCAACGCGTTTCCCTGTGCGACCACGTTTCTCAACCAGCTCGTCCGTCCCTCGCTCCTCAATCACTCTCCTCGCACTCGTCCTCGTCTGGCTCCCATCCGTCCGACGCGTCATCCGATCCGGGAGTGAGGGCGTCGTCGGGGAAGCAGATGTCGTGGATCCTCCAGAAGAGGGGAAGAGGGAGATGGGTGAGATCCGCTCGAGGAACTTCGAGGGTGACGGCGCCGCTCTAAAGGTTAAGGAAGAAAACAAAGAGGGTCGTCAGCCGACGTCGACAGCGAAACCGAACAAGGACTAGCGAAGATGTATACTCACAGGTAAGGTCGACTCGTGAAGGCCTGGGAGGAACAATCGATGGGTCTGGAGGATCTGCACGACGAGTTTCGACGGTCTTTCCTTCAAGGCGACGAGTGCGCATCTGACTCGTTCGGAGAGTTCGACCGAGGGGCTGAGGTGAGGAGGAAGGGTAGGATGAAGTGGGAGGATTCTGATGGGATCAAATTTGAGGGAGTGAGGATGTGAACAGTCTCCTGAGAGGAGAGAGTTAAGGTAGAGGTGGAAATTGAATCGACGCGTGTCCTCGTCCTCCTCCTTCGCGAGCTCGGCGAGTTCCTCGTCCGTGGAAAGTCTCTCGGAGGTGGATGTACTGGTATCGAAGATCTCTAGAGGAGGGACGGAGAAAGGAAAGAGAGAAGGTGAGCTCAAGGACGCGCGAGCGAGATCAAGCAAGCTTGCGAAAGCGCACGAACTTGAGGTCATGGAAGAGAGCTGAGCAGGTGGAAGAGAGAACTCTGACCACGGACGTCTCCTCGTCGGCGGTAGAATCGGCGGCGTCGTCGTCGTCCTGCGAGAGGGCGATGGCTCGAAGGATCTGGTGGAGTGAGTGGAGCTTGAGGCACGGAAGCGACTTCGTCAGGCTCAGACTCTACGAGGAGAGGGTATACAAACCAAAAGAGTCGGACACTCACCTAGATAGGCATGCCGAGAAGGGTGGGAGAGTCAGTAGACATATCTGGAAGATTGGGAGGTGGAGAGATGGTGGGAGTTGGCCGCAACTCCACCTTCCTCTCCCCTCGCGCCCATTTCCCGCGGAGTCAGCTTCGCTCGCTCTCTCCTCCCTTCGTTCGTTTGACTCGATCTATATCATCAGTAGAGGCATCGAGGGATAAGCGAGTTCTGCCAAAAAAGGATATGCAAGGTGAAAAAGGAAACGAGAAACGAGCGCAAGCACAAGAGAGCAGCAGCACAAAAAGACGAGGGACGAGACGATGCGAGCGAGATGCAAGAGAGATGGAAAGAGAAATAAGCAGGACCAAGAGATCTACATGAACACACTCTGGGAGTAGTATTGGAACTGGAGAAAGGAAGACGGGGAAGTCAGCGCGCGAAGAGCGACGAGGAGGAGACGCGAAGGACTCACCGAATCGTACAACCTCGTCCAATGCGAGCCAATCGAGCTGACGATGAGCCGTTCGAGATGATCATCGACTGCTTGGTGGGTGAAGCCGAGCTGGAACCTCTCTCGGAGGTGCTGAGCGGTTTGATCTCCGAAGGCGAGGAAGCAGGGCAGCTTGGAGTCTACGAGAGCGAGGGGAGAGGGAGGGAGTTAGAACGCGACGAGACGAGACGAAAGAGGACGAGAAGAGGGAAAACGCACTGTACTGCATGAGCTCGACGATGGCTGAGAAATCAAGAGAGAGGGAGGGAGGGTCAGTTTGAGAAGGTCGAGGGTAGAGCGAGAGCAGAGCGAAGACTCACTGATGATCTCGTCCGAATGCTTCCTCGCCGCCTCGAACCCTTCCTTGAACAGCTTCTTGAAGAGTTGGAACCCAGGACTAGCGACTCCTCCCATGATGTCGACGTACTCCTGCATTTCCCAGCACAGAAAACCAAATCGAGTCAGTCCGAGAGGAGAGACGAAGGAGGTGAAGACGAGCGAAACGAACCATCGTGAGCTTGAACGGAGCGGCCTCGAAACCCATGTTCCCTGGACTGTTCGACAGCATGAAACCGAAGTCGATGTGGATGCAGTGACCTTCTCGATCGATGAGGATGTTTCCGTTGTGTCGATCCTTGATCTGGAGGAGGTAGGTCGCGACGGAGTAGCCTGCGAAACGAAACGAAACAAAACGAGACGCGTCAGATTACGAGCTTCGACTTTGCGTTTTCTCCAGAGAGACGCGAGAACGAACCTGCTAGGGACTTGATGAAGTTGCGCTGAGCTCTGAGGAACCGAGCTGAGGTGGGCTCGCCGTAAACCTGAGTAAGCGAGAAGAAGAGAAAGAACCCGTCGTCAGATCGAGCCGAAGGTCGGAAGGATCGAGGAGAGAGACGACTCACGTTCACGAAATGATCGAACAAGCTGACATGGACGATGCTCGCTCCTTTGGCCATCCGACGACCGTACTCAGCCTTCTTGATCGAGTGAACGGAGACGGAATCGGTGATGGTTTCGACGAGTCCTGACGAGTCGCCTGTGATCAGGATTCGGAAGCTGTAAAGCGAGGGAGAGCGAGGTGTCAGTCGATGTTTAACTTGAAGGAGCGCACGAGAAGGTGGTGTTGCTCACTATCGGACCCAGCACTCGCAATCCTCCTCCTTCCAGATCTGCATGAACCGTTCGATGAGTTGAGTCGCGAGCTGCTCTTGACGAAGATCCGCTCCCGTCTTGACAATGACCGAGAGGACCTGAAGAACGGTCGAGATGGAGAAATTCTAGTCAGTCGGAGAGATTCGAGACGAGGACCGACGCAAGAAGAAGGGAAGGGAGAGGAAAGTGGCTCGAACGACTTACGTCCCAAGTCGCGAGATGACCCCAAGGCGAAGCCGCCCGTATCCGAGCCTTCTTCGCTGACCAGGATTCCGAGAACACAGCAGCTGCGACGACGAAGAGAAGAAGAAGAGAGTCGGTCAGCTTTGGAGTCGACAAGGGAGGAATGGAGACGAGAACGCGAACGAACCAGACGGATCCGCCTTGTTCAACTCCCTCCTCACGATCCCCTCGTCCTCCGCCGTCTTCCCGTTCTCCCCTCCCCCGCCCAACATACCCACATCCCCCACCTTCTCCATCATCCTCTCCACCCTCTCCTCCTCCAGCGCTATCATCTCCGTCATGATCCTCTCTCGAATCGCCTCGGCCTCAGCAGGAGGCAATCGATTCCTCGACCCTCCTCCTCCCCCTTGCGGCTGAGGTTGCGGCAGCGGTATGGGCGACGGCGGTAAAGGAGACGAAGGGAGGGTAGGGATAGGGAAGTTGTTGGCGATCCATCCTGTTCCAGGGAGCCAGCTGAGTTTGCCTGATGGGGGAGGAGTGGGGTTGGATTGGAGACGCGACGAGGAAGGGTCGGAGGAGGAAGGAATGATGGGAGTTTGGGAGACGGAGAGTTGGGCGAGCATGACGGCTGCTGTACGCATCCGATCGGAGTAGTCGTCGAGGGTGAGGGTTCGACGAGGGGTGGTGGTTCCTGGGGTTGGGGCGTCGATGTCGCGTGAGGGAAGAGACGAGGAGGAGGGATCTGAGTGGGAGGCGGAAGGGAAATTGGTTTGGAGGGGAGAAGGGGATTGGATGACGTCCGATCCAAAAGTCCGACTCGAGGGAGTCCCAGGGGAGGCGAAGGAGGGAGAGCGACCGGTGAGGGACGAGCTCCTCGAGAGAGCGAGGTCGTGAGGGGTCCGAGACCAAACGGCAAGGTCGACGTCTTTGTTCCTCGGGTTGAAGTCTCCTGGCGAAGCCTCCTTGAAGTCAGGACCGATGTTCTTGGCCGAGATGTTGGTTCCATAGATCTGCTCGACGAGGTCCATCTCCTCCTCCGGCTCCATCAGTCCCATCGACGAGATATCTCCTCCTCCCGCCGTCACTTCCGACACGAGGACGTAGGGCTCTGGACGACTTGGAGGAAGAGGAAGATCCTTGCTCGCCGACGCTGCACTCGAAGGGTGAATCCCCGAGTTGATTCCTGCCAGAGGAGGTAGAGGATCCGGTAGAGGTGCTCCGAATCCAGCGATTCCATCTGAGCCGACGCTCTTCCCTCCGAACGAGACCTTCTTCTTCATCTCTCCGCTGACGATCTTGTGGAGGAGATCCCTGTTGACTCGTTTGGTGGGATCGAAGTTGAGATCGCCGGTGAGAACCTCGACGTGGATGAGGTAGGGGGCTCGTTCGGCTGAGTTGAGGACGACCGAGTCGCCTGGCGAGATCCGAACGACGCGATGGTGGGCTTTCGAGCGGTTCGAGTCGAGTCGAGCTTTGAGGCTGGATCCAGAGGCGGTCTCTCCTCCCTCCTCATGGCCGTGGTCGGACTCGCACCATGTTGGCATGCATACCTAGTCGAAAGAGGGGAAAGAGTCAGCGACGAACGTCGACGAACGAACGAGAGAAATCAATGCGAGACGAGAGGACTCACTTCGGCAGGAAGCATATGATTCAGACTCGTCAGCTCTGCTCGAAGAGCACTGACTCTCGCTAGCTTCGGAATCACCAGCAGTCGATTACTGATGTCCTCGAGAGCGATGAGGAACCGAACCTCCGACCGACAGTAGTGTGACCTGAGGAGTCTCGTCTGATCGGCGAACGAGTAGAGCTCGAGGAGCTTCTCCGGCGTCGTAGGTTCTGATCTCGAGTCCTGAGACGTCCTTCCTCCTCCTGATCTCCGTGATGGATCCGTGTTGGCTTCGAGATGGGAGGAGAACGAGGGGACCGACCGAGAGGGAGCGAGAGGTTTGTTGATGGAGAGTCGAGAGGGGAGGTTGGAGGTGTGATGCTTGTGACGAGACTGGTCGAAAGGATCCTGAGTATTCTGACGGAGGAGATGAGGAGCGATGGGGAGGGATGAGGTGGTGGCTGAAGGATCTCGAGGGAGGGGTTTCGAGCGAGGAGGAGTGGATGGAGAGGAGGAGGTTCCGTTTCCGTTCGCGACGACGACTCGTGGTTGATTGCTGGATCGACCTGTCCACAGTCCATCCTCCTGATCGTCCTCCTCTTCCGACGATCCTGATGATTCCGGCGAGCCTGTGACCTCCTCGGGCGTTCCGACCTGCTCGTCGACGAGGACGACTCTCCCTGGCCGAGGTGCGTCTGCTCCTTCCTTCTCCTCAACCTTCCCTCTGCTCACCTCCTGACCCTCGATCTCCATCCTGCCTTGCTCGACAGCTACCTTCCCTACACACCCAGCCAACGCAGGCATCCCAGGCGTACTAGCCAACACGACTCCCATCCCGACGAAGGCAGCTCCTGAGTGACCTGGCACGAGCTTCTTGTCTCCGTTGAGGAAGGTCCGAAGGGAGGTGATGGATTTGACGAGAGTGGTAGCTGCTGCTGAGGATGATCGTCCTAGGGAGGTGTTGGAAGACTGGAGTCGATTGGGGTAAGGGGAGAGCGAACGTGTTGGCGGAGGAGGGTCGCCGAAGATGATTTCGTGACAGCGAAGGAGGATGCGTTGGCAGACAAGGAAGGATTGAGGGTTGGTGAGACGGGTGGGAGCTAGATCGCATAGAGCAGCTTGCATGAACCAGAAGGTCTACAAGGAAAGCGAAGAAGAGGAAAGGGAAGGGGAGAGAAAGAGGTCAGCAAAGACGTTTGGTTGAGCTCGGAACAGAGCGAGAGGTCCCTTCCGATGAGCTCGAAGACCGACGACTCTTTTGCTCTCAGAGGGTCGCTCTCAAGTGATCGGATGATCCTGGGGATACAGAAGAACCCTGGGAGCTAAAGAATGATCTAGCTCCCAGATGTATACGAGCTCAAGGAGCTCCGAGGAGCCCATCGCACTCAAGAAGGAGAGAGAGGGAGGTCGAACTCACGAGCATGGCCGAATGGGTACTCTCTTCCGCTCGTTCGAGGATGAAGCATTCCAGAGCTATGGATCCGGTAGGAGTAGTGACGAGGAGGTGGCTGCAGGAAAGTATAGCGCAGGAGGTTGGAAGGGAACGAGAGAGAGAGGGAAAGGGAGAAGGAAGGGACGTGTCAGCTCTCGATGTTGCTCTCTCTCCTTCGACTCTCCTCGAGCTCTACGGGTCTCCTACGAGGTCGTCCGTCAAAAGTGGGAGCACGAAGTATATGTCGGTGTATAGAAGAAACATGCTACTAACCACAGCTCTGGCCAGTAGAACTCTACGTCCCTTGTTGGCATCAACCTCAACCTCGAGGTCAGGTAGTGAGTGATCCCGATGTTGGCAGGGTACGCCTTGAGGTACTGGATGGCAACATGAACAGAGAAGAAGGGAGAGAGGAAGAGGCGGAGGCTGAAATGTAGAGAAGGGATTCGAAAGGTCAGGGTGGGCTCTACAGCGAGGTAGCGAGAGGGAGGGAAGGGAGACGTCGAGTCGAGAGGAGTCGAGCTTACAGAAGAGCATGAGACATCCCTATAGTCTCGTCAGAAGAGAGCCTTCGTCGACCACAGTTCTACACAGATCAAGAAGAGGGTCGTAGGGAGGGTCCTGGAGGTGGTGAAGGAGAGAGGGCGGCGAAGAGAAGAGGGAGAGAGGCAAAGGGGGTTGATGGTCGTTGCGAGGGGGACGAGAGAAGGACGAATCGAGCGCGTCGAGGTTCCCTTCGCTCGGCGCCCCTTTCGGTATCTCTTTCGAAGAAGATTTTCAGCCTAGATCAAAGATGAGATCAAGCTGGATCTTCTCGCTCAGGTTTGGTGAAAATCTGAGTCGACCTGGTCGGTCTAAACAGGCGCCCATCTTTCAACTCCGAAACCTCAAACACTCCGAGCTCAAGCTCTCCTTCCCCTCCCCCCTTCCCTCCTTACAGCCATCGCCTCTGGACTCGAACCCTACCAGATCCCTCTCGTCCTCGTCTCTCCACCCCTTCTCACCTCTCTACTCTCATCAACTCCAAAACCTCAGCCCCCCTCCCATCGCCCCAGCCCTGAGCGTCGATGCACCCTCGGAACCCTTATTCCCTCCTTCCTCCCGACTTTGCAGCTCTCGCAGCTTCCTCAGTAGGAGAAGAACTGAGACCTTTGTGAGTCGTCCCATCTACTTTTCCTATTTCGTCTCGCTGGGTCAGGAATCTCGTTGAAAGGTGGACGATGGGCGGCAGGGCAGCGAAGATGGAAGGGAAGCTCAGACCGAGCGAGCTCAACATCCCTTCTCTTCCTCCTCTTCAAGCTCAAGCTCACCCTACCTTCTTTCCTTCTGTCTTATCTTCCCTAGCGTCTTCATTAATGCTTCCGATCTTACGAGCATCGACTTCAAGAGACCTGAAGCCGTGAGGTGCGCATCAGGATCTCTCGCTCTCAACTTGCATCGAAGTCGCGAGCTCACCTTACCTTCCTCCTGTTCGTCTAAACAGAGCCTTGACTCGCACGCTCCTCCTCCACGACTTCAAACTCGATATCAACATCCCTGCGGATCGCTTATGTCCCACTGTGAGCTCAAATGCTTTCTTCCCTTTCGTTGTCTCGAACTCTGACATTTCGTCGTTCTACTCCTGCTCGACTCTTCTTCAAGGTCGCAAATCGGTTCGTTTCCTCCTCTTCTGCCTCCACCCAAGATGGTGTTTCTGACCCAACCCTCTCCCTTATAGGCTAGACTACCTTCTCTGGATCCAAGACATCCTTCTCGCCTCGTCTCCGCCCAGCAGCTGCTCCTCCTCCCACTCATCTCCTCCCCTCGTTCGCGGCCTCGACATCGGGACAGGTTCGACAGCCATCTACCCTCTTCTCGGCACTCGACATCTTCCAGGATGGACCTTCTGTGCAACAGGTGAGTCTCGCACACTCGTTGACCCATCATGGCTCGAGCAACGCGAGAGACTGATGACCCACCTTCTCATCGCGTCCTCCTCTTCGTCTCCTCTCAGAAATCGATGCCGATTCGCATCACCACGCCCAAGCTAACATCTCTCGAAACTGGGCCTCGGATAAGATCAAACTCGTCAAGACGACGAAGGACGATCCGATCTTCCTGCCCTTTCATCTCGACCCTGACGCGTCGTCGGTTCTTCCCTCGCGTCCCTTTTCGTTCTTCACTTCGAGCAATGGGGGCTGACTGGACCTTGCTATTTACTCTTCGCTCCTTCCTTCGCAGCTTTGACTTCACCATGTGCAACCCACCTTTCTACTCCTCGGAGTCCGAGATTGCCCAGCTCGCGTCGAACAAGCTCTTCGCTCCTCACGCTGTGCGTCCCTCTGCGTCTCTCTCGTCTTCTCTTCCCTCTTCGCTCGTCGTCTGACCTTCTACCCATCCATCCAATATAACTCGCTCAGGTCTGCACCGGAGCCGAAACCGAGATGATCACGCCCGGCGGAGAAGTCGCGTTCGTCAAGCGAATGGTCGAGGAAAGTCTCGCCTTCAATGATCGCTGCAGGTGCGTCTCTCGTTCCTTCCTCGTAATCCCACTTTGCACAAGGCTGAAATTCGTCCTTTGCCTCTCCAGATGGTTCACAAGTCTTCTCGGCAAGTCCTCCTCGGTCGGAGAGATCGTTCAGTTCCTTCGCGAGAAGAACGTCAGTCGCGTCTCGCCTCGTCTCGTCTCTCTTCCGTGCTCGTCTCTTTTCTTGCTCACTCCTTCTTTCGTCTTTGTTCGTGTATCTTTACAGATCACCAACTACGCCCTCTCCGACTCCATTCAAGGTCACAGTAAACGATGGTCCGTCGCTTGGTCGCATCAACACGCTTATCTCCCCGACGTGTGTCTTTCTCGTCCTCTCCCTCCCCTTTCCTCCACCTTCTTCCCTTCTTCTTTCCCTTATTATCCTCTCGTCTGTGCCTCCTTTTCCTGAACTGACTTGCTCAACCTTCATCCCCCTCCCTCATCCCGTCCCAACCCCAGTCCCTCGCCCGCCCCTCCTCCCTCTCTTCAACCCTTCATCCCTACCTCCCCACCCACTCATCCTACTCCCACACCTTCCCCTCCTCATCTCTCATCCCCAACATCCTCCTCTCAACCCTCACTTCCCTCGGAGGACTCACCCTCAAGACGCTTCCCTCGCCGGCCGACCCCTCGACGGAGATCCTCCAGCTTTCTGCCTCGTACCACAGCTGGTCCCGCGCTGCTCGAAGAGGGAAAGCTGTCGTTCATACCTTCTCGGAAGGGGACGAGCCGTTTCTCGTTGCGTGGTTTGAGGTGACGGAGGTGGAGGAGGGTGGGGGTGGGAACGGGAAGAAAGCGGGAGGAGAGAAGAAGAACGACGCGACGAGGGTGGAGATGAGGATCGTTAGTGGAGTCGGGAGGGAGGAGGGCGTTGCGTTGGAGAATATGGTGGCGAGGAAGATTGGGGATGAGTTGGTGGCGAGAGAAGTGATTGGAGGGAAGGGAGAGGGAGAGGGAGAGTCGATGGACGTGGCGGTTTGATTTTTCAGAGAGTGGCGACGAAGAGGTCACTCGTATAGGCGCATCGATAAGCTCGACCTATTCATGCTATTCGGTTCGTCTCGACCCTCCTCCCTCCAGCTCTCGTTTGACCTCCCCTCCCCCCCTCTTTCCTCTTCGGCTGACGAGGTTGTCTCTTCATCTTGAGCAGCTCTGGGTCTCCATGTCAGCGACGAGTGCTGTTCGTCGAATATCGCTCGGATGGTACTACAAGGGAGCTGCGCGAAACATGAGTCGAGGGACCTTCGCTCAACCAGCTGCCGGCTCGACGTTCAACACCGGAACCGTCTACACTGCCAACTTCACTCAACGTGAGCGCTGAACTCCTCCTGAACAAGTGCAGCTCGAATGAGAGACGACGTTGGCGCTGACTTTCATCGTATCCGTGCCTGATACAGTCGTCTTCGTTCCTGGAGTGAGTCTTCGTTTGGAATCGCGCTTCGTGTCGAGATGCTAGGCTGACTTTCGCGAGCCCCGTTTCCGTATCACCAGACGATGTTATTCATCCAAGTTGATCGTTGGTCTGGAGGCTGCGAGTACAACTCTCCAAGTCTCGACGAGTCGCGATTCCCGATCGGCTGACAGTCGCGTCGTTCTTCGCTCGTCTTCGTCTCGTTCCTCCTCCAGATCCTCTCAAGCTGGATTCATGTGAGTGAGCCCTCGTACGGGGGGTGTTTCGAACATGACAATCATAGGACTAACCTCTCTCCCATGATCTTCAGTCACGGTTCAAAGCAGCAACGACTTGAGCTGGTTCGTCCTGCTCCTTTTCCTGCTCCTTTCGCCTTCGTCTCTCTCTTTTCTCACCTCTACTTTCTCTCTCCTCTGGGCTGCAAACCTCGTCTCCAGTCTCAATGGAGTTCCCGAAGCTCAAGCGGATACGTTCTCGTCCCCTTCGCTCCTCAGGAAGTCACCACGACCATCGGCGTTCGAGCGTCCTCCACTTCGTCTCCCTCCCCGACGTCCACCTCATCTTCACCACCCAGCAGCAGTCTCGGAGCGTCCTCTAATCCTTCCTCCAGTCAAGGATCTCAAAGCCAAAACGGTCTCGTCGACGAGCCGACCTCGTCTTCTTCTTCGACTGGAAAGATCGCAGGCATCGTCGTCGGGATCGTCGGTGTTCTCGGAGTAGTAGGGATCGTCTCTGTTGTGGTGCTCAAGAGGGGGAAGGCTAGAAGAAATCAAGAGGAGGACGAGGATGGCGAGAAGGGAGCCGCCGGGGAAGGGAGGTTGGACGATGAAGGATTTGACGGGGTCGCGACTCTGGGTCCGAGCTTCGTACCCGTCGCTTACTCCTACGTCGCCAGTAAGCAAGCGAGATCTCTTTCGTCTACTCCGCGTGATTTGAGATGAGTCTGATCTCTGAATCTGCCTTTCGCTGCTGCTCTCCCTCTCTAGCTTCGTCTCCCACAACGGCATCGCCTCCTCCCACCGCCGCCCTCGCCCTCGGTCCCGATTTCATTCAAGAGGTCGATGGAGGAGCCGTAGACGATCCTTCGATCGAGAGAATTCCACCCAACTACGAGCTGCGTCTTTCTTTCTGCCACCGTCCTCCCTTCTCCGGCTTCTCCCTCGTCGAACTGACGCGTCGGCTTGCTCTCTCTTTCCTCGTTCGAAAAAGAACGCGACCGGACATGGGTTCTCCTCGACTCCCACCGATCCCACCGATTCCTCTTACGACAATCTCCGAGTCGTCACTCAGTCGGTCGGAAAATCGAACCTTTGAACGAGCCTGGGAGAGATGAGCGTTGCCGAGTAAGCCGCGAGGTGGGGTTGACTTTGGGTTGGAGTCGCGATCGAGAGGGATGGAGGAGATTGTATATAGCTGACGTTCATGATACACTCTAATAATGCTCGTTCTCGTTCTTGCGAGGACAAGAGAAGACGAGCAGGTGGAGAGGCACCTTTCTTCATCCTTCAACGAAAGAGAGCAGAGCACGAGCATTAGAGAGATACTAGAATAACAACAGACCGACCGAGTGACCATGTAAGGAGAGATGTAAGGCAACGAGAGAGCACCGATAAGGTCCCAAAAGAGAAGAAAGTGAAACAAAACGAAGAAAGGAGACGCGTCTGTGCGAGTTCAAACGTCCTCGACCTGAACGTCCTCCATCCATTTGAGGACCTCGGGGTGGGCTCGAACCCTGAAGCAACACGCCAAGAAAGAAAAGGGTATCTCGTCAGTAGAGGGACGAGGCAGAAAAAGAGGAAGAGAGCGGAGGGACGAAACTTACTTTTCAGGCGAGAAGTTGAGGATCTGGTTTGAACGAACAAACGAACGCGGGACGAGAATCAGCTTGACGTCGAGAGAAGAAGGAGTGAAAGCGAAGCGCGCACCTGAAGGGCCTCCATCGAGGTGCAGCGAGAGATGGCGACGTAGGCTGAGACGAGGCGAAGCGAAGAGAGGAACGCGTCAGTTGATCTCGAATCGAGAGGAGGAGAAGATGGAACGAAACGAAACTGACCTTGACCACACTCGAAAGTCCGCTTCAAGTCAACACGAACTCTTTCCAGAGTCTGACCTTGAGACTTGTGAACCGAGAGAGCCCATGCTGATCGACCAAAGAAGCGAAACGGGTCCGAAGTCAGCCCGGCTTCGAAGAGGGCGGAGAGGTCGACAAGGAGAGGACTGACCGAGCATCAAAGGCACCTGAACCCTCGTCGCCTCCGTAAACAACCTCTTCTTTCCCCACTTCTGCTCCTCGAAGTTGAACGGAGGGAAAAGAAGCTCGGTTCCATCGATGAACTGTTCGCTCGAACCCAACCAACGAAGACGAACCTCCGTCAGTTCGTCGTCCCTGCTCACTCTCCCCTCTCCACCTCAAAACTCACATGAACGACGGGGAACGTCTTCGGCACGTCCGCCTCCTTTCCCCACAAGACTCCCGTACTGTTCCGAACCTCAGGAGAAGCGGCTGGTGGTCGTCTTCCTCCTCCTCGTCCTCCTTCGTCGTCGTCCGAATCGCTCCCTCCTCCGTCGCCTGGATCCGACTTGGGTTGAGGAGCTTCGAGGATACCCTTGCGAGCGGCGGATTCGCGAGATTCGAAGCATTTGATCTTGCCGAGGGAGCCGTTGACGAGGTGTTTATAGGGTCTGATTGAGGAAGAAGGGCGAGGAAGGGAGGCGAAGGTCAATTCGACGCGCCGGAGAGGGAGGTGAGCGGGACGTGGATTGCTCACTTTCCGAGATTCTACGAGATCAAGAAAAGGAGGGGAAGGGTTGATGTCAGGGCGGGACGGCAAAGAAGGGAGAGGGGAGGAAGGGGAAAGAAGAAGCGAACCGTCAAAAGCATCACGACGGCTCCGATCTTCAACTCCAGGTTCTGTCTCGCTCTCGACTGCTCGAGAACTCGCTTGGCGTGGTCGTGGTTGATGGTTTTGCCGTTCTCCATCACTCTGAAAGGCGGAAGGAAGGGACGAGAAGTCAGTTCGCGTCGAGCGGAGGGAGGAGGCGACGAGACGAAACAAAACGAACCCAGCGTAATCAACGGAAGGATAGTTGAACAGCTTCCCTCGAAGAGCGTGGAGTCTTTCGGAGTTGGCTAAGTTGACTTGCTGGTTGACGGGGTAGCTGAAAGAGAACGAGGGGTGAGTTGGGCGAGAAGCGAGGTGGGAAGGGAGAGACGACGCGACGAACAGCTCCGAGTAGATCCCATCCTCCCAAACGATCGAGCGACTGAGCGCGGCGAGAGCGGTGATGGTGTGGTCGTCCATGGCTCCGATTCGCATCTGGTCTGTTCGAGCGAAGAGAAGCAAAGGGATCAGCGACGAGGAATTCGAGCGTGACTTCGCTCGTTTGAACTCGACTCACTCAAGATCTTGACGAAGCCTGGGCGACCCATCCAAAGCACAGAAGTCAGCCTAACGGTCTCATAGATATCATGAGGAGGAGAGGGTGGTACTGACGATCGTCCTTCTGCCTAAACACATGCTTCAAAACCACGACCCTCGGAATCGCAGCATTCCATGACTCGGCTTGGAAAGCGAACGTCGCCTTCGATCCCTTATCTGGAACGGGTGGTAGCTGAAGGTAGTCTCCACAAGCGACGATCTGCGTGAGTCGAGGAGGAAAATTTCGTCAGCTTCGAGGGAGCGAGAAAGGGAGAGGGAAGGGAGGGCGAGCGAACCTGAATCCCTCCGAACGGCCGAGAGTTGTTTCGAACGGTCATTCCGATCTGGTTGAGCTTGTCGACTGCGAGAGGGACGAGTCAAGAGAGTGAGAGTCAGATGGAGGTGGGAGGACGACGCGAGAGGGAGAAAGGAAGAAAGAGGAACGAACAAAGGACTCCATCGAGCATCGAGATCTCGTCGATGACCCTGTAAGAACGACGCGTCAAGATCAGCCTTCTTCTTCACTTTTCCTGCAGCCCACACCTCGTCGGAGCGGACTCACAGCACCTCCGTCTCTTTCCACTCGTTCTCCTTGAACGGAATTCCCTGCTTCTTAACCCATCGCTTCCCCTTGCTGTCGTAGATCTCGTTCATCACCTTCTTCGCGAGGTTGAACGCTGGTTCCTTCCCGAGTCCGATCCCAGCCCAGGAGTGAAGGGTTCCGCCGTGGATGTTGAGAGCTGCGATGCCGGTGGTCGCGGTGATGGCTGGTGACGAAACGAGACGAGCGAGACGTGAGTTAGAAAGAAGACGGGAGGGAGGGAGGAAGAGAGCAGAGCGAGAAAGGTGTGCGCTGGAACTCACCGACCCGTTTCCCACTGTCCATGAGGGCCTCGATAATCTCTCGAAGAAGGAAAGACTTTCCGGTTCCTGTCAGAAGGAGGAAATCAGAGGGAGGGACGGAGAGATGAGATGCGTCAGATCGAACTTCACTCCGTCGGTCTCTCAACTCCCAGTTTCTCTGGCTCCTCTCCCGAGAATGATCGAAAGAAGCAGATGTACCAACCTGCTGATCCAGTGAAGAAGACTGGGCCCAAACGTCGAAGAAAGAGGACGAGTCAGCGAACGAACCAGAGGCTCGACGCGTCATTTCTCTTCGAGGGAAACGCCAAACTCACCCGACTTCCCATCCAAAACCATCTGCTTCACAGCCTTCTGCTGATCACTAAGGTCCATCTTCACGGCGGGTACTGGAACTTCCTCCTCGAAGTTATCAGGTACGACGCGAGTCTTGATCGGCGAAGAGGGAGGAGGAGTCTGCGAACGCGAAACGAAAACAACCAACGCATCAGCTTTCTCCCTTCTCTCCCTTCCCTCCTCGAAACACTTTGATCAGCTTGAGAGCCAACTCACCCCATCACCTTCAACCTCCTCCTGCATCTTCCCCTTCCCCTTCCCATCGGGAGCTGGCTTCTTCCCAGACTGAAGCACCGAAGTCGAACCGGACGCGAGGGTTCCAGCGGCGGGGATTCCGTACGAATCGAGGAGGTCTCGGAGGCGATGTGATCGTGCTGGAGGGGTCATGGGTGGTGTGTTGCGTGTCAGGGGCGAGGAAGAGGAGGAGACGAGGGCGTTGGCCGAGTGAGAAGTGGTCCGAGGTTTGGGAGGAGGGGAGAGCTGGTGGGACGAGGGGAGGAGGCGAAGGAGGTCAGCTTTCTGAGGGGCTGAGAAGGGGTTGAGGATGCGAGAAAGGTTTGAGAGGTGAAGAAGACGTTGAGGGGAGTCTATGAGGTCAAACCAGAGCTCCAGATATATAGAGGCAGGTGTGAGAGCTCAAAGAAAGCAAACCAAATCCGTCTCAAGCGTGAGCTCAACCTTCCCTCCCTTCTCTGCCCTTCTTCTACACCGCCAAAACAGCGAGCTCGCATCAGGTCATCCATCAGTCAAACCCTCCGTCAAAGGGCTTCCTATGATCGAAGGGAAAGCTCTCAAACCTCTCCTCGATCCTCCAACCACCACGAACGAGCGAACGAACTCAAGCCGAGCTCGCCTCCCGCCCTTCCCTTCCCTCCCTTCTCTCTCCTCCACCCCCCAAATCCCCTCCCCCACCCTCCTCCTTCCTCCCACACCTCCCCAACCCACCCCTCCCCCCTCTCCCCAACAAAAAACGAAAATCAAGCTCACCGTCTTCCCCTTCTCTCTCTTCCTCTCTTCGTCCTCCCTCTTCAGCTTCCCCAGCAACACCACCTCCCCTTCATCATCCTCCTCCTCCTCATCCGACTGAGCAACCTCCTTGAACATGTTCCTCACGGATGCGATGGAGGTGGCATGGAGTGTGCGAGGAGATTTGGGACTTGAGAAGCCATAGGAGGTTGAGGGTCGTTTGGAAGGGGAGGTGGGTGGGGTTCGGTTGGAGGACGAAGAGGAAGGGGGAGGAGGGGGGGAGGAGGGGCGTGGGTTGGGCATTGTTGACCACCTAAGAGAGTGAGGAAAGGAGAAGGAGGAGGTTGGGGGGTGCTGGTGGTTAGGGAGATGGGATGGTCGGGGGGGGGGGGGAGAAGGTCGTTCAACGGAGGTGAGGTCGAGCTCGGTGGCTGCGGGCTGAGAGAGTCGAGGCCGTTTCGTTCTCCTCCTCTTTTGCTCCGACGTTTCAACGACCATCATCGATTCTCTCAACTTCCTCTATAGCCGAGGGAGAAAATTGCGGGCCTTGAATCCTCTCGTCAGAGAGAGGCGACGTTGAGAGAAGAAGAAACGCGGACACCCAAGTCGTCGGACATGTCCTTCGCTCGACGAAACCACCACGACTCAGCCAAAGCTGCCCTTGTCTATCCGAACCGAGCATCGGGATGAAGACATGTAGCTGAGGCCAGAGAGTCGATGTATTGTCGGGCGTCTTCTAGGTCGGATGGCTTGGAAGAATAGGAGAACGAAGGTCATCTCCGATCTCCTCCCTCCTTCCAACTTCCTTATCGCCTCTCTTCTTCTCTCTCCATCCATCCGTCATTCGAGCTCTGCTTTTCTTGCAGCATTCACAGACCATTCACACGCATCGCTTCAGCTTCATGCGAGCTGCAGAAGATTGCGTGGGATGGGTAGGTGGATGTTGCAAGGCTGGTCAGTCTCAACAAAGACTCGACGTCCCTCCTTCATCCCCGCCTTTGCATCCTATCCTTCCCCTCTCCACTTCGCTTCCTATAAATCTCGCACTCAACTTCATCACGACTGATTCAGATCTTCTCCTTCATCCTTGCCTGCTCCCCTCGAAGGACATCCGAACGCAAGAACGCTAGCTCGTAGAGTCATCTTCCTCCCCGTCCGTCTTCCTTCCCTCCCTCTCAATCCTTCGTTCTCTCCATCCACACCGGAGGAAGTTTAATTTCTCTGAGTTTGGAGGACTTTGTGAGAGGAGAGTCGAAAAAGAGAAGCGGGGCGTGGAGAGGGGGGGGGGGGGGGGGTGGACAGAGTGGGAGAGGGGAGACGCGTCGGCGAGTCGGCCTCATCGAGTCGTTACACGAACGTCGGGTTCGCAGCTGCCTAGTGGCATTTCGAGACTTTCCCATTTCGTCTCTGAACAGAGAGGTTGAAAGGACGAGGAGGCAAGTGGTCTGTCTCCTTGCGCCTGCGAGATGGTTGGACGTCCCGTCGCACAAGTCGAAAATCATCAATCCGTCCCCGCTCTTCTCAATGCGACGCAACACCTTCCCATCCTCATTCATCATCCCAGACGCCTCTCCGGTTTGGGGCTTGAGCGGCGTAGAGTATCTTCGTGGATCTGCTCGACGAGAGGGCGGGGGGGGCGGAAGCGGCGAGTCAGCTCGAACGAACGCGACGAGGACGCCTTCCTTGCAGAGCAGGAGACAAGCGGGGAGGGTGAGACGTACCGAGCGAGAGCATAGCAGGATGATAGCTGACAAGGCGAAGAATAGGTAGAGGTCAGTCGGAAGACGGGGAGGGGAGCGAAGCGAAGGACGCGACGCTGTAGAGACCGCGACGAACTCACAAAACGAGAGGAGGTCCGACTCGATCGAATGTTACCAGCTCGACTTGAAGCAGTAATTCTTGTGCTCTTTCCAGTGAAGTCGTTGATGATCTGAGGGGAAGAGGAGAGGAAGAGTGAGCACGACAAACGAAGTCGCGAAGAGCGAAGACGCGACGAACCCTTGGAGCAGTATCGAACTGTGAGGCACTGGGAGCGTAGACCGAAGACGAGCTAGGTCAGCCAGCTACATAATTCGATCACAAGAAAAGAGCAGAGGGCGCGGTAGACTCACTCGACTGCAAGCCATCATCTCCTCGTCGTCGGCGAGCTGAACGCAAGGCTCGACGGGCGTCCCCTTCAGCGACTCCGTTTTGCCCCATTCACAGCACCACCACCCCAAAGGAGTCTCTGTCTCTCTTCTAGTGGTGTCCAAATCCAGTGACCCGAGACGCGACAGCTCCTGCGGGAGGCCAGCGAAGACTTGTCGCATCTCGTCATCGAGGTGTCCGCGAGCGCTTGGGGTGTGGTACGGAAGGCAATCGGCAACTCGACGAATCGCTGTCTTTTCGATGTCAGAAAGGGTGGGAACGGGTATGGAGGGACGAGGATACGCGACGACGAGGTTCACGCGACTCGTCGCGATGGCCGTGACGAGGTGGGAGCAGGACGGCTTGCCTCAGTGCAGTAATTGTAAAGGTATGCAGTCAGATCTGGTTCGAAACGCTCGTGATAAAGATAGGGACTCGACTCACCGTAAGAAGAGACTCGGGAAGTTCCAAGGTAGCCTGAAGGAGGAAGAGATGATAGGCGACCGCCTCGTCTGGATGCTCTCGAACGAATCGACGCCAGTACGGCAGAGAGGGAGGGCACCCCGAGCCCAAGAACCAGACGTAGCGGAAGAAAGCCCGACGATCTAGAGTAGAATGGAGGTCTGGGGAGGAAACGAAACTTTTGAGCAAGGAAGGAAGGTATTCGGCGGTGAGTTTTGTCTGAGGGAGATCGCAGAGAAGGGAAGGTGTCAACATGGTCGTACGGTCGTAATGTCCGTCTACTAAGCTCACCCAGAATCGTCTCTCGACGTCGACGTTTAGGTCTTTCTGGAAGACAAAGGAGGAGGTCAAACCAGGAAAGGAACGAAGAGGAGAAGGACGGGGACACGAACCATGATTTCCTCCACCGAATCCAACGCTTCCTAGGTGACCATCTTGGGTGCAGGAGCATCGATTCCTGGCGAGAGTCCAAGCGAATCCGCAAACTTGGCGATGAGAGCCTCCATTCTCAGAGATTGGGCTAGAAGGAAGGAGAGGAAGGGAGAGGGAAGGAGGAGCGAGTGACCGTTGGGTTGAGCTTCGAGCTAAGCCTCCCTTCGCTCTCACAACGGCGAGTTTGCCTCCGAGAAAACTTGTTGAGAAAAGACGAGTCTATCCCCAGTAAGAGGCACCTGCAGGCAATCGAGCTCTGTTCTCGAAAAACTGCGAATTAGATGCCTTCCGACCTGATTCCTCGAAATCTCACCTCGTCGACCGACCTCACCTTTCCACTCACTCCCTCCAACCCGTCATGCCACCAAAGTGAGCTCCGTCCACATCTCCACTCGCTTGAACCCTCTATCGGACTCTTATAAACCGTTGCTGACCATCTCAACCTTTCCTCTTTGTCTCTCGCTCTTCCAGGAAGGAAAAAGTCTTGACGAAAGCTCAACAGAAGGCGGCTGCGAAAGCGTCCAAGAAGGCAGCTCAGGAGAAGAAGGTTACAAAGAAGGAAACCAAGCAGTCCAAAGGGAAGGGAAAGGGAAAGGCAGATGAGGAGGATTTGGAAGCTATCTTGGAGTCGGTGAGTTTCTTCGTCAAGCTCGAAGACGAAGAGGAGAGGGGAGCGAGGGAGGGGGCTCAAAGACGAGAGAGCTGATTCGACTCTCTGCCTTCTGATCGTGATCAGTTCCAACGAGACTGGGAGACTGTGAGTAACTTTTAACATCGTACTGTAACTCGGTGGAGTTCAGCTTGGAGCTGCGACGGTCGGAGGGGCAGGGCTGAAGCGAAGGAATCGTCGAGCTCATCAAAATCCCTCCTCCCCTTCTCTTCCCCTCCCTCTCAGCAACACAAAGTCACCGAGGAGATCAGCACAGGTCCTCCATCTCGTAGAGCGAACGCTACTCTTGTCGCCTGTCCGACTGGAAACTATCTCTGGTGCATCGGAGGAGAATACGTGAGCTCGACACCTTTACCCTTCCTCCCTTCCCTCTCCTCCCTCCATATCCCACACTCGAAGCTGATCCCACCTCCCTCATGATCGTCTTCTCGGCTCTCAGTTCGATGGTGACAAAGCGTGAGCTCAACTCTACCTCCTACGTCTCGTTTCTCTTGCTGACCCAGGGTCTGTACGTCTTCTCTCTCCAGCGCTTTCTACAACGACGTGTATCGATACAACCCCGACAAGGACGAATGGAGACGTTTCGTTTCGCCAAACTGTCCCGGACCTAGGAGTGCTCATGCATGTGTCACCTCGCCGGCGGGAGGAGGGAAGATCTACATCTTTGGTGAGTCCAAACAAGTCGCGTTCCATCGCTCGATCTCGCGTCTGACCTTCTCCCTTTGCTGTTTCGTCTCGCAGGTGGAGAGTACGCTTCGCCAAAGCAGACAACGTTCCATCATTTCCGAGACTTCTGGGAGTTCGACGTCACGACTCATGCGTGGGAGAGGCTGGAGACGAAGGTCAAACCGTCGCCGAGGAGTGGTTGTCGGTGAGTTGAGCTTTCTCGGATTGTCCTTCCCTTGAGGGAGCTTAGAGCTGATCGATGGTTCGATTGGTATCCCAGAATGGCCATGTGGAAGCAGTGGATCGTTCTCTTCGGAGGGTTCTACGATTTGGGAGTCAGAAGTACGTCCCCGAGTTTTTCAATTCGAGCTCGACGCGTCTTTTCGTCGATCTCTTCGAGCTAAACCTTCTTGCCACCCCCGTCTTCCGTTCAGCCAACTATCTAGAAGATCTCTGGGTCTTCGATACTCAGGAGTACAAATGGAAGCAGGTCGAGTTCCCTTTGAACTTCCAGAAACCTTCGTTCGTTCCCTTCTTCCTTCGTGCGTTCGAGCTCCCCTCGCTCTCTTCGACTGACGCGCCAATCCTCTTGCTCTCTCAGCGCTCGGTCTGGATTCTCTCTTCTTCCCTGTCCCGAGGGAGTCGTTCTGCACGGAGGTTACGTCAAGAGGTTCGAGAAGGGGAAGCGAGCGAAGGGTGTTGCGCTCGATGATACTTGGCTGCTTCGGTTCGTTCTTCGTCTCGCTTTCTGCTCGTCCTTCGACCCCTGGACTGACTCGTATCTCGGTTCGGGTTGAACAGCATGGACGCTACGGATATGACGAAATGGAAGTGGGAGAAGCGTCGTCGAGTCGGGTACCCTCCCTCGACGCGAAGTGGTTGTTCGATGACCCACTGGCCTGCCAAAGGGATGGGAGTTTGTTTCGGAGGAGTGTGAGTCTTCCCTTTGCCCAACTTTGCCTCATCCGTCGACGATTGCTGACCTCTTCTCGTGAACGTAGATTCGACGACGATCGAGACGAGGAGTCGCTGGACTCGATCTTTTACCAAGACGCGTTCGTTTTTCCTCCTCTGCTCCCAGACGCGTCTTTCTTTCGAGCTGACAGCCCTTCCATGTGCTTCGCTTCTGACAGATACGCCTACACTCTCGCTCATCCCGGTCGCTGGATCTCACTCAACCTCAAGAAGAAGAAGAAGATGGGCGGAGGGAGGAGGAAGCCTAAAGTCATCCAGGCTGCTCCGAGAGTTCGCGAGGACGGAGAGGAAGACGACGATGACGAGTATGTTAGTGGAGATGAGCAGGAACAGCAGGTGAGTCCACTCGTTCTCCTTCATCCGTCGTCCGAACTGGTGAAATCGCGTTCGAGAGAGAACTGACGCGTTCTCGTCTCGATCTCTTCTTTCCTCGTCGCAGATGGAGGTCGCTGCTCCTGTCTACGTCGAGGAGGATGATCCTGACGACCCTCAGAAGACTGTTCCTCTCACGAGGTGAGTCGTTGCTTCTCTCTTTCGTTTTCTCGTCTCTCTCGTCCTCGTCCCACGACGCTCACCACCTCCCTCTCGCTCGCTCGCTCATCCAGATACAACACCATGCTCGCCATTATCAAGAACACCCTCTACGTCTACGGAGGAATCTTCGAATCCAAAGAACGAGAGTACACCCTCGACGACTTCTACTCCCTCCCTCTCGACAAACTCGACCGGTTCGTCTGCCTCAAGGCATCTGGACTCGAGGACGAAGCTTGGCTCGAGAGTGACGAGGAGGAGGGAAGCAGTAGTGGTTCTGATGATGATGAAGAGGGAGAAGGAAGCCGGAGAGGTGGGGATGAAGGGGCGGAGGGAGGAGAGGGAGAGGGTGTTGAGTACGTTGCGGAGGAGGAAGAGGAGGTGGAGGAGGAGCTTCTGGGAGAGGAGGGGTACATCATCGAGGAATTGGAGAACGGTCAGGTGCTGGTTATGACTCCTGCTGAGAGGGTGAGCCCGAACGTTTCCCTTTCGTGCCTGAACGCCCGAGTTGGAGGGACGCGTCGCTGACCTCGTTTGATCTTCTTCCTTTGTTTCCAGGACGCTCTCCGACTTCAAGCAACGACTTTCATGGGAGTTTCGAAAGACACCACTCGGTCGCTAGAGGATACTCTCAGCACCCCCCTGCCTGGAGAGAAGCTGAGAGATTTCTACGAGCGATCTCGTTCGTCCCACCCTCGCCTCCCTCTCGTTTCTTTCTCGTTCTCGATCTCGAGCTGACCTCCCCTCTCCCTCCTCTTCTTTCGCTCTTAGGGGATCACTGGGCCCAAAGAGCTCACGCCGTCACCCACTCGGACAACAAGGGAAAGATGCTTCGACGAGACGGATTCTCGTTGGCTGAGCAGAAATACCGTTCGTCCCTCTCGTCTTCCTTTTCCCTCTTCGCGATCCTTTCTTCCTCTTCACTGACTCGCTCGCTTCCTTCTTTCGCGTTCTCAGTGACCTACAAGCCTATCCTGGACGAGATCGAGCGGATCCAAGCTGAGGCTGGGCTCGAAGCGGAGGACATGAAGAAGGGAGGCGTCGGAGCGGCGGGGATGGGAGCTGTCGGGGAGGGGTCGAGGAATCGAAGGTAGATCTACGACACAGACTTCTCCATTTTGATCTATGCACGTGCACTGGATTGTCGACGTTCCCTTTTCTGCGGGGAGAGAAGAAAGCCTAGTTCGCATCCTCCCGTCGCGTCTTCGTTCGTTCTCGAACCATCGTCGCAGTGAAGTCCAGTCCAGACGAAAATCTGGGCATGAAGATCGAGATAAAGATGTAGTCTAGTCTAGTGCGGAGAGCATCAAGCACTCCTCGCACCACTCCCATCCCTCCAGCTTTCGAAGAACGAGACCATCTCAGGCGTGATCCTTCGTCCGACGGTGGAAACGGCGGTGAGGAAGTCACTTCGTCGGACCTGAGAACATCACGCAACATAAAAACGAGCGGTTGAGGTTAGCTCTCGCTCGAGAAGACGAGAAAGAAAGAGAGGGAAAGGAAAGGACGCACGAAAGGAGCGTTCAAATCGAAGTTCATCGCGAGCAAAGCCGCGTCCTGACAGACCTGCACAATCTCTGCTCCTGAGCAACCGTCGGTCTGATCAAACAAAAGAATCAACAGTCAGCATGAGAGTCAGGTCGGAAAAGACACGACTCGAGAAAGAGAGAGGGGGGGGGGGCAAGAGCGAAAGAAGACGACTCACCATCGCCGCCAACTCATTCACGTCCACTCCAGGCTCAACCGCCATCTGAGCGAGCCGGATCTTGAAGATCTCAGCCCTCGACTCGAGCGAAGGAGGTCCGACGTAGAGGATTCGGTCGATTCGTCCTGGTCGAAGCATCGCGGAGTCCTGAAGACGAATCGTCCGAACGAAACAAAGGACGCGACGAGGAGGGTCAGTTCTCGACCTTCGAACGAACTCGCCCCTTCAAGTTGAGGGTTGAGAGGGAGAGAGAGAGAGGAGGAGAGTGAACGCACGATGACATCCGGTCGATTCGTAGCAGCAACGACTGTAACTCCCACGAGTTCCTCGATTCCGTCCATCTCGTTGAGGATCGAAGTGAGGATCCCGTCGGTGTGGGAGTCGCCGTCGGATCGGGAGGTGCAGAGGGCGTCGATTTCATCCTACGAACGACAACGGCGAAGAAGAGGGTTAGGTGAGAAGCGTGGGAAGGAGGAGAAAGTGAGGGGAAGGGGGAGGGAGAAAGGAGAAAAGACGAACGAAGAAGATGATGGAGGGCGAAGCAGCTCGAGCTTTCCTGAAGACCTCTCGAACGGCTCGTTCGGATTCTCCGACGTATTTGTTGAGGAGCTGGGGTAGAAAAGAGGCGAAGAGAGAAGGCGAAAGTCAGTTTGGGAGAGACGAGCGCGAGAGAGAAACGAAGAACGACGCGAAAACTCACCTCCGGTCCCTTGACTGCCAAAAAGTTGATCCCACTCTCCGTCGCGAGCGCCTTCGCCGTCAACGTCTTACTACACCCTGGAGGCCCATACAGCAGCACTCCTCTAGGCGGCCTCACCCCCAACCTCTCGAACGTATCCTTGTAAAGCAACGGCCACTCGACACACTCCCTCAACTTCTGCTTCACGTCCTCCTGGCCTCCGATATCGCTCCACTTCGTGCTGGGCGTCTCGAGGAAGACCTCTCTCATCGCGCTCGGGCGAACCATCTCGAGGGCTGCGACGAGGTCGGCTTCGGAGAGGACGAGGGAAGGAGCGGGGGTGGTGAGGTTGAAAGTGAGGGAGGAGAGGTGGGCTTGAATGGCGAGGGTTCCGGCTTCGCGGATGAGGGAGGAAAGGTCGGCTCCTACGTAGCCGTGAGTTTTGGAGGCGATGAGGGAGAGGGAGGTTGGGGAGAGGGTGTTGGGGATGGGGGCGAGGAGGATCTCGAGGATTTGGAGTCGGGAGGGAGCGTCGGGGACACCTGGTGAACGAAACAAACGAGACGCGTCGAGAAACGAGAAAGCGAGTCAGTCATCGTCCCCTTTCCTTTTGAACCTGAACCGGAGCAAAGGACGGAGCGACTCACCAATCTCAATCTCCTTATCAAACCTCCCCGGTCTCCTCAACGCCGGATCAATCGCATTCGGTCGATTCGTCGCTCCCACCACCACAACCCTCGCTTCCTCCTCCCCTTCTCCCTCCCCTCCACCACCACCACCCATCCCCATCCCATCCATCAAAGTCAACACCTGCGCCACCACCCTCCTCTCCACCTCCCCCCCTCCTTCCTCCCTCTTAGGACACAACGCATCGATCTCATCAATCACAATCACACAAGGACTTCTCCTCCTCGCTTCTTCCCAAACCCCTCTCAACCTCTCCTCCGTCTCGCCATGGAACGAACTGCTCAGCTCTGGCCCGTTGATGACGATACAGCTGCAGCCAGGGGAGGAGGTAGCGATGGCGCGGGCGAGAGCTGTTTTACCGGTTCCGGGAGGACCGTGGAGGAGGATCCCTCGTGGAGGGGGAAGGGAGAGGGAGCGGAAGAGGAGGGGGTGGAGGAGAGGGAGGTCGATCATGGAGCGGATGAGGGAGATTTGGGTGGTGAGGCCACCGAGGAGGGAGTAGCCTGATAAGGGGAGGGGGTTGAGAGGGTTGGGTGCGGGTGGGGGAGGGTAGATGTTGATGTAGGAGGGGAGGGTGGGCTGGGAGAAGGGAGGGAAGGGGTGAGACGCGTTTCTCGACGCGAGACACGAGACGAACGAGGGAAGAAGAGAGAGAGAGCTCACCTTCGACGTAGACGACGTCGATGCACCTCCTCCAGTCTTGGTCCTCTCCCTCTCCTTCGAAGCAGCACCAGCCTTCCCCTTCCCCTTCCCAGAGCCGAGGGTGACGAGAACCTCCGTCGACCAAGTCGCTTGCCAGACTGATTTCGAGTCGTCCTCTCCGTCGATTTTGAGAGCTTCGAGTCCAGACGAGAGGGAAGCATCGGTGCTGGTGGAAGTGGGAGTGGGAGGGAAGACTGTATCGTCGATGGATGAGATCCTGAAGGTTCGAGTCGAGGACGACGAGGGGAGGGGGACGATGAGGTGCGTGTGAGGAGTCAGGTATTTCAGGTCGACTGCAGCGAACGAAAGAGAGCGAGCTGCGAGTCAGTTTCTCGTCTCCAACGTAGCTAGCTACCCTGACCTCAATATCTGCGAGAGGGGGCGTGCGGACTGACCTAGAGCCTCCCTCAAGCAAACTCTCACCCAAGCGTTCTCTCTCTCCTTCTCCTCGAGCTCAACCTCCTGCTCCTCCTTCTTCCCTCCTTGAACCTCAGCCGAGAGGAGGACCTCAGTTACTCCTACGAGTCTGGCATCCCTCATACCTGCTTTGGCCATTCTAACTTTGGTGAGGGTGATAGAAGCGAGAGGAGCGTCGGGCGAGTCATCAGGATCGTGAGAGGGGAGTCCGAGGGTGAGAAGGTGGGAGGGGGAGAGTTGCGCGACTGCAGACGAGGGAACGAAGGTCGTTAGCAGAGCTTGAAGAAGGTGATAAGGGGAACAGGGACTAACAAGATGCAGGGTTTGTAACGGTCGGCCAAGCTTGAAGGAAGATGAACGGCTGCGATACAACGAAGAAGGAAGGGAAGGAAGGAGGGCTGGGGTGAGCTTCGTCTCAAAGTTTGAGCTCACCTCCTTCGGTCCCTTTCTTCGTCGCTCCCTCGTCCCTTCAAGCAGCTTTTTCTCCAGTCTACCAGAGAGAGCTCCTCCCTCACCAGCCCCCTTCTCAACCTTGAGCGAAATTGTCCAAAACGAAACGACGGCTGAACTGACCTCAATCCTCCCGTAAGCTGAAACCCTGACGAGATCCCCAGCAGCGAGCTTCTCAGCTCGGAGCTCATCCCCGTTCACCACAATCCGACGACTGGATCGACCAACCGTCTCCGTAGGGAGGGCGAAGAGTTGCATACGTGCGTGAGAACGGAAAAGGAAAGGAAGGGGGAGGGTCGAAGTGGATGGGAAGAAGGAGGGGGTTTGTGAGCTCGCGAGATTCGAAGGTCGAGACGTCGAGACGTCTCGACTCTAGGGCTTCCTTCGCGACGAGAAACTTTCTGGGGCAAACGAACTCGATAACCAGACAATCGACATGCTCCGAATAAGAAACACCAAACAAAACTCTACTTCAGCCCATCTTTCACCTCCCTCTCAACCTGAACCCACTCCCTCCTCCCTCCCTCGACGCACCTTCCATCCTTCCTCCTCCAACTCTTACTCCTCCGATCGAGCAACGCATCCAACTTCTCCACCTCCTTTCCCTCCCCAACAAGCTCTACCTCAGTTCCCTCAAACTTCTCCCTAAGCTTCTCCAACACGACCTCCACAACGAAATCCCCCACGGGTCCATCGTCGTTCTGCTCGTACCCTACTCCCGTAAAGAAGACGACCTTGGCCAGGCGAGACGATCCCGAGGTTGGTTGAAGGGAAGGAGTGATAAGGAGCCAGTCGCCAAAGGGGATGTGGATAGTGTAAGGTCGAAGGGAATTGAGAACGACAGAGGAGAAGATCGCTCCTCGTTGTTTGGCGGAACGAGCGACTCGAGCTTCCTGGCTTCTCGCCATAGCCTGAGCGGATTTCTCCGCATGGAGTGAGGTATCCTTTGCCCTCGACGGTCGGGCGAGGGAGATGGTAAGTCGGGTCCAAGTCTAAGACGGCTACCGAGAGAGGGTGGTTGTCGTCGTCCAGTTGGAGGATCGAGAAGGGAGCGAGGAGAGATAGTCGACTGTCTTCGAAGCCATGAAGATCTTCCCAGACTTCCCTTCTAGCGAAGATGATTTCCTTGATCGAGCTCCTACGTGTTCGAGCATCGTCCCCGTTCCCGACCAAGAGTCCGCTGGTCCTGCTCATGAGGCCGAGGAGAGAGGTCTTGTCGGTGAAGACGACTTGGCTCCAGAAGAGCGGGAGAGCGAGCGAGCGAAGACCTTTGGAGGTGAGGAAGAGGGAGGTTGGGGAGGGAAGGGAGGTTGGTGGGATGTGGGAGGGGGTGGTAGTAAAGGGAGGAGTGAGAGGGAGGACGAAGAAGAAGAAGAGGATCCGTTCGAGGACTTCGATGGGGAAGGAGAGGGCTTCGTCCTTCATGGGTTGTAGAGAGGAGTGGGGGAAGTCGAAGGTGGTGGATGGTGGGAGAGAGGCATCGAGGGAAGAGAGTTTGGCGGGAGGAGCGGGAGTCCAGTCCAGATCGAAAGAAAGACGGCCGATGGCGTTGAGGAGGAAGGAGGGAGGAGAGCTGGTGAGCTCGCACTTTTCCCTCCTTTGCATAGCGACGAGAGCGGGTCGAAAATTATTTCTGAATTGTCGATCTCTCTCGCATTCCATTGAAAACTCACCTCATCACAGTTCAAGTTTTTTAACTCTTTTTGACGCGTCAAAATTGGCTCCGAAACCGAGCTCAACTTTCGAGACGCGTTTGGGTCGCGAGCTCACCCTCCCTCCAACTCCATCCAGCCCTCGTTCCTTCCTTTCCCTTTCTCCCACAAGCCCCTCCCACATGCAGTCAGAACAGGTTCACACCCCTATCGTTCGAGACGGGAGCCTCGTTCAAGTCTCCAAGTTTCAGTGGTACGAACGCACGAACGGACGACCATTGCCTTCCCTTCCAATCGAGGTCGTTCGCGAGATCATCCTCTTTGCTGATGTCTACAAGGCTCCTCCGCCTCGTGAGTTCCTGAACTTAACCTCTCACGATGAAGCATGTGAGCTGATTTGCGGTTTGTTCGAGTACAGCTGTATGGAAGGATGGAGAACTGGTCAAAGGGAGCACGAGCTCAACTTCTCCTTCTCCCTCGTTTGGGCCAAGGCGGTTCGTTCTCAGAGCAGCGTTGGTATGCAAGGACTGGAACGTGAGTCTACACCTTCTCCATCATATCCATGACTCGAGTGATCTATCGCTGACGTTCTGCAACCTTTTCTACCCCAGCAAACCTGCGAACAGATCATCTACTCGCGCATCGACTTTGCACTTCAGACTTCCATCGAACCGCCGACCCTCGCCAAACCTTCAACTACACCGCGGCTCTTCCCAAGGAGACCACCAGAAATCTATCTATCCCTCTCAAGAAGTCTCTCCTCAAGACCCAGCGTCGGTTCAAGTACATCCAGTCTATCGAAACCAAGTGCTCGTCGGAAGTCGCTGGTCCTCTCTCGGCCATCTCTACCTCCCTTCTTACCTCGTCGGTCAAGGAGGTGTACCCAAACCTGAGGGAGTTGGGATGGGTGACGGTGGGAGCGAAGAACTGGGAGAAGATGGACAGGTTGGGGAAGAAGTGTCCGAGATTGGAGGTGTTGAGGTTGCAATGGCACGACTCGTTCGAGTGAGTCGTTCGCTTTCGCTTCTCGCTCTTTTCTCCATTCAGAGACCGAGGAAGTAAACTTCGCCAGCTGACAATATGGGGTCGGATTCCTTTTCACTCTCAGCGGACCCGAAAACCCTGTTCCCCTCTCCCTGCCCTCGACACTTCGCTCCCTCACCCTCCAGCTCCGCCGCGACTCCCACCCCAACATCGGTCGTTGTCTCAAGATCAATCACCCCCACCTTCAAACCCTCTTCCTCACCCTTCCCACTCTTAACGTACTCAGCAAACGTAACCACCGCCTCACCTCCGCGGTTCACCTTAAGTTCCTCCTTCTGCCTCGAAACCTCGTCGCGTCGGAATCCCTCCTCCATCTCGCTCTCCACCTCGGTCACATAGGTCTTCTTCCCGGTCCTACTTCCCCCTACCCAACCGATGTTACCGCCCACTTCCCTCGACTTCAAAGCCTCTCAATCCAAGCAAGTCTCAACGTCCCAGAGCTTTTCAAGAACGGTCATCCCTCCCTCCGAAGCGTCTCCGTGTACTCCCTCCCCCCTCGCCCCCCCCAACTAGGCAGCGGCTACGTCCACCTTCGGGTTTACGATCCCCTCGCGTTCAACCAACATCCTCAAGCCATCCCTGAGCTCATCCTCCTCGCTCACTCCATCTCTATCCTCTTTCCCTCCCTCAATTCCATCCGCATCACCTCCTTCCTCACCTTCCCTCCCGCGGCCCTCCAAACCCTCGTTCCCCTCCTCGAGGAGCTCACCCTCTCAGGAGTCACTGTCTACGCGACCGACGGATCTACCTTCGCCTCAGCTCAGAAGGATGAGGAGATCCGTCTGGAGAAGATCGTTCGGAGGGAGGAGGTGAGAGTAAAACGGGCGGCGAGCGCAAAGAAGTCAGCGGAGAAGAGGAAGCTGAACTTGGCTAGGGAGGCGGCTGAGAAAAAGAGGGTCGAGGAGGCTGGTGGGACTTGGACGAAGCCGCTGAAGGCGATTTCGACTAGCTTTGTTGTCGACGGCGTGTGAGTCTTTGTTCCTTTCGCCCACTCTTCTCGTTCGAGCCGCGTCCTGACAACGACGGTCTCTTCTCGCTCACAGTCACATCACGATTGGATCGGGCAAGAAGACAAGAGATCCTGAGATGATCAGGATCATCAAGAGCCATGGGGGCTAGGTGCGTCTTGGATCTCGCTGAGGTTCTGCTTCGACGCGACTGAATTCGTTTCCTCGCTGACGAGCAGTTTCTTTCCCTCGTTGTCTTCGCCTTTTCCTTTCGAACCATCATACCGGCTCTTTCGGATAGCAAACCCTTCGGACCACGTCAGGAACGGCGAGGCCATCAACGTTGGAAGACGCGTCGAGTCGAACGAGGGTCGATGCTTTGGAGATCTCATGGCTTTTCACGCTTCTTGAATGGTCCTCGTACGATTGATAGTGTCAAACGGTGCTTCCAACATACGAGCACTCTTGCAGATGGTCGAGAACAATCAACTCTCGACGGAAGCGGACGAAAATTAGCGAAACGAAGCATGATCAACATCGAAGCAGATCTCTAATGCTTCAACTCAAACAACAACGATTTGTTCCCAGCGGTGGGAGCGATCTTCCTAGCGTAATGCAGCTTTTCGTCTGAGGTGAGAGCCTTCCAAGCAGCCTTCTTGCTTCGGTTTCGACGGATGAAGTAGTCTGCGAACCGGCAGAAGCGAGCGTCAGTTTCCACGCCACGAGAAGCTGAGACGAAGCGAAGAGCGAGACGTACATTTGACTCCAAGGGTAAGAAGGATGTTGTATGCGACAAGACCGAGGAGGGCTTTGTTCCCCTGGGGAAGGAAGAGGAAGAAGGGCATCGTCAGTCGCGTCGTCGAAAGTCGTGAGTCGAGTAGGAAGATCGACGCACCGTCTTGTAGTTGCTAGCTTTGTCACTTTGTCGATAGATCTGGGAGGAGAAGATACTTCCGCACTGGACGGACATGTTGTAGAGACTGTCACGGGGAAAAGAAACGGAAGAGTCAGTTTCTCGAGTCGAGTGAGCGCGATGATAATGAGAGCGAAGAAACGAACCTCGCTGAGACCGTTCGAAGTCGAACAGAGTTGGCGTTCGTGCTGTTCCACGCGACCAAGATTGGATGAGTGTAAGGGTGACCGATGAGAAGGCTGAAAAAGGGGGAGAACGAGTCAATTCGAGGGTCTCGACGCGAAGGCGAGCAAAGCAAGGGACGAACGTAAGCAGAGCGTATCGAACCCAACCGTTCGCATCGGCAGGAAGAGTGACAATGGCAGTGAGGAAGACGAGTCCCCAGACTTGAGGGATCATCGAGACGAGGGTTCGTTCGTTGACGCGTCGAGAGAAGAAGGTGAGGGCGAAGACCTGTCGATCGAAGTGCACGAGAGATGTCAGCCCTCGAAGCTCGTACGAAGATGGAGAGGTCCGAAACTCACGAGGATGATCCAGAGGACAGAGGACGGGATGGTCAAAAGGTTGGTGTGGAAGGTAGAGAAGCCGAGAGATCTTTGGGGAACGAAGGAAAAAGAGTCAGCTCGAACTCGCCGTCGCGCCCTCGTTTTCTCGCGAACATGGGAGAAACTGACTTGAGCGTCAAAGTGAGGTAAGCAGCGGGAGGGGCGAAGGGTTGGTAGATTGAGAGTCCCATGAGGTAAAGCTGAAGTGAAACGGAAAGGGAGGGAGTCGCGTCAAAGACGAGTCGGTCGCTCGATTTCGTCTCGTAGTGCAGATCGAAAGACTCACTGGCCAGTTATCGTAGTCCGAGAGACAGTCCTTGAAGTCCTTGAGCGAGAGAGGCTGTCGGTTATGCATGGAGGCCTTCGATGGATCGTCTCGAAGCACTCTGTTGACCATGATGGCTGAAGATGGAGAGAAGAAAGGGTCAGGACTCGAAGATGATGAGGGAAGCTAAGCTCAAGCGCGACGAACCTTCCTCTCTCTCGCTGAACCAGCCCTCTCGCCCTCTGAACTTCGAAGCAGTCTGAGTCGGAGAGGGGGGCATATAGAAGACGGCGAAGATTCCGATGGAGAGGGTCAAAGCACCTCTACGCGAAGATGAAAGCAGGGAGAGGTCGTGTCAGGGCGCGTCGACGAGAGCTTCGAGGCGATGAGGAAGGAAGGCGGACGTACTCGACGAGGAAGAGGTATCTGTGAAAACCAAGATAAGAGGAGTGAAAGATCGGTCAGCGTCGACAGAGAGAAGAAGCTCGTTTCGAGCCGGTCCTTTACGTCGTTCGTTCAGCGACTCGAAGCAAACTCACCTCCAGCCCTCCCATCCTCGATGACCTCGCAGCTGAAGCAGCCCAGCACCAAGGAGGGATCCGATGATGTTGGTCGTCGTGAGCGTCGCCCAGAACCACGAGAGTCGGATGGGAAGTCTGGTCGAAGCAGAGAGGAAAGAGGGGAGAATCGCGACGGTCAGCGCTCGAAGGGGGAAGAGACGCTCGAGAGAAGTTGAAGAGGACTCACTCCGCGGTAGTGTAGTAATAGGACAGCCAAAGGACCATATCGGGGATCAATCCACCCTCAGCGAGTCCGAGAAGCGCTCGAGTGATGTAGAACGACGTTCGTCCAGAGTTGAACGACTGGCAGAGCGTGACGAGAGACCAGGTGATCTGTAGAGGGTCGAAAACATCGTCAGTGTGAGCGTGTACACGAATAGGGCGTATGAACGGTCGACTCACGACTTGAAGCGGGATCCAACCTGAAGTGGGACGCAGAGGAAGAGAGATCAGTCGGGAGCGGAGGCGTTCGAAGGGGAAAGCCCGAGGTGTGGCAAGATTGACCGAGATGAGGAACATACGATCAGGTCCGAATCTTTTCGACGCAATCTGCGAAGGAAGCTCGGCGCACAAGAAGGAGATGTACTGGAAGGCGACGAAAGAAACCCAAACGTCAGCGACTTCTCTTTTCTTCGACCGCGAAACAAAACTCGCAAAGACTCACGAAGATCATCTGACCGTTATTGTAGTCGTTCGTGGTCATTCCAAGATCCGCGAGAAGGTTGTCGGAGAGAGCAGAGGTCTGGAAGAGAGGACGGACAAGACTCGAGTCAGCGACGAGCTCGTTTCCCATTCGAGCCGGCGTTCGTTCGAAACAAGAAGAGGGGAAAAGAAAGAGGGTTTGATGCTACGCACGATGTTGCTTCGATCCAGGTTGAGACAGAAGTTGAGGACTGCCATAGGGAGGAAAGGATGGCGAGCGAGCGAGGGAAGAAGAAAAGGAAAGGTCAGCCACGACGGCTCGACGCGCCACACCGTCAAGTTCTTTTCGATACTCGACCTCTCCCTCTCAAAGCGAACTTACGACAAGCAAAGGTCATGACTGGAAAAGAGAGCAAAGACGCAAAGGGTCAGCCTCGTCGACTCTTCGACTAGAAAGAAGAGAGAGAGAGCGAGCTCACTTCGAAGATCGATCTTGCCTTTGAGCCACCAAACGAAACGAGCCGTCAGTGGCTACCCTTCTCTAGGGAAGGAGAAGACGTCGTTCAACTCACGGATCACGCTATCCTCTTCTTTTTTAGTCCAAGTCGCCGCTGGGTCCCATCGATGTCGGCCCTCGTATTCGTCGGAGGGTTGACTGAGGAGAGACGAACGAAAAAGAAAAGCGACGCGAGTCAGCTCGAGCGAGAAGCTCTCGAGCAGCAGTGGGGTTGGGAGCGGACTCACTAGTAATCCTTCAACTTCTCATCATCGTATACATGTTGACCTTGAGTGATAGAAATCTCATCTGCCTCAACGGTCCTCTCGAAAGCATCGTCGCCTCCGTTCTTCTTCTCGTCCCTCGTCGGCGAGCTTCCTCTCAGGGTTTGAGCTGCAGAGGTGCTGCTGATACTTGAGTCGGAGGAGTCCTCGTTTCGTTCGATGGTGGTGGACATGCTTGGTCGTGAGAACCTGAAGGGGAAGGGAGATGATGGTGGGTTGAAGAAAGAAGCGAGGTCGTTTCGAGCCAGTGAGTTTTTATGTCGGTCAGATCAGTAGAAGGGAACGGGTCCCCTCGATATCAGCTCGAGCTCAGAGCTCCGAGTGGCGACTCAAAAGTTGAGATGGGATGGTGATGGTTGAGGGTGAGAAGGCGAATCGAGGATGAGGGGAGCGACGATCCTTTTGGACGCCAAGCAGTGAGATGCTCGCGTCGAGGTCGGCTTGAGGGTAGGGATCCAGTACGCTGGCAACGGGGACCATAGTTGTAAAGACGCCGCTACTGTTTGTTGACTGCTGCCTGTCTGGAGGACGAGCTGGAGGAAGAGGAAGCGGAAAGTCGAATCAAAACGCGCGCGTCGTCGTCCCGTCCGAGCTAGAGCTAAATCAAAGACTCACCATCTTTCCTTTTCATCTCGAGCTCTGGTCGCCATCAACTCTCCTCAAGTCGTCTTGCTTGGATTCCAACGGCGAGGAGTCCACGTCATGATGGCTGGATCAAGAGGAAGACGAGGATGGACGGGGAAGGCTGATGCTGAACAATAAAACACGCTCGAACGGAGATTCTACTGCGTCGAAGAAGATAGATAGAGGTCGGTCAGTCTGTGCTCCTGTATTAGTGAGCTCTCGTCGCGAAATCCAGCTGAGATCGTCGCAAACCGAAGCTATCTCCTCGCTGAACCTGTTCGAGCTGTTCGTCGCTTCTCTTCTCCGCTTTCTGTCACCAACATGATACTTGAAGGCAAGAAGGGACGGCACTCGCCTGAAATGCATCCATAAACCCCAATGTATGCTGACTGGAACGCGAGAAGCAAAGTGAGAGTCAGGACGACGCGTCCGAGGAGGAGAGAAAGAGGAAGGGAGGAACGAGCTCACCTCGACGCCCTCCTGTTCATTTCTTCGCCGTCTCGACCTCTACCGGAGGCTCCACCTTCATTTCAGCCTCAGGAGCCGACGCCAATGCATCCGTTGGTTTGATAGGTGGATCGTCCACTCCGTAGTAGACTTTAGGAACAAGAAACGAACGGAGGGAAGGAAGGAAGGGTCAGTTCGTTCGGACTTCGAGTTCGCTCGATCCTGCCTCAGCTGTCCCAGGATTCTGATAGTTAAACTTACGATTGAGCGCGAAGAAGCCGAGGAACTCGAGAACAAAAGAAGCCACTCTCCAGCCATCCACGAGCTCCTTTTGGTGGTACTCAGGCTGCCGGTCAGGAGGACAAGGCCATCGTCCGAGGAGTTCGTCCCAGAGGAAAGCGAACGCGAGGCACTGGACGTTGGAGGAAACCCAGGAGGCGATGTGTCGTGACTTGGAGGTTGGGGAGGAGCTGATGGCGAAGTTGAGGATGAGGGGTTTGAGGAAGAAGAGGGTGAAGGAGGAGATGAGGAGGAGGAGGAAGAGAGAGGGGAGAGGTTCCGGGATCGATGCTAAGCTGGCGCTGAGGGAGATTCCAAAGTAGCGAGCGAGAGCGATGTGCGGGAGAGCGATAGCCGCTGTGACGATGATGGAGGAGAGGAGGAAGGTGGAAGCCATGTCGAAGGCTGTCGTCGCTGGTCGTTAGCAGGAGAACGAAGGGAGGGAAGGTCGAAAGCTGAGCTCGCTCCTTCCTTCTTCTGTCACCCTCACAACCTCTCTTCCTCCGCCTTCTACACACGAACTCAAGATGGACGTTGATACAGCTCAACCCTCTGCGAAGGCTCTAGGGAAGCGAAAAAGGATCGAACCCAGCCAGCCGGGTGAATAGCGGATGAAGCAGGTAGGAACGGCCATGTCAACGACCAAGCTCACCTTTTGCCTTCCTTCCTTCTTTCTCCCGACAGACGAGCATGCCCTGCTTCAAGAACTCGAGAGCTTGATGGCGAGAGGAACTGCTGTACGTACATCTTCCCTCAATATGTCTTCTCGTGCTGACTTTGGTTGTTTGGGTCTACAGAAATCGAGACTTCTCGCAAAGACGGTGAGCTCGGCTCTCCCCTTCTCCTCCCTCCCTCCCTTTCTAGAACCCTCCCTCTCATTCATCCTGAGCTTCTTCTCTCGACTCTCACTTCCTTCAGGTCACTCCGAAGCCCTACTTCCCCATCTGCCCTCAAGTGACTCATCAAGACTGCGCCAAAGCGAGGAGGGAAGCTCAGGAGGGACAGGCCTCGTCTTGCTCCAAGGTTCATCTTCAACCCCTCATCCGACCCTACACAGACCCTTCCCTCGGACACTGCTCGTATCTCAACACCTGTGAGCCAACCACTCCGATCTAGTGGTTGATGAGATCGAAATTCTGAGCTGACGGCCTCGTTTCGTTCGTCCTTCAGGCTACGGAGAAGTGAGCTCGCATCTTCCTTCTCTCGTTCGTCGAGCAGCATCATCGCTGACAGACTCAATCGACTCTCCGACCTCTCTTCTCGATCTGCTAGCCATCCTACGCCGCCTCGCCATCACTCGGAGGAGGTTCAGCTCCATCCAATCGACCGACGAAGGACTGTCGGTTCGTTCTTGTTCTCTCTTCTCCTCTGCCGACTTGACCTCGACTCACTCCTCCGGTCTCGCTCCCTTTTCCAGCTACCTCCACTTCGAAGTCTGTCCTCCACCACCCGATCTTCCCTCTGGCCTTCCTCTCTCCCTCCCACCCAGTCTTCCTCCTCCAACAGGTCCTCTCGTCCCTCGCGTCCCCGATCTCGCCAAAGGGAAGTCGAAGGACACGTCGGAAGAAGGGAGCTGGCCAGCGAGTTGGATCAGCTGCGACGTCAGGAAGTTCGATCTCGAGGTGCTCGGAACGTTCGATGTCATCATGGCTGACCCGCCTTGGGATATCCACATGAGTGTGCGTCCTCTTCTTTGTCTCTGGCTTGATTAATCTCGTTTCACCTGACACGAACGCGTCGCTGACCTTGCACTCCCCTCTTCTTCTTCCTTCCTCAGCTCCCCTACGGAACGATGACGGACGAAGAGATGAGAAACCTACCCATCCCAGCTCTTCAGTCCTCGACGGGTGTGCTGTTCCTTTGGGTTACCGCGAGGGCGATGGACCTCGGACGAGATCTGTTGTCGTACTGGGGCTATCGACGCGTTGATGAGATCGTTTGGGCGAAGACGGGGCAGTTGGGGAGGTTGATCAGGACGGGGAGAACGGGGCATTGGCTGAAGTGAGTTCTGGAGTGGTCGAGCGAGAAGGGAAGGACGAGACGCGTTCGGGCTGACCTCCTTTCGCTTCGCCTGTTTCTTCGTGAATAGTCATACTTGCGAGGTAAGCCCGACACCTCGGTTCTCATTGCCGACTCGATACTGACCCCTGCGTCTCTCCAAACCTCTTGTTCGTCTTTGTAGCATCTCCTCGTTCGTTGAACCTCTCCTCCTCCCTCCTTCGCTCGCACGCAGCTCACCTCGTCTCTCCTTCCCTTTCTTCTCAGGTCGGTCTCAAGTCTCCAGCACATCCATCAACACCAGACGTCCCGAACACCACCTGGCCGGACTCGCTTCAACGAGGTCTCGACACCGACGTTCTCGTTTCCGAGGTTTGTCGCGTCTCCCTTCCTCTCCCCTCTTCTCGTCGCTCGCCCGTTCTGACGATCTTTGCTCGAACTCACACACCTCTAATCAGGTGAAAGAAACCTCTCGCAAACCAGACGAGATCTACAGCCTCATCGAGCGATGCTGTCAAGGAGGTCGAAAGCTTGGTTCGTACTCCCTCCTTTCCCCTCTTCTCTCCTTCCCTTCGCTGACCCAATCGACCTCCCACCCCTCTCTACCCCACCTCTTCGTGCGCACTACCAGAAATCTTCGCTCGTAAACACAACACCCGACCAGGCTGGCTCTCCCTCGGAAATCAGATTGGTGGGGACTGTGTTTGGGAACCTTCGCTTGCTGAGAGGTTGGCGTCGAAGTATCCGGAGAGGACGAACCTTGCTGGGACGCCTGGAGGGTCGGCTGGGCCCGGGATGGGAGGATTGAAGGAGGAGGGGGTATGACAGAGCGAGAGCCGAGATGAAGTTTTTGCTTCGAGTTGAGTCGAGTCTAGTTTGATGGATGTTGTACTTCACGAGTTGGGCGACATGAGCGGTGATTTGGAAAGCTGTAGACATCATTTTGCGTGAGTCCCGAGATTCCTGTTCTCTGTGGTCTGTTGCTGAAGGAGGGAGAAGCGAGACGCGACGGCTAAGGGTGGAAGCGCGTGGATCCTCTTCAAGACTGAAGGTTGATATAATAATTGAGCGTGCTCTCTACTCTTACTACAGCGATGTGCGTCTTGTTTAGGGTTGGTGATGAGAGTGTCTGAAGGGCTTTAGAGTCGAGGAGTGGAAGAGCGGACGGAAACCGACAACGCGTCCGTTCTGACGCGGTTCTCGCCGTTTCTGCTCGCTTTTCAGAGAGGCAGATCCTCTCGCGAGCCACTAGACGTATCAACATACTACTCGAGTTCTATTCACTGCCAGACGCTGGTCACAACAGACTCTTTGTTGACGAGAAAAACGCTGCGAGCTCGAAGTTGACGTTTGACTCGGGCCGCTCTTCGTTCAGCCGGATCAGCGTTTGGCTTCCCTCCTCGTCTTTTCAGCTCTTCGATCCCTTCAAAGCTCGCTCGTATACTCATCCAAGCACGCTACGAGGTGCGATTCTCGATTTTGGCTCTTCTGCTCTGGTTCAGCCCTCGATCGCCCTCTTTCGAACCGTTCCCGCCCTCGCCTCCTTCAGTCTTCTTCGCTCTTTCGCCTCCTTCTTCGTCGGCGTTATCCGAATCTTGCTCCGTCAGTTCTCCATGGGGCATCTTTGTCTTTTCCTTTTTGCCCCTCCCTCTTTCTCCGCTAACGTCGACCTCGCTTTCCCTCCCCCCTCTCCCTCCCCCTTCTCTCTCGCCTCGCTCTCTTCTCTTCTCGGCAACGCACGACGACATGACCGATACGAAGATCAACTCCCTCGCTCTCTCTGAGAGCGCTGAAACCACCGACCTCAAGAAGAGGGACGACGGAGAGGTCGCTCACTTAGAACGGGGTGCGTCTCGATTCCCTTCGCCTTGACCTTCGACGGTCGAGTTCTGACCCAAAGACGCGGCTCTCCTCCCTCCTTAGGCAAGTTTCAACCCGGACTGGATGGAGTCGACGAGGAAATCGCCGAGTTCCAGGACTCCTCGATTGTTATCAATCCCGAGGAAAACAAGAGGTGAGCTCGTCCTCTTCTCGTTCGCTGGGCGGGCTCGCACACACCTCTCCCTTTTCAGCCCTCCCGTCTTACCTGAGCTGAACTCCTTCTTCTCGATCTGTCTTCCAGGCTCAAACGGATGGTAGACAAGCATGTTCTCGCCCTCATGCTGGGAGTGAGTTTTTCCCCTCTTGCTCATTCATTCATCTCGGTCGAACTTCTCGACTCGAACCGACTCGGCTGACCGTCCGACCTCTCTCGTTCCTTCCGTCTCAGACATATTTCTGTCAATCCTTGGATAGTGAGTTCGATCAGCCAGCTTCGTATGATTCTCGCGATGACCTGCTGACCTTCGTTCTGGTTTTGCTCGGTTCTCGCAGAGGGAACTCTCAGTTTCGTGAGTCCACGCGGTTCTCCCCTTCGTTCGAGGTGAGCTCGTACTGACAACGTCGGTCGTATGCTCTTCGGTATCATCAATTTAGGCTGTGAGTACATAGATGAGTTCGAAGACTTGAGCGGGGGGGAGCGTCGAGTCGAAGCTGATCGTTCACCTTTTCCCGTCGTGCAGTCGATCATGGGGATTCGGACGGACGCGAAGCTCGTAGGGAATCAATGTGAGTCACTGAGATGTTTCGAGCAGTGGAGTCGAAGCTGACATGATCATCTTTTCCCCACAGATTCGTGGTTGACTGTGAGTGCTGGAGTCTCGAAGACGACGCGTCGTTGATGAAGACTGATCCTTCCCTTTCCCTTTCCCTGTCTCTCCTCTCCTGCAGACCTGTCTCTACCTCGCCGTCTTGGTCTGCGAGTTCCCTCAGAACTATCTTCTCCAACGTCTACCAGTGGCCAAGGTGAGTCAAGATGAGCGAAACCGCGAAGAAGGGGAAAAGCTCACGCAAGACGGTCGATTGAGATCTGAACTTCGTTTTCCCCTTTTCTTTCTCTCTCCAGTGGTTCGCTTTCAACATCGTCTCTTGGGGTATCGTCGTAGCTGCTTCGGCTGCCGCCAACAACTTCACCGGCCTCGTCATCCTTCGAACGCTCCTCGGAGTCTTCGAATGCTCCATCCAGCCCACCTTCATCATCCTCACGTCGATGTGGTACAAGAAGGAGGAACAGGCCGTGACAGTCTCCCTATGGTACTGCATGAACGGCCTTCAAACGGCAGTAGGAGGGTGAGTGAATCGACTTCAGACGGCAGTAGGAGGGAGAGTGAAACCACCGAAGAAACGATGAAGGAAGACGCCAACTGACTCGAACGCGACGCGCCTTTGCTTCATTCGCTCCTCCTCGTACAGATTGATCGCATATGGGTTCTACCACGTGCGTGGAGTCGCTGTCAAGAACTGGCAGCTTATGTACTTGGTGCTCGGCCTGATTACTGTCGCCGTGAGTTCGATCCTACAGCTCGAGTCGCGTCGAGGAGTTTTTCTCGTCGTTCGAGATCGTTCTGATGCGTCCTCCTTCTTTTCCAGTGGGGCGTCTTCGTCGGATACTGGCTTCCGGACTCTCCGATGAGAGCTGGTCGATTCTGGTCGCAGGAGGATCGAACCAAGATGGTCGAGCGAGTCAGGGAGAACGGAACTGGGTTCGCATCTTTTCGTCCTCGTCCAGAAGCTGTCGTCGTAGCCTGAGGCTGGTCATGGGTAGGAAAAGTTCTCCCGACTTCGATCACTTCTGACACATCTCTCTCTCTCTCCCACAGAATCCAAAACAAGAAATGGAAGAAGGATCATGTCGTCGACGCCCTCCTCGACCCTCAAGTTTGGGCTTTCGTTCTGATCCAGTTCGCCAACACCATCCCGACCGGAGGACTCGGAGCCTACAGTAACATCATCATCAGTCAGAACCTCGGCTTCTCAGTCCTCCAAGCCTACCTTCTCTCCATCGCTCAGGGCACGTGGCAGATCCTCGTTCTTCTCTCTGCTGCCTGGCTCGCAACGAAGACCAAACAGACTCTGCTCGTCATGATCGTGAGTTCTCACTTTCCTCTTTCTCACCTCCGATCCAAAAACGGAGAGCTAACGACAATTTCGTCCCGTTCCAGCTCTACACGATCCCCAACATCATCTCGGCCGTCTGCTTCCTCACGATCCCCAACAACAAGGATCACGCCGTCGTCCTCCTCATCATGTTCTACTTCACGATTTGTGAGTTTGCTGGTCCGGATATCTAGAGGATTGGAGCAGCTGCGATGGAGAGGAGAGAGACTCCTCGATGATCCAAAGCTCGTCGCACGCGTCGTCCGCTGTTCGCTGACCCGTTCCTCTCTTTCCCCTCTCGATACCCAGTCTTCAACGCTCAGTCCTCTCTCTCTTTCTCGCTCCTCACGAGGAACGTCGGTGGCCAGGTGCGTTCAGAATTGTCCTCGATCTGCGCTCGTTCGCGATGCTGATTCCTCTTCTCTCCGTCGTTTTTTGTCCCCGCAGACCAAGAAGGCGGTCACTACTGCGCTTACCTTTATTGCCTGGTCGTGAGTAAACTTCACCAAACTCATCTTCTTCTCTCAAGTCCTCCGCTGACTCTCGCCTTCCCTCTCAAAACAGTGCTGGAAACGCGTGAGTCGATCGAACGCGTCTGCTGTCCCCCCTCCTCTCGCCTCTTTCGCTGACCGCTGTTTCGTCCATTACCTTTCTTTGGCAGCATCGGACCTCAAGGTACGTAGAGCTAGAGTGCAAAGCTTCGTCCTCGCCTCGAAACGACTCGCTGACCTTCGTTCCCCTCTCCTCCCTCGACCTCCTCGTTCGCCATCCAGTCTTCCAAGCCAAAGACGCGCCTCTCTACCGAAACGCCTTCGCCGCCCAGCTCGGATGCTACTGCTTCTCCATCCTCCTCTTCGTCTTCCTGCGACTGTACTACATGCGAAAGAATCTGGTGAGTTCGAATCGAAGTCGACGTCGAGCTCTTCTCTTTTGCTGAATTCCCTTCTTCGTTTTCTGCATCAGGTCAAACGACGAGCTACCGCTTTGGCGAAGGGACTGAGCGAGACTGCCGATCAGGAAAGGATCGACGAGGAGCGAACCCATCTCAACGCTTTCAGCGATTTGACGGACCGACAGAACAGTGAGTGCTTTCCTCGCTCGACGCGTCGTGTAGGTCGCGATGGGAGGAGCTGATCGCTCGACTTGGGTGCTGACGAGCTTTCTATGTCGTTTTTTCGTCTCCAGGCGAATTCAGATACTCTTACTAAACGATCTTGGTGTCATGGGGAGGGAATGAGAAGGAGGAGGGGAGGGAGCGTCGGTCGTTGTTCATCTCGTTACTGTATCTCACCGATTAATTTTCCTTACGATCTAGTTCTTTACGAATCATCTCTCGGATCTATATCTAATGTTCTCGTACGTCCCAATCAAACCTCGCCTTCGCGTCAAGTACAGAAAACCAACAGCGGACCCAAACCCAGGCTCACCTCTTCCCCTCGCTCGAAAGCGTCGAGCTTTCCTCCTCACGACCTCGACCTCCTTCCCTCCTCCCCTTCTCCTTTCCCTTCCCATCCACCCTTCCCGGTCCTCTCCCTCTTCTCGGTCATGTCTAGCTCCGTCACCCCTCCTCCCCCATCAGCAGACCTGTCTTCGTCCGTTGACGAAGTAGTAGCAGCAGGCGAACTCGGAGAGTCTTCTTCGACCTCGACCTCAACTCCTTCCCTTCCCCCTCTGATCGACCTCCTCCGTAAATCAGTCAAGCGAACACGGACAGTGTATCTCTCGGAAGTTTCCAACGCAGCTCCTGTGGATGAGGCGTCGTGAGTTCCATCCATCTCTAAACAAGTCGAGAGAGAGGAGCGAGGAGAAGGGAAGGGAAGGAGGCGAACGAACGACCTGGGGATCTGACCTTTTCGCTTCTCGTCTCGTAGATCCAAGGCCGCTCTTCTCTCGAAACTTGCGGACGAATACAAGGATTCTCAGACTCTTCCTCCTTCTCTGGCTGCGAACGTTGGACCCAAGAAGCCTAGGGTTGCCGACGGAGGATCGGACAGGACGGGCTTGATGATTGAGGATGTCCAGAGGGAGGTCAAGGGAGCTGATGGGTGAGTCTCGAGCCTTTCTCTCTATGTCTCTGCATGGACTGTAGGGGTGAGAGCTAGCTGGTGCATATATGTGCGAGGGGATGGGCTGGATGGTGGCGAAGAAGGGGAGGGTGAGCTCGAGAGAGGGAAGGAGGATCGAAGCACCTCGCATCGTCTTCCTCCTTCCTGTCCCCTTCCATTCGTCGCCTCGACCCAGGGCGATCTACGTTTCTTCCTCGGACCACGTACTAACTATCTTACTCTTCTCTCGCGTTCCAGATCCTCAACACCGAACCAGTCCCTGGTCTCATACCGTCACCAGGTCGGATACGCCGCTCAAGGAGGAGCCGCGTCTTCGTCCCTCTCCCAGCAACTCATGAAGCGAAAGGAGGCTCGAGACGTCAAGCCAGAGTACCATCCTCAGTGTCAGTATCATCTTTCGTTCATACTCGTTTCGTCTCTTTTGGCCCGAGGTCAACTTCGCTCTCGCTCTCGTCTCGTCGAGCTGACCCGACCTCCTTCCCTTCTTCCTTCACCTCCCTCCCTCTTCCCTCTCCTCCTCTTCGCACTACTACAGGGAAGCTCTCTCGAGTCATCTCAGGTCACCTCGGATGGGTTCGAGCCGTCGCCGTCGAGCCTGGAAACCAGTGGTTCGCTACGGGAGCTGGAGATCGTGTCATCAAGGTCTGGGATCTGGCGAGTGGAGAGCTCAAGGTGTCGTTGACGGGTCACATCTCGACCGTGAGAGGGCTGGCCGTCAGTCCGAGACATCCGTACTTGTTCAGTGCTGGAGAGGATAAGGTGAGTAGCTTGTTTATGTTTAAGGCGTGGAGGAGGGCTGGGTGGATGAGGTGTTGAGGTGGGGAAGTGAAGGATGAGGGAAGGAGTCGAGCTGACCTCTCGTCTTGTTTCGGTGGTGCTCGTAGATGGTGAAATGTTGGGATCTCGAGACGAACAAGGTCATCCGACACTACCACGGTCATCTCTCTGGTATCTACAGCATGGAGTACGTTCGAGCATTCCTCTCTCCCTCCTTCGTTCGAGCTCACTCGCTGAGCTCCTTCGACTCGTCCTCCTTGCTGACGTCGTTCCCTCTTTCGCTTCATCTTCCCTCAGTCTTCACCCCACGCTCGATGTTCTCGTTACCGCCGGTCGAGATGCCACCGCTCGAGTACGTTCGGCTGCCATCCTCCTCCACCTCCCTCCTTCGCGAGCTCGACAGCTGATCGCGTCTCTCTCCCCTCTCTTCCCTCTAGGTCTGGGACATGCGAACCAAGGCGCAGATTCACGCTCTGACTGGACACACCGGAACTATCGCCTCCGTCAAGTGTCAAGAGTCCGATCCTCAGATCATCACTGGATCGATGGACTCGACGATTCGGTTCGTCCCGCCCACCTCGTCTCTTCCTCTCGTCCCACCTCAGGAGCTCGAAACTGACTGCTTATCCACTACCTTGCCTTCCCAGACTTTGGGATCTCGCAGCCGGAAAGACCATGACCACCCTCACCCACCACAAGAAGAGTGTTCGAGCTCTCGCCATCCACCCCATCGAGTACTCGTTCGCGTCCGGAAGTGCTGGTGGAAACAAGTGAGTCGCTCTTCTTCTCTTTCCCACATACTCGAACGTCTTCTGTGGCGTCTCTTTGGTCCTTCTTTGCCTCGGACGCGTCGACCCTCCTCGCTGACCCTCCCTCTCCTCCCCTCCCGTCTTCGTTTTTCCTTCCCTCGCAGCATCAAAAAGTGGAAGTGCCCCGAAGGAACCTTCGTTCACAACTTCTCGGGTCACGACGCTATCATCAACACCATGAGCGTGAACGAGGAGGGTGTCATGTTCTCGGGAGGTTCGTCTAGTCCTTCCCTCCCCCTCTCGACCTTCCCTCGAAACGAAACTGACTCGTCTCGTCTCGTACGCCTTTTTTTTCGATTAGCCGACAACGGAACCGTCACGATGTGGGATTACGCGACTGGAAAGCCCTTCCAGCACATCGTCGACGTTCCTCAGCCTGGATCGTTGGACGCTGAGAGCGGTATTTTCTGGTGCGTTTCCTTTCGTTTCGCTGCCTACCCTTCCTCCTTCGAGAGCACCTCACTGACTGTCACTTCGCCTTCGTCACCCACAGCTCGACGTTCGACAAGACCGGAACGAGGCTCATCACTGGTGGAGCCGACAAGACGATCAAGGTCCGTTGCTCGTTGTTCTTTATTCGTTCTCGTCTCGAACTCGTGAACGCGACGCTGACCCCCTCTTCACCCTTTTTGTTTCTCACAGATCTACTCCGAGCAGGGTTAAACTGCTCTCAGTTGTCTGGGGCTTCAGGTCAGGGAGGGGTGGTTCGTTCGAGGGGAGGAGAGGTTCTTTCTTATCCATGGTTTTGCCTCTGCAGCCACGACGACCGAAGAAGGGAAAGCATAGATCGTGAACGATGGAAGGGGCTGAGATCGTGAGAACGTGCGTTGAGAAAGTAAGGAGAGGGAAGAAGCAGAGCGAGAAAAGGTCGACGCGTCGACGGTAGGAAGAAGATGAGAAGAAAGCAAGAGAGTCGACGCGACTATCAGGATCCGAATCCGGAAGGAGATAGATGCGAGGCAAGATAAGACTACAGGCGAGGAACCTTGAGCGAGAAAGACGACGAACGACGAACGAAAGCACAGCAAACCCAGACCCCTCCTGCCCATCTCCCCACATCACTCCTCCTTCCCACCCTCCACCAGATCCTTATAAACCGCCCTCAGCGTCTTCCTCCACCTCTCCTTCACTCCTCCCAAACTCCTCCCCTTGAACCCCCTCGCCTCGTGCTTCTCCAACACCGTGTCCCAAGGGATCATACCGAGGGACTCGATGAGCGAGAGGATGATTGAGGAGTCTTCGGAGGGGGTGTAGTTGGATTTGGAGGATTGCGTTGAGGTGTTCGTGGGTTTGGCTTTGGGTTTGGTGGAGGAGGAGGGAAGGGAAAGGGAGGCGATGGGAGGGGTGGGAGGGGGCCATTGGGAATGCTGGCAAATTCAAGGAGGAACAGATCAGCTCTTGGTCGAGCTTGAGTACATACTCGTGCATGACCCACTCCATCTCGAGAAGATAAAGAACTGAGCTCAGACTCACTCTGTTGATCTTGCCGCCCTTGTCCTTCTTCGTCTTTCCATTCCCACCACCCCTCCCCTTCGTGCCCACGTCCGTCTTCCTCCTCTTCCCAACCTTAGCATCCGCCTCGCTCCCACTCTCACTCTCCTGCTCTTCGTCCTCCTCGTCCGAAGACTCTCGAGCTCTCTTCTTCCCCTTCCCCTTCGACGACACAGAAGAGCTCTTCTCCTCCCTCCTCTTCTTGATCCTCTCTCCAACACCAACGACCGCCACCGTCTTCACCTTCTTCGGTCCTCGTCCCTTGGGATCGAAGGCTCGTTCTCCTGACGCGACTCCCTTCCCTTTGCCCTTCGACTTCGACGCGACGGTCTTCTTCTTCCTCCTCGAAGCAGCTGATCGGGTTCCGTTCGTCGAGTCCGAAGCAGGCCCGTCTCCTCCGTCGACGTCAGCAGCGTCCTCGTCCTCGTCGGCGGAAGAGAGTTCGGACAAGGAAGACGAATCCTCCCCATCCTCTCCCTCGTCTCCTCCAGCAGCCGGCTCGAGTTCTCCTTTGTTGGGCGAGATGAGAGCCGAGAGAGGGGAGGACGAGAAGAGCTGAACGGGTTGTTGAGGTCGAGGGGCGAGTTGGATGAGGCTCGTTTGGGAAGATGCTCTGCTGGCTGCTGCTGTTGCTGGTGAAGGAGATCGAGGATGAGGAGAGTGGTGGTTCAAAAGTCGACGAGCGGGAGGACTGGATGTGATGGCTTGGGTGATGACGGAGGAGGACGAGGGAGAAGCGTTCGTCCTAGGTTTTGAGGAGGAGGCGATAGCGTTTCGAGGAGGAGAGGAGGAGGAAGCGAGGAAGCGGAAGGTGCTGGTGTCGACGTCGGCGGTGGAGGGTTTCGAGGAGGACGCGACGGCGTTGGATGCTGCAGGAGGAGGGGATGAAGCGAGGTATCGGATGACAGAGGCGGGAGGAGAATGAGGGATAGAGTCTTGAGTGGAACGGGTTTGGGAGTCGAGGGGGGAGTGGGGAGCCTGGGGGATGAGGAGGGGAGGGAGAGGAGGGTTAGTTTCGACGCGTCGATCCTCGGCGAACGCGGTAGAGAGAGAGAGAGGCAGAGAAGAGACTCACTGGAACGGTAGTTCGTTGTCTGACTCTGGTTCTGACCCTTGGCTTCATCGCTGGGATCCCGACCTCGACGTCTGCCTCCTGTGAAGTGCTCTCGTTCGACTCGGACGCGGGCTCGACGGGTTCGTTCTCGATCCTCGCTTCCTCGAGAGTTCGTTTGGCAGGTGAGGAAGGGACCGAAGGAGGAGTTTGAGGCGGGTTGTCCTCGGCTGGAGATCTCGGGGGAGGAGTGAGAGGAAGCTGGGAGGTGGAGGGAGAGCGGGAAGATCAGCATGTACTCGCTTCTCGCTGGTCGAAGAGGACTCCAGGAGAAGGCAGGAGGAAGACGACTCACCTGAGAAAGAGGTAGGATAGCTTGAGGAAGAGAGAGATTCGAGCTCGACTTGGTTCGAGAGAGAGGGAAGGGTCTTGAGGGACGAGCGTGGGATTGAGAGTGGGTACGTCGAAGGGAGGGAAGAGCGACTCGGTAGGTGAGGCGTCGAGCGACGAAGGGTTTCGAGGGAGGGGCGATTCCGTCAACCTATTCCAAGACAATGAGGTACAATCAGCGCCACTTCCTTCGAATCAAGATCATCCCCGAGCGCATACAAGAAGGACGAGGAGAGAGGGACTCACCTCTTGTTCGCCGTCGAGCTCACCACCGAGTCCTTCTTCGGCCTCCTCCATCTCCCTCATATCCTCATCCGAGACGTACGACTCCCCATCGGCATCCTCATCTGTGATTTCGTAGTTCCAGTTTGCCGTTTTGGTTCGTTCGAGGACGAAGGAGGGGAAGCGGGAAGAGCGTCGAGACAGGGTGCGGGACATGGTCGATGGTCGAGGAGCGAGAGGAAGGGGGGGATGGCGAGGAGGAGTGGAGATCGATAGAAGGGAGAGGGTCGAAAGCTGACGATCTACAGCTGGGAGAGTGAAACAGAGGAGGGAGGAGGGAGGGAGTCAGCGAAGGAGAGATGGACGGAGAGAGGGAGCGAGGGAGGGAAGGAGAAGTGGTGAGGAGGTCGAGCTCATTCCTGGGGCCCTTCGAGGTCTTTTGCGCTCGAAAAACCTGCTGGGAGCATATACTAACCTTCTGGGAGTGTTGAGGTCGAAGTTCCAGAGCTCTGGTGAACTTTACCTTGGAGGAGATGGCCGTCGAGAGGGGGAAGACGAGTGAGCTTGATCTTTGCCTTTCGAGGAGGAGGGACCGCTGCTACGGGCTCTCAACGACCAGCAACTTTTCCGGGACTCATTTTTGGCCTCCCATGGCCTACCTTAGATTCTACTATCGCTCCCCATCAAACTAAATTCTCTCTCGACTCGCTCCAAGCTCTCTCTGAGCTCTTCTCCCTCCCTCCCATCCAAGCTCGCACCTTCTCCTCCCCACCCTCCCTCCCTTCCCGTTCTCTCCAAGGCTGCCGCACCCAAATCTACTGCTCTTCAGACTGCCGAAAACTCGAATAGAAGACCGAGAAACCCCGCTGCAAAGCCATCCAAGCAGGAAGACTTGATGCTCTCTGGAACGGAAGACTCGATCCTGTCGGTGAGCTCGCTCTCCCCGTCCTCCCTCCCTCGCTCTCGTCCCTCGAGCTCACCCCTTGCGCGTGAACAGCTCGGCCAATGGACAGGTAAGTAGGCATCCAACCTCCAGGAAGCGCTGATCCACGCTCTGGCACTCGTGGTTGTGTAGAATCGTAGGAAACTGGTGAGGTTATCGAGCTTCGTCCTGAGAGAGTCAGACGAGACGCGTCGAGCTGAAGGGAGTTTTTGGGAGGCGGTGAGGCGGGTTGGGGACAGCGCGTTGTTCTGCGAAGACTTCTTGTTGGTCTTCCGAGTGGATAAGAAGAGCAAGTGCAGAGGTGGTGGGGAAAAAGCTGCGAGAACACGTCAGCTCCGCTCGAATCCCAGAACCCGTTCGAACTTCGTTTTGACTTACGACGGCCATCATCTCCCCTTTCTCTCGCTCTTCATTCCTTCGTTTTCTTTTCCTCTTGAGCCTCGTCTGCAATATCGCTTCCGCTCGTGGACACCTCGCTCGATCCGATCATCGAGTGAACGATCTATCCACGAGAGGAGAGCGAGGCAGACGTCGCTCCACCTTCATCTCGTCCTTTCGCTTTCCTTTCCCTTTCACCCGCCCTTTCGAGGTCGTTTCTTTCTTCCCCTCCTCGCTTCGATCTCACTATACATCCCTTCCTTGCTCTCGCTCTTTACGAGCGAGCGAAGGAGGGAAGTGTATTGTTTCGAAGACGGGAGGGAGTTGGAGCGCTCCGCCTCTCGTCCTTCATTCTCGTTGGTTCTTTCTTTCTCTTTCTTCCTTTCCATCCCTCTCGTAGCATCTTTGACCCTTCCCAGTCTTTCGGCCTCTCTTCCTTCAGGAGGAAGTCGTATCGACTGGGAAGACTCGAATAAGGCCCACGAGTCATCTCTTTCGTTCGTTTTTCCCTTGCTCGCCGGAGGGGAGGTTTTGGTGCTGCATTCGCTTTACTTATCTTTTCTTGAATTGTTGGATGTGGGTCCCTAGAGTCGAGCTCAAAAAGTTTCAAAATCTAGGGATCGCATCGGACGTTTCAAGAGTTGGGAAGACTGGCTGGGGGAGATTGATTGAAGGGCGACGAGGAGGGAGGGATCACGAAGGTGGAGGAGTCGGTCGTCCGCCCTTCTTGATGTGTCCCCCAACCCAGCTCTTCCCTCTTCTCCCCACTCGTGTGCAGATCCTCCTCTTTTTGTTCGTCTCTCTCTCTGCTGAGGGGAGCCAAGAGAAGAGAAGCTCCGGCGCGTCCTCGTCGTCGTCTTTTTTTGCGGGTCAGTCACGCTTCTCCACCTTCTCTCCCCTCCCCTCTTTCATGAGTGCTTCGAGGTCTATCCTGGTCACTCGCTCTCGAAGCTCTTGGCGTCGCTTACCTAACGATCCATACGGATCGCGTCGCCCAGGAGCTTGAGGAGACGTCCACCACTTTCGTCTTCGTCACCTTCTCTCTTCTCGTTCTCGCTCCTCTCCCGACTGATCTCCCTCCGAGCAGACGCTCCTTGCCTAAACACCAGGCCGAGGGCGTCTGCGGAAGGAGGATGACTTGTCGGGAGTCGAACGAGGCGAGTGCGAGGTTACTGACTCGAGTCGACCAGTTCGCTTCGTCTTTCCCCTCGTCCCGTTCCCCTTTTTATTTCTCTTCCTTCCACACTCTTAGCAGACGTTCTCTTGCCTGACCATTCCTACTCCACCGACGCCGTGCATTACCACACTCCTGCTCGACGTCGGCGAGAGGCGAAGGATCAACTAGAGTCCTACCGCGACGCGTCGTCTCGCTCTATCCCCATTCCTTCCTTTCCCTCTTCCTCTTTCGTCCCTTTTCTTCATCGCTTCTGATCGTCTCAGTCCCTGCTCCTCGAACGATCCAGCCTAGGTTCGTTATCGTCGGAAGCGGCAGGAGGTTGAACGATCAGTCGACTTCTAGCTCCGGGTTGACCTTGCTCCCTCTCTCGAAGATTCCTTTTTGTATCATTCCTCTTCTGTCTTCAGGTGGTTCATCCCAGCTGGGAGCGAAGCTCATGGTCCGAGCCATTTGTTTGTTCCCTTCGAGGAGGATGTGCCTGAAGAGCCAGAATGGGTGGACAGAAATCAACCTTCCGAGCTTCGACGGGATCGTCCTCTTCGCGCGTGTATTGCCTTTCTTCTCTCTCTTTATTCAAGACAGTTACTTTCCTCGCGGCGTCATCGTGCTCTTCTCTAGCGTCTCGCGGAGTCTATGAAACCTCTGCAGGACCTTGAGGAGGACTGGACTGGCGAAGCGCGAGTTCGACGCGTCGGACTGGCGATGTCGTTTTGTTTCCTTCATCCCTTTGTTACGGTCCTCAGAATCAACCTTGAAGCCTCAGCTAATCCTTCTGTCCTGCCTTGGGCAGATGCAGCTTCATCGTTGGTCGAAAAGCTGCGTCTGCCCGAAGAGGACTGAAGGAAGCAGCTGTCGTCGCGTCGTCTTTGCCTGTTCGTTGAGCCTTCATGCCCTGAAGCTTTCTCTTGTCGTCTGTGATCCATTTCAGATCAGATCAACCGCTTCTGGCTCGAGGTTGAGCGGATCGTGCACGAGAGCCGAGGAAGGAGTCGGGTTCGGTCGCGTCGTCTTGCTTACGTTATTATCTTCGTTGCTGCAGTTTCGATCTTTCTTCTCTTCGGGGTCTCGTTCTTCGTTTTCTTGGGCTTTGATCATCTTCTGTATACGCTCAAGAGCTTGGAAACTACTCGGCCGGTATGCAGAAGATGTTGAGAGTGCTCGAGAGTTCGACGACGCGTCGTACCATCTTTCAGGTTCCCTTGCTTCCCTCCATCCCCGTGTTTCTCGCACTCTCCGGCTCTTTCTTCAGTTCATGGAAAACCCGGGAGCCTGCTTACCCCGTCCTTGTTGGATGGAGGCTAAGGAAACAGGCGCGAAAGTCGACGAGTCTCATCTCCTTTTGTTCTTGCGCTCTTCGTTTCAGCTTTCTTGTACGACCCGTGTCGGCCTTCAACACTCGTCAAGCCATACAATAACTTCATGCCATGCCATTGTTCTCCAAGTCGGTAGGGAAAGCAAAGCCTGAGGTCGAAAGAGCAAGGTCGTTCGACGTTTGCAAACGCGTCGAGCAGATTCGACGAAGCGAGGTTCGAGTCTTTCGATTTGCGTGGGCGTATCTGAAGAACGCAAGACTAGCAGCTCATGGATCCGACACTCAAGGAGAAAGATGAAAGTACGAAGAAAGCGAGGAACGAAACTACATAAGAAAGCAAACAAGACGCGTCCCGCCCCATGCCTCGACACCCTCCTTTTCTCCCCTTCCACCGACCGCGAGACCGTTCCGTGTCGAGGGGAGAGGAAGATTCGTTGACGGGGAGGATCGAGGAGGGAAGAGAAGGGTCGGCGAGGTAGTTTGAAGAAGGGGACGAGGAGGGGGGGGGGGGGCCGATGCGAAGACGACGACGACGACGACGAGACGAGTTGAGGCGAGAGGGGAGGAGTTGACTGCTGGGATGCCGTGATGGTATGTGGGCGTGAGCTTTTGGAGGAAAGGGAAGGGTGTAGATGAGAGTTGAAGGGAGGGGTTGTGGATCCTATCGTCCGAGCGAGGCTGCTGCTTCCGAACTGCTGACGTTCTGGAAAGGTCCTCGTCGCTCCTCCGTGTACGTCTCGAGAAGCTCCTCCTGTCGCTGCCTCTTCTTCTCGTCCGAGATCACGATGAAGGCTCGTTCGATCCTCGGGTTGAAGCTCGTTTCGCGAGAAAGAAGAAGTCGAACCGGCTGGACCATCGCGTACATCGTTGAAGGAGTATCATCCTCCTCGGCTCGTTTGTCCCACTTCGACTCGTAGTTTGGGCAGTACCACCAAACCGAGAGAGGCCGCAGGATATCCTCTCCATGATCTCCCGAGAGTTCGAAGTCCAGGGAGAAGCTCGAGCCCGATATCGAGAACGATGGAACGTCGTTCTGGGTGAAGCAAACGTCGACCTCTTGAAGATGGACGTGCTCGAGTCTCGTCCAGCGAGAGATGATGAACGAGGCTTGAAGGCTCAAGAGGACACTCCCTCCTGTGAGGTACGTGCCGTAGAGGTCTTCCCCTTCCTTCCGAGCCTCGAAGGAGAGCGGATCCCTGAAGTGAAGCGAAGAGGGGTCGACGAAGGAGAGAAACGGGAGGCTGGGTTCGAAGATTGGATGCAGGTCGTGGCGGGGGCGCTCTTCGTCTTGTTCGTAATGGAGAAGGATTGTGAGAGTCGTGAGTCGAAGGGGATCTCCGAACGAGTCCATCCCGTCGAGCGCGTCGTCGGAGAAGAAGAGGTTTTGAAGGTCGTGGGCGGAAACGAGAAGGGAGCGAACGTTTCGAAGCGAGAGGCTGGGCTTGATCCTCGGACTGAGAGAAGTCTGAATCAGTCCCTGCAAGCGGATGTATGCGGTCGATGGAAGTAGCAGAGTCAGTGACAGACAAAAGAGAAAGGAAGGGAGGGAGAGCACGAGTAGACTCACGTTCTCCAGCAACGTGGCGAGTCTCCAGCCGTCATTGAAACCGAGGCATGGATAGGCGTTGGGGCTGAGGGTGGCGAGCCTGGCGAGATCGACTCTGGAGAGGCTGGAGCGAGTGGGAAGGTCGGCGAACGATCCGATGGCTTCGAAGATCTCGGAAGGGATGGAGAGTCGAAGAGGGACGTCCATGTCGAAGGTAGGGGACGAGATGGGAGCTGGGTCGACCTGTCATGAGGAAGGAAAGGAGGCCAAGGTCAGCTTCGAAGTGGAAGAGGGATAGAAGAGCGACGAGGGAGGGATGAAGAGGCGAGGGAGAGGGAAGGGAGGGGGGGGAAGGTAGGGGGGGAAGGGAGGAGTTCGAGCTCACCGTCCACCATCGCCAGTTCCCACCATGGAATGCCGCTTCTCCCAGATCCGAGACTCTCTCCAACTCCAACATAGCCTCTTCTTCCTCCTCCCTGATCCAGAAGCCGCTGGGGCGATCTATCTCTCGACGAAGAGCTCGAAGACTTGAGGTCGCGATTCGAGAGAAGCTGTTTCGTTCATCCTCCAAACGAGCGTATTCGACCTTGAGCTGGGCGAGATGCTGCTCGAGAGAGAGGGAAGGGTGCTGGGAAGGGGTGGAAGGCATGGACGAGGGGGCTGGAATGGATGATGGGGGTGATGGATGCGGTGAGGGAAGGAGAGGAAAGCTCAACGAAATGACTTTGGGCGAGCTCACCTTCCTTCCCTGGCGACGAGCGTGAGTCGAGGCTTTCGTTTCTCAGCTTCGCGATTGTTGCGGGGAAAGATTTACTCTCAGCAGTCTGCCGAAGAGTTTCTCTTATCTCGCCGAAGAAAGAAGTCTGCCACCTGAGCTCAGTCGAGCAGTCGCCTCTCGACGGTTCAGCTTGCTTCGCGTCTTCTTTCCCCACCCTTCAAGATCGTTTGATGTGGTACTGAGAAACCTCTACTTCATACAAATCGATCGATGGAACTTATACAGTATCTACTAGTGAATTAAGCGGATCCAGCCTCCTTCGCGGCAGCTCTCTCCTCCGGACTGATCACTCCCTCGATCTGATCAGTCCCTCGAACAGCTACCACGTCGTCGAGATCTCGGAAGAAGATCCAGATGAGAATGCAGCATCCGAAGGTGGCTCCTCTGAATGAACAAGAACAAAGCAAAAGGAAGAGAGCGGGGGAGGTCAGCTCGTGAGGACGAGACGAGAGAAGACGCGACGCGTCGAATCGACGATCGAGAGGGAAAGGGGAGAAAAGAGACGTACCCGATACCGACGTAAGGCCAGATGAGGTTAGGATCTGTCATTGACGGGGAGATGATCTCGACGATGGCGGAGGAGAGAGCGGACATGAAGAGGTTGATGGCGAAGACGAGACCCTGGACGAACGAACGAAAGCAAAGGAAAGGGTCAGCGAGATCGCTCTTCTTCACGCGTAGATGAGAAGGACTGACCTTCATTCGTTGGGGAGCGAGAGTGTAGGCCATCTCGTAAGAGGTAACGATAGCAAAGACTTCACCGGCAGCGGGGAGAGCGTATCCTGAAGAGGGTAATCAAGGGAAAGGACGCGACGCGGTCAGCTCTCGCTTCTTCTCTTCGTCCTTCCGCCTTCTCTCCGCCTACACATCGTTCCTGAAGTGTGAATGAGGCTTTGCGTACCTGGAATCATGACCCAGACAGAGATGGGAGAAACGGTGGTTCCGATCTCGCAAGTCGAGGCTTCCCAACCGCAAGGACTCGTCTCGTAAATCTTCCATTGAATGATCGCGGAGACCCTGAGAGCGAAAGAGAGAGAGAAGCGTCTGAGTCAGTTGCTGCAAAATTTTTCGCCGCGCAAAGATAGTACTCACATCATTCCGAGACCGGCGAGGAAGAAACCGAAGATGACCCTCTTGATGCTGAAGACGGGAACGAAGCGAGAGGGAGTCAGAAACGAGTCGAGCCGAGTTGAGTTGAGACTCGAGCGAAGATCTGTGGACTCACGGAGAGAAGTTGATGTTCCACTTCCTGAAGAGAGGGTACACTCCGTAGTTGAGGATGGGAACGAGGACCTGTTGAACGACAAAAGAAAGTGAGAAAGAAGTTAGCGAGTCGATCCGTGTGAGAGGGAAGAGGAATTAGAACTCGCAATGATGGTGATACTGTTGAAGTTCTGGAGAAGATCGTTGGGAGCTCCGTTGGTGGTCTGAACGAGAAAGTAAGGCGAAACGAGCGAGGGTCAGCGCGCGTTCGACAAGGAGCTGTGAGATCGACAGAGGGACAAGACCCACGAGAGTAGCCGCCTGGTTGTTCAAGATGGAGTTCAATCCAGCGTCGGCCAAGTTGAAGATGACGAAGAAGAGGAAGAGCTGGAGAACAAGGAAAGCAAGAACGCGACGAAACGAGACGAGGCTTGTCAGCTCGATCGAATCTCGCTTCGACTCCTCGACGACACGAAGACTTTGGACTCACCTTGCAGACGTTGAGAGTAGTCTTGAGCTCCCCGATGAACTCGTCGTCCCATCGATCGTAGTGGTTGGGTCGCTTCTCCACTGGAAGGGTGTCCTCGATGACCGAGGGCTTCGCAGCGTCCCAGCTCCTCTTCATGGCCGCGATCTTTCCGACTCGACAAGCATCGACGACGACGGATCCCTTGGGAGGAAGGAGGATGAGCTTCTTGTAGACGAGAGCCAGAGCGACGGGGACCATCATGTCTGAGAAAAGGAAAGGGGAAGCGAGTTAGTCGGTGTTCGAACGCGTCGATCCGCTCGCTCCTCGTCCTCGCTCGAACGGAGGAAGGCTGAAAGAACTCACAGATGATTCCAGGGACGAGATATCCAAGCCAGTACCCGACATCCTTCTCACAGTAAGTGGTGGCGAGCTGTTGGACGAGGAGGGAAGAGGAGAGTCGCGTCAGTTCGAGTTCGGTTCCGCCCACTCCTTCTTTCTCCTCGAAGAACTCACCTGAAGAAGAGCTCCGACGTTGATAGCCCAATAGAAATTCATCATCATTGCCTGTATGGTCATCCCTGGGTCGATGATGCAGACTTCTCCGGTGGGAAGGGTAGTGATCTCTTGTCGATGGACGGGAGACTGGTCGGCGAGGAGAGGAGCGACGGAGGGTTTGATGAGACCTGAGGCTCCAGCGAGAATGATGAGACCGAGGATGAAAGGCGCGATAGCGTGTCCCTCAGCGATGATTTGAGGGATGGAGGCGATGACGAGGAGGACGTGGCCGATGACTGAGTGGAAAGGAAGAAAGGTGAGCGACGCGTCGAGAGCGGGAGGAGCCGAGAGACAAAATCAGAGCGCAAACGCACCTCCGATGGCGGTTCCGATGCAGATAGTCTTGAATCGTCCCCACTGCAGATCGAAACGAGAGAGAAGGGAGCGAAGAAGTCAGCAAGGTGAGTCGCAAGAACGGCAACGAACGCAGACAGAACGAGAGCGGGAAGAGCGACGACGACGAACCTTCGTATCAGCGAGAATAGCTCCCACGATCGGTATCGTGTAGGCGAGGAAAGTGAAGAGAGTAGTCAAGGCAGCTACGGTACACGGAGATGAAAAGGCGAACAGTCAGCGAAGGTCTCTCGGAAAGACGAGACCGGATCTCGTCCATCTCTCGATGCGAAATCAAAAACTCACTAGCCGTCTGAAGACCGAGTCCGAGAGCTCCAGCAGTATACTGGGTTCCCTTCGCAGGCGCTCCAGCTCCGTTTCCTCCTGTCGGTAGAGGTCGTTGAATGTAGTTGTAGAAGAGCTGAAGAAGAGAGGGAGGGAAGGAGGAAGGAACGGGTGAGTTCGAGCGCGAAGGGGGAAGACGCGAGAACTTGAACTTACTCCCGAGCACTATGACGGCGAAAAAGAGTAGAGATGGTCAGAAGACGGAAAATCAAAGAAAGGGTAGAAAGAGACTCACTCCGTAGTAGGAGGCACGCTGTTCGTGAGAAGGAAGACGAGAGAGAGAGAGAGGAAGCAGAACGAGTCAGCGAGGGGGGCTTCGAACTCTCGAACGAGTCGCGACCTTCGGCCGCTCGAGTTCTCCACCACCGTGAGTGGATATGGTGTGTGACTCGACGGGAGTATAGAGAGGAAGGATTTGAACTCACTTCGGCGACTGCAAGAGCCAAGAACAAGAGGGTTGAAAAAGGAAGGGAGCGAGACGGCGACGATCAGCGACCTCCGCTTTCGTTCACGGCCCCGTCGCCTTTTTCCTTCTCGTCGCGCGAAAACATCCCAGGGAGAAGACAGGAGGAATAACTTACACTCAACAAGACAGATAACGTAAGCAGTCCAAGGAGCGTGTCCAGAGATGAGTCTCAGAGTCGACTTCTCCTCCTCCGTTGGTGGTCGTCCGTCTCCTTCGAGTTCGAGGGCTGGACGGATGGAAGTCGAAGCTTGAGAAATGTCGAACTCCTTGGATTCTTTGTCGAGGTGAACCTTGGTGTCCGAGTGGTTGGGTGTGGTAGCGGGAGCGAGGACGTTGGCCTCGTCTTGAGCACCTGTTTGGTAGTCTGAGATAGGGAAGGCACCGAGGAAGAGCACCGAGAGGAAGGAGGATCGAAGCTCAGCAAAAGGAAGGAGGAGGGGCGAGGGAGGGGGGAAGAGGAAGGAAGTAGAAGTAGCGGAAGGCGAGGGAGGCGAGACGCACCTATAACGATTGCTGGTGAAGCTGAGGACGCGAAGCAAGTAGCAGCCAAGTCAGTTCCTCGAGAGGGAGACGAGAGGTGTATAGAAGCAAGAGAGAGAACGCGAACTTACTCATGGTGAGTAGATCGGTTGTGGGTGTTGGAGAGAGCCTTGGAAAAAAGATCTGACTCCCCCCCTCCTTCTTCGGCACGTCAGAACCGACTGAGATCTATATCGGGCTACGATAGGGGTTGCACGAGGTCGGATTGCATCTGGAAGGTGTGGGAGGGCCAATTCGAAGAGCGAGAGTTGAAAGAAGAGGTTGAGCTCTTGAATTTCGATACTTCAGGGGCGGGGTCCTCCCGCCCCCTGCCCGACTCGGTTGTTGTTTCATCCGACGACCTCGGAAAGCGGCTCGGAGAATTTTTGCGGCTGTTGGTCGAAGGTCCGTCTTGCGAGCTGGAAGATTTTTGGACGCGTTCAGTTGCAGGAAGGGTAGATGGGGAGGGGGAGGGGGAGGTTGGAAGGGAGAAGAAGACCGAGCTCTCGCTGCAACCGACGAAGGGACGGTTTCGAGAAGAAGGAAGACTCATCGTTTTCTCCCTGGCTACAGAGGATCCAATGGTGGTGGGTTTGCTGAAATAGCATGTCGTTATCGCACCTATTAGAAGACGAGTATTGGACAAGAAAAGCTGATGGTAATGGGAAGAGAGAGGAGATAAGCCGGCGAAGGGAAAACGAGGGCCGTCGAGAGTTCGGACGCGACGAAGAGTTGATTCTCGTTCGACTCGCTCAAGGTCATCGACCTTTGAGCTCGGTGAGAAGGTCTTGAAGAGACATGTTTTCAGCCTGGGAAGAGAGGAAAGGCGTCAGGTCTCGCGAGGAGAGAGAGCGGGATCGACGAGAGTGGAGGACGACGACTCACCCCGAGCTTCAATCCCTCCACGTCCTCGGAACTCGACTTGGTAGGTCCAGCGACGATGAAACGACGGTACCTCTGCAAACGGGAAGAGAGAGAACAGTCAGCTCGAGTCGAGAGCAGGAGAGAAAGGCAGTAGACTCACGTTGATCAACGAAGTGTTTCGCCTGAAGTCGAACGAACGAACGAGCAACAACCCCAAAAGCTCAGGTCAGCGACTCGACGTCACATCCTCCCTCGTCCCACATGGTGCGAGTCTGAAGGAAATTGCTCTCACAAGTTGGACCTGATCATTCCCAAAGCGTCTGCTTCGGCTCGCTCCAAATCCACAGAGCCTCCTCCGGCAGCGTCGAGACTTCCCTCTTTGACGCAGTAGTCCTTGCACGCCTTGAGGAGGTCAGCGAACGTCGTTGCTTCTTGGAGATCGGTATCGAGGTCGACGTTGCGGTCGAGGAGCTCGGGGTCGTGCGTTGGGTGAAGTCTGGAAGCGAAGAGAATAAAGGCCAGGTCTCGCGTTCGTCGACGAGAAGAGGAGAGGACGGAAGAGCGAGGAGGGCGAACGGTTCGGTGCCAGCGACGACGAAAGGACCAGTCGAGGTTCCTGTTCGGCATCCGAAGATGAGTGCTGAGAGAGTGAGGTTTTTGAAGGGAGCTCTGTAGAAACGAAAGGGAAGGAAACCGAGAGAGCCGAGTCAGCAAAAGCATCGAAATAGGACGCGTCGACGGTCCACCTCTCCTCCTTCGACGAACTCGAGAAACTCACTGATCCTGGTTGCAAACACCATCGACGTAGACGACCGTGGAAGGATGGAGGTTGAGCTGGTAGTCGAGCGATCCGGTCTTGAGAAGAGGAATCTGCGTTCGTCGAGAGGTAATGATCAGCGAGGAGCGAAACAAAGATCGACCTCGGAAGAAAACGATGCGACTCACCAGATCCTTCTTCACCAACGCGGGTTCATCGATGAGAACAGAAGGCGTAAGAGTGATTTGGGCCTTCCTGGCGATTCCGAACTCGAAGAAGGTGGTCTTCTGCTCCGGAACTGCGAGGGAAACGAAGAGAGGAGAACGAGACGCGTCAGTTTGGCGAGGGACGCTTCAGTCACCTTTCCTCTCTTCGGACGAGGAAAGCGAAGGCGAGCTGGGTACCTCATCTCCCTCTGGTCATCTTGAAGAGAGAAGAGGGAGGAACGGAAAGCCCTCGAGCTCGTTTCGAGCGCGCTCGAAGAAAGATTGATCAACTCACCGTACGTCTCCTTCCCCGTCCCAAACGCAAAGAACCTCGTCCCCGTTCTCCTCCTCAGCTCCACCAAATTCGGCAACATCCACAGCTGTTTCGCGTTGTGCACCAACACCACCTCGGGCGTGAACCTCCTCACTTCGTTCTGATCCGCGTTCGGTCCTGGGACGGCGACGACCTTCGTAGGCTGGTAGAGAAGGGTAGATCCGTTGGGGTCCACTGGGGAGGTGAGGAGGTCGTAGAGGAGAGAGATTCCAGGGAGGGGTTCGTCGGAGGAGAAGGAGGTGGTGGTGGGAGCGAAGATGGCGACGGACGTGGAGGCTTGACGGAGGGAGTTGATGAAGGGGAGGGTGAGACCGGTCTAGCAGCGGTCGACTGTGTCACGCGACGAGAGAGAAAGAGGGGGAGAGGGAGTCAGTTCGAGGGAGGGGGATGAGGGAAAGGTCGAGAGTGGGGAAGAGGAAGAGGGAGGATCGAACGTACGACTGAAATCCAAGCTCAAATCGTTGATCTTCGCCGGCATGGGCAGCGTCGGTTTCGGAAGAACGATCAACGCTCCGATGAGAGACTCCTTGTACGGTCTGCACGCATCTCGAAGGGAGGAAGGGACGTTGAGCTCGACGCAGAGGGGCGAGGATCGAGGGAGGACGACGAAGGCGTAGGGCGATTGAGGGAGATAGGCGACAGAGATCTGCGAGCGAGAGGAACCACCGAGTCGTCAGTCTCTCGCCTCGAAAAGAAGGAAGCACAGAGACGTGGGAACTCACCGACCCTCCCTCGCAACTCTCCTCCAACCACCAAGCCATCTGCCTAAACGCCTTCTCCCTCTCCCCCCTCTCCACCGCCTCCCCTTTCACTCCCGCCTCAACTCTACAGAACTGAACCACCCCACCACCCATGTTCGCCTCCTTCACCCCCCTGAACACCACCGCCGCCTGAGCCAAGCTCCACGTCTGCTCCAAACACACCTCCGGCTCGTTCGCGCTCCCACCAAACAGGTTCGCGATCGTTCGAACCTTCCCTCCTCCTAGAGAGACAGGGAGAGGGTCGGTAAGGTCGGTGAGGTCGGCGAGTCCAAGGGTCTGCTGAGCTTTGTTGACGTCTTCAGCGAGGGAGGCGAGGGTGGGTTTGAGTTTCGGTGGACCGAGGAGGAGGGTGATGGTTGTGCGGGCTTTTTTGGGGATGGAGGAGGTGGAGGAGATTGGGTAGGAGGAAGAAGGGGAGGAGGGTTTGTTGTAGAGGCTGCTGATGAAACAAAGCGAGCAGGGAAGGTCAGGTTCGTCCGGACAAGGGTTCGACGCGTCCCCAAATCGAGCGAAGCAATCCAGAGGAAACGCTCGTACTCACTCTTCAAACCCACCACCACCATTCAACCCACCTCCAAGATTCGGCTTCACATCCCCACCACTTCCACTCCCACTAGCGACCCTAGCGCCCAACCCCCAATCATGCTGCTTCTTCACCACCTTCTTCACCTCCCCTCCTCCCACTCCCCCAGCTCCATTCGCATCCAACCCAATCCTCTTCGCCTCAGCAGCCTCCTTCTCCTTCCTCTTCCTCTCCCTCTCCTTCTCCTGGAAGATCTCCGCTCGTTCCCTGCTCGTCATCTCGCCTCCTCCGTTGTTCGAGGTCGCGTTGACGTTCGGACGAGGAGCAGGTCGTTTGGACACTGGTGGAGGGGAGACGGATTCGGAGAGGGGACGCTTGCGGGGTTGGAGGGGTTCGGTGGGTTTGGGTCGGGCTGTGTGGAAGGGGAAGGAACGAAGAGGGAGGAGGAGAGGTGAGCTTGGATGGGCGGGAGAGTCGACGCGACGAGTGAGAGTCGTTCGAGAAGAAAAGACAAACGTACCTTGAGTGGACGAAACGTTGGCCTTCTTCTTCTTAGGACGTTCATCCTCCGAGTCGTCATCTACCACCAACCGACCGACCGCAAAAAAACAAATGCGTCAGCTCTCTCGTCTCTCGTCCTGTCCACAAATCAACACGACTCGAATCTCGACTCACCAGAACTGATCGGCTTCTTCTTCTTCGGCGCAACCTCACTAGCTCTCCCCTTCCCCTTGTCTGCACCGGTCGCTTTCTTCTTAGGGGGAGGGGAGACGGTTCTGGGACGAGGTTTGGGAGCAGGTTTGGATTTGGCGAGAGGAGCGTCGGATTCGTCTGAGGAGGAGGCTGCTGAGGAGGAGGAGTCGGATCCGGGGACGGGGGCGGGGATGTTCTGTTCGTGACGCGGGGGAGGAGAAGACTACGTCTAAGTACATTGAGGCAGGAGGAGGAAGACGAAGTTGAAGAAGCAGCGAAACGCGAAAGAGAAAGAGAGCGAGAAGAATCGAAACGGACCTTGGGCTTCTTGCCAGCGTGCTTAGCCTGAGCGGTCTTGATCCTGTTCTCCCTCGTAGCACAAGCGATGGCCATCCATTCGGCTGCGACGACAAACGCGAAGAAAAGATCGAAGAGGTCAGCTTCCGAATCGCCTCCTTCTTTGTACCTGAACGTTGAACCTCAAACGAACGAGCTCATCAGCTGAACTCACCCAGCTGAGCAGAAGGCGTGACGTAGTGATCCTTGATCCCTTGCTTCTTCTTGGGTTGGAAAGAGAGACCGAGGGAGGACCAGAACTTGTTGGGCCTGAGGGTAAACGCGCGGACGAGGGAGAGGGTGGTGCGTGAGCTCGAGCGGAGAAGGATGGGTTCGACAGACAGGGCAATGGAGATGGGGTCGGTTCGCGTACATTTCCTTGGAGACGAAAGAAGCGAGAGGTTCTTTGCTGTTCGAGATACGAAAGCGAGGTCAGCTCGAAAGGAGGGAGGATGACGAAGAGAGGAGGGTGGAGGAGGAAGGGAGGAACGGACGTGTTGGCATTTCGTTTCCATCCGGACCACTGATTCGAGGAGAAACAAGCGAGGAAGGAGGTTAGCATGAGCGCATACATGCATATATGCGGGCGAGACGCTGGAATTGACCTTGACGGTGTAGTACTGTGGATGGCACGAAGGAAAGTCCGACGAGCGAAGAGAGGGAAGGAAGGAAAACGGTGAGCTCTCCTTCCGCCATCGACCGAGCTCTCGATCCACGCAACGAGAAGGTTTTCGCGATAGAAGACAGAGTTTATGCGTACCCATCGCTTCCCATCTGATCCGTCTTGGAAGATGGCGTCCTCGATCCAATCTGGATGCGTTGGGAGGAAGAGAGGGAAGGGAAGGCGCGAAGATGTTGAGCTCCTTCGTTCCTTCTCTCTTCTTTCTCTGCCAGAAGGGGAGGAGGTGGGGACTCACCGACATAGTACTCTGCGTTCTCATCTTCTGGTTGCCCTAAGCTGAGTTCATCGTCGCCCACAGGCCAGTCATCGGGGTTGTTCATAGCAGCCATCTTCTTCAAGGAGTCGAGCGGAGGAGGAGGAGAGGGAGGGAGGGTGGTGTGGATGTGGGTTTGCTGGGAGGGTGAAGGGGAGAGTCGCGTCGATTTACGAGTGATGAGGTTTTTGATGATCCTCTTGAAGGGAAGAAGGGTCTTGAGGCTCGAAGGAAGTAACCCAAGAAGGGAAGGGAGGTCGAAGTTGAGGGGAGCGAGTCGGAGTCGCGAACGAGAGAAGAGAAGGCGAGCTTGCGACGCGGTTCTTTTGCCTCCGAGGAGCTGGTACGACGGAAAAGGAGATTTTCCCTTTTCTCAGTGTCGAGCAGGCGTCGAGTTCTAGAGACCAAGGTTGCCGAAAAATAAATACCGATAAAAACGAGCTCGCTCAAGCTGACCTCGCTGGCCCTCCTTCTCCTTCGCTCTCAACGACCAGCTTCCCCTTCCTCCCTCTCTCTACTCCCCAACCTTATTCCTCCTCTCTCTGGCTCGCCTCTCCGACTTTCAGCATGTCTTCCTCAGTAGTCTCCAACGAAGACGTGCGTCTCCCTTCCCTCACCCCTTGCTTCGTCTCTTTGCATCTCCAGGCTCACCTCCCTTCCTCCCCCCTCCCTTCCTCCAGTTCCTCATCCGCCTCCAATCCCTCCTCGACGCCCACAAGACTCTCGGTTCAGTGTGGATCACTCAGAAAAGGCGTGCGTACCCACTCCTCATCTCTTTTCATCTTATCTCTCCGAGAAAGGAAGGACGAGCAAAGAGAACGAAACCGGTTTGAGCTCACTTCGGTCGTGTGCTGTACTTCGTTACTCGCAGTGACGTTCGTCCCCACCCCCGCTGAGGAGGAGGAAGCTCAACATAACGACGATGGAGCGGATGCGGATGTGGATATGGGAGAGGGTTCGTCGAGTTCGGAGAAGGAGTGGCCTTGCGTGGTGAAAGCTAGTGATGGGGAGATCAAGTTCTCAACTCAGGTGAGCTCGACTCGTTTCCTTTCCTTCCTTCGTCCCATCCTACCTCTCTTGGACACCCTGCCTCGTCTTTCGCCGACTCGTATATATGCGTCCTAACCCCATGCTGACCCTTCGCACTTCCGCTCGACTTCAACCCTCGTCCTCTCGCCTCACCCTCACTCCCTCGCCTCGCCAGATCGCTCCCTCCTCCCTCCCCACCTTCACCCTCGCCTACGGAACCCTCCTCAAAGCCTCCCTCGCTCCCCATCTCCGCAAGAGGGACAAGAAGAAGGAGAAGGCTCGTGCGGAGGATCTCGTGAAGGAGAAGAAGAAGCTTGAGGCGATTCTGGCGGCTGGAGTAGGGGAGGATGGGAAGAGAGGGAAGGGAAGGAGTCGTGAGTTTCAGCCCTTTCCTTCGCCTTTTGTGTTCTTTGGTTTGGGTTCAGTCGAGTGGAGAAGGGGTCTGGGGGAGCGTTGGAGGAGAGAAGGGAGGGCTGCCGGCTGGGCGGTTCTAAAGACTCTCGTCCTCGTAGCTCTGGAGGTCGTCTGGTCTCGAAGGAAGGAAACGAAACGTCAAGCTCACCTCTCCCCTCCCCTCCCTCCTCCCTCCCCTTCCTCCCCTCTCACCTCTCCCTCCACTCCACCCCTCCCCTGCCTCCTCCCCTCCTACCCCTCCACACTCGTATCCACCCCCAACCATCGTTCCCAGGTCGTCAAAAACGCATCAAATCCGTGCAGAAAGCCCAGCTCAAACTGGACGCGCTCGTCGCTAAAGAGGACAGGAAGAAGAAGGTCGCGGGAGCTGGAACGGGTGTGCCTCCACCGACGGAGGCTTGATTTGGTTCTGTTCGAAAGGGGCCGGGGGAGGGGATTGTATGAACATGATCTAGTATCAACTTCTCGGTTCGGGGTTGGGGGAGAAGGGAATCGAGAGCTGGCTGGGGCGAGATCAACTTCGACCTCTCGTCGGTTTCGTTTCGAGTGATTGAAAGAAGGAGTCCAGGATCGCTCAATTTTGATGCGAACCTGGGAGTGTGAGTGTGAGAGGAAAGTGAGGGACGAAGGCAGACATCTAATCTGAGCCAACGAACTCGTCGCGTCGTCGCTCGCTCGTCCATCGACGCGTTTCACCAAACCGGCTCCCAGCAGGTCTTCCTGTGCGTCTTCCAGTGTCGTCGTTGATGATCTGATGAGAAGATGAAAGGAGTCGAGGGATAATCAGGTCGTCGAGCTTGGAGGGGAAGAAGTGGAAGGAGAGGAGAGGAGAAGAGAAGAGAAGGTAGAGGACTAGAGCGTACCTCGACAGCAGTATCGAACTGACTGGCACTGCGAGAGAACGAGAGGGAGGGAAGGTTGTCAACCGGAAGAAAGAAAGAAGATGCGTGCGAGAGAGGGAGAGAAGAGAGTGAAGCTTGACTCACTCTACCACAAGCCATCATCTGCTCTCCCTCCTTGAGCTGCTCGCACTCTCCGACCCCTCCCAACTTCCCCTCACACCCCCACCAATGCAGCATCTCCAGCGTCTTCTTGTACGGAAACTCCTCTCCTGACAGCAGACCAGCCATCGAGGTGAGGTGCCCTATACGTGCCTCGATATGAGCATGGCCAGCCTCGCGTTGTGCGAGGACGCGTTCGAGGCATGAGAGGAGGAGGAGGGCGGGGGGAGAGGTCGTCCGTTTGGGTCGAATTCCTAGAGTCGTATGCAGGGTGATGTAGAAGATGAAGCAGAGGAAGGGAGTGAATCTTGCTTGGAGGGCTTCGCGTTCCGGGGAGGGGGACTGGAAAGGGAAGAGGGGAGGTCGAGAGGAGGAGAGTCAGGCGAAAGATTCTGATGAAGAAGGACGCATCGAACCTGCAGCGACCAACATACCTTTGAGAGTAGTTGCTCGGGTGTAGGAAAAACAGGTCCATACATCCGATATAGCGAATCCAGAAGAACTGGTCCGTCCACCGGATGTCGAACGAAGCGTTCGAAGCTCGCGTTGTCCTCTCCGATGATCTCCCAGAGGAGCACTGTCCAGGGACTTTCCAAGACATCCACGGAGGCGAGATGGTGGGATTCGACGAGCTGAGGGAGGCGAAGGTGAGAGAACCTCGCCTCCGGAGAGAAGAAAATGGGGTTCAAGGTCGGGCGAAAAAGGGAGGAGAGGAGGCGATCACGGAGGAAAGGTCGAGCTCACCAGAAGAAGCGTTTTCTCTGCTCTGCTGGTCATCCCTCCGACGCGTTCGACCTGCAGAGGGGAATGCATATCAGCGAACATGCTGTGTCAGAAGAGAAGTGTAGCACTTCTGGAGGGACTGGACGAACGAGGGACTTCATCTTCGCGAACTCGTCGACGAAAGGACGAAGGGGAGGAGGGAAGGAGGTTGTTGGCAGGTCCCTAGGCAAGACTGACATCTCCCTGTACCGAAGCACCTTCAGCTTTGAAGAGCCATCCTTGAGACCTAGAGTGGTAGCGATCTCGTCCGCGGTAAGTGGCCCTTCCATGGGAGAGAGAGAGAGGAGGTCGACGTTGGTGGGTCGAAACGAGATGGTGAGCTCGAGCTCGAGCTCAAGTTGACGAGCTTGTCACGCTCGTTACATGGAGAAATTTGCTATGGAACAAGATCTGACTTCGAGATCTTCGTCTAAACGTTGTGATGAAAACTTGGTTCTGTAGACTTTGGCGGGCTGACGGTCGTCAAGAAGCGATCTCTTTCGCTTCGTTCGAGGTGAGCTCGCGCTCATCTCCTTCCTTCCATCCCTCCCCTTCTTTGTTCGCTACTCGAATGGTGTCTTCTCACGTCGCTAAGATTGGGGATCTACTTGGACTCTCACCTGGTCTGGATGGTCCTTCGAGAGGTCTTCCTTCTGCAGAGAAGCTGGAAGAGACGAGAGTGGTTTTGGTGGGTCCTTTCTTCTTTCCCTTTCCTCCCTTCTATACTTCGTAGGCTCAAGTTCCTAAAGAACACCTCCAGGAATTCTGGGTCAGTCCAGATGTATGGACCAGAGTGACAGAAGGATGCTGATCGATCGGTCTTCTCCTTCGTCAGCACGAGTTCGCAGCGAACTATCTCCCATCCTTTCAGAAGACTATCCTCGAGGTCCAGCTTGACTCCCTTTCTTCAAAGGAGATGGTGAACCTCTCTGAATACCTCACCGTCTTCCACCCAGCCCGTCGCACCTTTGTCGGACGTCGTTTCGTTCGAGAGCACGGCGAGGCGAGTGTCGCTCTCCACCTCTTCCTCCTGAGGACGGTTTTCAAGTTCTCGGACATCTTTCTGCACGTGAGTTTGGGGGTCGCAGCTTGCGTTGACCAAATTTGGTTGGGATATATAGACTGACTCCGCCGTTTGGACATCGTTGCCCCCCTTCGGAGGAGCACGGCGGCTCAAATCTCCTCCCAGTTCTTCTCCGCGCCGTCAACGACAGCGCACAGGACCTCGTCGCCGCCTATCCTGGCAAGTCAGTTCCCGTACCCTCCCTTAGTCTGACTCAGCAGTCCACCCTTCGTCGTCTCACGCAAGCGTGCATGGAATCGGAAGATCATGAGGAAGCGGCCTACGCGTACACGTCGCGAGACGTGCTCAACAATCTTCCCGGAGCTGTCTGCGATCTCTGGAACCTAGATCTCCAAAGCTACAGGGAAAGTTATCAGATTGCCTTCATCCCGTGGTACTCCTGCCACTGGGCTCGAGACGAGAACTCGAGGGGCCGGCAGGCGACTTGCGTTCAGCTTCGCGACGGTGAGGAGATGATGGCTTGTGGTCGGGTGAGTTCAAGTTTTTCTTCCTGCTCTGTCTCCTCTTTTCGGCCTTATCTGACACTCTTTTCGTCTCTACATGTTCAGTGCCTTGCCGTCCGATACTGCTCTCGAGGTGCCTCGTCGCGTTCGACTTGCCGTCTGCTGTCGCTGCTTCCACTGATCCCACTTGCCCCATTGATTGCTCTCTAGACCACCAACGACTACACTGGAAAGAGCACAAGAAGCTCTGCTTCAAGTCAAGTTGGTGACGTGACGTCGTCTTCGGATTTCGGGAAGGACGAGGGCTGGTCGGATTTGGGACGTCGAGGTTGATGGAGTTTGATGTGAGCATTTTCCCCCCTTGTTCTCTTCTCCCGCATCGACGATCTCTCGACGCTCGCTGACGTCTTCCTATTTCTCTTCTTTGATCAGACGTTGGAAGCCAACTTTGATTTGGGACGCTGTAGGGGATCTCGCTTTCGAGGCTCGACGCGTCGACTTCGACTCGAGGTCAGTTTTCCCCCTCCGATCGCCGTCGAGTCTCGGAAATGAGAGCTCAACTAACCTTCTCCCCTTCCTGCTCCATTCTCGATATCTACCACGTCATTCGAATACCAGGTACATCTCGTTTTCGTCTTCTCGTTTCCCCGTCGCGTCTCGAATCTCCCTCGCTGACGCTCTTCTCTCTTTTTCGCTTCACTCAGGTCGTCGCTCGCGCTCGTCTTGGCAAACGGTCGAGAGTATATGACATGACCTTTCAACAAGTTGTCCTTCCTTTTCGTCTTTCGAGTCGCGCTCCTCGCGAACTCTTGTCGACGCACGCCTCGACGTTTCCCTCGACGCGTTCGAAATTTTGCTCGCTGATCCTGCAGGGCTGCTCACTCTTTTTAGCTTAACCACCACCTGCGAGTAAACTCATACTCGAAGGGCAGCGTTTTGGCCAGGTCCCCTCGTTTTCCAAGAGAGGGGCTCTCAGGAACCAAACTGACCTGAGCTTTCACACCTCTTTCGACTCCAACCCTCACCTCCTCAAGAAACCCAAGGATGCCAGCTCTCACGTTCGACAACCTCCTTCTCGTCTCGTTCGTCTTCCCTCTTGCAGCTGCTGCCATCCCTCTCTGCGCTACAGCTAAGACTCTCGACGACTGGGTGAGTCTCAAACCAAACCGAGGCGAGCGTCGAGCTCATCTTTCCCTCCCTCCCGCTTCCTTCCCTTCCTCCTTCCCAAACTGACCTCGTTCTCCCTTCTTTCTTCCACGTACTCCCTATTATCAGTTCCTCCATCGAGAACCCAAAGAAGCTGGATCTGACGAAGTTGAAGACCATGGAAGGAGGACGTCTGAAGTTCGTTCCTGACTTTGGTCTTTCCCTCCCTCCCTTCCCTCCACCTTTGCTCCCATCTCCCTCCCTCTTCTTGCTTCTCTCTGACTCCCCTTCCTCTCTCCTCTCTCCCTTTCATTCTTCGCAGCTCTCTTCTACGCACTCTCTTACGTCTGTCCCTGAGGAAGACGAGGATCAAGATGAAACTCTGATCGAACAGACTTCCAGTACTCCCTCGCCTCCCACCGCTTCCTCGTTCGCCGTCGCCTTGAAACTCTTCGACGACGAAGGGCAAGAGGCTTACCTCCGACGAGACGACGACGACGAGGTGGGGAGACAGCAGGGGATGGGACGAGGTGGAGAGGATGATAGCGAGGACGGAAGGTTTGACTCGGTGAGCTTTCTCCTCTGTTTCGTTCCTCTCGCCACTCGACAGGGAGGCGAAGAGGTCGGAAGATCGTGCGACGGATGGGCTGACCTCGAGGGGATTTTTGCATGTGCTCGCTGCTTAGTTCACTTCCGAGTTCTCCAAGGTGAGTCTCTGAAGAGACGAGGTCGAAGGATATGGCAGGGAGGGAGGAACGATCCTGACTTCCCATCTCCTCCCGTCCCGTTTCCAGAATTACTCCACCGCGACGTCGCCTGCTTCCACGCTTCCCTCCCACTTCAACCGAGCTCAGCAAAATCACCCTTCCGTCCAGAGCCTCTTCGAAACCTACGGAGCAAGATCGGACTCTCCTGTCCCTCCCCATCTCCTGGAGGAGGACGTCGACGACGCGCAACCTCGATCAGGGTCGACGGTGAGCTCGCTCTTCCTCTTCCTCCCTTCCGTCTCGTAGCTGACCTTTCCCTTTTTATCTTTTCGTCTTCTCAAGACTCCATCTGCCTCTCACTTCAGAGAAGCCTCGACCGGTTCCTCAACTGCCTCCTACACTACTACGCGAAGCGGCGGTAGAGGTCAGTCGTCTCGCTCTCCTGCCTCGTCGTCCTACGTTCTCTTTCCCTCCTCGAGTCGACACACGACCTACACTCCTTTCCAATCCCTCTCCCTCCATCGACCGACCTCCTCCCAACCTCGACCCGATCTATCGACCGTCTTTGATCCTCCGTCGGACGACGACGACGACGATGTTGGGGACGACGCCGACTCGATAGATCGCTCGACGGAGGGTGAGCTCGAGCTGAACACACGGCTCATTAAGATAGAGACTCGGAGGACTGACTGCATGTTGCTTCTGTGTTGGTAGTCTCGACGTCGGAATCGGAGAACGATCAACCTCAGATCGTGATGATCAACAACGATCCGAGCTCGCTTGATCGCAAGTCGCATCTCTCGCCCTTTTCCCTCGCCTGCTCCCACTCTGACTGTGACCCCTTCCTTCTCTCCAACAGACCCACCCACTCCCTATCCCTTCTCTCCCGGCCACGACGCTCCCTCTCACTCCATCGCCTCGAGCAATAGCGGAACTGGATCTTCGGCCTTCACCTTTCGATCTGCGCTCGACTTCCATCACTCCGGCCAGCTTCAGCAAGCGGAAGAGGAGGAGGTTGGTTTGATCACACCTAGAGCTTGTGAGTCATGAGTATCGAATCTTCGAATCGAGACGAAGCGACGAGGCGGCGGAGGGAGGAGTCGACTCGATCGACGCGACGAGAACTGACCTTCCTCGATCTCGTCTCGCCTCCCGTCTCGCCCCAGCTCCCGAGGTCGCACTTGGACCCGTCTTGCATCCCGATGTTGGAGAGAAGGACGTGGGGTTCGATGAGAGGGTAGGAGTCATCGGAGGGAAACGAGGAAAGGAAAAGGAGGAGCACTCGACTGGCCAAGAGGTTCGTCGCGTCGTCCTGTCTTCTCTCGTCGTTTCCTCTTTGAAGCTTTACTGACTTGATCCCTTCTCATTTCCTGCCATTCCAGCTCTTCCCCTCCCCACCTCCCTCGCACGAATCCTCTCCCTCCATCGAGTTCTCCTTCGACTCTCCCTCCCACGCCCCCGCCCCCGCCCACGCCCACGCCTCTCGAGACGCCTCGTCCGTCTCCCAAGCCTCAACCACCGCCGTCGATTCCTCGACCGACATCGAGCAAGCCGAGCGAGAGAAGTTCGCTGACTTTCGAGCGGATGGTGGAGGAGAGGGGGAGGATGGGTTGGGGTTGGAGTTGAGGAAGGGGAGGAAGAACTTGAAGAGGTTCGAGCACGACGAGCAGGATGAGGGAGGGAGAGGACGACTTGGAGGAATGATGGGGAGTCGAAGCTTGAGGGATTGGTTGAAGACTGATGTGAGCACGAAACCCTCTTCGCTCTATGCGTCCTCGAGGGGAAGCCGGAGGACGGGTGAGAATGGAAACGAGAACGAACGAAGAAGCTCGAATCGAAACTCACCTACCTCGACACGTGTTCCCGTCTCACAGCGACCCATCTCAACCATCTCCACCTCCTCCACCCACGCCCACCTCGGATCCCCTCAGTTCCCCTACTTCCTCCCCTCCTCCCACTCCAAACCCAACCTCACTCCCTCCTCGGGATCCGACGCAGGCTCAGCCGTCTCAACCCTTCGACTCGCTTCCCCTCCCGACTTCCACCACCCTTCCTCCGACACCGCCGAATGGGAAACCTCCCGTGATGACGAGCACGACCGAGCTCGAAACAACACCGCCAGTACTAGCACCAGCAGCGACGTCTCCGTCTCACCCACCCTCGAAACGGCTTCTTCCTCTTCAGCCTCGCCAACCACCTCGTTCCTCATCGGAGGAGCGGAGGAACGGGAGGCGGAGAGGAAGAAGGCTAAGAAGGCTAAGCAGAGGGCTAAGTAGAAGGAGAAGAAGAAGGAGAAGGGTGGGAAGAAGGGTGGGAAGTGAGCGACGACGCGATGGGTGAGAGAGGGGGGAGGAGGAGGAGGAGGAGGACGCTTTGCTTTTGTTTGGTTTGATACGTACACGCTTTGAGATTGGTTGATTGTAGTAGATAAGAGGCTTTGACTTGACTTGTTCTATGTAGTTTTGTTCGTTTTGGTTGATTCTTGGGTTCGGGAGGCTACGAGCTTTCGAGCTTGCTTTTTTCGTTTCGTTTTACTTCTCTTGTCTTCGTTTTTCGCTGTTGATTGTTGGATATACGCACCCCTTTTGGTTCTCGCTTCTTTCCTGCTTTGAGGCCTCTGATAGAGACGGAAGAGAAGAGTGTGGGAGAGGAAGTGAGGGTAAGAGAGGGAACGACGCGTCGACGACGATGGAGTGCGTTCCGCTTCGCCGAGGATGAGGCGAGGAGAAGAGAGTGATAAGTGAGGCTGGAGGGAGTTTCCAGTGGTGTGGAGGGAGGCAGGGGTGTGGGAAGGTGCTCGTTTGAGAGAAAAGAAGATGGTCGGGATGCGATGTGCGTCGCGGACGCGTCGTCGTTTGCCTCTCGCTCGTCTTCGTTTGGTCTTCGGTTGTGTTCAAGAGATGACAGCTGTTGACTCAATTTACCTTAGTTGAAGTGTTGCAGACGCTTGGTTTTCTCATGCTGAGACAACGTGAAAAATACGAACGAGTGTCGTCGTCCATGTCTTCGCTCGTATCTTCCTTCGTCCTCTCCTTCAGATCAGGTTTCCTTTCCCGAGAGTTGATCTCAGCCCAATATGAACTGAGGGATCTCGTTCTTCGAAGCTCTGATATACGGCTCGAGGACTTTCGCAAAGCCAAACGACCCTGCCCTCGACGCGAGTCCTCCCGCTCCCTCTCCTCTCCCTCCTCCTCTCAACCTCTCTAGAATTTGCCCTCGTTCACGAGCTCCCACCCTCGCCCAGCTTGGTGCGTAGAGCATAGGAAGATCAACGTTCGCCTCGAAGGTTCAGTTTTTCCTGCCTCTCTCGCCCGAAAAAGCCTCGGCCTCAGAACGAGCACTGCTCGATCTGTCAGCTCGACCTTCCCTCCCCTCCCCTCCCTTCTCTCCTCCAACACTCAGCCCCATCCAACCCTCTTTCCCCTCCCCTCTTGTCTCCCTTCCTTCACCGCATCGAGGATGCCTCACAACCAACGCAGCGACGATTCGGACGAGCAGGATTATCGAGGAGGAGGAGAGGGAGAGGGAGGAGAGAGGAAGGGTTCGAAGGTGCAGAAGAAGTCGTCGGATGGGGGACCAGTCAAGAAGAACGTAGCAGGACCGCCCGTGAAAGCTGGTGAGTGGACGAGTCTCGATTCTTCTCTATATGCGCTGTTAGAAGTAGGGGGAGGTGGAAAAACGAGAGGGAGGAAGGAGAAGGAGAAGGAGGAGCTAAGGGAGGGACTCGAGCTCGTGCTAGCCTCGTCCTTCCTTCCCTCCCTTTGCCGTCGCCCGTACTCCTCTGTTGGACGCTTTCTTTTAACGTTCGAGGGAGGTCGAAGGTCTCTCCTCGTGAGCGAGAAGAGATGAGGAACAGGGCCTCGAAGGAGGGAGGGAAGGAGGAAGAGGGAGGGCAGTTGAGATGAGCTGAGGTGGAGGTCAGACGGCTGCCGAGAGCAGAACGAAGGAAGGAAGGCAAGAGGATGGCTTTCTCGCTACCTCTTCGAACTATACACACGCTCGAAGAAGGAGGAGTGAGGAGGAGCAGTCAGCCTGCTCTACAATGGGTCTTCAGAGGATCGAGGAAGGACGAAGGGGGCGTGGCCGACCTGGCCGGACCACTTCCCCAAGCGTTCCACCGTTGAGGTTTTCCTCCAAAGGCGGAGCTGGAGAGGTTCTATACTGGGGTGGACTGGCAGTACGGGGTCTCTACGACGGTTCAAGACTTGATAGCGCACGGCTTGCTCTCTGGTAGGGTCTAATGGAAGAGAGTTCGAAGCTGACGTTGACCTTTCCTCTTCCTCCTCCTCCCCTCCCTCTTCCCTTCTTCGCTTCCCTCCTTCCTTTCTTCAGCTTGTCTCACCTGCAGGAACAAGAAGGCGAAATGTGATGGGATCCAGCCTACGTGTGGAAACGTGAGTAGATCCCTCTCCTTTTGGGGGCGAGAGGGAGAGCTGAAGGAACCAAAGCTGACCACCCTTCATCGCTTCCTTCGTCCTCTTTCCAGTGCATCAAGAAGGGAACTCCCTGCGAGTACGTCAAGTCTCGACGAGGTGGTGCTAGGAAGAAGAAGACTGAGCTGGGTAGGTCTACCAGTACCTTCTTCCATCTCGTCGAAGCTCGAAGCTGACTCGTCCTTGACCCACCCCGAACGCAGACATCCTCGCCGAGCCTCTCGCCATGTTCCTCAAGACTCTCGAGGACCTGGGCTCCTACGCTTCTCACCAAGGAGCTTCCTCATCCAAGAGCAGTGAACCCCCTCTCTCCCTCTCAGGAATGACCAACGACCTTCCTCCCATCTCGCCTGAGAAGATCGTCAAGGTCTACACGGGTGCCGAGGCGATGTGAGTCGAACCGACCCGACCTTCCTTCTGTTCTCGAAGGAAGAAGCTTTGAACGATCTGTTTCTGACGACCTCTCCACTCTTTCTTCTTGCAGTATCGGAGGCTACTACGCCGAGATCTACCCTTACGCTCCCGTTCTTCCTCTTCCTGGCGCCGTTCCCTTCTCGTCCATCATCGCTGCTCTCGGGCCAAACGTCCCCTACTTCTCTTCCATCTCGCCCTCGCCTCGCGGTGGAACTCCCAACTCAGCCCACTCCCCAGCCTCTTCCTCTCACTCCCACTCGCAAAGTCAAAGCCATTCAGGATCAGGCTCCTCCTCCTACCACCCTCCTCCAACCCATCAAGTCGCACCCAAGTGCTCTCCCCTCCTCCTCTCCATGCTCGCCATCCTCGTCCTCGTTCCCAACCCTCAGGATCCCAACCCAACCTCGGACTCCTCTCGACTCCTTCGACGAACAGCCTCAGCAAGATATGCGTCCGAGTCCATGAAGCTCATCGAGGAGTACACCGACCGAGCTGGAAACGAAGGAGACGACGTCCCTCTCGAGGTCGTCCAGGCGTTGGTTCTCCTCGCCAAGTGGGAGATGGCGCAGAACGGGAACTTCGCGAAGATGAGGAGTAGGATGGGGAGTGCGGTGCAGGTCTCGATGGATTTGGGGATTCACAGGAGTGACAAAGCGATCATCTTCCCTCCTGGAGAGGAGTGGAAGAGGGATGTCAGGAGGAGGACTGTGAGTCTTCGTTCGACGCGTTTCGTTTCGTTCCCGGATTTTTTTAGACGCTGACCTTGCTCGCTCTTCATCTTGCAGTGGTGGATGACCTTCTCTGGTCTCATGCAGTCCTCAGTCATCAGTGGAACGGTCAGTCGCTCACTTCCTTCCTTTCTCGCTCGTCGAACCCGTCGCTGATCGTTCTTCCTCTCCTTCTCGCCTTCCAGCTTCCTTCGGTCGGACCTTACGATCCTCGAATCACGTGCGAGTTCCCCGTTTGTGCTGTCGATCCTGACGTTCGTCCTCCTTCTTTCTCTCTCCATCGCGTCGCGTCGCGTCCCTTCTCGTCTCGACTCCCCACTGACCTCGAGCTCCTTCCTGAATTTTCCGCTCTCTCAGGTCTGGGGAAACCAGGTGAGTAACTTTTCGCATCACGCAAGCTGTCCTCGAAGATCGAGTCCCTCCGACTGACTCGTCCGTCCTCCTCTTCCTCCTCGCAGATGAACACCCTCCGTCAAGTCGTTCGAGCCTTCGAACTCGTCGTCTCCGCCAACTACCCCGACATGACCACTCCCGATCCCGTTCGAGCACCCGGAGGTCCAACCGAGGAGGAAGGAAGGAAGGACAAGAAGAAGATTCACGAGGAGATGGTTCTCATGGATCGACGAGTGCTCGCCATGTTGAAGGACGCCGAGAAGAAGGGAGTCGTCGACGTGAAGAAGGGGATGGGAGCCGAGGCGGAGTTGGCGAGGAACTTTGCTCTTTCGACGAGGATGATGGTGAGTCCGTCTCTCGTCTGTTTGCTGAGTCGAGTTGAGCGTGACTGACGACGCGTCTTCCTTTTCGACAGCTCTCCGTCATCGAGATCGTTCTTCACCGAACTGCTGCCTTCCCTGAGGTCGCTATCTTCTCGAAGAGGATGTGTGGAATGCCTGCGGTCGGGAAACCTGCTCCTCCTTCGACTCAGGTCGGACGAACGACGGGACACGCGAACCAGGAAGTGTGAGTCTCGATTTTTTCTCCCTCGCTCGAACGCCCCGAGCTTCCGCTGACCTTGTCCTTTTCCTTTTCTCTTCTCCTTCTCAGTCTCCTCGATCACTTCGCCGTCATCGCTGAACAGCAAGCCCAAGCTCGAGCTCGAGCTCCTCCTCCTCCTTCAGCTCCGAAGTCCAGCCACGCTCCCTCGTCCTTCCCAGCTCCTCCTCCTCCTCAGCCGCAGCAGCCGCAGGCTTCTTCCTCCTCGTCGAACGACCAGTGGTTCGCTCCCTCGAATCCTTCTCAACAGCAGCCTGGAGGCTGGAACTCGTCGAACGCGAGCACGTCTTACTCGAACCCGAACGGAAACGGGAACGGGAACGGAGCGTCCAACGGCTACTCGTCTGGATTCAAGCCTGAAGCTCCCCAAGCAGCCTTCACTTCTCAGGTCCAGCAGTTCGATCTCGCTTCTGGATGTGAGTTTCCTCCCTTTATGGCTCTCAGCGGCGTCGACTAGTCGCTGACTCGTCTGTTTCCCTCGTTCGCTTCAGCCTCATCCTCGTTCCCCGCCGCGTCGAATGAATCGTACCCAGACTTCCTCAAGCAGGCCTACCAGACCACTCCTCACCTCCAGGCTCCCTTCCCTCCTCAGTACAACCAGATCTCCAACCCTTCCCAACCTCAGCCCACCTACACTTCCTTCCACCCTCCCTCCAACTCCGTCCCTCAACAGCCCGCCTTCTACCCCAACCAGACCAACCTCGCTCCCAACCCCTTCGACTACTCGTACGACACCACCTTCGACTTCGTCACTCCAGCAGTGCCAACTCCCAAACCTTGGTGGGAAGTCGACGGAGGAGCTCGTTCGATGGTCGCTCCTCTCGAAACCATCCCGTTCAATCAAACGGTCCTTCCCGAGGGCACGTTCGGAGGAGGATTCCCTTACAACAACGACGGATGGAGTCAGCAGATGCAGGCGATGGGAGCTCCTCTTCCCAACACGGCAGTCTCAGCCTTCAACCCCATCGGAACCGAGCTAGAGCAGCAACGACAGTTCGAGGAACGCGTTCGAAACCAGCAGCGACTTCAACAAACCCAACTCCACGCGTCGTCCTCCTCCTCCTCATCCTCCAACGCTCCTCCTCTCATCTACCCAACTCAAAACTCCTACCCTACCTCCCCATCAAGCTCCTCCAACTCCTCCCACCCAGCAGAAATCCGAGCTCACTCCCACAGCGCTTCGTCGGATCAGCAGAGCGATCTCGAGGCCTCGGGGTCGAAGCAACAGAACCTTCCTTGGGGAATCGGACCTGACCTCAAACCTATCTCCCATCTCATCCCTCATCCCAAGACCCACGGTCACAAGGCGATCAAGGATAGTTCGGCGATTGGAGGGTTGGGAGCGAGCATCGAGGAGACGATCTTGGACGAGGCGTTGGTGATTCACTCGAGTGATGAGGATTCGGGACCGTTCCCTCCTGGGTTGTCGTTGGCGAGGACGAGTGCGGCTGCTCATTCGGTTATTCGACTGGAGGTGAGTTGCTCGCGTTCATTAGTTTGGGGGTCGAGTTCGAGAACTGACTCCTGACTCGTCTTCGTTTTGCGTCTCGTACAGATCATCCACCGAGCTGCTCAGTTCGCTCTCGAGGGTTCTCCCCGAGCTCTTCCCTTCTGTGCTTGTGGACTCGTGAGTCCCGTTCCTTTTTCCGACGTTTCGTTCCTGAGATCTGACCTCTGCTCGTCCGATTCGACTCGAAAACAGGTCTCAGCGGCTCATTCGTTCCTCCTCCTCGCCGTCGCCATCCAAGCTGGAGATCGATTCAACCCCTCGACCGAGACCCTTTCGAACGTCACCGAACAGGATCAGGAGCAGGCTCGTCGCTCGAAGGAGGTCACCAGTCTCTACACGAACGTCAAGATCATCATCGCCGGACTTCGAAAGTGTGAGTCGCGAACTCGTTTCTCTTCGTCTCGTCCTCGTCGAACGAAGCTGACCTGACCTGACTGTTCTCCTTCTTCTCCTCTAGACGGATTGATGTGGGAGGGAATCGACGCTATGGCTAGTGAGTCCAGACCCTCGCCCTCTGTACATCTTCTGCTCGAAACGAAACTGACCTCTCGACCTTCGTCACCGCTTTCCTTTCCCTCCCCCAGCCGAAGTCCAGGAAGCCCTCGACAAAGCCACCTCCCTCACCGACGACATGGCTCGATACCGATCTCAACCCGTCCAGGATCTCCTCATGGACGCCGATGCGGAGGGAGAGGACGAGGAGTACGAGCCGGAGTTCGACCTCCCTCTCGTTCCCTCGAACGACCACCACCAACAGCAGCAGCAGCAGCAGTTCTTCTCGCAGGGAGCATCTCAGCAGCACCAGCAACAACAGGAGTTCTGGCAGCCTCCTCAGGCTCAGCAAGGGCAGGCTTCGTACTACTGAGCGCGTGTGGCAGTTGTGTTTTCGTTCCTCGTTTGTTTCGCTTTCTCGCTCGTCTCGTCTCGCTTCGCTCTCGTCTGTATCACTAATCTAGTCGCCTCGCTATGCTTTTCCTCCCTTCGCCTATCTTTCTTTTCCCTATCCGTTTATCTTCGTTTTCGTTCTCGCACCTCATCTATGTCTCGCTACTCTCTCTTCTCGTCCGTCAAAGGGAAAGATCAAGACTCGCGCACATCAGCTCGGTTCGTCCGATCTCTCCCTCCTTTCTTCCATCCCTCGACGCAGCTGACCCTGATCTTCCTCTCTCCTCAGATCGCAATCTCGAAACAACCCCCCACACAGCATCTCCCAAGAGATCTTCGAGCGAAAAGACAAAGGGAGAAGAGCAAAACGAAACGGAAACAAGCAGGGGTTCGCGTCTTGTTCCCTTTGATGAAACCCGCGTGCGATCGTTCGAGCTCTTCCTCCCTCCCTCCGATGCTACCTCCCTCCCAACTACCACCCACCACCCCTCACACTCTTTTTCTACCTTTCTCTTCTTTCTCTCAACTATGTGTGAGTCCCCATGCGTTCTCCCTTGTTCTTGCTCGAACCTTGCGCTGACCTCGTCTCGCTTCGTTCCAGCCAACGACACCTCAACAACAGAAGAAGTCCTCAACACAATCGTAGGATCCGTGAACCTCTACTCCGGAAAGGTCCTCTATCAGTACTTCAACTACAACGTCGATTCGCTCACGGCGCTGATCTTCGCGGGTGTTTTTGGACTGAGCACTCGTGAGCTCGACCTCTTTCTTTCCCTCCCCTCCCCTCCCTTCCCTCCTCCGTCGAGCTGAATGTTTTCGATGGTTCTTGGCGGCAGTGATACATCTCGGGGAGTGCATCAAATCGAAACACTGGTTCCTTCTCTATACGCTCGTGCTGGGTGGGCTGAGTGAGTACAACGAAAGCGATCTCGCTGTCGTTTCCCTTTCATCTCGCGACGACCCGACCGCTGATCCTTCTTCCTCCTCCTCCCTTTCTTCGCGCGTCCTGTTTCGTTCTTTTGATCGCAGTCGAGACTCTCGGATGGCTTTCTCGGTAATGGGCAGGACAAGCAGCTGAGTGGGCTGAAGATTTGGGAGGATATTGGGCGTCGCCGAGGAACGCGTTCTTGTTTCAGGTGAGCACGAACCCTCCTGCTTCGACGACTGAGTAGGAAAAGAGGCTGACGGTTTGACTGCTGGTGGGTCTCGTAACAGATCATCTTCCTCATCATCGGACCAGCTTTCCTCGCTGCTGCGAACTACATCTTGCTTGGGAGGTTGATCGAACGACTTGGGTGGGTTCGAAGCGTCCCGCTCTTCTTCGTCTTCTCGGAGGCGATGGATCTGACTTTGCTTCTCTCTTGTGGTCGTTAGTCAACGATACTGTCGTTTGGGGTACAAGACCTACACTGTGAGTCTCGTAAAACTCGCTCCGTCGCGTCCGTCGTCCTGTCTGACTCGTCCTCGCTTTCGAATCGCAGGGACTCTTCATCACGGGAGATCTCATCTCGCTCGTCGTTCAGGCTCTCGGAGGATCTATGGCTTCCATGGCGGACGATACCGCTGGCGCTGATAGTGGAGGTGAGTGCAAATCTGCTTCGTCTCCGTTTGAACGCGTCGAGTCTGACTCTTCGTTCCCATCGTTCGTCTCGTCCAGCTCGCATCATGGTCATCGGAGTTATCTGGCAGATGGTGAGCCCTCCTGCTTCCTATATCTCTTCCCTCGATCTCTCGAGCTAACCTCGCGTTTCCTTCAGGTCGTCATGCTCGCCTACACCTGGCTGCTCTGCGAGTTCATCTTTCGATACCTCAAGGATCGACCCGTCCGACAGATTCACCCTTTCGCCTGGACGCGGAACGCTCGAGCTCGGATCGCTGAGATGGAGGCGAACGGAGCACACTGCCCTGCGCAGATGACTTGGGGAGAGGAGAGGAGAGCGAAGTGGATGTTGGTTTCGATTTCGGGGTCGACGTTGTTGATTTTCATTCGGTGAGTCTCTCGCGTTCTGCGACTCTCGAGTACAGACGAGAAAGAACGCATCGCTGACTCCATCTCCTACTCCCTTCGCGTTTCAGATCGATCTACCGAACCGTAAGTCCGCGACGAGCGACGACGCGACTTCCGAACCACGAACGGCAAGCTGATCCTCTTTTTATACTTCTTCGATCCTCCAGATCGAGCTCCTCGACGGATGGACTGGTCCTCTCATCTCGAACCAAGGTCTCTTCAACTGGCTGGACGGAGTCCCAATCGTGAGCCGCGTCTCCTCGTCTCGTCTCGTCTCGTCTCGTTCTGCACCCTCTCACTCACTGACTCCCTCCCAATCCCCCACCCCTTGCTCTCCTCAGGCCCTCTCTCTCATCCTCCTTAACACCCTTCACCCCGTCTTCCTCCTTCCGTGAGTCCCTTCTCCATCCAACTCCGACGAACCTCGAAGAGTCGACGCGTCGCTGACCTCCTGCATCGTTTCGTTTTTCAGCGTCCAACCTCGGCAGAAGAACATCTCCAGCCCCATGGACTACGGGAACAACCGAAACTCCCACTACATATCTTCCAGTCAGACGAGACTCCAGGAGCCTCAAGGATACTACTAGAGAGGGATGAACGGCTCGGTCGTTCTTTGTTTCGTTTCCCTTCGTTTCTCGTGGTCTCCCGTCGGGTCTTCAGCAGCGCTGGGCGCGCGTTAATTTATCTCTCGTTATTAGAAACTTGTACTATCATGGAGTTGTGATCTCTCGAAATGATGCGGGGACCAAAAGAGAGACTTTCTTTTCAGTCGCGTCGCGACGCGAAACAAGAGCAGAGCTCTTGATCTCTCGTTCAGTTTGTAGATCTTGCCCATGCGAGACCGAGGTTACGAAAGAAGAGAAAGACATGCATGTGCTACTAAGGTAGAAAACTAGACATCAGAAGAAGAGAAAGCGCGAGAGAGAGGTTGGAGTTCGACGCGACGGCAAAATCGAACGAAGATGAAAGCAACGAGAACAAGAGGCGAACGAAGGAAGAGAATGAAAAGAAGAAGCTGAGGCGGTCGCAAACGACGGATTTTTGAGGGAGGGACGGATCATGAGGTGGCGTTCCGAGGGGGAGTGAGAGGAGTTGTTCGAATGGACGAAGGGACGCGCCGAGTGCAGTTGAAGTGGGTCGAGGGTGGTGATGGTAGTCGAAGAGATGTGGAATTGACTGAGATGGATGAGGAAGATATTGATTTGAAGTGAAGAGGAGAAGGGGAGGACCGGTTGAGAGGAGGGAGGTTGGCACGAAGTTCGACGCGACGATGCGGCACCGCGCTCTCCTAGGACGACGACGGCTGCTTCTGGACGACTTTGAGGCAGGTGGGAACCTCTTCGGGGTATTCGGATATGATGGTTTGGATTCGGTTGACCTGATCCTTCGTTTCGACGAAGGGGTATTCGGATATGATGGTTTGGATTCGGTTGACCTGATCCTTCGTTTCGACGAGGATAACGGCTGAAGTGATAGAGGGATGGAAGAGGGTTCGATCTCGCTCGACGAGAAGCTGGACGATGTCGGACCACCAGAACGAAGGAAGCCCACCAGGACCCCATTCCGTAAGATCCCAAACGATCGATACGTCGGTGGATACGATAGGAGATCCTCCAGCTCCCAAGAAGCACAATCCGTGACGAGGATTGCCGATCTCCATGTCCTCGTCCTCCCATACGAGATCCAGAGCCTCCAAGCGGATGGTTCGGAGTCGAGACCATCCCGAGATGGCCGAAGCCGTGTCTGACGAGAGACGGTAGACAGGCTCGTCCCAAAGGACCTTCCACGGATCTTTCGTGAGCTTGACGACGAGCTCAGTTGGGTTGAGCGCGGAGAGGAGAGGAGGGCAGAGGGAGAGGTTTCTCAGGACCCCAAGGTCGTCTTCCTCATCGTCCTCGTCCTGCTCAAACGGATCGATGTCCATGACGATCGAAAGGCGCTCGAGTTGAGGGAGGCCGTCCAAGCGAGCGAGCGAAACGTCGCCGGGGTGAAGGTGGAGGAGGCAGGTGGTCGAGGCGAATTCGAGGACTCGGATGTGATTGAGAGAGAGGCTCGAGGTTAGGCGAGATGACGAGGAGGGAGACTGTAGATCCAAACCCGTATGTTCTGATTCAGGACGCGTTCAGGAGAGATTGACGAGAAAAGGGAACTCACCCGTTTGCAGAAGGCCCAACGCAAGGTGTCTGAGCTCGTAGCCTCGATGAAACGGTAGAGTCCTGGGGAGAAGAGCTGAAGGCAAGCCATACTCGCTCGGCAGGTCCTTGCGACGGTCTGCTTGTCCGCAAGCGAGACGATGAGCTCGAAGATCTCGAGAGGGAACGAGTGAAGGAAGGGTCGAAAGCCGGAGTAGCTCTCGGCCTGCTTCTTGATGGTGAAGTTCGGGAGATCGGGGAAGGAGTCCTTGAGGGGAGAGATCTGAACCAAAGAGGAGAGTTCAGGTTAGTCTGATGTAGGAGAAGAGCTGAGAAGAGAGGAGAGGGAGTGAGGAAGAGGAGAACGAGCTCACCTCGGCCCATCTCCAAACTCCTCTGTTCGCCTTCCTAGACTCCGTAAGCTGCAAAATCGACTGAAGAGCTCCCTCTTCCTCCTTCAGAATCCACATCCCCTCTGGTTCGATGACGGACTGATGTCTCTGGAGGTGGGAGATGGCGGAGGAAGCGATTCGAAGAAGTTGAGCTCGTTCGGTTTGAAGGTTGGCGACTTGAGCTCGAAGCTCGTCGTTCTCGCGTTTGAGGAGCGTGGTTTCGACTCGAGGAGAGTCCGATGGGTAAGCAGAGGGGTCGATAGGAGAAGGAGAGGCCATCTTGGAGCGAAGGTGGGAGGAGGGAGAGGGTCGAAGCTGGCAGGAAGGAGAGAGGTGAGCTCGCGAGATTCGAGGTCAAGGCGTTTTGCCTCCGTTCGTGCAGGCGGCCGACACAGATTTTCAAGTTTTTGGTAGGTCATAGTATGGAGGAAGATCAAGGTCTTCCATGAGCTTCGATCAGTCTTTCGCAGTTGAGCTTCTTTCGGAGTCAAAATCGACCTTCTGAGACGAACGAAGCTCAACTTCGAAAGTCGCTTCCAACGCTCACGCCTTCTCTCCCTCCCTTCATCCCTTCTCACTCAGTCTCTCCCTCAGCCGAAAAGAATGGAGTCGCGTGTCTCTCAGTTTGGTCGTACGCTCGGACTCTCGCCGGGATTGCATCCTCCCACAAGCCAGCTTCCATCCTACAGCGCTCTGACGACGTTCAACGACCCGGTTCGTCCTTCTTGTTGTTGGGTCGTCCACTTGAGCTTAGGGATGTCTGCAGGATGTGGTTCAAAGCTTGTTGTATAAAGCTAGCTACTCGAAAGGTTTATATACTATGGAAATGGTCACGTGATCTGAAGGTAGCTTACAAAGCTGTTGTTCACTAAGGAGGGTTACTGACATGGGGACTGAACGAGACGCGTTACTAAGCTACTACGTAAGACCTCTCTGCGAGTCGCCACCTTCCAACACTTCTGGTCCTCGCGTCCTTTCTTTCCAGGCTGATGGCGCTTGCTTGAAAATGAACAGGAAGACGATTTGACGAAGAAAGAAGTCGACGAGTTCCGTGTCAGTCTGAGTGACGAAAACGAGGGACGAAGAATCTGGACTGGGTCGCTGACCGTCTCCTCCTCCTCCTTTCGTCTCTCACCCCAGGCTCGATCGTCCGCTGAGTACCTCCCTTCGATGAACAAGGTGATCTTAGAGACCAAGGTGAAACCAACCACCCTCGCCAACACTCTGAGGCTCGTTGTCTTCATCGGCCTGAAGCCCGTCACCCCTTACGATCGTCGCTTCGTTCGCGAGCACGGCGATGAAGCCCTCGACTACTTCCTCGCTCTTCTTAGAATCGTCTATCAGCTTCCCGACTATCTGTTCCAGGTTAGTAGTTTTGGCTGTGTTCGACCCGTCTTGACACTGACTCGGACCTCTCCTCCCCCCACCCACCTCAAGTTCTCGACGATCAAGGGATCGAGAGCAGGAAACCATCAACGCGGAACTCCTTCTCCATCTCACTCACGTCCTTCAGCATCGATACGACGATCTCATCGCCGCCTATCCTGGAGCCTCTCTCTCAGTTCCAACAGTCTCCGGCCAACAGCGAATGGCCCTTCGTCGTCTGTCCCGGATCGTCAAAGCCGACCCGACGCTGAGCCTGGGAGACGAGGAGAAGGATCGATTGTTGAGCCTCCTGCTCGAGGAGATCCCCCAGGTAGGAACCCTCAGTCTGGATCTTACGAGGAAAGAGGGAACGCTGGGGAGACCAGCTGTGTGGGACGCTTGCGAGTGGCTTCGAACCGAGTGGGAGAGGAAGGAAGACGTGAGATGCGTCGAGCTGAAGGACGGCGAAGAGTTGGAGGCTTGTGGTCGAGTGAGTCACAAAGTTTTTCGTCCAAGTCCACCTTATCATCACAAAATCACCCTGACTAGTTTTCCTTCCACAGTGCTTTACCGTTCGCTATTGCTCGAAAGGTCAGTCACGTGAACTCGTCGAGCTCTCCTCCTTTCTCTCTTCCCTTTCCTCTCATCGTCCTTCTCGCTAGCTGACACCTCTCCCCGTTTTTCTCGTTTCCAGAGCATCAAAAACTTCACTGGAAACAGCACAAGCACGAGTGCTTCAAGTCGAGCTGGTGAATCGGCGTTCGATTCGGACGGGAGTCAGTCGCGTCGATTCAATCGTGAGTCGCGTCTCACCGTCTCACTCGCGCATCTTCTTTTGAGCATCTTCTAAGTGGGTTCCATGCTGCCTCGTTCCACCACAGGTCGGTGATACTCGTACAATCCATGCTTCAGCGAAGATCGGACGCGTCGAAACGAGGTCAACCTGTCCCTTTCTCGTTCCTTTCTTTCGTTCGATCCTCACTGACCTGCTCCTCTTCCCCTCGCCCTCGCTCCTCCTCAGACCTATGCTACACCACATCGTCTATGCGTATGCAACGTCTTTTATGCTCTTCTTGTCTTCATCCTCGCAAGTTTTCTTCCTTTTCGCACCTCGCGCTCGAGATCAAGAAAGGAAAGCGTCGTCGCAATTCCTCGCTCTCGTTGGCGTGAGTCCGGAGCGCGTAAGTACACAGGCTCTTTCAAAAATCTCTCTCGAGATCTTCCTGGGATCGCGAAGGGTCCGAGAAAGATTGGAGTGAGCACTTGAGCAATCGCGCTCGTCGAGACGCGTCGACCGACGAATCCCCTCCGCTGAACTGGTTTCAGTCTTGACTCAAGGATTGTCTTCCATCCCGCGATGACAAGCGAGCGAGCAAGAATCGAATGAAAGCTAATACTACGACTAGCTCAATCCTTCTTCTCCCCTCTCCCCTCCTCTCCCACCTCGTTTGACAACGCGATTCGATCCAACGGCAGTTCCGGGTCCTTCTTTTCCGTCGAAGACGAAGACGTCGTCTCAAGATTGACAGTGGAGCTACTACCTAGAGGGGTTCGAACACCACAGAAGGAGCGAAAGAGAAAGCACAAGAGGGGATGAGGAGGTTCAGCTCGCGCTCGACCCTTCCTTGTTTCATTCGAGCAACTGAGAAGATGGCCTGAAGAGCGCACTCACCGAGAGCCGTGACGATAAAGTAGCCTGTGAGATAGAACTCAACTACGCAACTGACGATGATCCAAGCCCCCTGGCTCCCGCTGCTCAACCACTTCTCCTCCTCAGGCCTATCCATCATCAGGATCACATCCCAAAGGAAAGCGAACGACAGCCAGTGAAGCAGCCTCGCCAGCCTGTTCCACCACTGCTCGTCTTCCTTCGTGTCCGCGTCGAAGGCGGAGAGGAAGATTTTGTGAACGAGGAGGGGCCTGAAGAGGTTGAGGAGGAAGGAGAAGACGGCGAGGATGAAGAGGGAGCGAAGGGGTTCGGGGAGGAGGAAGGGGTTGATGGGAAGGCTGAAGACGTAGTGGGCGAGAAGAAGATGAATTGAGAAGATTATGGAGATGAGGAGGAGGATGAGAAGGGGAGGGGTCGAGGTGGGGGGAGCCATGAAGGAACTGGAGGAGGGAAGGAAAGAAGGAGGGAAGAAGGGAGGGACGTGTGAGCTTTGAACTTTCGTCGTTCGTTCCTCGTTTTCCTCGACGAGGGACACAGGGTTGCCAGATGTCACCTAACTAGAGACGACACTCACAATACGCTGCTTTTAGCTCGAGAACCGTAACTGGGAGGAGGACGTGGTGGTTGGAGGAGAAGAGGCGAGAAACGTCGACCTGTTCAGCGAAGGTGACAACCCGAGAAACAATTCGGCTGTGATGCGTTCCGAGAACCAGAACAGGCAGATTTTCTCTTCGACAGGAGTAAAGATGAACAGATCAGTCTCTTGTTCTCAGGTCTTTGGCTTTCGACACGAAAAACCTCTGAGCTCGTCGCCAACAAAGCCATCTCCTCAGGCGACCTGCTGGTGCCCTCGCTCTTCTTTCTCGCCGCAAAGGGATCTCTAGAAGCCCAGACGGGACACTCGCCTGCATTGAGATCTGAACCAGGATTCTACGAGTGCCTTGAAGACAAACACACACGTCTGAGAGTCAGAACGACGCGTTCGAGGAGAGGAGGGAGGGAAGGCAGAGCTCACCTCGACCTCGACGACGCTCGCGTTCATTTCTCCTCCGCTATAGCCTCTACGGTAGCCTCTGGTTTCTTCTCTTGCTCAGTAGACGGCAAAGATATCTCCACTGAGGTGGTCGATGGATCCGAGGGATACGAAGATCCGTGGTAGACTTTGATGGAAGCGAAAGGAAAGAAGGTCGGCTCGAGCTCACTCCCCTCTCCTTGCCTAGACTCTGGGACACTCACGGTTGAGAGCAACAAAGATGCCGACAGCTATCTCTCCTGAGCCGAGCCTCCAGTTGAATATGAGCTCCTCGTGGTACTCCAGCTCTCGACTGGACGGACACGGCCATCTCTGTCCGAGGATCTCGTGCCAGAGGAGAGCGAAAGCGATCCACTGCACGTTGCTCGAGGCCCAGGAAGCGACGCTCCGAGTTTTTGAGATTCGGGAGGGAGAGATTGCGAGGTCGAGAATGACGGGTTTGAGGAAGACGAGGGTGAAGGAGGAGATGGAGGTGAGGAGGAGGAGGGAGAGGAGAGGTTCCGGGATCGTTCCCAAGCTGAGGGAAAATCCGAAGTAGTGAGCGAGAGCGATGTGGGGGAGAGCGACGGCTGCTACGGCGAGAAGAGAGGAGGGGAGGAAGGAGAAGGCCATGTTGTTGTTTCCTCGTTGCTGGTCGTTGAGGACGAGACGACAAAAGACTACAAAAGAGGGAGGGAAGGAAGGTCGAAGCTGAACGAGTGCTCCTTCCCTTCGATCTTCAAACGGCAACAACCTCGAGAAAACTCGCTCTCTCCTTCCATCTCCCCTTCTGGAATGCAAGCTGCCACTCTTCGTAGACGGACCGCCAAATTAGACAAATCTCAAGCCAAACTCGCTGCCTCTTCGGACCCCTCGATCCCTCCTCCTCGACGCTCCTCCTCTCACCTCATGTCCGCTCGTCTTCGCCTCATCTCCACGGCAGTCGTCATTCTCGTAGTCTTCGTAGCGCTCAAAGCTCAAACTTCGTCCTCTCGGATCGCTCAAAAGTTCTCGGACGAGGAGGGAGATTGGGTGGTAGGGAAGCTGGAGGAGAGCTATGCCATCTGTTCAGCCCGAGGAGAATCGAAGTCGATCTGGACGGTCGATCAAGAAGGAGACGAGACTGTAGAGTGTCTCGTAGTCAAGGGGAAGGAGGTTCTGGAGACTGGGAGCTTAGGTTCGTACCATCTCTATTGTTTCCTCGAGCAAACAAAGGGAAGATGGTCAAGAAGGAAGGAAGCTCGAGCTCACCGCCGTCGCTTCCTCTCCCTCTTCCTCCAGCTCATGTTCGATCAAAGTACGGAGACCTCGACACCCTTGGACCTCCCAGCTCGCCTTCAGCTCAAGTTCCGCTCTCAGCATCAAAATCAGGCATCAAGATCCACTTCCTTCCCTCTGCATCGGCCATCACCGTTCGTCCTCTCGCCCCATCCCTTCCCCGTCCTTGTTGTCCTCGTCGACGTGAGCTGACTTCTCCCTCGATCTCATCAGCCTGGTCTTATCGACTCACACGGTCACATCCTCGAGTATGGTCACTGGAAGAGCTCTGTCGGACTCGTGGGAGCCTCGTCAAGCCAAGGTTCGCGCGCCGCTTTCGCGACCTTTTTCTTCATCTGCTCATTCACGGACTGTCGTTCCTTTTTCGCTGGTAGACGTCGTCGAGCGCCTGAAAAGCTTTGTTCTGAAGCAGGGATGTGAGTGCTTATCTTCGACTGGCCTTGGACTGGCGAGCGAAGGGGGAACCTGATCGCCCTCTCTTCTCCCTTCGACCAGGCTCTCATCACGACAAGGCCTGGGTCGAAGGAATGGGATGGGATCAGAACGTTTGGGAGGTCAAGGAGTTTCCTACTGCTGTGAGTTCACTCCGCCCGTCGACGCTGAAATCAAGCTCATCGTTCCCTTCTTTCGACGTTTCGCAGGCCGATCTCGAAGCTGAGCCGACGCGTCTGTCTCGCATTCCACTTTGCTGCCTCTTCGACGAGACCTGACCTTCATATTTTATCTTTCTTAGTTGCCGGACTTCCCATCGCTCTCACTCGGATCGACGGCCACGCTCTCTGGGTCTCGGAAGCGATCCTCAAGCTCATGTCTCCTCTGCCCTCCTCGATTCCTGGAGGAGAGATCGTTCGCGATTCCAACGGACGTCCCACCGGTGTCTTTGTCGACAACGCCATGAATCTGGTCGAGGCTGTTCGTCCGTCAAGAACAGAGGAGCAGACGCTGGGCTTCCTGAAGAAGACGATGAGGGAGGGACTGAAGAGAGGTTTGGTCGGAGTGCACGACGCTGGTGTGCCGCCTGAAGACGTCGCTTTCTTTCAAAAGTGAGTCTCCACTCTCCTTCTACGTCTCTTACTACCCGAGCTCAGATCTGATCGTCTCGCTGTCTCATTCTCCTTTCGCAGAGTCGCCGCTTCCTCGTCCCTCCCTCTTCGCCTTTACGCCATGCTAGCTTGCCCCGATCGTTCCATCTACTGTGGTGCGAAGCAGGCTCAGATCCCTTGGGAGAAGTACGATGGTCGTCTGGTGCTTCGTTCGGTCAAGCTCGTGGCGGATGGTGCCCTTGGAAGGTGAGTTTGACGACGCGTCGAATCTCGAGCTCGAAACGACTAACAAAAGCTAACCGTCCCCTCTCTCCTCTCGTTTCTTCTTTCGCAGCTGGGGAGCTGCCATGATTGAGCCTTACTCTGACCGATCGGACGGCTGGAAGGGTATCATGCTCGCTCCGGAGGAGCGGTTCCTCCCTTTGATCGCCGATTGGGTCGACGCTGGATGGCAGGTCGTGAGTCTCCCTTTCTCCTTCATCTTCGAAGACGCCGCCGTCTGAGCTGATTAATTGATCTTCCTCCTTTCCCTCAGAACGTCCACGCCATCGGAGATCGAGCCAACCACGCCGTACTTAACGGATTCGCCGCGTCGCCTGAAGCTGTTCGACCTCGTCTCGAACACGCTCAGATCCTCACTCCTGACGATCTTCAGAGGGTTGTCGATCTCGGAGGTCAGTCTGCAGAGCTTCTCTTAGTCCTTAGTCGTTTCTCTCGTTGCTGACCTGTTTTCGGTTGACTTCTCCAGTCATCGCGTCCTACCAGCCAACTCACGCGACGGTTCGTTCCTTTCGTCCCTCCTCGTCGTCCCCTCCTTTTCTGACTCGAATCTCCCCCTCTTGCAGTCCGACATGAACTACGCCGAAACCAAGATCGGCTCGGATCGTATCAAGACGGCTTACGCGTGGCAGTCCGTTCTTCAAAAAGGAGGTCGAATCGGTTCGTCTTCGTCTCGTCCTTCATCGCTCCTCGTCCCCGCCCTCAAACCTCTCCCCGTTTCTTTTCGTTCAGCTCTCGGAAGCGACTTCCCCATCGAATCCGCCGATCCTCTCAAAGGGTTCTACGCTGCTGTGACTCGGCTCGATGAGAGCGGGGAATCGCCGCATGGAAAGGGAGGATGGTCAGTTCGACGTCTCGCGTCTCGTCCTTTTCTCTCTCTTTCTTTTGATCGCACGCAAACTGACTCGACTCTCGCTATCTTTCATCCAATCAGGTACCCCTCCGAACGTCTCACTCGAGCTCAAACCCTCAAAGGAATGACCCTCGATGCCGCTTACGCTTCGTTCTCCGAGAACATCACTGTTCGTCCTCTCCTTCACTCTTTCTCTCTCTCTCCCCTTCCATCCTTCCCTCCCCCTCCAACTGACCTCTCTCTCCTCTTCCTTGAACTTTGTTCGCTCGATTGTCACAGGGCTCCCTCGTCCCAGGTAAACGAGCCGACTACGTCGTCTGGGATCGCGACATCAACACCGTCCCTCCCGACCAGATCCTTCAAGCCAAAGTCCTCCTCACCGTCATTGACGGGCAACCTGTTTTTGGATCGCTTTGGTAGACTCTCTATTTACGTTTATAAACATATCTCTCATCCCGCGTTCGGATCCAGTCGTGTCGTCTCTGAAAGAGGGGAGAAACAAAGAAAAGCAAAGGGAGCGCCGTCGACGACACGTCTTGCTCTCGCTCTCCCTTCAGAGCCTCGTTCGTTCGTTCCCAAAAACACAGAACGTCAATCGATACAAAGAAAAATGTCCTCTCGTCCCCCACTCACTCACTCACTCAACAAAAACAACCAAAGCGACCTACGGCCTACTATCTAATGGATACAAAAATCACGTCCATCCTCGTCTCGTCTCGCTCGACCTAACCTCTCCCACCCCCACCCCCTCCAATACCCCACCCGAACCCTCTCTCCCCACCGGGTGAAGGTGTACTCCTCACATCGCTGACCGCCAACCCCATCGCGAACGGTGAGCTCGGATGGAACGAGTACCTCGATCCTCCTGGTGTGAACCCATTTGAGGCGGAGAGGAGGGACGGGGTGGTTGGGTCGGGGAGGGAGTGGAGGGAGAGGGAGAAGGGGTGGGTGGTTTGGGGGGAGGGCTGGAGGTGAGAGAAAAATGGGGGGGAGGAGGGGAGGGAGGGTCAGTTTGAGAGACGAACGACGCGCTCGAGAGAAACGAAACGAACCGGCAAGGACGATCCTGGCGGGATTGGGAGAGTCGTTTTTGACGACGAAGACGAGGACATGTTCGTTGGAAGTCGTGAGAGGGAGGAGGAAGAGGGGAGTCGACGAAGGTGAATGGGAAGGTTGTTGGGTAAGGTTGAGATCGGGGGAGGAGGGAGGGAGGGAGGAGGGAACTGAGCTTGAGCCTGGGTGTTTGAAGGCAGGAGAGGTGGTGGGGATTTGGGTTCTTGGCCGTTGGTAGCGAAGGTATTGTTGGAGTAGGTGTAGGGATCTTCTGTTTTTGGAATCCTTGAGGAGGATGCTTCGGCGTTTGTTGAGGAAGGAGGAGGGAGGAGGGGAGGGGAGGCTGACTGGATCGTCGTCGTTGGGACGGCGAGGGATGGGACGGCCTGTTGTTGTTGCTGTTGTTGTCGTTGTTGAGTTCCCTGGACCCACCCGCTATCAGCACCACCCTCCCCTGCCTCCCTAGCGATCTGATTCCTTCTCTCCATCTCTGCGACGTTGAGATCGATTCCAAACAAGTTCGGACGACTCGTCGCATCTCCTCCACTGCCTCCTCCTCCTCCTCCTCCTCCCAAATCTCGGAGCTGACCCCTCAACCTGCCCACCTCGTCCCTCAACTCCTGATTCTCCCCCTCTAAGACAGTCAACCTTCCCTCTAGGACCTCCAACCGCTCCTTCTTCCTCGTCCTGAAAGCTGAGGCTGCGAGTCGATTCCTCTCCCTTCGACGAGCTTTGGGGTCCTTGTCTGGATTCGATCCGCTCGCCGTAGGAGAAGTTGAAGACCGAGAGTGGGAGGAGGAAGGATATCGTTTCTTTTGGTTCGTCGTAGGAGTGGGTTTCGAGGAAGAGGAGGGAGGCGATCCTGCTGGTAGTGGTGCTGAAGGTGGAAGGAGAGGTTGATCGTACGAAGAGGTCAACGTCGTCGACGTCGAAGTGGGCTGAGGAGGGAAGTAAGAAGAGCCTACAGCTCCTCCTGGATCGTGTTGAAGAGCCATCTCGGGGTAAAGAGGGAAAGACTGGGAATCTACAGGGAAGACAGAGCGGGCGAGGAGAAGGGAAAGAAGGAAGGGAAGGGAGGGGAAGAGGGTAGAGGGAAGAGGGAGGAAAGGTTCCAGGGGAAATGGATGACGTGGTGATGACGCAAGTTAGGGCAGAGGAAGAAGGAGAGAAGATTTTCTTGACGTTTACACCGAGGGTGGACTCAGATCTGAGTAGCAGATCCCAAGGTGGAAAAAAAGGGCGAAAAGAAGCGAGAAAGTTTGCTCGGTCTCCAAGGCGACGAGCGAGCGACGCGTCCGACTCCTCTTCGGCTCGCTCTTTCCTTTCTACAAGTTGAAAGAGAGAGGCAGAGAGACTTACACAGCGCATTTCTGACTGTGATCTCAGTTGATCTAGAGGGTCAACTTTCTCCGAAAAAGAAATAAACAAAGACGGATCTCTCTTTCCGAAGCTCACCTCTTCCCTCGCTCGCCCTCCTCCTTGACCTCTCCTCCAACCATCGACGCGAGATCCACCCGTTTCCCCTCCTTTCACCTCCCCCCTCACCATGGCCACAGCATCCGAATATCAGCATGGAACCTCGTCGGACTTTGAATGGGACGAAGGTGAGCTCTTGGATCTCTCGCGTTCGGACGACGGAGGAAGGGAGGAGAAGGAGGGTCGAGTCGTGAGTGAGAGGTTCTCTCTGCTCGACCTGGAACAGGGAAGGCTCCTTTCGGTCGCGGTTTCCTGAAGGACATATATTGTGGAACGCCGAAATGCACTCAGCTCGAGCGAAGAGGCTGGATGGGATGGGTACGAAGGTCGAGAAGGGAACGGAGGGAGGTGAGCTCGACAGCATCGAGCTCGAGCTCAGCACTTCCTCCCCTCGTTCTCAAGCATCCCTCTCTTCTTCTGGATGACATCCATCTCACTCAGACCAGATCTAGACGTAGATGGTCAGACTTCCCTATCAGCAAACGTTTGAAAGGTCTCGGAGCGAGATCGTGGCCCTCTTTGAGCTCGACCCACCCTCCTTCCCCTCTGCCTCTCACGTCTCTGACCACTACCCCTCCTCTTCGCTCTCCCAGGCTACAACACCTTGATCGAACAGATCTCTCTCACGAATGTCGTCGAGTGAGCTTCTTTTCTTATTCGCCTCCCCTCTCCGCATCGACTCGGAATTCATCTCTCTCTCTCTCTCCTTCGCTCTCCTTCAGATCCGACTGGTCCACCCTTCGAGACATCCTCAAGCACAAACTCCACTCCAACATCCTTCACTTCCTCGCTCGTCCCCCTCCAACCCTCATCGCTTCCCTCACAGGTCACACCAACCAGGTTCTTCCTCCAGCAGGTCTCGAACCCTCCCTCTTCGACCGTTCGCCAGCTCTCCCCGAAGACATCGAGCGGTTCGCAGCTGCTACCACCAACGGACTCGTCACAGCTCCTCCTCCTCCTTCAGCAGAACCTCAGAAGGATACAGAGGTCTTGGATGCTGTAATGAGTGCTTCTGCTGGAGAGGGAGAGGGAGAAGGAGCGGTTGGGCTGGTCACGAAGGAGGAGGAAGGAGGGGAGACGACGTTGAGCACAGAGGAGAGGGAGAGGGAGGAGGTCGAGAAGGCGATTGGGAACGGGTTGGGACCTGCTGATGTGATCGGAGGGAGGACGCTGCCCAACTGGATGAACGAGAGCGAGGCGTTCTTCATGGAGAGGAGGCTGAGAGAGCTGCTGGACGAGTTCCAAAAGTGAGCTTTCGCGTCGCCTCGTTCCCTCTTCCTCTTCGTCTCACTGACCTCGAACGCTGACTTCGCTTCGAACTCTTCCCTTACAGCAAACCTCCCTTCACCATTCAACGTCTCTGCGAACTTCTCACCTTCCCAAACGCCCTCCACTCAGCTTCAGGGAAGTACCTTCGGGCCATCGAACGAACCCTCCTCGTCACCTCCTCCTGGTCCCCTCCCATCCACGCCTCGGACACCAACGGCTTCCTCCCCGGCTCCACCAGCCACCGAGATGGAGACTCCTCTTCTTCCTCTTCGTCGTCGGACGGAGGAACTCCCCGCTACGCCAACACTCCCATCTTCAGTCCCATTCCTTTCCTCGCGAGAGACGAACCCGACGCGACCGGCTCGCTTGGAGGAATCGGCGGAGAGATCGAAACCAAAGCCATCCTTATGAGCCCTCTTTTACTCAACTCTCCCGACCCCTCCTCCTCCAACTCCAACTCCTCTGGCTTCTCTTCGGCCTTCCCTTCGTCGTCGTCCAACGCGTCGGTCCCAACCATGGACCTCTTCCCTTCGTCCCTTCCTCCCACCACCACCTCGACCACTACCTCTTCTTCCTCTCCAATGACCCCCTCCGTCCTCTCCACCTCCGAAATAACAGTAGACGAACTCGATCTTGGACCTATCCCAACGTCAACTCTTCCTCCCGTCCCTTCAACCTCCTCCTCAACCGACGTCGCCACCTCCCCAACTCCCCAACCCCACCTCATCTCCCCTCGTCCTGTTGCGCTCTCGTCAACAACAACCCTCTTCCCACCTACCTCTCCCTCAGGAAACTCAACCATCGATCTACCTCTCCCTCCTCCTCCTGGAGAGGAGGAGATTCGAAGTCCTCCCATCGAGCGACGCGTTCGTCAGAAGGTCTCGTTCGATGAGCTTCCTACTCAGCCGGAACCGAGAGTGGTTATTTCACCGGCGAGGGAAGGGGAGGTGAGGAAGGCTGTGGTCGCGGAGCCTGCTGGAGTGGACGACGGGGAAGAGGAGGAGAACGAGAAGGCTGAGGGAGCGAGCGAGGAGATGGTGGGTGTGGAGGCTGAGGACGGTGAAGGAGGAGAAGGAGCAGGAGCTGCTGAGGTCGTTGAAGGAGAGAAGGTCGAGACGGAGGCTGAGAAGGAGAAGGAGGAAAAAGCAGAGGCGGAGAGGGAGAGGAGGAGTTTGAGTCCGACGCCTGATCCGAGCAAGATCGTTGCGGCGAGGGAGGAGGAGAAGATGGAGGTGGATATCCCTGGGACGGCTGGTGTCGGTGCTGCTGAGGCTGAGGTGGGAGGAGGGAGTGCTTAGTTAGGTAGCTATCGTCTTGGTGGTTTCGTTTCTTGTTTCGCTTTCGATCTTTACGCGTTGATGAGTTGGTTCGAACCGCGTCGTCTTTTGCTCACTCTCTCGTCCTCGACGCTCTCAGTCACGTCGCGTAAAGATTAGTTTATGTTGGCCCTGGAAAAGCTTGGGAGATGCGAGAGGTGTCTCGCTCCTCACTCAGGCCGAGGAGAAGACGCGAGAGCGGCCTGCGGAGAGGAGGGACCTTTGGGTGAGCTCGAGCTGAACTCGACTTCTCGCCGCCAAACCACCAGCATTCCAGCGTCTCTCTCCTTCTCGACATGCAGCAAGAACCTCAAAACGTCATCAGACTCGCTGGATGTGCTCATTGTAAAGAAAAGAACCCTCAAAACAGGTGAGATCAGTGGCGGTCTGTCGAGAGTGAGGAAGGTCGGAGCTGATCCTTCCCTCACTCGTCCTCCACGTTCGCAGGTGTCCGTGTAGATCCCAGTACTACTGCAACAGGGTGAGTCAAAGAAGGGATAAAACACGTCTCTCGCTCACGATGAGCCTTTTTCACTCGCGCTGTGGCAACTCTGCAGACATGCCAACGTCGAGACTGGGCGAGGCACAAGAAGGACTGTGGTCTCTTCTCGAAGGCTGGACAGGATATCGAGGTCGTAGGTGAGCTCAAATCTGTTCGATGATAAGGAGGAGGAGCTCGTGAGACCTCGAGAGAGCTCGGATGAGGGAAATATATCGAGAGTCGGGTCGCATCCCTGACCTCTGTGGTGTTCTCTTTACACGGTGGGTCAAGCTTCTCTCGTTTCTCTTCATGGCTCGAGGAGATCAAAGACGAGACGTCTCTCTCACTGCCGACGGCGAGTCCTTCCACTACAGATTTAGACCAGCGGGAGCCATGGACTCGAGCCACAAGGCTGTCGTCGTCGAGATCGGGACCTTCAGCGTACAGAAGTTGACGGAACCTCAGAACTTCCGTGTCTATCAAGGAGACCCAGAGAAGACTAGCAGGCTTATAGAAGAGCAAGTTCGTTCGCCGATGTTGGAAGGTTCGTCCCAAGACGCCACGTTCGAGCGACGTTGCTTCCCTCGCTGATGGCTGGCTCACTCGTTTTCTTTTCGCAGAGCTGAACGAGTGGCTCGCGATCAAAGCAGGAGATCTTTCAGAGATCTTCACCCAGGAGATGAACCTCTTCGATGACTCCAACAGATTCAAGATCGTGAGTCTCAATGCGAACGAATTTCGCCTCTCGAGTTGCGCTGACCGTTTCGACTTCGACGCGTCGTTCGCTTTCTTTCAGAACGAAACCGCCTGCATCATCAACCTCGACTACGATCCCTCCTCCTCGAATCTCATGGATCGCTTCAAGGTCGCTCGTCTCGTCGGATGCTTCAGCTTCGCAGAGGTAAGGCTCGTTTTCTTCGAGTTCGCCGAGCGTCGAACGACCACTGACCCTCGCTCGTCGACGACGCGTTTGATTCCGTCCAGCTCTCCTCTCCTCCCTCGTTCGAGACCGACGAGTGGAGCCTCAACGTCGAAGCCGCTATCCAAGGTCGAGCCCATCGAATCCGAATCCAGAACCTTTCTCCAGATCACGTCCTCTTCTGCTTCATCGTCTTGTTTCCGTGCGTGCTTCGCTCGATTCGAACCTCGCCTCGTTTTCTCCCCAACTGATTGACCTCGCGTTCGTTGGCCGTATCAAACTTAGTGTGGAGCCTTGGTCGCTCGTCACTCATATCGATGGCTCCAAGGAAGCTGTAGAACACGTCGAGCCCGATCCGAACTGGAGGGAGAGGTTGCTCGGAGAGTGAGGCTTGAAGGCGCGTCGTCGAATTGAAGCTCTCTTCTCGCTTTCGTAGTTATTGGGCGCTCTCGCTGGTGAGATGGAAGAAGAGAGGGTGGGACATGAGAGCGATATGTATGTGTGCGTTTCCGAGAGAAAGAAGGAAAGAGAGAACAAAGGCAAGGAGAAGGGAAGGGAAAAGAAAACGAAACGACTCGAAACGCAAGAGCACAAGCGAAATCGAAGCAGATCAAGAAAACTACCTACAGAGGAAGTGGCACGAGCACAAACCGAACCGAAATCGTCACACACAAGAAACGAGTAGAGAAGAAAAGCTAGGGGTATACCTAATCGAAGAACCAAAAGAAACCGAACTCAAACGCAAGATCGAAAGCGAGAAAAACGACGCGTCCCTCTCCTCGCTCTCCTTCCCAGATCTCCCTCCCTCCTCGACAACCTCCGCCTCCTCTACTCGTCGTTAACCCCGCCCAAAGCGTTCGCAAGACCCAACAACACTCCCACCCCACTAGCCACAACTCCCAACCCTCCCGCCAACCCCGTTCCCCTAAGCGAGTTCACAACGAACCCACCCTCCCCTCCTCCCACCTGAGTAGCCAAAGCCCCCCAAACTCCCAACCTCAAGATATGGAAAACGAGCGTCTTCCCACCCGCATTGTTCTTGCTCCCAATAAGCAACGCCAGCACCGCGGGCACGACGACCGTCAACGCGCTCCACGCGACGAAAGGATGAACGAGTCGTTGGTTGGCGTCCCATCCTTTAAAGGACGCTTGCCAGTCGATGACTCTGAGATCGACGTTGAGCCAAGGGTGGTTGACGTTGTGGTTAGTGAGGACTACGTTGGGTGGGGGGGCGAGGTTGTATTCTCCTGCGATGGGAGCTTTGGCGGAGGCTGGGTTGGTAGGGTAGGCGGGAGGGAAGGTGAGGGTGAAGGTTTTGAAGATGAGGGTTGTGAGGAGGAGGGGGAGGAGTTCGAGGAGGAGGAGGAGGAAGGTTTGAGTGGATTGGGAGGAGAGGATCTGGGTGGGCGGGGAGGGGAGGAGGGGAGGAGAGGTCAGGATCGCGTGAAGGGGGGAGGAGGGAGAGCGAGAGTCGTTCGACCCGTCTCGCTTCGACTCGTTCGAGCTCAGATTTCGAGACAGACAGAGAGAAAGGACAGAGGAGGACTCACTCGTCCACTAGGAGTCCAGACCTTCTTCTCCCAGAACCCTTGAGCCTTCTTGATCAACACCTCCGCCTGATCAACAGCAACAACCACCTCGTTCTGGACCTCCTCCTCAGCCTCCTGCACAACCTCCTTCGCCTTCTTGGCGACCCTCAACGAAGCCCTCCTTCCCGACGCCAGCTCCTCCTCGACGTGCTCCCCAACAGCGTGAACCTTCTCGACGACGTCCTCAGCGACAGCGACTGGTCGAGCGAAGATGGAGTTGGCGAGCTTCTTAACGGATCCGGGGATGGCGAGGGAAGGGAGGGAGTCGGTGACCTGCTTGATGGGGGATCGGGGGAGCTCTCTTCCTTTGGGGATTCCACCACCGTTGTAGGAGGAGGAGGAAGGGCCAGAGGAAGGATGAAGGTACTGGTCCTCGGGAGAGTGGGAGGAAGGGACGTGCTCGTCATCGTCGTCTCGGTTGGTGGCAGGAGAGCCAGAGGAAGAGCCGCCGGGGGTGGAGTCTCTGCAGAACGACGGAGAGGATAGGAAGGGAAGGGTTAGTGGAGGTTAAAGTCGAGGATGGCAGGGAGGAAGGGAGGAGGCAGCGAGGCGAGCGAGAGGGAGGGGGAAGGGAGGGGGCGAGGTTGAGGTGAAACGAACCGAATGGCGACGGAAGGACGACCTCGAGGACCTTTCTCGTAGAGCTTGGAGAATCGAGGATCAGCTTTCCAGGTCTGGATGGCGATGACGAGCGGGCGACGAGGATGAAAAGGAAAGAAGAAGGCGGGATGAAGGTCAGTCCTTGTTCAAACACTCTCTCTGCTCGTTCTTGCTTCCCTTCCCTCGGTTCCTTCCTTCCCCTCCCTCGAGCGAGATAAGATTCAACCTCGACGCGCAGAAGAAAGGTACGAGCTCGTCAAGCGTCCATCCACCCTTACGCCACTCAAATTTCAGCCCCGAGGAGGTTAAAACCAGATGGATGGACGCGTTCGAAAAAAGAAAACAACAGAGAGAACGGGAGAAGGGAGAGCGAGATAGACGGAGGGACTTACGGATTCGTTGTGAGAGAGCGCCTTCTTGATGGATTCGATGATATCGGTTTTGGAGACAGGGATAGGGTTGATCTCCATGGCAGTGGCAATCTCTTGAAGACTGGAACCAGCGAGGGAGAGAAAGAAAGGGAAGGGAGGAGGGAAAGGAAGGGACAAGAGGTCAGGTCAGTTTGAGCTCGCTTCGTTCCACGCCAGCAATGGTAGAGGACTTACTCTGCTTTCCTCTTGGCGAGAAGAGCTCCCTTGTACTCGATGGTCACAATCGGTGAAGACATTTGGTCGAAGTCTGGATGGATGGATGCGAAGCGAGAATGCGGTTGGAGGACAAGCACTTCGAGCGAGCTTCGAAGCTTCAAGTCAAAGCCGCGGGCTGATTTCATTAGAACTGGGTTGTAATGGCTTTCTCGCTGCCGTTACCAAGAGGGAGGCGGTGTCCGCGACTCTCCTCCACGCTTCCCTCCCTCCCTCTCTTGAGCTTCAAACCACCATCCCACCCCCCTCTCCTTCTCGTTCTCCCTTCCTCTCGATCCTAGGCTTCCCACTTTATGGGCCTGTTTGATCGTAAGAAGAAGGTTCGGGAGCCTGAGCCTCTTCCCGGTCAACCTCCCATCTCGACGTCCAGACCTCGTCAATCACTTCAGAAACAGAACCCAAATCAACAACAGCAACAACAGAGAGGTCAACAGATATCAGATCCAATCCTCTACGATCCCAACTACCAAGGTCAACAAGGAGGAGGCCCCTTCGGATCCAGGTCGAGAGGGAGCGTCATTCAGGAGGAGAGAGGAGTGGGAGGAGGAGGTCAGCAACAGCAGCAGTGGGATCCTCCTCAGAGGTCAGCAGGCATGAGAGACTCCCAGTTCGAGAACCAGAGGAATAGTGTAGCGAGTGACAGAGACTGGGTGAGTCAAGAATTTCTTCTTTTGTCTTTCTCGCTTCGAGTATGGAGGTGACTCTCGAGAGGGAAGGGGGAGGGGAGAGAAGGTCGGGGAGAGTCATCTCCCCTCTCAGTTTCTCTCCTTCTCTCGTCTTTCCTCGTCAGCTTGCTGGGCGCGACAAAGCCTCAGCTCGATGCGCTATGTAGATCTTTATATCCCACCGACGCTACCCTGAACGAGGTCGAGGTTGAAGCTGGAGAGAGGGACGGAAGGTCGTCATCTCCTTCAACTCCTCCTTGCCGCCTTTCCTTCCTCGCGGCCTCCTCGGCTGGCCTAGCACTCTGTCTATCTTCGTTGCTGTCTTCTCTACATCAACTTGAGCTAACCTGTGTTCTCTTGTTTCCTACCAGACCATGATCTCCCCTCAAACCGGCTTCGCTCAAGCTACCCATCCCTCCCAAACTTCGAGTCCAACCTCCCAGCTCGTCCCCGGCTCCTCTCCTCCTGTTCCTCAAGGTCTCAACTCGACCTTCTACGACGTCCCGCCAGGATCCATCTTCCCATCTCATCAACTTCCACCTCCCATCGTCCCACCACCTTCAGGAGCTCACCCTCGCTACACGACAACGAGCAGCAACCACTCGCACAACGGAAGTCGAGAGGACCTTCCCTACCGCTCCTCGGTCGTCCCTACTCAGCAACCTCAGCTCGTTTCGCCGCCCGCTTCGACGAGACAGCAAGGAGGAGCTCCTGGAAGCTACGACGGAAGTCACGACTCGTCTCACGGATTGTCGAGTGGGAGGCCAGAGGTCACGACGCCAGGGAGCATGAGGGAGGGAAGCGCGAGGTTCAATCGAGGACCAGAGACGGGCTCCATCCGAGATCTCGACGCGAGGGACAGGCAGAGCAGTGGAGATTCGGTCACCCCGATGAGACCCCCAAGAGCTCAACCACCACCTCCCTCGACGAATCCTATGGCTCAACAGCCCTCCTCTAACAGCCATCAATCCATCGTCAACCTCACTCCTTCATCGCCTCCTCCACCGCCTCCTCCTCCCCCTCCGATCGGACAACACGCCAAGGTCCCTTCCTTCTCGTCCTTGAACAACCTCCAAGCCAACGTCTCCCCACCCGTCGTCACTCAGATCTACGATTCTCCCTCCTACGCTGCTGCTCCTTCTTCGTCGAGAGCTCAACAACAGCAGCCTCCTCCTCCTTCGGCTCCCACGAACGTCGACCACTCGCGGTACTCGGTCGTTCCTCCTCCTCCACCACCTCCTCCTCCGTCGGGTCAGCAACATCCTCATCATCGGTCCCAAGACTGGTCGGCGGCAGCTCAACAGCAGCAGCAGCATCAGCAGGCTCGACTCTCCCATCAGCCTCAGCCCGTCTCGACGGTCGACTCTTCGTCGCCCTACAACAATCCTCCTCCGTCAGCTCCTCTTCCCCAGCAACAACAGCAGCAACTCTACTCCCCCAATCCTACCTCCTTCGACAACGGTCGATACTCCCAGCAACCAACACGTCAACCGAACTCGGACTACGTCCACTACCAGTCCGCCGCCTCGCAACCACCTACGCCTCTCTCGTCAGCAGGGAACGGTGCCAACTGGAGACCTTCCATCGACCAGCCATCGCAGCCTCCGATCAAGAAGGAGAAGGAGAAGGGCGAGAAGAAGAAGTTTGGGTTCTTGCCTCAATGGTCAGGTCGGGGTGAGGTCGACGGAGACGAGGAGAGCACGAAGAGCTCGAAGAAGGTCTTGAAGAAGGAGGCGAAGGAGCGGGATAGGGAGTACGCCGCTTCGGATGCTGGGCATGGTAATGGAGGGAATGGGAATGGCATGTTGCCGAAGGGGTGGAAGGAAGAGGATGTCGAGGACACGATTGGTGAGTCGAGTCGACTTTGCTCGTTCTTCGCCTTCAGCTCGAGAGGATTGCCTTCCCTCGAGCTCTCTTTTCCGCGAGAACGTCACTGACACGTCTTCCTTCCCTTCTTTACCCTTTTCTGGCCGTTCCTTCGCTTCGTTTGATCATCCAGCCTCCCTCTCCCACCTCCCTCCTCACGCGTTCCAATCCTCCTCCGAACACCTCGCCTTCACCTCCCAGATCGACGACCTCACCCACCGACTCCAGAACGACCCCACGAACGGAACCCTCGCTGAGAAGACAGCTCGTCAGCTCAGGAAGGAGATCAAGAACCTCCCCAGCGAGATCGAGAAGGAGGGAGCGGGAGCGTCGGGGAGTGTTGCCGAGCTTTGGTGGAAGCTGATGTGGACGGGGGATGCGAAGATCATGAGTGAGTCGCGCACCTTCCGTCAATGTAGGAGAAGGATTTGGAGCTGATCAGGTCGTGTTTTGTTCCCTTGCTCTCGCAGGACTCTGCTCGAATCAAAAGTTCCTGTCGAACCTCGAGTCGTCGTTCAAGAAGCTCCCCTCTTCGAGTCAGCAGAAGGTCGATCTCTACCACGTCTTTGGAGTCATTACCGAGACCTTCCGAGGCTCAAACGGATCGGAGGATCTCGAGAAGTACTTCTCCAAGGTCTACGAGAACGCGAACGAGTCGGGTCTGGTTCGTCCCTCTCCCTTTCTTCACTTTCGCTTTCGCTCCCCCTCACGCCGGCTGACCTTCTTCGTATCGCTACTCGATCGTTCACAGAACCGTTCAACGCCACCTCAGTACCTCCAAGCTCTCTCGGGCGGTCAAGATCGTCAACGAGGTCGCACCGACGGACAAGGAGAACGTCGCCATCGATCCTCAGGCTTCCCTTCGTCCGAGAACGTGCCGACGGTCGGAGACGATCTCGAACGGATGGCTAGGGAGTGCGAGGGAGCTTGGAAGACGAAGGAGGATCTTCTGCAGCTTCTGAGAGACGCGAGGAACGACGAGGGTCTGATGGACGATCCCGAGATGAGAGCTAGGATTCGGGTTCGTTCGACCTTGTTTCGTCGCGTCCTCTCAGCCCATTTCTTCCTTCGACGAAGCACAAGCTGACGTTCGATTGTTCTTCGATCTCTCAGGAATCCTACCAAGCTTGCTTCCACATCGAAACCGAACTCGTCAACCACCGACCCTGGGCCGAATCTCAAGCGACCGAATCCCTCCTCACCGCTCCTCAAACACAATCCAAAGACGGTTCTCTCCCTTCCAACATCGCCGCTCCTCTTCAACCCGGCGGAGGACCCAAGCTCGACCAGCAACCACCGGATAGTCCTGGATTGGGACTCTTCCAGACCGAGATCAAGGACACGAGAGCACAGATCGTGCTGAGGAGATTGATGGAGGTGACGGCGGAGGTTTCGGAGGCGTTGGAAGCTTTCCATGAGTGGGAGAGGGAGATGCAGGAGGATGAGGAGATGAGGATCATCGAGGAAAGGAGTCGGAAGGAGACGAGGCATGATCGCTCAGTGAGTTTGAGTCGAGCGTTCGAGACGCGTCGTCTCCTTGTCTTCGGTTTGACTCTCGCTGACCTCGCTCCTTCTCGCTCGCTCAACCCTCACAGAAACCCATCCAAACAACCGACAACCTCCTCACCCTCCCCTCTTCTCAAACGGCCTCGGCCTCTCGCTCCCCATCACCTATCCGAACCCCCCTCTGGGACGACAACCAAACCACCAACCTCAAATCCTCTTCCTCTCCTCTCCTCCCACCTCTCCCTAATCTCCCCAACCCAACCCTCAACCTCTCCTCCAAATCCATCCCCATCCCTCTCCCACCTCCTCCCCCTTCGTCGCACGGCGGCGACGGCTTCACTCCTCGATCGGGCTCGCCAGACGTGCTTCCTCCTCCTCCCAGAGGACCGAACGATCCTGCGCTGATAAGGAGCGCGAGTCCTGGGAGTCGACCGTTGCCGGTGCCGGAGAAGACGAAGGGGAAGGGGTTCATGGGGATGCTGGGGAGTGGTGGAGGAGGAGGAGGGAGGGGAGCGGGTGTGCCGGTGGTTAATGGTGGGAGTGGTGGAGGAGGAGGAGGGAACGATGGGCTGGAGGGAATGAGTGAGAAGGCTAGAGGGAAGATGAGAGTGATTGATGCTTACGAGGCTGAGGGTAAGTCCCTTCATCTTCGTGTCGTTTGCGATCTTCCTCGTCGTTCGACGCGTTCGATCCTCGCTTCTCGTTCGGACACTTCACTGACCTTACTTCCTCCTTCTTCCTCCCTCCCCTTCTTTCCTTCCATCCTTCCTCCCATCTCCTTCTTATACACAGACGCCTTCGACCCCGACGACATCTACAAAACCTCCGACCCGAACCGCAACGACCGACCCGCCACACCCACCTCCATCCACTCCTCCCTCTTCGACGAAGAACTAGCAGATGACTGGGTCCCCCCGAAACCCGTCACCTACGTCTACGACGCAGCTCTCGAACGGAAGGTCTTCCTCGAGGAGGAACGGAAACGAGAGGCTCTAAGAGCGCTCAAAGCTAAAGGAAGAGGATCGTCGTACGTCGAACCCGCCAACCACAACGACGAGGAGACGGCTCGTCCACTGGAGCCGGCGTTGGCGGCTGTGGAGGAGACGCATGCGACGGTTGGAGGAGGTGGAGGAGGGAGGTTGGAGAAGGAGAAGGAGATGGGGAGGATGTTGGGTGGAGCGGGTGGGACGAACGCCAACGGGAACGGGAACGGGAACGGGCATCACCTGGAGAAGGAGCACAGTGGAGCGAGTGGATTGGGGCGGAAGATGAGCTTTTGGAAGAAGAGCGGGAATAGGGTCGCTAGTGATGGGAAGGAGAAGGAGTAGACGCGTCGATTTCACTTCCTACTCTCCCCGTCTCTCGTTCTCTCCTCGTCCTCCTTCCTTTCGTCCCTCCCTCTCTCGTCTCCCAACCCACTCAAACTCTTCTCTCCTCTTGATACCCTCGGTCCCCTCTGCCTGCTATACTCTGTCGTTTTCGACTTCACCTTGCCTGTTCGTTTCCTTGTTCGTTCGACGGTTCGTTTCGCTGCTCTTCTTCGCTTCTTTTTGCTAGTCTACTTGCTGTTTCGGTTTCTTTTCTACTGTTTCCATAACGACTTTCATACCTTTCCCTTCTCTTCTCGACTTTGGCTCGTTGCTCTCTCTCATGAACTTCTCCGTCTCTAGTTCGTCCTTCACGAGAGGAGTGACCAGCGACGCGCGCTCTTCCTGACTTTCGTCCGTTCGCTCGCTCGACCGTTGACCGAGCTGCTTTTCTTTCGCTTCGATGCCAGCGTTTCTCTCTCTGCCAGCTTTGCTTGGTTGACGAACGACGAATATCTGAGAAGGTCTCGCGAGAAGACAGTCGCGTCCTCTCGGAGCTCGAAAGTCAAACTGAACCCGCGAAAGCAGGGGAGGAGGTTCGAGAGCGTCGAACGAAAGCTTCTCCATGACGTCGACGACCTGTTCACGAGATGGCTTGGCTGTCGTTCGAGGGAGGGCCTTCGCTGACAGCTCTGCTGTACTCTAGCTCGCTCTCGGAGAAAAGAGGGTGGGAGAGGAACGAGGATCTTTGAGTCGAGAGAAGGAGCTTCCGAGCTCACATGCCTCCTCCTTCACTCTCGCGTTCTCCTCTCGCCGCTGACTCTACGTTCTGAAATCAGTCGCGGTGTCTACTTGTTCTCTCGCATGTGAAGTACTTGAGCGCTGGTCGACATCAGGGGGCGCTGTTGATTGTGTCTGTCTGTCAAACAAACGGAACGAGCAGGCTCAATCTCGCCTCCTCCCAGCTTCCTCATGTTCCTCCCTTCCTTCACCCTCAGTCTCGGCCTTTCAAAAATGACTCCCTCGGTTTCGCTCTCAACCAACCACCATCAACGCCAACCTTCCTTCCCACGCTTTCAACCTTCTCTTCTTGTCTTTCCCTCCAGGATGTCGTCTTCTTCTTCGTCTCAACCTTCTCCACTCCCCCAACCTCCTCCTCCTTCTACTCCCCTCTTCTTCCCTCAGGCTCAAGGAAGACTCTCTTCCCCCTTCCCTTCCAGAGGAGGTCAAGAAGGAGCAGAGTTCGATCTCGTGAGTACTCCGAGAAGATCTTCCTTCCTTGTCGAGTGGAGACGGGAGCGTTGGAGGGAGGGAGGTGGCGAGGGAGGGAGGGAGGGGAGAGAGAGACGAAGCTCGTCAGCTCGTTTGCTCCCCTTCGTTTCTTCCTTCTCGTCGAATCCTTCGGGAGGAAGGTTTGGCAGGAGTGAGAGGAAGGAAGATCTTCTCTTCCTCTTTTGGAGAGACGACGAACATACTACTCTTCCTCTCTTCGTGCCATCTCTGATCCGACAGCGCCCGCCGCCTTCACCTCCCTCTCTCTTTTCTCCGTTCGTTTCACTCGCTCACGTGCTTTCATCTTTTCATCTCCATTCCTGGAACGCTCGAACCTCCTCTCTCAGTTGTTCGACCGACTTCAACGAACCTGGGCCATGTCCCCTCCTCCCTCGACTCCGTCGCCCTCCTCAGCAGCAGCCTTATCGCCTTCCTCCACAGCTCCTCAACAGCGTCCTCCCCTCGCAGCCATGGACGCCTTCCTTCAGAATCTATCAAGGGTCGTAAAGGTCATCGGTCTCCCTCAAGGAGTCACCCAGGAGGAACTCGTCAAGTGGATCGTAAGGGAGAGACGAGGACGAGGGGAGAGTTCCGTCAAGGGAGTTTGGGGAGAGCGAGGTGGTGGAGACGGAGGATGGTGGGTTCTCTTCGAGGAGCACGAAGATGTGAGTCGGGTCTCTCTTCGCATCTTGGGAAGGTCACCAGGCGAGGAGGAAGGAGTCTCCTCTCGGGAGAAGAGAGCGAACGAACTCTAACGCTTCTTTTTGCTCAAACGAATCAAACACGCCAGGCTCGCAACTCTCTTCGGCTCTCCAACTCCTACTTCATCGGAGAACACAACACCTTCCAGATCTCGGTCTTGCCGGCTCAAGAACAAGATCTAGTTCCTAACAGAGGACTGGGCGACATGCCTTTCGTCACTTCCTCTTCAGTTCGTCGTTTCTCTCTCCCCTCTCGCGCTCATCGCGTCGTCGCGTCGCTTACGGATCTCGCCTTTCTCTTTCTTCTCCTCCTCACAGAGCTACCAAACTCCTCCTCACACCCCTTCTTACGTCTCGCACCCTCGCGTTCGAACTCCCTCCCTCACCTCGTCCATCGCGTCGTCGTCGTCCGTTTCAACATCTTCCCCTCTCGCCTCAAGGTCGCACATCTTCGGTCTCTCTCCCATTTCGACTCAGCAGAAGTACCAGCAGCAAAACTATCAACAGCAGCAGCAGGATCAGTTCTCTTCGAGTGGGTACGCTGGGTTGATGGGGTTGGGGTTGGGGTTGGGAGGAGGAGCGGGAGGGTTGGATGCCTTGAGCGGGTTGGGAATCGCCGGAGGAGGGTTGAGCACTGTTGTGGGTCTTTCCTCGTCTTTCTTGCTTGCGGATCACGGAAACAGTAGCTGAATGTATCTTCTCTCGTCTCCGCAGAGCTTCCGACCTGGAGACTGGATCGTGAGTCGCTTTGTTCTGGCTCGTTCGCACGAGTTCGACGCGATGCGACGACATCCTGACGTGGCTTCGTTTGCTCGTTGCTCTGCTGCAGTGCCCTTCCGATAACTGCTGTGAGTTCCTAAAAGTGTACTGACGTCCAACGAGCGTCTTCTGACTGCACCCGCTCTCTTCGTTGTCCATCTTAGCGTTCCACAACTTCTCTCGCAACGACCGATGCAACTCGTTCGTTCCTTTCTCCCTCTTCCCTCTCCCGCTCCATCTCTCCTTCCCTCCTCGCCTTCGCTGACTATCTCTCCCCCTTCTGATTCTTTTCCGGCAGCTGTGGAGCCTTCAAGCCGACCTCTGGATCAACCGGATCTCACCCTCGACACCACCGAACTCCCTCCCTCTCGCCTCAACGACACTTCAACCCTCTTCCCTCCCCCTCGGCTCACATCACTCCCGCGCCTCCTCCCTTCAGTCGATACTACACCTCTGGACCTCCCGCTCCTCCTTCTCACATCCAGCAGCAGCGAAGTCTCACCACGAGCGCTTCGAACCCTGACTTCTTCGGAGCGGGAGCGGGAAGAGGGTTGACTTTCCCATCGCGAGGAGGGTTCGGAGGAGGAGAGGGAGGAGGGTTAGGATTGAGTGGATTGGGAGGTGCTAACGTCTCTGAGAGAGACGGAGCTGGTGCTTCGGGAGGAAACGGACGGACCAGGAGCGTCAGCTACGCTGGAGGAGGAGTTGGGGGAGGAGCGGGAGGAGGGAGAGGTGGAGGGTCGGCTGGAATGGTTCCTGTGAGTTTTCGATCTTCCTCCGGCTCTTCTTCGCAAGGGGAGTAACTGATCTTTCTCCAAACCTCCCTTCTAGATCCTCAACACCGGAAACCAAGGAGTCATGGTCGTTCAGCAAGGAGATTGGGCTTGCGGAGATTGGTTCGTCGCTCGTTTTCCCATTTCCCTTCGTAACCTCGCTTTCGGATCTCAAGATCGCTGACGAGCTTATTTCCCTTCTCTAACAGTGGCTTCGTCAACTGGAGACGACGTACCGTCTGCCTCAGATGCTACCCTTACGCCGAAGGTTCGTCTCTTCGCTCGACGCTTCTCGTTTTCCTCCTCTGCCTCCTCGTTCGCTGACTTTGCCCTCTTCTTTCGCTCTTCTCAGGAAACGAAGGAACCGGAATCGGTATCGCTCAATCCGCTGCGATGGCCGCTCAGCTCGCCTCTCTCCCCAGCTTCAACGCCAACGACGCCGTCAACGTCTCTCCCGTTCGAACTCAGCACAACCAGCACCAAAACCTCCCTTCTCCCGTCGCTCCTTCGTCGACCAGCACCGTCCGACTTCAGCACCAAGCCAACCAGTCTACCTCGTCCAACTCGTCTTCCTCCAACGAAACTCACGGCAGTCCCGTCGTCGGATCATTTCGACCCACCTTCATCTCCTCCGGACCCTACCGACCTTCCGGTCAGCAGCAGCAGCAAGGCGACGAGGAGAACAACGCCATCGGAACAGGAGTCGGAGGAGCAGTCCAGAGAGACGTCTTCGGTCACGTCGTCTCGATCCAGAACGGAGCCACAAACGGAAGACAGAGGAACGCGTCCATGACCTCGGGAGGAACGGGAGGATGGTAATCGTCCTCCTTCGCACGACAGCAACTTCGGAAACACAACAACATGCAGTCATTCACTCAACTTCGGATTTGGTGGAAGTTTTCTTTTTCGGTTCACTCGTTTACATCTTGCCTCGTTTCGATCTTCACGACTCCTCCCACCCACCTTACACTCCGTACCTTACCCTTCTCTCTCCTCCCTTGCTACTACTCCCCGCCTCGTCTCTCTCTCTCTCTCTCTTGCATACCCCCTCCCCTCCCTTCCCGTCCCTCGCTCTCCCTCCCCCGTCCCATCTCGTCCCCATCCCATCCCTCGTCTCTCCTCTCTCGTCCCTCTCGCATCCCGCTCTCCATTTGCATCGTATCTACCCTCGTCGCTCTTTAGCTTATGCCCCTCCCTCTGTTTTACTCACTCTCAGCCTTCTCGTTGTTGATTAGTTAGCTTTTGCCTCGTCTCTTGGTCTCGGTTCTTTGTGTGCTTGGTCGGAAGGAAGGGAGGGGAAGGTCGAAGGTCGGGGCGACCTTTGTTTTTTCACGCTTCGACGGTGCTCGGTGCTCTCGGTCGGTTCTTGGTTGGTCTTGTATATAGTCTGGCGGAAGATTTGGTGGGTGGAGGAAGGAGGGATTGGGGTGTACATGATTGAATTGATGTTTTGATTGTGATTTGAGCGAGGAGGAGAAAGGAAGAGGAGGGGAGGGGAGACGCGTCGAGGGAGGGCGGAAGGGAGGGAGGGGAGGTTGGAGGGAGAGAGAAGTGACGTGAGCGTGAGCGGGCAGGAAGCTGAAAAAGGTTTGGTATCGTTGTGCTTGAAATGTAGTCGGTTCAGACAAGGAGGTTGTGAGTAGGGAAGGGAATGGACCAAGCAGGTCGACGAGCCTTGACCTCAGGTCGGCTTCTCGCTTGATTTGAGACGCAGATGGAGAGGAGGATATACGCGTGTCTTTGAGGTGGTGTTTTAGTTCAGCGAGCGAGATATCTGGTCGGCTACATGCCGGAGAAGCGACTCGAAAGTCGAGGGACCCCCGCGACGACGGAGCGGCGCGCGATCTTCGTCTTCGTTCTCCTCGCAAAAAACGCTTTATGGATCGAGACTCTTCTCTTCCTCCCCCCTGTAGACTGCTAATACGCTTGAGGGACCAAAGGGCAAAGCAGGAGTCCAAGAAAGGACGGAGGAAGGCGACAGGGACGCGAAACGAGAACGTCGAGGGAACGCGAACGTGTCGCTCGTTCGAGAGAGCGCGAGAGCGAGACGAACTACGAGTGACCGCTCAGGCGAGAAGCACGCCGCAGAAGTGCATGAAGGGTACCTCGCTTGTGGATGGAAAGGCGAGCAGCGAGAAGAGGAGTAGCATGCAAGTGGAGCATTTGATCAAGCGATGCCTTCTCGTCCTTCTCTTCTTGTCCTCGAGCGAGCCGTCTATGTCTCGGGCGCGAGGAAAGGGTTCTCGATCTCTGTGGGACGACGAACGTTTGAGCGACGAGGCGAAGGGGTCAGTGTTCAAAGTTCCTAGACGCGAGGTCGAGCAAGGAAGGGAGGAAAGGAGAAGCTCACCCTCTGATCCGTCGACCGGACTGAGAAGAACGATGGTAGGACCACGAAGAACGGCGAGACCCAGAGACCGGGTGTGTTGCGTTGGGACTGTTGAAGGCCATACCAAGAGGTGGTTGTGGAGGGGAGGTTGAGAGTCAGACGAGAGCGTGGATGGTTGGACGAGGCGAAGGGAAGGAAGGAGGTTGAGCTCGCGAAGGAAGGGAAGGAGAAAGAGGTGAAACGTACGAAGAACCTCCTCTTCCACCTCATCTAGCACCAGGTTCAGCAGTTGATCGAAACCCTTCAGAATACCGATGACTGTCGTGTCGCACCAATTCGAAGCAAAGGAGAGGAAAGGAGCGTGGATGGAAGGAGGTGAGCTCGAGTCGAGAGAAGGGAAGGAGAACTCGAGTCGAGCTGAACGAAGAGAAGAGAGAGATGGAGAGCTGGACGTACCCTCCCTTCCTCCTGTGAACTTGACTCTGATCTTCTTATCGACGTACTTGGACAGATCGAGGATCTGCTCCCTTTTGGGCTTGTCCCCTCCACCGGACTGACCTCCTCCTCGACCTCCTCGAGATCCTCCTCCTCCACCTCGTCCTCGTCCTCCGCCGGATTGGTTGCGTCCTCCCTGAAGAAGCGACAAGAGCGGGGTCAGCATGGAATGTGGAGAGATGAGTACAGAGGAGACAGCGAGCTCACTCTGTCGGCCATGATTGGAAAGGGAAAGGTGGAAGGGGGGAAGGGAGAGAAGGGGTGGTGGTTTGGAGGTGAGGAAGGGGAGGTGAGATTGAGGCGACCTCATCGCCTCGAGTGGTTGCGATTTTTGTTACCATTTTTGCTGATCTGTCTTTCTCGTTCCAAAATCTATCGAATGTGATCATAACTGAGATTGTCTACTATTTTGCCGAAGTGTCAACAGCCTACGCGAAGGACGCTTGACTTCTTTCACGAGCGAGTCTTGCTTTTCGCCTCAACCCACCACCCTCCCTCCTTCCCTCCCCTTCCCCCCTCTCACTTCTTCTCTTCCGGCTCCGTTCCAACGAGAGCGACCTCTCCTACACCTTCCCTTCCCTCATCGTCTCTCTTCTTACTCTCTTTTCACGATGGACGCTTCGAGTCTCTTGTCCAACACTCTTTCGCCAGGTGAGAGCCCAACTCTCCTCCTCTCGATCTCCTCCTCCCCTTCTGCCCCATCTCACGCCTCGACTGACTCCCTCTCTCGATTCTTTCTTCGATGTTCCTTCACTCTAGATGCTGCTACTAGGAAGCACGCTACTGAGCAGCTTGAGAACTTTGCCAACGAGAACTTTGTGAGTGTTCAACTCATCAGCTTCCCTCAGTTTTTAACCTCCTAAGCAAAGAGAGCTCACTCGTCCCTCCCCTCCCTCGTTTGCTTCCGTTCTTTCTTTCTTCCCTCAGGCTGGATACATACACACTCTGGTCGAGCAGCTGTCGAGTGAGGCTGCTGGTATGGACGTGAGGAACGCTGCAGGTCTGGCTATCAAGAACGCGCTTAGCGCTAGGGTACGTCCACCTCCTCTCGCTTCCACCTCCCCTCCCTTCCTTCCTCCCACCTCTTCCACCGCCCTAGATCTCATAGGAGCTCGTCGTCGGAGTCGATTCGGAGAGCCTAAGAGCTCCTTCCTTGGGCCCTGAGCTTCCCGCTGGAGCTGAGCTAGGAGAGCAACAGTGGAAGGGAAGGAGGAGTGTTGAGGTCGGAGCGTTTGTTCCATCTCGCCTTCCCCTTCCGACTTCCTTCGAGCTCAGCGAACAAAGTAGCTCCCATTTCAACACTTTTGTGACTAGCTCTTCCGTACGGAGGCAGCTGCACCTTCTTCTCCTACCTCTTTTCGAATCAAAGTCGTCGAACCTCCTCCCCTCATCGCTCCTTCCACCGCCCCAGCACCTTTCCTTCCTTCCTTTCGTATCAGCTCTTTCCGAAGCTGACCCGCTTCCGCTCGTTCCGCTTTCTCATCTACAGGACACTTCTCGTCAAAGCATCATCTCTCATCGTTGGATCTCCCTCGACTTCGCTCTCCGGAACAGCGTGAAGGAGCAAGCTCTTCGAACCCTCGGTTCCCCCGTCGTTCGAGCTGGTTCCGTCGCTGCTCAGGTCGTTTCAGCCATCGCCGTCGTCGAACTCACCAACAACGAGTGGCCAGAGCTCATCAAGATCCTCCTTCAGTTCGTCGGAGACGCCGAGAACGCTGGGCTGAGGATCAACACCCTCCAGGCTTTGGGATTCATCTGCGAGTCGGTCGTGAGTTTCTAGTCTCCTTCCCTCCCTTCCTTCCACCTTCCACCCTCCTTCCGCCCGGGTCCCACATCGTCGGAGAGATGGGGACGGAACGTGTGAGAGTAGACACTCGAAGCCGAAGCTGATCACTCCATCTCCTCTGGTCAAACGAAACAGAAACCCGAGATCCTTGCCTCCCAGTCGAACGAGATCCTCACCACCGTCGTACAAGGAGCTCGGAAGGAGGAGCCCAGCCCTGAGGTCCAGCTCGCTGCTATCAACGCTCTGTACAACTCTCTCGAGTTCGTCAGGGACAACTTCGAGCGAGAGGTAAGCTTCCATCTCTCCTTCACCGCTCAGATGAGCTCGTTCGGAAGCTGACTCGAACTTTGGGATTCATTGAACGAACAGGGAGAGCGGAACTACATCATGCAGGTCGTCTGCGAGGCTACCCAGAACGCCTCTACACCAGTCGTCGTCGGAGCCTTCGAGTGTCTCGTTCGGATCATGCAGCTCTACTACGACAAGATGGGATTCTACATGGAACAGGCGCTCTTCGGCGTGAGTCTCCTTCCCTCCTCTGCCCTTCCTTCCTCTCCTACATCGAGGACCTTAGAAGTACTGACCTCGACTTTCTCGTTCTCTTCAGCTCACCGTCCTTGGAATGCGAAACTCCGAGGAGTCCGTCGCTCTCCAGGCCGTCGAGTTCTGGTCGACCGTTTGCGACGAGGAGATCGAGCTTGCCATCGATGCTGCCGAGGTGAGCTTCCTTTTTCATCCTCTTCCCTCTCTCCAGCGAGTTCGAACATACCACTGACACGTCGCTTCTCTTTCTACGAACGATCAGGCCGCCGAGTTTGAGGAAGCTCCCGAGCGAGAGAGCAGCAACTTCGCCAAAATCGCTCTTCCTCAGATCCTCCCCGTCCTCCTCCAACTACTCACTCAACAAGAAGAAGACGCCGAGGACGACGAGTGGAACGTCTCGATGGCCGCTGGAACCGCTCTCGCTCTCCTCGCTCAGACCGTCGGAGACGACATCGTCGCCGCCGTCATCCCCTTCGTCGAGGGCAACATCAAAAGCCATGGATCGCCCGAGTCGTGGCACCAGCGAGAAGCCGCCGTCATGGCCTTCGGTTCCATCCTCGACGGTCCCGATCCCAAGGTCCTCGCTGGTCTCGTCGCTCAGGCTCTCCCTACGTTGATCGAGATGATGCAGGACCCCAACGTTCACGTCAAGGACACCGCCGCTTGGACGCTGGGAAGGATCTCGGATTTCCTCATCGACTCGATCAAGACCGACGTTCATCTCCCTCCTCTGGTGACGGCTCTCGTCTTCGGACTCGAGGATTCGACTAGGATCGTCGGAAACTGCTGCTGGAGTTTGATGAACCTCGCTGAGCAGCTTGGAGTTCAGGGAGAGGACGACCCTCTGCCCGCAACGACGCCTTTGAGCCCCTTCTACGATCACATCGTCTCGGCTCTGATGCGAGTGACCGAGAAGTACGCGTGAGTGCATCTTTTCTTCTTCGAGGTGGATCTGGGGACGTCGAGGGAGGCGAGGAAGATCGAAGACGAGGAGACGCGACCTTACCTTCGTTCGCTTTCCTTTTCTTACTCTCAGTTCCAGCAACGAGGCCAACGCTCGATCCTCCGCCTACGAGGCTATCTCCACCTTCGTCACCCAGAGTGCTGCCGATACCCTCTCCACCGTCTCCCAGGTCACCCTCGAGGTCCTTTCTCGAATGGAGAACCTCATGACCGTTCAGGTTCGTCTTCGCTCCTTCGCTCTTCTCGGCATCCCTTCTTTTCCTCGAGCTGACCTTTCCGACTTCGTCTCTTCGATATACAGAACCAGCTCGTTGGATCCGACGATCGAAACAACTGGAACGACCTCCAGGGTAACCTCTGCTCCGTCATCACCGTGAGTCGCGTCGCTCCCTCGTTTCCCTCCTCTCTCTTCGACTTTCGAGGCTGACTCGATCTTTCTCTTTCTTCTTCTTTCTCAGGCCGTTGTCCGAAAGCTCGGCAAGGAGATCCGACCTCTCTCGGATCGAATTATGACCGTCCTCCTCTCGCTCTGCGACACCGCTGGAAAGCAGGCTACCGTCTTCGAGGACGCTCTTCTCGCCATCGGAGCCATCACTTCTGGTTCGTAGACTCATTCCTCACTTCCCGGTTCATCTCGTCGCCCACTCTCTCGCTTGTTACTGACCGTTGTTATTATCTTCCCGTTCATCAGCCCTCGAGCAAGACTTCCACCCTTACATCTCCGCCTTCATGCCCTACCTCGCCACCGCTCTCCAAGCCCAGGAGGAGACCCAGCTCTGCTCCATCGCCGTTGGTCTGATCGGAGACATCTGTCGAGCCCTCGGACCTCAGTCGGTCCAGTACTGCGACGAGTTTATGAACGCCCTCCTCAAGAACCTCCAGAGCGAGTTCCTCAACCGATCCGTCAAGCCTCCCATCCTCTCGTGCTTCGGAGATATCGCTCTCGCCATCGGTCCTGCGTTCAGGCCTTACGTCGAGACGACGATGCAGGTGTTGGAGCAGGCTGGACAGATGAGGGTCGATCCTGTGAGTTCGAGCGACGCGAGTTTGGAGTTCGTTCTTCGACGACGAGACTGACTCGACCTTTTCGTCTTTTGTCTTCGCAGTCGTCGTTCGAGCTCGTCGAGTACGTTACTCTGCTTCGTGAGGGTATCATCGAGGCCTACGTTGGAGTCGTTTCCGCTCTTCGAGAGACCGAGCAGAGTACGTCCTTTCCTTCCCGATCTCGCTCCGCCTTCGTTTCCGACCCTCGCTGACGGATTCTCGTCTCTCTTCCCATTTTACCTCCAGGCGTCCTCCTCCCCTACGTTCCCGGAATCATCAACTTCCTCCAGCTCGCCATCGAGGACGAGGATCGAAGCGAGGCCGTCATGAGGGGAGGTCTCGGTCTCCTCGGAGATCTGTGCGAGACCTTCCCCAGGGGAGAGATCAGGGAGTTCCTCCTTCGGGAATGGATCACGACCGCTCTCAAGTCCGGACGAGGGAAGGGAATGAGCGCTGAGACGAGGAAGGTGGCGAGGTGGACTAAGGATGTGAGTTTTTGCGTGCTCTCTTCGACGCGTTTGCTCGTTCGTCTCGAGCTTGAGCTGACCCCCTTTCGGTTTGTTCTTTTCTTCTTCTGCCTAAAAGGCCGTCAAGCACGCGACAGCCTAAACGACTCCCTCTCGTCATCTCGTGGATCTCCGTCGCGTCGGCTTTGTTTCTTCTTGTTCGTTCTTCTTCGCTTCGCTTTTCGCTCCCTTTCTACCCTGCTTCATTCTACCTCTACCTATTTCCGGGTCGTTTTCATCATCTCTCTCTTCCCTCCCTCGCTAGTCCTCCCCTCCTCAGTTCTCCTCGTTTCAGCTTAACCTTGCTTTCCCTTCCATCTCTTCCCCTTTCCCATTCACGAGTAGTACAAGTCTCCCAGCGTATTGTAGGGACGGCCCCCATTTAGCATCTTCACGAACTCCCCATCCCATCTTGTTTTTCACTCTTCGCAGAGCGCGTATACCCTCACCCCACCCCCTCCCCTTCCTCGATCTAGACAAACCGAGCGTCGATGCTTTGCTTCGTTTGAGTCCTGTTTTCTTTTGTTTTTCCCTTTCGCCTTCGCTACTACATATCTACTCGGGACGACGATTATGACGACCCTTCTTTTCCTTCAACTCGGGTGGGCGTGTGGTCGGAGGGAAGTGAGAGGGAAGAGAACCGAGGGAGAGGGAAGGGACATGGGGACGCGTCGACTCGCCGTCGGAAGCGAAGGACGGGATGCGGGAGAGACAGACGGTCTGACTCTCTCGAAGAGTTCGACGATAGGGCTGTAAGAGACGGACCTCGAAGCGAGAGGGGGCTGAAAGAAGGAGAAGCTGAAGTCGACGACGCGACGCGTCGTCGTTGGGTCCATCACCTTCTCTCGTCGCTGAGGGTCGTTATCCTTATCCCCGTCTGGCGGAGACTTTACTCCTTGAGCGACTTGAAGCTTTGCGTCACGAAAAGCGGATATGAAGGATGATCGAGCACGTTGGAGGTTCAAAGTCGGTGGTTGTGATTTCTCGACTCGAGGTTGTGAGAGTCCCGAGAGCTGCTACATATCAGCTTTGATCCACTTTGTCTGTCAGTTGAGAGAAAACACTTTCCGGAGGCCAACAAGCAGGGACGAAATTGAGATCGACATCCAAAACGAAGAGACGAGGGTAGAGCGAAGACGAAGATGACGAAGGGTCGAGGAAAAAGATGAACAAAGGGCAAGATTCGGACTGCTGCGACCTACTCTACTCATACGTCCCCCCGGTCCTAGCCCTAATCTCCCTCTGCCTGAGCTGCTCGTAGCAATAAGCGTGCCGAGCGTCCGTCTCGGCTCTTTCCACTCTAGCAGCCTCCCTCCTTCTCTGAGACTCTTCCTCGTGCCATCGAATTGTCGTTCGGTGCTGGACTGTGAGCCAGTGGATCAGCTGAGGAGTGAGATAGTATTGGTATTCGGGGAGTTGGAAGTCTGTTAGGTCAAGGGAACGAAGGACGAAGTCAGTTTGGGACGAGGCAGGAGAGGTTTCAGAGCGGGCGAGGAGGGAAGACGGAGGACGAACGGTCTGGGTGAAGTAAATGGGTTCGAGGGTCGTAGAGTTGGGCCTGGGGAGAGGGATGTTGCAGCTGGATGGGGAGCGATGACGTCTTGGTCTTCTTGATAACCTTCCTCGTCTGGAAAGTCCGAGCGACGAGTTTGGGAGTGGAAGGAGGGGAGGGAAGCGAAGGCATTCTGTAGAACAAATGAGCGACGCGTCGGTCAGGTTCGAGTCTCGATGGAGAAGGGAGAGACGCCGAATACTTACTATGGATAAAGAGGAACTTCCAAATACGACTTTCTCTGTTCGATGTGGTTGGGAGGGAGAGAGAGGGGGACAGCGAGCAGCCAGCGGAAGATCGAACAAACAGCCTTGCTCTCACGCTCGCCCGTCTTCCGATCAGGCACAAGTTTGCTCGGAAACCGTAAAAGCGACATTCGAACCTTCTCATCTCGAACCATCATCCTCAGCCTCGCCCTCTTGAGCCTTTCCTTCACTCACATCCTCTCCTACGAGTCCTACCACTCTTCGCGCCAACCCACAACAAACGGATCCGAGAATCGAGATGGCGTTCGTCCTTCCCGTTTTCTGCTCGGTCCTTCCCGTCTTCCTTCCCCGTCTTCACTGACATCCCTTCTCTCCCCCCCTCTTCTCGAATCAGCGACCATTCTTATCCTTCCCCTCCTCCTGAGCACCAGCAAGCTCCTCCTCCTCCTCCTCCTCCCGCTCCCGCTCCTCACCAACAACAACATCACTACCAACCCCAACACCAACACCAAAGCCTCCACCAGCCCGGTCCCTCCACCCACCCTTACCATACCACCTACCAACCCTACTACGCACCTCATCACTACTACACTTCGAGTTATTACGACTCGTACGCCCATCAGCAGTTTCTCAACATGATGTACCCGCCCCCTCCCTCTCACCCTCTCCCTCTCCCCGCCGCGACCTACGCTCTTCCCCCCCAACCTTCAACCCTCCAAACCACTTTCGCCGCCAACAACGATCTCAGAGAGGAACTGAAGGAGTGCCAGCAGAGGAGGCGAGCCCTCAAACGGGAGCTGGACATGGAAAAGAACGTGCTCCAGGCCGCCATGAAGGGCAGGCTCTTGGAGGTGTCGTTTTGGCGTGGGGAGACAAAGAGGTTGGAATCGGAGCTTGCCAGAGCTAAGAGGGAGTTGGGGATGTACAAGGGGAAAGGGTCGTTGGAGGGGTTGCGCTTCTAGCGAGAGGGTCAAAGGCGACGCGTTCTTTTTCTTTCCTCTCTCTTCTTCACGAGCTCTTTTTCGTTTATGTCACTCCATCGTCACTACACCACTCACTCCCGGTACACGATTTCTTCTATCTTCTCTCCATCCACTCCTCTCTGACTCGACCGTTGTCTCCCCATCGACGCGGTTTCTCGTTTTGTTTTCGCTTTCTCTTTCGCTTTGTCCCACTCCATCACTCTTTCACTCGTTCTTGCGCTGTATGTATTGCTCTGTATGTGTCACTCGGATTTATACTCGTCTGAGTTCCTTGAGCTGAAGATTCTCGTGAAGGTCGAAGCGGATCTCGAACGAGTCGACGCGTTTCCAAACCGCTCGACTGCTCGCTGATCTTCCTCGGCTAAAACTTCGAAGGCAAAAGAGAGGTTTGAAGTCATGATATGGTTGTAGGTTCATCAGACGAGCGTCGTTACCATCTGCGACTAACGACGAAGGGGAGGAAGAAGAACGGGTACGATCAGTCGAGGTCGACACGTTCAAGTCGAGTTCGAGCTCGAGGTCGAGAGAAGATGACATACCCAAGGTCAGATTACACGACTAGGTAGTCGATGGACAGGTTGGTGAGGACTTGCGAGCTCTCCCTTGCTGCTGGCCACACGAAACCGAAGGAGTGAAGGAACGAGATGACGACCTCGAGGTCGTCCTTCGCCGACTTTGATCTCGAGGCCTGTTCCTCGAGGGTACCGGACGTATCCAAACCCGCGGCGAAGAGTAGAAGGACTGTTCCGGCGCAGAAGGAGGCGCTGCCAAAATGAAGGAAAGGGAGGTCGACGGCGAGCCGCGAGGTCAGCTCGACGCGTCTCGACTCGACGAACGGGCGGAAGGAGGACGGGAATCAGACTCACTGCTGAGCATGAAGAGGAAGTCCCATCTGCCCGTAGCTCGTGTGAGCCGCGTAGTGAAGTATCGCGACGATTTGAGATGAAGCGAATCGACAACGACCCATCGAGTGCTGATTGAGACCGCCGTTGATGAAGGGACGATGGAGAACGATGGTGTGCACGCAGTAGAACACTGTCGGAGGGGAAGTAAAAGTGTGAAAGGTTTCAGGTCAGAAGGGAACGAGGACTCGACCGACGGAGGAAGGTCGCGAGAGCGAGGAGCGACGAACTGTTGAGGGCGAGGACGCTGCGAGAACGAAGTGAAAGAGAGATCAAAGGTCAAGTACACCTAACGGAGAAGATGGAATGGTCTGGACGCACTCGGGTGAAGGTTCTGTCCCAGTAAATCCGTCGAGGCGAAGGATCATCGGTAGCGAGGAACTCCTGAGCGAGCGACGAACGAGACGACGAAGAGGTGAGCACGTCTCTCTTCCCATCTACAAATCATCGCGGCTTCGACGAGATACGCCGACTCACCAAGCTTCGAGCTCCTTATCTAGCTTCTCGACGCACTCAAGGCGGTCGACCGAACAGGGTGCTCTCCTCTTCTCGCCTCCCGACGTGTAGACGATGGTAACGATTCGAATCGCGATCTTTGAGAGTCGAGCATTCCACACGAAGCTGGTTTGGGCTGCTGGGCTCGGATCCATGATGTCGACGACGGGAAGGGGTTGATGGTTGACCTTTGAGGAAGAAGAAAGGGAGACGAGATCAGACGCGGCGCGGAAGAGGTTTCGAAGGAGAAGGAGGGGGAGCAGCTCTTCGCGTCTCACATCGTTGGGAAACGTCGGTGCTTTGCCGGTGAATGTAGACCAGAAGCTGGTGACGACTGGTACAGAGAAGGTTTCACGAAGAAAAGGGAAGACGGGGGAAGGGGAGACGCGTCAGTTGAGGATGAACGAAAGAGCGCGCAAGCGCGAAGGGAAGGCCAAGCACTAAGAGCGAAAGGTTGAACTCACTGTTGAGATCCCAGTACGTTCGATGTCGAGTGAAGTCCTGGAGGAGCTGAGCTGGGGAGAGATCAGGAACGTGAACTCGAGCGTCCTGGTCGAGTTGGAAGTCGAGAGCGACCATAACGGAGATACCTTCCGAAAGAGAAGAAACGGAGAGTATCAGGATCACGTCGAAGGATGGCGCAGGTTCAGTCTGCAACGAACCATGATACATCCAAGCGAGCCGACTACGAAGGAAAGGAAAAGGAGGTCGCGTCAATCGAATCGAGCGAGGCGTTGCTTCAAGCTCGAAAGGAAGAAAAACTCACTCCGTGCCGAGACCAACCATATACGTAGAGAGCAGAAGGAACCCTGTTATGGAGCTCAACTGAGGACTTGTTCCTTCCTGGTCAACGAGCGTTTTGGCCGCCTCGACGAAGACGTCTCCTCGCGACGCCGAACCCCCGTCTCGAGAAAGGAACGAGGGAGCATCGACGAGGTAGCGACATCCACAGGCGAGGAGGACGAGATGGAGGAACCTTGAGAAGTTGGCGGTCCGTCGAGTAGCGTCGAGGTGAAGGTCGCGAAGGAAGGCGGCTTCGTCGACTGGTAGTCCTACGAGACACAGCGAGGAGCGAAGAGAGTGAGCTTCTTTAGTACGTGCAGTAGATGAGAGAAAGAGAGATGGATGGAGCCTCACCGAAGCGAGCGAGTCTCGAGAAGGCAAGGTCGAGAATTTGATCGTGTAGACTTGGCGAAAGAGCGACGGGGAGGTACGGAGGGAGGAGGAACGAGGTGAAGTCGACGAGAGCGGGGTCTGCCTTCTCCTCGAGGTGAACCGACATGGTTCGGAAGAAGGAGGAGTTGTGCCCTGAGTGGTAGAGTGATCCATCCGGCTACGAGAAATCGAAAGACGAGAAGCGAGAGTCGCGTCAGAACGCCGACGTGATCTTCGTCTGGTCGAAAAACTCACTCCTAGGGTGAACGAACCAGTGCCGATGGTCGTTAAAGGCACAGCCTCGTCGTGATCGTCCTGATCCGTTTCCTGGGGATTCGGAGACATGGCGTGCTGGAGAGGCGGAGGAGGAGGAGGAGCGGCGTGCGAGGTTTGTAAGGCTGATTCGAGGACGAGGATTCTGTCTCTCAGAGCTTGGTTCTGGGCTTTGAATGATTGTCTGCGATAGAAAGAGGACAAAGATCAGATTCTTATGCGAGTAAACATCCCATGAAGAGAGAAGACGAAGGGCGAGGCGAGGAAGATGACTCTCTCGGTCTGAGCTTCCGAGCTCGAGAGAGGTTGAAAGCTGACCTTGCACGCACCTCGTTCCAACTACATTCCGGTCGCTCTGGATCCTTCGAGCACCTCGTACAGACAGGCTGAACTCCGTCGCACTTGACCTGAGAGCACGGGGAAGGGAGCAGGCGAGTCAGAAGCAGTCGAACGAGAGCCGGAGATGCGACGGAGGAGAGGAGGGAGAGCGAACCTTTCTCGAGCGACAACTGAGGGAGTTGCAAAGGTCAGCATGGAATCCAAGTTAGCGGAATGAGGAGCTAATATACTGACCGGGCACATGCCAAAGCTGTATTGGGTCTGAAGGGAGGAGGGAAGAAACGGGTGAGCTTGAAAGGTGAGGGAGCAAGCCGTCCTAGGGTGCTGATTCTCGCGAAGAGGAAGAGGCGATAGGAGCTGACCTCGTTCTCTTCTTGGGAGCGTCCTTGTCCATGGCAGTCGAAGGGCCAGCTTGAGCGCTCATAAGGGGGGAGAAAAAGTTGGGAGGAGTTATTCGGAAAGGAGAGGAAGGAGGTGACCGTTGACGGCTGAAAGCTGACCTCCCTTTGGTCCCTTCCTCCTTTCGATGGCGCACAACACCCACAACCTCAACGAAGTCGATATCAGGCAGATCTTCACCCTCGTACCTCAGGTCATCTCCTCACTCTTCTTCCGTTCGGACTCCCAGCTCAAAACTCGTCCGACTCTCGATGGCCGGGACGTTCTCCTCCTCCGTTCTTCGAGCTCGCTTCCCCGTCCTTCCTGCCACGACCGAAGTCGACCATCTCATCGTAGGAGGAGGAGCAATCGGCCTCGCTATAGCAGAGAGGCTTGTCAAGAGGTTCCCGAACCGATCAACGTATCTGGTAGAGAAGCACGACGCCGTAGGGCAGGAAACGAGGTGAGGTCGATCCAAACGAAGGCGAGGAGGAAACGTCGAGCTCACCTTTCGCTTCCCTTCGTCGCTCCCTGCCTCTTGCACCTGCGCAGCTCGAGAAACTCAGAAGTGATACATGCTGGAATATGTAGGTCTTACGCTTGAAGTTGAACTTGCTCGATTGGGGTTCGTGACGAGGAAGAAGGAGAGGCCGAAGGAATGAAGTCGAGCTCACCCTTCCCTCCCTCGCACTCTTCTTTCCTTCCCAAGACTACCCTCCCGACTCCCTGAAGACTCGATTCTGCACCAGAGGTCGAAAACTACTCTATGAACGGTGTGAGAGGATGTCGATACCCTTCAGGAAGACCGGCAAGGTGGGCTCTCGCCTTTGGACGACTGCTCTCCCGATTCAGCCCTCCCTCGTCTCTGCCGCGACTCACTCTCACCTCTCTCCTTTCTTCGCCCTCTCAGCTCGTCCTCGCAACACAGGATAAACAGCAAATCCTCTACGTCGGTCGTCTCTTCATGCACACCCAGCACCCTCTCGTCAACGTCCCTTCGTGGCTGTTAACAGGTCAAGAAGCGAGGGAGATGGAGCCTTTACTTTCCGAGGACATTTCCACCGCCGTCTACTCTCCTGAAACCGGAATCGTCGACTCTCACGCTCTCATGAGCTCCCTCGAGAAGGAGATCGGAGAGAGCGAAGCAGGAGAGATCGTCCTCGGAACTCGCGTCGTTCGAATCGACCAACAACCCTCCTCCTCCCCTTCCTCACCAGGAGGATGGCTCGTTCAAACTCTCACCTCCGGCCAAGACCAACCCGACTGCATCCTCGCCAGATCCCTCGTCCTAACCGCAGGTCTCACCTCTGCTCCTCTCCTCAACCCACTCCTCCCTCCCCTCGACTCCAACATCATCTCGCCAACGTACGCCAAAGGAACCTACTTCTCGTACAAGGGACCTGGGGTGGCTGGGATCCAGAAATTGCTTTATCCGTGTCCGGAGGAGGGGATGGTGGGGCTGGGAACGCACATGACGATGGATCTGGAAGGGAAGGTGAAGTTTGGGCCGGACGTGGAATGGATTGGATCGAAGGAAGAGGCGGAGAGGGATCCGGAGTTTTGGGTGAAGCATTTGGGCCCGAGCGAGGGGAGGCTGGAGGAGATGGCTGAGGCAGTGAGGCAATATGTGAGTCGAGGGAGTGGAAGACCGTGAACGAAGGACGTGGAACGAAACCTGACGCGTCGTTCGAATTCGTTTCGTTGCTACAGCTCCCCGACGTGCAAGCTTCTGGATTCACTCCTGATTACGCTGGGATACGGTTAGTAGTTTCTCGAGCTCCTCGAAGTCCGAAGTCTTCGTCTCGCTCGCTAACCCCCCCTTTTCTCCCGTTCCAGCCCAAACATTTGTGAGCTTTCGAAGTCGCGTCTCGCTTTGAGTCGCCTCTCGTCCTCGCCTGACCTCTTCCCTCCCCTCTCTCTCGTCTTTCTAACCACACAGCCCCTCCCGGAGCTCCCAACCCCGATTTCAAGATCATCCACTCCCACCCTTCCCTTCCCAACCTCGTCGCTCTTGTCGGGATGGGCTCGCCAGGACTGACTTCGGCTCTCGCGATTGGAGAAGGGATGGAGCGGTTCTTCTCGAAGGTGATCTGGAAGGAGGGGCAGGATGGGCTCGAAGGACCGGAGGAGGACGATCCGAGAGACGGGATGGAGTGGTGGGAGATCAGGAGACCTTGGTGGAAGGTGTGGTGAAGAGGACGAGAGGAGGGAAGCGGATATAGATCTCATGTTGGTTCTTCGTACCCGCTTCGTTCTTGTTCCCCATATTTCCTCAAAGCTTCACAATCCCGTTGGTCTGAAGAGGAACTGGTGTGTCTGGAGATGGGAGACGGGAGACGAAGGAAGCGACGCGAGGGAGAGAGTTGAGCTCGTGCGTTTTGGAGGTTGACGCGTTGAGCTCGAAGCTCGCCGCTCTCGCGGTTGAGCAACGTCGTTTCTTCTGAGGAAGAGTCCGATGGATGAGGAGAGTGGTCGAGGAGAAGAAGAGTTTCGGAGTGAAGGTGGGAAGAGAGAGAGGGTCGAAGTTGGTGGGAAGGAGAGGTCGAGCTCGCGAGTTCGAGGTCGAGGTGCTTTGTCTCCGTTCGTGCAGGCGGCCGAGGCAGATTTTCCCATCTGTGGAGGAAGCTCTCGGCTCAAGGTTTTGTGGTCTTCCCTGCATTCAAATCGTCTTTTCGACGTTGACCTTCCTTCGGGGTCAGATCCAACCTTGGAGGGAAGGACGAAGCTCAACTCCCAAAGCGCCTTCCAACGCTCACTCCCCTTCCTTCCTTCCCTCCCTCCCTTCCTCCCTTCCTTCTCGTTCTTCCCTTACCCTACGACAAATGGACGCCCTCATCACCAAGTCTGCTCGCACGTTTTGACTTTTGCCGGGGTTGAGTCCTCCCACGCCTCAACTTCCGACCTACAACGCTCTGGCGGAGGTCACCGAGCTGGTTCGTCCTTCTCATCTTTGCCTCACTTTTCTCAAGGCTGATCGCACTCGCTTGAGGATCTGCAGGCACATGGCTTGACAAACACCGAGAGAGAGGAGTTCCACGTGAGTCTCAACGGAGGAATCAAGCGACCAAGGAGGATTGCTGACCTTGGACTCCTCCTCGGCTTCCGTCTCTCGCTCAGGCTCGCTCGTCGGCCGAGTACCTCCCTTCGATCCTCAAGATCATCTCGGAGACCACCGTGCTACCAAACACCCTCAAGAACGCTCTGAGGCTGGCTGACTTCATCGACTTGAAGCCCTCCTCAGCTTACGATCGTCGCTTCGTTCGCGAGCACGGCGCGACGACGCCCTCGCCTACTTCCTCGCTCTCCTCAAACTCGTCTATCACCTCCCCAGCAGCCTGTTCCAGGTCAGCAGTTCGCGAATTCTTTCTATTCCCGCGATCTGAGGCGAGACTCACCCTACCTCCCCTTTCTCTGCAATTCGTTGATGAAGGAAGCTGAAAAGGAGATCGCCAGCTACATCCTCCTCGCCCTGTCTCGAGCGTTTCGAGAGCAATTCGACAACCTCCTCGCCGCCTATCCTGGAAGCTACTTCCCAGTCTCACCAAACTCCGGCGAACAGCAACTGGCCCTTCGTCGTTTGGCCCGTTTCATCGACACCGACTCGACGTTCGAACTGAGAGAGGGGGAGTAGAAACGATTGTTGACCCTCCTTCTCGAAGAGATCCCCCAGTTCCGATACATCAACCTAGGTCTGTTAAGGAAAAGAGGACCTCAAGGGACACCTCTTTTATGGGATTCTTGCGAGTGGCTTCGAGCCGAGGGGAACGGGACTTGCGTCGAGCTGAAGGACGACGACGAGTTGCAGGCGTGTAGTCGAGTGAGTCTCGCCCATCTTACTCGTCCAGTCCCCTCTCTACCCCGTGCACATGAAGCTTCGCTGACTGGTCTTCGTCCTACAGTGCCTCACCGTTCGATACTGCTCGAAGAGTACGTCGTGTCGAGCTCACCTCTTTCTCTTTCTCCCATCTTCTCGTTCTCCGCTCCATCGCTGACACCGCCACTCGTTTCTCTCGTCTCTAGAACATCAAAAGCTCCACTGGAAACAGCACAAACACGAGTGCTTCAAGTCGAGCTGGTGAAGCGGCGTTCGATTCGAACGGGAGTCAGTCGCGTCGATTCGATCGTGAGTCGCGTCTCACCGTCTCACTCGCCCATCCTTCCCTCGAACATCTCTGACTCGATTACGCCTCCGTTCGCCTCATCACAGGTGGCTGTTAAGACTTCGAACGACCGACGCTTGAACGAGGATCGGACGATGCGTCGAGACAAGGTCAGCCTTCTCCTTTCTCGACTCTTCGCTTCCTTCGACCCTCGCTGACCTCCTATCCCCCTCTCCCTCGCTCTCCAGCTCAACACATTACCTCGTTGACTATGCGTATGCAGCGTCTCCTTGTCCCTGCTCTTCTCCCTCCTCGAAAGCTCTCTTTCTCCCTTCGCAAATCCTGAACGAAACGAGATCACGTCCTCGTCAAGCTTCTTCCCTTCTTTCGCCTCCGTGAAATCGAAGCAAGCACATGAATCCAAGTCCAATCCTCAGATATTCATCCCGATCCTTCCTTGAGCGCCTTGATAATCCTCTCTCGCCACTCTCGATCCGGCCTGTACCCTTTCGCGATGTCCTCCTTGAGCGTCTCGACGTCGAGCCACACGATTGGAACGTAGAGGCTCGGATGATTTCTAAAACCACACGAAGATAGCCAAGAAATGTCAGATGTGAACGAGGTCGAGAAAGACTGAGGAGGGGCGGCTGTGAGGGGACGGACGGGAGGATGCAAAGGTACGAGGTCAGGAAATATCGATTCCCTGCTCTCGACCCGAATCGGTTTCGCAGGCCCATCAGGTTCTCCATCTCGCGCTTCCATTCCATGGGCTCAAAAGTGAAGGCATGAGGCGTGGCTCCGAGCTGAGAGTCGTTGGAGGGAGGTCGAAGTCGCGTCGTTGGAATCAGCCTCGAGTCGGAACCGAAAACGAAAGGTGACCGTTCAGCTCACCTCCGACATCGCGAAGCAGCCCACGAAGCGACTGAAGGAGAACCTTGAAGCGATCTCGGTCTCGAGGGGGTGGAACTCGAGGTTCAGAACACAGACGGTGTCGTCCTGAGAAAGGAGGGAGGAACAACGACGCCTAAGTCAAAGTGACTCGAAAGCGGGAGCAGCAAACAGAAATTGAACTTACGATCTTGTCTCTGTTTCCGATGTCAAAGAGATCGAGACCTTGGACGAGGATCTCGTGGAACAAGTGCCTCCTCTCGAAGAACCACGACTTGACCTCTGCGTGCGATGAGAAAGAAAACGCGTCGAGTCAGCGCACGTCGACTGGGTCGCGAGAGCGACTCAGAGGAACCCTCGAAGTCCGAGTCTATGACGAACGAGTCGAGCTCTGAACTGCTGAGAGGAAGGCGAACGACGTGAACGCAGCAGGGCGAAAGTTCTGTTCCCACATAAGCTCTGCTCGAACGAAAGCGAAAGAAAACGAAGCCGTGTCAGTCTGAGCGTTTATCATGTGGGTGATGAAGTATGTGCAAGACAAAAGGCTAACGTTGCTATGAAGACGGTCAATCCGATGTGCTCTGGTTCGTCGAAGGTAGGGCTCGAGAGGCGACGCGCTTGATTCATTTTGATGTCCCTCCCGACTCGCTCGAGGCTAAGTTCCGTCCCTCCGACGATGATGGGGCCTTTGGCCATCTAGCAAGTTGATTCGAGAGTGAAATAGACGGGTGAGTAACGAAGAGAGAGAGCTTCGGTGACGAGACGATGGGTTTCGACGCGTTGCACGCTTACCTCGTCGACCTGAGCCGTGAAGTTTGCTACAAACGAGAACCGACCTTCGATGTTCGACTTCCCAGCATGGTGCCTGAGGAAGTAGATCGCGACGGTATCTTTCTGACACACGAAGAGACGAACGAACGTAAGAGAGTCGGCGAGCAGGTCAGCGACCACGTCGAGCCCTTGACGTTTCCCCCCCAAGGAGCGTCAGGACGCACGAGTTGACCTCTCTTGGATTGATCATCGAGTCTCATCTGACTCTTGAAAGCCTCGGTGAACATTTTCTTTTTGAGGTTGATCCAAGCGAGGAGATCTGGCATCAGAAGCGCGGAAGAAGCGAAGACGAGCGAGACGACGTGAGCTCGCTGGCTTTCCTTCCTCTGACCATCTCACTTCCAGCTCTGTCTCGCTCATCACGCAAGCCAGCTTGGCCCCAATATATAGTAGACTCACCATCAGCATCAGGAGCCTCTCCTCCCGCAGCGAGAAACTTCTTGCACGTCTTCCTGTGGTTCGGTCGATCTGCTCGTTGACAGGTCTGCAAGCGAAGAAACGACGTGAGCGCTGCTACTACTAGTTCGGCATCGAGTTGGTAGAATTTTGGAGGTACCTCGTTGCAGTAGAACATGGCGTGACAAGCACATCTGGAAGAAGAAGAAGGGAGGGAGGAGCGAGCTCGGTGAGCTTCGACCTTCCTTCATCTCCTCCCTCCTCCTCGCCTCCCCTCGAAACGAAACGAACAGAGCTCACTTCTTCTTAGCCTCCATCGATCCACAAGCTCCACATCCGCTCAACAGGATAGGGATAGTCATGCTCGAAAACGCAAACGAAGCGAAGGAAAGAAGGACGGAGGGGTGATGATGGTCGTTTGAAGCCAAACGAGGAGTGTCTCTGCTTTCGTTTTTGGCTCGTCTTTCCGCTCGCAGAAGAAAACGAAAGGTGACGAAAAATGGGGTTCATACGAGGCGTGGCAGAGTGAGGCGTTAACTATGTGTGTGCGTGCGAGAAAAAGAAAGAAAGAACAATTGAGCGTGGGGTGGGTTGGAGTGAGAAGGTATGCTATGCGAGGGAGGGAGGGAGAACGAGATGCGCGTGCTTTGAGCGAAAAGGGTGTGGATGGGTACGTTAAACGAGAATGCGAGAGAAAAGAAGAGAAGACTGATGCTAGTATGCAAGGGAGGGAGGGAGGGAGGGGAGGGGAAGCGGAACGAAACACGAAGCAAGGTCGAGATCGAGGTCGAGGTTTTAGATGAAGAGTTCCCTAAACCCTCCTTCGACTCCTCTCCCTCCTCCAACAACCATCGGAGCAGCGCTGTCCTCAGCCGCTCCCATTCGGCTCCTCGTCACTCTCCCGTCCTTGGCTCCAGCGGCGGTTCCAGTGAGTTTGGCAGCCGAGACTCGTCGTTTCCTCGCCGCTCGCTTCTCCTTCCCTGCGACGACGACCGTTGGAGATCCAGGGGGAGGGCGTTTGAACCTGAGCTTGGTAGTTTGAGGATTGAGAGGAACAGGTGGTGGTGGTGGAGGAGGAGGTGGGGGTGCTGGTGAAGAGTGAGCCGAGGAAGGGGAGGAGTCTTGCGACGAGAACGACGAGGTGGGAGTTAGGGAACCAAGTGATTTGGGTGGTTTGAGCGTCTTCGCCGTCGACATCGAAGCACTGAGTATCTCCGCAGGATCCCCATCCTCTTCCCCACCTCCACTGCCCTCCCCTCTCCCTCCTCCTCCACCCCCAGAACTGCTCGACACCGGCGACGCGCTCCTCCAATCGCCTTCCCTCCTCTTGAGGAAATCGAGTCGCTTGACCGGCGAGACTCCCTCTACGAACTCCTCCTGACGTTCGAGAAGGACTTCGGCGACGCCTTCCCAGGAGACTGCGTCGATTCCGCCGAGAGAGGAGATGGTTGAGCGGATGGTTTCGAGGGAGAAGGAGTTGGGAGGGAGGGAGTTGAGGATGAGGGTTTCGAACGGGGATGGGTCGGTGGATGATAGTGGCGGTGGTGGTGTTGGCGAGGGAGAGGAGGGTCTGGATGCTGAGGCTCGGGGAATCTGAAGAGCAAAAGAAAGAAGCCACGTCGTCAGTCGAAAGGTCGAGTGAGAAATCAAACGCGAAACGCGATACGTGAGAACCAAACTGACCTCTCGAACTTTGGGAGGACCTGTATGTGGTCCGTTGATGTTCCTGACGCTACTCCAGTGCTCCCAGTTGTGATAGGCGAGGTAGCAGGTCGATCCTTCGTCCGGGTCGTCCTTGTTCGATCCAGCGGCTGAGTCCTCGTCGTCCTCGGGAGTGGCAGGTCCCTTTCCTTTGCGACGAGCTGAAGAGGTAGAGGTGGAAGCTGCTCGAGACTCATCCTCGCAGGAGACGACGTAGACGAGCTGAAGGTCGAGGAGAGGAAAGGAGAAGGTGGAGATGTCAGCGAACGGTCGAACCTCCTCGCTCGACTTTGTCCATCTCCTCCCTCGAAAAAGGGACTCACACCGGGCTGAACGACCTTGATCCATCTCTTCTTGAGATGGGCGAACGCTGTCAACTCTAGATGTCCTCCGTAGGTACCTGATCCACCATCCAAAAAGCATCAGCTCCGTCCTCTCGAATCTCGAGCAAAGGAGATGGGGAAGGCAGAAAAAGAAACGGAAACGAAGCTCACCATTCTCCCTCATCACTCGGACGTGATCCGCGAAAGGTCTATCGTCGTCCACAAAGAACTCGTATCGATCAGGGTTGGCGAGGAGATGGTCACAGATCTGCTCGAAGGAGAAGAAAAAAAGAGGAGGCTCGTTAGCTCGTGAAAAGCGGAAGGCGCGCGAAAGGACCGAGGGGAGGGAGGAGATGGGGAAGGGAAGGAGGGAAAGGAGCGGGCGTACCTCTCGTCTGAGAGCCCAGTGCTCTTTGGGAGTTCCGTAGAGTTGATCGGAGAGAGCTCTGGGAGGTTGGGAAGAGGTTCAAGTCAGTATATATGCAGCAGAGGGACTGGGAAGATCACTTTGACACGACCTAGACACTCCTCCCACTGCGCTGCCAGGTCCCTCGCTCCCTCCTTCCCCTGCCACCTCCGTCTCCTTTGCTCGCCTCCCTAGCACCTCAAACACATTTTCAAACTCTTCTGAGTAACTGAGAAGAGCCTCATGGAGCTCCTCTTCACCCGTGCGAATTGAAGTGCGAGAAATATTCGCTTCCTCGACGGCTTCCATCGAGGACGAAGCTCTCCTCGTCGGACGTTCCCCTCCCTTCCTGACCGAGAATCGATTCGCTCGTTTGAACTGACCTGAACAGACAGTTCCCGTCTCCTATAGTATTGTGTGCGTAAAGTCCCATCATCTTGAGCTGTAGGAGGAGAGAAGAGACAAGGATTGATTAGGAAAAAGAAAACTCAGCAGAGAAGTTGAATGACGCCTCGATCGTTCCGTAAAACCCTCCTCCTCTGCCTCCCTCCCTCCTCTTCCTGAAGGTGTAGGAGCAACGAGAGCTCAACGACTCACCTGTGAAGCGAGTTCCCTCTCTGACCTAGCAGGATCCGAAGGAGTAAGAAGAGTAGCTCCATGGGATCGTGTCTTCTGTCGACCTGCAACCATCAAGGGGAAGGAGAAGCGAGGTGAGTTCGAGGTGGAAGGAGGGAGAGGGAGGGTGCCAGCAGAGGGAAATACGAACCATTGGGCACGGATCGCTTCTTGGGGTGCCGCTCAGTTTTGCCCATGATCGTGACCTCCAACGAGAGAAGAAGAGTCCGAAGAAGAAGGGGGAGGGGGAGGGAAGCTGAGGAGGGAGAAAGAAAGAAGGGAGGAGGAAGGGAGGAAGAGAAGGTTGAGGTTGTCGCTTGGGCGAGGAGGCAGCAGCGCGAGAGAGGGGGTCCACAGAAAGAAGGAGGGCAGGGTTGGATTATTTTCCTCGCTCGCCTGAAAATCTTCTCGATTCGACCGTCTTGAGATGTCCCGGGATCAGGGTTCGCGAGAAAATCTGGTTCGCGGCTGCTTCGAGGGAGCTGGGTTCGGCCGGCTGATACCAGGGGGGACGACGAGACTGATTTTGCTCGTGTTGGACGCGTTTTTCGCTCGGAGATCTTCTCAATTTCTGTGTCGCGGGCACCTGACATTCGTTTCATCTTCGGAAACCATCAGGAAGAGGTTTGACGCGTCTGAAACGTTCAACGACGGCTCGAGAGTCGTTCGACGCGTCGCGCGCTCGTCCTCGACGCCTCTCTCGCTCGCCTTCCGAGCTCGAAGACCAGAACCCTTCCTTCGACGAACCCCGTTCCCTCATCACATCCTCGCAACCCCAAATCACACGTGAAAACTCAGTTCCTCCTTCCTCAGACGCGTCGCTCGTCCCACTTTCCCTCGACCTCCCCTCCTCCCCTTTTTTCCTCTCGCTCGAAGACAGGTCGCGCGACCTCGAGACGATACGAGCCTTCACGCAGCGGCTTTTCCTCGGCTCGTACCCCTGAAGGTGAGTTCCTCCCTCAGTTGCCATCTCGTTATCGCAGCAGCCCGACCCCTTCGAGCGAGCTCAGACTTCTTCTCTATTTCGGATCTCCATCTTCCTTTTGTTGTCTCTCTTCAAGCCACGTCCTCCTTTCCCTCCCTCGCCATACTCCCCCTTCTGCCCACATACCCTACAGGATCGCAAGACCCTCTTTCTTCCACTCGTTTCAAAACAAAAAAGAAAGGATCTGCGGGACAGCAAGGGGGGAAAACCGAGGCCCTCCTCTCCCCCTCCGCGTCGAGGGAAGCTGCGAAAGGACAGAGGGTAAGTTTGGATCGCCTCCTCCTCTTTCTATTTTGCTAGCTGGCTTGTTCGGTTCTCTCCCAACCACCACAAGAAGAAGATCTGGAATCTCTCTCTCTTTCGCAAGCAGCAGAAACTTACGACACTCCTTCGCCTCCTCTCCTCTCCTCCCTCCTCGTCCCTCGGTCCAGAACTCGCTCGTCCGACCACACCTCCTTCCCTCGGACTGAAGAGCCACACGACCCCCTTCCCTCTCGATGTTGTTCCTAGCCAACCACCGTCGACTCCTCCTCACTCTCCTCGCCTCGATAGGAGTGCTCTGGTCCCTCCTCGTCCTCTTCCACTCTTCCTCGTCCGACTCCACCACCTCTCTCCTCACGTCCCTCAAGGAAGGAGCGTCTTCCTCCTTCGATTTCGACTGGTCCTCAACTTCAACAACATCCTCCTCGGCGGAAGATATGGAGGAGGAAGGGGAGGAGGAGATGAAGGCCCTGGTAGAAGGGGAAGGGGAGATGAGGAGTCCTTTGTATAGGGAATTCAAAGGGAGAGAGTACGTTGAGCTCGGCCAGAGGAAACCGTTCGCGGAGGTTGCGATCTTGGGGGATCAGTGTTTGGAGTTGTGTGAGTGAAATCTTTCTTTCTATCAGGTCGGTTCTCTTATCGGCGGAGGAAGGGTAGGCTTCATAAGAGCTCGGAGGAAAGAGAGGGAAGGAGGGGAAGATGAGCTCGAACGAAACTCAGCCGACGTTTCAGCAGTCGCTCGCTTTGCCCGGACGACCCCCTCCCTCCCTCCTCGACTCACCGCGGTTCGCTGCGATGCATTTCATTCGGAAGTTGTCGTGGCTAGCTTGCGATGCTGTGGCAGCGAACCACGCACATGAAGTTTTTCAGCTGGGGAGACGGTGGTCACCTCGGCGAGGAAACGAAACGCGCACACGACCAAAACTGACCTCGTTTTCCGCTCGTCCTCTTCTCGCAGGGATCGGTCAAGGACTACCATGTCCACCGTCTGTTCTCGACGCGTCTCCTCCGAACAAGGATCTCGACATCGTTTGGACTTGGGGGAATGGATCGGATCCTCTATGGAAGCCGCTCTACGAACACTTTCTTTCGCTCACTCCTACGTCGCCGGAGCCTCCAGGTTTGTTTCTGCTTCCTTCTCTTCCTATAGTCCTCTGTCTCTAAACTCACGCAACTTTGCAATATGCTTTTCAGGTGCTCGACACTACCGCTCAGCCAAAGACGAGCTCCGCCACTCGCTGAGATCGGTGATGGCCAACGTCTCTCCTCTTCCCCGTCGGCTGCATCTCGTCCTCGGAGACTGGGAGGGACCAGACGGCAGTAGAATTGGACAGATGCCTGGGTGGCTGGATTGGAGTGCTGGAGTGTCGGAGGACGGGAGAGTGTTGGGATTGTACGACGAGGGAGAGGAGGCGACGACGGAGCTGTTCGTTCATCACCACTCGGATCTTTTCATTCGAGGAGATGGAGTCGGAAGAGCTGAGGGTCAGAGGAATCATACCAGAGACGTTCTGCCCACCTACAACTCGCGAGCAGCTTCTTCTCTCCCTCTTTTCCTCGTGCGTGTTCGAAATTCTGACCTCGACGCGTCTCTCCCCCTCTCGTGCCCTTCGCTTTCCTCCCGTCCCCACCTCAGCTTCGCCATCGAGTCCAACTTCCACTCCATCCCCAACCTCTCCTCTACCTTCGCCTACTTCAACGACGACTTCTTCCTCCTCAAACCTCACACTCGAAGCGACTTCGCCTCCCCTCTCTACGGTCCTGTCCTTCGACTCTCCTCTCCCAAATCCTACGTCATCCCACCCTACCAGTTCCCAGCAGCCGGATGCGAGCACGAGTGGTCCTCCCTCCTTCGATCGGCGTGGTTGCTCAGTCAACGGTACGCTAGGAAGAACAGAGGATGTGAGTTCGCGTTTCTCTTCCTCTCGCTCGCTGTCCGTCCACTGACTCGTTTCGTCTTTTCACTCAGACCTCGTCCACGTCGCCAAGTCCCTCTCCCACCCTCTCCTCCTCGAAACCAACGCTATCTGGAGGGACGACTACGACTTCTCTTCGAAGCGTCGGTTCCGAGAAACCTCAGGAGGGAAGGTCGGCGATCTCAACACGGCCTGGCTTTCATCGTGGCTGCTCGTCGAACGAGCGAGGGAGTCGGTGCTTTGGGTGTGGGCTGTAGCGAGGCTTGGAGGACAGGATGGAGTTTGGGGAAAGGAGGAACGAGCGGAGGTGAAGAGGCTGTTGGGGTGGGAGGAGCCGGAACCCGTCGTCGTTCAGGCGGAGGTCGCGTCGAACTCGACGGTCGTCGTCCCTGTCGCTGTCGCAGAGCCGGAGACGAGAGCTTTGGGGCCGAAGCTGGTGAACGTGAAGCAGGTGGAGAGGGAGACGTTGGAGGTTGAGAAGGTGGATGCGGCGTTCCAGGCGTTGGACGAGAAGGGTCCCCTCGCGACGAAGTACTACTGGTGTGAGTTTTCGACGCGTCTTCCGGCTTCGCTGCCTTCTCGAACTGACCCGAATTTTACCTTGGCTTGTTCAGCAAGTCGAGATGGACCTCTCCCCGGGCTTGGTGGTCGTAAGAAGGCTTCGTGCTCGTTCAGCGTCAAAACCTGCTTCGGAACTTGGTTCGAGAACGAGGACGAAACCATCTCAGCCAGTGACATGTTCAAGAGGATCGCTTTCGGAGGAGATGGAGTCTGTGGAGACTGCAGTGAGCTCCTTTTGATCTCTCGTCCGATCCCTCGAGAACGAACCGTCGCCCTGACGCGTCCCTCTTTTCCCACTCAGTCTTCACCGCCCTCATCTCCGCCTCAGGTTCAGCAGGTCTCTCCGCCGTCCTCCCCTCCCCCGACGAGCACCTCGTCCTCCCTCAATCCCACATCCCGTCCTCACCTCCCACGAACCCAAACCTCATCAACCTCCAACCTCACATGCCTCTTACACGCACATGGATCGACACCGACTTCTCGCTTCCGTCCGTCCTCGCTCTCACCAACCCTTCGGATCCTCAGTCAGCCATAAACCTCAGGACTTTCTCTCTCCAGCTGATAGCGAGATACCAGTGGGTCTCAGCTTCGACGAACGCTCTGTTCACCATGTGAGCTCGGTTTCGCTCTTCGTTTCTCTCCGAAGCTCGATGCTGACCCTCTTCCCTTCGCTCTTCGCTCCTCAGGGTGGTCGATCCCAAAGGCTTCGGAGAACTCGTCGAAAAGGTCGAGAAGGACAAGAACCTCGCTTCAGTTGCTACGAACGTCAGTTCCCTCCCGCCTTTCTCTCGCATCGAAGCTCATCGCTGACTCTTTCCTCTCCCTTTCTTTTCCCTCGCAGGACGACATCCTCGAAATCTGGGAACCGGTCCTCAGTCCTCTCGTCCGAGCCTGGTACGGAGCCAAATGGAGCGTCAAAGGATGGTGGGAGAGACCGGGCGTGTGATCCCACCCACCTCTCCCTCTTTTCCCTCTCTCGCTCTTTCCTCCCTCCTTTCCGTTCTCGTCCCACCCTTGTTTCTCCGTACCCTAGATCTCCCCAAACTTGTCGAACAAGCTTCTCATCTCCCAACCCTACTGTATCTCTGCTTTCCGTCTATCTCTTTCCTCGCTCAGCAACATTTCGCGTCCCGCTTCGTCGTCGCTCTCGTCCTTTGTTTTTCTCGCCCTTGCTTGCTTTCTCCTCGCTCTCAACGGACCCACCTACGCACGGGTTTTCTACACTCATTTTATACCTCGGACCTACTCTGTTACCCTTGCATCAGATCAGATCGAATCGAACGCACGCTTGCTTTGCTTTCCTCAACCAAATCGCTCACGTCGAAAGACGCGTCGAGCTCGCTCGTCCTCTCGTTCCTCCCTCTCTTTCTCGCACGAAAACGAAAGCACGGGAGAAAGGGCCAGCCGAGTGTGAAGTAGATCATAGGATTCTTGTGTGTTTGTGTTTGTGCTTTGGAGTTGAGAGTTGTTATGCAAGGGAAACGAACGAAAACGAAACGAGACGACGAGAAGTACAAAGGGAGACGGAGATAGCTTTTTTGCTTGTTGGACCGAGAAGACGAAAACGAGGAGAGTGCAAGATGAGAGGAAGAAAGAGCAAGAAAGTCTAGAAGGGGACGAGGGAGAGGAGCAAACGCAAAGACCCAAGCGAGGAGATTACAAGGGGTGGAAGGGGAGGGAGAGCGAGCGAGCCCAAGAACGAAACGAACGACCAAGACCGAAGCCAAAGGTAGGAGAGGTGTTGATGTTTACCGCTCTACCCGCTACCTCCCACCCATCCCCCCATCCAACTTAATCTCCCCCATCAACTTCCCCAGATCCTCTGCCTCGTCCCTACTGCTCGGCGGCGGTCGACTCCTACTCGTACTCGAATCCCTCTCCCTCCCTGGTGCAGCATTCCCATGCCTCATCCCTGCTCCCACTGCTCGTGCACTGTTGGAAATCAAGGGGTGAGGGACCTCGTTGGATCCGCTTGTGGGCGAGAGGAGGAGGGAGGGCGAAAGGTAGGTTGGCGAGGAAGGCGAGGGAGCGAGATGGGAGAGGTTGTGTGTTGAGGAGTGGGTGGAGGAGGCTGGGTGGCCGAAGGGTGCGTAGGAGTTGGAGTTGTGGTTGGCGAGAGAGGAGGAAGAGTTGTTGTTGGACGAAGAAGGGGGAGGGAGGTTGTGGTACGGATCGGAGTTATTGATGTAGCCGAGGTGTTGGGATTCGTAGGCTGTCGAGGTGGCGGAGGTAGCCGGGGAGGTGGTGTTGGAGTTGTTGGAATGCTGGAGTTGTTGGGAGGCGAGGGAGAGGTGGTTGATGGACGAGGAAGACATCGGTGGTGGTGTCGAGACGGCTCGGCGAGCGAAACTACTGCTTCCACTGGACGGCGACGATCCTCCTCCTCCTACCCCTCCACCGAGACCTGATCCCAACGCCGAACCAGCTCCAGAAGAGAGCCTCAGATCTCCAACTCGTCCTCCTCCCGACCGCCCTCGCGCGTCAACTGAAGGTCCTCGCATCGAGACTCGTTCCCGCTCCCGATCTCGCTCGTCCGGTTCTGGGACTCCTCCAAAGACTCCTGATCCACTAAGCGTACCGAGAACGCTTCGTTCTCTCGGTGGTGGTGGAGGGTAAGGGGGTGTACCAGGAGGAGTTCCGTCGGACCGTCCAGATCCCAAAGCTCGAGCTTCCGTTCCTCGTCCTCGAACGACGTCGAAGCCTCCTCCGTTCATCTGCTGCTGCTGCTGCTGGTGATGCGACTCGTTCGCCGACGAAGGTCCTCCTCCCAACGGTGGACCTATCGAGAAGTCGAGACCGAGTCCTTGGGACTGAGCGTAGAGCTGGGAAGGGTGATGAGGGTTGACCTTCGGTGAGGTTTGAGGCGAGAAGACGGGTGGACGAGCGGGAGAGGAAGTCGTCCACTGTTGACGACGAGGACCTCCTGAGGCCGAAACGGATCGAGAAGAGGGAGCGCTGTGGGATGGAGGGAGTTGAGGAATGGAAGGAGTGAGGCTGGCGGGGAGGAGAGGAGGAGCGGGACCTCCATTAGGGAAGCCGTTGGAATCCTGGAGGTACGAGTTGTGATGTGGAGGAGAGAGTCGATCGACGGGTCCTCCCATGTGTTGCTGAAAGACGAGAAGAGAAGGAAGAAAGGTCAGGACCGAGCCGAAGTCTGGGAAGCGATGGACGAGAGGGGAACGAACGCGATATCCTCCTCCGGAAGCGTAAGGGCTTCGGCCGCCGGTTCCGTTGTGTCTCCCAGGAGGAGATTTCGACCTCGGCTGTCGAACCAGGTCTTCGTCTCGTTCTTCTGTGGCGCGACCACGAAAAAAAGGAAGGTCTCGGATTAGCAAAGGTGGTCGCTCGAAGTCGAGTCGAAGGACGGGCGAGGATGAGCACGAACCTTCACAAAGCTGAGCGAGAGCAGTGACAGCTCGTTCTGGACGACCTGTGAGGATCCTCGAGGCTCGCATGAACTCTCCTCGGATGGTGTAGAGTCCATCCTTGGTCACCGTTCGAGCGACGTTCTGAGAAAGGAGAGAAAATAAGACGAGGAGGTCAGAACGAGAGACGCGTCGAAGAACAGGTCGAGAGATGGACGAGACGAACGTAAGAGGTCTCGAAGGGATCCTGATGAACAATAAAGGAGAGTGGAAGATGTCAGTCTACGTGTCCTCGGTGGCTGTCCCGACTTCGACGAAAGGCACGAGCCGCGACGGCGAGAAGGGAAGTCGAGAGAGACGAGAGCAACTCACCTCGATACACAGTCTATTCCGATCCCTAGCCATCTCGTTGATCCCACCAACATCGCTATCCGTCGTCCACTGTTTCGACTCCTGTGCAACCAGCAACCGACAGAGATGAAATGAGCATCGGTCATCGGTTTCGCAGTCGAGCAAACGCGGAGACTGTCCAGAAAAAGCGCGACGAAGGGAAGAGGAAGACGAACCTTGGTCAACAATCCAGCTCGTATCGACACGACGTCCGTGTTGAAGGCAAAGACGTTGCAGTAGAAGCGGAAGAAGTCGATTAACCTGTTTGGAGCGAGAGAGAGAGTTCAGTGATCTGAGCGACGACGCGAAGGGAGGGCGAGGAGAAGAGAGCGACGAACAGTTCTCCCACGCTCTGCAGATTTGATGAGCTCCATCCTTTCCGGAGAGACTCGGTGTCGTCGAAGAACCTATCATACGAGTGAGGAGGACGCGTCCAGGGACAATCAGCTCTCGAGCTCGGTCAATCGCTCGTTGCGTCGACGCTCATTCAAAGCATCGCGCGAATGAATCGAAGGATACTCACCAGATATCGTGCCCATCCAACTCCATATCCTCCTTCGCGACAGGCCTCGTCGGTGGAATCCTTTGAAGGTTTGGGAGTACTGGTGGCGATTGGATGTGGATAAGGAAGAAGAGGACGAGGAGGGTGTAGCCGTAGGAGGAGAGGGTTCCTCGGTAGGGAGAGTTGATTTTTCTGGGGAGATGAAGGTAGGTGTATTGGTAAGCTTGGGTGTTACGGAAAGTGGTCGAGAGAGGGACAGGGAAGGGGTGTCTTGAGCGACGCGGGAGGTTTGAGATTGAGCTCACCTCCGTTTCGACCAGACTTTCACTGTGAGGATCGCGTTGAGAAGAGAGAGAGGTGTGATCAGCATCCAGCCATCCTCATTGTCCAGAGCAGAGCACGCGTAGACTTACGGAACAGAACCATCGTCCTAACTCTCGCAGGATCGACCGTCCTGGAGAACACGAACGAAGAACGAATCGACCTCGACGTCCATCAGCTTCACGTCTCTCCCATTTCCATCTCTACGCCAGCTCGAAGACCACCAAACTCACGCGTAGGTCAACAGCAGCCTCGTGTTCTCCAAAGCCAGACGGTTCTCGAATCCGATGTCGCACTGAGGAGGTAGAAAGAGGAGGGAAGGAGGAGCTCGAGATCAGCTTTTCGAATCTCCTTGGAGGTGACCATCAGCCGAGGAGGTGGGTGGTGAGGAGATGGAGACGCACGGCGATTCCGAAAGGGAGTCCTGGTGATGGTGCTAGAGAGAGTTTGATGATCTGAGAGGTGAGATGGTTGGGAGGAAGGAAGGAGAAGTGGTGAGCTCGAGGCGAGTGAGGTCCAGAGGTCGGAAGAGGTCGAAGGCGCAGAACGAACGGGGACGTAGGCTTTTGGGAGAGCTTTTACTGCAAAGTTGGTTTCTGTAGATGCAGAGGGAGGTAGAAACGCGTTCAACTTTGAGCTAGAGGATGGATTCGAGGAAAAGGATGGGTTCGAAAGTCGAAGGAAGGGAGAGGACAAGGTGTGGGAGGAGGGTTCGGACTGACCTCGTTCAAGAAGACTCCCGATCAAGGTAACGAGCTCAGCAGCCGCTGGTCTAGGTTCCTCTCCTTCGAGGAGGACACAGAGGTCCATATCTGGTAGAGAGAAAGCATGGTCAGTGAAGGAGAAGGGGTGATGAAGTTGAGGGAAGGGAGAGAGAGACGGAAGGAAGGAGAGTGAGCTCACCACTGTTACGAAGAGAGAACCCGTTCGCCTGCAGACAAAAGAGAAGTACAAGTTGAACGATCAGCTTCCTGGAGCAGCTATATGCGTGCTCGAGCCCACCCTGATCCAGAGAAGAAGAGTAGGAGGACAAGAGCTGGACTCACCGTACTTCCGAACCTGAGAAGTCTACAATTTGGCTCGACCGTCCTGACGAGACGCTCGAGCAACGTCCTCACTTGGGATTTCAGAGCAAGCTCTTCAGGAGTAGGGAGGAGAGGAAGGATGACTGTAGGAACGTTGAGATGAGAGTCAGCGATTTGGAGGGTTGATGAAGAGATGGAAAGGTTGAGACGAACAGTGGAAGAGGGCCGTCGAGAGTTCCTCAAGGTATCTCCCTCGTTGCTGCTGCTGATGTTGCTGGGACATGGTCACAGAAGATCCTGGAAGAAGATAGACGTGCTCGTCGCGTTGGCGAGAACCGAGAAGAGAAAGAGGGGCGAGGTGAAGGGGTTCGGACGAGCTCAGAGGAAGGAAGGGGAGGGAGGAGTGTTGGCCGTTGGGAGGGAAGAGGAAGCTGATCAGCGAGAAACTCAAGGGCTCAAATGAGAACCGCAGAAAAGAGACTCCTCCTCCTAGTGATCTGATCCTGGAGAAACAAAAAATCTCGAGAAGATAGCTCGAAGTCTATTCTAGAGCCTGGCGATTTTCTTACGGCCAAAAGAGGTCGAGGGAGGCAGGAGATAGACCGTCTCCAGCGCTCGTCGTAAACGCTCGCACACGCGACCATCGACGTCTTTTCCTCCTCCATAATCTTCGATTTTCGAGCTGAAAATTGCTCAGCTCGTACGCTTGCCAGATCTTCTCGATTTCAAAATCTCTTCTCGAGCGATCCTCCTCGGGTTGCATCTAAATTTTTACTCTCCCTCTCGAAATCGTGCTTCGTCGCCCGCCTCGAGCTCTTTCCTTCCTTCTCCTCCAAACCCCTTCCATCCCCTCTACCCTTTCCTTGTCTCGTTAAGAGTCACCCCCACCTCAACTCTTCCCCCCTTCTCCTTCCCATACGCCTTCCTTCCCCTTTCCTCTCTACACGACCCATCCCCTCTCCCCCTCCCCCCCTTCGCGCATGTCTTCTCCTATCGACGAGCTCTCCGTTCTCCGGAAGAAGTACTCGGGTCACCTCGACACTCTCAAATCCATCTTCCCTTCCTGGGAGGAAGACGATCTTCTCCTAGTCCTCGACGAGGTTAAGGGTTCCATCGACCAGGCCGCTACCAACATCTCAGAGGGTAAGTCCCTTCGAGTCTCTTTGGCCTGCTTGCTCGTTCTTCCTTCTTCGACGCTTCTCGACTTTTGAGAATAGGTCGTGTGAACCGTCCTTTCAGCTCCCTCGACCAGCCTTTCGAGCGAGGTTGGAGCTCGAGTAGGGACTTGCTCCTGCCAGCTGAGGCATAGGTATGCCTGGGAGTAGCATGGGTAAGGGAGGGGAGGGCGGGAGGGATCCTCGTTTGGTTTCCAGAAGCTCGAAGGAAGGCGAACGAACGATGGCGAGTTCTCGAGGACGAAGAGAGGAGCGGCGCTGGCGGTCAAGCTCTTGCCGCAAAGCTCATTAAACGAGTCGTAATAGATTCGTACTCCCTCCACCACTTTCCACACACCTTTTCCAACCTCTGATAAGCCCTCTCAGCTTGGAAAGGGAGGAGGTCAAACGTCACAAAGAGCTTCGCCATCGCGCTCTTCCACCTCCTTCATCTCCTTCTTTCCTTCCCCTCCTTCTGCCAAACACCCTCTCTCTTCACTCTCGAACCCTTCCTCCCATCAGCTGCTGACGTCTCTCCCTCCCCCTGTGCTTGAATCTCTCCAGGACACGCTACCCAGTTCGCCTTCTCGACCAAGAAGAAGGAGAAGAAGGTCCCTACCGGTCCTAAGGCTGGAGAAGGTTCCTTCGAGCGAGGTGGAGATGGTTTCCGAGGACGTGGAGGTCGAGGACGTGGAGTCTGTGAGTTCCCAAGTCTCTTTCCGTTCCAGAACGAGGTTGTTTGGTGGCTTGAAGGACGGGGAGGACAAGGGAAGGGAAGGAAGGAGCGAGATGGACGAAACTCAGTCCTCGCTCGTCTTTTTTATCTCGACTGCCACAACGGTCTGGAGAGAAAATGAGGTACCGGGACTACCTCCAGGGGTCCAGATGGCACAGGGAAGAGGTGGAGATATCCATCTCTCGTTCAGAAGGAAGGGAGGAGGCGAGCTCGAGTCAGCTTCGAGCTCGGAACACCCACTTTTTTCGATCCTCGCGCCGAGCCTGTTCTCGCTCTCCTCACTTCTTCTCAACAGCTCGCTGACTCTCCTTCTTCCTCTCTTACCTTCTTCCTATGCAGCCGACTCCTTCCGAGGTGGACGAGGATCAGCTCGAGGAGCTTTCCGAGGAGCTCCCCGTGGTCTCCCTCGAGCTCTCGGCGTTTCGAACGGTCACCTCCCAGCCACTCCTACCACCTCAGCTCCCGAGTCCTCCTCCACTTCGTCGCCCTCCGCTCTCGCTCCCAAGTCCAGTTGGGCTGATCAGGTCGAGGATGCCGAGTCGTCCGCCGCCGCTACCAGCACTCCCGCCGTCGCCGAGGACGGAGCCGACGCTGGAGGATGGGATCTTCCCTCCTCTACTCCTGCCGCTCCCGCCCCCGTCGAGGAGAAGAAGGTCGAGGAGAAGAAGGTCGAGGAGAAGAAGCCAGTCACGAACGGTGCTTCGGCTGCTGCGAAGGGAAAGGCTCCCGTCAGGTCGTCCGGTGTGATCCCTCAGGGATCGAAGATGAGTTGGGCTCAGATCGCCAGGTGAGCTTTTCCTTTCCTTCTTTTCCCCTCGTCTGAGCTCACATCGCTCTTCTTTTCGTCGCTGACTCTCTTCTCGTCTCGTTCTTGCTCCTCCCAGGCCTCAGGAGAAGCCCAAGCCCGTCCCTGCTCCCGTCCCAGCTCCCGTCGTCGTCGCTCCCACTCCCGCTCCCATCCCCTCCCCTCCTACCGCTCCCGCCGTCGAAGAGCCCACTCCCTCCGCCACCTACGATCCCGCTCCCACCGACAACCAGGCTCCCTCTTGGGAGGACGAGGCCGTCACCTCGGCTCCTCAGCCTCCTACCCACGACACTTGGGGATCCATCCCTTCCGCCGTCGAGACCCCCGCCGAGCCCGAGCAGACCTGGGAGCAGACTCCTGAGGTCGTCGAGCCCGTTTGGGAGCAGCCCGTCGAGGAGCAGCAGCAGGCTCCTGAGCCCGAGGTCGCTCAACCCCAGGAGCAGTACTCGCAGGCTCCTCCTCCCGGTTTCGGAGCTCTCTCGAACGAGACCGCAAAGGCTCCTGCTTCCCCAGCTGGACGGTCGGCAGCCATCAACAGGAACGCGTCGAGGTTCAAGCAGGTCGGAGATCAGGCCGTCATCATGCCTGGAGGAGCTCAGGACTTCGGTCGAGTCGGTATGCAGTTCGGATCGTTGAGCCTCGGAGGAGACGGAGAGTTCAACAACGAGCCTGAGCCTTCGTGAGTCTTTCTCGCCTCGTTTCGCGTTCTTCTTCCTTCTCTCGAGCTCAGAGCTGACCTCTTCTTCGTTCTTCGTTCATCTTTCTCGTCTTCTACAGCCACGCCCAGGAGCAGTACGCTCCCGAACCCATCCAGTCCGCTCCTGAGCCCATCGCCGCTCCCGAGCCCGTCCAGTACCAACCCCAAACCCAGCACATCGAGTCCCCCACCCAGGCTCAAGCCCCTCCCTCCTCCCAGCTCAACCCCTCGAGCTTCTACCAGCAAAACCAGCAGCAGGCTCCCGCTCCCGTCGCCGCCGTCGCTGCCGTCTCCCCTCAACCCCTCCACCAGCAGCAGCACCACCAGTACCAGCAGCAGGCCGCTCCCGTCGCCGAGACCCAGCAGAGCTACTCCCACCCCGCCGCCGGAGCTCTCTCTCCCCAGGGAGCCTACTTCCGACAGGAGGCTCTCGCTCCTTCGCCCTACTACGGACAGCAGCACCAGCAGACCCAGGGAGCTCCCCCCGCCCTCGCTCAGTCTCAGCACCAGCAACAGCCTCAGGAGGCTCACTCCCAGTACGCTTCGCCCTTCGGAAACCTCGGAGGAAACGTCGGTGGATACCCCAACGAGTTCTCGAACTACGGAGGACAGGATCGAGTGAGTCTTCGTTTCGTTTCGACTCTTCGTCGCGTTTCTTGTCTTCTCCCTACTCGCTTCGTCGCGTCGAAACTAACCCTCGATCTTCTTCTCGTTCTTGCAGTCTGGATTCTACGACCCTTACTCGGCTTTCAACCAGCGAGGAGAGCAGGCCGAGCCAGCTAAGACCGCTTCGACTCAAGCCGCCGCCGTCCCTTCCAACGGACCTCAGGCTCCCGCTCAGGGTCAGCAAGCTCAGCCTGGAGCCGCCGCTCCTGGATACTACGGAGCCATGCCTCCTTACAACCCCTACTGGGCTCAGACCAACCGTTCGTCCTCTCGTTCCTTTCTTCTTCGCGTCGACTTCGTCGCGTTCTTGTTTCGTTCGCTTTCGCGTTCGTTTCTCTAATCTCTTTCGTTCGCTGACTCTTCTCCCCTCTCTCCTCTTCATTTTCTGCAGCTTACTACTACGGGCAGACTCCCGGATGGGCTCAGCAGCAGCAGTGGGGACGACCCTACCCCGCTCAGCCTCCCGCTCCAGCTCCCGCTCCCACCGCCGCCGCTGCCTCGGCCGCTAAGCCTCCCGTCGCTCAACAGCCCTCAGGTCCCTACGGACACTTCTCCTCGTCCGGCTACGACGAGCCCTCGTCCCTCGGAGGCTACTCCGGAAACCAGCTCGCCGGACAAGCTCTCTCGTCCCAGTACGGAGGAGGAGGGATCCACTCGTTCCTCGGAGGAGGAGCCAGCTCCCCTCAGCCCCAAGCTCAGGCCCAGCAAGCTCAACGACCCGGACAGACCTCTCCCGAGACTTCGTTCAAGGGCTACACCAACGCCGCTACCGACAAGACTTCGGCTCAGGTCGCTCCTCAGGGACAGCAGCAGCCTCAGGCGAGGGTTGGATCGTCGGCTTCCCAGCACCAGCAGCAGCAGCCCAGCTACTCGGGATCGTACGGTCAGGCGTCGAGGTACCCCCAGCAGCAGCAGCAGGGACAGCAGCAGCAGGCCGGACAGCAGGCTCCTCCTACCGGATACCCTCAGCAGCAGCAGGGAGGTCAGCAGCAACAGCAGGACCCTTACAACTACTACTCCCAGCAGCAGCAGAGCCAGCAGAGGGGTGGGTACTGGCAGTAGCTTAGCTCTTTCTAGTCTACTCTAGCTAGTTTTTCGTCGGAGTAGGTTTCTGCGTTCGTTCGTTTCGTTCGTTCGTTTTGCTTCACTTCGTCTTTCACCAACCCAAAAAAGTCTCCATCTCGGTCCTTCTCCAACCCACATCCTTTCTATATCGTTGTTATTCTTCTTTAGTTTTCTCCACTCTTCTCTTTGCGTCTTTTGCATGATCTCATCTCTCTTCTTCCTTCTTTCTCTCGTCGTCGTCGCGCGCGACTCAAAAATCAACCACTCTTGTTTGTCCTTTCTTCGTTCAATATCCAAGACGACATCTCACGAAAGGATTCGCCTACGTACGTACCTCTTTTCGTTGATGTCGTCTCGATCATCTGAACGCTTAGCAGTAGGAGCGAGATCGAGAGGGAAGGGAGAGCGAGAGAGACGCGTCGAGGGAGATCGGTTCTCGTTCGTTCGTTCTATGACCGGTTCGAATGGGGTTGAAAAGTCGGCTGAAGAGTCTGATCTGAGCACTCGTACCGTCTGGTGGTAGAGCCGGTAAGAGTGTTTTGTTTTTCGAGGAGGGAAAGATAACGAGCTGAGCGACGACGACTCCGGATTCCCAAGCACTTCGCTCGCTCAAGGGAGCGATCTCTTTCCGCCGACGACCACCTCAGCTCATCAGCTCGGAACCGCCTCTACCCCTTCCCTCACATCTCTCTTTTCCCTCCTCGCTCCTCACTCAAAAATCTTCTCGCTAAACCGCCTCAAAGCTCTCCGAGAAAGAACGATCTCCTCCCTCCGATCCTGCCCATCATGCCCTCCTCCTCCTCCTCCGAGTTCGACGACGATCCAACCGAGAGGGATGTAAGTCAGCTCTCCTTCTTCTCGTCGGAAGCTGTATGGGAATGCTGAGACGATCTCGGATCCGATGCAGTCCCTCTACACCCTCACGGAGAGCCTCGCCGAGCAACTCTTCGTTCATCGAGATGGTGAGCTCGCTTTCTTCCTCCCTCCGATGCAACCTTGCCTCCCCCCTCCCTTCCTCTTCGCTGACCTCGTTCCTTTATCGACCGTGTTCACAGGTCAGCGCTTCTCGGCTCTCAGTGAAGACTCGTTAGTCCTCTTCCTTCCCGTCCCTAGACTATTTTCGCCTCTCCCAAAGAAGGACGGAGGAAACCGAGCTCGAAGCTCACCTCCCTCTTCATCTTCTTCCGACCCCAGCTTCCTCCCTTACAACGACCAAACCAAAGCGATCGCTCAACAAGCTGAGGTAGCTGCGAAACTGCTAGCTAAAGGGAATGCTACGTGGGAGCCTGAGGAGTGTGCTGGTGTGCTGGAGGGCTTGATGAGAGGGAGGAAAGGAGGAGGGAGGGTCTTGGATTTGGGTGAGTTCGCTCGGTCGGTCGTTTAGTCTTGCCTTCGCTCGGTCGCACGTGGGTCGGTTCGATGAGATACTGACAGAGCTGGGATGGATTTGGACTGCTAGGCTGTGGGATCGAGGGATTGTGGTGCTTAGCTTGGGCTGCTCAGTTTCCTTACGCTCAGGAGATCATTGGGATGGATGTGTGTCGACGCGATGTCCTCCCTCCGTTCTTGACGAGCTGCTTCGGCTTCAAACTCTGCCGATCTGAATCCTCTCATCGCTTTCATCCGTCTTGTTCATCAGTATCGTTCCAGTCGTTCCCAAAGAAGGGTGAGCTCGCGCGTCGTCGCTCGATCACGCCCCCCTCTCCGCGCGAACACTCCCTCTGACACGTCCTCATCCTCGTTCAACAGCGTTTCAGTACCTCCAAACATCATCTGGGAGACTTGGGACATCACCACCTCGATCCCTTAACCGGATATGTATTTGTGAGGTCGTTCCTTCGTCCAACCCGTCGTTGAGCTCCCAGCGTGACTTCTCCTCGGATCTTCTTCCTCCTCAGAGATGTGATACACGCCCGAGGAATCATCGCCTACGTACCCAACTACCGTCAGCTCGTGGACGAAACTCGTCGTTGTCTCGCTCCTGGGGGAGTGCTGATTCTCGCGGAAACGGATGTGAGTCGCTTGCTTCTCGCCCTTCTTTTCCGACGGAAATCGCAACCTGACGCTCGCTTTGACGGCACACTCTTCTTACAGCACGACCTTCACACCAAAGACGGCAAGACAGCCTCCTGGTTCGCTCTCACGGAAGCTCGCTCCTCCAAACCAGGTGACGACGTCCCCTCCCCTCGTATCGAGAACGTTTATCCGTTCATGAAGGAGCTCGTTGAGGAGAGCATGGGGAACGACCTGAAGGATCGATTCGAGGAGGTCTACCAGAAACTTTGGACTTTCACCATCAGTTTGGACGGAAAGGAAGGTGAGTTTCTTTCGCGTTCGACGTATCACATCGCGTCGCGTCGTTCCCTCTCCCTCGTTTCGTCTCGCCTCTCTTCCTTTTCTCGTGAGTTCCGCTGACTTTCTCGAATTTCTTCGATGCTCGACGTCCAGATCCGACCACTCCCACCGGCGCCATCTCTTCCTACTTCAAGAAGATCATGCTCTCAATTTGGCAAGCAGAGATCAAGAACTCGAATGGATCTGTGGGAGTCTCGGAGATCTTGCGGAAGGAGTTGGAGAAGATCGCGGAGGATAAGTAGGGAGGGTATGATCAGTCTTGTAAGGTGGTGTTTGCGAGGAAGGCGGGTGGGAGGAGGAAGGTCGAATCATGAATCGAACGCGTCGCTCTTCTCGTTCTTAAGCTTTGGTTTCTTCCCTCAAGATCGAGCGAGGCTCGTGAGAGGTATGAGACAAAATACAGTGTGTGGGTAATCGATCGTTGCGCAGAGTAGACGTATTGAAAAAGAAGAACGGAGTCGTGATGAAAGTTGCGTCGTGATGCTCGTGCCGAAAGCAAGCAACGAGAAAGAGGAAGGGTGAGGCATAACCGAGCGTAGAAAAACAGATCTGAAGAGCCATGTATTCGTACAGATAGGGATTATCGTCTTGAAGAACTAGGCAACGAGAGGGACGAGGTATCTGTAGAAGGAAGACGAGGAAAGGAGCAACGCGTCGAGGTCAGTTCGAGCGTTTCGAACGATGAAGACGTGAAAGAAGGTGACTCACAGCTACTAAAACGAGTTTGATGACAAGAAGATTCTTGAGGTCGTTGTCCGATCATCGTTTTCGTGGTAGGGGACCAGGGATGGAAGAGGAAGAGGCGAAGGCCGACGCGTCGAGTTCGGTTGCTGGAGACGAGCGAGAAGGAGACGAGAGTCAGTTTGAGCCAGACGGATGAGGACCCGCATGCACAGAAGCGGGAACTTGCGGCGACTCACCTCACTCCTCCATCTCAATCACGAACAGATTCCTCCACCTCTCCTTCACCACCTCTCGCAACCCTTGCACCGTCTCCTTCCTCTGCTCCTCCGAGCAGACGATGAGAGCGATCGATCCTTCCTGCATCAGATCGAGACCGAATGCCCTTTCGAGAGCCATGAAGACGTTGAGAAGCGAGAAGGGATGGCGCCAGTGGGAGTGGAGAAAAGTGTCGACGTGAAGGCGAAGGACCCGACGACGGTCGAGGGCGAGGGCAGGTAGGGCTCCGACGCAATCCTCCAGGCCGATGCGGTCGAGGCTGAAGGGTAGGCAGCCATTGAGCTCCAGAACCTCGATTCTTGTCCAACCATCGAGGCGATTGGAAGCCAGATCGACCGAGTTTCCGAAGTTCTTGTCGAGGGCTGCCGTGACGACGAAACGGATTGGGTTGAGATGCGGGAGGAGGGAGAAGTGGAGGGATTCGAGGACTCTCTGGATGATGGAGTCTCTGCACTTGACTCGAACACTGTTGAGTGGGATATCGGCGTCGGTGTGGCGAGACGAGTAGAGGCGGAGGGGCTCGGGGTACCAGAACTGCATGGCGGTGAAGTCGACGGAGAGGTTCTGGATTTGGGAGAGGGAGAGGAGAGGGTTGATTCGAGATGGAGTGGATGTCTGGGAGTCGAAGAGGAACAGGTAAGTGAGCGAGGAAGGCCAGGAGCAGAAGGCGAGACCAGGACGACAGGCGGAAGGGAGCTGACCTTCTTCACCTCCTTCCTCTCACAGAACAACGCTTCCAACTGATCCTTCGTGGAGATTTCGATAGACTGATAGAGGATTGGAGAGGTGGATACCAGGAAGTCGTACGAGACTCCTCCGAGGGCGGCGAGAGTCGAAGGATCCGCTTCCTTGAAGACGAGGGCGAGGATATCCCATGGTAGTGTGCGACGAGGAGCGAGCTGGGAGACAAGAAGAGATGAAGAGATGAGTCAGTACAATTGAAGCGCATACCATCTCGTCTAGGAAAACGAACTTGAGGCATCTGGGAGCAAGGAGGAGGGAGGGCGAGGTGAAGAACTGAGCAGAGAGAATGAAGACGTGAGGTCAGCTTCGTTGAACTTCGGCTCGTGCTTCTACGAGCTAGGGCCGTCCTCCTTGCTGACGAACGAGCCGGAGGGTGGAAAGGGCTCACTCGTAGATTTTAGAACGAAAGCGGTAATAATTTTGCTTATGGATGATGGGAGGAGGGAGGAAAACGACGAGTCCCCGAGGAAGTCCGGCCCTCGAAAGGCTCGACCTCAATCTGCTCGCCCTCCTCCTCCCTCTCCCTCTCCTCCAACTCCATCTCTCCCCTTTTCTCCCTTTCTCGCCCTCTCTCCCCTCCTCTCACCATGATCTCCCTCATCCGCTCTCCAGTCGTGAGTGAAAGCATTCCTCTTCCTAGTCGCTTTCGGCTCAAAGCTGACGGTCCATCGCTCTCCTCCCTCTCTCTTTCCCCTCCTCCAGGCTTCGAGCTTGACTCGATCTGCCCTCTCCAACCCTCTCGCCTCTCACAATGTCAAGGCTGGATCCATACGGATCATCGGAAGGCGGTCTCTCGCCACCGCTGCTGCTAAGAAGGAGTACGATCTCGTCGTCATCGGAGGAGGTGAGTCGAGACGGAAACCATCCAAACGGAGGAAGGAGGTTTGGGGGAGGCGAGGGAGGGAGGGAGCTCAACGCCATGGCTCCTTCACGGCTCGATGAGCTCCCTTCGGATCAGCCAGACTAGCAGAGGGTCCTCTAGAGGTCCCTCGTCTACGCTCGACTGAAATCTTGCGAAGCAAAAGCATCGGGAACTTTGAGCACCACCTTCGTCCTCGGTCCCTCCTTGGACCCACCACCACGTCCTCCTTCTTTCGCTGACTCTCGCTTCTATCCTACCTTCGCTGCTACCAGGACCCGGAGGATACGTCGCCGCTGTCAAGGCTTCCCAGCTTGGTCTCAAGGTCAGTACTAAACTTTCAAAGTGGTGCAGAAGGATTAGAGATCGCTCGTTAAAACCCGAGCTGACACTCTCCTCTCCTTCCGTTCCGTCGGAATCCAGACCCTCTGTATCGACAAGCGAGGACCTCCTGGAGGAACCTGCCTCAACGTCGGATGCATTCCCTCCAAGGCTCTGTACGTATTCATCTTCCCAGAAAGTTGTTAGGAAAGGAGGAGGAGAAGGGGAAATCGAAGCTGACCTTCCGCTCTTCCCTTCCTCCGCGTCCCCACTCGAATCTCATCTACCTCAGCCTCGACTCGTCGCTCAAGTACCACGAGGTCAAGCACGACCTGAAGAAGAAGGGAATCGATGGTTCGTTCCGTTCTCCTTACTCCCCGAGCTTCTCTTGAGCTCGAGCTCAGCGGCTGACCTCCCTCCCTTCTTTGACCTCCCCTCCCTTCCCCAATCAACCCTGCCTCTCTCCCTCCTCCCTCGTCACCGACCGTGCTTTCAAACACACAGGGGGAGACCTCGTAACCCTTAACCTCCCCCAGATGCTCAAGAACAAGGACCTCGCCGTCTCGTCCCTCACCGGTGGTGTTGAGAAGTACCTCTTCGGAAAGTACAAGGTCGACTACCTCAAGGGAAACGGATCGTTCGTCTCTGCCTCCGAGATCAAGGTCGAGCTCAACGACGGTGGAGAGGAGACCGTCTCGGCCAAGAACGTCATCATCGCCACTGGATCTGAGGTCACTCCTTTCCCTGGAATCGAGATTGACGAGAAGGTCATTGTCAGCTCGACTGGAGCTCTCGACCTGCAGGAGGTCCCCAAGAAGGTGAGTTTGCGGGTTTGAACGGAGCGGCAGCTGGATTGTGACGAGCTTGGACTGGTAGAGAGGGAGCTGAGACGGCTTGGGAAGAAGCTCTTGAAGGTCGGAGGTCGTCGGAGTGGAGGGAAGGAAGGGAGCGAGGAGGGAAGGACGAAACGAAGCTGACGACTCTTTCTGCTCTCGTTCTTTTCTTCCAGATGATCGTCATCGGAGGAGGAGTTATCGGACTCGAGTTGGGATCCGTTTGGTCGCGTCTCGGAGCTGAGGTTACCGTCGTTGAGTTCGCTCCCGCCGTCGGAGCTGGTATGGACGGAGAGGTCGCGTGAGTTTCAGTCTCGTCCTTTCACCCTCCCTCGACCTGCCCTTTCGACACCATCTCAACCCCACTACTGCCTGCCTCCCTCGTCGTGTTGCTCTGAACGACTTTCACCTCGTTCTTCGTGTCTAACGCTCGTTGACCTCCCTCCCGTCCTCTCGTTCGCGTTCTTCCTCCTTCTACAGCAAGAACTTCCAGAAGATCCTCACCAAGCAGGGATTCAAGTTCAAGCTCAACACCAAGGTGATGGGTGCTTCTCGGGAGGGAAACGTTGTCACCATGGAGGTTGAGGGTGTCAAGGACGGAAAGAAGGAGACTGTGAGTGCACATCTTCGATTGTCGACGCGTCTCGGCGTTGCCTTGCCTCCCACTCCCTCGCTGTCGCTGTCGCTGTCGAGTTCCTGCGCTCATTCGCTGACCCACATCTCTTTTTGACCTTCCCTTAGCTCACCGCCGACGTCGTTCTCGTCGCTATCGGTCGACGACCCGTCACCAACGGACTCAACCTCGAGGCCATCGGTGTCGAGCTCGATGGAAAGGGCCGAATCGTTATCGACGACCAGTACAACACCTCCGTCAAGGGAGTCAAGTGCATCGGAGATGTCACCTTTGGACCTATGTTGGCTCACAAGGCTGAGGAGGAGGGTACGTTCCGCTCTTTCGCGTCAAACGTTTCGCTTCATCTTCGCCGCCTTCGCTTCGACTTCGACGCTGACTCTTCCTTCATCTCCTTCGACCCTTCTCAGGTATCGCCGCCGTCGAGATCATCAAGCACGGACACGGACACGTCAACTACGACGCCATCCCCTCGGTCGTCTACACTCACCCTGAGGTCGCTTGGGTCGGAAAGAACGAGCAGGAGCTCAAGGCCGCTGGAGTCGCTTACAAGATCGGAAAGTTCCCCTTCGCTGCCAACTCGAGGGCTAAGACTGTTGGAGATACCGAGGGTTTCGTGAAGTTCTTGGTTGAGAAGGATACCGATCGGTGAGCTCGTCTTTCATTCTTCGTTTCGTCTTCTCGTGCGCGCGACGGTTCGTTTATCTCTTCGTTCTCTTCGAATACTGACTCGCGTTTCTTTTGCTTTCTCTTCTCTAGAATTCTCGGTGTTCACATCATTGGTTCGTTCCTCCTTTTTCCCTCTCCTCTTCACTCGTCTCGTCTCGCTCGACGCGTCGCTGACCTCTTCTCCTCTCTCGCCTTCCCCTCAACAGGAGCCAACGCTGGAGAGATGATTTCCGAGGCCGTTCTCGCCATCGAGTACAAGGCTTCTGCTGAGGACATCGCCCGTACATCGCACGCTCATCCTACGCTCTCCGAGGGTTCGTTCCTTTTCCTCGTCGTCCCTGGCCGTCGTCGCTCCCTCTCGTTTGCTCACTCTTCCCTTTCGTTCACCCTTTTCCGGTCTCCAGCTTTCAAGGAGGCTGCTATGGACGCTTACGACCAGCGTGAGTTTCCTCTCCTTTTCTTCTCTCGCGAAACGACGAAGAGAAAGAACGACCGAAACTGACGACTCGCCCTTCTCGCTTTTTTCGACGACCTGCAGCGGTCAACTTCTAAACGGTGGTTGGGTTCAGACGACGTGCGGGATCTTTCTTTGTTGGCATATCATTTTCATTTTTCAATCTTGCTCTTCCCTCTTTCATGCCTGCCGTATCACGCAGCGAACGAACTCGAGGGAGAGAACGAGAGACGAGAAGTCAGACTCGTCGAGCTCATTAGAGCTTAGCGCTCAACGCCCTCCCCCTTCTCCAACCCACTCCCGCTTCCTGTACTGAACTTGTGTTCTCTTGAACCATGCTCAACCACAGCTCACACCTCGTGGCAGCAGCACAAGGAAGGACGTTTCATCGAGCTCACCGATTCCTCCTTCCGCCCTCCCTTCCCTTCTTCCCTTCCCTCACCCGCCTCCCCTACTCGGTCGTTCCTTCCGGCATGACGATCTCTTCTCGGAACGGGAAGCTCTATCTCCGCTCGATCAACATACTTCCAACGCCTTCGCCTCGTCGCTCCAGCAACCGTCCAGGCTCTCCCTTCGTTTCTCCTCCTCTGCCTGCCCTCCTCCTCTCCTCTCCTTGCGTCTATTCCCACGCTCTTCTCATAACCATCTCCCTCCGAAACTGTATTCCGACTGAAACATATGCGTTCCACGGACAGCTTTTCCTTCCAAAACTCCGACTGCCTGTCTTCTCAGCACCTCCTGAGGGCTCTTTCGCTCGCTCTCTCTTGTCGCCGGAAGCAGGACGGTTGAGTTGAACCTGTTTTCAATCGAGTTTCCTCCCAACCTCCACTCCGCTCTCGCTCAACCACTTCATCACGGGAATCTGCGGCTCTTCTCCTTCCAGTCTGGGTGAGACTGCTCCTCAGGCTAGGGACGACAAGGTCTCGAGAGAGAGGAATCGATCCATCGAGAAGGGAATCAGAGCGGTGAGCTCTCGTCCATCCGCTGTCCTATCTTCCGTTCTTCTAAGCTGACCTTGGGTCTTTTTCGGGTTTCCAGGACGAAAAGAGACGCTCCAAGGAGATCAAGATCCTCATGCTGGGTGCTGGAGGGTCAGGGAAGTCGACAGTGAGTCGGTGCTCGACCTCGTTTCAGGACCGTCAGGCCGAGGCGAAGCTCACCACCTCCTGCTTCCTCCCTTCCTTCCCTTCCTTCCCTTCCTTCGCTGGCCTGTTCGTCCCCCAGGTCCTCAAAGTGTGTACTTCCATCTCGCCGTCAACTCCTTTGATGTTCTTTGCACGTCGCAAAGCTGATCATGGCGCGTCCTCTCTATCCTTCGCGACCCTCGTCGCTCACAGGTGATGCGTCTGCTTCATTCGGTTCCTTTCAGCGAGCTTGAGCTCTCCGGTATGTCCCAACGCTTTTGCACCCTTCCCTCGATCGAGCACCAAATCTTCCCTCCGTTCCGACCCGTCTGGGAATCAAACCTTCCCCCAACTTCTTCATCTTCGTTTCCCTTTCGTTCGCGCGGTTCATCCGAAGCTGACCTCCCTTCTTCGTCCTCTTCCTTACAGAGTACCGGACTTTGATCTACAGGAATCTCATCGAAGGTCTTCACCTGCCCCTGGACCTCTGCGAAGAGCTCGGGATACCGCTCGACTCTGCGACTTTGGTTCGTTCGTTGCATCGTCTTCCCTCGTCGTCTCGACACAGTTTCAGCCCTGACCTTTCTTCCCTTCTCTTTCTCATCTTCCTGAAAACAACCCTCGGTCACCTCACTTTCGGAAATCTCTCATCAACCAGACGACAACGGAAACTACTCGTCACTCTTCCCTCCAGCCGTCAAGGACGCTGCCATCACGATCTGGTCTGATCCTGGACTTCAAGTCGGGTGGGCGAGAGCTCGAGAGGCTGCTGTACCAGAGAAGTGAGTTCCCTACTTTTTTGTTACCTCTCGGAATGGGATATGTAGCGAAAGCGAGGAGTGAGAACGAAAGCTGACTCGAACGAATCGACGTGTCGCGTTTCAGCCTCCCGTACTTGATGGAGAATATCGAGCGCTTCTTCAAGCCTGGATACGTTCCAAATGAGGCGGATATCCTTCACACGCGAGCCAAGACGACGGGGATCGCCGAGACGGTCTTTCACATTCGAGACCACGTCAGTCGCAATTCTCCTTCTTCTTCTTCTTCCCAATGGCTCATCAATCACCCCTTTCCGTTTCGAACAGAAATACAACCTGGTAGACGTAGGAGGTCAACGTTCAGAACGTTCGTCCCTCTTCGTCTCTCTGCCCAACTGCTCGTTCACGTTCGACGCGATTGACCACTCGTCTTGCTCTCTTCGTTCTTCCAGGTCGGAAGTGGCTTCACTGCTTTCAAGACGTCGATGCCATCCTCTCCGTCGTCAATCTCGCAGGCTACGACGAGTGTCTCGTCGAAGATCGCGATGCCGTTCGTCCGAACCCTCTCGCTCCTACTTCGTATTTCTCCTCTCGTCCTTCCTCCCGCTCACTCACCCTTCCCCTCCCGCCCCATCACCCTCTCAACTCAGAACCAAACCCGCGAAGCCCTCCTCCTCTTCCAATCCATCCTCTCCAACCCTCTCTTCCTCCAAACCTCCCTCCTCCTCTTCCTCAACAAACTAGACCTCTTCAACCTCAAAGTCCAAGCGGTCCCTCTCGCCTCTCCGATCCACCCCTTCTTCTCCGACTACCCCGTCGAGGACGAGGGAGATCGGGTGAAGGGAAGAGAGTTCTTGAAAAGGAAGTTTTTGAGGTTGGCGAGGAGGAGAGGGACGGAAGCTGCGATTGGGAACGGGAGCGGGAGGGGAAGAGGAGAGATCATGGTCGATCCGCCTCCTACGCCTGGACTCAGCGAGGGGAGTAGTGGAAGTCCCAGACCTTCGAGGGATCCGTCGAAGGCTGATGCGGGAGTATATGTCCATTTTACCACCGCGGTGGAGAAGAGTGAGTGCTTGTTTCGTGTTGTTTCGTTTTCTGTATTCGTCGCGTCGTCTTGACTGACTCGTGTCTCTCTCTCACTCCCACTCTTCGTCTCGCAGACAACATGCAAGTCGTCATGCTCGCCGTGACCGACCTTATGGTACGAAAGTCGATCAAGGAGATGGCTTTGATCTAGCTTTTTTTTTCGTCGCGTCCGTTGATCGTCCCTCCCGCTCTTCGTCCATCTCCTCTCGTCGCTCCGTTTCTTCTTCTTCGTATCCGTACTTCCACTTCGATCTCCCCATCTGTTGATCTCCATACCTTTTCTTGACCTCTACCCTACACTCTCTACGATCGTAACAAACCTCTCACACTGACCTCTCGCTCCCTCAATCCGTTTCGCTGGCTCGCGAAACGGAAAGTCGTCAAGATCATCAAAGAGAGGAAGCACAAACTCGAGCCAAAAACAGAGAAAGAAAACTAGAAAACATAGACTGCACCTACAAACGAACGAAGCACCCAACCTTCAGCTACATAGAGCTCGCTCGAGCCTGCTCCATCGCCATCGCCATCCGAAGCAGCCCGCCGCCTCCCTCGCTCCTCCCCTCCTTCCCTTCCTTCTTCTCAACAGCACCAACCTCGAACCAACCTCCTTCACCACCTCCAACCTCCCCCGCGGCAGTGCCCATCAGCTCTTCAACCTGCCCTCCCACCTCCTTCTTCTCTTCCCCTCCTCCTCGCTCCTCCTCCTCCTCCACCACCTTCGTCTTTTCCTCCTCTCCACCACCACCCTCCCCACCACCACCACCCTCCCTCCCCATCGCAACCTCCTCATAAACACCCTTCAAACTCTTCGTCCACCGATTCTTCAACGCAGCCCTCGTCCTTCCCTCGTACCCCAACTCAGCCAGTCTCCTCTCGACGTAGAGCCACGAGATCGGCGCGTCGAACGAGGTGAGGATCGCGAGGACCAGAGCGGCGTCTTCTTCGGCGGTGTAGAGACGTGGAGGATCGGGTTGTGGTCTGGAGGACTTGTATTTGGATTTAGGTTTGGAGGGTTTGGGGTTGTTGTTGGTGTAGAAGGAGGCGATGGGGAGGGCGGGAGGGTGTTGTTGTTGTTGTTCGAGAGAGGTGGAGGTGGAGCCGTTGGGAGCGTTCTGGTTTTAGTTCGGGGTAAAGTACCGAGGATAGAGAAGGAATGTAAGAGTAAGAAGAAGGAGGAGTCAGAAGGTCTCGAGGCGAGAGAGAGGATAAAGGACGGAGCCGGAGGGAGCGACGACGCGAAGGAACTCACCGACTTCTTCGCCTTCTTCTTCGTACCCATCTCGGTCCCATCCTGCTCTCCATCCTCACTTCTAGCTCTCTTCTTCCCGCCCGCTCCAGCTCCAGCGACCTTCTTCTTCCCCTTGGAAACGACACCGCCCTTCACGTCGCCGTAGATCTGCTTCCCTTTCCCCTTCGCGCTGCTCCCGCTCCCGCTCCCGCCAATAGCCGAGGATCCAGACGTCCTTCTCGCAGGCCCGCCTGTGGAAGTAGCCCTGGGCGAAGGAGATCGGCGGACTGCATATCGAGCCAACGGATCGATCCTCGTCCCGTCCTCGTTCCTCTCGTCCTCCTCCTCCTCGTCGTCGTCGTCTTCATTGTCGCTGGAGGAGTGGGCTTCGAGAGAGGAGGATGAGGCGACCGATAGCGAGGGAGAAGGAGGTCGGAGTTTCGAGGAGAGAGTAGGGAGGAGCGAAGGTACGTTCATGAACGCGAGGGAGGAGGCGCTTGAGGTTGAGGGAGGAGGAGGAGGTGGAGGGGCGGGGATTCCGCTCGTTCGTCGTTGAGTTGGAGGAGGTCCTGCTGGGTTTAGAGAGGAGGAGGTGGCAGAGGTAGAGCCTGATGCTGAAGGAGATGGGAGGGGTTTGGCGACGGGTTTGGGTCTGGGCTTGTTGGGTTTCACGGGTTTGGGCTTGGGTTTGTTGTTGTTGGAGGAGGAGGGTTGGACGCTGGTAGGAGGAGGAATGGGACGAGGAGGTGGGACCTGTTGGACGTCCGAGACGGGTGCATAGACGCAATCTCGGTTGGTTCGGATGCAGTGGAAGCAGGAGGGTTTCTCTCCGTTACACCTGATTTTCCTGTGTCTACAAAAGGCACAAGAGACGTCGATCTGGCGAGAAGAAGGAGGAGGAGTAGGGGGAAGGGGAGGAGAAAACGAAGGAGGGAGAGGCGAAGGAGGAGGACGAGGGAGAAGGAGGGAGGAAGAGGGGGCGGGAGAGGCACGAACGAAGGCGAGGTCAGAGCCGGGAGGAGTCGCAAGAGCGAGAGAGAGAAGGAATGGAAAAACTTACTCGACTCCATCCGATGTTGCTAAAGGGAGACGCTCCTCCTGAGTCTGACATGCTGGCGATGGCGAGAGTGGAAGGGAGGGAGGGCAGGGTGGGTGGGGGGGAAGAGAGGAAGGGGAGAGGAGGAGGGTCGAGCTGGATGACGGGAAGGGAGTGGAGTGAATGAAGGTGAGGTTCTCCTCTTGGACGAGACGGGAGTGTTGGATCCTCCTTCCTGGAGTTGAGAGGGAGCCTGTACGCGAAGACGTATATATGCGCTTGAGCTCGTTTTGACGGTTGTGGTGGTTGGTGGGGAGGGAGGGGGAGGAAGGACGGGAGGGGCCTTGAGCTTCGCTCGCTCGCTCGCTCCCTCCTTTCGTTCGTGTTCGTTGTCGCTCGACTCCCATCGTAGTTAACGGGAAAATCTTGCAAGATGCTCCTCAAATCCACTATCATCCACTCGCCAACCCCAACCATCTTGAAACCTTCTTCTTCCTCCTCTTTTCGCTCTCTCGGACTTGCCTCTTCTTCCTCTCCTCCCTCCCTCCAAGGCGGCTCCTCCTCTCCTTCGATCTACTGTCGTTCGCTCGTCCAACGACTCGACAACGAAGCTTTCCTCACGAGCTACTTCTGGCCACCAGGAAGGAAGAGAGACGCTTTCTTAGCTATAAGAGCTTTTAATGTCAGTATCCGTCTTCTCTCTATAGTAGATGAGCTCGAGAGGGAGAAGGGGAGGAGGGGGGAGGAGATGGGAGCTCAACGTGGGGAAGGTCGAGCGAGCTCGCTTCTACTTTCTGCTCTCTGGACGCTGACTCTCATCCCTTCTTGGCATCGTATACATACAGATCGAGCTCGCAACCATCCAAGAAACCGTCTCGAATCCAGCTATTGGGAGGATGCGACTTCAGTTCTGGAGGGACGCCGTTAGAGACATCTCCAACGTGAGTGGCCTGGCCTCTCTCGTTTCTCGTTCCTCTCCCTTCAACTTTACCCTTGTATACATCTCCATATCTCTTCATCATCTCCCGAGACCCATCCCTGATCTTCTTTCCACCTCGATCTCCAACGCAGGGTCTCCCCCCACCCAAACACCCCATCACCCTCCTCCTCGCGCAAACATCAACTCCCTCAACCATCGACTTGACAGCCTACTACCTCAACCAGATCATAGATGCTCGGGTACGCACCTCTCCCTTCCCTCCTTCTCCCTCCTTTCCGCCCCGAACCCACCTAAACCCCTCTCGACATGGCCTACAGGAAACGAACCTCCTCGACCCCCCCTCCCCAACCCTCACCGCACTCCTCCAATCCCTCTCCACCACCTCAACCCCTCTACACCTCCTCTCCCTCTCCCTCCTCACTCCCACACCCACTCCTCAAGTAACCTCCTCTCTCCAACACCTCTCCCTCTCCATTGGCCTCACCAACCTCCTCAGAAGTCTGCCGTTCCATCTGGGGAAGAGACGCGCGGTGGGATTGCCGTTGGATCTGTGTGCGAGGGAGGGGGTGGTGTTGGAGAAGGTGTTTAGAGCTGCTGCTGGAGGTGGAGACGGTGGGGAAACCTTGGGGGAAATGAAGGGTCTGAGGGAGGTGGTTTGGGAGGTGGCCGTTCGAGCGAACGATGAGCTTGCTACTGCTCGGAGGGAGCTGGAACTCGACGGCTCGAGTCCTGCGTTCCCGATGGATAAGTCGGTGCTGCCTGTGTTTCTTTCGGCGGTGAGTTTGCTGGTACGAGAGATGTGGAGGGGGGAAAGGAGGGAGAGCGAGAGAGGGCTGACTTCCGTTCGTTCGACGCGTCAGATCCCAGCTCGGTCGTACCTCCAGAGACTGGAGGAGTTGGATGGGGATGCGTTTGATCCGAGGTTGCAGAGGAGACATTGGAGGGTTCCGTTGGATATTTGGTTGGCGTGGAGGAGGGGGAGGTTTTGAGCGACGGACATTGATGAGATGAGATGGGGAGCGAGACACGTTTGAGAGGTGGGAAAGTGACTGAGATGAGGGGCTGGAGACGAAGAGAAAGCAGAGATAGGAAAATATAAAGAGATAGAGCTGAGAAGGTTCGGGATGAGGGCCAAGGAGAGCGAGCCTGAACGAGCAACGAAGAATTCGACCCGTCCGTCTTCGCTTTTCCAACACTTCTCTCTTCTCGCTCCTCGAGTCCTCCCTCGTCCTCGGAACTAGTTCACTCCCTTTTCTCGACTCCCGTACTAATTCCCGCTCGATCGATGTCTCTCCGTCTCCCTCACCCTCTTCCTTTAGTCTACCTTCAAGATCGTCTCGATTCGCTCTCGCGCTTCCTTCCGTTCCCAACGTCCAACCCTTCTGACAAGCACACCACCCACTCGCGTATCTCTCAGCTCCTCTGGGCCACCTCACCCGCTCTCTTGCCCTCTCCCAGCACACGCGCACACACACAGAAAGTAGAAAAAGCTCATCGTTCGTTGTCGTCGTCCAACCCAAATCGACTCCCGTCCCCCAGTCCCTCCTTCCTCATCCCACCCCCACCTCCTTCCACCCTTCCCTTACTCCCCTCCATCACATCCCTTCACCCTTCCTCGCTCGTTCCCCACTCCACTCGTTCCTCGTCCCTCGCTTCGCTCGTTCCTCGCTCCGCTCGGCTCTACATCCCCCGACTCAACAAAAACTCGACAATCTCCTTCTTCCAGATCCCCTTGATCTCGATGTTCCCACTGGCGGCGACGACCCTTCCCTCTGTGCGTTTTTCGTTGGGTCGGAGGCTGATCAGGTGGCGGAGGAGTTGGTCGAGGAGGAGCTGTGGTTGGGCGGGTGGTCGGTGGGTGAAGGGAAGAAGGAGGGTGGGTGAGGAGGGAAAGAACGAGGAAAGAAGCAAGGTGGGCAGGGAAGAAGATCAGTGCGTGTTCAAGAGCAGTGAGAAGAAAGGGTGGAACGGAGGCTTACGTGAGGATCACCCTGGAGATGAGAGCAGTCGAACGGAGGAGATGAGAGAGAGGGTAGGGAGAAGAGAACGACGTGGTCAGCCACAGACGAACGACGAGAACTGACGAGAGCAACGCCAGAGAGATACGTAACTCACCTCGATGTGTCGAACGAGAGTTGACCTGTTAGTTTTGTTAGCGTTCCTGTACTGGAAGGGTAGAAGAAGAAGATGAAGGGAGAGGAGGAAAGGTCAGCTTCGAGGGTTTCGAAGGGAAGGAGGGATCTGCGAGCTGAGCTGAGCTGATGGGAGGAAGCGTCGAGTGGAGTGCGTGGGTGAGGGGACAGAGACGAGAGTGCTCAAGATGGGATGGGCTGTAGATGGAGACCGAAGGACGGGGAAATCGAGAGGAGGAAGGGAGGGAAGGGAAGGAGAAAAGAAAGCGAGCTCGACGTCGACGTTTCCTTCCTCCTTCCCCTTCCCGACACGTCCTTCGCCCTCTGAAGGTATAGAAGCTGGTCGAGAGCGCCCAGTATACCACGTCGTTCGTCCCTACTTCCTTTTCGAGCGTTTCAAGCTCAAGACACACGTCCAAAAAGAGGGCAAGAAAACGACGCTCGACTCGACTCACCTCCGTGTAAACTGGCAGATAATCTCCCGCCTTCGTCCTCTCTACGAACCAAAGACTAGGCTTCGCATCCGGATCGATGAGATACATTGGATGTTCCGGGTTTACGAACATGGTGCTCTCCTCGAAGGTGACGGGAGCGTCGATGTCGAAGTCGGATTCCGGTCCATGCCAGGGAGCTCGCTGATCCTTCTTGTAGTGTTTCGGTCGAGCGTTCAAGGCGGAAGGGTAGGTGGGGATCTTCCTGGGTTTGTAAGGGATCGAGGGGTGCGGTCGGGAGTAAGGAGGGTGGATTTCCGCTAAGGGGGAAGGGTGGGAGGGAGTCGAGGAGAAGGATCGGAGAAGGAGGAGCGAGGAGGAGGAGGAAGCAGAGGAGGAGCAGGCTGAGGAGGAGGAGGCGAGGGAGGAGAGAGAGCGAAGGGTGGTGCGAGGGAGGGAGACCATCCTGAAGACGAGAGAGAGGAAGAAGTAGAGAGGTCGAAGGAGGGAAGGTGATGGGGTGAGGTCAACTGAAGAAGAACGACGACGGAGAGCCTGCTGAAAAGTCAAAGAGAGAGCTCGGGAAGGGTACTCGACCTCCTTCCCAACCGCATCTCTCACCTCTTTTCTCGATCTCCAGACCTTCTCAGGATGGACGCCTCGACTTCCTCTCCTCCTACGGTGCTCTCTGTGCCTGTTGAAATCCTGTATCGGCCTTACACGAACGAGGACGACGACCTCCCTCACATCCAACGACTCGTCGAATCCGAGCTCTCAGAGCCTTATACAGTCAGTTCAACATGCTCCTATAGACTCCAGGAAGATGTCGAGCTGACGTATCAACCTCTTCGCTCCCAGATCTACACTTACAGGTACGCTCCTGCCGCTCTCAGGAACGCACGAAGTCGAAGTCGAACGAGCTGACCTCCTCCCTGCCTTCCCTCCCTTCCCCCCTCCTTCGAAGATACTTCCTCCATCAATGGTTCGCTCTTCCCTCGCTGCCCTCACCTTCCCACAACCGTTTTCTAACCCTCTCTCCCCGCTTCTTCAATTCTCAGGCCTCATCTAGCCTTCCTCGTTCGTCCCCAAACCAACCCCTCGCTTTCTCCTTCAGTCTCGAGCTCACCATCTCCCCCTTCGTTTAGGCCTACCCCTCCAACGGCTCCCCCAAAGAACCAATCGCCCTCATCGTATGCAAGCAGGACTTACATCGCTACAAGACCAATCGGGGGTACATCGCTATGCTCAGTGTGTCGAAGGAGTGGAGGAAGAGGAGGATCGGTGAGTCCACCGAGCGACGAGCTCGACGTGTTGCGTTCGTTCGTTCGTGGTGCCTGACCTTTGCTTGTTGATTGTGATTGTGCGCAGCGAGTAAACTAGTAGACTTAGCACTGGAGGCTATGAAGGAGGATGGGGCTGAACAGGTGCGTCCATCTGCTTCTCGCCTTTCGTTCGAACGACGCTTGCTCGAACGAAACGCTGATCCTTCCTCCTCGTTTTTGGGTCTCCTTTCTCGCCGCGCTCAGGTCGTTCTAGAGACAGAATCCGACAACGACGCTGCCTTGTCTTTGTACGAGAGTCTAGGGTTTATCAGGGAGAAGAGGCTGTATCGGTTCTACTTGAACGTGAGTCGTTCTCATTCCTGTTTCGTCGCGTCGCTCGCTTCTTCTTCTCTTTGACTCTCAAGCCCTCCTCCCAACCCACCCACTCCCGAGCCTCCGGCTGTTCGCTTGGTTACTGACTCCTCACTCTTCCACCACTCCCCCCCGTCTCTCTCCCTCTCGCGTGCTTCTCTTCATCAAACAACAACAGGGCAAAGACGCGTTCGTTCCTCCATCCCTCTTCTTCTCGCTCCGTCCCTCACTCTCCCTCCCTCTTCCATCCTCCCTCTCCCTCCCCAATCCTAACCTTTACTCACTTTCCTATCTTTTGGCGCGCAACAGATATCGTCTCCTCCTCCCTCTTCCCGCACCCAAACCGGCAACTCTCCCTCCTCCAACACAAGCCCAACCGTCAACTCCTCTCCTCGTCTCGAACTCGACACAAGATCAAAGCCCAAGCGCGTTCCAGACTCCTTCGCCGCCGACGCTGCCACCGAGGCCGGATGCCGTGGAAGGGGTGGGGCTAGAGGGGTTGAGATTGTGAGGTGAGGAGGGACGAGGGAGGAGAGGTTGGGAGGGGAGGGGAGGGATATGATGTGAGTTTTCGCTTGAGCTTTGGTGGAGGGATGGGAGAGAGAGACTGAGAGTGCGTGAGCGAGAGAGAGGGGAAAGGAGAAAGTGTGCGTGGCTGAGCTGAGAGATCCGTTCAGTGCGGGAGAAAGGAGATGGGAGTTGCGTTGTCGAGTCGAGACGCGTTTCTCCCATGCCTTCGCCCTCCGCTCGCTCGCCCTCCGCCCGTATCGAACCGAGTCCCACACGCTGCTGAGAGGTCGCGACTGACAGCCACCCCCTCGCTAGACTAGACCGACGTTGACGACGGCTCGAAACGATTCCAAACCGAACCGACCCAACGGTTGTTTTCAGCCACGTCCAGTCGACGCGTTCGATCTTTTCTTCGCCCTCGCCTCTTCCCTCTTCCTTCTCACCTCAAACCCCCACCCTCTCATCCCAGCAATGGCCATCCAATACATCATCCCCATCTACAAACCTCCTCCTCCCTCTATTACCACCGATCCCACCGGCCTCGTCGCCGGGCGCTCGAGAAAGGATCGCTACCCTGAAGGACAAGCCTTCTTCGACGAGTGGGAGAGACTGTCCAACCTCGTTTCGGATAATCTTTCACAGGAGGATGAATATGCTCGTGAGTTTACTTCCTCTTCATGCTCCTTTCAATGTCTTTTCGGTGGTGTGGATAGACTATGGAGAAGGCGAGGAGATGCATCCTAACCAAACTCGTCTTTCGATCCGCTCTCTTCGTCTTCGCCCAGTCAAAAAAGCACTCACCCAATACAAGATGATCGACGACCGAATCAAGTGGGAAGAGAAGGAGGAGTACGCTGCTGAACGGATCGACTACTACAGCTCCGAGAAGTACACCTCGTTTCGAGCGTTGATGGTGAAGTATCTCGAGCAAGGGACGTGGGCTCCGAAGCTGTTGAAGGAGATAGAGGTTTATATTGAGACGGAGGATAAGGAGAAGGAGAAGTGGTTGAAGTCGGAGAAGTGGATGAGGTGGTCGTCGGAGGTGTAAGGCGGGGAGGGAAGGAGGGACAAGAGGGTTGTTTTGTTCGTTGCTGTTGTTATTTTGCAGAAGACGCCTTTTCGATGAGTCTTGAGAAGAAAGGAGGAGGAAAGGCAAGGAACAGAGAAAGGCTGGATCATTTCGATTATCCAGCAGTCTGAACTCAAGCTACTCAGGATGTATCTACAGCAGCGATGCCATTTCTGAGTCAGTTTGAACTCGAACACGACAGGTCGAAAGCAAAAGTCGCTTTCGTCTCGTCTTGCCTTTCCGACTCTCAAGCACCCACCTCGCCCTTTCACCTCCTCCACTACTTCCTTCACTGCTCTTCTCTATGCTGGCCTACCAATCTCCTTCGCGCCCTTCCAACCAGTCGCCGTCCGAGGTACCTGCCCCTTTGAACGAGGAAAGATTTCCAGGAGGGAAAGCGTTCTTTCTCGAGTGGCTTCGACTTTCGCAAATCAATCCTCGTCCACTGTCTCATCTGGATCGTCGAGCTCGTAAGTCATCCTGTCTTTTTCCTCTTCAATCTTCGCTCGCAAAGAACGATGAACGACGACGCGTCGACCGACCCATCGTTGATCCTCTTTCCTCCCTCCCGCTCTCTTTTGTTCTTCCTCATTTCTTCCTTCCCCAGTCAAAAAGACCCTCGCGGGGTACGAATCCACTTACGCTCAAATCAAGAAGGAGGAGTCTCAGAAAGTCCAAGCGCACGCGATCGAGTGGTACACGTCCAAGGAGTATCGGGACGAACGGGCGATGATTGTCCGACACATCGCGAAGATGGGAGCTTTGGGGGACGAGGAGGTAACGGAATGGGAGAAGGATCTGAGGAAGGAGGATGAGCATATCAAGAGGTTGATGGAAGGGTTGAATTCGGACGAGGAGAAGTAGCTTAGCGACGACGAGGGAACGAGAGAGGGAGAGAGGAAGGTTTCATGAGCGTTAAGTTCGTCGTTCATAAAGGAAAAAAGGAGACAGTACTACGTAGTTTAAGGTAGAGAAGCGGTGGAAGAGCTGAGAGCGGGCGAGAGAGAGGGATCAAGAGCTATCGACGTGGGTATCGGTGGAGAGAAAGCGACGAAACGAGGAGGGGAAGCAGCGAGCGAGAGAAAGAGAGACTGAGGGGTATGCGAAACGTAGAGTGGTAGGTAAACGAGGAGATAGAGAAAGCTAGACCGTAACAAAGAAGCGAACCAAGAATGAACCACGGGCGTACGGAGGGGAAGACGGAGGGGAGGGGAAGAGGCGAAACGAACCGAGAGAAAGACGAGCGAGCTCAATCTCTGAGCTGGTATCCGCCCGAGGGGACTGGTGGTATCGACGGAACGGGAGGGATTCCTCCTCCTGAGCCGTAGCGGGATGTTCGAGATCCACTTGAGCGGCTGTTTGAGGGACGTTGGAGGAGTTTGGGTTGCGGAGCTTCGAGGGATTGCTGAGCGATGACCTCCTTGAACTGGATCTGTTGCGAGATGAACTCCGAGACGGCGCTTCCGGGTCTGTAGAAGGAAGGAAGAGAAGGTCAGTAAGGAGCTCGAGAAGAGGGAAGAGAGATAGGGAAGAAAGAACGAACCGCATTCGAAGGATCCGCATGATGATGTCGGCGTTTCCAGCGTTCCCCTCCTCTCCCTTCTTCTGCTTCTCCTTCTTCTTCTGCTTGATGGTTCCTAGGTTCTTGGAGTGGAAGACCGACTTGGCTCGTCGCATCGTTCCAGCCTTTCGAAGACTGGCCTGGGAGTCGCGAACGCATTGCTGAGAGGAAAAACAGAGAAGAGCGGGTCGAAAAGGTCAGCGACGCGACGAGGAATCAAACGTGAACGACAGACGAAGACTCACCTCCATCAGAGCGTCGCTAAGAGAAGGAAAGAGAGGAAGATGAGTCAGCGAGTAAATCTAAGCGTCGAAGAAAATCAGAAGAACTCACGTAGACCAGTCGTAGTGGAGTCGAATGGACATGAGGTCGTTGTACTTCTGGTTGTGAAGCGTCTCGATCGAGAGTCCCTTCTCGTCTCCTTGAGCGTGGAAGTAGTCTCGGAGGAACTGCGAGGGCGAAGAGAGGAAGAGTCAGTCAAAGCCGCCGAGAAGGAGAGACTTGAGAGTGCAGGAAGAAAACGAGATCGACTCACCTCTCTCCACTTCATCACGATGTCGACCTCCTTGTCCGAGAGCGGGTTCATGTCCGTCGGAGCAGCACTCAAGGGAGGAATCAACAACCCTTCCAGCACCGTCAAGATCTCCTTCCAGATCTTCCCCATCACGGCGTGAAGGGCCGTCGGACTCAAGCTGTTGCTCAGCGTCGCCTGGTTGATATCAAAGTAGTCGAGGAGAGGGTTGATGGCTGCTTCGATGTCGACGTCGGTGAGAGCTTTGGGTCGGATGGCTGCTGGCTTTTCGTCCTTGGGGAGAGGGATGAGAGGTTCGTTGGAGGTTCCGATGGCTGAACGGAAGCGATCCGTGAGCTTGTTGATGGTCTCGTTGTAGTCGACGGGAGCGACGGTGGACTTGACGAGGGTTTTGATGACTCCGCGAGTGAGAGAGTATCGGATGTACGGAGACATCTGGAGGCAGACGAGGAGAGTCAGCTCGCGCTCGTCGACGGGGCAGAGAGAAGGAGAAACGCGACTCACCTTGTCGACGAAGGTTCGAATCATGTCGCTCTCCGCCCTCTTCAACGACCTGAACGCTCGACCGAAGTAGAACCCGATCTCGTCCTTCTCTCCCTCCATGCTGATCCGAAGAAGGAGCCGTCCAGTCTTCTCCTCGAGATCGTACCAGACCTCGTGAGTGAGGAAGTCGCCGTAGCGTCGAGGGTCGAGACGAACGTAGGCTCGACCGATCTCGTCGTGCTTGCCGATGAGAGCTCGATCTCGAACGGTAGCCATGAGCCAGAGGTCTTTCTCGACGGAGATATCGAAGGTTTGATCCCCTGAGAAGAGATGAATCAGATGGGCGTCAGCTGAGAGAGGACGAAAATGGGGGGGGAAGAAGAACTGGACGAACATCGAGGGTCGAGGGTCTCGTAAATCGTTCTAGTCTTCGCAAGTCGATGTCCGTGCTGATCGCTGAGAGTGACGAAGGTATCGAGTTTACTGGATGGATTCCGATCCGACGCGACAAGACCTTCGGCGAGGACGATCTTGACGGTGAAGAGGAACCGTTGGGAGGTCTCCTTCGCAGGTACTGGAGGAGCTGAAGACTCGATGATCTCCGTGACCTCGTCGACTCCCATCTTCTTGTACATCCGATCCAGCTCGTTCCTAGCGGTCTCGACGTTGTTGAGCTTGACGCAGGACTGTGAAGAAAAGGGAGGGGGGTCAGTCGAGGGCGGAACAGAGGAACGAGGGACGGGAAAGGACGAACTGCAGGGATGAAGTTGAACGGCTCGATCTTCTTCTCGCCTTGGAGAGTGAGCTTCGCCTTGACGATCCAAGCGTTCTCCTTCGGCACCGACGGGTCGACGGGTTCACGAGGGAACATCTCGGACAAGAACATCTCCTCGATGGTGTTGCAGTACTGATCCATGAGCTTGCTGAGAGTCTGAAGGCGCGACGCGAGAGGGAACGAGAGGTCAGCGACGAATCGAGTACGAACAGCTCCCTTGATCGACAAAGCGCAGAAGGCGAGACGAACCTTCGACAAGGCAGTCAGGAAGCGAGCCTCCTGGTAGGGATCTGGCCATTCGAGGCTGTAAAGGAAGTCGAGAGCGCTCGAGAAGGATCCGAAGAGGTCGACGATCGAGGAAGAGTTGTAGGCCGTTCCCTCGGGCTCGAACTGTTGCGAACGAGGAAAAACAGGTCAAAACAAGAAGAGCGCACTCGGCGGCTTGAAGTATCACTGACCTTGTCCACTCGGATGGCCTAGGAGACGGAAAGAAAGCACGAGGTCAGCATCGCGTCGAGGGAGAGGGAGACGCTTCGAAGACTTACCTCAGCAACCCATTTCGTCGTCAAACCATCCGTCGTAGTAAGCCACTTCCGCACGTAGGGCTCGAAGTAAGATCCAAGGTCGAAGGAGACTCCAGAACTGTAAGAAAGAAGGCGAATGAACGATAAGACAGACATTAGTTCGACGAGCATCGACGCGAAGAGATCAAGCTGGACTCACTCGGGACAATGCCTATCGTGCATCGAGACGATATCCACTGAACGATGGTAGAGACCAAAGACCTCGTCGACGTCGACCTTGGGTTCCGACTTGGGCGTTCCGAGAGCGGCTTCGAGGAGACGAGGGTGAGCTTCCTCGAGGTCTTGAAGGAGGAGAGGGACCTGTTGACCGAGGACGATGGCGACGATGTCGATGGCTCTGAGGAGGCGAATGAGGATAGAGGAGGTGGATCAGCCGTCAGAGTTGAAAGGAGGTGAGGGAGGAAAGGAAACCAGCTCACGAAAGGATCGGTGTCGGGAATCGCTTCTTGAACAACTTCGCCTGCTTCTCGACCCAGTCGATGATCAACATCAAAGGCTCGACCTCGTCCTCTCCATCCATCGAGAACAGCTCCGTCGTCTTCGTCGAGTACATGCTGAACGCTCGTTGTCGAATGTGATCTGCGATCTCGTCGAGCTTCTGAGTGTCCGACTCCCGACCTCCGACGAGTTTGGTTTCGCGAAGTTCCTCGAGGACGGTGATGAAGGGCTGGATGTCGGCTGCTTTGATCTTCGAGAAGTCGTCGAAGGCGGCGTGGAGGGCTCGAAGGAAGTGGTCCCAGAGGGTGCTGAGGATTTGAAGGAGGTAGCCGCTCTGAAGGGGAAAGAAAGGTGACGAGACGGAACGAAGGACGCGTCGTCAGCACCTCGAACGACGCAAAGATCGAAGAGAGGAAGGAATGGGAACTCACATCCTGCCACATCCAGTGCTGAAGAGGGTTCTTCTTGATCTCGTTGATGACTCGAACCATCGCCTCTGGAAGACACTCAATGGGGACCTCGTCGCGCTCGTACTTGTGTCGGATGACGTCGAGGAAGGCAGCAGCTCGATAGGGATGACCGACGCGCCAGCGCATAGCACATTCGTTGGTGAGTTCGATGTGAGGATTGGAGAGGATGGTGAGGACGACTTCTTGATCTTCGGGGAGGTTGACCATCTCGTCCTGGAAAGAGCGAACCAAACGGACGCGACTTGGGTCAGCGAGAGCTCGAACAAAAGTGTGGAAGACGAAGAGAGGTACGACTCACGAGGTCTCGTTCTATACAGATCTCCAGCAGACGCTTGTAGAAGGCTCTCGTATTTGGAGGGATGAAGGTGAAGTTGGTGCCCGTCGCGATGTCCTCGTCTCCCTCGACTCCTTCGACGACCGCGTCGACGTCGACCGAGAAGTTGCTCCGCACCGACGGGTTCCTCGACGCTCCGTTTCCATTCGAGAACTGGTTGTAGATGGAGGTTGGACGATCGACGACGGATTCCGGACGGCTGAGTCGGTCGGAGGGAGAGTCGGTGGAGGGAGCCTGTTTCGCGAGCTCGGGGTTGAACTGGACCATGATCATGACGAGTTGGGAGAGGTGCGAGACTTCGGGACCTCTCCAGGACTGCCAGGCGTCTTCCGAGTCGAAGTCTTCGCGTCGACCAGGGAAGGAGAGTCCTCCGTTGATGTTCTTGAGACACGTCTGAGGAAGGGAGCGAGAAACGAAGGTCGAGTTGGTCAGAAACTGGTGCCAACGAGGCAGGCGAGATCAAGATGAGTAGTCAAACCTTCAAGTCCACCATCGCAGCCTGAAGGAGAAGAGCGAGAGGTCAGCGTTGAGCTCAGGGGAAGTCGCGAAGGACGGAAGGAAGCGCGCGCGACCTTCCCTCCTTTCTTCTCCCTCCGTTCGTCGACCCGAGTTCCTTCAGCGTTGGACTCACCTTTTCCGTACATATCGACCTCAGGTTGATGATATCCTCCACCAGATCCGCCTGACTCTTCCCAAACAAGTTCCCCACGACCTGCACCATCGGCATCTCGGCTGGATCAGAGCTGTTCCACGAGCTCTCCGGTCTCGCTGGCTTGGGTAGGACCTCCTTCCTCTTCGTCGACGCCGCCGATTCCAACTGAGACGAAGGTGGCGGTGGAGGCGGCTTGGGTGCACTGGCGAGCTTGTCCGAGTACATGTCGAGTTTGGCTGTGAGTTCCGGCGAGACCTTGTCGACGTTCTTGAGGGTCTCTCGAAGGATCCCAACGATCTGACCGACCTGGACGTTGAGCTCGTACTTCCAGTCAAAATCGGGTTCGATCTTCTTTTCCTGAAGCTGGCGAACCTCCTTCTGAAGCTCCTTGGTCGCGACCGAGACGAACATGAGAATGAGCTCTTCGATCTTTCGATTCTCTCGAACGCCTCGAAGGTAGGAGGGATCCGAGGTGTTGCTCCAGAAGGTGGCGACTGTACGACGGATCCGTTGATCTTGGAAGCTGATAGGAGGGCGAGGGAGATGGAGAGGAGGGGGGTCAGATGGTTTGGAGAATGAGTTATCTACGAGAGGATGAAGAGGAAAGAGAGAGAGAGACGGAGGAAGCAAGGAGGTGTTGAAGCTCACGAGCCCTTCCTCCCTGCCCTCCCCTCCCAGACTGCTCCGAAGAGACCCCCGAACGCCGCTCGTCCCTTCCAGCCCATGCAATACATCCTTCCCATCCCACCCACGGCGACAAAGAAGAAAGAAGGGGAGACTCACTTTGGATCCTTTCCCATGAAGATGCTCCTGAGCTTCTCGTCCAACACCTTCATCGTCTTCTCTGGGAACTTTGAGCTCTTCCCTTCCCTGCTCCCGCTACTGCTCCCCCCTCCCATCCCTCCGACGAACATGGATGTGAAATCTGGCATCTTGAAGGCTTCCTGTAGACGAGCTGTATGACCTTTGGGAGCTGGTTCGACGGTGGAGGAAGGGATGTGGGAGGAGGAGGAGGAAGGAGACGAGTCCTCTTCCGTTTGGGAGGGTTGGATGGGTTTGGGTCGCATCAGGTAAGAGAGGTAGCTGAGAGGGATCGTAGTTGTCGATGGTCCAGTTGTAGAGAGGTGGTGTGCAAAGATGAGGAATAGGGAAGGAAAGGAAGAAGGGGAGGGAGGAGGTGAGCTAGCTGTGCCGAAGGGAGGGGTTGAGCTCCCTCTACGAGATCAAGAAGAGCAACTCACGCTGTCCGAAGAGCATATCTGGGAAGAGGAGAGAGGAGAGATCATGTCAGTGTCCTTGAATGGCGACGGGAGGTTGAACGAAAAGGATGGGAGAGGGGAGAACTGACTGATAGACGTTCGCATCAGAGACGGATCTGTTTGCCGTCGTCCTTCCAGTCCGATTCGAGCGTGTAGAGTGGAGACTCATCCCAAGGTCGTACACAGACGCAACCAGTAGAAGAGGAAGAGGGGTCGAACGCGAGAGAGGACGGCCGAGTGGATGGAGAGGGAGGGAGGGAAGGGTGCAGTTGGAGAGTCGGAGGAGGTGAGCTTCAAACGAGAGAGGTCGAAGCTCGGGCGGTGACGCAGCGAGGGAGTCCCTTTCGTTCTAGTAGATTTTTGAGATCAGGTTTCAGAACAAGACGAGAAGTACATCGTCAGTCCCTCAACACTTGCTACAAAGCGTCATGTAGAAAAACAGGGCAGAGAAGAAGTCACGAACTGAACAGGCGAGACGAGACGCGGCTGCCTCACTCGCCTCGACTCAGCTCTGCTTCCGGCGCCGACAGAGACATAGATGAAGATGTAGGATATGAGACCAAAGTGACCTCTCCAACTCGCTCTCATAATCTCATGCTCTTCCTTCTTACAGAAACCTTCTCGCCGTTGTTGATCGCGACGAAACGCGTCGCGAGTCGCCCTTGTTTCGCTTCTCCTTCAACCCGGCTTTGTCCAGAGGAGGATGCTTCATCTCTTCGAACATCCACAAGAACTTCCTTCCACCTCAAGAATAAAATCTTCATCCCTCTCTCGAAATCTACCCCCGAGCTCTCTTATCGGCTCCCCTCCCGTTCCCAATTGGACCTCCCCTTCTTTTCGAACCAAACTGCATCTCGCCCGTTTCCCCTCCCTCCTCCCACAGCAACAGCACCTACTCTACCCATGGCCTCCTACAAGATTCTCCCTCTCGCCGACTTCGACTCCGTTCTCGGGAACACCTCTACTGAAGTGTCAAGCGTCGCTCTCGGAGGAAAGATCCTCGACGTCTCAGACGACTTCTTCGCTCCGTCCGTTTCAGCTCAGCCCTTCTTATCCTTCGTTCTTCGATATAGATACACACCAGACTGGGATGCTGAACCTCGTTCTCTTTCTTCCCCTCTTCCCTGTGCAGTGCCTTCGACCTTCTCGAAGTCCCTGTGAGTCCTCTTTCCCTCGAGCTCGCTATCAGCCCTTCCTTGGATCGATTCTGACTCGTCCCTTCGCCCTCCCTCCAGCCCGCTCCTTCGCTCAAGGGCCAGTTCGGACCTAACGGATCCCTCTTCTCGGGATGGGAATCTAGGAGACACAACCCTGATCACGACTGGTAAGTCTTAGGAGAAGCCTCCTCTCTGTGCTCGGACGAGCTCTGGTAAGGGAGGGCGGTTGAGCTCTTCTCGGACTGAGCCGAGGAGAGCATGTCGGCTTGCGTGCTTGGAGAATGAGCTTGATCTCGTTGCAACTGTGACTCAGAGATACTCGCTGGAGTGCTCAGAGGTCTCGAGTCTCGTAAGAGAGCCGTGCTGCTGGAAGGGAGGCAGAAGCTGGCGTCGAAAGAGAAGGAGCGCCGAACCTCACGAGCTCACCATCCTCCTCCCTTCTTCTTTTCTTGCCGCCCTTTTCCACAGGACCATCATCAAGCTCGGTCCTCCTGCTGCTCTCCTCAAGGGATTCGACATCGATACAGCTTGGTTCAGTGGAAACGAAGCTCCTGCTGCTTCCGTCGATGGTATCTACTCGCCCGATGCGATCCCCACCAAGGACTCAGCCGTTCGTCCCTCGTCCCCTTCCCTTTCGCGAGCTCTCTCTGGCTTTTGACTCGCAATCTGACCATATAGTTGGCTCTGCTATGATACCAGTGGACCTCTCTTCTCCCTCAAGTGCCTCTCGGTCCCTCCTCTCGTCACCTCTTTACAATCCCGACCACCACCTCCTCCTTCACCCATCTTCGACTGAACATGTTCCCCGATGGAGGAATTGGTGAGCCTCTACTGTTCAAAGGCTTGGCCCAGAGGACCGATCTGACCTCTCTCTGCCCCTTCAGCTCGGTTCAGAGCCTACGGAATCGTCGCCCCTACCTGGGCTCCCTCCCAAATTTGGGATCGAACCGAGCAGGGAGAGGTCGACCTCGCTCACGCGTTCAACGGTGGACGACTGGTGTACGAGAGCGACAAGCACTACGGAACCGGAGCCAACCTGCTTCTTCCCGGACGAGGAAAGGACATGGGTGATGGGTGGGAGACCAAGAGGAGCAGGACTCCCAACCATCTTGATTTCGTGGTCATCAAGCTGTGAGCTCGAGACGCGTTTTCTTCCTCTTCGACACGAGCTAAGAGCTGACCTTTTCGTCTCGCAGTGGCTCTGCTGGAACGATCAACGAGGTCAACATCGATACTCTTCACTTCAAGGGGAACTTCCCATCGGGAGTTGAGATTCAGGCGATCAACAGCGAGGAGGTTCGTCTTCGTCCATTCCCCTTCGTTGCTCGCTACGTTCGATGCAAGCTGCTGACCTTCGCGCCTCTTTCGAACCTCCAGGATCTCCCTCCCCTCACTCTCGATGGCTGGACAAAGCTTCTCGACAGGTCCAAGGTCGGCCCTCACGCCGAGCACTTCTTCAAGATCGAGGTCGCGAAGCAACGCGTCTTCACTCACGTGCGAATGACGATCTACCCTGGTCAGTTTCCGCTCTTTCTCCCTTCTCCTGTCGAATCTTTCTGAACAGCCCACTTTTCCTCGCTACAGATGGAGGAGTCAAGCGTCTTCGAGTCTTCGGAAACCGAGTCGGAACCGAGTCGTCCTCGTCGAAATCCACTCCAGGTCTCTCAGCCGTCCTCCCCACCTCCCTCTCCTCCCTCAACTCCAAATCTACTTCGGACATCACCACTACCTCTGCTTCCACGCCCAAAACCATCACCACTGACCCCTTCACAGCAGCCTCCTTCGCTCCCTACGGAACGATCATCCAAGCCTACCCTTCTCCCTCGGACGCGCCTCCCTCCGTCCCCGTCACCACCGCCAACGCAGGCTCAGCGTTCAAGTTCCATCGACTCTCCCTTCCCGAGAGCAGCTACCCGAAGGGAAGCGGCGAGGTGACTGCGATCAGTTGTTTCCGAGCTACGCCACCTGAAAAATTCGGGAAGGCGTCGAAGGGAGGAGAGCGGGAGTGGGAGGTGAGGATGTTCGAGAGGCATTGCTTTACGACTCAGGTGAGTGGGCTCTCTTCTTCACTCTTTTTCGAAGATTTCGTTCGCTGAAACCACTCGTCCTGCTTCGTCCAGTCCTTCATCCCCATGGGAAAGACCGACGGTGATCTGCCAAAGGGAGGGGAGGGAATGCTTGTGATCGTCGCGTTGAACGGTGCTGGTGCGTCTTCTCACTTTGCTTCGTATCGCTCTCTTTCGCGTCCACTGACTCTACTTCCCTCGCAATCTACTTCGATCTCTTAGATGACAAGCCCGATCCCTCGACCATCAAAGCCTTCCTCGCGTCGCCGTCTCAAGGCTTAACGTACAACACTGGAGTTTGGCGTCAGTCCCGTCTCTCCTCGCCCCATCCTTCTGTGTTCGATCGAACTGACCCTTTACTTCTACCTCAGACCACTCGGTTCTCACTCTCGTTTGTCCTTCATCTCTCTCGTTCACTCTTCGCATCTCGTAGACCTCGATCTGACCTCGACGCGTCCGTTTCCGTTTCGTTCGCCAGGTCCCCACCGACTTCTCGTGCGTCGAGACTCAAATTTCCACTGCTGGAGATATGGAGGAGGACTGCGAGGTGCTCAACATCCCGAAGGGAGAGAAGGGTTGGGTCGTCGTCTCGTACTAGAGGGACCGCCTGGTGAGTCCGAGTCTTCGTCTTCGGGGAGCTGCTCAGCTTTCGAGCATCGTATTGACGATCTTCTTTCTTCTTCCAGATCTCGTCCTCAACTCTAGACTTCGTATAAGATGAGCTATCCGAGTCGTCATTCAATCTTTCCATCTTCGATTCGTGAAGCTATTTCGAGTCCAAACGTTCATCGACCATCGACCATCGTTCTCCTCCCTTCCCTCAAGCCCGATCCCACAACGACGGACCCTCCAGCTCCTTGATAAACTCATCTTCCTTCCTCAAATGCTCCCTCCACTCCTCCGACTCCTCCTCATCAAGAGCTCCCTCCGTCGACATGTGTTCCAAAATCGTCGCTCGCTGCTCCCGGAACCTCGCCGACTTGTACCAAGCGATCCGATAGGCTATGTACTCCTCAGCCTCTTCCTTCTTAGTCCTTTTGTAGATCTCATCGTAGGCGACGAGGGCGGCGTTGACTGTTGAACGAGCAGGGAGACGAGCGAGCTCGTTAGTTTCGTCGACGCGTCGAGTTTCGGAGCATGGCGAGCGAGCGGAAAGGATAGACGGTACGTACGAGAGAGCTTTTCCTGCTGGTTTAGAAGACTCTGGTCGATCTTCTGAAGACGGTACCATTCGAGAAGGAAGGCTTCTCCTCCTGCGAAGCGTTCCTCGGCCAACGCAGGCATTCCGGTTCGTTTGTTGGGAGGAGGAGGAGGTTGGTACTGGGGGATTGTGCAGGCGATCATCGAAGAGAAGGGTGTAGCGGAGTAGAGATTTTGATACGGTAGGAGTGAGGTGGGCGTTGAGTGGTCGAAAGAAGATCGGAGACGACAGCGAGTTTTGCGTTCCACGCGTCAAGTTCGAGTTCGAGTTCAGACCGCAACGAGAACTGCTGCCATGGACCGAGCTCTTCATAGGTCCGTGGATCAGTCTGAAGTTGAGTAGTCTAATATCTAGTCCGAGACTCTCTTCTTCCTCCTGCAAAGCGAAGAGGAGAGGAGAGCACGAATCGCCTGCTTGGAAGTCGCGTCCATCTCTCGCCTCTGTTGACTTTCTCTGCCTTCCGCCCAAGAAAAAGCGTCGGCCAGCGAGGAGGATGCGTGTCATCAAGTCGTAAACAAAAGAAACACTCGAAACGAACTCGAAGAGGAAGGGAGGAGGGGCGTCACGAAGGAAAGAACGAAAACGAACGAAATGAAAGAAAGCGATCCAAAAGCGCACGAGCGAGTAGACTAGACCTAGCTGGAGGAAGGCGGATACGAGCAGGGGGATCGTAGCGTAGAAACATCAAGGAGATGGGATGAAAATCGAAACGAAACAGAGAGGAGAACGACGCGCTAGGGAGGGGACGGATGGTTCGTAAAATCATAGGGCTTGTGAGGAGAGAAGAGTAGAGAAAAATGCGAAGAGACGATGGATGAGAAGAAGGTATGTCGTTAAGAAAGTGAACGAGAAAGAGAGGGAGATGGGGCGTGGAGGGGCATAAGGGTGGGATTCTAGAGAGGCGAGAACGAAGAGAGAGAAGAAAGATGGACCGAAGCCAGTCGAAGGAGACGACGGCGAAGGCGATGGATCGCAGACTCTAGAGCGAGCGAAGATCGTTGGCGAGTCGTTCGACCGAGGAGATGGGGAGAGCTGGAAGGAGAGAGAAAGAGAGAGAGGAGGACGCGACGGCCTGATCAGTTTCTCGTTTCGGAGTATCTCTCGCCGCACGCTGCTGTCGAGTCGAGACTCACCACTAAGCTTGAGGCAGAGCCTGTAGACACCTCCGTCGATGTCGGTGGGGTACTTGGAAGCGAGGGTGTTGAAGACGATGACTTCTCGAAGACTGAGGAACGAGTCGAGACGGAAGGGACGCGAGTCAGTCGAGGTCGCTCGGAAAGGCGACGAGAGTTCCAAGAGCTCTGAGACTCACATCTTCGCTCTCTGCTTCGCTTTGGCGACGTTGATGAGGGGACCGGGAACGATTCCTTCGGGTAGAGGAGCGAGGTCGGAGGGAAGCTGAGGAGTTGGGAAGTTTGACGCTCGATCGATCGTCTCGAGGTCTTGAAGGTAGATACCTGCGAGAGAGAAGAAAGGAAGGAAACATTTGTCAGCGAAGACTCTTCTCGATTGTGGAGACAGAGACGAATAGCGACCCACCCATGAAAGGAATGTAAAACTGCCCAGCAGGCCCATCGCTCCCAACGCTGCTCCTCGTACTCGCGCTGGTCGAAGCTCCCGCTGCCGCTCCTCCATGAGCAGGGACCGCCCAAGCGTCTCCCTCGAACAACTCGACGTGCTGATCTGCCACCTCGGAGTGAGCTCGTCGGAGGTTGGCGTAGCCTCCGTCGGGAGAGGTGAGGTTTCGAAGGTGGTTGAGTTCGTGGAGGAGGGAGACTTTCGACCAGGCTTTCTCGCCGAGGGAGAGTTTGACGAAGGGAGTTTGGAGACCGTTGATGATTGCGACGGTGGAGCTGAAGAAGAGAGGAGGGAAAGAGGTCAGTAAAGAGGAAGGAGAAGAGAACGAGAGGAATCGAGGAAGGAGTGAACGAACAGGAAGTCCGAGAGCTCAGAAGTCTTGTACGCGAGCTTGACGAATCGACTGATGAGAGAAGGTCGCTGGACTCGAGGAGTCAAGATCTGGACGGAGACAGAAACGTAGGGGGAAGTCGAGTCAGCTTCGACGATCGACAACGGAACGAACAAGACGCGTCTGATTTAACTCACAATCTCACTCTCAACCCATCTCGACATCATCTCGAACCTCCTGACCCACATCGAGGCATCACTGATCTTCGGTCGTCCATGAACCTTCCTGCTCGTCCTCTCGCTCAGCAAAGCCTCCCACGAATCGAGCTGAGGAGCGGCGTTGGTGAGCCAAGGAGGAGGGAGCGATCCAAGTTCGACGAAGCTGATTCCGTTCATGAGTTGAGCGTCGATGTGAGCGAAGTGGATGGCGAGGAGGTCGGTCTTGAATTTGAAGCTGTTGGAGGCGGGAAGAAGAGGAGAGGGACCGAGAGAGTAAGCATTCGAAGGAAGACGAGAAGAAAGACGTCGACGACGCAAAGACACGGAACGAATGAAGCAGGGCAAGAGAGGAAATCGAAACTCACATGAAACAGACGTGCTTGGCTGGTGGCAACACTTTCGGGATCGACGAAGGAGCAGGGTTTGAGGGTCGTCGCTTCTTGAGGGAGTTCCGTTTCGAGGGAGTGACGGGAGTCTTCCTCGAGGGAGCAGTAGGCGAGGTGTAGGACGAGGGAGGGAGTCTGGTTTCCGCCGCGGGTCGAGGAGTAGAGAGGAGGTTGGGAGCAGTGTCGTTGGAGGGAAGAGGAGGGTCGACGGTTTGAGGACGAGACGAAGGAGTCGCGTTGAGAGTGTCGATGAGGAGGTCCATGTCCGGCTCGTTCTTGACTGATCCGACCCTCTTCGTTGGCTGCGACGACGTTTCGGACTCAGGTGAGGAGGATTGGGTAGCTGGAGTAGGGTTGAGAGGAGGTGGTGGCGGGGCTGGCGGGTCGAATTCGATCAACGACTCCCTTCCTCCGAACCCGGTTCCATCCTCGTCTGATCCTCCTCCTCGCCTCGCTCCCGTCGGATCCATCGAAGCGTCGTTGCTGCCTGATCTCTGTCGACTCTTGGAGATAGCCTGCTGCACGAGGAACTCGACCTTCGCGTTCTTAGCCTTCTGCTTCTCCGGATCGAACTTCCCTTCCAACCTCAACAACGCGCCCTCCGCTCCTCCGTCGTCGTCCTCGTCGCTCTCCAACTCGTCGACTCTGAACTCCTTGAGAAGCTCGTAGTTGAAAGGCTGAGGTCCTGATCCTCGATGAGATCCTGCCGACGACGTCGAATGGGTAGATCCTCGTTGAGGAGCCTGGACGTAGGACGAGAGGGTGTCGATGGAACGACGAACGAGTTGTAGCTGAGGACCTCCTGCTGGGAGTCGACGAATGGGTTGATGGAAGCTGTCGTCGTCCGAGGACGAAAAGTCTGCATCGTCGATGTCGAGGGTGTGGAAGGGGACGATGGCGTTCTGGATGTCCGACGAGGCAGCTGGACTCGCGTCGCGAGTGAAACCGAAGAGAGGTTGACGGATGGGAGCTGGCGATCCAAGAGTTGGCGGCGAAGCTTGATCCACGGAGTCGTCTTCGACGTCGGTCGGCCTAGAATGGTGAGGAGGCGTCGTAAGGTCTTCGGAAGGAAGCTCGACGGTGTGCTCCTTGGCTGGACTGATGGGGGGAGTCCTGACCTCTGGAACGACGGCTGGTGGTCTCTCCATCTCGTGTGATGGCCTCTCCTCGACGACCGAATCCAACGAAGGCGACTGGTACGAGGGTCGATGAGCTTCTCCTTCAGGGTCGACGAGCTCGACTCCTCCGATTCCAAGTCCAGCGACGACGAATCTTCCCGACGTGTCCGAGCTCGATCCGGTCGTATCTCCATGCGAATCCTCCGACATCGAAGCTGCTGACGACTCGAAGTCCGACGCTGGAGGGGACGAGACCTTGAGGGAGCTGAGAAGAACGTCGACTCCTCCTTTCCTCGAGAGGAAGTCTCCCTCGTCGTTCACTCCCAACTCGAACGAGTTTCCTCCGAGCATCGGCCGGTTCGATCCAAAGGTTCCTTTCCCGATGCTCCTGAAGAACTTGGGGATCTTGCTGCGACCGAAGGAGGAGGGGAGGCTCATGAGGGAAGCGATGTTCTGAGGCGAGAACGAGTTCGACGACGACGACCCAGATCGATTGGAGGAGGAGCCGTTGCGGATGGTAGCGTGTTGATGCTGCTGCTGCTGGAGAGGAGGAGTTCGCTGCATGAGTAGTTGGTTGGCTGCTTGAGCAGTGGCGAAGGAAGTGGCGGAGAAGGCGTCGTCGGGGAGGGGAGTCGAAGGGGAGGATCCGAAGCCGTTGAGGGAAGGGTCGAACGCTGGGCTGTTGTACCTGTCCTTGAGGTCTTTGATGACCTTCCTGAGCTTACTGAGGGTGTTCTGGGGAATTGGAAGAAGAAAAAAGCGAGAAGGTCAGCTGCTGTTCGCAAGAGGTTCGTACAAGTCTTCGACGCGACTCACCCTCGAGAGCTTATCAAATCCCTTCTTCTCCGCACTCAGCACGTTCAGCCACGTCGTAAACTCATACCTCATCTCCTTCTCGTTCAGCCAATCCACCTCGAAGAACCCCGTCAACCAAACCCTCAACACGTAGCACGCTCTCGACGCGGCCAACTGCTTCGCTCCTCGGAGATCCACTCCGTCCCCCTCCTGGGTTCTGCAACCCCACTCAAATCGAGCCATCAACAGTCGGCAGAGCGAGAGGGGAGATATGTACGCCCGGTAGACGAGGAAGAAGTCGAGCCAGACCTCGAGATTGAAGTTGAAGGTGATCTGAGCGACCCAACGCTCGATGGTCGCGGCTTCGAGGGTTCGAGTCGTCTTGACGAGGGAGGAAGAAGAGGAAGGGTTGGGAAGAGGGTGTCCAGGCGAGAGGGCGATGGGAGATGGGTTGGATGAGGAGGAAGTGGAAGAAGGAGCAGCGCTGGCTCGTTTGGAGATCGGTTGAGATTGAGGGAGGATGGAGACTCTCCAAACGACGAATCGAGGATCGTCTCCTGGTGCGACGGATTCGAGGTCGGCGTTGGGATCTCCTCGGTACTCCTGGAAGACGTCGAAGATCTGAGTGGTGAACGTCTGATCCTCCATCGGCGGCGAGGCTGCTGGAGGTGCTGAGGTTGGGAAGGAAAGGAGCTTCGACGCGTCCTCTCCTGACGACCGCTCCTTCCCTGGGACTGGGACGGGTCCGAGGAGAATCACGTGTTCCTTCTCCGGTCGAGGAGTCACATCTCGATCCACCTCCTCCGAGCTCAGTCTCCCGTGAGCACTGTCTCTCCGTGGTCGTCGCGTCGTCGTCCTCTCGCTCCCCTCCGGACGCGCCGTCTCTCCTGATCCTCCCGACTCGAAGCTCTGCATCCCTCTCAGCGCAGGAACACTCCCCATCTTCCTCAGGAAGAGACCTCGCAAGCTTCCACTCGATGACTTGGGCTTCAGCGGCGCGTTCGGGTTCTCGTCCATCGACGGCCGTTCTCCTGGTTTGAAGAGCTGTTGCGAGAGGAGGCGTATCCGTTGAGTAGGAGACATCGGCGGCTCTGGGCGAACGGGCCGACTTGAGGTTCGAGTCCGCGTTGGGGAGGTAGGGAAGGGCGCACCTCGTCCGAGGGAAGACGAGGGGAAGGTCTGAAGAGTGAGGGCGGATTGACGACGACGAGGAGAGGGAGAGGAGGTGGTGATGCTGATGAGAGGGTTGTTGAGCGTATTGGGAACCGAGGAGAGAGGTCTATCCACTGAGCCGAAGAACTGCCGAACGACCTCTGAGAAGGAGAGAAGAGAAAGCGGACGAAAGTTAGCTTCGAGGCAAGGAAGGAGGGAGAAACGAATCAGACGCGAACGACTCACTTCCTTCCGGGAACGCCAGCTTCCCACTTCCTGGAAACACAGGTTCCACCACCTTGTGCCTTCCACTTCCATACGCTGCTCCCATCGACTGCATGCTCTGACTGAGTCGAAGAAGCCTTCCCTTGGGCTTGACGGCGGCGGTAGTCGTGGGAGAGCGAGCTCGTCCTGCCGCTGTCGAGTTGTTTGGCGAAGACGGTCGAGCGAGAGGGAGGAAAGCGACTGGACCTGTTGGCGATCGAGGGGAGGTAGGTGGAGAGAAGCTGGAGGTGGATGAGGGTGGATGTATGGGACTGAGAGCTCGGAGAAGAACGGGGTCGACGGCGGAGTTTGAGCGACGTCTGGAGTCGACGGAGGAGGCGAGAAGGAAGGAAGGGTGAGCTTGATCTCCTCCAAGACAAGAGGCAAGACCTAGATTCCGAACTTGACGATCAGCTCACCTTATCGAGAAGATCGGTCTCCCACCCTTCGACCCAGACTCAATCACGAACGGACTCCTCTTGCTGCTGTTCCCTCCCTCGACTCCCTCCTTCCTGTCCAGCTCCTTCTTGTACGCTCTCGCTGCCTCAGCACTCGTCGTCTCAACGTAGACGGTCCCTTTATCGTGTACCATCCTCAGAGGCACGAGCGAGGATGCCTGTGATGAGAACGCGGCTGGTGTTGGACGAGGAGGAGGAGGTGGGAATCTGGTCGGAGGGAGGGAGGAGGTGGAGGATCCGGTGTCTCTCGTCCGCGAGGAAGAGGCCGTGGAGGATGAGGACGCCTCGGGTTGGTTGGATTGGGTGGCAGGGGATGGTGAGAAGGATGGTGGAGCCGAGGAGGTGGATGTAGAAGCGACGGGACCGCCGAAGACGGAGGTCCAGGGTTTGGAGGAGGAGGAGGTGTCGAAGGAGCTGATGAAGTCTGGGGTTGTCATGAACGCGCTGTCGTCCGGATTGTAGACTGAATCGCTTCGTTCACTTCTGGACGATCCTGCGTACCGGTGATGGTTGCTGTCGTAGGATTGGTTGTGCTGATGGTGGTGCTGGTGCTGCTGTTCTTGGACGACGACGAGGTCTCGTTCTCGACCAGCCTCCTCCTCGTCGTTCTCCTCCTTCCTGGACCCCATGATTGCTGGTCCGTTCCCTCCCCATCCTCTCCCTCCTCCTGGTACAGGGAAGTCTGTTGGTGGGGATCCCATAGTCGAAGAAGGGGGAGTATCTATCCCTGAACCTGCTCGATGGTTTCCTCCTCCTCCGATTCTAGGACTGTCGAGAGCCGACGAGTTGAAGGAGGAAGCCGACGTCGAGGTTGAGTTGTGGTGACCGTGTCCTTCTCGGAAGGACGGCGAGGGAAGAGGGAGATCCATCGGAGTGAGCGAGTTGGATGGTTGGGAGGGTTGTTGCTGGAGGGAAGGGAAGGATGAACCCAACGGAGATGAGGCGTGTCGAGGGTGTTGTGAGGAGGAGGAGGAGGAAGGAGAGAGAGGAAGAGGAGGTCCTCTCGTTGTAGTTAGCGGAGGAGGGAGTTGAAAAGGAGGTTCCAACCTTCGTATACTCGGTTCCATCCTGGGGGAAGTCGAGTCGAGTGGTAGGAGGGAGGGAGGAAGGGAGAGAGGGAGAGAGGGCGATATGAGGTTAAACACTGAACTCCGACTCGATGGGTTGGGACACGGCGCTCGATTCCTCCAGAGGATAGCAAGTAGAGAGGCGAAGGGAGCGTAGAGTGGAGCGAGTGAGAGGAGTGCGGCGAAGGTGGGGGAAAGAGATCCGTCTACTCCTTGGGAGGAGGGAAGGGGAAGGGGGTGTTGGTGATGGTTGGGGTCAGGGAAGGGAGCGAGGAGGAACGAGAGGAGGTCGCAGGGAGAGAGAGGGGTCAAGCTGGGGGAAGAAAATCCAGGGCCGATCTTTTTTCAAGGTTTGAGTATGCCCCTCGGAAACTGGAGATCTAGGGTGCTCCGAGAGGATGTTCTAGAACAGAAAAGCCTGTAGTGAAGCGGAGGCAAAAGGGGGAGAGAGACGCGCGAGCGAGGAAGAGAGAACAGGTTCGTTCTCTTAAGTCCTGAGCCGTTCCTCTTTCCGAGGGCGAGGAAAAATGATGGCAGATTTCAATTCTTGTCCCTTCCTGGGTCCAACTCTTCCACCTGAGTCCCTGCGAAAATCTGGCAGGAAGATCGGCTTCTAACCTTTTCTCTGACTCTCGAAACTCGATTCTTTGCGACGTCGAGCTCACACCTCCAACTCCTTCCTTCCTTCCTTCCCTCTCCCAGAAACCATCTCCCCGACCCTCTCCCTTCTCATCTCTTCTCCCCCTTCTCAAGCATGTCTCGAGCTCGAACTCTCACCTGGATAGTCGGAGGCGCGATGGGTTCGTCCGCTTTCTCCTCTCTCTTCCCTTCCCATCCCTTCCCTTCTTTCGCCCCTCTCTTCTCGCCCTTCCCTTCCTCGAATTAACCTCCCCCCTCTCCTTTTCCGTTCATCACCTTCTCAGGAATCGTCTCGGGCGTGTACATCTTTGACGAACAAGTTCGATCCACAGCAGCAGATGTGTACGTCCGTCTCTCTTCTCGTTCCTTCGAGCTCAACAAACCCGAACGACTTTCGTACGCCGATCGCTGACCTTTCTTCGCTTTGTGTCTTTCTCGTTATACGGCTGCTATGCGCTACAGGATGATCGCTCAGGGACTGGATCCGGACACGATGCCTCCTTCGCTGCTGACGGGGAGGAAGGGAATCGAGATCGAAGCTCCTTCTGGACCAAAGTGAGTGAAGCGATCTCTTTCCTCTTCCTTGCGCTCGTTCGGGGAGTCGGGGATGCTGAAGTAGGGGAGGGAGAAAGTGCTGGGGGGTGGGTAGATCGTAGCTGGTCGTAATGCGCGTCGAGCAGAGGGAGGGAGGGCTGGGAGAGGGAGTCGTTGACGTCGACTCGACTTTTGTTGAGCTCGACGTTCCCTTCCTTCCCCCCCCCTCCGCTCTCCCTTACACCCTCCTCAAGAGGATCCGATCAAACACCTACCCATCTACCCTTCACTCTCCTTCTCTCTCCTCTCTCATTCGTCCCTCCTCCAATCACATCGTCCCTCAAAGCAACCCTCCAGCGATTTCTGACCTCTTCCTTCACCTTTCCCTTTCCCCTTTCCCCTCTTCCCTCTTTCCCCTTCCTCCTTCGCACCCACCTACCCTCCCATTCCTACAGACCCCAAATCGACCTCACCTACTACCGAGCAGAACCCAACAAGCCGGAAAAGACGTACCGGAAGGCGTGGCCGATTTACAAGGAGGGAGAAGGGTGGTCGGCTGCGAAGGTGCCAGAGACGACGACGGCGAAGGAGGCGACATCACCGACTGCTTCGTCGTAGTCTCAGGTGACGTGCATGGGTGTGTGGGTGTGGGAGGAGGTGGAGGGGCTGGAGTTGGCGGAGGGCAGAGGGAGAGGAGAGAGAGGAGGGTTCGATTTGCTCGTCGTCTCGTTAGTCTTCCCTTTCTCCTTGCTTCGTTCGTTGTTTGTGTACTTGTTTCAATGGTCTATCACTTCAGGCTCAGTCATTCCAGCCATTTAACGCACATGGAGTCGCTGACTCGCCCGATTACAGACGAACCCCGCGTCGACCTGCTTTCCACTCGTCTCGTTTTTGGGAGGGAAAACGAAAGTGGTTCATCAAAAGAGCGTGGGGAGAGACCGAGGGAGCGAGAGAGTTAAAGAGTACAACGATAAGACCGATACGAAAGGCAAGTAGAGTAAGGTATAAACGAAGCGAGACGAAACGAAACGAGAAACAAAGCAGAGCACAGCGAACCGACGCGTCCGTCGAGTTCAGAGCACGCGTCCCGGCCGTTCGCGAGCCTCAAGCTGGTCGACGCTCAACAAGAGTACTGAGATGAGCTGTGTACATTATTTGAAGTCCGACAGAGTCGTCCGAATTATTCCTTGTACTGCGAAAGCTCCAGCTCGCTGCTTAGGACGGTTTGAGGAGGGTACTCCCTGTGCGATTCGAAAAGAGAAGAGGAAGGTTAGGACCAGGAAGTTTGGGTATGTAGGAGTGGGGTCGGGAGGAAGTTAGAAAAAAAAGACGTACTTGAGGAGGAAGATGGGGTGGAGGACGTTGAGGAGGACGACGGCGATGATCTGATGAGGACGTGCGTGATGTAAGTCGGACGACTTCGAGGTTGGAGAAAAAGAGAGAGAAGATGTACAATCATTCCTCCGTCGAGCCATCCGAAGAGTGATTGGTTGGTGATGATGGGACCAGTCCTTCAAGAGGAGAAGAGAGAAGCGATGAGCAAGGGAGATCAAGACGACGCGTCGAGCGTGGGAGCGCTTACCATCCGTCTAGAAGCTCGACCTGAGGAAGAAAAGTACAGAAAGTTGGAGTCAGTATATGTGGATCCTGAAAGAATAACTGTTCAGAAGCTCACAGTCCGGTAGATCGATCTGAACGAGATCAAGAAGAAGACAACGTCGTCGCGTCAAACCAAGTCAAGAGCTCTTCGAACCCTCGTCCCGATACTGCAAACTCGACGACTCACCGTATGAAAATCAGGAACGTTGCGCCCGCGAGAGCACAAAGCATTAACCTCGCTCTCTTCTCGTCGGTAGTCGAGATGGTTGGGATTCGAACAGCGAACGTCCGGTCGACCGCAACTGCTTCCCTCGCTTTCTGACTCCAAGCAAACGGATGGACTTGTTCGACGGTTCGACCGGTGAGGTACCTCCAGACGAACTCGGCGAGGAGGATTGAGTAGCCGACCATCACGATCTGAGGGGAGAGGAGAAAGAAAAGGTCAACGCGGGAGTCAGCATTTGCGAGTCTGCGACGCGATATCTCGACGCTGTATCGCTATCTCCTGTCCTCACGCCAGCGGAGAGAGAAGAAGAAATGTGCTGAGCTCACCATCTGAACAATCACACCTCCAACCATGATCCTCGCTCCTTGATTCGCTCCGTCGTTGTCGACAGCTGTCGACGCGATTCCTCCACCGGCTCCCTGAATACACAACGAAACAAAGTCTCCAGAGACGAAGATCCAGGTGTAGTCCTTCGGGGAGAGCGGCAGAAGGAAGGTCTGGAACCAGGAAGCGAGAGGAGAGATCAGAGTCGCGTCCAAAGCGAAAACGCAACATCGCACTCACCCAAGCCTGCCCACGATTCTTCCAAAGAGGATGTAGAGAGACGCTTGGAGGAACGCAGGAGCGATGATCAAAGTGGTGATTCTAGTATAGACCGAAAAGGGCGAGCCACGTCGTCAGCAAGACCGAGAGGGAAGCAGCAGAAGCGCGACGCGACTCACTGAGCAAGGAAGGCATCGTCGCTCGAGTTCCAGTACCCTCCTCCCTCCGTCGCCCAAGTAGTCCCACTAGCTGACCACGCCCTGCATGCCCAACCTAGCGTTTTGACTGAAAGAAGACGGAGCGGAGAGGATCAGTAACGACGCGCGACGCACCTCGCTCAATATCGTTCGACGAGACTCACTGAAAGTGCCCAGAACGAGCGTCCAAAGCAAGAAGTAGTACTTCGACTTGATGGCTTGAAAGAGGTGAATAACTGCGAGGCGGAGAGGGAGGAGGGAAAGAAGAAAAAAGCAAGAGAGGGGAAGAGAAGAGGCATGAGCGCTGACTTGTTTGGTTGGAGAGTCGGAGAGAAGTGAAAGGGAGGAGGAGGAGGGAGCGAGCTCACCCATCGAGAGAGCGAAGAGTGTCGTGAACACAGCTGCTGTAGGCAGATTTACGATGTAACCAAAGTTGAAGAATTCGACTTTCCCTGAGATGAGGTTGGGTGAGCCTGGGACGAGGTTGAGGGGGATGGAGGAGGAGGAGGAGTTGGCGGAGGCTGGACGAACGCGATGAGTTGAGAGTTGAAGGGAGAAAGAGAGAGGTCAGTTCGAGTTTATCTTGAGGTAGGTTGGGATCTGACTCACCCATAGTGGGAAGAGGTAAGAACGAGCTAGCGTTGCGTGGTGGTCAAGTTGAGAAAAGAAGGAAGGAAGGAGCGAGAGGTCGTGTTGGTTGGAGGGGAACGGAGCGAACAGGCGAAGGGCCTTTGGTTGTCGTTCTTTTTACGGACCGTTTCCGCCACGAAGCCTCGGGTAAGAGGAGATAGGGGAGGGATGTCCGTCTTTGGACTCGCTTGAGGTGTGTACAGTGACAGGAGGTTCGAGAGATGAGAGGGAAGCGAGCAAAGCGACGTCGAGGCGAGTGACATTTCGGGGAAGCGAGGAGAGGAAATCTTATATCCTGCAATCCCAGGTACGTGTACTAAGCGAGATCGAGAGGCTCAGTGTTTGGTTAGGTCGTCGAGCTCGCTTGCGGCGAAGAAGAAGACGAAGCGAAACAGCCGAACCGAGCAGGACGACGAAGTTTGACGAGACTCACCTCGATCCGTTCCCTCCCTTTCCCAGCTCTCGACCTGCTCGAATTGCTCGGAATCGCGTCAAGAGTACTCTCTCAACCCTCTAGAAGGATCAATGAACGCAGTAGATGCAAAGAAAACGTCTCATAGCAGCCAACGAAACCTCAGATCAAAGAACGCCGCTCCTCCCCACCCCTTCAACCCTTCCGGTTCCCTTGCTTTAAATGGCAAGAGTAACGTCCAGAATCACACCACGTCGGACCTTTCCCCATCCTGCAACAACGAAAACGAAAATGACACACGAAGCGAAGAGTCAGTCTCGTTCTTCGTCGCGTCGCGCACCACCACTCGATTTGAGCAGGCTCCGAAGAGGGTTCGGGAGAGGTTAGAAGGGGGACGTACCAATCAACCTCCAGTGCTTATCGATCCTCCTACTCAACGCGATCTTCTCGTCGACCTCGGTACAGACGGGGGACTGAAGAACGATCTTGGCCATGTCGGCCTTGACGGAAACGACTCGAGCTCCCGAGGCGGTGGCTCCGATGTTGACGAGGAGGACTTCTCCTGTGGGGGCGAAGATCGAGGGCAGAAGAGAGAAGGAGAGGGGTCAGGATTTGAGATGAAGGGAAGAGAAAGAGAGGGAGAAGGAGGGAGAAAGGGTGGAAGAGTGAACGAACCCTTCGTGAGCTTCGCGACCTTTGTCTGCTTCTCCTTTCCCTCCGTTCGAACTCCGAGCAACCGACGAAGCATGAAGCCTGAACGAGGATGGTAAAGAGATGTCAGCTTTCTCGTTTCCTCTCGTTCGCTCGCTCCTCTCCCGCTCCTCCCTCTCCCACCCTCAACTCCAAAATCGCGACTCACACTGCACCTCCAACTCCGTGTAGATATCCATTCCCTTCCCAACATCACTCAGCACGTGACCGACCAGCCTGTCGGCCCTGCACATCGTCGGGTCGATCTTGGTTCCAACTCCAATCAGTCCTCCAGGGACGGCGAACGCGAGATCGTTGTGCTCGGCGTAGAGGGTGACGACCTTGGAGAGGATGGGGGTGCAGATGAATTTGCCGTCGGTGTCCTTGTCGATGAATCCGGGTCGGATCTCGATCTCTTGCTCGAGCTGAAGAGAGCGAAGGTGGGAGGAAAGGGAGTCAGCGTCTCGTCTCGCGATTCGTTCGTTCGTTCGACGCTCTCTCTCGCTCTCTCGTCCACCTGCCTGAGCTCGTCGAACGAAAAACAGAAGAAAGGAGAAAGGATCGTTTACTCACTCTCAGCACACCGTTCAAGATCGATCCACCAGCGACTCCACCCTTCAGATCGTCGACCTCGGATCCAGGCTTGTTGACGTCGAACGACCGGATGATGATCATCCTCGGCGACGAGGTGAAGTCTCTCGGAGGAACGGGGATCTGGGTGCAGATGTACTCGTTGACGGCGTCGATGTTGTACTTGAGCTGAGCAGAGATGGGGATGATGGGAGCTCGCTTCGCGACGGTGGCTGGAGAGGAACGCAGGAAACGAAAGAAGGAAGGGTTCGGTCAGCTTCACTGCTTCCTAAGACCCGAGTCTGAGTTGTACTCCAGTCTCTCGAGCTGTGAACCAAGCTCCCCCCTCGCGAAGAACTCGCACTCGCATTCCCAACTCGCGCTCCAAACCCAACCCAACCGAAGTCGAACACTAAAGGACTCGAACTCACAATCCACAAACTTCCTAATCTCCTCCATCTGCTCCTTCGCCGCCTGCTCCCTGATGAGATCGACCTTGTTCTGCAGAATGATGATGTGCTCCTGACCCATGAGCTCGAGAGCAGCCAGATGCTCGGACGTCTGAGGCTGAGGGCACGACTCGTTGGCGGCGATGAGGAGAAGAGCTCCGTCCATGACGGCAGCTCCGGTAAGCATGGTGGCCATGAGAACGCTGGAGATGAGGCCAAAGGGAGGAAGTCAGAACGAGAGAAAGGGGAAAGAGGTGACGAGGTGGGAAGACGCACTCGTGTCCAGGGCAATCTGAAGGAGGGAAGGAGAAGAGGAGAGGGTCAGCTTTGACGTTTCCTTCGTCTTGCCTTCGCCTTCATTTGAGACGAGGTCGCTCGAGCATGAGCGGTCTCGAGCTGAGAAGAAGCGCGACTCACCAACGAAGGAAACGTGTCGGACGAGAACCATCTTCTCCCTGCATCCAAAGTTCTCGCATGGAGGGTGGTCTTCTTTTGAGGAAGGGTACGACTTGTAGCACGAAGGACGAGGGCAGGCGGGACATTTGTAGATCTGGAAAGACGAGCACGCATAAAGAGGTCAGCGAAACGTTCAAGAATGAAGTGGGAAGATGATGGTGGTAGTGGCGAGGGAGGTGTTAAGAGGAGAAGCTGAAGGAAGGGGAAGGGAGGTGAAGGAAAGAGCTCGTCGGTGGTGGTGGAGGGTTGAGCTCCTCGTGCTGATTCCCTCGGATCCTCCCAGAAAGAACACCTGTCCTGAGCTGCTACGATGGTCGCGTCGACGCTATGTATGCGTGCGTCTCTGGAGCTCGAAGCTCGAGGATGCTCTCGCGAAGGACGAAGGGGGCAAAGAAAGGTCGAGCTGAGCTGAGCTCTTCCTTCCTTCTCCTTCTCCTTCCCTCCTTCCCTCACCTTCCCCTCCCACTCTCCATATACCACCACAGCCAAACCAGCGGACGCATGTAGAAAAACCGTTTTCACTCACTTTAGCGTTCGCGTAACCGAGCTTGATTGTAATGTTCCTCTCCAACTCATTCTTGAATCGAACGGTGAGAACTCCAGAGATGGCCTTCACGACAGTAGACTTTCCGTGAGCGACATGACCAATAGTTCCTGAAGAGTTGGACGCGGAGATAGGTGTCAGCTTGATCTACGAGCTCAGAAAGGAACTGGAGTCGTAGAGGGAGAGGGAGATGGACGAACCGATGTTGACTAGGGACAGGGAGGAGAACAAGGGCGAAAGCGTGAAGGTGAAGAGAAGAAAGGTCAGCTCTTTGCTCCTTCCTAGCGAACTTCGAGGCAGTCGGCATACCCGAGAGCGAGAGCGCATATACTCACTCGTAGCCTGCTTGGAGATGACCTCAGGAGAGAGGGGACCGAGGGTGGTAGGGTCGATGAGGGAGGTCGAGGCGAGAGAAGAAGCGAGAGCGTCCGTCATCTTGGAGGGCGAACGAGGAGGAGAGGGAGGGAGGGAAGAGGGGTGAAGAGTTTTTTCGAGGAGAGCTGTGAGGGGTGTGTGTGTATGCTCTCTTCCGTAGAGTCTAAGAGTTCCAAAGAGGTCGTGGTCGTTGCAGAAGAAGAGGAGGGAGGTTTGGCCAGCTTCAAATTGGTTTTGAAAAGTGACTTGGACGAGCTCCTCCTCTCCTCCTCGTTGCCTTCTCTCCATCACCTTCTCTTTCCCCTTCTCCTCCCCCTTTGCAAAGCTTCTAACCATGTCTGGAGTGAGTAAGCCCGCTCTTCGATATACAGAGACTCGATCTGACTTCCCTTCTTTCTTTGATCTCTCCAGCCCATCATGTCAAAGACGATTCTCGTTCGCTCCCTTCACCTTCTCTCCTCCTGCTCCCTCCCTCCATCTCCCTCTGACCCTTCTCCACCCTTCCTCCCTTCCCTAGTTCGTTTCTGGATTCAGTAGTACGTCTTCTCGTCCCTCTTCTCGCTCTTTCCTGGAGCGAATTTAACCTCGTCCTCGCCTCGTCTTTACAGCCAACCTCCGAGCCAAAGACCTTGCGTACGAGTTCGAGGTGCGTTGCCCTCCTCTCCCTCCTCCCTCCTCCCACTCTAGAAGCTCACCTCTGCCCTCTTCCCTTCTTCCAGAGATACGGTCGATTGATCCGATGCGACATCCCAGCCCTCAAGTCCCCCTCCGCCTCCCCGTGAGTTCCCTCTTCGCCATCGTCAAGCTTCCTCGCCAACACACCGTCGTCCTCGTCCGCCATCGTCGTCGTTTCGTCGTTCCCTGGAGAGTCGCCCTCTACAGGGAGCATCTTCATGCTTCCTGATCGTCGTTGGAACCGTCGTCGTCGTACTAGGAGGGAAGGGAGAGAAGAGGAGGGAAGCTGTGGAGCTGGCAGGAGGAGGGAAGAGGGGAAGGAGGAGATGCCCTCTCCTCCTTCCTTTGAGCTCGTTCCCCAACGTTTTCTTGCGAAGAGGCTCTGTCTCTAGCGTTACCTCAGATTCGTCGCCAACACCTCCTACCCTACCTAACCCTCCCCCTCTTCGTCCTCGTCGCTCGGTCATAACCACTTCCACCTCGAACTCTTCCCTCCTGCCCTCCTCGTTGTCGCCCGCACCCCTCTCCCTCCTCCCCCTCCTCTCCATCACCTCCACTCCTCCTCCTCGTCGATCCCAAACCGTCAAGTCACACGAACCCTCGGCTGACCAATCCTCCTACCCTTCCTCCCTCCTCCCTCGTCGCTCCACCTCCCTCCCCTCGGGTCAACCTTCCTTCGTCGCTGCAGTTACGCCTTCATCGAGTTCCGATCCGAAGCCTGTGCTGAGGATGCGTACTTCGATATGCATGGAAGGTCCATCGACGGCAGGAGGATCTCTGTTCAGGTGCGTCTCCTTCTTCTCTCTCCTTTCTCCTCGTGTCGTCGTCGTTTTTGGTCCTCGTTTGCCCTTCTCCGACCATGGCTGACTCCTTCTCTCTTCCTCTTCACCTCATTTTCGCTTTCTTGCAGTGGGCCAAAAGCTCTCCCGGAAACTCATGGCGATACGAAGCCGGTTCAGGTGGAGGACCTCCTCCTCCTCGAGGTCGACCTCCCCAGGACCGCGACTCCCGACGACGATCTCGCTCTCCCGTGGCTTCCTCTCGACGAGACGCTCCTCGAGAGCGAGAGCGACAGAGGTCCAGGTCGAGATCGAGATCGAGATCTCCCGTTCGAAAGGAGGGGAGTGCTGCTGCTGCTCGAGAGGGATCCGCTGCGAGGTCGGAGAAGTCCAGGGGAGTCGACGAGCGAGAGGTCAGGGATAGGGAGGAGGACGAGGGCAGGAAGAGGAGGGAGGGGACCGGGGACGACGAGTGATTGGACCTTCTTCCTTGCTTGCTGACGGACGACGGACGACGACCATCTTTGGAGCGTTGGGAGGGAGGGAGGAGCGCGACGACGACGACGACGAGGCTGGGCTTCTTTTGCATACGACGAGAACTCCCTTCAAAACAATCTGAGCTTCTTTTGCTTTTGTATCGAATGAATACACGACCCCAAAACCTCCCCGTTCCCCTACTTGAACACGACGTCTCTCTCGACGCGAGCTCGAGCTCGACGACGAACGCATTTTCACTGCTTTCGCTCTCCGTCGAAGGGGAGAGGTTTTGAGAAAGCTCGAAGCTGACTGACCCCTTCCTTCCCTTCTCCCCAACTCCCTCCCCCCTCTTCTTTCAACGATGGTCCAACTCTCTCGAAACCAGCGTGATTACTCCGACAGGCAGGAACCTCTTGGACGACCTCGGATTGCTCCCAAGGGCCAGAAGGTGGTGAAGAAACGATTGGGTGAGTTTTGAGCTTGAGCTCTCCTTCGTTCTTTCCCTTCGCTTCGCTCCATTCCACCCGTCGAGCTCATCCGATTGAGCTCGAGTGAAGATGACCTGTGTATATATACTGACTCCGGCCCGTCTTTTTGACCTTGCGTTTTGGTGTCTCCCAGCCAAACAAGAACGAATCCAACCTCCTTCCGCACCCACTGAGCCTGCTCCTCCTCCCCCCGCCTCGATCCACCACTCCCTCACCCTCCTCTCCCTCCTCTCCACCATCTCCGCTCCCACCCTCTCCTCCCCTAAAATCACCACCACCCTCCAACAGATCAAAGCCGCCCTGTTCGCCCGAGACTACGCCTCCGCGTTCGAGAAACCCGACTACCTGAGAGCGTACGTCGCGAGGTGGGTTCCTTCGAGGGCGTTGGCGTACAGGGAGATGTTTGGGGGTGGAGTTGAGAGTGTATCGGAGTTGTTTGTTCCTAGGGAGGGGGAAACGAGGAGGAGGGTGAGGAAGATTAGGAAGGAGAAGGTTGAGTTGACGGAGGAGGAGTTGGAAGCGAAGGAGGCTGCTAGGATTGAAGCTGGGGGTGATCCCGATGCCGAGGGCGACGAGGAGGAAGAGGAGGAGGAGGAAGAGGAAGAAGAGGAAGAAGAGGAGAAGCCCACTCGAGATCTCAACATCGTCTGCATAGGAGGAGGAGCTGGATCCGAAGTCCTAGCCATCTGCGCCGTCGTTCGAGAACAAGGAACTCCCGCAAAGGTCAACGTCCAAGCCGTCGACATGGCAGACTGGGGAGGAGTCCTGGAGGAAATGGTAGACGTCGTCGAGGACAAGTGGAGACTCTCCAAGAACCGACTGGACGTTTCGTTCGTTCGTCAGGACGTTATCGCTGGGTTCTCACCCAAGGAGGTCGCCGCCGCTACCGCCTCTCTCAAGGGCAAGGAGGTCGATCGTTCAACTCAGCCAGGAGCAGGAGTCAACTACTCCACCGCCAACCTCATCACCCTCCTCTTCACCACCGCCGAACTCCTCACCTCCTCCCGAGCAAGCACCCTCTCCTTCCTCTCCCTCCTCACTCAGCAGACCAAACCTGGAACCCTCCTCCTCATCGTCGAATCAGCAGGATCGTTCTCTGCCCTCGCGGTGGGGAAAGAGAAGACTTTCCCGTTGGAGTTCTTGTTGGATTTCGTGCTTGCTGGGGGGAAGGCTGGCGAGGGAGGAGGATGGGAGATCGTGCAGAAGGAGGAGAGTAGGTGGTATAGGTTGCCTGAGGGAGCGGGGAAGGCGTATCCGTTGAGGTTGGAGAATATGAGGTGAGTGGGACGACACATTTATCTTCGAGATCCGAGCTGGTGGGAAGGGGGAGGGGGGTGGAAGGAGGGGAAGGGGAGGGAAGGAAGTGCGACGCGTCGAATCGAGAACGAGAACTGACTCTTTTCTCCTTTTCGTTTCGTTTTCGCAGGCACATGCTTCGAGTTTACCGACGACGGGGTTAGATGTGATTCGGTCGGAGGTGGCTGTAGGGTATATCTCATGCCTCGACGGACCTTGCTCGTTTCGTCTTCGCTCGACGCGTCGACTTTCGTTGTCTCGTTTCACAGAAAGAATTCTCCGCTGGCTCGAGTTTCGTCCCCCCTTTCTCCAGTCGAGCCTGAATACCAGTGGAACTCTGAGTACCGAACGTGGTGCTCGTTCGACCCGAGAAAGTTGAAACCCTTTTCTCCTCAAGGGCTTCGAACGAGGGAGGGAAGAGAGAGAAACGTCACAGCGACGATCCCTCGCGAATCCGCGACTTCTCGACCTTCTTCCTCCCGTTCTTCGTCTACTTTCATTTCGATGGCAAGGAGTCCTTCGCTGAGTCCTGAAACGAGCCTACTTCTATGTGAAAGCGTTCCTGTCAGAGCAAGGGAAGGTGAAACCGAGCGAGCGAAGGAGCGCGTCGTTCGACCCGATGAGGCTGATCTCTCCTCCCCTTCTTTCCTCTTCCCCACAACAGAGGCAGCTCTCTCTCTTTTGTTCCCTTCGTTGTTTGGCATCAGCACGTCTATGCAAGTAAGAATATCGTTTCCCCGAAAGGAAGTCCTTCCCTTCCCTCTGAGTGTGTTGTCGGGGAAAAGGGAATCAAAAAACAAAACAAGGGGTTCAGAACGACAGGCGCGTCGAACCCGACCTGCGCGCCCTCAATCCGCCTGATCAGCTTCTTCGACTCGTTCGTTCGTGTTTCCCTTTCAACCCAACCCATCATCAGCAAGAGGTCGCCCTTCCCTTCTCTTCTCTTCTCTTCTCTGTTCCCCTTCTCGTCTCCCTTCAAAGCCATCAACTCTTCAAGACTGCTCTCTCGGTGTTTCGTCTCTCTCCCCCCTCGCTCGAACCCTTCCCTCCTCCAAAGGGCAACCCCTCTACTCGGCTTCTCTTTCCTCCTCTTCCTCCCAAACATCCATCAAGTCTCGAAAGGAGAGAACAGCTGTCAACAAGATATACAGGTGAGTCTTGACTTCCTGGCTTTGGTTCGATGGGCGTAGAAGGGGAGGACAGGAGAGTGGAGCGAGCTGAGGGCCTGGGTCGTCCTCGAGAGCGAGAGGAAGGGAGGACGGATGGATCTCTCGGATGGTTTGCTCCCCTCCTCCTCCCTCCTTCGCTCTCGTTTTTGCACGAGAGCGAGAGCGTACCCTCTCTTCTCATCTCAGTATGTAGAGACTGAGAAGGACGAGCTCCAGAGCTACCGAGAGGGCTCCCTTCCGTTCTGATTCCAGGAACAAAGCACGACGAGAGCGACCGCTGACGGCTCTCTTCCTTCCTTCTTCTTCCTCTCCTCCTTCCACTTTCAGATCTCAAGTCAGGATCGATAGCTTGCGAGCAGGGTTACCTTCAAGGGAACATCAAGTCAACGGTTGAATAGGTAAGTCTAGTCTCTTTCTTGCCTCAACAGGAGGACGAAGAGACGAGAAGAGGAAGGGGTCGATCTGCCGGATGAGCTTGGAGACACCTCAGAGGGAGAGGCACTCAGCTAGACGAGGACGAAGCCTGCATTTCTAAGCTCTTCCTTCGACGAACTCGAGCTCGTCTCCAGGAGCTCCTCCTCCCTACCACCACCTCTTCGCTTGCAACGAGCGAGCCCAGGAAGAGAAGGAAGGGTCGACCTCTTTCGCTGACCTCGACCTTCACCCCTGTTTGCCCTTCTCTCTCTCTCTCTTCCTTCCAGAACTGCATCTCTCGCCACCACACCCACCTTCCACCCGCCCACCTCCTTCGATCAGCATGTCTCGAGCAGCCGTGGACGACTCGAACCCTTCCGAATTCGTCGACCCAGCAGGACGTTATCCTTCGCCTCCCATGTCACCTCCTCCTCTTCCCTCCCTCTCCGCTTCCCTCGCTCCTCCTCCAATAGCTTCAACTCGTCCTCGACCAGCCTCGTCCTCTACAACTCCCTCTCCATCTTCAGCATCGCATCAAGGGTCGCCTTCTCAAGCTCAACAAGCCTACTACTACCAGCAACAGCAACAGCAGGCTCAACAGCAGCAGCAGGCTCAACAGCAGCAGCAGCAGCAGCAACCCTCTTCCTCCTCGTCCTCCCAATCTCGCAAACGAGCCTCCCACAACCCTTCCTCCACCTCCAACCCTCCTCCAGCCGAGAGCAGGCACGTCCCTTCCTACTCCTCGGGACCTCACAAACCAGGAGACGCCGCTTCGATGCACCCAGCCGTGGCTTCCTATCAACGAGATCACCCTCGTCGGACCCTCCTCAGGTTCGGACCCTACGTCCTTCTTCAGACGCTCGGAGAGGGAGAGTTCGGGAAGGTCAAGCTGGGAGTTCATACCGATTACGGAGAGGAGGTGGCCGTCAAGTTGATCAAGAGAGGGAACTTGGATACCGAGTTGAGGATGAGTAAGGTGACGAGGGAGATCAACGTTTTGAAGGTGAGTTCGAGACGAAGGAGAGGGAGGGAGGAGGGTCCGAGCTGATCGTTCTGTTTCTCCTTTCTTCTTTCTTCTTCAGGACGTCAAACATCCCAACATCGTTCGTCTGTTCGATGTCATCGAGACGGACAAGTATATCGGGATCATTCTCGAGTTCGCCAACGGTGAGAGCTCTTTCCTTCGACTCTGATTCGTCGCGCGTCGTCGCTGAACCTCTCTTCTCTCCCTTCTTTCGTTCGTCTCTTAGGTGGAGAGCTCTTCGACCACATCCTCGCTCATCGATACCTCAAGGAGGATGCCGCTTCCAAGCTCTTCGCGCAGCTCATCTCGGGAGTCCACTACCTCCACTCCAAGAACATTGTCCATCGAGACCTCAAGCTCGAGAACCTCCTCCTCGACAAGGGTCGAAACGTCATCATCACCGACTTCGGATTCGCCAACACCTTCGAGACACCTCAGGACGACCTCATGACTACCTCGTGTGGTTCTCCTTGCTACGCTGCTCCCGAGCTGGTCATCACCGATGGAACCTACGTCGGAACGGCCGTCGACATCTGGAGTTGCGGAGTGATCCTCTACGCGATGCTTTCGGGTTACCTCCCCTTCGACGACGACCCAGCCAACCCAGACGGAGACAACATCAACCTCCTCTACAAGTACATCCTCAACACCACCCTCCAGTTCCCCTCCCACATCTCGGACTCGGCCAGAGACCTCCTCCTTCGGATGCTCGTCCCAGAACCCACCGAACGAGCGACTCTTCGAGAGGTCATGGCTCACCCTTGGCTCGCCGCTCACTCGAACCTCTTCAACCGGTCGGTCGAGGCTCTCGAGACGATCTCCAACAACGATCATCGAGAGAAGAGGGTTCAGGCGAGGAGGGAGATGCAGGAGCGTCTCAGGCAGGCGAGGGAACGCGAGGCGGCAGAGCAGGGAAGAGCTCGAGCTCGGACGAGACCTACCATTCGACCAGGAACGTCTGCTGGAGAAACTTCAAGGCCTTGGGTTCGACCTGCAAGCGAGATGTCGTCGACGTTGACGATGCCAGACGTTCAGGCTTCGCCGGAAGGACTCGCTCCTCCTCCTCACGGAACGGCTTCGTCGGCTCCGGATTCGAGGTCGCCAGCTTTGGACGTCGTCGATCCTTTCGCTGCTGGAGCGGACAGGAGGTCATGGATCGCTACTTCGACGGACAGGGACAGCGACTTCTTCCTCGAGGGAGAGGCGAGAGGAGAACCGAGGTCGAGAGTCGAGTCAGCCGCGAGTGGAACCACGAGGGAGAGGGAGATCGTTCCTCACAAGGCAGACCTCTCCACCTCGAGCCCAGCAGGGTCGTCGAGGCAAAAGAAGCAGAGGCACACCATCCAAGTCGAGTACGATCAAACGGTCTCGGATACGGCTCCCTCAAGAGCTTCGTCGTCGAGGTCCAGGACGACTTCCGTCCTCTCGGTCTCCTCCCCCAAACTCGTCTCGGATCCCAGTCTCTCGCCCGCAGCTCTCTCCCCAGTCCACGGAGAAATCGCCATCATCCTCGCACCAGCATCCACTTCTCCCGTTCCTCCCTCCTCGGTCCCTTCCACTCCCACTCAGGAGTTTCCCGACGACAACGACGACGAGGACGTCAAGATGGCTTCGCCTCCCCTCCCTTCCAACTCCGAGTTCCCTTCCTCCCCAAGTCCTACACCCGATTCCATCCCCATCGCTCTTCCTACTCCCGCTCCTTCCAAAATCCTCCAAACTCCCGTCACACCTCCCAACGAACCCATCAACCTCGCCGAACTCAACCAAACGCCCAAAGCTTCGGCTCGTCAGCAGCAGCAGCAGGACGGCACCATCAACTCCTCTCCTCCCGATACTCCTCGAGCCGCTCACTCGTCCACCGAGTCAGCTGTTGTCGTCGAACACTCTCCCGCTTCTCCTCCTCCTCCAGCGAAGGTCGTCGCCTCGACGGAGATGGGAGCTCTCCCCACTGGATCTTCGACGCCCGTCAAGAGCTCTTCGGGAAGGTCGAGGATGTCGATCGATAGGTTCTCGCTTGGGAACCTCCTGGGAGGAAGGTCGACGTCGAATGTGAATGCGTTGGCGGAGGGAGCGGGAGTGGGATCGAAGGGTGTCAGTGGGCTGCCGGAGGTGTCGTCGTCCAAGGTGGAGGGGAAGAACGGGAGTGCTGGGAAGAAGGATAGGAGGAAGACGTTCAGTATGATGAGTGAGCCGTTTGCTAGGTGAGTTCCAGCTCTCTCTTCTTCGTTCAGTTGTATCTTCGTCGGTCGAGACGCGAAGACGAGGGTGGGATCGAGACGCGTCGCTAACTTTTTCTCTCTTTGCCTTTCCTTTCCAGGTCCGCCTCGATCAAGGAGAAACCCAACAAGACTAAGCCCACCAGTGGAATCACCGTCGACGCTTCAGCCAAGGAGATCAAGTCCTCCGATCAAGTCAAGTCAGCTCGACCAGGAAGCACCTCCGGCGTCCCCTCGACTCCCACCCGAGCGACGACGACCAACCCCGTCTTCCGACCCACGGACATCAACGCTCGTCCTTCCAACCCGACGGGAAGCATCGCCTCCACCAGCACGATGGGTTCAACCGGACCAGCCAAGAAGGTCATGGACTGGTTCAGGAAAAAGAGTCTCGCGAAGAGCACCTTCAACGATCATCGAGCCGTTTCGCCAGGGAAGACCGACTCGTTCGTCAGCGTCAACCACCCAGGAGATACTCCTCCTCGTCCCATTCGATCAGGAACAGCAGCTCCAGTCGATCCAGCAGCTTCGTCGTTGTCGGAAACCATCCCTCAACCTCTTCCTCCAGCCGTCGTCGTCACAGGAACAGGAGGCTCCCCTCCTACCCTACTCACCCAATCCACCGCTCCTTCGTCCTTCAAGGCTCTCAACCCTCCAGCTCCTCTTCGCTCAGCGAGAGACGTGGCAGACTCCATCGCTATGCCTCCACCAGCTCTTCCTGCTTCGGCCTCCTCCAACGTCGCGTCGTCGTCGTTCAAGGAGAATTCGCTCAGAGTTCATCAAGGAATCGTCGACAAGAAGGCCATGACCGGATCGTCGCCGCCGTTGGTGTTCGCTCAGGTGATCAAGGTACTGCAGGAGATGGGGATCGAGATCAAGAAGGACGGGGACTTCAAGTTGAAGTGCGTGAGGGCGAGGAGGAAGTCGAGTGCTGGATCGGGAGCGGGAGCGGGAGGAGGAGCGACGGTTGGGTTGGGGTTGAGCTCGTCGGCAAGCGTGCCTACAGGGTCGGCGATGAGTGGGTTCTCCATGATTGGTTTTGCGAGCTCTTCTTCTGTGAGTTTTGGTTGGTTTCGCGCTCTGTTCCTTCGAACTGAACGAGACGAACTGACGCTCGTCGTTTTTGCTTTCGTTTTTGTCCCTTCTCCCTCCCCTTCGCCTTCCTGTTCGCTACTCTCTCTCGCTCCCTCTCCCTCGCCTTCCCTCCCTAACACAGACCGACAAAAGAGGTCTCCCACTCCCAACCTCCCAATCCTCCTCCCTCCTCTCCTCCGCCAAATCCCTCATGATGCGACGAGGTTCCTCCTACTCCTCCTCCCTCGCTACCACTCCCGACCCTTCCCTTTCCCCAGCTACCTCCTCCACCCAAGGATCCCCCAACCCCTCCGCCGACGACGCTGCATCCAGCAAAACTGCAATCGCCCCAGGACACCTCGAGGCGGGAGCTCACGACGCGGGAGACGAAGTGAGGTTCTCGGTCGAGTTGACGAGGCTGAAGAACTTGACGGGTCTTTATAGTCTGGACTTCAAGAGGTTGAAGGGGGAGGCTTGGACGTACGCGTGGATTTATCAGAGGACTCTGGAGTGAGTACCAGTTTGGGTCGTCTCGCTCGACGCGTCGAGGAGGGTTTCGTTTCGCGTTCGTTTCGACGAGCTGACTTTTTCTTCCACTGCTTCGTTCGTTCTTCCTCTTCGTAACCAGGATCCTCGCCTTCGAAGACACCGTCAAGGCCTAGACCCACCCCACCGTCGCGTCGAACTCGCTGGGTCGAGTCCCTCGTCTCCCTCTCTCTCCCTGCTCCTCCTCCTCTCTCGCTCTTACCTTACACCCACGTTCCCTTTGCTTTTCATCCCTCCTTCTCATCTGTTCCCCCTCACATAGCCTCCTTCGTTTCTTTCCCTCCTTCTGTAACCTCTCCGTCTCGCTCGTCGCTGCTTTTTACCTTACCGCCTCGCTTTTCCTAAACTCGCACACTCCTCATCACAACACCAGGTCTCGCTCTCTCTACACACACACACACACACACTTCCCTTCTTTGCTTTTGCTTCTTTTCCTCTCTTCCGTCCTTTTTAATTTCCTTCGTTTCGTTTTCGTCGCAACTTTCCTCGTTTCTCTCGTTTCTCGACCTCACTTTCATCGCAGTTTCCTTCTTTCCTTTCTTTCGCCGTCGCTTGCTTTTCGATTCATCCTTGTTTTTCGTTCTTGGGTTGGGACTACTCGTTCGTTTTGAGAGGAGAAGGGAGGGGAGGGGGGAGCGAGTGAGGCCGGGAGGGGAGGGAGGGTTCGACGCGTCGAGTTTTGAGTTTCGAATCTCGACTCGCGAGACGCTCAGGTTTGCTTGCGTGCAGGAAGAAGTTCAAGGACGGGAGTGACATTGAGATTGAGTCAAAGCGGTAAGGGTTCGGAGAAGAGTCCACTATGTAGATAGACTAGCAAGCGAGCGAGCGAGTCGAGGAACGAGAACGAAGAAGGGTCGAACGAAGCGCGAAAACGGAAGGAGCGTGAGTGAAGACGTTACTAGAGCAAGGAGTCGAAGAATCGTTAACTAGATATGTAGATAGCGAGCAAGTCGAGTCGAGGAACAAAAAGACAAGAGAAGGGAAGAGAAGGGAGAAGAATCCGAAAGAGTAAAACGGAAGAGCGCGCGATAAGTTGGACGACGCGGAAAAGAGAGAAGAAGGAAGGGTATAGAGCGCGTACGGGTGTGAGGATAACGAGACGAAAGGGAAACAAACTACGCTCGTTAGACCTTGTTCTCCTTGCGACGCCTGTCTCCCCGAGCCGGAGCTTTGTCGCGGCATAAGGCTTGGAGGTCGACCAGAGTCATGTCGTGATTTTTGCGGGAGAGAAAGGACTGGAGCTTTGAGTTCGGAAGATCTTGAATCTTGACGAGAGCTTCGTAGACCGCACTATGCTCCAAAGCCCTGCGAGTGGAAAGGGAAAGCGAAGCGGAAGGAAGGAAAGAAGAGCGAGGCGAAGGTCAGCGAGGGAAAATCGCGACGCCTCGACGTCAAAGTGCGAACGATTAAGATGTGTACGCACCAGAACCTCCGCCACCCGAACGCGTCCAATATATCCTTGTAGGTGATCAATCCCCCTTCATGCTCCTCGTTTCCAACCAGCTCGTCGAGCGACCTCACCAACGCACACGCTTTCTGTAAGAACTGAGCGGCCGAGGACGGCTTGGAACTCGACTTTCCACGTCTGGACAAGTCCACTCCTGCCTTCTGTTTAACATAGTTCACGTTCGTCGCCGTTTGTTCCTCTGTGTTGGTGTTCAAGAGAGGGTGATCTGGGCGTTCCGAGCTGCTGCTGGGTTGGCGCTGGTTGCGAGACGGTCGTCGAAAGGGTTGGTGGTGAAGGGATCGATGGATTGGAGATGGTGGGAGGAGGAAGCTGTGGAAGCAGGGATGATGACAAAGTTTCGTCAGTCGAAGAACGAAGAAGGGGAGAAGAGGGAAGGGGGGGGGGGAGAGGAGGCGAGGGGGGAGGGGAGGGGAGGTAGGGGGGGGAAGAAGGGAGGGAGGGAAGAAGGGAAGGCGCGACGAACAGAGGTCCCTTGAGGAGCAGGTCTCCTTCCGTCGTTGGACGAGTGACGAGACGTGGAAGCGTAGGGTGCTTGATAAGCTTGAGCTGCAAGAACAAGAACGTCGAGAGAGTAGTGTCCTTCTGGACGACTGTTGAATAGAGGTTTGGGGGCAGAGAGAGAGAGAAGCGGAAGAGCCGAGCTGGTAAGAGGAGGGAGAAGGAAGGAAGGAGCGAACGAAGGACGCGTTCGTAGAACAAGAGTAGATCAAGGGGAGGAAAGACGAACTGAGCTGGATGGCTAAATTCCGGTCGACCGTAAGGAGAGCCAGAGCGAGAGGATCCGGATACAGTTCTAGTGGCCATGGCTGATCCGAGGAGGCGAAGGTGTAGACCGAGAGGAAGGCGGAAGGAGAGCGAAGGAGCGAACGGAGGGGGAAGGTCGAGTTTAAAACGAACTTCAAGGTCTCCAGATCTACGAGCGTTGGGAGAGGGAAAGGAGAGATGCAAGAGCAGAGGAGGGGGGAGGAGAGTGAGCGATAGAGGAAGGACGACCTTTCGGAGGAGGGCGAGCTCTGCGCGTTCGCCTCTTCGAAGAAACAGCTCGGCTTGTTTTGTTTTCCTCGCCGTTATCTGCCTTCAGCTTTCAAGGGTATCAGCTGAAGTTCAGCTGAGCCTCTAGCTACAACTTCCAGTCTAGTTTTCGGAGCTTTCTTACCCTCGCTCTCGCTCTCGAAGGGGTGAAGCGCGCGACTCCCGCTCATGATCAAGTTCCTTCTCTCAGTTCCTCCGACCGTTTCTGTCTCGAAACTTCTCTTACAGCGAGCACACACACGTCTAGTACCATCGCATCGGGATCAAAACTGAACCGAAACCAAAAACCGAGCGAAAAACAAAAACGGAGGACTAGACGACGCGACTTCGAAAGCTAGACGTGCCTCCTCAAGCACTACTGCCTCCTCCCACTTCAGCCTCACCAGCACCAGCACCAGCTCCGACAGTCCCAGGGATATCCATATCCACCTCCATCGTCCCCCCTCCTCCCTCGCCGCAAACGATTTTGCTCCGAGTCAGGCGCCGTCAGACTCCTCTCCACCATTCGCTCCGTTTCTTCTCCCTCTTCCTCCAAGAAGCAGACGATTTCCTCACTCAACCTCGAACCGATCCAGCATCAACACCCTCTCCCCTCCGTTTCCGTCCCCTCCAACATCAACCTCCAACCAAGGTCTCCACCCTCGCACGGTCTTCCCAACACCCACTCCTTCCTTCCTCCCTACGCCCAAGGATCCATCGGCAGGCAGCATCAACAGAACAGTGCCTATTGATTCCTCCTCCTCCATCTCGTCGTCCGCGTTCTCGTCCTCGTCGGCTTTGGGCTGGGGTTGAGGCTGAACGTCGCCGTCGTTGCTCGTCGTTGTCGTCGTCGAAGGAGGAGGAAGAGCGAACGGATCCATTGAGTCTGATGTGCTCGCTGATTCGACGACGGTAGTAGCTGAGCGAGGACGACGAGGAGGTGGTAAGATCCTACAGATCGTTCTCAGAAGACGAGGGTTGAATTGAGCTTTGGAGATGGGTTCGGGAGGAGCGATACTGAGGACAAGGAGGTGAAGATCGGGTTCGTGGGGACGTCGAGGGTTGTTTGATGTTGGAGTGAAGAAGTGTTTGAGGGAGGTGGAGTGGGAGGAGAGGAGGAGGGAAGTGCTGCTTGTGAGGGGGAGGCTGAGAGAGGAAGAGAGCGACGCGTCGAAACGAGGAGGAGAGAAGGTCAGTTACGTCGCGTCGAGCGAGAACGGGAACGAGCTGAGCAGGGGAGAGGTTTGAGCAGTGGCAGGAAGACGCAAACTTACATTCCCTTGAAGGCCTTCTTCCCCTTTGAAGGACTCTTCCCATTCAGCATCCCCATCGCCCACTCGTCAACTCCCATGATCATCCCTCCTCCTCCTCCTCCTCCTCCCGATCCTTCGCCACCGCCCTCCCCTTCCTCGCCGACCCTGATCTTCCCAGCAGCGATCCCACTGAGTCCAACAGTGAGAGGCTTCTTCTTGACGGAGGTGTGCTCGAGGGAAGGATCGGGTTTGATGGGTGAGGGAGCGAGAGGAGAAGGGAGGAGATCGGAGATTCGAGAGAGAGGTTTGGATGGGCGGTGAGGTGAGATGGTGGGAGGACCTGGTGGACGAGGGAGATGGTATGCTGGTGGTGGAGGGGGTGGTAGATGGCGAGATGGAGTAGTTGTGAGAGGTTTGGGAGGAGGGCGACGGACGAGAGGAGTGGGTTGGGCGAGAGGGTGAGGTCGAGTCGACGTTGACGATGATTCTGCTGCTGATCCGGGTTCGGTGTCAACTGAATTGTCGTCTTCAACAACTTGTAGGCCTCCATCCCCTTCCCTTCTGAGCTTCTTGACTGGCGTCTCTGCTTGATCTCCTGCTGCATCGTCGTGCTCAGCTCGCGTCGATTTGGATGGTCCCCCTCCCCCTCCTCCTCTGGGCGAGATGGCGAAGGCTGGAGCACTCATGAGAGTTCGTTGTTGCTGCTTTGGAGGTTTCGAGGATGAAGGAGAGGAGACTCCGAACGAGTTTACGACCCAGGGTTGAGGAGGACCTCGTTTCGTCTGGATCGAATCAAGACAAGGGAAGCGGAGGAACGGAGGTGAGCTCGAAGGAGGAGAGGTGGAGGAGACCGATCTGATGGATGGATCAAAGCTCACCTTTTTCGAGTTGTCTTGGTTGGAAGCCATGCTGCTGAGACCATTCGAGAGGAGAGGAGAGAGAGGGAGGGGAGAGTGGATGGATAAAGTCGAGAGGAGGAGGAGGAAGCCGTTCGGGGGATCAAAGAGGTCAAGCTTCGACCCTTCCTCCTCTTCAACTTTCATCACCTCGACCAGCAGCCTCCCTCGATCTATATATCCGCCTTCGGGATTCTCACAACCTTCCCTCCCCTCCCTCTCCCCGATCTATACTCCGAACTCTTCTGGACGCGACCCTTTCCTCGAAGCTCGCTCGTGTGCCAGCTCGACTCTGTTAAATCCCCTTCCTTCCTCCCTCCTCCTCCTTCTCTCCTCCACCTCTTCGCCTCTCCTCCTCCAAGATGGCAACGGATCTCGATGACGATGGATGGGAAGGTGAGTGGCTCGTCGTCTGCTCTGTTCTATACACCCCTAAATCTGACTCTGGGCCTTCTTGCTCGACCTAGACATGCCCATCGTTCGTTCGGAACCCAACGCGCTCGGTCTCGACGATGAGGATGAGAAGAGGTCAGTGCTTCAACTCTTCTTTTTCGCCTCAGTGCTTGCCTCCGAGGGATGTGTAGAGATCTCTCGAGGAGAAGCGTCCTCTAGCAGGAAAGGCAGAGCGGGATCAGGTCTCTCCGTTCTTGCGTCGAGCTGGCGTGGTCCTCCCCTCCCCTTCCTTCCTCCGGACATCTCCTCGTCGCCTCAACTTCCATAGATTCACACCTCTACGAGATCAAGGTACTAATCAACTTCCTTCCTCCTCCAGATACCACTACAAGGCTCCTACCAACAAGGATCCGACCGAAGCAGTCGTCACAGGAAACGCCGCTGGGCACTCGCTCAACCTCCAAGATCTCCCAGAAGGAGAGTCCTGGAGAGGGAAGCTGGATCAGGATGAGTCGGACTGTGAGTAACACGATCGTTTACTTATATATCGAGTCTCTTCTTTCTCCCTCGGTCGATTCCTAGCTCCCTCTCATCCTCGATTTGTTGAGCTCGAAACGAACGAAGCTGACTCCTCCCTCCCTCCCTTCCCTCCCTCTCTCCCTTCTCGTCCCTCCTTTCCCTCTTCTTTTCACAGACACCCGCCTACGTCTCGAGGAGGACACCGACGCCGACGAGGTTCACATGCGAACTCGTTACCTCTTCGACGAGGACAAGGCCATGACTCCGCTCTCCCAAATGCAAGCGACCAAGAACCTCCTTACGGAAACCCAACGGATCGCCTACGTCGGTCTCTGCAAGCTCGCTTGCGTCGAAATGGTCAACGAACTTCGAGCTGTAGCCGATGCGGACGTCAAGAAGAAGGCGGCTAAGATCAAGCTCGGGACGAAGGCTGGAACGGGAGTGGTGGACGATCCTGCGACCGAGAGCTCAACCGTTTGGGGTTTGAAGATCATGGCGAGGCTGTATCAACATATGGAGTTGGAGAGGGATGGTGAGTACCACTTCTCGTTCTTTGATCGAAGGCGAAGGAGCTGACGGCAGTCTTGGTTGTCCGTTTGGGTCGAGCAGAACAGAAGATGATCGAATCCTTGTCGACGCACGGAGTCGAACCCATGGACCTCGTCCCTTCCCTGATGACCACCCACACCGTCCCCAACCCCGAGTACGACCCCGTCGAGGCTGAGCGGATACGAGCCGAGAAGGAGGCGGAGGATGCTGAACGAGCAGCGGAGGAATCGGAGGCTCGAGAGCGTCAACAGGAGGAGGAGGAGCAGGTCGCGTCGTCTTCGAAGGAGGAGGAAGCGTTTGGAGGAGGTTTGGGTCTCGTTGGGAAGCTCGAACGTCGTCGATCCAGCGTAGAGGAGGCCGATCTCGCTTTCGGTCAGGAGGAGGACGATCTCGACCCAGCAGCAGTACCGCCGCCGAAGTACTCTCAGCGGACTCAACCTCCAGAAGACGACGATGGAGGAGACATCGGTGGATTCGACGACGATCCCTTCGCAGACTTCGACACTCGGAAAACCCCTACAGCTACTCCCTCCATCCCATCACTCGTTCTCTCTCCGTCCATAGACCAGCACTCCTCCACCTCCAACCGCGATCTTCCTCCGTTACCACCCTCTCCTCTCCCTCCCTCCTCTCCCAACGGCTTCACGTCCGACGACCTCGAAACCCCCTCGACACCCAAAGGAACAGGTCCTATCGTCGGAACTACTACCCATCTTGAAGAACCTCTAGAAGACGTCACGCCAGTCCTCCCAGGAGTCTCAACTTCCCTCTCGGCAGCCGACGAGAACATCACCCTCGACATTCGGTGGACGATCCTGTGAGTTTCCTTCCTTCTTCACCTCCCTGTATCCTTTCTGAGCTGACCTTTATCTTGCTCCTCGTTCCCCAGCTGCGACCTCTTCCTCGCTCTCATCGCCGATTCAGTCTACGACGCTCGTTCGCGAGTCCTCCTCGAACGGGTCGCGTCGAAACTCGGTCTCGGTCTCCTCGACGTCGTTCGGTTCGAGAAACGAGTGACGGACTCGTTGGAGATCCAGGAGGGAGTGGAGAAGATGCAGCAGACGGAGGTTCTCGACGCGAGGAAGAACATGAGTCGGAACAAGCGATACGTTGCCATCGGTCTGGCGACGCTCGGTTCGTCCTGCTTCCCGGCTAGACCTTGCTCCCCCTTTTTTCTTCTCTTGTACTGACTCATCCTGCATCTTTTACTCGACTTGCAGGTGGTGGTCTCGTCATCGGACTCTCAGCAGGTCTCCTTGCTCCGGTCATCGGAGCAGCCCTCGGAGGAGCTCTCACGACCGTAGGAATCACCGGAACGACTGGATTCCTCGCTGGAGCAGGAGGAGCAGCAGCCATCACCACTGGAGGAGTCCTCACGGGTTCGACGATCGCTACTCGAGGAATGGCTCGAAGAACTCAGTTCGTTCGGACGTTCGAGCTCAAGGCGTTGCACAACCAGAAGAGGATCAACTGCTTCATCACCATGCCTGGGTGAGCATCTTTTCTCAGTCCCTTTCCCTTCTCGATCGTCTCACAAACGAGGGCTGACCTCCCTTGTGTTCGTTCGCTCAGATTCATGTCTTCGGTGGAGGACGACGTTCGACTCCCCTTCTCGACGCTGGATCCGATGATCGGAGACGTCTTCACCGCTCTTTGGGAGCCCGAGATGATGGCTGAGATGGGAAACGCTCTCAAGATCCTCACGACGGAGGTCCTCTCGACGGTCGGACAGACCGTCCTTCAAGCGACGGTGATGACGGCTCTGGTTTCGGCGTTGCAGTGGCCTCTCAGTGAGTTTGCCTTCTTCCTTCGCTCTCCTCGCGAACTTCGCTGACCTCTTCCCTTCCTCTTCGTTATCAGTTCTCACGAAGCTCAGTTACCTCATCGACAAGTGAGTCGTTCCGCACCTCCGTCCTCCTCTTATCTTCGAACCCTCGACTGACCTCGTCGCGTCACTTCCTCTTCCCCAGCCCTTGGTCGAACGCTCTCGACCGATCCAAAGCAGCAGGTCTCGTCCTCGCCGATACTCTCATCAACCGTCACGTCGGAGTCCGTCCCGTCTCCCTCATCGGTTTCTCCCTCGGAGCTCGAGCCATCTACTACGCTCTCGTCGAACTCGCTCGAGCGAAGGCGTACGGAATCGTCCAGGACGTCTACCTCTTTGGAGGAACCATCACTGCGAACAAGAAGACCTGGCTCGAGGTCAGGAGCGTAGTGGCTGGGAGGTTCGTGAACGGGTTCGCGAGGAACGATTGGGTGTTGGGGTATTTGTTCAGGGCGACGGCGGCGGGAAACACGGTCGCTGGGTTGAGACCTGTGGAGGGGATTCCTGGGTTGGAGAACGTCGATATCACGGACAAGATCGCTGGGCATATGTCGTATCGACCGATGATGCCGCTGCTGTTGCACACCGTTGGACTTCCTGTGAGTTTTCGTCGGTTTCGTTCACGCTCGTTCGACCTTCGAATGCTGACGCGTCTCGTTCCCTTTCTTCGTTCAGGTCACCGCCGACTACTTCGACGAGCCCGAGGTTCGTTGCTCTCTTGGGTTGGCTCGTACCTCGTCTGACCGCTCGCTGACCTCTCTTCTCATCGAACGAACAGGAGCCCGAGTTCCTGGAGGATCGAATCATCATCACCGAAGCGGAGGAGGAAGCTCGCCGAGAAGCCAAGCAGAAACGCTGGTTCTCTCGCAAGAAGAAACCCACCTCCAACCCAACCTCTCGCGGAACCAGCTCGGAAACCAAACGGAAAGCTTCAACAAGCTCGTCGGTTCCAGAGTACGACGACGACGACCTCCCTCCTCGCGAAGACGATCCCTCCTCATCTTCTCGACCCAGCACCGAGTCCTCGGATCTCTCCCCTCCCATCACCTCCCCATCCGCATCTACTCCCGACCTCGTATCCTCCGAACCGGTCTCGAAACTCCCTCCAACAGCTGGGTTCGACTTCAAGGCGATCTCCAAAGCCCTCGGGAAGGACATCGACGTCGACGCGTTGAAGGCTCCCTCCGGTCTTCCTCCTCCTCCGGATCCCAACCTCGCCGATCGGAAACCTCCCCTCGAACGCTCGGAGTCCACCCCACCATCGAAAGTCGTCGCTTCCTCCTCGTCGTCCAACTCCAGGACGTTCCCACGCCCCTCTCCCCTCTCCTCCTCGAGCACGACCGCCTCGATGGAGAACCTCTCCGCCAGCACAGCTCAAGCCTCCATCTCCTCCTCCTCCTTCAACAACCCACCCTCCCACCTCACTACCTCCAACCAATGGTCCACCCCCTCCTCCTCATCCGCCAACAACTGGGCCTCTTCCTCCACCTCCTCCTTCTCGAACAACCTCGACTACACCCTCTCGCCTCCTCCCCTTCCGGACAAGAACTCCTACTCCAGCTACAACACCAACCCCACTTCCAACCCGTTCACCTACAACCAGTTCACCGCCTCCGTCCCCACTCCGTCCCCGCCGTCCGAGGAACCAGCGATGTACTTCGGTGGGAGCGATGGGAGCGTGAGCGTTTCGAAGGGGACGACGGCAGGGAAGGACAGGCCGAGAGATCCGTGGGATCGGCCGTTGCCTAAGCCGGGGAAGGGAGTGTTGGATAATCCTTGGAGTTGAGGGAAGAGGAGCGAGAGGGGTCCGTTCGCGTCGTTGTTCACGTTTTTTGGGTTTCTCGTTTCTTTCGCTTACACTTCCTTTGCTTTCGCCTATCATCTTTTCATCCATATACCTCATCTACAGTTCCTTTCTTTTCTCGCTTTTTTTACGCTCTTCTCGCTACATCTCTCTCCCATTGCATGCTCGTTTCTTCTCGCTTCCATTCGACTCGACGCGTGTTCAGATCGGGCAAGGGTCGTATGTTGTTTATGTTGGGCGTCTCGCGGCGGTGCATGGGTGAGTAGGCGATGAGGAAGCTCAAGGTAAGGGGACTCAGAGAAGCATGTGATCGATCGAGAAGGAGGAAGAAGAGAGCGGTTGAACTGGACGAGGCGTCGCGTCGTCGTCGTCGACTTTTTCTCTGGCTCCTCATCGTCGAGAGGCGATCATCACCTCGTCTTGCGTCCGTATCTTCCTGGGCTCTTCCTCAGCTTCGAAGGACCCGAGATCTTTGCAGTCCGAGGAAGCGAGAGGGAGAAAAAGAGGTGAATCGAAATCGAACGAGCGAGGGAAAGAAAAACGAAGCGCTGGGTTGGTGTTGCGAAACGAGCGAGATGGACACACTACTCGTACACCCTTTGGTTCTGCAAGTAGATGAGATCCCTCCCCAACTGCGCAAGACGAGCCCCAACCATAGCATCCGTCGCCGCTCGCCTCGCCCTCGACTCCCTCGCGAACGCCTCGACCTCCTCGTCGAGCTGCCGCTCGTAGGTTCGAAGGTTAACGACCATGGCGTGGATCTGGAGAGGAGTGTAGCGAGCTTTGCACTCGGCGCTGCTGAAGTCTGATCGAAGGAGAGGAGCGAGAGAAGGTCAACGAGAGCTAGGAGGAAGGGACAGGTGTCTCAGAGAGGGATGAACGAACGAGGGTCGTCGAGACGCTTTTTCGAGGAGGTCTTCTTCTTCTTTGGTACTGAGTTGGACGAGGTTGAGGTTGAGGAAGTTGGGTGTTGGAGGACCTTCTTCTTCTTGAGAGTAGGAGCGACGAAGTGAGGGGTGGGGAGAGGGGAGGGAAGGGAGGGCATTCTGCGAAAGAGCACAGGGAGGGACGCGTCGCGAGGTCAGATTTGAATTGCCATGGACGAGGGAGAGGAAGGCAGGTACGTACTGGGGATCTGAAGTGGAGATATTTGAGCGAACGATCACGTTTGATGCAGTTTGGGGAGAGAGAGAGCGAGGGCGAGGGCAGCCAGCGAGCGAGAGAGCCCAACAACAGCCTTGCTCTCACGTTGGCACTTCTTGCGATCAGGCACGAACGGGTGAAAAGCTTCGCCCTCTCATGATCACGTCACACAGACCTGGACTCTTACTCTTCCGTACCTCCTCCTATTCACATCTGTCTTCTCGAAAGTCCCTCCGCCCTCCTTTTGGAGCGGCTCAAAAGTTCGAAGGACGGATTCAACGCGTCGTGCGTCGTCTCGCGAGCGAAAGAGAAGGATGGGGAGAGCGAGAGAGCAAAAATCTCACTAGCTCGGAGAGCTTGATGATGGTGCTGGAAGATGCCTGAGCCAAAGAGAAGGAGGACTCGAAGAACCAGAGGCTCAATCCGACGACGCGTCGTGTTGTCCTCCTCCTCGAGTCTTTCTCCTTCTCTCGTCGTTGTGAAGCGTTCTTCTTATCATCTTTCTCGACGCTCTCCTACTGTTCAATCAGACGGAATCCGCGGGGCACGAAGAGAGGATATGAAAGAAGATTCGACGACGGGGCAGAGGTCTGAATTCGTTGTTGTGATTTTTCGACTTGAACTTGGTGAGAGTCCCGACAGCTGCTGCATATCAGCTTTGCTCGACTTTCTCTGTCAGCTGAGAGAGATCCCTTTCCGGAGACCAGCAAGCAGGGACGAAATTGAGATCGAGATCGAAAACGAAGAGAAAATGGAAGAGCGAAGACGAAGATAACGAAAGAGAGGAAAAAAGATAAACAAAGGATAAAGCACTCGTGCTGCGACCTGCTCTACTCGTACTTCCCCCAGCTCCTCGCCCTAACCTCTATCTGCCTAATCTGCTCGAAGCAGTAGGCGTACCAAGCGTCCGACTCGGCCTTCCTCACCCTAGCAGCCTCCTCCAGTCTCTGAGACTCCTCCGCCGCGATTCGAAGGGTCGTTCGCTGGTGGACGGTGAGCTCGTGGATCAGTTGAGGAGTGAGGTAGTATTGGTATTGGGGGAGTTGGAAGTCTTTTCAAGTCGAAGGGAACGAAAGACGAAGTCAGTTTCGGGCGAGGCAGGAGAGGTTTCAGAGCGGGCGAGGAGGGAAGACAGAGGACGAACGGTCTGGGTGAAGTGGATCGTTTCGAGGGTCGTAGAGTTGGACTTGGGGTGAGGGATGTTGGAGGTGGATGGGGAGCGATGACTTCTTGGTCTTCTTGACGATTTTCTTCGTCTGGAAAGTCCGAGCGACGAGTTTGGGAGTGGAAGGTGGGGAGGGAAGCGAAGGCATGCTGTGAGTCGAGGTGAGGGAGGGGAGACGAAGGTCAGCTTCGCTTCGAAGAGTACACGATAATGAGAAGAGTACAGATACTGACGTTGTGATATAGAGGGGTGGCTGAGAGTGATTAGAAGAGAAAAGCGGCCGTTTTGACTGATGTGGTTGAGAGAGAAGGAGGAGAGGGAGAGAGCGAAACGGCTGGCCCCCGCGCGCTCGCATCACAGGCAAACTTTGCTCTGAAGTGAAAGCAGATCGAAATCTTCCTCCACCTTTGCACCTTCAACCATCACATACTCTCTCTTATATTCTTCTTGGACAACCCATCTTTAATCCGCTTTTCCTCAATTCCTCATCCTCTTCGCTTCCGACCACGTACACCTGCTGCCCTCACTCTCGCTTCCGACTTCAAACATGGCGTTCGTCCCCTCCCTTCTTCTTCTCCTTCCTCGCCCGAGCTTCCTCTTCCCTTGTCCTTTGACTGACTAGTAACCTATCTTGGTCGCTCTCGCATCAGTCCTCCTCTCGATAGCTCTTCTCAAGCAGGACCTTCTGCTGGGTCGAAAAACGCACCACCAGCGGCTCAGCGACCTGGTGAGTCGATCGGTCTTCCTTCTTCCTTCTCTTCTTTCCCTTCCTGACTTCTCTCCTCTCCGCTATTCCCAGTTTCTCACAGAGTAGTGTCCGGAGGAGGTGAGTTGTAGTCTCAAATCCTGTCTGATGCTCGCAGAAGAGGTTGAAGAGGAGGAGGGAGGGAGGGAAGGTCGTTGCGAGCTTCCGAGCTCTCCGATGCCTTCGAGTCTGTCCTTCCCGCTCGATTCCCTCGCTCGTATTGACCTTCTCCTTGCTTTTATCTTTCCTTCGTCTCAGTCGTTCGAAACAAGCAACAACTCAATCGAGCCGTCCCCTACGGCCCTTCAGTACCCGTCCAGCAGCAGCACCAACTTCAGCAACAGCAACATCAGCCGGCGAACGCTCATCCGACTCTTGTAGGATCTAGACAAGGTCCCCTCGGGAATCTCGCTGGTGAGTCACCGTAACGTAACTCTGAAGCTGAATCCTCGGGATGTCGGAGGCAGAAGAGGAGCAGGAATGAAGGTTGGCGAGAAAAACAACAACGACGAGCTGACCTCCTCGTCGTTTCGACCTCCTCCTCCCTCGACGTTCGACAGTCCCTCCTCCCTCGCACCTCAACGCTCATCCCTCTCATCCGAACCCTCAACCTCACTACCAGCATCCTCCTCACCAACCAAACCACCTTCACCAACCTCACCCGCAGCCCATCGCCGCTCAACATGCTCGTTTCACCACTCAACACCATCGCCAACCCGCTCCCTCCCCTCAACAGCCGCCGAACCAAGCCCTTCCTCCTCCTCCTCCTCCCAATTCGCCTCATGCCTTCTATCGAATGCTGGCATTCCAGCACCCCAACCCCGCAGAACAACTCGCCCAAGAATTTAGCAGGTCGGCCATTCTCCACGCGAGACTCATGGTTTCGGAGGAGAATCAACGACGATTGGCGGGGGAATTGGATCAGGAGAGGACCTTGACTTCGGGTCTGGTTACTGGGATTGGAGCTGCAGACGTGATTCGATCGAGGCAGATCGAACAGGTCACTGGGGAGAGGGACGCGTTGAGGGAGGAGAGGAATGGCTTGCGAGTCGAGGTGGACGCGTTGAGGCAGGAGAGGGACGTTTTGACGGGGGAGGTGGACAGGATGAGGGATCGTTTCATGGATCTTTATATGGCTGGAGAGGGGGGAGGAGATGGCGAAGGGGTCAAGGAGGAGGAGGAGTGAGGAAGGTTGTTGACGTTTTTGGGGTTTCGTTCGTCGTTCGTCGCCTCTGCATTCGAGTTCGGGGTTCGCTCTTCGTACTTTCCCTCTTTCCCCTTACACCTTCGCTCTTTCGTTACCTCCTCGCTCGTCTACCCCTCGTTTCTATCCATCCCTCCACCCCACTCCCACCTCCCTACCTCTCTCGCTCTCTCGCTCGTTTTATCACTCTTCGTTTTTTCTCTCTTCCTCCCTCCCTACCTCACTTACATAGCACATACACTCACCACCCACTGCATCCACACCCCCCTTACCTAACTCTAATCCTCCCACACCCACTCTCCTTTTCGTCCGGTTTCATTCTTTCTCGCATTCTTGACCATCGCATCCTGCATCACCATCCCCTCCCTCCCATCCATTCATTCGCGTTAATCCCGTTTTTAGCATGGTTTACGGATTCTTCGCTTACTTATACATACTGCATCGCATCCTCTCATGAAAGTTTCGTTCGTCTTCGAGAGCTCGCAAGACGAAGTTCGACACGTTTCGTCTCGACCCTTTCCTTTCCTCCCCTCCCCATTCCTCGCCCATACCATCAAGCTCAAGCTTGACAAAACCCCATCATCTGAAAAGGATGCTTTGTTTGTAGATGTGTAAAAGCGCGTGCTATGTATAGAATCGCTGGGCTGAAAAGCATCGAACCGAACCCGAAAAAAGAAAACCCAAATCAAAAGACGCTAGGTCCGACGAAGAAGCCAAGAAGGAAGAACGAACTAGCGTGCGCGAGAGAGACAGTCAACCGTATGGAACCAAGAAAGAAACGAGAGGGAGGGAGAGAGAGAGCGAGAAGACTAGAAACCCAAGAAGAGAAGAGACGAGCGAGAGAGAGGGAAACAGTGGTGGTGTTGTTTGATGTGGGCTACAGGAAGGCAGAGAGAGACGGAGAAGAGGCTCGCTAGGAGGTGAGATGCTACGGAAGAGGAAGAGAGAGAGAGATGGATGCCAACGAGACGAGAGAGTGGAACGAGCGCTGCTCAAAAGGAGAGGAGACAAAAAAGAAGGCTGAGGCGAAACGAAAACGAGACGAGGACTGAAGGCCTGGTAGTGAGAGAAAAGGAAACACCGAACTAATTGGGCGAGAAGAAGAGAGCAGCTAGGCCTGGTAAAGAAGAGGAGAGGAAAAGAAGAAGGTCAGCGAGACGGTCGACGCGTCTCGAATCGAATCAAACGAACAAAGACTCACTCTCGACTCCTCGACACCACTTCCACCGCCACCCCACTCACTCACTCCTCCATCCTAACATCCTCCTCCCCATCTCGCCCCCCACCCACCTCCTTCCCCTCCTCCCTTCCAGGCTCCGCAAACGAAACCGGCTGAGGCAACGCGAGCGGCGCGAACTCCTCCTGGTAAGTCGAAGGACTGGCCTCCTGCCTCGCCTGAGGATGATGATCGTACTGCTGATGGATCGACGAGGAAGACGACGAAGGGTATCCGTGACTCTGCTGATGCTGCTGGGGAGAGAGGTAGGTGTTCGAAGGAGGCGACCGATGAACGAGACCTGTCTCGGACGGTCGCTGATCTTGGTGGTACGCCGGGTAGGCGGACGAAAGAGGAGGCCCTCCTTGAGCGGAGAGGGAAGACGGGTAACCACCTGGTCCGGCGGCGTAGGAAGGGTACCTCGATCCGGACGAGGACGACGAGGTGGGTTCGATCTGATCTCCTCCGGCGGGGAGGTAACTCTGACTCGAAACGCTCCCGGACCTGTTCATCCTCGTCGTCGAAGGGGGTTGAGCTCCTCCTCCTCCGTACATCGAGGGAGATCGGAAGTGTTGCTGGGAGGAAGGGTAGAGGGGAGGAGCTCCGTTGTTGGAGAGAGCTGGGGAGCTGACGTTCGAGGACGAGGTTGGGTAGCCTGGGTAGCCGCTCGACGACGCGTTCCCTCCTGGTCCGTCTCCGTAAGGAGATCGACTGATCGCGGGCGAAGAGGTGGCGTTGAGGGTTGGGACTCGGAATCGAGCTGATTGGGAGAAGCCTGGGACGACAGGGAATCCGCTGGAGGCGGGTTGAAGGGAAGGAAGAGCGGGAGGGAGAGGTGGGTGACCGTACTCGGACGTCGGCTGAGCCGTAGGAGGAGGTCCGAACGACGACGACGACTGTCCGAAGGTGAGAGGTTGGAGAGGGAGAGGAGCTGGAGCTGGAGAGTCGTATCGAGAGTCGTCTCCGTAGGGGTGGTAGGAGGATTGCTGGTGAGGATGTCCGACGAGGCCTCGAGCGCGCGACGACGAAGGTCGACCGTCGTCCATGGGATGAGAGCCCTCGAGAGGTCCAGAAGCGTATTGATAGGATCCGCCTTGAGTTCGAGGAGGAGGAGGACCGTAGGAATCGTAGTGAGGTTGCTGCTGCTGTCGACCGTCGTGGTAGGAAGGGTATCCTCCTGCGTGTCCTCCTCGCCCTCCCTCGTACGAAGAGTACCTCGATCCTCCAGGAGGAGGTCCAGGCATCCCTCCTCCTCCTCGATCTCGACTGTAGTAGTCGTCGTAGACGGGCTTCGAGCTCATGGGCAGTCCCCTCTCGTACTCGTCTCGCTCCCTTCGTCGGTTGTACTCGTCCTCCTCGTCCTCACTCGCTTCCTCATCCTCGTCCTCCTCTTCCTCGTCTCCCTCCTCCTCCTCGTCATCGTCCTCATCTTCCTCGTCGCTACCCATCGGTTCGTTGTCCTCGTCGGGGTACTGGTGCTGATACTCGTGGTGCTGCTGCTGTTGGTGACGATGGAGTCGAGCGTTGGGAGGAGGGACATAGTCGCGTCCGAGGAGTTCTGCTGGGAGGTTCAAGACCCTGGGATCCGGTCTCGGGTTCGATCCTTTCGGCCTCCTCGTTCCTCCCGACTTCTTCTTCTTGACGATCCCAGAAGCAGCAGCCTCGGCAGCTCGAGCGAGTCTCGCCGCCTTCGCGAGTCCAGGGGGAGGTCGTTTGAGCGGGCCTTCTCCTCGATCCGCTCGTTCGTGAGTCTTGATGTGTTGAGTGAGGTTGTCGCTTCGACTGAAGGACTTCCCGCATCGACCGCATCCGTACGGCTTCTCCATCGTGTGAGTTCGGACGTGTCGTTTGAGGTGTTCGAGACGTTTGAAGAGCTTGCCGCAGGAGAAGAGAGGGCAGGCGAAGGATCGACTTCCTCCTAGTTCGGTGGGAGGGATGGGTTGGACTCGATGAGCGATGACGGGTGTTTGAGTGGGAGGTTGAGAGGAGGAAGAAGATGGAGAAGGTGCGGAAGTGGCTGATCCTCCTGGGAGGTGTTGATTCATGAACGACGAAGCCGCGAGGACGGGAGGCGCGTCGACTGGGATGGCTGGAACGACCCCTGGAGGAGGTTTGGTGGAAGGGTGTCGAATGCTGAGGTGAGACTGAGGTTGAGGTCGGTTGGATTGGCTGGGAGAGGGAGGAGGGAGTCGGTTGAGTTTCGGTGCTCCCAGAGCTGGTCTCTTCGAGAGCTTCCTCGCCGATCCTGCTTCAACGCTCGCGCTGCCTCCTCTGACCATCTCTCCCTCATAGTCGTCGTCGTCGATCTCGTCGATCTCCTCCTCTCCGTCCGATCCAGAACCCAACGACTCGTCGTCGCCGCTGCCTCCCTCCTTCGAGACCTTCGAGTCTCTTCCACCACTCCCTGGTGAACCTCCGCTCGCCTTCCTCTTCCGAAGCTTGTAGCTTGGACTCCCGTCGAAGATCGAGTAGGTGAGAGCGTTGGCTCTCGGATCGGTGAACGTCGCTGGTCGAGGAAATTCCTGGCCTGCTGAAGGGTACGACGACGACGACGAGCTGGCTTGTGGTTGGGATTTGGGAGGAGGAGGTCGAGAGTAGGACGAGGAAGGTCGTTGGTACTGCTGCGGCTGCTGGTCTTCGTATCCGTTCGAGGGAGGAGGTCCTCCGTAGGAAGAGTAGGAGCCGTTCGATGGTCGACCTTCGCCGTTGGGAGGACCGGGCGGATTCGACGACGATTGGTAGGACGGGTAGCTAGGGTAGGGGTTTCCGTCGTAGATTCGTCCGTTTCCTTCGACCTTGTTGGAGGACTGAGGACGAGCGGGACCGTCGTGGCTGTACTGAGGGTTTGAAGGAGGAGGGAGGGTCGATGAGGAGGAGGTGGACGCGTTGGCAGCGAACTGTGGTCGACTGGATCCTGAAGTCGAACCTTCGACGTCGGATGCGTCCTGTAGACAGGATGAGGGACAAATAGAAGAGGAGAGTCAGCTCAAGGGTCCGAGGCCGAGAGAAGAACGAGGGTGCGACTCACGTCGTCGGAGGGAAGAGGGATCCCAGCGGCGTGAGAAGCAGCGGCTTCGAGACCTCCGTTCTTTCCAGCAAACTGCTCGTACAGGCTTCGCTTGGGATCGTATCTGTTTCGAAGAAGAGGAAGAGAAGACATGGGTCAGAACGAAAAGATACAGATAAGAAAAGACTGGCATGTGCTTCAAAGACTAACCGGAAGCTCCTAGCAGGCTCTCCTGCCACCGTCGTCGTTGGTTCTTGTCCTCCCTTCTCTCGCTTGAGGTCTCGTTCGAGAGCGTCGAGGAAGAGTCGATCGTGAGGGACGGAGAACCTGTTCATTTTCGAAGTGAGACGAGGTCGGAAAGAAAAAGAAGAAGATCAGCTCGAGCCTTCTCTCGAGATGGACGTCGAGACTCACCAGTAGAAGACCTTCTGCTTCTTCTGCGTTCGAATGCAGTGGTGCTTGAAAAGAAGGTCAAGGAAGGGCGACTGTGCGAAGGAAGAGAGAACAAAGGAAATCAGCAACCGACGGAGTTGAAGATGAGAGCGGAGTGCGGAGAGAATGAAGTAGATTGAAAAAGGAGAAGGGAGGGAAAGAAAGGGTTCGAACGCGCGACTGACCTTTGGATCCTCGAGACAAGCGTCCGACCCAGGCTTGAGGTTCCTCAGATCACTGAAGATCCCTTCCTCGAACTTCTTCATGTTGGTGACGGGTCGAGCGAACGCCTCGAATCGGAAGACCAAGGCTCGAACTGCAGGTGAAAAGGACGAGAGGTCGAAGTCAGCTCGCGCTCCTGTTTTTTCTCCAGCCGAGAGCCTCTAAAAGGAGAACGGGTAGAGAACGACCACTAACCGATGTCCGTTCCCGACACATGGTACAACCCTCCCCACAATACACAACTGACATGCTCTCCGTTCGGTAGGAGGAACCTGTTGATGGCTGGATGAGGCGAGCTCATGGGAGTCGCGAAGGCTGGGTTGGAGAGGAACTGAACGTCCGTCATGGGTTGAGCGACCTTCTTTCCTCGCTGACCGGTAGGAGGAACGTAGGTTGCTGCTGGTGCGACGGCGGTAGATGAGGAGGAAGGGTCGGCGTCGGCAGGGATGGTGGGAGGAGGAGCAGCTCCTGCGAGCGCGCATGGCTCGTGAGGACCTTGTTGCCAACGCGAAGGAGCGGTCGCGAGGAACTGTTTGGGGAAAAAAAGAGGAGGAGAGTGAAGGAAAGAAGAAAGACGAGTCAACTTCTACGAAGGAAAGCGAGGGTCGAGGGAGAGGAGAGGTCGAAGGGAGGGGAGAGGAGTGTTTGGTTTTGGGCTCGTCGTCCCTCCCTTTCACCTCGTCCTCCCTCGTCCTCCTCCCCTCCTCCTCCTCTGCCGAATGGGTCCGAAGTTGAGGGAAGAAAGGAAAGGAGGATGAGGTTGAATAGAAATGAACTCACGAACTGAAGTCTTCCTAGATGAGCGACCAACTCTGCCTCTCTGACGTGCAGCTCTCTTGGAGCGATGTAGGTCGTCAGAGTGCCGCTCGACTCTGAGATTCCAAAGTTGGTGTACGACCGAGCTGAAGGAGGAGGAGGAGGAGCTTGCGCTGCTGAGGATGCTCTAGGACGAGCTCGAGGAGGAGGAGTGGGTTTCGGGGAAGGTTGTGGGAGGAGGTGAGCTGGTCGTTGAGCTTGACGTTGGGAGTGTCGAACTGGAGCTGGCGGGGGAGGAGAAGGAGGAGGGAGGTGGGTGGGTTGAGAGCTGGCTTCGTTCAAAGGATCGTCCGTAGAAGCAGCTAGCTCGGAAGGTGGAAGGGTGGTGGTAGTGGTAGTGGTGGTGGTGTTGGCGTCCGAGGAGGAGGAGACCGAGTTTTGGATGGTTGAGCTCGATTGAGACATGGGAGGGGAGGGGGGAGGAAGAGAGAGAGAAGAGAAAGGTGGACGGCTCCGGGTCGATTACTGAAGAAGAACAAGTGCTGGAAGGATGGTGGTGGAAGAGAGGAAGGGAAGGAGTGTGGGTTGGGTTGGACGAGAGGGTTGAACAGATGGGAAGGGAAGGGGAAGGGAAGGGAAGGGAGGTCGAGGAAGAAGGGGAGGAGGGAGCTCAAGAGGATGAGTTTGAGGAAGATGGACGATGGAGAGGAAGAAGAGGCAGAGGAGGACTCCGGATGTCTTTCCTTGGGATGAATTGGGAGCGATGTTTGTGTTCTCCAGCCTGTATGGGGGAGAGAAAGGGGCGGGTCCGGGCGAGGGGGGGTGAGGAGAGGGTGGAGTTGGAAGGGAAGAGGAGCGAGGAGCGAGAGAGCCAGAGCCCCTGCAAGAGCGATCTCCTGCGAGCAAGGGGCAAACGAGCGACAAGAAGATCTTCCACTCTTTTTTATCTACTCCGTCCCCATCCAAATAGAGTTTTCGATCTCGTAGAGAATCTATAAAACACGGAGTCAAAAATCTAGAACGGTGAAACGAGCCTCGAACGTCGACGCTCCTGCCCCCTTCCTGTTTCGCTCCTCTCCATCCACCACGAACTCAACCTTCTTTCTATCCCTTTCCTTCCTCATCTTGGACATGTCTCTCGACGAGCTCGAACCCTTCATCAAGAAGCACCTCCTCGTATCCGATAGAACCAAGACGTATGTGAAGATTTTCCTACCTCCTTCCAACGTTCCCAGCAGAAGCTGACCTTCGCGAGCTCCTCCTCCCTCTCCTCCCTCCCCTCCAGTTCCGCGAAGGCGATTCGCAGGCTGCTTCTACAGGACAAGAAGGCGACCTACGAGCTCAACTGGATAGGTCAGAACAAGGTCATCGTCGACAAGTTCGTGAGTACTTGTATACTTTTTGTCTTCGAACGAGCTGGATGGGGGTAGAGAGAGGGGAGGGCGGTGTGGAGCTGACCTTCTCCTCCTCCCCTCCTCCGTTCTCCTCCTTCCCTTCTTCTCCTCAGATAACTGAAATCTCGAACCAACTCGACTCGGAACCCAACTCGGAAGAAGAACATCATCCCTCTCCTCCTCGAAAAGCTTCCTCCTCCAGCAAGAACCACATCCACCACTTCCCTCCTCCCCAGCGACCTCGACCTCGTTCGGACTCCAACGCCTCCTCCCTCTCCTCCTCCTACACCGCCGCTTCATCCCAATCTCAAGGTCCTCTTCAAAACAAAAGATCCCCCTCCCCAACAGCCTCCATCTTCTCCATCTCCTCAGACATCACAACCTCCTCCACTTCCTTCCTCAACACCAGCAAACTCCCTGTCGCCGCCTTCTCGCCCGAACAGCTCGCGGATCGACTTCGACTCCCTCCTCTCTCGTACAGGGAACAGGTCAAAGCAGACAACCTCGAAACCATCTTCACCTCGGACACCTTCCAGCAAGCTACCTCCCTGGCGAGTCAGAGCATTCCCAAGGCAGGAGGAGGAGGAGGAACGAAGGTCGTCGCGGCTGAGGTGGACGAAAGCTACCCAACGTGGGAGACGGGGAGTCCGAAGAACGAGGACGACGAGAAGGACGACGATTTTGAGGAGAGACTGGACGAGCTGGGAGAGATGATGCAGATCGCTCAGAAGGGAGGGTCGAGGAAAGCTATGAAGAAGCTCACCGCCGTCCACGCCGCTGGAGGAGGAGGAGTCTCGCCGTCCAAGAACGCCGCTCATCGAAGCTCCTTCGCCGAGGCTCAGGAGGAGGAGGGAACCAAGAAGAGGGCCTACTCGGAGGACCTTCCTCTGGCTAGTACGAAGAGGCACAGGAGGGATAGGCCTGGAGCTCTGCCAGAGTCGTCGATCGTCGAAGGGGAGGAGGGAGAGGCAGACGAGCTTGCGGTGAAGGAAGGGAAGGGGTTTAGGAAGCCTCACAACTTGAGCGGTGCGTTGCAGGAGGTGGTTGGCGCTTCAAGGGTGAGCTCTATCGATCTTTTCTAGATGGAGGGGAGGGTCGAGAAGGACAGACGAGAAGCTGACCTTCATTCGACGCGTCTTCGTCTCGCGTTCAGCTCTCGCGACCGGAGTGCGTCAAGGTGCGTTTTACTTCTACCTCTTCTGATAAAACGAGAATAATGGAGCTTACCCTGGCTTCATTATTGGCTCGGAACAGAGGATCTGGGCGTACATCAAGGCCAACAGTCTCCAGGTGAGTCGCGTCGTTGGCCTCCCTCGTTCTCGTTCGTCGGAAATCTTCTCGCCGACGCTGAGTATTTTCTCTTTTTTTTTTTCGCGCCACAGAAACCGTCCGACAAACGCTACATCATGTGCGACGACAAGCTCTTCGCGTTGTTCGCTGTTCCTGAGGTGAGCTTCGTCTTTCCCTCTCTCTCTTCGCGTCTCGCTCGTTCGGCTTTTCCCTTCTCCTCGTGACCCCTTCGCTAACCCCCTCCTTCTCTACATCCTGCCCCCCCATCTCGGAACTCTTACCCTCAGATCTACGCAAGTCCCTCATCATCTTCCTACTCCTCTCTCTCTCCTCGCTCTTTTCTCGAAACCCAACCTCTGACGCGTCTCCTCCCCCTCCTCCTCCTTCTTCCCCTTCGTTTTCTCGTCAGATGACCACCATGAACGTCATTCTCTCCAAGTCGTCCTTTGTTCCTCTCTCCTCTTCTCTCTCCAACTCTCCTGTCCATCCGTTCAACCGAGCTGACCTCCCTTCCTCTCCCTCCCACAAACGAAACAGGCATCTCCTCGCCGACGACTGAACGAAACCGAACGCAGCCCTCCTCTCTCCCGCTCGCTCCCTCGCTCTCGGACTCTTCTCTAGCTCGTTATCTCTCTCTCTCTCTCTCTCTCTCTCTCTCTCTCTCTCTCTCTTGCCTTTCACGTCTTCTTCTCGTCTCGCCTTTTCGTTCTCGTTTCGAACCACATCCTACCCGCTTAACACCTCTCGTGTTTTTCGTAGCTTCTCGCCATTCACACACGATCCGCCTGCTTTGATTCGTTTCGTTTCGCTGTCTTTTCTCCTCTCTCGTCCCCGCTCGTCGCGTCGTCTTTTTGATCGTTTCCACTCGTCCTCTTCCCTCTCTTTCTGCCTTTCGGTTCGACCTGCCCACCCAATCCAACTCGCTCATACCTCGCCTTGACCCTTTGATTTTGACCTTTGATCACATACCACTTTCGTTTCGCGTCTTGGTCGAGGAGACAAAGAAGGAAAAGGAGGAGGTCGGCGGTGCGATGCGTCTCGTCGTTCGTTTGATCAGCTCACAAGCTCGATGGGCGAGAGCTGTCAGTCAACGTCCAACACCCACACGACGCAAGTAGGATGAACCTACAGCTGACCTGTATCTTGATCTGCTTCTCAGTTCATACCCAGGTCTCGCTCGGGAAACAGAAGGAAGGACGAACGAAGGGCGCTTGAGAGAAGGGCGAGAGATGGTGCCAGCTCGACGTTTCCTCCTTCCCTCCCCCCCCCTCCTCTCCTCGTACTGACATCTCTCTCGCCGCTGACGACTCCTTCCCACTACCTTTGCAGGCCTCCTGACTAGGACTCGGACTCAAAACCAGAAGTTTCTCTCTTTAAGCGAATCAACAGCAGAAGATCCGGCCGACCTCCTCGCCGTCCCCCCTCTTCCCTCCCTCCAAACCTGTCCATCCACCCATCTCTCTTCCTTCCCTTCAAACCATCACCACTCTCCTTCCCTTCACAATGAAAAAATTCCTAGGCATCTCCTCCTCCAAGAAATCCAAATCGCACCAGTCCCAGTCCCACCAGTCTCAACTTTCCCAAACCCAACCTCAACCTCAACTCGCCCTCCTCAGCTCCTCCTCCACTCCTCCCTCCTTCGCCTTCCAGCAACAACAACCCTACCCCTACCCAACCCCACCACCTTCAACTTCAACTCAAGCGTACTCCCCTTCGCCTGGGATCTACAGACCCACGCCTGTGAGGTGGGATCAGGAGCGAGGAGGGGGAGGGATGGCGGCGATGGGAGCAGGAGTGAGGGAGAGAGAAAGGGAGGACAAGTTGAGCGTTAGTATTGATTTGGGGACTACGTTTTCGGGGGTGGTGAGTGGAGTGTCTTCTTCCATGATGTCTCTCGTGGTTTGGGAGGAGGATCGCAGGAGGGGGAGGGGTCAGCGAGGGAAGGGAGGAAGCGTTGATGTTGAGCTCGAACGGAAGCTGACGACGGTCGAGCGCCGTTCTCGGTTGGGCTAAGTAGGCTTATGGATCTTCGAGAATCGCTTCGGGGCAGGTGCAGCAGATCTTGGTAAGTTCTCGCACGTTTCTTTCTCTGATTCGGTCGGAAGAATGCCTGTGGGAGAGATGAACTGAATGAGCTGACTTCGTCCGTTCGTTCCTTCGTTCGTTCGTCTGCAGCACTGGCCAGGCTCCTCCGAGACCTTTCGAAAGATCCCTACCACCTTGGTCTACTCTGTTCCTACGACGCCGATGAGCCAGCCTGAGGTGGTCGCGTGGGGACTGGAAGCGAAGAGCATGGGGATCGTCGTTGACGGAGGGTTGCAGAAGTGCGAGTGTGAGTTCGATCCTTCGTTCGTTCGGTTCAAGCGAGCGAGTTGAAGCTGATTGTCGTCGGTCTGTCGAGTGCAGGGTTCAAGCTCTACCTGGAGCCGAATGCTTTGAGGGATGGGATGGCTGCTGTGGATCCGAGGTTGCCTCCTTTGCCGGTGAGTTGGGAGACGCGTCTCGCGTCTCGCTTTGAGCTTCGAGTTTCGAGCCTCGAGAGCTGACCTTCCTGTTTTGATCGTTTCATCAGGCCGGAAAGTCGCCTCAAGATGTTATCGTTGACTTCCTTACCTGTCTCTGGGACTACGCGAAGGAGGAGATCACGAGAGAAGTTGGGTTAGTTGGAGATCTCGACACGTCAGTCCGACCCCTCTCGCTCCCCTTTCTCTTCTCTCACAGACTCATGTTTGACCTTTTTCTTCGTTGTGGAATTCAGGGCCGACGTCTGGCTTACCGTTCCCGCCGCATGGGACGCGAGAGGGTGCGATCTGATGAGGGAGGCGGCGATTCGAGCTGGGCTGGTTCACGTAAGTTTCCCAACCTCCTTTCCTCAACTCAGAACGCGGCTTCCAATGACTGAACGGTCCGTCCCGCTTCTTTCAAACAGAGAGTTGGACCTCGAGATGTCGACTGGCGAGAGAGACTTCGAATCATCACGTTCGTCCCATCTCTTTGGCGCGAGCCTCGCTCGACGCGTCGTCCCTCCCTCTGACCTCTTCCTCCTCTCATCTTCTCTTCTCTTCGCAGCGAGCCTGAAGCAGCAGCAGTCCACTGTGCAGTTCTTACTCAACTTCACAAACTTCGGATTTCTCAGACGTTCCTCATCTTCGACGGAGGAGGAGGAACTTGCGTTCGTTCTTGCTCGCGGACCTCCGTTCTTCGATCGACGCGTCGAGCTGACCTTCCCCGCTCGTTTTCTTCGTTCCCTTTTTCGCCCGCAGGACCTCGCCACCTACCGTCTCATCGGAGCCTTATCAAGCCTCGAGATCGCCGAAGTCTGTGCCAGATCAGGCGCCAACTGCGGCTCTCTCTTCCTCGACCTGAGGTTTCGAGAGCTCGTCAAATCTCTTTTGCGGAATCATCCCGTTCATGTGAGTCGAGCCGACCCTTCCCTCTCTTGCACTCCCTCTCTGGGCTGATCTAAATCTGCAACCACGTCTTCTCGATTCCAGCTCGACCCACCCTCCCTCGCGAACTACCTCCACTCCTTCTCCGAAACGGACAAGACCAACTTCCGAGGTCGAGAGGACGACAACACGTTCTTCCTCTTCCCAACCTTCAACTCGGAGGACTCGGATGACCCAGCTGTGGGACTGATTAACGGAGAGCTGGCTATCAAGGGAAGTGTGCTCAGGAGAGAAGGTGAGTCGATCATCTCGTCTCCAGCGAACTCGACGCGACTCGAACTGACCTCGTCTTCGATTTGATTTCCCAGTCTTTGACCCAGTCATCTCCGAAGTCCTCGATCTCATTCAAGGTCAGGTGGATAGGAACGGATCGAAAGGAGTCGACGCTTTGCTGTTGGTTGGAGGCTTTAGCGGGAGCGAGTATCGTGAGTGCTTTCGACTTTCGTCTCCCTTCTCTTCTCGGTCGAGTCGAGATCTGACGCTCTCTTATTTTTGCGCGAAAGTGTTCCACCGAATCGAAGAACAGTTCGGAAGCTCGATCAAGGTCATCGCTCGTCCAGCCGATTGTGGTTCGTCTTCGTCTTGTTTCGACCTCCTTCTTCCTCTTCCTTCTGTGCTGACTCTCCTCCTCTTCGTTTCTTTCAGACGTCGCGACAGTCCAAGGAGCAGCTCGCTACGGTCTCGCTCGTCGACCTCTGTTCGACCTCCTTCCCTTTCCTCCACTCCATTAGTCGCGTCTTCGTCTCCCTCGCCTCACCTTCCATCTTTCTTCCCTTCCCTCGCAGCGTTTCTTCCGTCATCGCTCCCAAAGGATACCTCATGAGGGTCAAGCTTCCAGCGGAGACGGAAGATGACAACATGAGGCAAGTGTTCGAGACGAAGGGAGTTCTCGACGCGTCTGACCTGTTATACTCTTCTCGCATCAGACCTGCCTACATCACCGAGAACAAGGCTGGGATTCCGGTGTGCGAGAATCGACTGCAGTATCTCTGCCACAAGGTCCGTTGTCGTCGTTTCCTCTCCCTTTTCGGCGAAGGAAGCGAGCTGACTTGGTCGAGCTTGTTCGACCAGGGAGCGATCCTTCGAAAGGGACAGAGGATCAAGACTCGGTTCGTCTCTCTCGCTCCTATCTGTCTTCTCCTCCCTCTCGCCGGAGCTGATTTCGAACGCCTCCCCTTCTCTTCCTCTCGAACAGGTTCTGCAAGGTTCGTCAACTTCGACCCAACTCGTTCGAGCCCTCCCCGACTGACCTTCGTCTTCGGCTCCCTCGTTTCGTCAGTTCTCAACCGACCCATCCGACAAAATCTTCGTCGCTGTGCTCTACACCACTGACTCAGACAAGACCATGCGCTACTCCGACGAAGGGGATACTGCTGAGTTCGTCCGTCCTTTCCTCTCGAAGACCTTCGACGCGTCGAGTTGCTGACTTTCGACCTCATTCTCCGACACACTCTGTCGCTGGACCGTCGATCTCTCTGGCCTCCCTTCGTTTCAGGAGAACATGCATCGAGGGTCGTTCGGGTTCTACACCGAGTTCGATCTGGGCCTGGAGTTGGACAGCGGTGAGTCGCCTTTCGTTCAGAGAGACGAGGAAGAGGGAGAGACGACGCGTGCTGACCGACCTCGCTTCTCTCTCGCTGCCCGGATCATCAACAGCTGAGGTTCGAGGTGTGCTCTTGGTGGACGACGAGGAGTGGGGAAGAGTCACGTTCGATTTCTTGCAGTAGCTTTCTATCAGTAACGAACGATCTCCATGACCGACGACAGCTTTCGCTTTTCCTCCCTCCCTCTCCGCCTCGACCTCCAAGTCCTATCCACTCCCCTCCGTCTGCACGAGTTTCAAAAAAAGAGGGGTGTCAAAACCCCAAATCGTATCCACCAGAAAACTAAGCTAAACCGAGCCAAAGCAAACCGAAACGAGAGAAAAAAGCGAGCGTCAGGGACCAACACGAGGGTCTTTGTATGTATACCTTCTTAGCTACGAGCGATGGGGAACGAAAGAGAAAGGAAACGGAGAAGGGAAGCTAAAATAACGAAACGAGAAGCGAGAAACGAGAAGGCTAAACTAAACTAGACGAGCGAGAGCGAGAGCGGAAGGGGGAGGGAGGGGAAGTCGTTTACTGCTGAGCCACAGAAACGGGCGCGACGGGAGCGACGGGAGGAGGAGGAGGAGGGGAGTGGTGGTGGTTAGGTCCTTGTCCTCCGTGGCCGTGTCGACCTCCTCTGTGCTCGTGCTGGTGCTGGTGGTTGTCCGACGAGGAGGAAGAGAACGAGGGAGGTCCTCCGTGGTTTCCGTGTCCGTGGAAGCCTCGTCCTCCGTGACCGTGTCCGTTGAAGGGACCTCCTTGGTGGTGGTGATGCTGGGGGTGGTGAGGGTGAGGAGGAAGGGGAGGAGCAGGAGGAGGGGGAGGGGGAGGGGGGACGGACGCGCCGAAGTGATGCTGGGGGTGAGGTCCTCCAGGTCCGAAAGTGGGAGGAGGAGGAGGTCCTCCAAATCCGAAGCAGCAGGGAGGGCCAGGAGGAGGAGGTCCATGAGCGAAGGGATGATGATGATGATCGTGTCCTCGTCGCCCTCCGTGGTGACCGTGCTTCCTTCGTCGACCTCCTCCTCCCTCAGAAGAAGGGGGAGCAGACGAACCGTCGTCGGACGCGTCGCCGGAAGAGAAGAACCCTCTTCCTCCTCCTCCGAAGCCACCGTGGTGTCCCCAAGGTCCTCCTCGTCCGAAGAACCCTTCCTCCCTTCCTCCTCCTCCTCCGAAGTGGTGAGGGTGGTGAGGGTGAGGGTGAGGTCCACCACCGAACCCGCCATGTCTCCCTCCTCCCATCCCTCCGAACTTCCCAACCCCTCCTCCTCGTCCATGATGACCTCTCTTCCCTCCTCCAGAAGCGTTCCTAATCCCCTTCAAGAACCTCTCCATCTCGTCGACGACTCCAGCTCCGTCGGTTCCGTACGCTCCAGAGGAAGCGCGGTCGAGGATCTGGTGGAGGGTAGGGGATTCGGCGATTTCGTTGGCGAGAGATTGGAGGTCTTCGATGAGGGAGAAGGAGGCGGGAGCGGGAGCGGGTTGATCGTTCTGTGAGAAGGGAACAGAAGAGAGAAGAAGGGGAGGAGGGAGGGAGTCAGTGGTGGCGAAACGAACAGATGAAGGAGAGAAAGGGAGGGAACGACGAGCCTGAGCGGGAACGGGAGCTGGAGCAGCTTCGCCGTCGAGGGACAAGTGAACGAAAGCATCGTCGATGGGACTCTTCTCGTTGACGATGGTGTTCTGCGAAGAAGAGTCAAAGGGTGATAGAGAAGAAGCGTCAGTGATCGTCAAAAGGAACGAAGAGAAGGGGAGGGAACGAATTCGCGAGCTCACCTCGTCGTCCTTCTCGTTCGATCCTCCTCCTGGAGCGGACGAGTATCCTGGAGCTTGTGGTTGTTGTTGAAGAGAGTTAGAAGTGAGTGTCATGATTTTGAGACTGTTGTGGTTGGGAGGAAGGAAGAGGTGGCGAAAGTTGGGGGTTCTTGAAGCGAGGGAGGGAGGGGTCGCGGACGCAGCTGGACCCAACCTCGGGCGAGGTTCAATTCGTCGATGAGCGAAGCCTGGCCATCGGAGAGAGCAGGCGCTGAGCTGGGGACGCGACTAGGAAAATGACGACGTGGGAGGAGAGAAGCGGTGATCGTTTGCGGACGAAGTCGAGCGAGGGAGGGAAGCGAGAGAGAGGGAGACGTTGACCGAGGGGAGGAGGGAGAGGCGAGGAGTCTAACGTCGCTGGAGGTTCGCTAGAAGTTAAGAAGTCTGCGAAAAGATAAGGAGATGTAAGCGAGGTCAGTTCTCTGGAAGCTGATCGTGCTGAGTTTGGCGAGAAGGAGGTGAGGGTGGAGAGACGAACCAGAAGAGGAGGGGAGGAAGGTGAGCTCGAGCTCGAGCTGACCTCTTTGAGCCTCGAGAAGGGTTTCCTCGAGCTGTATTGCAGCTTTACGAGTCTCTGGTAGTACCGAAGGGTGTCCTGATCGGATGCATACAGACGTCAGCAGTGGTTCCTGAAAAACCTTCGTTCGCTCGTCGCCGTTCGCCGCCAACTGCCCTCGAAGAAGCGTCGAGCTCTCTCGTCGCCACCAACGTCGACTCCACCCAAACCCTCTCCTCTCTATCTTCCTCGCCTTCTCGCCCCCTTCTACGCTTCCAGGACTCCCCACCAACTCTCCTCGCCTTTCATCTCTCTTCACCTCTCTCGCGATGGACGTCTCTATGGATGGACCTTCCAGTTCAGCTTCCACCTCCGCTCCTCCTGCTCCTCCTCCTTCCCACACGCACTACTCTGCTCCTTTGGATGAGGTCTTCTATACCTCCTATCCAGTCGTACAGGACGTTCCAGTTGGGCAACCTATCGAGGATTGGAAGTGGGTTGAAACGGTCTCGTCTACGTCTCTGGTAGAGGAGATGGAAAGGAAGGAACGAGCGACTCAAGCTGACTGACCGACTCTCTCTCCTCTTCCTTCTCCTAGATACGAGATGCGACGTGAAGCTCAACTCATTCTGCCCAACCTCTACCTCGGTCCCTTCCAAACTTCAAAGCAGTTCGACATCCTCAAAGGATTCGGAGTCACTCATATGTTCGTTCACCTCCTCCTCTCTCTCGTTCGAGCTCATCCATCGCCCCAGCTCACCTCCCTCTCTCCTCTTTCAGCGTCTGCATTCGAGATGCGAAAGAAGCGTTCATGGTCAAGCCTCGATTCCCAGATCACTTCGTCTATCTCACCCTCGACATCTCGGATCATGAGGTTCGTTCCTACCCTTCGAGCATCTCCTTCCTCTCCGAGCTTCGACCGTTCGACACCCAACGTTCGCTGACCTCCTGGGCTCCTCTCGTCCATTCACTCAGGACCAGAACCTCATCCGAATCTTCCCTCAGTGCGTCCATGTCTCATACCTCTCGAGAAGCAGCCTCTTCCCTTTAGTCCTTGAGCTCAAGCTCACCTTCCTCCCTCCCTCCTCTCCAGAACCCGAAACTTCATCGACGCCGCCATCGCTCAGGGAGGAACCGTCTTCGTTCACTGCAACGGAGGTATCTCCCTCGGCCCTTCGGTCGTGGTCGGATACGTGATGGCCAAACAGCAGACGACGTACGAGGAAGCGTTGAAGTGGGTGCAGAGCAGGAGGTACTGCATCAGTCCGAATCAAGTGAGCTCAACCCTCCGGCTCACCCTTTCATCGATTCCTCTGGATATCCAGAAGCTGACCGTCACTCTTGCTATGCTTCTCAGGGATTCATGTACCAGCTGAAGGTTCGTCCCCGTCTTTCGCCTTCGCTCTCCGTCTCGAGCTCGAGCTCACCTCCTCCATCTCCCTTTCCTCTCACCCCTTGCCCTTCACCTCACAGGAATACGAACCCATCTACCGAGCAACCCTCTCAGCCGAAGCAGCCGCTCTCACAGCCTCCTCCAACCCCACTCCCTCCCCAGCAGCAGCCAACTCCTCCACTCGTCGGAAACGCGCAGGAGACGAAGACTCAGACGGCGACGAGCAGCAGTTCGACCCTTCAGGAGAGGCGATGATGAGCGATGGACCGGAACCTACGACGACGACTGAGTGGTCCCATAAGCCAGAGAGGAGGATGCAGAGGGTTGATCAGAGGTGATTCGTTTGTTGAGTTGAGTCTTTTTGCCTTTTCCCTCTCGTCTCGCTTCGTTCTTTCTTGGGTTCTCGTCTCGATGTCTGTAGTACGTTCTTTCTCTCTCTCTTTCTCTTTCTCTCCTCTGCTTTCGATCTCCTCTCCCACACCCGCATACGACCTACGATATACCACCCTCTTCATGACGTTTCTTCTTCCTTTGCTCAGCTCGAGTCGTCGCGTTTCAGAAGTCGAAGGTCGACGTGACTTCCACGCTCCTCTCTCCTTTCCCCCTTCGTTCCTCCATCATCTTCATGCGGTTCTCACAGCTGATCCACATTCTCTACTTGTACCTCCCAGCTATGTCGTGTCTAGCACTCAAACTCCTCGCCCAACCTCCAGAAGATCGAAGATCAATCAATCAACTCCCCTGTTCAGCCCTCCGTCCCTCCCTTCAGCTCAACACTCCCTCCTCTCAGCCCCGTCCCGCCCATTCCCGCTCGCTCGCTCGCTCGCTCCTCTCCCCACTTTGCTCCCGTCCTCGCCAAAACTCTCACCACGTTGAACCAAACCCTCCTTTGGTTTTCAATCAACGACCACGACCACCACGACGACACCTTCCCTTTTCACGACGACTCGATGGGTTCATGCTTCTCCTCCCCCTCCGCACTCAACGACTCCGCTCACTCGCACCACCACCATCAGCATTCGGTAGCGAAGAGTCAGGCGATTGATAAGACGATAAAACACGTACGTACGTTTGCGGACAAGAGAAGGAGAGGGAGGAAGAGGGAAGAGGGAAGAAGAACGAGAGAGGGAGAAAGGAGCGCTGACAATTTTGGGGGCTTGTTTTGGGATTGGGCAGGAAGAGCAGGTCAATCGGACGCTGTATAAGTTGCTGTTGCTTGGGGCGGGGGAGAGTGGGAAGAGTACGATTTTGAGTGAGTTTTTGAGTGAGGTTTGGGTGAAGAGGGGGAGTGAGCGGACCGGCGAGGCGAGCGCCAGGGAGTCTACTTTGGGCGAGGAAAAAAAGGGTAGAGAGAGAGGTGCAGAGGGAGGAGAGAAGAAAGAGAAAAGATCACTGACTCGCTTTTCCCTCTCGTTTGAATCGTGTGGTGGTGTTGTGTCGAGCAGAACAAATGCGCCATCTTCACAACCTCCCCTTTTCCCCCTCCGAGCTCGTCGCACAGAGGGATCTGCTTTGGGACAACATCCTGAGTGTATTCGGGTTGGTCTTGGAGTGTATGGAGGAGTGGGGGATTGAGCTCGAGTGTCGGAACCTGGTCCGTCACTCCCTTCAACGAGTGACGGCGACGTCGTCGCGATGGTCGAAAAGCTGACCTTCCCTGTCTTTCGTCGCTCAGCCCTCCCGCTCCCTCATCGACCAAGCTCTCAAAAGCCTCCTCGACCCCATCACCTTTTCCTCCCAACTCTTTTTCCCCGAGTTAACGAGGGGAGGGGGCGAGACGCGTCCTTGATGGCGAGCTGACGAGGTTTCGTTGGTGGGTGGTGGGCAACAGGATATACTGAGGATACGAGCCAAGACGATTGGGGTTTCAGAAACAGTTGTCAAGATCGGGGGGAATGTGAGTTTGAAGAGAAGAACAGGCGAGCGAGGGAGGAAGAGCGGGACGCGTCGAGCTGATCGTGTTTTTGGTTCGACGAGTCGTATAGACGTTCAACGTTATCGGTTCGTCTTCCCTCTCCGAGTTTTAGCTCTTCGTGCGGCTGATCAGCTTTCTTGTATCTCAGATGTGGGGGGTCAGCGTTCGGAACGACGAAAATGGATCCACGTCTTTGAGGGAGTGAGCGGCCTGTGAGTGTCGTCGTCGTCTCTTTCCTTCTTTCGTCTTCTCATTCGATCCAACCTGACCAGGGCTTTCTCTTTCGGTCAGTATCTTCGTCGTCTCTCTTGCAGGCTACGATACTTGCTTGGTCGAGGACGAAAGAGCCGTGAGCGAACGACTCTCCAGTCTCCTTTTCTCGTCGCGTCGAGCAGAGTCCTTCGCCTCCGAGTTGTCACTGGGTCCTGACGTTCCTCTTTCTTCCAGAATCAAATGCAAGAATCCCTCCTCCTCTACTCCCAAATCACCAACTCCCCTCACTTTCGAAACTCCTACCAAATCCTCTTCCTCAACAAACTCGACCTGTTCCAAACCAAAATCCTTCTCCTTCAATCGCCCATCAAATGCTACTTCCCGGACTTCACTGGAGCAGAGGGGGACGTCGAGGCTGGGAAGCTGTTCTTTAGGAAGAAGTTCTTGAGGCTGTTCAGAGGAAGGTCGACGGCTGGGATGGGTGGGGAGAAGAGTCGGGAGATTTACGTTCAGTGAGTCGAGACGCACCCTCCTCCGCCCTCGCACATGCTCTCTTTCTTCTTCGTCTTGCTGACCGAGCCTCCGCGTCTTCTTACGCTTACTAGCGAAACAACGGCCGTGGATCCGAAGCTAATGAAGTTCGTCATGCTTTCAACGACCGAGTGAGTCCTCCTTCTTTGTCCGTCGATCGTTCCATGACTTCGAGCCCGTCGCTCGAGATTTCGCTTTAGTTTAGATCGCAGAAACTGACAAGGCTGTCCCGGAATTCACAGTGTTATCCTTCGAAGTAAACTCGAGAGCAGCGGTCTCCTCTAGGCTTCGAATTGCTTCTTCAACCCGTCGACGCGTCGTGCGTTCGATCATACAAACCTTCATCTCCTTTATAATGGTTCAAATCGACCTCTATGCGAATCTTCTTCATTATTGCTTTGCTCGGAGCACTGTCATTACCGCTGACTCGTCGTTTCTCGCTTACCAGATCTTACATCGTGTCGAAAGGCGCGTCGCCGTTAGTCTTGTCCGTCTTGCATTGCATATCTCACGCTTCTTATATCAGCCGAATGCTCCTCCATCCGCATTTTTTCACGATCGCATGCGCCGCTTTTAATCGCTATCCTTCGCGTATCGGAATGAAGCGCTCTTTCCTCTTTGTTTCGTCTCGACGCGTCGTCAAAACGCGATTGCTCTCGAATCTTTGCGCTCCTTCGTCGAGTCTCTGGGGCAGGGCAGTAGACTTTCCTCCTTTCGACGCCTAGGATACCTCAGAGCTGAGCTGCTGTGTGAAAATCAGAGCCGGGTCGCAAAACTCAAAAGAAACAGGACATGCATTCGTTCGAGAGCAAGACTAGGTCGTTACAGTAACAAAGCGTGAAGGAAGAAAAGATCTGGTATGGTAGGGAGCCGAACTAATGAGCGTTCGATTCCCTCTGGGACTCGGAAATCAACCTCTCCCTCTCCCCTCGCTCCTCGGTCGTGGGAGTGAACAAGATCGCGTTGGCTTCCCAGGCTTCGTACTGTTCAACACCGAAGGAACCGATTCAGCTGGGTTCTCGGGAGGGGGGAGGTAGAGGGTGAAAGGGGAAGGGAACTGACAGTCGTCCAAAGCGACCAGACGAAGGTCAAGGTCGCGAAGGTCTGCGAAACGAAACGGACGAAGACGCGTCAGTTGAGAGACGGGGTGGGTAGGGAAGGTGAATTTGAACTCACCGCCAAAAGACCCGAAACACCTCTCATAACTCCATCCTTCGAAGCAGCGAAGACGCCCCATAGGATCCAGGAAACAGCAGCGGTAGCATCGAAATCTCCGGCGGGACGTTTCCTTGTTCGGAGGGAGAACATGAGGGAGGAAGCGGCGAGGAGAGTTCTGTGCGAACGAGCGAACGAACGAACAAAGGGTGATGGTGATCAGCTTGCTCGGTTTGGGGGTCGGAGACGAGAGTGAGAGCGAGAACCAGAAGGGGAGAAGAAGACAGACGAAACCTCACAAAGCCAAACTAGCAGCCAACCTCGTTCCCGTCCCTCCTCTCTTCTCGCCGTAGCCAGTGAACCCGTGAGCAGCTTGGAAGCCCGTGAAGATGGTGAGGTAGAGGGACCAGGGAGTCTAGAAGCCAAACCAAGAACGCTCGGGTCAGCGTTGGGCGAGAGACGAGAGGACGAGAGGACGAGAGGGGATGGGAAACGAACGAACCCAAGTCGAAACGAGGAGGAAGATCGCGAAGTCTGGTCCATCAGGACTGCAGGGTTCTGCGTCGTGGTCGAAGTAGATGCTGCAGTAGAGTCGGAGGAGACCGAGGGTTCCGAAGAGGGAGAGGAAGAACGAGGCGAGGTAGTTGTGGTCGAGCTGGGAGCGAACGAAGAGCGAAACGAGACGCGTCAGTTTTGGAGTTCATTCGCAGCGAGTGGGAGTTCGGGATTGAGGGAGAGAGATGCGCAGGGGAAGAGCAGAGATGGAGACCCACCCAAACAGGAAGCAAAGCAATCTCGTACGCGAAGAAGAGAGCGAGCTCCAGTCCGATGACTTTGGTGACGAGTCGTTGGGAGGAGGGAGCTGTGTGAAAGGAGGAAACGAAGCGTCGTCAGAATTCCTGCTCCCTCCTTCTTCGCTTTCCTGCTGGCGGGTGAAGGCAAGAGCGTACCGAACTGAACGATAGCGTAGATGAGAGAGAGGATCTCGACGGCGATGCTAGGCGAGAGGAGGATAAAGGAAGGAGAAAGAGCGTCAGCTTCGAGGAATGCGAAGCGTGAGTTCGGTCGAGCTGTCGACGACTCACAATCCCCAGAAAGCCCATCCAGCGGTGGTGACGAGGGAAAGGTCATGATCGTGATGTCTAACGCTCTCGCTGAGTTTTGCCTGCGAGCGAGAGGAGAGAGGAAGAGGGGGGAGGGGGGTTGGAGAGGTCAGCGAGGGTCGAAAAGGAGACGAACGAGGGAGATGGACTGACGACGAGGTAGGCGTGAGTTGCGAGGAAGGGGATGACGAGGACGAGGTTGATGAGCTTGAGAGTGATGTGGTTGGACATGTTGAGTTGGCGGAGACGATGGACGTTGGGATGGAAGAAGGGAGAAGGAAGAAAGAGCTCGACTTCACCTCCCGCTTCGGTCGGTTGAACGCGCCCGAATCAGCCTGCTCTTTCCGTCCCGGCTTCGCTCCTTCCCCAGTCGAGCTTGCTCTGAAGGTAGGCAAAAGAAAAAGGTCGTCTAATACATCAGATCGAGAGAGAGCGTCTCGCTCTCGTCTACCTTCCTCCCGCCACCCAAGTGGTCGGCGCATCTCCCTCGACGCGACCGCATCACCTCCTCGACTTCCAGCTTAGGCGATGAGCGGCACCTCCCTCTCGTCACTCTCCGACGTAGGTGCATCCAGAGAAAGCGGTTGGAACTGAGTGATAGGCGAAGCGAACGAGACGAGGTGGTCAGCGACGCGTTCGTCTCGTCTCGTCTCCTCTCGCCTCCTCGGCGAACACCAGTGATAGAAAGAACGGCGAACTCACCGACTTCGGCTTGTTGTCCAACCACTGCTTGATACCTTCCGAGAGCTTGTGAGCTGGGTACCGATCCTGAGCGAGCGACTCGTTGTCGGCGTTGGTCTTGAATCGATGAAGAAGGACCTGAGTCGCGACGAGGAGGGATTTCCGTTCTTCCTCTGTAGATGAACCGGAGCCTGCCCATCGGATCTTGAGGTTCTCGTCCTGTTTGGGATAAGCGGACAAAAGCGGAAGAGACGCGATCAGTCTTGAGTGAAAGAGGACGAAAAGTCGAGACGCGAGGAAAGGAAACGCGAGCGAGCGACGAGCGACGAGAACGAGGGCGCGTCTGAGGAAGAGGAGGAAGACTCACCACAAGGTAAACGTAACCTGCCAGAGCATGCTTCATCCCTAACGCCTGACCCTCGGGCGAATCGTGAACTGCACTCGGGCAGATGATGTAGGTCGAATGAAGTTCCTTCGGGACGGCCGCTCGGATGTTGGTGGCGAAGTAGGGGACGAGAAGGGACTTGAGAGCAGTAGATTGGATGTTGAGCTATCGGAAGAAACGAAAGGAAGACGTTAGCAAGGGAAACCTGGAGAGAAGGAGAGACGCAACTCGCCTGAACGAGACTGAAGTCTGGGTCGTGCTTGAACGCTGCCCAGGCTGGAGTGGTGAAGCTCGAGGTTTGTTCCTAGAGCATGGTGAAATGGGTCAAAGAGGACGCTCCAGTCAGCGAGGTGTGGAAGAGATCGAAAGAAGAACGAAGAGACGCGTCGAAACGAAGGCTCACGGTATTGAGAATGGATCCCGAGCAAGAAACGAGCGAGATTCGACCCTTCAGAACGTCCGTGGTGTGGATGATAGGTTCCGAAAGATCGTCTCGTAAGCTGTGTCCTGCTAGATCGGGGAAGTAGAGGGCGAGCTGTGATTCGAGGGACGCAAAGCAGGAGGAAAGAAGAGGTCAGCGCTCGACTTCGACGAAGAAGATCTCCAGAAGAGAGTGGGAAACTTACCTCCTCCTTCAGGAGCCGTTTGGGAGCAATCCAGACCTTCGAACTAGCTTGGCGAAGACCTTGCGCAGGAGGGGAGGCACTGCTGTCGAGGTATCGAGCGGCCTTCTTGAGCGTCGCGCTGTAGAACCGAGCGAAACAATGAGGAGAACAAGTTAGGTCAGTTCCTGCACTTCCTCGGTATGGTTGAAGCTGTATCACAGCTAGCTGTCCGACTCACAGAGTTCTCTGTCCAGCACTGAGCTGCTCTCCGTCCGGCGATCTCGCTTCCCAGCTGAGGAATCTCGCCTTCTTCTTGCACGCGCTTGGAGCTTCCTTCTGGCCTAGTAAGCTCGCGAGGGGTGCGAGGTATGGACCTGTTGCTGGTGCGGAGTTGAGGAGAGGGCCAGAGGAGAACGGGTTGTTTCCGGAAGCGGAGGAAGGGAGATTGGGTCGACGTGATGGCGAGATCGTGGCAGTTGTTGAAGAGGAAGGATCGGTGGTGGTGGAGATGGGTTCAGCGGGGTTGGATAGGAGAGGGGTAGAGTCGAGAGACGAGGGGGTGGCAGGTGTTGCCTCGGGGATGACTTGAGGAGGAACGGCGCGACTCGCTGCTGTTCGATCTGGTCGGACGTGCTCGGCTGGAGGGGTGTACACGGGAGCAGGAGTGGATGTCGGTCGGAGGAGGGTTCCTGCTGGTCTGTGGAGTCGATTGGTAGGAGTTGATTGGGATGTTGACGAGGAGGAGGTGGCTTGGGAAGGAGACGCGTCCGGGGTAGAACGAGGTTCGAAGGAGGAGGAGGAGGAGGAGGGAGAGGAAGGGAATGCCAACCGACGAGCAGCGAGGACCGATTCCGATGGATTGGCGTCCAAGAAGGTGGGACGGGAGCGTGAGCTGGCGTCCTGGGAGACGGCTTCGCGAGCTCGTTGATACGAGAGGTCGTTCTCCTCGGGGTTTCGTCTGCTCCAGTTCGTCCTTCGGTCCGCCTCCGCCCTCGCCCTCTTAGCCAACACCTCCTGCTTCCAATCTTCGGTCCCTCGTTCCCCTCGAGATGGACGAGCCGACCTTGATGGTCTCAAGGGAGAAGAAGAGTCTGATGAGTCTTGAGGGTTTCGGAGGGAAGGACCGTGGTCGGTGAAGAGGTGAGTTTGGGGAGTGGTGGGACGAGGGGCTGTGAGGAAGGACAAGTCGGTGCGAGGTGGATCCAAAGGAGTTACGGGCCAGAAGATGTTGACCTCCTCGTCGTAGTAGGGTTCGGGAGGGGAGGAGGAAGTCGAGGAGGAGGAGTAAGAACCGACGTCGACCCTCCATTTGAGCTCAGGCTTGATGGTTGACGTCGAGGCCATCGTCGTCGCATACGGACGAAGGCAGCATGGAGAGAGGGAGGTGGGTAGGACCTGTATAGGAACAAAGGCGGAGTCAGATTGAAGAAAAGGGGAGAGCAGGACGAGGGAGAGGGAGGGGAAGGAAGGGAAGGAAGGGACGAACGGTTGACCTCGTTGGACTCAGACGCTTCATTCTTACAGCTCCTCTGCTCGTTTCAGACCGAATATCTACAAAAGAGAAGCGTAGTAAGCAAGAGCATGCTCTCTCCCAAGTGTGGAGTTTTTCTACTCACCAGAGGGGGAAGGGGGAAGGAACTGGAGATGGCTGTTGGTGAGCTCTCGACTTTTCTCGGCTCAAAACGAAGAAGGGGAAGGGGGTCGTCGAGCTCGCGGTCCTCCTTCCCTCCCTTAAACACCCATCCCGACTCGAAGATTTGCTCGGATGGCAGCTCCTCACTTTCCTCTCAGTCACCTCCTTCGACTCCCCGTCCATACGCTTCAAGAAATCGGATCCTACATCTACGACCCGACTCCCATCGTTCCCTTCACTCCTCACGCAACCAGTCCTTTCCCTCTCCCCTTCCCCTCCGCTCGAGCCGACCTACAAGCCTGGTCCAGCACATGTCGAAGATTGCGAGACGCAGCTCTTCCTATCCTCGCTCAATCCGTCAAGATCGACAGTCTCGGTCATATCGAGCTTCTGTTGAGGGAGGAGAACACGGAAAGGAGATCGTTCATGAGGTTCAACCGTTCCTTCCCTCTATGCTCTCTCTTCTCTACGCAAACATGACGTTCAGAGCTCACCATTCATTTCTTCTATGACCTCCAGATACCTCCACGTCAGACTTCCTCCTTCAAATCCTCTGGGTCGCTCAGCCTTCGCCTTCAAACTCCTCGCCCTCATGTCCCTCGTCCCCTCCCTCCTCCACCTCTCCATCGAAGACGATCTTCACTCCGACCATCCCGACTTCGGCCACTGCATCTTCAGCCACTTCTCCCTCACCCCCTCCGTCGTCCTCCCCAACATCGTCGCTCTCGAGCTCCTCGTCCGGTGCGAGCACTGCTCAGGCAAACTCCTCCGAGCCTTCCAACCCTGCCCGCTCCTTCGACAGATCAAACTTCGACTCGGTCTCGCCAACGACTTCTCGTATGGGCTGGATGCCGGACCCGAAGCCTCACCTCCTCTTCCGGTCGGACTGAGGACGCTCTTCCTGGAAGTCCTGCAACATACGGAAGACGTCGTCGCGTCGAAGAGCAGACTCCTCGCCTCGGTCGGCAGAGCTTGTCCTGAGCTCGAAGACCTTCGCATCTACGCTCCTATCGTAGCCATTGACTGGGGAGACCTCTTCAGGAGAGTAGATTACGAGGAGGGTCTAGCGGTTGTCCTTCGAGTCCACCGAACCTTCGTGAGCCTCGTCCATTTCTCGCCGGTCGCGTCGCTGTTCCCGTCTCCTCCCAATGCTGACACGGTCCCTGCTCTTCTTGCTTCCCCCTATCTCCTTCCGAAGGGAGGAACTCTGGACTCCCTTCAGAACCGTTTCCCTCATCTCCACACCCTCGATCTCGACATCTTCCCCTCCCTCTCGTTCGGTCCCTTTCGCCCTCGTCCTGCCAGTTCCTCCCCCTTGGAGGACACTCCCGATCTCGTTCAAGCCTGGGCAACAGCCTTCCGAGCCGAGGGTATCCGATGGTTCGCCTACCTTAGCGCGATAAACGACTACAGGAAGGACTACGCCCGTCAACTTCGATTCGTCGCTCCGAGACTTTGTCGTGGATGGTGGCTTTCCCTCAAGGAGACGAGGAACCATCCAGTGTCTTGGGACGTCGTAGCCCCACTCTAGATCGCACGGTCGGAGTGGAGAATGCCGTTAGGGGGATCAGATGTCGTGATGCTGCCTGAGGGGACGAGGTCGCATCGGGGAAGCACGGCGAAGTTCAGGACGGCTTAGGAGCAACGAACTCGCGTCAGTCTATATCTGCCATCACATCTTCCAGCTCGAACCCTTTGGGCTAACCCGCTCCTTCATTCTCGTCCTCCTCTCCTAGTCTAGCCATCTCGAGTCGAGTCGAAGCCGACTCCAACGCCTCGCAATTCTCAAGTGAGTTTGACGTCCTTGGTCCTTCTAGAGATCTTCGCGTGATCTCACTTGGCTCCCACTTCTCCTCTACTACAGATAGACACTCAATCATCTCGGAGTGCGGGGCTCGCTTCGTTCGGATTAGTTTTCAATGTGAGTCGCGTCGCGTCCCCTTCCCTCTTCCTCTTCTCTTCTCGCGTGGGCTGACTTTTTCCCTCTTCTTTCCTCCTTCAGATACGTTATAGATATGTAATTTACGTGCTACTACTGCTCTCACTCTCGTCCCTTCAGTGCCTCGAGCGCGTCGCTTCGTTCGTTCTCGCTTGCTGGTTCGTCTCATCACCTTCCCTTTTTCAACCCTTCCTTTCGCGAGCTCGAGAAGCTGACCGTTCCTCCTCGTTTTTTTCGTTTCAACAGACGATCTTCTACAGCTCATCATTGCAGACGCACTCGAACCTCAACCCGCTCAGCTCGACCCAACTTCACTTTCTTCCAACTTCACTTCCTTCCTCCTCGACCCGACCTGCTCCCTCCTTCAATCAGAACCAACCCACCCTCCGACCTTCATCTTCACCAACCTAGGCTTCCCCTCCCTCGGAGAGATCGGCAGCGGCGTACTCGCTCGTCTCAGAGGGCTCGTCGTTTCCCAGAGAGGATGATCCTCGTCGAAGGGAGGAGTTGGAGGGAGAATGGACGAGGACGGGAAGATGGATCGCTCGAGAGCTTCCTCGATGGTATGGATGGGTGGCTGAGTGGGCGGTTGGAGGAAGGAGGGAAACTCGGAGGAGGTGGGAGTTATGGTTCGAGAGGAGGAGGAGGAAGGGGAGGTGGGCGTAGAGGGAACGGAGGTGGTTGAAGCGGATGAGGACGAGGCTCGTTTGAGGGAGAGGGAAGGGAAGGAGAATCGTTTGATGGACATTTCGATGGATGTGGGTCTTTGAATGTGGGTCTTGGGTGGAGGGAGAGGAGCGGAAGCCAACTTTTCGAGATTTTGGGAGAGGGATTCGAAGCGCGTCGTGGGAACGAGGGAAAGCTGACGCGCGGAAAACGCGATGGGAACAGAGCCTGGACCGTCCTGACGAGCTTCGGCTCTTCTCGGAGAAAGATGATGTTCACTGTCTCAGCAAGCTTTCGGAAGCGGGGGATGATGGGAACGAAAGAGCAACTCCCGACGCGTCCAGTCGAACGAAGCTCGCATGATTTCTGACTCCTCCTTTCGTCCTTCCCTTCACTTTCCTCGGTCAAACCTCTGAACAGAAGGTTTCATGCATGACCAACTCTCGTTCGAGCTTGTCTATGGAAAACAGATCGCAGAAAGATGTCGTAAAATCCGTCGAGGTCGAGATCCAAACAAACCCATCTCTGGTCTTCCCTCCATCCTCCCCCTCCCGCTTCCTCCCTCCCGCTTCCTCCCTTCCTCCTTCCCACCAAAATGCCATCGCCATAGCCTTCACGTAAGCCTCACCCATCTACCAATCTTGAGTTCCACCCCGCGAAGTCCAGGCGAGCGAGGATTCACAGGAAGAGGAGTCGACGTACGACGATCTTGGTGAGCTCGTCGCCACTCTTCCGCCTCCCGCTTCTTCTCCTCCCCCTCGTTCTCGTCCTCCTCCGATATCGATTCCGTCGAGTGAAAGGAAGATGGCTGCTTCGGAGATGAGGAAAGGGGAGACGAGTTGGTTTGGGTGGTGTTGCTTCCTGAGGGAGGGGAGGGCTGGGACGACGAGGTAGACGGCCGTCGATGTTGTGGTGGAGGACGCGGAGGAGGGCTGGGAACGAGGAGTTCGATGGTAGGGAGTGGGATTGGTTTCCGTTTGGGAGGAGTAGAGGATGGGGTGGATTTGTGGGAAGAAGGAGCTGTGGAAGTGCTGCTGCCTTCGTGGTGACTTGACGAGGAGGAGGAGGAGGAGGAAGAGGTGGAAGTCGAGGTGGTGGAATCTGAAGTCGATCTTCGTTTGAGGCTGAACGACCGTAACATCGCTTTTCTGGGGTAGAAAGACGACGACGAGGAGGAGGAAGAGTAGGATTCGCTGCTGAAAAGCATCTTCAGGCGGTGGTGGTGGTTTGGGTGAAAGAGGTGAGGTGTGCCTTAATCTCGAGGTGAAGTCGGTCGGTCGCTCGGCGTGGGCTGACGAGAGCTTCGTCGAATCGCCTCCCCCTGCCCGGGCTCTCCTTTTCTCTGGCTTCTGCTTTTCTATTCTTCTCGCGTGGCTCAGCAAGAGCTCGATCACCGTCAAGCCCCTTACTCAGCGAGGAAGATGGGAAACGGTGAGCTTTGCTGTCCGCTGAAGTGCTTCTGCTGTCCCATCCGCGTCACCGCCTGCTTCTCGCGTCGCGAGACCTCGCTCAACTTGAGAAGTCATGTCTTTATACAAAGGTCCAACAACACCCGATCTAGGTCTAATCAACCTTGCTATCCGCCTTCCGCCGACCATGCCGCTAGACGCGTCGCTGAACGAGAAAGTCGTCGCGTCCTCGGCGTCTCGCCCACCATCCTGCTTCTCTCTAAACGTAAGGAGGTCCGAGAAGGGTCCTGAATCCTCCGAGAACGGCCTCGACGACGAGAAGCAGCACTCCTCCTCCGGGAGCCAAACGAAGGACCTTGGGGGTCTGTTGTCGAAGGAAAGAAAAGGACGAACGCGATCAGCTCGAGCTCGACGAGACGCGTTCCACCTCCCATCTCCTCCATCTCCAACGCTCTCAAGTGCTCGGATGCATCCGATCCAGCTGATCGTAGTTGCCGACAAGAGGAAGGACTCACAAATCCACGGTACAAAGCTCCGACTCCCTCGCTCTTCGCAATCTTTCCGATCTCGATGAACGTCCACCCGATCTTGGATCCAGAAGGAGCCGACTGAGCTCTCGACTTCCAGACGTCCGCAGGGGTGTTGAGGGCAGTTCCTGCAGGAGAGGGAAAGAACGAGAAACGAGAAGGGTCAGCTCGCTCGAAACGGAACGTGAGCTCGTCGTCGTTCTCCCATCGTTCATTTTGACTCACCAACGAATCCTCCGATAGCTCCGGCGATGAAATTATTACGGAGTTCCTCTCCCTTGGTCTAACGGATGGAACCGTCGAGTAAGAAGGGAGCAGTCGAAGAGAGAGCGAGACAGACCAGAAAAGAGAGGCAAGGAGGCAAGGTCAGCGAACTGTGCGAAGTCGCGTTGGGACAATCAGAGAGAAGTGTAGAAATGTACCTCGGCCTTGGGAAGGTATCCTCGAACCTGGAAGATGCATCCGAAGTATCCACCTGCAAAAGAGAAGATCAAGCGAGTTGGGTCGAAATCAGGTCGTCGTTTCGACTTCGACTAGATCTCCTGAGGAAGCCACGAGTACGAACCGTTCCACAGCACGTGCCTGGAGGGTGGGAGCAAGTTAAAGACAGTCAGCTCGCGCTTCAAAAGAGGCAGGGTCGTCCAGTTCGAACGACTTCGAGCGAAGGGGAGGACGGTCGAAACTCACCTCCAGAAAGTCGCCTCCATTCCCTTGTAGAGAGCCATAGGTCCAGCCTCGGCGCTGACCTTCTTGATCACATCCAAAGCTCCAGTGTAGGTCGAGTTCTTGTCTTGCAGCTGGATTTGAACGAAGGCGAGGGTAAAAAGGAAAAGTCAGCTCGCGATCTTCGTTCGAGCTCACTCGCTCCCTCCTTCCTTCGTGTCGTCGGTTTCGTCCCTCTGCTCCTTCCTCCTGCCCTCCGCACCTTCAAGCTCGTAGCGTAGAGACATGAGTAGAGATTAAGAAACAAGACTCACCCTGATCTTGACACCCTCGAACGGTGTGACGATGATGGATTCGGTCGCTCCAGCGGACATTCCAGTGAGGATGGAGAGGATGGGAGTCATGGGCGTGGCTCCGTTGGAAGTGTAGAGCTTTCCCCATCCGTCGTTGGCGGCGACTATAGAGATGGGAATAGAAGACAGAAGAGAGATGTCAGCAAGGTCGGACGTCAAAGGAAGGAGAGCTCGAAGCAGGGAGGGAGGGCTGAAGGAAAGGCTCTGTTGAGCTCGAAGGTAAGGAAGAGTCGGGAGACGAAGACTCACACTTGAGAGCACGCTTGGGAGCCTCAAGCATGAGAGGGGGAACGAGACCTCGGTAGAGACGTCCAGCTCTGTACGAAAGAAAGCACAGAAAGGAAGAGAAGAAGACATCAGCGAACTTGATACGTTGACCGAGCTCGTCTTTCGTTTCGACCAATCTGTCTCGAGAGATCTCTCTGCCCGACCTCTCCTCCTCCAAGGTCCCAAGGCTTGACAACCTTCCTCCCTTTCACAAGCACATCTACGAGGAACGACTGAACTCACCCCTCTGCTCGAATGATATCCTTGAAGGTCTGGATCATCCCAATCGGCTTTCCCGTCGAGAGCTGCTGCCTCGTCTTAACGACATCCAAAGGGTACAAGCACAGGATCTCGGTGATACCAGCGATTGCTCCAGCTGAAGAAGGAGATCAAGAATAAGACGAAGAGGTAGGGAAGGGAGACGGTCAGCTTTTGACCGAAGCGGTTTTGGGCGAAGAGGGACGAGGGAGGGAGGGAAGGAAAGGGTGCGGGGAAACAAGAGAAAGCTCGAAAGACTGACCGGCAAACTGGTACTGGAAGGGAAGCGAGATGGCTGAGAGGTAGACATTCAAAGGCAGCAAGGTCAGAGCAGTCGAGGGAGTAGGGTGTGAGCGAAGGAGAAAGTACGAGGGGAAGGTTGTAGAGGGAGAGAGGGGAAGGAAGCAAAGAGGTCAGCTCTTCGTTTCGGGCGCTCCTCCCGACTCAAGAACGAGCTTCCTCGACACCATCAGCCTCTGTAAAGAGATCCAAAGACGTACGCTTGTGAGGAGTCACCGGAGAAGCAGCAGAAGAAGCCATCGTGAGCGAGAAAGGAGAAGGAGGGAAGGGAGGGAAGGGGTCGTGGTCGAGAGAATGAAGATGTCAACCAAGTCGGATCTCCTCTTTGCAAAAGTCGAGGCGAGGACTCCTCCTTCACGACGACGAACGAGTCACGTCGGACGCATTCGAGTAGGGTTCCTAGATCGCCTCCGATTGATGGTGGCGAGAAGGAGCGGGGCTGAACGTCTCGAGCATCTTTTCTCGTACTTCTGGGTCGAACAGAGCCGTCGAAGGGAGAGCTCTGTTTGGGACTAGGCGAGTCGATCAAGAACGCTGTGAACTTGGAAGCGAGTACATCGTTCAGCAAGGCTCGCTTGAAGGTATCTGCTGACCCCCCTTGGTCCGAAAGAGACCTTGTTTCAAGCGAGAGATAACGAAACGAAGAGCAAGACGCGTCGCGACGGATTCACTCGTCTCCCCCTTCGCTCCCCTTCTCGTTCGCGCTAGCTTCTGCTTATCACCGAGATTAGAATCGCTAAATGAAACCAGAGACAACCTTCCCGGGTCTCTTCGAGAGTATCTGCCAAAGGAATGAGAGAAGACACGTCGCGACGCCGACGCGTCGCCTTTGCTAGCAAAAGCCCTCGCAAAACGACATCGATCGAACTTTCAGACCTCGGGATCGCTTCGCTGCTCTACGAAGTCATCAACTGCTGCTACATCCCTGAGGAAAGGAGCCTCTCGGACGCAGAAAGTAAGGTAGCTCCCTACGGCTGCGGAAGACTTCGACGTTGCGACCTCCTCAAGTCGCCAACAAACAGTCGCCCCAAACCACCACCCTCTCCGGATGCCTGCTTCTCCTTCTGCCATGTCTACTATCCCTAGTGAGCTCCTTCTCATCTCCTGTGCATATGACGACTCGCTGACCCTCTTCTCGTTTGTTCAGTCACGATCAAGCACGCTGGAAAGTCGTACCCTTTGGAGGTCAACCTCTCCGCCCCAGCTCTCGAGTTCAAGGAGCAGATTTACGCTGTTACTGGGGTGCCTGTAGACAGGTGAGTATCTACCTTCACTCGTGAATGCGCAAGGTATGGAGGCGGTGTAGAGAGGGTTGCGGGAGCCGTCGAGATGGCGAAGGGAGTCGAGGTGGAAGCTGACGAGGTGTCCTTCCTTCCGTTTCTTTCGCTCGATTTCGTTCGTTCTTGCAGGATGAAAGGTAGCTCTCCCATCTCCATCGTACAAGTATACATAAACGAGCTTGCTGACATCTTTCCCCCTTCTTTCTCGCTGCAGTGATGGTGAAGGGAGGCATGCTGAAGGTGAGCTCGACACCTCCTTCCCTTCCGTCGTAGGGACCTCTCAGGAGGGCTGACTTTCGTTCTTTCCCGTCTTTCCCCCTCTCCACCACGATACTAGGACGACGCCGATCTCACCAAGCTCTCCATCAAGCCCGCGCGTTCTCTACAGCTCTCGTCCTTGAGCTCGCTGGCGGTTGAGCTCCCATCGCTGACCTCCACCTCCTCCTCCTTCGCCCTTTTTCGTTCCTTGCCGTCTACCAGAAAGCTACCATCATGCTCATCGGTACCTCTGGACCTCTCCCTACGGCTCCTTCGAAACCCATCACTTTCCTAGAGGATATGGACGACTCAGAGCTCGCTCTCGCTGTGAGTCCAACCTCGAGCTCACCAGCTCCTTCTCCTTCCTTCCATCCCATCACCCACCTCCCTCTCCTTTCGTCTCTCCCGACTACTCACTCACGCCCTTCTCCCTTCCTATGTCTTCTCTGCAGACCAAATCGCCTACAGGCCTCATCAACCTCGGAAACACCTGCTACGCTAACGCTTCCATCCAAGCTCTTCGATCCGTCCCCGAGCTTCGAACTGCTCTCGCTTCTTACTCGGGAGGACAGGCCTCGAACGGAGACGCTGGTCTCACGAAGGCTATGAAGGGTCTTTGGGATGGGATGGGAAGGACTACCGAGGGATTCCCGCCGATGAGCTTCTTGCAGGTGAGTTGAGTCGAAACGCGTCGAGAGCGCTGTTGTTTGGTTGGGTGAAGAAGCAGGAGAATAGCTGGGATGATGCAGCAGGTCCTGCGAGAGATGGGAGGACTGCTCGAACGGCACGACCTCGAGGAGAGCGGTAGAGCTTCGTCGTTCGTCGCAACAGAGCTGACCTTTCATCGCCTCCTTCCGCTCTCTTGCTTCGCGTGTCGCTCTTCAGACCCTTAGGACCGTCGCTCCTCAGTTTGGAGAGCAGTCTCGACAGGGTGGATACGCTCAGCAGGGTCAGTATCGTGTCCTCCCTTTTCAGCGCGTCTCGAATCGTCGCCTGACTCAATCCTATTTCGTTCTCGTTCCCCAGACGCCGACGAGTGCTGGACAACCATGACCAACGCTCTTCAGGCCCTTCCTGGAGTCGGATCTTCGAACGGAAACTTCGTTAGCCAGTTCATGATGGGAGAGATGGTTAAGGAGTGAGTTTTCCGTCCCTTATCGCCGGAGTCGACGCGTCGAGGTAGATCGAGGAACGACGCGTCTTCCTTCCCTCTGATTCGCGTTTGTCTCGACGTTTGTCACAAGTTGACTCTCTTCGTCTCTTCTTTGTCGCCGTTCGCCTCGTTTCCTTCCCTTCGCTCAGGTTGAAGTGCGACGAAGCTCCCGAGGAGGCGACGACCGTCTTAACCGAGAAGATCTCCAAGCTCGACTGCAACATCTCCGTCACCACCAACTACCTGTATACTGGAATCATGGACGTAAGTTTCACGCTCCTTCGTGCTCCCCTTGCATGTACCTTCGCATCTTCGTCGCGACGTACTCAAGAGCTGACCTTTCTCGTCTTCTTCTTCTCTTTCCTCCCTTCCCTCTCTCATCCCGCCCTCCCTGGGTTTCATCAACGACACCTCCCCCTCGGCTCAACCAGTCTCTTGACCAGAAGATCGAGAAGAACTCGCCTACCCTTGGCCGATCTGCCGTCTACACCGAACGAAGTCGACTGTCGAGACTTCCTTCCGTTCTCACCGTTCATCTCGTGCGGTTCTACTGGAGGAGGGATACCAACTCGAAGGCTAAGATTATGTGAGTTTCTTGGCTCGCTTGGATCTTCCGGTGGTGTTGGGGAGATGGAGAAAAGACTGGTCGGTTTGCAGGAGGACAGACGAGCAAACCACACGCGACTGACTCCGCGCTCATTTCGCTTTCTCGACGCGTCTTTTCTAGGAGGAAGGTCAAGTTCCCCTTCGGTACGTACCTCTCCTGACTTTTTTGGTTCTCAACCATCATCTCTCTCCTCATCGAATTTCCGTTACGAGCCTGAACGTGCAGCTCGACGTGACCTTCGTTATCTTTCGCTGACTCCTTCTCGTCTCTTCGCTTCAACAGAGTTCGACGCTCTGGACCTCTGCACCGACTCCCTCAGAGCCAAACTCCTCCCCGTCAACACCGCCCTCAAAAACATCTCCAAGGATCGAGACGAGCGAGCCAAGATCCGTAAGAGAATCAGAGGAGGACAATCCGCCGCTGCTGCGTCGACCGCCGTCGCGTCTTCCTCGGCTTCAACCTCGACCGCCATGGCCGTTGACGGAGAGGCTACCCCCGCTGCTGCTACGGAGAAGATCGTTGAGGTGTACGGTGGGACCGAGGAGGAGGAGAGGAAGAAGAGGGCTGAGGAGGGAGTCACGCTGAGGGGTTTGGTGGATGAGAGTGTGAGGGCTGATACGGGAGCGAATGCTAGTGGGTTGTACGAGCTGTGTGGTGAGTCTACTCCCAGAGCTAGAAGGTGCTGAGGTGGAAGGAGGAGAGAGAAGACGTGCGCTGATTGTCGTCGCGTCTTGATTTTGTTCGACAGCCATCGTCACTCACAAGGGAGCTTCTGCTGATTCAGGTCACTACGTTCGTTCTTTCTCCTCATCTTCTCTCTATATATCGACCTCCGCTGACTCCCTTCTCTTCGTTTCGTCGCTCAGATCGGATGGGGTTCGTTTCTCATTCTCCTCGCCCGACGCGTTTCGCTCGTTTGCTCAACTGACCCCCTTCTCTTTCTCTTTCGTTCCGCTCTCTCAGTCAAGAAGGAGACCGTCCCTCCACCCACCACCGGAGCTTTCGCTTCTTCCCAGTCGTCTACACCGCTCACCGGTCCTGCCGCCGACGAGGAATGGTACAAGTACGGTCGCATCTCCTTTCCCTCTCCTCCTCCCTTTCGCCTCTCCCTCCTATCTCATACCCTTTCCCCGTCGACCCCTTTTTAATACGAACGGAGGTCACATTTCGAGCTTTCAACTGACGCCCTCCTTTCTTTCGTCTTCGCGTTGTTCTTCCCAGGTTCGACGACGAAAAAGTCTCCATCGTTTCTCGAGACAAGATCGCCAGTCTGGACGGAGGAGGAGAAGATTCGGCTGCCTACATCTTGCTCTACAGGTCAGTCCCGCCACCTTTTGTCTTTCCTCTTTCTTCTCACCTCTCCACCAAAGTCCCTCCTTGTCTCTCTTGTCGGAACGCTGACCCTTTCGCTTCGTTGTTGGCGTTCAGGTCGGCTCCTCTCGAGTAGGACCTCGGACGGACGGCACGCTGGGTGGTTGACGGGCTTACATAGAAGTCGATTCGATTCAGATATGATGAGACGGGTGTACAGATGGACGCGCGAGTCGAGCGCGATTCAAACGCGTTCCCAGAGCGAGATTCCTGACCTGCTTTGGGCGTAGTCAAGTTACGAGGGGATGTTGGTATGGTACGAGATGTGGTGAAGAAACCGTACGCTTCGATGGTTCGAGAAGGGGAGGAACCTCGACGTTGGCCGGGCTGAGAACGATCAGACGAGCCCTCCCTCCCTTCGAACAGCTCGTTTTTGAGCGTTCTTTTTTTCGTATGTCTCTCAACCCCTAGGGAGCTGCTTATTTAATCTCTGAGAGATCGATATGTAAAAGTCTATATCGACTGCGGTCTGTCCACCTTCCGGGAAAGGACGTTCGAATGCTCCGATGGAAGCGATCTCGAACCTCAACCACCTCACCTTCCCTTCTCTCACTCCTCCCTCCTTCCTTTCACACATCATCGACCAGGGCCACCTTTCGCTCTCTCCCTCTTCCACCTCTAGGAGGGTAGACTCAATCGCTCGAGGCGAATCTCTATTAGTTCGAACGGCGGCGACCTCCTCCTCCTTCGATGGATCCAACTCCCCCTGAGACCACGACCTCGTTCTCGTCGTCGTCGACTTCTTCGAGACGACGAGTCTCTCTCCCAGCTTCAGCTTCCTCCCATCCTCTCTTCTACCAACCCTCGCCACCTCCATCTTCCACCTCATCCTCCTCGACGGCGACTTCCCTCTCGAACCCCACCTACCATCCTCCTCCTTCAACGGCCTTCCTCCCTTCAACGTCAGCTTCTGCTACCTCCTCCTCCTCCACCTCTTCCACTCCCTTCCCGCCTCTCCCACCACCAACAACGACGACGACGAGGATGTTCGCAGCTCCACCTCCTTCAGCTCCCACCAGCCGACTCCATCAACGAGCCAAGTCGAGCGGGTACGGAGGAATCGAGGGAGGACAGGGACCGAGCAGCTCCTTCCTCTCGAGGTCAACCTCCTCCGGGGGACAAACCAGCAACTCCCTCCTCCCTCCTCTCGCTCCTCCCTTCCCTGCTACGACTCCTCCAGAACCCAGTAGTCAGAAGAGAGTGAGGAAGAAGTGGTCAGAGGAGGAGACCAAGCAGTTGGTCGAAGGATGCAACAAGGTCGGCTCTCAGCTCAGCTCGCGGCTCGTCAAGTCGGAAAGGTCGAGCTGACTTCTCCCGTTCATGTTCGTTCGTTTCCAGTGGGGAGTCGGAAGCTGGAGAGCCATTCTAGACGATCCAACTCTCACCTTCGAAGATCGTTCAGCTGTAGACCTCAAAGATCGGTGAGACTTCGTCCCTCCCTTCCCTCCGCCCTTCCCCTCTCCTCCCTCCTCCAGGATGAGCTTGTTCGTTCGACAGGAGACCTGACTTCTGCTTCCTCTCTTTCATTTCCCTTTGTTCAGCTTCAGAACCTACTTCCCTGTCGCCTATCATCAAGTCAGTTCTCAACTCTCCTTCCCTCCGTTCGCGCTTGAGCTCGACTCTCTCCCGAGCTGATCGAGACCTTCCTCCCCTCCGTCTCTTCCCTCCTTCAGCTCTACCCTGGAGCCAAGACCCACATTCCAGCTACAGCAGCAACAGATCCGAAACGAGAAGAGCTCGGACTCAAGCTCGAGAAGAAGGACGTCAAGAAGAAGAGACCGTTCACGGCTTCGGAGGATTTGGCACTCAAGGCTGGGTTCGATCAGGTCAGTTCTCTTTCCTTTCTTTCCTCTGGGTCGCGCTCGTCGTTCGTTTTGTTGGGAGAGAGAAAGACGAGTGGAACTGGACTGTGAACGGACAGATGCTGCTGGATGTTAACCAGAGAAGCCTGAGAGACCTTGTCAGAGGGAGAGGCTCCGAGCAGGGATCGTAAGGCCGCGAGAATCGAAGCTGACTTCCTCCCTTTCGTCCGTTCGCCTTCTTCTCCAGCACGGAGCAGCGTGGGCCAAGCTCTGCAAGGATTCTATATTTCAGGGAAGGAAGAGCATTGAGCTTCGTGATCGATTCAGAAACGTGAGTACTCCTGCCTGAGCCGTTTGCGGCCAACTCGAAGTCGACCAAGAACGAGAGCTGACCGAGGACGCGTTCTTCGTCTCCTTCCCAGGTCTTCCCCGAGCTCTACTCGAAAGCTGGCTTCAAACCTCGTCTCACGAGAGCCAAGACCACTCCCGTCCCCAACACGGTTGATGAATCAGGATCCCTCTCCGATTTCGGTCCAGCTCCCACTCCCTCCTCAGCTTCGTCGTCGTCTGGTCGACGCGCCTCGTCCGCGTTCGGATTCGCCTCGTGTCCTCCCTCTCGATCTTCAACCACTACCACCTCACCCCTTCCTCTCCTCGGACCATCTTCAAGTCGCTCGATGAAGGGATCGTCGTCGGTGGATCGTCGTCGGTCGGCCAGCGTCGTCGAGTCGTCGGAACCCTCCTCCAGCAATCGACCTCGTCGTCCAATAACAACCAGACGAGCGTCCTTCTCCAACACCTCCACCGCATCACATCCTTATCTCCCAGCTCCCACATCTTCGTCCACTCCATCAGGATCGTCATCGACCTATCTCTACCATCCACCGTCAACTCCATCCTCCTCCTTCTCCTTCGCCTACCCAAATTCAAGCCATCTCGCCTCAACTTCATCTCCACAACCCATCCACCAACCACCACCAGACCTCTTCCCATCTCAGCATCCAACTCTACCCTCTCACCCACAACCCAGCGATCTCCTACCTCATCGATCGTGGTCGAATCCGAATACCTCAAACCCTTCGAACAACGAACGCCAACCGAACGTCTTCGCGTCTCCCCCGACGAAGAACAACGACGACCACCTCTGGCTCGGAGGAGGAGTAGGATCAGGATCTAACCTCATCTCGGACGAGCAGCACACTCTCGGAGGTTCGTCTTCAACGTCAAGCTGGCTTCCCTCGCACTACGGTCTCCCAGAGGACTTCGGTTCAGATCTCGGAGGAGGGCCTGGTCTCCCATGGCCCTCAGCCTCAGATTCGGGAGCTCAAGACGGAGACTACTGCATCTCGGAAACCGGATCTTCAGCCACGACTCCAGCACCGAACACCTCCGTCTTCAAGTTCACCCATCATCCCACAGCAGGAGATCTCATCTACTCGTCGAACGCGAGAGGTCCCACGCTCTTCAACCTCGATCATCTCACCCTCCCAGCGATGGGCATGGATCTCGCGTCTATGATGTTTCCTTCCAACTACGCGGACACGTCGGGGTCGTCGTTCGAAGTGGATTTGGATCTAGATCTTATGTCGGACGGAGGAGAGTCAGCCGCGTCGATGAGATTGGCAGCGTCGAAGATGCAGATTGGACAACAACAGCAGCACCAACAACAGCAGCACCATCACTCCTACTCGGACTCTCAATCCCTCTCCTCCTTCCATCCCAACCACCCACCACCCCCTTCCTCCCACCAATCCGAGCCCAACCTCTCCTTCTACAACGGTCCCTCGACCTCCTCGCCCATCCCCTTCTCCTCGAGCCAACCTCTCATCCTCGGACCCCCTCCTCCCTCCTCCTCCTCGTCCTCTCGACATCCACAACCCCTCCAACCTCCCTCGCTCACCCACTCCACCTCTTCGCACAACCTCAGTCCTCCGGACGCCTACCTCCCACCAGACTGGTCCTTCGATCACCTCACTCGCGTCCCACCAGCTTGGTCAACGTCGACGACACCCGCGTTCGGAACGACGCAGGACGATATCAACCTCGATAGCGGAGGGGAGGGGATGGATAGGAAGCGGAAGAGGGTCGCGAGTAGGGTTGGGCAACTTGGAGGGGAGGAGAGTGGGTTGCATTGGTTGGATTTGTCGATGTTTGGGGTGGGGGAGGGGGGGGTGGGTGGTGGAGGAGGAGGAGCGGGAGGGGGTTGATGAGTCAGTTATAGTAGCGAGAACGAGGGAAAGAGGGAGGGGAGGAGCGTTTGGGGGGGGGGCTTCGTTTTTGTTTTTGTTTTGTGCTTGGGGTTGAAGGGAATATATCGTTTGATTAAATTGATCATGCATGCATGCTAATTAGGTTAAGACACGCGCGTGCAGGGAGAGAAAGGAAGGAAGTAGACTAGTCGATGGGGCCGTTTCGAAACCGAAGCAAGACGTCGCGCGCGTCGCTTCTCTTTCTCGATCTCTTCTTCTTGTTTGTGCCCAGATCATCTTTTTGCACTGGCTGTCTGTAACATACTAAACTTGAACTTACTTTCTCCGTCTCTGTGCCTGTGTTTTCTTCCCCCCCCCCCCCCCCGCTCTCCTTTTCTCGACTATGAGCGGTATTCGAGCTTCGAGTGGCCCGACGCTAGTTCGCACCAACCGAAACCGAGCAGTCTCCCGCAGTTTTCTTGGGCGAAGGAAAAAGAGAGAGAGAGAGAGATAAAGTGATGAACGATCATTGTCATCTTTTGAAGGTGGGTTGGCTGGGGGTTGTTGTACAAAAAAAAGTTCGCGTCGTCGAAGTTGAGTTGGGTTTCTACTTCGCAGCCGCGGCCTTCTTCGCAGCGCTCCGCGAGAGAGCAGCAGCGTTCAGGGAGTCGAGCATGTCGACGCTATCCAGGGAGGGAGAAAGCGACGCGAGGGAGGACGAGATCAGCAGAGGTTTTCGTCGGGTCAAAACGAGGGACAAGCTAGGAAGCGAGAGTGTTGGACTTACGTGGTGAGCCAGTCGACACAGGCGTCGGTCTGAGAGAGGGAGAGAGGAGGAAGAAGGAGGGTTAGGATTCAACGGAAGGGGAAGGGTGGAGAGAAGGGGAAGGAGGGGAAGAAGAAACGCGTGCGACTCACAATCGACACTCCGTACTTCAGGGAACCGTCAGCGGGCACGTCCTGTCGTCCAGCAGCCAAATTTGACTCGATCATGACACCGGTGATAGATGGCTCTCCAGCCTCGACCTGAGCAGCTACGCTGGCGACGACCTGCGAGGGGAAGGGCGAGAAGAGGGGTCAGCCAAGTTTCGAAAGTCGCGTCGAAGCGTTGTTCGTTCGACCGTCTCGTCTCGACCGAGAAGGGGGACGAGAGATGATGCAAGAAAGCGTATGGATATAAAGCGCACCTTGGGCTGATTTCGGTAGTCCTTCTGCGAGTTTCCGTGACTGGCGTCGACCATGAGGGAGGGAGTGATGTCGGGCTGGGTCTTCTTCATTGATTTGGCAGCAGCCTGAACGTCCTCGGGGCTGTAGTTGGGTCCGTGAGTTCCACCTCGAAGGATGACGTGAACGTCCTGTCGAGAGAAGGAGAAAGAGCGAAGTCAGCTCAAGAGAAAGAGCGAGACGGGACGAGACGACGCGAGCTCGTCCTCCATCGAGCAACGAGGCGACACGTCGAGGAGAGGTAGACGAACAGAGTTTCCGGCAGTCTTGACGATGGCGGCGATACCTGAAGGAGAAAAGAGGAGGAAGAAGGTAAGGATCTGCGAACAGAAGGGGCGAGAAGGACGAATCTCGAACGAACCTTGCGAAGTCATTCCCAAGAACGCGTGAGGGTGCGACGATGCTCGCATGGCGTCGACGGCCACACTGACGGATCCATCGGTTCCGTTCTTGAAACCGATAGGGAAAGAGACTCCAGAGGCGAGCTCACTGCAGAACAAAAAAGAGGAGGAGAAGGGTCAGTTCGAGGCGAAGAGGAACGTGGGAGGGAGGAAAGTCGAAGCTCACCGATGAAGCTGCGACTCGGTGGTTCGAGCACCGATAGCTCCCTTCAGAGGAAGTCAGTACGATGATACAAGTGCGAGTATTCTTGAGAGAAGGGTAGACTCACCCAAGAAATCAGATCGGCGATGTATTGAGGGCTGCAGAAGAGAAGAAAGAGAAGGGATTCAGCCCAAGCTCAACGTTCGAGTCCCTTCGTTTCGAGCTCAAGAACTCACGAGATGGTGTCGAGAAGCTCAGAGCCAACGGGAACACCCATGGAGGTGATGTCAACCAGCAGCTGACGAGCAATTCGAAGACCCTTGTTGATCTGAGAGACGAGAAAAGCAGAGAAGAAAATGTCAAACAGCGCCGAGTTGGAAAGAGGAAGGGGTTCAGCGAGCTCACCTTGTAAGAGTTGTCGATGTCGGGATCGCTGAAGATTTGATCAAGGGAGCAGGTCAGTGGGCGCTTGAAGGTATAGCGAAGGTATCTATGATCTCACTTGATGAGACCCTTCCATCCTACGGTCGTCCGAGGCTTCTGTAAAAGTGGGTGACGGAGGGAAGGGAAGGGATGGGAAGGTGAGAGCGAAAAAGAAGGATGATCAGCTTCTCCTCCTCCTCGCAGAGTAGAAAAAAGCTGAGACGAACCTCGAAGTAGGCCCTCATGACGAGAACGAGCCCTTCGTACTTGTCAATCACTCCAGCGAGCAAGGTAGCGTACTCGAGAGCCTCGGCAGGAGAGTGAATCGAGCAAGGTCCAACGATGACCAGGATCTTGTCGTTGCTTCCATCGATGGCAGCAGCAGACTCCTTTCGACCTCGCCCAATCGTAGCACGGGAAGCTTCAGGTACCTAGATACAGAAAAAGATAAGATAAAGGGTCAGGAAGGTTTGGCTCAAGGGAAGGGAGACGCTGATGGGAACTCACGGGGACCTCATGCTTCAAAAGTTGAGGAGGAATCAGAGGCTCGTACCCGAGAATCCTTTTGTCGTCGAGGCTGAACGCAGAGAGCACGAGTCAGGATGGGTTCGTAGGAGGGCAAGGAAGGTCCTGGAGCTCACTAGATAGGAGTAGTAGTCATGTTGAAGGAGGAAGGGAGGTGTTGGAAGTTGGCAGGTTGAGGGCAGGCCCAGCCTGTGAGTTTGACTTTTCGGGCAGCGAGGGCGAGTCACAAACGATCGAGCGCAAAACGTCAGTAACCTCGGGCAGAGGGCAGATTTCTCTTCGACGTGAGGGACTGCGACTCCAGGAAAGGTGGATGTGAGAGTGACGAGAAAAAGCTTCCTCCGAAGAAGCAGACGCCCTGAGAAATCGTCTCTGCACGTCGAACCAAACAACTCCAGTTTCCCTGTCCTTCTCGCCCAAGCTCGCAGACTCTTCAGTACGCATCTCGAACTCCCCACTCAAAAATCCAAGAGCACCCTTTCATCTCTATCCACCAAGCCAAAACAACCTCGTTAAAATTAACCATTCAAGAAACGAAGAAAGCAACCAAGAAAAAGCGACGCGTCCGACCCAACCTCACCCCCAACCCCCGTCCTCCCTCCCTCCCTCGATCCAGGTTCCTCCCCACCTCCCTCTCACCCACTCCCCCACGTACTACACCGCACCCTCCCCCATCTCACAACTTCCCCTCCATCCCACTCCCACTCGCAATCACTCCTCAGCCTCTCTTCGACTCTGCTCTCGCTCTCCCTCCCGTCGACGTCGACGTCGCTCTCGAACGCTTCCCATTCCGATGGGAACGAACGCGGTCTCTCGTAGCTTGACTGCGCTGAAGAGACTGATAAGGAGAGCGTTCGTGCATCTCCTCCTTCGTGGATGGTTCTCCCTCGCGTCGTCGTCCCCGAGCTCAGATCTGAGGCGCTGCTGGGTCCGACTCCTGAGAGGTGAGGGGTTTGAGGAGGGTTGGGTGTGGCAGGGAGTGTAGAGGAGTGAGGTTTGGAGTTGGAGCAGTTTGGTTTGGAGGAGGGAAACGTCGATGAGGGGGACGTGAAGGATCTGGATTGAGCGAGGAAGGGTGGGGAGTCGATTGGTGTTGGAGGTAGGGCTTTGAGTGACCTGAGAGAAGAGGAGGATGATAATTTGAGAGAGGGAGAAACGGCGGCGGTGGTGGGGATGGCGACGCGAAGTCGATTCGACGCGTCGTTGTCGTTCGAGACGACGCGATTTCGGTGAGAAGGGTAGGTGGTTCGAGCGAGAGCGTCGAGTTTGGAGGAGGCTGGCGAAGTACTGTTCCGCGTTCGAGGTGGTCGATAAGAGTCGAAGGGAGGAGTGAGAGGGAGATGGAGGGATGGTGCGACGACGGCGACGGTTGATTCTTCTGCTGGTACACCAACTGAGATCGCCAGATTTGTGACGCGTGTTAGCTCGTGGCACCCCCACTTCTCATCCTTTGTTTACCTCCTGAGATCGAGAAGCTCACCAAGCTCAAACCCAACTCCACCCACCTCGGTTAACCCAACTGTCGGTTCTCCCTCCCACTGCCCCCTTCTTCTTCTTCCTTCCATCACCGAACGACCTCCAAAAAGTCCCACGAAAAACCTCCATTGCTGGTGATCGAGTCGAGGAGGATGGCGAAGAGCGTGGCGAGGGAGAGGGAGGTCGTTCCTTGCGAATGACGGAATCAAACCAAACGCGACGAGAAGGTCAGCTTCGCGTTTCTCGTTCGTTCCTTTCCTCGTCTTCCTCCCGCTTCGATGAGTCTAACTTACGTTTCTCACTCCATCACTCGTCGTCGTCACACTCTCAAGCACAGAATGAGCTTCCTTCTGTAGAAGAAATAATCAGGGCGAGTCAGCCAAACGCAACGACTTGAGCTCGCCTCGACTCACCTCTCCTCCCCCTCCCATCCTTCCCCCCTCCCCCCTCACCTTCCCTCCGTCCCTACTCTCCACGCTCTCCCTCCCAACCGCAACCTCACCGTCACTCCCACACTTCCCTCCCTCTTCCTCCTCCTCCTCCTTCAACACCTTCAAGCCCTCTCGTTCCTCCCCCTCGTTCGCCGTTGCACGCTCAAAAGCTAACCATCCTTCCAAGACTGAATCTCGTTTCGTTGCTCTTCTAGCACTCGCGAGCATGCTGGTGGTTGGGAGGAGAAAGAGGTCAGCGGGTTCGTGTTCGGAGGGACGAAAGAGAGGAGCGAAAGGGGAGGGTTCGGGACGTGCCTTGTTTCTTCTCGTCGTCGTCAGGGGAGAGGGAGAATGAAAGGGACCGAACCCTCGCGTGAGGACAAAGAGAAATGGGTAGGGGAAACGTGCATACGTATAAGTGGAGTGTGGAGAAACCCTAAGCGTGTGGTGCGCGTGTCTGTCTACTTGTAAGCGAGTCCTCGAACGAAACGAAGGAAAGGGAGGAGCGACGGGAGGCAGGGAGGCAAGAATTAAAGCGACTTGTCCTTCCCGTTAGGAGTGTCGTGCGAGTGAGCGTGGTCGTGGTGGTCGTGTTCGGAGGAGAGGTCGTCGAGGGACTCAACTTCCGAGGTGAGGATCTTGACCTGTGAAAACGCGACGCGACGACGAGGAGGAAGAGGGAGGGCAGAACGCGTCAGTTTATCGGTTTCATTTGAACGGAGAACGAGGGTTGGGAAGGTAGCGGGTGAATGAGTGGAATGAGTGTGGTTGATGTGGAGGTAGAGTCGAAGTGACGAAGGGACGAATGAAGGGAGAGCGCGGAACGAGAACGAAGCAGACTCACCTCCCTAACCCCCTCCTCCCCCTCCAACACCTCCTTCACTCCCTTCCCAACCCTCTCCACCTCCTCCAACCCCACCCCCTGACCCCTCCTCCAAACCAACTCCACCTCCACCCTCGCTCCCCCACCCACACTAATCCCTCTCACGCTCTTCAACGCCCATTCCTTTCCCTCGCCCAGCACACTCCCATTCACCCCCTCTCCAACCCCACGCCAATCATTCGTCTTCGCCTCCAGTCTCATATCCTCCACCCTGCTTCGAATCTGAGAGAGGGTCTCCTGCGGGCAAGACGCGTCGAGGAGGGAGAGGGAGGAGGAGTAGGCTAGTTTGGAGGATTGGGTGAGGAGGAGAAGGGAGACGAAGATTCCTCCTAGAGGGTCGAGGATAGGGAGACCGAAGTAGGATCCGAGGATGGAGAGAAGGGCGACGAAGGAGGTGAAGGCGTCGGAGCGGTGGTGGAGCGCCTGAGACGGAACGAGGGACGAAGGGGAGGAGGAGGGAAGGTCAGTTTTGAGTTGAGAGGAAGGGTGGATGGGATCAGTGGGAGGTTTGGGAAGCAAGAAGGTTTGGGTGGGAGGCGACGAGGTGGTTCAGAGGAAGCCCACGAAAGAGATGGCGAGCAAGGGAGAGAGAGCGAGCGAGCAAGAGTCGAGTCCAAGACCGAACGCGACGCGAACGAACGAACGACTTACATTCGCAACGAGCACCGAACTGCCCTCCTCATCCCCAACCTTCTTGGTAACCCTATACAACCACTCCTTCACCACCACACTCAGAAGTGCCGTCCAAGCAGCGTTCGGGTCCAGAATCCCAGCTGCGTCCACGACGGCTTCCGAGTGGGAGTGTCCGGCGTGCGAAGGGAGGAAGGTCGGGAGGTGAGGGAGGTGGGAGAGGATGTTGGAGTCTGGGAGAGGGAGGATCGATAGGAGCTGTGAACGAGACGAGCAGGAGAAGGGAGAGAAGGTCAGTTGACAGCGAAACCAAGCGAACATCGAAGGGAAACGAGAGAAGAAGGAGGGAGATGGGAGGTGAGGGATGAAACGAACATGGTACGAATGCAACCCAATCCCAATCGACCCCATCACGAGAATAGCCGATACAGCCAGCATCCCAGCTGTATCGAACTTGGCTAGGCCGAAAGGGAACAGCTTCGAAGGTGGTTTGCGAGACATGTTGCTGCACGAGACGAAACGAGAACCAAACGAAACGAGGTCAGCTCTCGTCCCTTTCCCTCCCTCCCCTCTCTCGGCTCGGTTCGACGCAAACTCACTAGCAGAACAAGGTGACAAAATCTCCCAACAGATCGGACGCTGAGTGACCTGCTTCAGCGAGAAGGGAGGCACTGTTAAATCGCCTGTAAGGGGGTTGGATTCAAACAGAAGGGAGGGAGGAGGTGTGAGCTTTTGGGATTCGAAGGGTTTCGTTCGACGAGAGGAGTGAGAGGAGAGCATGATGGGAGGCGATTATATGCGCTCGGAAAAAGAGAAGAAGAGGGATCGAGAAGAGAAGAGAAGGGAAGAATGTAGATGAATGGAGAGCGGTCGAGCTCAACGAGACGAACGAATGAGCTCGCACCCGGATCGAGCTCGAGACTCCTAATCCCACCCTCCCATCCTTCGTTACGATGAGCTATGTACGACGCATGTAGTCCCCTCTGTCTCTCTTTCCTCCTCCCCAGCTCTCTCCCCTGGTAGCTCTCTCCCTCTCTCCAAGCTTCATCCGACCGCCCCGTCCCCTTCCCTCCCTCGTCCCTCCCTCTCGCTCCCCTTCCCTCCACCTAGCTCTCCTTCTCCTGCACCCTCTCAGACTCAGAACGGACGACGGACTCACCACCCAGCAAAAACCTTCAAGCCCGTCAAGCCCACGTTACTCGCCAACCCCAAGAGCGTGATCCTACTCCCTCGATCCCCTCCACCCGTGAGAGCTGCCTTGAGAGCATCAGGAGAAGGAACGTCGTGCGCGTGGGAATGAGTGGAGAAGAGCGAGTGACTGTGTTCGTGGGCGTGGTCGTGGGAGTGCTGCGCTTTGGGTTTGGAGGAGGGAGGCGGAGGAGGAGAGAAGGAAGAGGCCATGGTTCGTCGGGAGGAGATGGTTCGAGGAAGGTTGAGGTTGAGCGTGAGCGAAGGTGGTTTTGGAGGGGATCGAGAGAGCAGGGGGAACGTGGTTTGAAGCAGTCGACGGGTGAGGGTGGTCATTCAGGGGCGGGAGCGAGCTGGTTTATCTACTGGGGAGGGGAAGGGGGGCAGATCATGGATGGGAGGCGAATCGAATCTCAGCCTGAGCTTCGACGAAGGGGGTCAGACGAGCTGAGCTGAGCGCGGCACAGTCGCTGCGACGACGACGACGACGACGGGGGAAGGTTTTTCTCTGCTTTCTCGCATGAAAGGGGGGAAGCTGTACTCAAGAGCTACGAGAACGCTGTGGTGGAGAACTCTGACAAGGCCGAACGAAAAAACAAACCGATCCCAATCCAAAACAAACGCGTCCTCATCCTCCCACCTCACCTCATCTAGTCTTCCCCTCCTCAAACATCTCCCAAACACTCCTCCTCAGACCCCGAATCGCACTCTCCCTCTTCCGTTCGTTCTCCTCCCCTCCACTCCCCGTCGCGCTCGAGGGCGACGCTGGAGCCGAGGTGTTGTTCTGCGCTCCGGTGTGAGCTTGACCCTTCGGAGAGACGACGAGCGCGGAGGGATGAACGCCCAACCGTCTAGGAGGGGTCGAGGATCTTGTGGAAGAGGCCTTTTTGGTGGTATGAGAAGGGAGGGTGGAGCGGAGGTAGGGCGAGTGGGGTTTGGGGTTGATGCTTTGAAGAAGAGGGAGGAAGAGGAGAGGAGAGGGGGGGTGGTGAGCTCGAAGTTTCGACGGGTTCGATTTTGGAGAGTTCGCTCTCCTCCCTCCTCCTCCCAACCAGGGAAGGATGAAGGTTGAGCTAAGACTGCTGCGTACCCATCTTTACACCCCGTCATACCAAAAAGCAACCTCCCCGCTTGACGATCTAGGAAACTCTGGGACGTTGTTCGTGGTCTTCCTCCATGTGAGTCCGACGACGATGGTTCGAAAGGGTGCTCGAGATGGGTAGGTTGGGGTTTAGGTTTGGAGAAGGACGTTGGAGTTGGACTCTGCTCCAGTGCGCGGCGAAGATTGAAGGAACGGAACGAAAGGAGGGAAGGAAAGAGGTGAGCTCGAGCTTCGCACCCAAGTTCCCAACCCGTTTTCGTCGTCCTCGTTTCTCCTCTCCTCCCCCAAAAAACGTAGAAGCTGAACGAAACAACTCACCTTAGCCTCCGAGCCACCCGCACCACCCAACCTAACCCAACTCAACCTCTTCCCCAAACTCTCTAACGTGACCACAGCTGCATCCACCCCTCCTCCTCCCGATTCCCTCTCCGTCTCCGCTCCTTTCCCTGTTGACGACGAGAGGCGCTTGTGCTTGGGTTTGGTGATGTTGGAGAGCATGGTCTTTTTGGCGCTGTTTGGTGATGGAGATGGGTAGGGAGGTGAGAGCGAAGAGGGAAAGGGATGGGGATGGGGATGGCGTGAGAGGAGAGAGAGAGGGAGGTCGATCAGGAACGAAGCGACGAGAAGGTTTGGGTTACGACCTATGAGGTTGAAAGATGGATCGGATGAGGTGTCCGGGGGGCGTGAGGTGAGGTGGTGGCGCTGGGGAAGTGGGACTGGGGAGACCCAGGTTAGAGGGAGGGTTTTGAGGGAGGAGGGAAAGGGAGAGGAAGGAGAGAGACGCGTCGAGAAGGGCGTGTTTCGAGGGAAGGCGTCTCTCAAGGCGAAACGATGTGGAAGAAGGGAAGGGAAGGATGGGTGAGAGAGCATACATACGAATCGAATATAGTTTGGGTATATTAGGTCTACAGAGCAGAGCGAGGGAGGCAAAGGAAGCGAGCGAGGAAGACGACGTCGAGGAGGACGGCTCGTCGACTCGCTTCCCTTGCTGTCTCCTCCAGTTTCCTCCTGTCTCTCGCAGACGGAATCGGGACGTCGAGGTTTTGTTTGATGGTCGTTCGGGTCGCAAAATTCGTTTGGGGGTGGATAGGACGGAGAGGGTGAAGGGTAGGCGAGGCGAGTCGAGTCGAGGCGACAGAGGGAAGGGAGATGGAGCTCGATTAGTGGATGGCGGTTCCCTTTCCTCGGATGTCGAGGTAGGCTTGATCTGCTCCTGGAGGCTGATCGAAGCAAAGCATCGAGAAGAGGGCGTCAGCTTTGGTTTGACCGAAGGAGTCGAGGGAAGGAGGACAAAGTCTCGGACTCACCAGCGTCTTCAACACCTCGTAAACCTCCTTCGAATGGAACTGAAGCGTCGTCTTGGGATCCCTGTAGGGAGCTACGAGTCCAGTGATATCGCAGTACTTCTTTGGTGGTAGGAGAGATGGAGGAGGGTGAAGGGTGGTGTCTGTAGGAAACGAACGAAGGGGAGGAGGTGAAGGAGAAGTCGAGGTCAGCTCGAGCTGTCCCTTCCTCTTCGTTCCCTTTCAAGCTCAACAAATCGACCCAAAGAGACGCCCATACTCACATCCAAGTGCTTCTCCCAACTCTCCCGACTCTAGTATCCTCCTTGGACATCGATCCCTCTCTGCTTGAAGGACCTGCTTGAGGTTTCGAGGTTTCCCTTTGGCGTCCTTCTTCCTCTGCCAGTGAGGATCCTTGAACGGTCGAGGATGGTGGAAGAACGAAGCTTTTTCGACGAGATCCTGGAGAAGCGTGATTAAGAGGTCAGTCTCTAGGGGTATTGGGAACGAGGGAGAGGGCGTAGATGATGGAACCCACGATGGGAGCGGGAGATCCAGCGTGAGGGGGAGCAGAGCCGGAGAGGGGAGTTGAGAGTCGAGAGGGTCCCGGTACGCGTCCTTTCTTGAATTTAGAGGAAGACCTGGGAGGTATAGAGGGGGGTGGGTAAGCGATGAATGAGGTAGAAAGAGACATCAGAGCGATACGTACATCGTGAAGCGAGAAAATGAGCTCGTGAACGTTTGGAAGGAAGAGGTCGAGCTCGTCGAAAGACAGAGAACAGCTCTTTGGATGCGCAAAACGACGACAACCTCCCTTTCTGAGATCTATATCTTCGACGTAAGGCTCACTCTCGACCACGCTTCTTTGTCTGCCGTCGAGAACGAACAATCTCCAAGGGCGAGGAGGGACTCGTTGACTCTTCGTCCATCCTCCTCGAGCTCGCCTCCCTCCTTCCTCCCTCCCTCCCTAAGCTTCCCTTCCACCTTGTCCCAGATCTACAATCGATCTCAAACGTTCGAAATTACCCGGGTGGCACTTGGCCACCTATTTCATGGAGATAACACACCGTTCCCTCCATCTAACATCCTCAGCCTTTCAGAGAACGTCGAGATCTCACGCTGATGATCTCAGCTGACTTCCCTCTTTTTCCTTCGACTCTTTGACCTTTCTCCTCCCTTTCCTCCAACCACCATCATCGAGCCGACTTCTGAGCCATGCTAGCAACCACCATGTGTCCACCTCCTCACGCTGAACCTCATCCTATCGACCACAAGAAGGGTTCTCCCCTCTTCTCCCTCCCCTCCCTCTTCCGAGGACGACCTCGCTCCTCCTCCAACGCTTCCTCCGGCACTCGCTCGCCTTCCACCACCTCTCGAGACGTCTCTCCCGCTCCATCCATCGGAAGCACATCTTCCAAACAACGCGGAGGAGACGAAGGACGCTCTCCCAGCTCGACTCGACAAGCTCTTCCCAAGATCATCCTTCTCGTCGATGGATGGTGAATACGATGCATCCTCATCTTCTCTTCGTTCTCGCCCTAATTTGATCGCCTTTTTCTCTCATTCATCCACTCCCAGCTCCCCACCTCCTCTCTCACCCAAATCCAGAACTCGAGCTCTCCCCATCGTCGGACCCGGAGGAGCCCATCACTCGCCAGCTCACGCTCACTCTCCTCTCGACCCCGCCCACTCCCACTCCCTCGAATCCTCCCTCTCCCACTCTCACCTCAGCCAGTCCATCGACTCCTCCTCCTCCGACTCACCCACTCCCCTCAACCTCAGTCCCACTGAAACCCCTCCCTCGTCGCGAGAAAGATCTCCTCCACCTCACGACGCGCCCGTCAGCTCCTCGCTCCCCAACCCTCTAACCACCATCCTCTCAGCCTCACCAGACGAGACGGACTCGTTCGCCGCTCCTCCCATCGGCTCGTCCATCACGGATCCACATCGACCCAAAGCAGCGAGGCACGCGACGCCTGCTGTCGTTCATCCTTCGTGCGCGTCGACGAGGACGGCGAGGGGAGGGAGGACGGCAAGGGTTGGAGCTGGGTTCGAGGAGGAGAAGAGGGAGAAGAGGAGGAGTACGATTGAGATGAAGGTTGGGGGATGGGTTGAGGTTGAGCAGGATTACTGAGGAGGTGGGAGGGAGGGCGGAGAGACGATAGATGCTGTTTTGACTGCGTCTCGACACGTTCGACAAAGCAAGCAAGAGGAGCTGTCGGCTGGAAGATCCCCAGCTTTCCTGAGTATAGCATCAACATCTCGAAACTACAGTATTCCCTCGAGTGTGGAAGAGCTCGAGCCTGATGCAGGATTTTCTTCCCTCGGCTCAGCCTCACGCGTCATGTTTCCTTCCGACGATCCTTTCGTTCCAAGGCTGCCTCGCATTTTGAACCTGTGCCGAGATTACTGAAGATCTCGTAATGAATCACAGCCTTTCTTGTCTCCTGTCTTATCTGCCGGCTCGCGAGAGAGAAGAGCTTGGAAGCGAGCGTTAGTCACAGCGTCGCTTGCGGATTTCAGAAGCGTTGAGCGAGGGAGGTTCATTCTTCTCCCTCGCCCTCGCTCTGTCCTGTCAATTCTTCGTTTCAGTCGCCAACTTAGATAAACAGCCTCCTCGTAAGTTGCGGTGCGAAAATCTTCAGAACTCAGCCTCTCGAAGAGGAGGAGGAGAGCACGCGGAACGCAAACCGGAAGCGACGCGGCAGCCGAGGCGACTGGCAGCCATCATCGCCTCCCTTTGCCTGCCTGAAAAACCTGGCAAGCGAGACGATCTTTCCTGTCTTCCTTCCTCCAACCACCACATCCTCTCTCCCTCTTCCTCTCATCTTCACTCCTACAAGCCCAATCCGACTCCAACCCGAACCCAAACTCCTCCAAGCCATGCTTTCCCTCTTCCCCACCTCCCTCTCCGTCTTCAAAGACTCCACCACCCTCCTCACGACCGACCTTCTCGACAAAGCCTCCTCCCTCTTCGAACCTCTCTCTCGCTACTCCTCCAACTCCTCCGAAACCTCAATCTCATCCATTTCTACCACCTCCACCTCCACTTCCTCGAACGTCCAACCCCCTCTCCCTCTCATCAACCTCCTCGTCCTCTCGCACACCTCTCCTCTTCGATCTTCCTCGCAGCGGAAGAAGGCTCACAGTCCCAGGCCCACGCCTCAGAGGAAGGACACGCCGATGTATATCAATCCAAGGGAGAAGGGGTTGAAGAAGGTTGAGCTGAAGGCGGGAGGGTGGGTCGGGGTGAGGGAGGAGGGGGAGTAAAGAGATCGACCAAACGAAGTCTCTCTCGAGAGGTCAGAGAGGATATCAACAACAACCATCTTCACCTCGCCGAGGACTCAGCACCTCGTCGTTTCGGGATCGTCGAGTCAAACGGAGGACGCGTCGCGGATCGAAACGGGACTCGCTTTCGCTCGGCTGGAGTCCTCGAGATTCTTCTCCTCGAACGGTAGCTAAGCTCTGGGATGTATAGTCACTTATCTTTGCGTTTTTGGGTCGAGTGGCAAGAGCCGGTGAGCGAGGATGGGCGGGGAAAGGGGGACGGAAGGGTTGCTGGGTCTCGACGCGGTCTCGTTTGGTCCTCGATTTACCTTTCATCTTTATTCTAGGTACTTTATCATACGCGCTTTTGTGCGATATAACTACTTTACCCGACCTCGAAGATGCGGCGAGAAAAAGCTGAATTATCAGATCACCGCTCGACGCGTCGCGACGCGATGGAAATCCCACCTCCCAGGAGCGTGAGGCTCGAGGACAAGATCAAAACGAGCGCGAAAATATTTATAGATAAGGTGATTCGGAGGAGATGAAGAAAGAAACAGAACCCGCCGAATCTCCTCTCATCTCGTCCTGACTTCCCCGTCCTCTCTCTTCGTTTCGACATCCTCCTCTTCCTCCAAATCTACTTCCATCTGAGGCAAAGAGTACTCATCTACCGAATCCGGATCGTAAGTCCCCGTCGAGATGGAAGTGACGTGTCCTGAAGGCAGAGTCTGCACAAAGTCAAGCTCGGGAGAACGAAGCAGGAGGCGAGCGGCGAGTTCGCTTGGACGACGAGGACGACGATTCGGTGGTAGAGCTGGCGAGGGAGGTCCTTAGATGACCTGCGAACAAGATGGAAAAAGTCAGAGACGGGTTCGAAGGAGAACGAAAGACGCAGCAGGACGGAACTCACGACTTCATTCCCGAGTCTCACCAACCCACTCGACACTCTCTCCTCGACCTCGATGCAGCTCTTCGTCTCGACCGTCACTCCCCAACTTCGAGTGTGATCCGCTGAGGTCGCTCCGCTTGACGACTTCTTCCGCTTCCCAGAAGAGGAAGAGAAGAACCTTCCACTCGACGCGAAAGGAGATCGCCGACGCGATTTCGGCGAGCCGACCTTCGTTGACGCTTGTGACGTTGGAGGCGAGGGAAGTTGAGGGGGAGCGGTCGATGATCGGGTGGAGGATGGACGAGGTGATTTGTTTTGGTGAGAGGGGAAAGGGTGAAGTCGAGCGGCGTCCAGGTTTGCTTGATAGGATCGAGCTGCTTCGCGAGGAGAGGTGATGGAGGAGAGGCAGGTGATGGTGATGAGGCGAGGGAGACAGAGAATGCCGATGTCGGTCCATCTGAGCAAGATAGAAGAGGGAAGAGGAGCAAAAGGTGGTCAGGAAGCGCAACGAAAGACCTGTTGAGCAACGAGGAAGTGGACGTACGACGCGACCGAGAGGAAGTAAAGGAGAAAGGACAGCGTTTGGACGACGAAGAGGATGAAACCGTTCCGCATGGAGTTGAAGATCATGAGTTGAAGAAAGCTGGAGGAAGAGAAGGGAACGGTTGAGTGAGCGATGGATGACGGGATCGAGCCACTCGTCAAAAACGAACTGACCTGTTTGATCGCTCATTTCCGGTCTGATTCGAAAACGAGAACGTTGATCAGCGCCTGCAGAGCGGGTCGGTAGAAGGAAGATCCGAGATAAACAAACCTTAGCTCTGAGGCATCGAGGGAAAGAAGGAACGACGACGCGTCAACGGGCGAGCTTCGATCGAAAGCAAAGAACGAGGAGCTGAAGCTCACCTTTGCAGATCGAAGCACAACGAGCAACATATAAGAAGGTCGGCGATGATTCCAACGAGGAGCCATATTACCTGACGAGGAAACAACGAGGAGAAGTCAGCGTTCGTCGAGCGACCGATGGAAGAGCGAACTTAACGAGAACGTACTTTGAGGAGAGGGTAACGAGCAGATCCGAGCAGACTGAGTTTGTTGACAGCGTTGAACTGGCGACTGTGGGAAGAGATAAAAGGGTCAGACTCTGATCAAGACGCTCGAGATCGCGCGCGAGGACGACTTACAAGTTCGAAAAGTGATTGAACTCGGCCTGCATCCCAAAACCTGCTGAGAACGCGAGGAGAGCGAAGAAGGTCTTGACTCCAGCTGAGACGAATCGACGCGTCCGATGGGCCGGTCCGTCGATAGCTCGAGAGAAGAGGAAGCTGCGTCCGATAAGGAAGAGTTGGGCGACGATGGAGATAAGGATCGAGCTTTGCAACGACGACGCGACGACAACAGACTGTCAGCCACGACCGAACTTTCTTTATGCAGCGTCAAAAGGAGTTGAGACTCACACGGAACCCATCACCAAGTCCTCCTTCCTCTTCTTGTAGTTCCCCAAGTTCTTGAGATCTCCGAAACCAAGCCCGAACGTCTTGATCTTCTTCGAAAGGTCGAGAACCATGAGGAGCATGTTCAGAACGACGAGCAGGATCACAGGTCCTTTGATCCACCCTGGAGAAGAAAGATAGATATCAGTTTCTGATTCGAGTCGAGACTGGAGGGAAAGAGGCGGCGAATCGAGCTCACATCCATCGCGAGCGAAATAGCGCCGTCGATACGAAGCTGCCTGTTCGAATCGAGAACCGAGAGCAGATCAGTGTTACGTAGAGCGACTTCGTGAGTGAGCGAAGGAGGACTGAAACTCACCTGCACCATCACGATCCCACACATGAGCTGAGAGAAGTACGTTCCAATCACGACGGGGACGAGGAAGGGCGGAGGTCGTCTGGTGCACTCTTCCGCTCGAGAGAAGAGGTCAATCGACGAAGAGATCGATGGATCGATGGGTGCCATTCCCGAGATGCGAAGGAGAGAGAACAAAGGATAAAGTGGGGATGCTGGTTGATGTAGGAAAACAGAAGGAGGAGCGAGGTGTGAGTGAATGAACGGGCATTACGGGAAGGAAGGATGAAACTGAAACTCGCCTGGCAGATCGAAAAACGCGCGTCGGACGCCGAGATGAGGGAGAAGTGTTGTGCCTGAGCTGGCTGGAAGCGAACTCCGAGTCAGTTCCGTCTCGATCCCTCAGCTTCACTCGTACCGGCGACTGGAAAAGAGAGAGGATCGAGCAGAGACTCGGATCTTTGAGAGGTCGAGATCGCGAGTTGTCTCCTTCTCTGCCCGCGCCTCTTCCCATCCAACTCTACCGCTCCTGAACGTTCCCGACCACTGCGCCTTGCAGATGCTGGGCGAAACAAGAAAAGAGGGAGGGAAAGGTACCTCGGTAGCAAAATCAGGCACGTCGTCGAGCTGGAGATCGAGTCGGAAACTCGGAAGCGAACGAAACTGTACGGGCTGCTGTAAAGCAAGCTGCTGAAAGAGGAGATAGAACGTCGAAATCAGTTCTCCTTCACCAGAACTGGCAGATACGTAACGAACATGGAGAGTAGGGGACTCACCAACGCGATGGAGTGAGCGACGACGCGATCAAACTCAAAACTCGTCTCGTTCTTCCGACACGCGCTTCGACTCTGAAGAACGAGGGACAGAGCAGGGTATGACGGCAGCGAGAACGTGCTAGCCCCTTGAACCTCGTGCTGAATGAAAGGATGGAACACAAAGAGGCATTCATCTGAGAGAGACGAACGAGAAGAAGCAGATCCGAGTCAGCTCGACGCTATTCGTACCCAGTGGACGAACGAAAGAGAGCAAGACTCACATAGTCGTACAGATGGAGTCGATGAGGAGTTGACGATAAGGACCGCCACAGTGAGCGTGTAAATGGGTTGTGAAGCGGATCGCAGGTGAGTCGTAGAACTGATTGAAAGGCGGACGAAGCGGACGTGTCGATGTCCGTCAGACTTCGCTTCGAAGCGTCCCTCTTGGGAACTTGATAGACTCACAGCGTCTTAGCGAGGTAGATATTGAGCGGAGGTAGGCCTGCAAAGGAAGTATCGGCCCAGGCGAAGGGTGAAGGGATGAAAGCGACGACGGCAGGCGAGAAGGCAGACGCGTTGTTGCGTTCGGCGGAGAGCTGGATGAAAACGAGAGCGAAACGGGAGTCAAGTTGAAGAAGATCGAAGAGATCGTCACGAGTAAAAATCGTAGTGCTGACAACTCACCTCAGTCCTCCAGCTCGACCACGAACAGATTCCTCCACCTCTGCTTCATCACCGTTCGCAATCCTTTCTCCGTCTCCCTCCTCTCTTCCTCCGAGCAAACGATGAGGACGATCGACCCCCCCCTGCATCAGATCGAGCCCGAACGCGGAGTTACGACTCATGAGGACGTTGAGAAGCGAGGAGGGATGGTGCCAGGTGGAAGGGAGGAGGGTCTCGACGTGAAGGCGAAGGACTCGACGACGGTCGAGGGTGAGGGCAGGCAGAGATCCGAGAGAGTCTGCTCTTCCGACGGCCAAGCTGAAGGGTAAGCAGCCCTTGAGGTCCAATACCTGGATCCTCGTCCACGCATTGAGGCGAGAAACGGCGAAATGAACAAAGAATTGAGAGGTGCGATCGCGAGGGAACGTGGCGACGAAGAGTCGAGTTGGGTTGAGATGAGGGAAGAGGTGGGAGTAGAGAGACGCAAAAATTTGAGGGGCATGGAAGTGGGTGCATGTGGTTTTGATACTGTCGAGAGGGATGGGCTTCGAGTTGACCATCCGAGAGGAGGAGAGCTTGATCACCAAGCCATCGGCGTCGCGGGTCGTCGAGGGAGGGACCGTGGCTCTGAAGTGGAGGGAGAGGGTTCGGATTTGGAAGAGGGAGAGGAGCGTGTTGATTCGAGATGGAGTGGAAGTCTGGGAGTAAAAGAGAAACAGGTAAGTGAGCAAAAAAGGCTAGGAGTAGAAGGCGAGACGAGGACCACAGGCGGATGCAAGCTCACGTTCCTCACCTCTTTCCTCTCACTGAACAACGCTTCCAACTGTCTATTTGAGTACACCTCGATGGTTTGGTAGAGCATTGGGGTGGTGGATGCCAAGAAGTCGTACGAGACTCCTCCAAGAGCGGCGAGAGTCGAAGGATCCGCTTCCTTGAAGACGAGGGCGAGGACATCCCATGGGAGTAGTCTGCGACGAGAAGCGAGCTGGGAGGAGGAAGCAGAAAAGACGGTCAGGACAGGCCGAAAGCATAGCAGTCTTGCTTCTCTCCGAGAAGCTGTTCCTCACTTCTGGCATCTTGGATGACGTCGAGCTGAAGACGAGACAAGGAAGGGAAACGGAGGGAAGGCGGCATGAGCTCGACCATCTCGTCTTCCCGTCTACTTTCCTCGTTCAGAAGGCAGCTGATCGACTCACATAGACGATGATTCAAAACGATATCCTTCCTCGGGTTCTACTCGCAAAAATTGCAAGAAAAGTCTGGGAAAGAAGGAGAACGGCGATGTTCAGCTTCGATGTTGAGCTCCCCTTGGTTCGATGCCAACCTTCAAGCCCCGTCTTCTTCTGCCTCCGCCCGCTGACACTCACTTTACGTTTACGATGTCGAGAAAAAGGTTGTGGCGACGCCCTGTCGAGAACGGCAGCTTCTGAAGCGAAGGCATGAAGAAGGATGATGGAAGTCAGACGCCTTCGAGGTCGAGCTCACGAAACGGAAGGGAAGAGGAGAGCTCGAGAGATCGGCCGGTCTTGACGACGCTTTCCTGCTAGACCTTTTTCGAAAAAAAAAAGGCTCTCGATCTTACGGATCCCTCGTAACCTCTACGGAGGATCAACTCTTGAAATTCGCACTTCTCGAAGGGTGACTCTTCGACTCTGGGAGCCGTCGCTCGTGAGCCGAATCTGGAGCTTTGATGACTCCCTTCCCTCGTCGAGCTCACCTCAAACCACCACCGCTTGACCCACCCTGCTCTCCCTTTCAACAACGCCATCTCATAACCATCAGCTCATGGCCTCAGCTCTATCGATCCAGGATCTGTTGGATCTCTTCTTGAGGTCGGAAGGAGGAGCAGAGGGAGCTGGAGAAGGAGGAGCTCAACGAGAGATTGAAGAGTGAGTCCCTTCGTCTTGGTTCGCGAGGTATCTTGGAGGGAAGGAGGGCCAGTAGGGGTACTTTATGTCTCGAGGAGGTCGGAACGTGGCAAACAGAGCTGAGAAGGAGGTGAGGATGAGGTTGGAGGGAGGAGGACAAGTCGTCCATGTTGAGCTCGACGATTTGGCTCCTCCCTCGTTTGACCTGGCTTCGCCTTTCTTCTTAGAGATCTCGACAGCTTCAGCTTACGAGGCTCGATGGCGACATAGTCTTCTATCTCATATTACCCGTAATCCTCAACCGCTGACCGTCTCGTCTCTGCCTTTGCTCCTTTTTCCTTCAGCCTCCCTCCCCTTCCCTCAGCTTCGAGTCTCACCCTCCCAGCCCTCCCTCCTCTTCCATTCCGATCTTCCATCCTCCCCGAATCAGGATCCGTCCTCCTACCCATTTGGTCTTCGCCGCCCTCGCCTCAGCCAGTCCCTCAAGCCTTCGTCGCTCCTCCTGCGAGCTCGCCCTTCGATTTCGACGAGCCCGTCGCTTCGGGTTCTTCTTCAGCTCAGCAAGCACCAGAGCTCGATCTTTTGATGGCCAAGCTCGTCTCGTAAGTCTCTTAAACCTCGACTCGTATCCCTTACGGCCAAGAAGCTCAATTCGCTCCTTTGCTTCGTAATCCAGCGTCGAGCCTTCGCTTCCCCTCCCTCACATCCTCTCCCTCCTCTCTGGCTCGCAAGGGCCCGACGACGTGGCTTCTGGACTCCTGGATACGATCGGATTTGACGATGGAGGCTGGGATCTGGTGCAGGAGATCATCGCTTCCGAGAGGGACTCGCTGGTCAGAGTTTTGAAGGACGTCGTGAGTCGCGAGGTCTCTTTTCGTTGACCTCTTCTCACCCCCGACCCTGATCGAGACTCACCCTCCCTCTCGTTTTTCAGATCAATCCCAACTCCTCTCAACTGCCACCGCCTCTTCCACCGCTCAACGACAACGCTCATCTCTACATTCCTCCCTCCAACCACGTCCCTCTTCGGCAACTGCTTCAGCAGGAGAGTTCGTCCTCGGCAGCAACGACGTCAGCAGCTGGGAGTTATAGACCTGGAGCTCAGATGCAGATCAAGGAGAAGAAGATCAAGAGGGCTGGTCATGGTGCGTGCTCGTCCCTCTCTGTTGTTTGAGCGAGCGAGAGACGAATTTGACACCGCTGTCGCTTCCGCTCTCCGCATCCAGATCTCTTCAACTTCGCTTCCTCGGACGACCCTTCCCACCCCCTTCGAGTGCCTCGGAATCAACAAGAAGCCGACGAGATGATGGCTGCTACGCTCAGGATGGCTGCGAATCGACCTCAAAATCTGCTCGAGGTCTGTTTCGCTTTCTCTTCTCACAATCGAGGAGACGCGTCGACTGAGCTGACCAGCCTGCCTCTTCTTTTCAACCACGTTCGGATCTAGGCTGCTACTCCCGAAATCCAGTACCCTCACGTTTACCAAGCTGCCAAGTCGGCCCTTTCGGGAATGAGCTACGGAGGACGGTTCGCTTTGCCTGTGGGCACGACGAGGGAGGAGTGGCCGGTGAGTCCTCGTATCTCTCTTCGCATCGACCACACGTCTTTGGATACTCACTAGGTCACTCGTGCTACCCTTCTCTCCCTCCTCAGCTTCACGAGGAAGGTACGTTCGCTCTCAGCAGCCGTCTCGCTTTCTCGCGTCTCCAATCACACTGACTCTTGTCTTCTCCTTTCAGTCGTCATCCCACCTTCCAACCCCATCCCCATCAAGACTTCGGAGCGTCTCATCCCCATCACGGAACTCGACGCTCTCTGTGCTGGATCGTTCCCTGTTCGTGATCTCTCCTCATAACTCATCGTCCGACTCGCCGCTGACCCTTCGCTTCTTCCCGTCCGCGTCGTTTATATAGGGATACTCCTCGCTCAACAGGATTCAGAGTATCGTCTTCCCTACGGCTTACGGAACTAACGAGAACCTGCTCATTTGTGGTACGTCTTCGCATCGTCTCCTCGCCTCTCCTTATCCTCGCTCAACCTAACCTCGGCGCGTCCTTTCCTTTCCTCCTCCTCAGCACCGACTGGAGCCGTTCGTCCCTCCCTTCTTACCCCCCCTCTCTTTTCCCACACACTGACCGACTTCCGTTGCTTCTCGCATTTGCACAGGGTAAAACCGACGTCGCGATGATGTCCATCCTCCGAGTCCTCTCCCAGAATCTCCTCCCTGGGGCAGGCAAGATCCCCGTCATCGCTCGAAACGACTTCAAGATTATCTACGTCGCTCCCATGAAGGCTCTCGCGGCTGAGATTACGAGGAAGGTCGGGAAGAGACTCGCTTGGGTGGCGATCAAGGTTAGGGAGTTGACTGGTTAGTTGTTTTCGAACCACTGGGAAGAGGGAGGGAGGCAGGAGGAGAGCGATAAAACTGACACGCCTTTGTGTTTGCGTCGCAGGTGACATGCAGCTTTCGAGGCAGGAGATTGCGGATACTCAGATCATTGTTACGACGCCTGAGAAGTGGGATGTCGTTACCCGGAAACCGACGGGGGAGGGAGAGTTGGCTAGCGTACGCTCTCAATTTCTCTTCGTCTCGTCCGTCGAAGGAGACGATGGCTGACCTCGTTTCCCCTTTGGCTGTTGCCGGATTCAACAGAAGGTCAAACTACTCATCATCGACGAGGTCCATCTGCTGAACGAAGAACGAGGAGCTGTCATCGAGACGATCGTCGCGAGGACGCTGAGGCAGGTGAGTCGTTCGAGCTTTCTTCTTCCTCTGTAACCTCGAGCTTCGCGCTGACTTCTCTATCTTCCATTCATCAGGTCGAGTCTTCACAATCTCTCATTCGAATCGTCGGTCTTTCGGCTACGCTGCCTAACTACGTCGATGTCAGCGATTTCTTGAGGTGAGCTTCCCTCGTTCCCTCGAATCCCATCAATCCTAAGCCTTCGCTGACTTTCTCTCTTTCTCCTCCCTTTTTCCTCCCTTCCCCCAGAGTATCTCGCTACCACGGTCAGTAGTGTTTGGACCGTTTGAAGCGAACGGAGATCTTGGCTGATCGTCCCTCGTCTCGTTTCCCTCGATCAGGTCTCTTCTTCTTCGACGCGTCTTTCCGACCTGTTCCTCTCGAGCAGCACTTCCTCGGAATCAAGGGGAAACCTCAGTCTGCCATCGCCAAGAAGAACATGGACGAGGTCGTCTTCGAGAAGGTGAGCTCTTCTTCAGACGCGACTCGCCTTCGATTTTCGTTCCCGTTTCGCTGACCTCCCTCCCCCTTTCTCCCCAACCACTCTTTCAACTCTCCTAGGTCGCCGAACTCGTCCGAGAAGGTCATCAGGTCATGGTCTTCGTCCACGCTCGAAAGGAAACCGTCAAGACCGGTCTCACGATCCACGAGATGGCTTCGAAGGAAGGGATCCTCGAGGAGTTCGACTGCTCTGGAAACCCGAGATGGGAGACGTTCAAGAAGGATCTCTCGATGAGCAAGAACAAGGAGATGAAGCAGCTGTTCGACTGTGGAATTGGGATCCATCACGCTGGAATGTTGCGGAGCGACAGGAACCTGACGGAGAGGATGTTCGAGAGTGGGAGTTTGAAAGTGAGTCCGATTTCGTTCAAATTGGTTCGAGTTCCTCTTTCGCCCCTTCGAAGGGACCACTGACTCTTCGTTTCTTTTCGGTCGTCCAAGGTCCTCTGCTGTACGGCTACACTCGCTTGGGGAGTCAATCTCCCGGCTCACGCAGGGGAGTCAACTTTCGCTCGCTCTCTTTGCCGTTCGAGAACGACTTGAGCTGACTCCCTCTTTTTCGCCATCTTCAGTCATCATCAAGGGAACTCAAGTCTACGATTCGTCGGTCGGAAAGTTCCAGGACCTCTCAATCCTCGACGTGCTTCAGGTTCGTCTTTCCTCTTCGCGATGTCACGACCCCGACTTCGAGCTGACCTTCATTTTCGCTTTCGACGACTTCAGATCTTCGGACGAGCTGGTCGACCAGGATACGAGACTAGTGGAGTCGGTTTCATTTGCACGACTCACGATAAGGTCAGCACCTTCTCCACTTCCTCGCGTGCTTCTTGCGACGAGCAACTCTGACGACGCGTCTATCTTCCCCTTCTTCAGCTGGATCATTACCTCGATGCGATCCTCTCCCAAGTATGTTCCACCATTTTTTGATCCTCGACCTGCCTATAACACTCGTACTGATCTATCCTTCCTCCTCTCAACAGCATCCCATCGAGTCCAAGTTCGTTCGCCCAGTTTCGACTTCCCCTCGGGCACTCATCTCGCTGACCGTCTTTTTCTTTCTCTCTCAGATTCGTCGCCGGTATGATCGACTCGATGAACGCCGAGATTGCCCTAGGAACCATCACCAACGTCAACGAAGCAGTCCAATGGATGGGCTACACGTATCTCTTCGGTGAGCATTCGTTCTCGCCCTCCTCCTCTTCGTTCCGTCGAGCGTCTTCGAATCGCTGACCGAGCTCGACCTTCCTCCCTTCGTTCCCTTCTCTAGTTCGGATGAAGAAGAACCCTTTCAACTACGGTATGCCTCACGACGTGACGGCCGACGACCCCCAACTCGGAAACAAGAGGAATCAACTCGTCACTCTCGCTGCGAAGAAGCTTGTCGAGGCCAAGATGATCGAGTTCGATCAGGTTACTGGGAAGATGCTGGTGACGGATTTGGGGAGGATTGCTGCCAAGTACTGTGAGTCGAGTCGAGTCGAGTCGAGTCGAGTCTTGATCCTCCCTCGCGTCCTCGAAACGAAACGACGAGCTGACCTCCTTGCGTCTCTTCTCCCCGCAGACATCCGAGTCGAATCCATCGAGGTCTTCAACGCCGAGTTCAAGCCCAAGATGACGGAAGCCGACGTTCTCGCCATGCTCTCGATGTCTACAGAGGTTCGTTCGCTTTTCCTCTTCCCTCCTCGATCGCTCGATGTAGTCGCTCGCTGACACGACGCCCCCTCCCTCCATTCGATCCACAGTTCGACCAGATCCAAGTTCGAGAGACGGAGCTTCCAGAACTGAAGCATCTCATGGATGACATCATTCCCTGTCAAGTCAAGGTGAGTTCCGATCTCGACGCGTTTCGAGCTTTGACCTTCGACGCGTTCGCTGCAAACGCTTCTCGACGTTACTGACGCCCTTTCGTTCCTTAATTTGCTAGGGAGGAACCGACACCAGTCAAGGAAAGGTCAACATCCTACTCCAAGCCTATATCTCGAAGGCCTACGTCGAGGACTTCGCTCTCGTTTCCGACACTGGTTTCGTTCAACAGGTTCGTTCTTCCTCCTCATCTTGGCCCTCAGATCGAATTCTCAACTGACCCCAAACCTCACCTTCTCTTTCACAGAACGCCGGCAGAATCATCCGAGCCCTGCTTGAGATCGCCATCAGTCGTCGTTGGGCAGGCTCGTCGTCGGTCCTCATGTCGCTCAGCAAAGCCATCGAAAAGAAGATGTGGCCGTTCGACCACCCGATGTCGCAGTTCAACCTCTCTCGGGACGTCCTCTACAACCTCCAACGGTTCGCCGACGACCTCCCAGTCTCGGATCTCGCCGCGTCGAACGCAGACGATCTCGGGACCCTCATCCATCTCAACAAGTTCCACGGAGCAGCTCTTCTCGCGGCGGCGAAGCAGTTCCCTACGATCGGGATTCGATACGTCCTCCACCCTCTCGGCCACGACCTCCTCGAGATTGGAATCGAACTCGACAGGGAGTTCGAATGGAGCGAGAAGGCTCATGGATCAGTCGAGCCGTTCTACGTCTGGGTCGAGGATCACGAGGGAGTCAACATCCTCCAGTGGGCGAACGTCCTCTTCCGTCCCAGCACCTCCTCCATCCACCTCGACTTCATCATTCCAATTCGCTCGGAACGTCCTCCTTCGGTCACCATCCGAGTCACGTCGGATCGATGGATGGACGCTGGAGATACCGCCTTCGTCTCCTTCGAGAACCTCGTCATGCCTCATCCCTCGTCGGCTCACACCCCCCTCCTCGACCTTCCCTACCTCCCAATCTCAACCCTCCGAAACGCTCCGCTCCAAGCCGTCTACGCGTCGGAGTTCGGAGCTCTCAACGCGATTCAAACTCAGTCGTTCTGGTCGACGTACCAAAGCCAGGCGAACGTCCTCGTTTGCGCTCCTGGAGCTTCTGGGAAGTCTGTGCTAGGAGAGTTGGCGATCTGGTAAGTGCATCAACTACTCTTCCGTGCCTCCTTTTTCTTCTAGCCCGAGCTCACTCCCTTCTTCTCGCCGTCGCGCTCTCGCAGGAACACCTTCCGACACGACGCTCAAGCTCGCGTCCTCTTCGTCACGGCTCAACGGCACTCGGCTCGAGACCTCGCGTCGCGTCTTCAATCGACGTTCGGGGAGCAACTCGGGATATCCTTCCCTTTCCTCCTCAAACCCACCGACTTCCAGGACCAAGGATCAGCAGCAGGATCGGTCTCCATCACTCATCCCCAAGCCCTCCTCGCCCGACTCTCCCACTCCCAAATCGACAAGTGGGCTCGAGACCTCTCCCTCATCATCGTCGACGACCTCCATCTTCTCGACGACGGATACGAGCTCGCCATCTCTCGACTTCTCGCCGCGTCGAAGGTCGCCGACGTTCGAGTCATCGGACTCTCCTCCTCCCTCAACGATCCCGTCGATCTAGGAGGATGGCTCGGAGTCGATCCCCTCTCCATCATCAGCTTCCGACCCAAGGATCGAGGATCAGCACTCTCAACGACGGTCCAGACGTTCAACATGCCTCACTCGGCGATGCTCTTCAAATCCATGAGCAAACCGACGTTCGACGCGATCAACGCCTCCCCAGGAGAACCGGCCATCCTCTTCGTCTCATCGAGGAGCCAATGCCTATCAGTCGCCTCGGATCTCATCACTCAGTCGGGAACGGAGATGGACATCAACGGGTTCCTTGGAACGACAGCGGAACAACTCGAGCCTTACCTCGGACGACTTCGAGATCGAACTCTCGTCGACCCTCTCCTCCACGGAATCGGAATCTACCACGACGCCCTCTCCCCTTCGGATGCCTCCCTCGTCCTCGAACTCTTCGCCTCGACGGTCATCGGAGTCCTCGTCGTTCCTCGCGAGGCATGCTGGACTCTCCCCGTTCAAGCCTCGACCGTCGTCGTCATGTCCACTCAATACGTTCAACTTCGACCAGGAGAGTCCACTCGAGGAGGAGATCGTCAAATCAGGAACTACTCGATGCAGGAGCTCTTCAAGATGCAGTCGTTCGCCGTCCAACCCATCCCTTCGTCCCTCTCCGCCTCCCCTCCTCCCACCGGTCGCTTCGTCCTCCTCTGTCAAGCCGAGCACCGAGACTCTTTCGTTCGCTTCCTCGCCGATGGACTACCCCTCGAATCAACCCTCCACAAGACACCAGCTCTTCGGAACGCCATCCAAGCGGAGATGAGAAGGGGAAACATCATCTCGAGGCAGGACGGGATCGACTTCCTCTCCCACACCTTCCTCGCGAGGAGGGTGCAGTCGAACCCCACCTACTACGACGTCGAGCCTGGAGGAGATGAAGGATACGAGGAGATGGAGGGATGGGATGGAGTGAAGGATCGACTGTCTCGGATCGTCGACGAGTGCATGCAGGGAGAGAAGGAGCTGTTCGACTCGAGGAAGAAGGAGGAGAAGAAGGCGTCGAAGGTCTTGGAGGTGGTGAAGGACAATTCGGTTAGACACGTACCTGGTTCGGCGCCGGTAGTTGAGGTTGGGAAGTGAGGTGTTGGAGTCAGAGGCGAGGACTCGCCGACGAGAAGGGACGCGACGCGAGTTCCCTTTTTGAGCTTTCTAGACATCTACGACGTTTGATCTTTACGCGTCACCATCTTTGGGTCTCCGACGATGTTCCTCGATCCCCATTTCTCTTTGCCTGCATAGGACAGCAAGGAGGAAAGGACTCACAGGTCGATCGGCGGTACCTTTGCCCTTGCCTCAACGAAAGCCAACCCGCTCACTCGGTCTCTTGCTCCCCTCAACGAGATAGAAACTGAACATATTAGATCGAGCAAGTGGATATTACGAAGACAGCGTCAAACTAGACCTAATTCCTCCCGCCTCCCTCCTCCTGTCCCCTCTGCTCATCAACAGCCTTCTTCGCGTCCTCTCCCTCGCCGTTGAACTTGTAGAACGGGAAGTCGAAGAGCAGGGTGGATTTGATGAACTTGGGAATGGGAGCGTAAATGGGTGGGGGGATGGGGATGAGGATCGAGGTTCGGTGGACTGGATGAAGATGAAAAGACCGAACGAAGACGTGAAAGGGATCAGCGAGGAGCGAAAAGAACGACAAGGAAAGGGAGAGGAAAGAACGCACGGTAGGTAGTGTAGTTCTTCCAAGTTGATCCTCCATCGGAGTTGCTGTCCTTTCCGTCTGGTGACGAGGAAAGCGAAGGGAACAACGAAGCGAGGTCAGTTCGGATTCTCGTTCGACGCGTCGGTCGTCGTCGAACGAAAAAAGAAAACTAAAAGACTCACAGCTCATCAACCAGAACTTCTTCCCCGCGCTCTTCTCCGCAAGCGGCATCCCCGACAGGAAGAGCAAGAGCGCCATCGTGAGGAGGGGCGAGAAAACCGCTGCGAACTGAGCCTTTCGGTACGAGGCGGAGAGGTCGATTCCCTCGTGCGGGATGGAGGGGGAGAGGCAGAGCATCCAGAGTCCCCAGTGGAGGAGGATCTCGCCAAAGTAGGGAGGATCTAGAGACGAGAGAATGGAAAGGAGCAGGAGGTCAGAAGCGGCAGGGCGTAGAGAGAGCGAGAGGGAGAGAGAACGAACGTCTCGACCACTTCCACAGTCCAGCCGTGCAGGGTTTGTTCTTGGGCTTCGGAGGATCGGCTTGCTTGTGTTGGTACTGCATATATGCACAGGGATGTCAGAACCGACTTCGCGAGGACGCGAAGCTGAGAGAAGAAGGACGAGCGAGACCTCACCTTCTGCCAATCCGAAACCGCTTCAACGAGGAACCCAATCACGAACAGTACGATCCCACCGACGTCGCGTCCAGTCCCGAAAGCCGGCTTGTTCGGAGCGCGCGATACTGCTGGGGAGTTGAGGATGACTGGAAGAAGATGAGAAAGAAACGAGAGGGCTGGTGAGCGAGCGAGAAAGAACGCGAGGAGGCGAGTCGAGACGAGCACCAACCCGTTGGGAGCGAAACGACCCACTGTACGACGACGAGGAAGGAAAGGTCAGCAGAGAGCGAGATAAGGAGGTAGGAGAAGGGTTGGACTCACGACCCAAAGGACCTGGAAGACCCAGAACCCAGCAAACTTGAGGAAATGACCTCGCATCTCGTCAAATCGACCGTCGGATTTCGTCTTGAGGACTCGGAAGAAGAGGAAGCCACCGAGTCTGGGATCGAGCAAACCCCAGTGAAAAGAAAGAGTCAGTTTGGGTTCGAGCCTATAGAACGGCGTTCGTCGGAGAGAAGAGCGAGCTCGGACGAGGGAGGAGGGGGGGAAGGGGGACGAAACGGACGGAGGGAGGGAGGATCGAAAGCTCGAAAGCTCACCTTATACTCCAGATCATCACGAACACGGAAGCGACGATGTTTCGAGCAGAGTAGGTTCCTCCGAGGGTGAGAGTGAGGAGAGCTGCATCCCTCAAGACAAACATCGAAGAGCACGGCGTGAGCTTCAACCCAAAACGAAGAAGGAAAGAAAGAAGGGAGGAGTCTGGGCTGAGGGCGAGCTCATGAGCTCTCTCCACTCGTCTCTCTACGACTCACCAAGGATGAAAAAGTTACTCCCACCCCACAGATCCGTGAACTTATCGACCTGAAGGGTATAAGCGAGGAAGAAGCCTAGGCACTGCCATGCTAGGGTGACGAGGAAGGTGAGCGCGAGAAAGTAGTCGTCGAGGTGGCCCATCGTTTGGTGTGGGCTGAAGAAGAGAAGAGAGGGTTAGGCGTTCGTCCTGAGCTCTATCAGGGTGTGATTTGGTGGGACGGGGAGAGGGGAGATAGGAGCTTACGATAGGATGAATAGAGTGGGTGGGTGTTTGGGAACAAAGGATGGAGCGAGGAAGAGAAGGGAAAGTCGAGCTCGGTGACGTTCGAGTTCACGGGCAAGGGCGAGGAAGCCGTCGATCGGGAGGGTTCAGATCGAGGAAGGTTTTCACGATGGTGCTGGTTGATAGGGTAAAGGCAAGGTTGTGATGTTCCTAACGGATTGAAAGCTCTTCTCGAAAGGAACTAGCATAACCTTGATGCAAGCGAAATTAAACAACAACAACAACAACAATAAAGCGAGCACTCGACGTGCTTCGTAGTCTCGAGCCTCCCTTTGAAGCCTTCAACTTGCCTGGCCGAAGATCCAACGAGCCCGTGCTGATGGAATTGGCCGCTGGGGGCGAACCATCGAGACATACCTCTGTCAGCGTCGACGAGAAAGAAACGACGCGTCTGGCTCACTTCTCTTTCGGACGCGCCTTCCGTCTTCTTTTCATCCTGCTGCTCCTCAACCCCGTCCTTTCCGCTGAGTGTTGTTCATCGGCTCTAAACCATCTCGTCCAACCTCATCCTCCTACCAAGCGTAACGAAGCTGCGACCGACGACCGAACCGAAAAGTACCCAACGTGTCGTCTCTATTACTCCCAACCCCAAGCGACTCTCCGTTCAGCCGTCTCAGCGTCTAGCAGCCTTTGATCTCTCCCCGAAGGAGGGCAGCTCAAAGACAGCTAGGCCCAAGGGGTGTCCAGGAGGGAAGCGAGGCGAAGAACAAGGAAAGCAGATCGACCGAACGCGCGTCTCGTTTCGTTTCGCGACGCGTCCATAATTTCCTCCTTCGCCTCTTAACGAGGCGCAGACCACCTCGTATGTTCCAGCAAACAAGTCTCCCCCAAGTACCCGCATCCTCCAGCTTCCAACGAGGGAACAACGCAGGGAAAGAGCTGCTCGTCGTTGATGGCTGGACGGACGAGAGGGAACAGGGGAGGGGAGGACGTGGAGGGATGGGAGAGGGGAGGATGGGTGGGAAGAGGGGGCAAGGGAAGAGAAGAGAAGAGCGAGAGAGAGAGCTAGAGATGACGGAAAGAAGAACGCGGTAGAAGCGAGAGAAGGAAGCGAGAGAGGGGAAGGGGGGAGAGAACGAAAATGAGGCTCCACCGACGCGAGCTCGCCTCGAACGGGCTAAGCTACCGCAAGAACTCAGAGGAGTTGATTTGGTAAGCCGATGTGAGAGGAAGCTCGAGAGGATGGAGTGACCAAAGAGAGGAAAGAGAGTGAAAGGAAGATGGGGAGATGGAGATGAAATGGGATGAAGAGAGAGAGAGATGGAGGAAGAACGGATGAGCAGACTCGCCGGACTTCGTTGAAGAGGAAGGAGGGGGGATGGAACGGGAGGGGAAGGAGGAGTTGGAGTTGGAGCTGACGACTCCGCTCTCTCTCTCCTTCGTCTCCGCCCCTCGAGTGAAGAGACACGGAGGAAAGGATGCTCTTCAACCTCGTCGTCTGCTCCAGCATACACGAGATGAGCAGGACTCTCAGGGATCGTCGTTGAACATCTGGGTGTGCTAGAGATCGTCGACGAGGAAGAAGGACGAGTGTGCGCTCCACTCCACTTCGTCCGTCTTTCCCCTCCTCCCTTCCGCTCTTCAATACACCCATCGCCCAGCTGAGAAGCGAGCCCGTAAGAGAAGGATATGAAGGGAACAAGAAGAGACGTACTACGAGTGACAACGACAACGACGTCAGCTCATCCGATCTTCAACGAGGGAGGAGGCGGCTTCGTTCGTTCGTCCGAGGAGCTGACGAGCTGAAGTCTCGAGGTCGCCACTCGTCGCACGCCTAACTCCTTCTGGAGAGAAAACGAGGGCGGAAGAGGAGAACCAGAAAAATGGGAGGCTGACGGTTAGTGGGAACGAGCCTTCTCTCGGGAGCAACCCACGAAACCCAAAGCTCGAGCTCACGTTTTTCGAGCTCCTTCCCTTTCCCCTTCCCTTCCAACGTCGTCAACGCTCTCTACTACCTTCCCCTTCACTCGTTCCCATCCTCGCCACCTCCACTCGATGCTCCCCTCCATCGTCCGACGAGCGAAACTCGCGCCCTTGAAGATCCTCTTCCAGGACAAGGTCAGTCTCCTTCGCTCTTCTTCACCTTCCTCGTTCAAGCTCACGAGCTTCCCTCCTTCCCTCGCTGACTCTTCCTTCGCCCTCCCTCGCCCTCGTTTCTCGCTCATTCCTCAGAGCATGTTCGTAATCGACAAACCAGCAGGTCTAGTCTCCCAAGGAGGGATAGATCACGAGCGAGCTGCGAAAGGAGTGAGTAGGCGGTCGCACTTCCTCTCTCTCTCTCTCGCCCACCTTCCCTTACTAACCCTTCCCCTCCCCCTCTCCCCTCCCCCCAAACCCCACCCCCCCTTGGCGCAGGAACCCACGATCGAAGACCACTTCTACAACCTGAAAACCCGTTTAGAACTCACCCCCGACCAGTGGATCCGGAACGTTCATCGACTCGATAAATCCACCACGGGGCCGTTGATCCTCGCGACGACCGAGACGAAAGCGAGGGATTTGTGTAGGCAGTTTAAGGAGAGGGAGATTGAGAAGAGTGAGTGCGAGCGACCTGTTGTTGATTTTGGGAGAGGTTTGGGGGAGGGAGGTAACGAGGAAACGAAGGGAGGGAAAGGTGAGCTCGACCTCAAACTGACTTTGTTTTCCTTCGTTCGATATTGCAGGCTACATCGCCGCCATCTCACGCTACCTTTCACCTGAGGAGCGAGCTCAGGAGGGCGAACACGTCGGGTGGATGGAATCGGACGATGGACTGGTCTCGTTGAGTGAGAAGGGCAAGGTGGGAGCGAAGGAGGTTACGACGGAATGGGAGTGGTTGGGTGGCGATGTGAGTTCACTTATACAGTATCTCCCCTCTCATCTTCGTTCTCCCCTTCGTTTCGTCTCCATGCTCGCTCGAGAAAAGCAGCTCGACGTCCTCAGCGAAGGAGAGCAGATTGAGCTCGACTCGACTCGGACGAGCCGAATTCTCCTTCGACGCGTCCATCCTAACCCTCTTCCCCCCCTCCCTCCCCAACCTCTCCCTCCCTCTCCCGCCCAGAAAACCCTAAACATCTCCCTCCTCCGCCTCCGCCCCAAAACAGGCCACAAACATCAACTCCGTCTCTTCTGCTCCAAGTTCCTCCGCGCCCCCATCATCGGCGACCGTCTCTACCGATTCCCTTCCTTCTCCTCCCCTCATCGTCACCCCATCTCAACAGCCGTGCGACTTAGAGCGGATAGGATCCTCCTGCACTGCGAGGAAATCACTTTCACCCGTTTCGTCAAGACGAGTAAAGGGGCAGGTTTGGAGGTGGGGGGAAAGGGGGGATTGGGAGGGAAGATGGGTGGGAAGGGAGGGTCGAAGGGCAAAGCGACAAGAGTGAGGGAGACTGTGCGAGCTTCTTTGGGGAGGGACTGGGGGAGTGTTTTGAGTAGGATGGGGGAGAGGAAGGATTCTGAGACTGGGGTGTGGAAGACTGTTGAGGAGGAGGAGTGGGAGAGGGAGATGGTCGACGATGAAGAGTCGTCGTCGCTTGGTGCGGAGGGGGAGCAGGGGGAGGAGTTCGAGGTGACGATTGGAGAAGGACGACCACGAGGAGGAGGAGGGGAAAGGGGGGTGGTGGATGTTGATGCTGGCCCTAGGTGGGAAGTTGGGACAGGTGGGGGGAGTGTGAAGCAGGAGGAGAAGGAGGATCGAGGGAGGTTCATGAGAGGGGTGAGGTCGAAGAGGGTGGTGGGGTTTGGTGGGGTGTAGATATTTAGGGAGGGAGGGAGGGAGGGAGGGGGTCATCAAGTGCTGATGACAATTCACTCCTTTCTAATTGCGGTTGGGAAAGAGGTTGCTCGTGTGTATAGCCAGGGAGAGAAAGAGGAAGGGAGCAAGGACGCGAGCAACGACGCGACGAGAGAGAAACGAACGTAAAGCGTGTCTATAGAGCTTGCGAAGACGAGAAAGGAACAAGATGGAGGTACGAAGAGATGAAGACGGTGGGTATGCGTTTTCGAAAGGTACGAAACGGAGAAGGAAAGTAAGGAGCGAAACGAAACGAAGACCGATAACGAACAACCAAAACGAAAGACACGAAAACGCGAAGAGCATCTCTCTCCCCTTCCTCCCAACCCAAAGGAGTCCTAAGAAGAAGTACTCAACCAACCTCTAAAGAACCACACACCCCTTCTTCTTACTCCCACCCCCACCCCCACTCTTCCTGCTCCCTCCCCCGAACGCGAACTTCCCTCCTTTACTCATGCTCTCCCTCAACGCTCCCTCAAACACCTCCTTCACTCCCACGCCCGTCTTGCTCGAGCACTCGTAGTACTTTGCTCCGATATCCCGAGCGGCGGATTCTCCTTCTGGGCGCGAGATGGGCGTGGTTCCTTGGGCGGACATGAGGGAGAGGGTTTGGGAGTCTTGTCGGAGATCGATCTTGGTTCCGATGAGGAGGATGGGGGTGGATTCGAGAAAGTGGGTTATTTCGGGATGCCACTGGAGGAGAGACCGATCAGATGGAGGTGTTTGGTCAGGAGGTGAGACGACGTGAGCTTGAGAGAAGGGAAGGAGTCGAAAGGGAAGGAGTCTGGCGAGCTCGCAGAAGATCAGGCTCGTCAAGCAACGATGATCCCGCGTTCCGCTCTCCTCACCATCGTCTTCAGCTATCGAGCCTATTATAAGAGAGGGACGATGCACTCACCTTGTCCTTGACGTTATCTAAACTCGGTCGGTGGTTGACGGCGAAAACAATCAACACGACGTCGGTATCGTTGTAGGAGAGCGGACGAAGCCTGTCGAAGTCCTCCTGTCCAGCGGTATCCCAAAGAGCGAGTTCCACGAGCTTGTTGTCGAACTGGACCTGAGTTACCAGGTTCTCGAAGACCGTTGGGACGTAGTCCTGTAGGTGGGGAGAAGGGAGGAAGGGAAGGGAAGGAGGGTGGTCAGCTTCAGTTGACAAGGGGTAGGGTTCGATGCGAGCAGTAGAAACGATGTGATTGCTGAAGGAAGAGGTGGTGTAGGGGAGGGATGCCAAAGCGAGTCTGACCTCGCCGAGGGTACAAGCTGGGAAGGGAAGCAGAGGAAGGAGGGAGGTGACCCTCGAACTCGACTGAGCAAGCCACGATCTCCCTCCTCCCTTCTCAATCCTCCCTCCCAAGGCCTCTAAGCAGACGTCCCAGAGTTATATACAACCCTCAGAGCTCCCTGATCCAAGGAGAAGTCGCCCCCGAAGGTGATTCGCTCTCGAAACGAGCGAGATCGCTCACTCAACCATCCACCCCGTCCTCCTCCTTCCCTTCTCCTCCTCGCTCCATGCACCAACACGCCCCATCCTCCCCCAACGCAGCCCTAAGGATACGAAAGCGTAGACTCACCACAGGGAACCGATCGTACGCATACCTGAACATCATACAAAAGGGGCAAAAGAGCGCTTCAAGGTCAGCAGCTCGTTCGACCGTTCCTCCTCCCTTCTCCTTCCTCTCTCCTCTCGCCCTCTTCCTTCTGTTCGTACTCACACCGTCAACAAACAAGTCTTCCCACTCCCTCCATCCCCTACGACGACGAGTTTCCTATTGATATCTGGTTTTCGACGAGGAGGTTCCTGAGGAGGTTGAGGGTAGTCGTCGTAAGAGCGTCGAGAGGAGGACGTTGGGCGACGAGAAGGAGGAGTTGAGGTACCGCCGCCGTTGTTGTACTGCTATGGAACGCGAGAGCGAAGAGGAGGTTAGAGAATGCTTGTTCGGATGGAGGAGGAGGAGGGGAGCTCACACTCATTGCAGGCGCGAGGGATGGGGGAAGGGAGGAGAAGGTTGAGTGATGACGGTTCGAGGCAGGGCGAGCGAGGCGAGAGGAAGAGAGCCGCGTCTTTCTTTTCGGGTCGTAGTTTTTAGTTTGAAGTCGTTTGCGCGTTTCTGACTTGAAACGAGGAGAGGAGAGATCAGGCACGGAGGAGGAGAACAGGAAAACGCGTCGTGGTTGCGAGAAGGGGAAAGAGAGCTGGTTGGGATCTCTCTGACGCCTCGTCTTCTTTATCTCACCCTGTTAGCCTTCAATTCCAGAATTTTTACTCAAGATTGCTGACAGACTCGGATGGACTACTACCTCCTCTGACTCATCTCCATTATCTCAAGTGACGGACGGGGCGCCGAGGGAATCAAGAAGACGAGACGACGCGTTTCGACGAACTGACGAACACACCTTCTTCGATCCTCAGCTCGCGTGCCTCCCACTCGAGCATCGAAGAGCTGTCGAATCCAAGCAGCACGACGGACGATCCGTTCCCTTCGAAGAAAGACAGCCGTGTGAGAGCTAGGGAGACGAGAGCACGTCGAACAACCCCTCGTCGGAACCGGACCTCGCCGCAAAGATTTCTTTCTTCTCGCCGCTATCTTGAGCTCGAAGATGTCCTCACAGGGAGGAAGTGGAGAGAAGACGAAAGAGCGTGATTTCGATGCTGATCGTTGGGAGGGAAGGAACGAGGCCGAATCCAAGGCCGAGGAGAGGGACGAAAGTCGAATCGGCTCGCTGGCAAAGAGCTGACCTCCCAACGACTTCTTTCTCTCTCCTTCAAGACTTTCCTTCTTCAAGATGTGAGTACATTTTCCACAGAGTCCTCATCAGGCTCTTACTGACCTCTTGAACCTTCTTTTCTAATCTCTCTTAGGGCCAGCGTAGGGTGAGTCAAACGAGTCCCGACTTTCCCTTCTGTGAGCTTCCACGTCTGACCTCTCCTTCTCCTCGTTTCGTTCTCCCTCAGTATTTCCTCTACGGAAATCGACGATCTTCGGTTGTACAATCCTCTATCAGGATGGTTACATCTCTACTCTCTCCCCTTCCTGTCCGGCTACCCTCTCCTCGCGTACGCCTACTACATCAAAGTGAGGCCAGCTCCGTTCCCTCCTCCTTCCCTCCCTCTCTCTTCCCTTTGACCGACCTCGGCTTCACCATCCCTTTTCTTCCATCAGTACGACACCTGGATCAAGTCTGAAGAGTGGACTTTTGTGTATATCGTCTTGCTCGGATTAGGACACGCTCTCTCGTTCCTTCTCACTCGATGGAGTCAGAACATGCGAGCTCTCATCACTTGTCTCCCTGTGAGTCGAGTCTCTCGCTCTCTTTCTCTTCTCCTTGGTCTCTAGACCCCAGCTGAGCTTGATTCTCCTTCACCTTTGCAGGCCAAATCCCTCGAAACTGCTCAACTCATTCAAGTCGTCCCCAAGAAGCATCGAGGAAAGGGAGAGATCGTCCAGCTCTCGCAACGTTTCGTTCGTCCTCCTCCCTCCCTCTCTGACCTCCTTTTGTTGCTCGATCTAACCGTTGACCGCCGTTCTCTCTTTGTTCCCAGGCCCCCGGATCTTCCAGCCCAACTTACTCCTTCTCCTACCAAAAAGACACCTACCTCTACTCCGCCCTCACCGGTCTCTTCACTCCCATCCCCTACCCTTGCGATGCTCTCCCTCCTCTCTCCCTCTACCAGTCCTCCAAGGGTCTCGCCACCACCAACCCCGCCGACGAGTCAGCATCCGCGTCTAGGCTCCTCGAGGAGTACGGTCGAAACCTCTGCGACATCCCCATCCCCAAGTTCACCGACCTCTTCGCCGAGCATGCCGTCGCGCCGTTTTTCGTCTTTCAGATCTTCTGTGTCGCGCTTTGGTGCTTGGACGAGTACTGGTACTACAGTCTGTTCACGCTGTTCATGCTGATCGTGTTTGAGTGCACCGTCGTCTTCCAGGTGAGTCGCTATCGCAGTCCTCTCTCTTGGCTCGAAGCTCGCGAGTCGAAGCTCACCCTCGTTCCTCCCTTCCTTCCTTCACTCCTCGTCTTCTTCGTCTTACAGCGAGTCCGAACCATCACCGAGTTCCGAACCATGAGCGTCGAGCCCTACAACGTCAACGTCTACCGAGATGGAGCTTGGTCCGAGCTTCTCAGCGATCAACTCGTCCCTGGAGATCTCGTCAGCGTCGGTGAGCGAGCTCAGCTGCTCACCTCCCTCCTCCTTCCTTCCCTCGTCCCAATCCCCCCCGCCTTCTCCTTCACCCAACCTGACGTTTTGCCTTATCCTCCCCTCTCTTGCTCGCCTTCGTTCGCTCGTGCAGTCCGAACCAAGCCCGACTCCGCCATCCCTTGCGATCTCATCGTCCTCTACGGTTCAGCCATCGTCAACGAGGCCATGCTCTCTGGAGAGTCAACTCCCCTCCTCAAGGAGTCCATTCACCTCAGGGACGGAACCGATCGACTGGATATGAACGGAACGGATAGGAACAACGTGGTTTTCAGTGGAACCAAGGCGTTGCAGGTTACTGTTGGGGAGAGTGGGGATGGAAAGCTGAAGGGTGAGTCGTTCGTTTCGGTTCGCGATCTTGGTTGTATAGGCGAGGCGAGATGGAGGAGAGAGCTGAGAGTTGTTCAGGTAGCTGAGGGTGGGCTTCGAAGAGCTGGTCGTGAAGTGGTCAGAGCTGGAGAGGGCTCCTTCAAGGAGCGTCGACGAGAAGTCGAAGGAAGGATGGGGAAGGAGAGGTCGTGAGCTCGAACGAATGGGGATCAGCGAGCTCACACACGCGACACGACGACCCAGGTATCTACACAGAACTCCAGCTGACCTTCTCCTCTTCCTCCTCTTACTGTTATCTTCGATCCAGCTCCCGATGGAGGATGCCTCGCTGTCGTCCTTCGAACCGGTTTCGGTACAACCCAGGGGCAACTCGTCAGGACCATGATCTTCTCCACCGAGGCCGTCACCGCTGGAAACCTCGAGTCCTTCGTCTTCATCGGGTTCCTGCTCTGCTTCGCCATTGCTGCTAGTGCTTACGTTTGGATTCACGGTCAGTCACATCTCAAGTCATCCCTCCCGTCCTCTCGACGCGTCTCGAGCTCGAGCTGATTATCGCCCTTCGTTTCTTTCCTTTCTCTCAGGAGTCGAGAAGGGAATGAAGAAGTCCAAGCTCCTCCTTGACTGTGTTCTCATCGTTACCTCGGTCGTTCCGCCTGAGCTGCCTATGGAGTTGTCGATGGCCGTCAACGCTTCCCTCGTTGCTCTTTCGAAATACGGTTCGTTCCTTTCGCTCTTCGACCTCCCTCTCTCGAGATACGCAGCTGACATCTGCAACTCTTTCGACAGCCATCTTCTGTACCGAGCCCTTTAGGATCTCGTTCGCAGGACGAGTCGACGTCTGCTGCTTCGACAAGACTGGAACCATCACCGGAGAGGATTTGGTCGTGGAGGGAATCGCTGGAGTCAAGTGAGTCGCATACCTTCGCTTCGTCGCGTCTCAGCTCATCTTCGCTGACGTGGTTGCCTTCTTCCTGCAGCCCCAACAACCTCAAGGAACTCGTCTCGATCACGTCCAACTCCCGAGCTACCACCTTCACTCTCGCTTCGTCTCACGCTCTCGTTCTCCTCGAGGACGGTCAGGTCGTCGGAGATCCTATGGAGAAGACCACTCTCGAAGCTCTCGGATGGCAGGTCTCGGCTGGTTCGTGTCGTTTCCCCTCCTTCCTTGGTCGTTCTTTTTTGACGCGTCGAGCTGACCTTCTCTCCGCGTTCCTCCCCTTTCTTCCTTTCATCGTAGGCGACATCATCACCCCCAAGGACGACGTCGAGACTCTTCACAAGGCCCAGATCAACGTCAAGCGTCGCTACCAGTTCTCGTCCGCCCTCAAGAGGATGTCGACCGTCTCGATCATCTCGGAAGCTGGAGGAAAGAAGAAGACCACCGTCGTTTCCGTCAAGGGAGCTCCTGAGACCCTCAAGTCCATGTACTCGGTTATCCCTGAGCAGTACGACGAGACCTACAAGTATTTCACTCGACGAGGAAGTCGAGTTCTGGCTTTGGGAACGAAGGAGATGCGCACGATGACTAGCCATGAGGTGAGTGGACCTTCTTCTCTTGTAGAGGAAGAAGGACGTGATCGCGGTGACGAAGAAGAGGAACGAAGAGCTGATCTCGGTTCTTTGTCGTTTTCGCCTCTCAGATCAACAAGCTCGGACGAGATCAAGTCGAGGTCGGACTCACTTTCGCCGGATTCCTCGTCTTCCACTGCCCTCTCAAGCCTGATGCCGTCGAGACTCTCAAGATGTTGGCCGATTCGTCTCACCGAGTGAGTCTTTTCCGTCTTTCCTGTTCGTCGAGTCCTCGAGAACGGCGCGTTCTGACTTCGAGTTCTTCGCGCTTCGTTTTCTGTCAGTGCGTCATGATTACCGGAGACAACCCTCTCACCGCCGTCCACGTCGCTCGAGAGGTTGAGATCGTTGATAGGGAGGTTCTCATTCTGGATCTTCGTGAGGGACACACCTCGGAAACGGGTGAGTTCGCGTTCTTGTCGGTTGAATTCCGTCGCGTCGCGTCTTTCTGACTCGTTCATTCGCTTTTCTGCGCAGACCTCGTTTGGCGATCCGTCGACGAGTCGATCATCATCCCCGTCGATCCTTCCGCTCCCTTCGACAAGCAAATCTTCGCCGACTACGACATCTGCATCACCGGAGTCGCTCTCAAGCAGTACGAACACCTCCCTTCTTGGCTCGATCTCGTCCAACACACCTGGGTCTACGCTCGAGTCTCTCCCTCCCAGAAGGAGTTCATCCTCTCCACTCTGAAGAACCTCGGCTACACCACTCTGATGGCTGGAGATGGAACGAACGACGTCGGAGCGCTCAAGCAAGCTCACATCGGAGTCGCCCTCCTCGACGGAAGCATGGACGACCTCAAAGCCATCGCCGAGTTCCAGAAGAACGAGAGGATCAAGAAGGTCTACGAGCAGCAGGTCAACATCTCCTCGAGGTTCAATCAGCCTCCTCCGCCAGTTCCCGCGTCCATCAGGGACATCTACCCCGAGCTCGTCGCTGCTCAGCAGAAGGCCTTGGAGGGACAGAAGGTCGCTAGGAGGGCCAACCCTATGGAGAGGGTGAGTCTTCCTTCTCTTCTTTCTGACGAGCGGAAGGGAAGTCGGCAGAGAGCCTCGAACTGATCAACTCTTCGTTCGTTCCTCGATCCAGTTCGATCTTGCGTCCATCACCGACAAGCTCGCCGAAGTCGACGACGGAATGGAGCCTCCCAAGATCAAGCTCGGAGACGCTTCGTGTGCTGCTCCTTTCACTTCCAAGCTGTCCAACGTTTCTGCTAGTGAGTTCCCTCCATCCCCTTCTCGGTTCGACGTTCGTCTTCGTCTCGTCGAAACTGACCGCGTCCTCGTCTCGTCTTCGTTCGTCAGTCACCCACATCATTCGACAAGGTCGATGCACTCTCGTCGCTACCATCCAGATGTACAAGATCCTCGCTCTCAACTGTCTCATCACTGCCTACTCGCTCTCGGTCCAGTACCTCGACGGAATCAAGTTCGGAGATTACCAGGTTCGTCTCGATCTTCCTCTTTCTTTCCTTTTGACTCGAGCCGCCAATTGACCTCCTCTCTCCTTCACTTCGCTTTTTCAGGTCACCATCACCGGAATGCTCATGAGCGTCTGCTTCCTCTGCATCTCTCGAGCTAAGGTTCGTTCCATCGAGTTGCTCGCTGATGTCCTCGACGCGTCCCGCTGACTTTCGTCTCGTCTTTGTTGGTCTCCTCAGCCCGTCGAGAAGCTCTCGAGGGAACGACCTCTCCCGAACATCCTCAACCTCTACATCCTCCTCTCGATCCTCCTTCAGTTCGCCATCCACATCGCCGCCCTCCTGTACATGACGAACCTGTCGAAGTCGCTTGAGGAGTGAGTTCGAGTCCCGTTCGACTTCGACGCGTCTGCTTTCTTTCGATGACTGACTCTGTCCTCGCCTTCCTCCTGCTTCCTTTCAGTCGTGGAGAGATCGACCTCGAGGCCAAGTTCGAGCCTACCCTCCTCAACACTGCCATCTACCTCCTCGGACTTTCCCAGCAGGTCTCGACCTTCGCCATTAACTTCCAGGTTCGTTTTCTCCTCGTCGTTCTCGCGGCTCTCCTCGAAGACGAAGCTGACCAACTTCGTTCTTCCGCTTCTATTGGATAGGGACGACCTTTCCGAGAGGGTATCTCCGAGAACCCTCCTCTCTACTGGGGACTGATGGGAGTCGCCGCCGTCGCGTACTCTGGATCTACCGACTTCTTCCCCGAGGCTTCCAAGTGGCTCCAGCTCGTCGAGATGTCCCGAGTGGTTAGTCTCACTCTCTCGCACTCTCCCATCCCTCCTATGCTCGCTTCAACGCGCTTCGTCGTCGCTTGCCGATCCTCTCGAAACTGACGCTTTCTTCGCTCTTCTTCAGTTCAAAATCACCCTCACCGCCATCATGCTCGCCGATTTCGCCGGATGCTTCATCATCGAGAAGACGTGCAAGTACCTCTTCGCGGATCTCGAGCCCAAGGAGCTCGTGACGAGGGGAAGGGAGAGGAGGGAGAAGAGGAGGGAGTTGGAGGCTGCTGCTGCTGAGCTGGCGATTGAGGAGAAGAAGGACCAGTAGAAGATTAGAAACACAAAAGGATTTCTCTCTCTTTCTTGGGGTTGAGTTAATGTAGTAGATGTAGGTGAGAAGAAGATGAATATTCGATTTTTTGCACTCTTTCGAGCGCTCGAGACGCGAAACGAAAGGAACGTGAAGACGCTCAGACGTTCGCGTCGCCCAGACGTCTTTGCGGACTTCTTCCCAGTCTGAGATGCCAGTTCGGACTGCGGAAAAAACATGGATGTGGAAATGAAAAACATGGATGTGGAAATGAACCAATCCAAAAATGCTAAGGCGTAGAGGTCACTATGTAAAGATGTCTAAAATCCCTAGAGAGGGAACTCCGTCGCGTCCCTCCTCATCGAGTCCTCGCCTCCGACAGCTCTAGGAATCCGCTTGAACGCTGACCGAACTCGGAATCCAACGGAAGAGAATTTAAAAGAATGGCCTAAAGACACGTCTTATATACGTTCGTGTCGTCTCTTCTCCGTTGGTTTCGCCCTCATCGAGTCGATGCTTCGCGTTCGTCTCTCTTCGTCCCTTTTTCTTTGTCGCCCTCGCGATACACATGCAACCCGCAAAGAAGGCAAGAGTGGATTCTCAGCAGTACTTGATGGCCCCACCTTTTTTTATCTCACTCGGGGATCACTTCAACTCAAGGGAGGGAGGGAGGGGAGAGGACGCGACCGCCGACGAGGACAACGTCTTTCACGTTCGTCGCTGCTCCCTCAGCTTCGAGGCGAACACCTTCTGCTTTTCCTCCGTCGAACCAGCTTGAAATCCGAGCTCGGTCAGCGTTCAAGCGCAAAAGTAGACCTCCCCGTTCTCGCAGGAGCGAGCTCGTCTCCTCTTTCCCTCACCACTTTCACACACGTCCCCGCTCCTCCCCTTTCGACTGGATCTCGCTCCAACCCGTGTTCGACGAACCGAGGGGGGTCCAAGAACGAGGTCCAAAGGAGGAACGAGACTCAAGCAAACAACCAACCAAGAGCGAGCACAGAAACAAGACGGGAGGGGGGGAGGGAGGGGAGGGAGAGGCGGCCGCTCAGAGAGGCCAGATGACTATGCATCTTGTTCCAGCTGTCAGGTCAGCGAGCCTGAAGCTCACAGAGTTTACTACAACTCGCTTATACTGGTTACGTAACCGCTGGCGCCTCCAAAAAACGAAAGCGAGGAAGTGATTTCGAGTTCAGACCTCAAACGGCCATCATCATCTCCTCCTCCCTCCCTCCTTCTTCGCTCCCCTCGTTCCCCTTCCCTCCCCACTTCGCCCAGAACCAGTCTCTCTTCTCCAGGACCCTTGGCCGACTGCGGGTCGTCGATATATACATACAAGGTAATTGGATGGGTCGAACGAACGAACGAACGAACGAACAGACGAGGAAGGCGAAAGGCGTTGAGCTCGAGCTGAAGTCGACCCTTTCTTTCCTTCTTTCTGCATTTTCGTCCTCCCCAGCATCGTCTTGACGCCACCAGCACGGACTCTTGTACTAACCCTAGAGTCGTCGTCGGCTCGTTCTGCGGTGGAAGCTGTGAGTGGTGACTTGAACGACGAGGGAGGGGAGGAGGGGGATGGAGGGTTGTGAAGCGAGCTCGAGCCGACTTCTCTCTATTTCATTCCGTCGTTATGTTGACAGTGCATCCTGTCTCTCGGCACACGTCCAGCACTACAAAACCTCCTTGCTTGCTATGGAACCTCTGCTCTGGCTCGCTCGGACGGGGTCTTTTGCTTTCCTCCCTTTCCTCTCCCTCGTTCGACGTCGACCGTCGGTCGCTCCACCGACTTTCCTTCCGTCTCCCTTCGAAACCCAGCGCTTCCGACTCCTTTAGACGGGCCGATAGCTGATGTTTTGAAGACCAGATCGAAGGATTGCCGAAGGGGCTGGATCGGTTGCTCGCTTGAAGAAGGGAAGACGGTCGAGCTCGCAAGTCAGTTCCTCTCTCCTTTGTTCACTTTCCCCTTCTCTCTCCCGCTTTCTTCCCAGCTCCCTCTTTCTTCTCCTCTCCCTCCTCGTCTCAGGGTGCATCTGGATGCGCCGGTTGAGAGGATGTCGGACGAGACCGCTTGGTCCGACGTCGTTCTCACCTCCCATCCATCTCGTCCAGGACGAGCGTTCGTTTGACCCACCTTTCAGGTCCTTTCTCCCTCTTCTTCGTCCCTCGCAACCTATCCACGTAAGGACTGAGACACTTGTCCGTGGGGAGGTCGATTTGAGACGGAGGAGTTGGGAGATCGGTTTCGAGAGAAGGGTGCGACGAAGGGGAGCGACGTCGAGCTGTCTCTTCGTTCGCTCCTCCTGCTTTCTTCTTTCTACTTTTACTCTTCTCTCTACATCTCTCCTTACGATCAGGTCTTCTTCGGCCGCCGTTTCTCTCTCTCTTTTTTTGTCTCAAACCTCTTCCACTTCCTAGCGCTCCGCTGTCCATCCCTCGTCCACCCGTCCTTCCTTCAATCCATCGCTTCTTAGACACGCTCTTATGAGCGTTCTGAATAGCTCTGGATAGGAAGTACACATCGATCCGGCAGACGTCGGGTCAGAGGCGTCTTTACGCGATCAAAGCAACGCTCTCGTCAAGTTTGGGCAAGACGAGCGACGCGTCACTCACTTTCCCTCCTTTGTTCCTTTCCTTCCTTCTCCCCTCTCCCTCTTTTGTGTTTTCCTCTCTCTCCTTCTCACTTCTCTTACGAGGCGTCTTTTTTATCCAGTGTCCTTTCTCTCCCTCTGTTTCCTCTCTTTTTTCTCCCTTCCTTTCCTCGCGTCGTCGCGTCCTGGACATCATTCCTCCTTCTTTCGACTCTTTATCTCGCCGTCTCTCCACTCACCATCCGTTCTGACTCGACTAGGTTCTGCAACGGTCCGGATGATTCAGGGAGTTGATGTGTGAGGTATCGACCTGGAGAGGAGGATCAGGGAGAAGCAGGGAAGTACACGAGAGGAGACGTGTCGAAGTCGACTGTTCTTTCGACACTCTATCCCCTTTTGACGCCTTCGCGTTATCCCTCGTCGCTCGCTCGTCTTCCCTTTTGTCTCGCCGTCTTCGCGCGAGAAGGTATGCGACCAGAGAGTGAGGACATCCCTCTCATGTTGTTTTTCTTGTTCGGGTCCCTTTTCTCTCGCTTATCGACGTCTCTCGACAATGTCTGCTCCAAACTTTTCTCCCTTCTATTCTTCCCGAGGTTATCCATCGATGTCAGAAGGAGAGTTCGGCAACGCAGTTGATAATTCCTGGGGTCCGAAGAAGCGGGATCGGTCTGGAGTCTCTTTTTCTCCTCTGTCTAAATCTGCCCCTCCTATCCTCATGCGTTGAAACGCGTCGCATCGTGAATCTATTCTTCCGCTCCTCTTCAACCATTGATCCCATTTTGTCTTCACTGACCACCATGGACGGCTTGCGCTGAAGCTCGGTATGGTAGATTTTGTGAAGACGAGATGGGATATCGGTTTGCAGCGGACCTCGTATTTGGCTCTCCCGATCTGACGAGAGAAAAGTGTCGAGTCTCCCTCCCTTGCCTTCCTTTCGGCTTGCCTCTTCCCACCAATTCTTCAAGCTGTGCTTCCTCTTCGTTGAGTCCAGCTCCTCGCTCTCCCCCATTCATGCACGTGGAGGTTGAACGACGTATCGCGTCTCGCTCCTTTCTTTCACCCTTGGCCGCTCTTTTCCCGCTTTCACTACCTTGGCGCTTCCTTTGACTCCTCGATCTTGTTCTCCTGTTCGCCTGCATGAAGAAGATAGGGAAGGAGAGCGCTTGAACGGAACCGATCAAAGGTTGTGTCGCGTCTCGTTCCGAAGTGCTTCCCCCTTTCCCAGCCCTCCCTCCTGCCTCTGAGCCTCTGATCCTAAACGAGGGATCGCCCGTGGCTCTGATCGTTGTTGTGACCAAGGTCTTGAGAGATCCCCAACCCTAGACGACTGAACTCCTACAAATGACCAGAACCCCAAACAACCGCATCGCCAACCCACCGCATTCTGGAAAGCAACGAGCAGTCGCCACGGAGATGGGGGATCATACATGGCTGCCCAAGATTGGTTTGAGATGCAGATAACTCTGGTTCTGCCGACTCGGTTCTATAGGCGCAGATCGATCTTCACCATGCTTGAACACACCAGATCTCCAAACAACCACATCTTTAAACGACCAGATCACTAAACGACCAGATCCTCCAAACGACCACATCCCGAACGCGCAGATTCCAACTGACCAGATTGCCAAACCACCACATCTCAAAACGACCACATTCCCAAACCACCACATGTCAATCATTCCCTTCCTTCACAACAAGGTGGTAGTCCAGTAGAGACTCAGCCTGTTGTTTCCAAACCTACTCTCACCGTCTCCGAGGGTTTGAGCCGAGGGCTTGAGTCTCGTTGGGAGGCCTCTCATCTGACAGTAGGTAGAGATGGTTTGAGAGCCTGAAAAAGAGCCCATCAAGCCGCCTTTCCGAAACTGGCGAGTCGAGAACGACGACGCGCGCTCTATTTGATTTTGCTTCAAGTACTTCCTAACCTCTCTTCTCCAATGGCTAGTCTTTACGAGAGCCTGCGAGAGTGGTTGGGATGCTAGGGAAACGAGCTTTCCAGAAATGGTGAGTCTTTCCAAAAGTGGTAAGTCTTTCCAGAACTGGCGAGTGCAGGAAGAAAACGCGTTCGATGTTGAATCCGCGCCCACTTTCTTCCACCAGTCTTCTGCCGTATCTAACCTTCTTGGGAGCCCGCAAGAGTACATCGACAAACGGAAAGGGCAAGCTTCTCCAGAAGTGGCGAGTTGATTGCTGTCGCTTTCCAAAACTGGAGAGCGGACGGTTCAATCTTTCACTCTCTAGAAGCAACCGGATCGCCCCTCTACCTTGCCCGACCCTCTCTAGAGTCTGAGAGCTTCTTTCAACACATGAAAAAACGAGCAAACGAGGTGTCCACAAACGGAAAGTCAAGGAGAGAGAAGGAGAGCAGGAATGCTCGACCCGATCTTTGTTCCAACCGGTCAATTCCGTCCCCAGCAGCACACACACCTGGATTGCCAGCCGGAGCACTAGGAGAACTAGGGAAGACCCCTTTCCAAAAGTGGTGAACCAATCTCTTCGACTCCCTTTCCCAAAACTGGCGCGTCGACCAGCGAGGGGGGGTTTGACGGGTTTTTCCTCTCACACCTCGCTCTGAATTCCCTAGACTCCGTACCTGTCAGCTTCCACACACACTGTTCTAGGCCTCAGAGCGCACAATGAGGCCGCTTTCCGAAACTGGTGAATCGCGGGAGCTTTACAAAACTGGCGAGTCAAGAGAAACGACCGGCTGAGGGGTTCATCTTTCTCCGAGTCGGTTCGAAACCCCTTCCCAACCACGTTGAGCGTCGTAAAGAGGTGAGAAGAGTGCTCAGAGAGCGAGAAAATGAGCTTTCCCAAAACTGGCGTCTTCTCCTCACTTTTCCAGAACTGGCGAGTCTCGTCGCGCCTCTCCTCACCCACTTTCTTTCACCCCCTTCGAGGGTTTGAAGCTCGTTGGGTCACTCGCGTATCGATCGATGGATAACAAGCAGGGCGGGTGTTATGTAGAGACAGTCCAACATAACGGAACCCTTTCCAGACGCGGCGAGGGGAACTTTCCCACAGAACTTGCGAACTCCTCCCACCTTGGCCGTTCTAACGCTAACCCTCTCCTCTCTCTTCTCGATCTCTTTGCCCTAATCCTGAGGTGAGGGAAACCGAGCGGAAGAAGCAGGCGGGAAGATCGACGGAGAGAGCGGTGAGAGGGTGAGCGGAGAAAGGAACAAAGATGCTGTCATTGCACTGCTATTTTGCGTGGAGAATAAGCAAGCGAAGAGCTCAGCTATCTAGAGCTTTGCAGGGTAAAGAAAGATCAAGGCTGGATCGCGAGTGAGGAACGAGACCAAGTCCCCTCGCATTCAGCGTGCGAGCGAGTGAGCGAAACCTCAGTTCGAGCGTTGTGATTTCCGGTTCCTGCACTCCTCCCTCCACCACAAATCCAGCTTCTTCCTTAGATTTTTTTTTCGCTCGGGCGGACGGAGTATACTGGGATTGAGAGACCGAAGGAAATTTGCGTTCTAACGGTATGCGAGCCGTTCCAACGCGTTGGAACGGTCGTTTCCGTGGAGTCGACTCCACGGATCCGTGGAGTCCAAGCGTTCCAACAGACTCCACGGACTCCACGGACTTTGCGTCGCTTCGATCTCCCTCCCCTCCGGACCGAATCGCAAGCGGGAAAGACGACCAGCAGGATCTACCCATGAAGCCCAATGTATCAGAAGCACAGCTCTTTATGATCCCTAACCCTTGACCCGATCTACTGTCAGAACCCTCTCGAGCTTCCTTCGAAAGCGACCTCAGCCAAACCTCCTTCCCCTTTGGAACCGTCGCTGAACGAGCGCTCGAGAGACCTTCTCGTAGGATCCAAGTGAGTCTTTTGCTTTCCGCTATGGAGTTGGAGGTAGGGAGAGGTCGGAAAATGTGTGGCCTGCCCGGGGAGGGTTAGCGTTAGAGGGAGAGGGAAGGAAGGAAGGAGGAGAAGGAAGGAGGAGTTGCGAGCTCGAGCTGACCATCGTTCTTCCCTTCACCTCACTCGCTCTCCCTCCTTCCCCCTTCCCTCTCAGGTTCTTTCTTTGATCACGTATGTTCGTCTCGCATACATCAATCTTCTCATACCATCCCCCCACCACTTGGCTCTGTTCTGACTCTCGATTGGCCTTCTCTCGTTCGTGCTCGAGCAGATGAGCTTCTCCTGCCCGAAGTTGTTGTGCAACACTCTACCACCGTTCTCCTCTCGATCTCAGCTCAACCAACACACCAAAGATCGACATCAAGCCGAAGTCCTTCTTGCTGGAGGTTTCCGAGGTGAGCTCTCTCTTTCTCCATACGTCTCGCTTCCCACCGAACGAAGCACGAAGCTCATCTCCTTCCCTCCCTCTCTCCTTCCTCCCTCCCTCTCTCCTGACCTTCCCTCTCAGTTCTTCGTGGAGACGATGGTTCCCTAACCTGCCCTCGACCTCACTCCCACCCCCACCGATGCTCCAAGCCCTTCGCCCTACACAAACACTGGAAGACATGTACAGTCACCGAACCTCTCCATCCGCTCTTCCCTTCTCCTCTCGTTCACTCTCCCTCTCCCTCTCCCCAACCCGACGCTCTCCCTCCGCCAACCCAGGATCAGCAGGAGGAGGAGGAGACCGCTCACCTAGGGGACGGGGAAGGGTTTGGTTCTGGGATGGACGAGGGGGAGGAAGAGGGAGACACCGAGGGAGGTGGTGGCGAGGGAGTTGGAGGGAGTGCGAGTGGGTCGAGCTTGAGTGGGACGAGGAAAAGGAATGAACGCGAGGTTGTTGATGGGAGAGAGGGTGGTGGTTGGGAGGATGGGAACCTTCCAGAAGGTGGAGGGGTTGGTGCTGCATGCGGGATGGATGGAGTTGAGGGCGAGGTCTCTGCGGACGATGGTGAGTCTCTCTCTCTCGGTCACTCTTGTTTGCTCTGCTCTCTCGATCGAGAGTATGGACTTGTGCTGATCCTCCAACCCTTCTTCCCTCCATCAGGCTCAACAGAAACGGTGCCAAGAGACGACGAAGCTCGGGTCGGAGGCTTCAGGAGACTCGACGTGGAAGGACTCGTCGCGTTTTGGAAAGGAGAGAGCCTCGCTTGTTCGTCCTTCATCTCCTTTTCCCCAATTTCGTTTCCCGACCCTGACCTCTCTCTCTCCATTTCTCTCTCTCTCTCTCTCTCAGCCACGACCAGCCTCCACGCTGCTTCTCTAGCCATCAACACAAGGATCGGTCTCGTCGTTTCCACCCACGAGGACCCGTACGGAGGAGGAGTCGCACCATCCGGCCTCACCGCTCACCTACTCAAGTTCTGCCCTTCCCTCCCCTCCTCCCATCGAAAAACCCTCGTTCAAGAAGCAACCCATCTCCTCAATCTTGCACCTTCCCTCCACCACTCCATCTACGGTCCCCTCTCCGATCGGACACTCGCAAGTCAGCTGCTCCTCTCCAGACGGCCCACCTCGACCTTCCCTATGGTCGAGGGCATCGCCGTGAGGATGGGAGTAGGGTGTGGGAGCTGTGGTGTGGTCTGCAAGGATGGCGACTCTCTCCGAAGCCACCGTCACAAGAAGCACGGAGGAACGAACCTCGCTCCCACTCCCGCCTACTCCCAACGACTCTTCCCTGACACTCACCTCCCCGCTTTCGCCGTTCCTCCTCCCTCCCACGAATCGACCAACCTCGTTCCTCCTCCCCCTCCCAAGGTCCCACGATCGGATCCCCTCTCGGCATCAGCAGCCTTCCTTCTCAAGCAGCAGAACGAGATACTCTCCTCCCTTCCCATCCCCAGCGACAAGCTCGACAATTCCCTCTACCATCAACCAGTCTACCAGAACCCTCTCGGCTACGGCTCCTTCATCCGACCCTACCCTCTCGCCATCCTTCGCTCAGCCATCTCCCCCGCCCACAACTACCGATCCTCGGACAAGACTCGAATCGAAGACCGCGACCCTCTGCGAAACGTCTGGGTCCACGTTCAGGATCTCGCCTTAGGAGTTCGGAAGTACGGGACGAATCCGAGCGAGTTTGCTGTGGCGAGGAAGATCGGGATGGGGGACGGGTCGGTGCAGATCTCGGAGGACATGGTCGAGGAAGAGCGAGGAGGGAAGGGACCGACGAGGATCTTCAAGCCGCGGCTCGCGGATTCGACCCTCAAACGATACAGCAGGGATTCAAGCTCGCTCATCCTCTTTGCCCTCAGGGTCACGCCAACGGTCTACCGAAACCCCATCCCCATCCCTCAGGGCGAGCTCGCACCTCCTCCAATCATCTCCCCTCCTCCCTCCTCCTCCTCCTTCACCACCTCCATCGACCTTCCCTCCTTCCACACCACCGAGCGGATGGTACTCGCAGCCAACACCCTCCGTCAGGTCCTCCAGAGGGACGTCCTCGCCCTAACCGTATGCCGTCCGTTCCTGCTAGCAGGAACGGGCCTCTGCGTACCCTCGAGGGTACGCATGCGTACCCTCCGACCGTTCCTGGCGCCTTTCCGGAGGGTACGCAACCTGCGCGGCTTCGTTCCTCCCTCCCCTCCCAACCGAATCGCAAACGGGAAAAACGTCCAGCGAGATCTACCTATGAAGCCCAATGTATCAGAAGCACGGCTCCGTACGAGAAGATCTGCATCGCCGATAGCGATTCTCCCGAGAGGTACCTCAAAACGAAGGAGAGGGCGAGCTCGAGCTGACTTCCGCGAGTTCTTTTCGGAGGAGCTCCATCCTCTCTCTTTTAGCTGCACTGTATATTCAAGGCCGAGTTCCTGCTATGCGAAGAGCTAGGGCCGTTGATTAGTAGCTCTAGTATGTCCGGTATAAAGGGCTTAGCTCTAGAGTGAAGATTTGCCGACGTCTCGAGGTTGAAAGGTATGAGCTCAAGCTCACCTCTGAGCTCCTTCTCCTCTCTCCTATGCGAGTGTGAGCTTCCTAGCAGGAAAATTTGCGCGCTCGAATGGGGAGCGTGTTCTCTATACCTACTCTCCTGACTATTATCTACTCAGATTTGGCTTTACTGCTAGAGTCCCCTCTCAGCATCTATGAACGTGTCCAAGGGAGGAGCTTCTTGCTTGCTCAAGCTCAACACCCACCTTCTCTCTCCTCTCGCTCTAGACATGGGCCTCCCCCCGGTCCCTCCTTCTCCATTATGACTCTTTGGTAGTATGGGACCAACCCCAGCTGGTTTTTATCTCTCGTCAAGGCTGGATGCAGGAGAAAATGAGCTCGATCGAGGTGAGCTCCACCTCCACCTCCTTCCCTCCCTTCCCTCCATCTTCTCTCGTTTCGTTCTCCCCTCCTCTTGCTCGGATCGCGATGAGACTTGGAGGCTATAGTAGGGCGGCTATGGAGCCTAGGCTGGTGGTCTCAGATTTTGAGGGATGTATACGGTTGAGGCTCCTCGCTCATGGAGTCTTGTTGAGCTTGACTCTCCTTCCTCCCATGCATCGCATGCTGCTGAGACTCTCCTACTCACTCTATCTTCTCGTTCTCTCTTTCCTACCACTCTAGTATACTTCCTCCTCCATCGCAAACCGCTCCCATGGCACGCCTTGGCTCTCCTCTTCCTCCCTCGACCTCGCGATTTGATGCGCTGGCAGCTCGACCTTTCTCCTTCCTTTCCTTTGTCGAAGCTGTCGAGACGAATTCTTGCTCCCTTTTCTCCCTTCTGGCGAATACATCCGGCTTGTATATAGTGGGCCCATAGGTGGAGAAGTAGAGGGATACTGTAGGAGTGTTGGAAGGCCTCTCTCGGTCGTCGAGTCGGCTTGCGTTGAGCTCACCTCTCCTCCCCTTCCCTCCATCTCGACCTCGCCTCCCTTCGACGTTCGTCAGTTCTTCCGTGGCACTGCTAGATGACCTACCTATGATCTCGTATTGCTTCGCTGACTCTCTGGGTATGTTCAGTGTCGCTCTAGCTGCTTTCTTTGAGGAGTTGGGAGTGCTTGCGAGTGGGTGTGAGATGGTGGACGCGCTCTTTGACGGCTACTAGAACATGAACGGGCGCACCTATATACTCGCGGGCATACGCGATCAAAAGGGAATCAAAAGCCTGTTTGATCCATCTATGACCCGAGGTGATCTACATCAGATGGAAGCGATCGATCTAGGACTTCTCCTCCAGTCGCGTCCTCCCTTCTTCCAGCCAAGTTCGACTTGCTCAAATCTTCTCTGAGCTGATCGAAACCAATTCGGATCATCTCTAGTAGTCTTGACGGTTCTCCCAATTTATTCGGTGCCGCTCCAGCTGCTCTGGGTCCGAAGTTAAAAGTGTTCGTAAGTGGGTGCGAGATGGTGGACGCGCTCTTCAACGGCTACTAGAACATGAACGTGACCACCTGTATACTCGCGGGCATATGCGATCGGAAGGGAATTGAACGTCGGTTTCAACTATATATCACTCGAGGTGATCTATACGAGATGGAAGCGATCAATTCGGGACTTCTCCTTCCAGTCACGTCCTCCCTTCTTCCAGCCAAGTTCGACTTGCTCAAATCTTCTCTGAGCTGATCGAAACCGATTCGGATCATCTCTAGTAGTTTTGACGGTTCTCCCAATTTATTCGGTGCCGCTCCAGCTGCTCTGGGTCCGAAGTTAAAAGTGTTCGTAAGTGGGTGCGAGATGGTGGACGCGCTCTTCAACGGCTACTAGAACATGAACGGGCGCACCTATATACTCCCGGGCATACGCGATCAAAAGGGAATTCAAATTCGGTTTCAACTATGAATCACTCGAGGTGATCTATACGAGATGAAAGGGATCAATTCGGGACTTCTCCTTCCAGTCACGTCCTCCCTTCTTCCAGCCAACTCCGACTCGCTCAAATCTTCTCTGAGCTGATCGAAACCGATTCGGATCATTTCTAGTAGTCTTGACGGTTCTCCCAATTTATTCGGTGCCGCTCCAGCTGCTCTGGGTCCGAAGTTAAAAGTGTTCGCAAGCGGATACGAGAGGGTGGACACGCCGTTTGACGGCTACTAAGACATGATTGAGACCACCTCTATACTCGTAGGTATATGCGATCGAAAGGGAATTGAAAGTCGGTTTCAACTATGAATCACTCGAGGTGATCTATACGAGATGGAAGCGATCAATTCGGGACTTCTCCTTCCAGTCACGTCCTCCCTTCTTCCAGCCAAGTTCGACTTGCTCAAATCTTCTCTGAGCTGATCGAAACCAATTCGGATCATCTCTAGTAGTCTTGACGGTTCTGTCAATACATTCGGTGTCGCTCTAGCTGCTTTTGTTGAGGAGTTGGGAGTGCTCGCGAATGGATGTAAGATGGTGGACGCGCTCTTCGACAGCTGAAACCAATTCGGATCATCTCTAGTAGTCTTGACGGTTCTCCCAATTTATTCGGTGCCGCTCCAGCTGCTCTGGGTCCGAAGTTAAAAGTGTTCGTAAGTGGGTGCGAGATGGTGGACGCGCTCTTCAACGGCTACTAGAACATGAACGGGCGCACCTATATACTCGCGGGCATACGCGATGAAAAGGGAATTCAAATTCGGTTTCAAGTATGAATCACTCGAGGTGATCTATACGAGATGGAAGAAGTCGTTTCGTGATCCCTTGTTCATGTTGCGTCCTCTCCCCTCTTGTGCCAGTTCGACTCACTCAAATTTTCTCTCAGCTGGTCGAAACCAACGCAGATCATCTCAGGTGCCTTTGAGGGTTCTCTCAATCTGTTTGATGCCACTCCAGCTGCTTGGGGCCCGAACTGGGGGTGCTCGCGAGGGGATGTGAAAGGGTGGACATGCTTTTCACCGGCTAGGAGAACATGAACGAAACCACCACTATAGTCGTGGGTATATGCGATCGAAAGGGAATTCAAATTCGATTTCAACTTTGAATCACTCGAGGTGATCTATACGAGATGAAAGGGATTGTCTCATGACTCTTTGTTCCAGTCACGTCCTTCCTTTTGACGAAGCACCCTGACCCTGACCTGCTCAAGTCGCCACTGATCTCCTTTCCAGCAATGAAGACAGTCTTGGAAAGTGAAAACGACTAGCTGAAACCGTCTATGAGTGGTGGAGACCAGGGACAGCGCTGGGGTGTTGGGCTGGAGAAGGGAAGGAAAGGACGCGTTGGAAGAGTGTTGGGTACGAAGGAAGGAGTGGGAGAGTAGTAGAGTAGTGAAAGTGAAGAAAAAGTAAAGAAACAGTGTTGGGTAGTAGGTAAGTTGGTTTGGAGGAGTTTGGGTGAAGAAAATTGAAGAGAGAGAGAAGAAGTTGAGGAGTTGGAGTGAGAAGGAGAAAAGAGTAGGGGAAGTAGTGAGGAAGTAGAGAAAGTAGAGAAAGTGAAAAGGAAGTGAAAGTGAAGGTGAAGTGATGTAGTAAGTTTGAGAAAGTGTGGGAGGGTGTTGTAGTAGAAAAGGGGAGGTGAGGGTTAGGGTTAGGGTTAGAGGGTTAGGGTTAGGGTTAGGGTTAGGGTTAGGGTTAGGGTTAGGGTTAGGGTTAGGGTTAGGGTTAGGGTTAGGGTTAGGGTTAGGG